>OX459058.1:7214657-8478480 GCA_949775005.1 Orthosia gothica | reverse complement strand
CCATGTCCACTGAATGGCTGAGCCTCTGAAGCTATTATAAATATACAGTGTGCGCTCGACTGGACAATGAATAGACTTCGTATAGCTACTTTGTCTTGGGAAATAAGTTTTCTCAAGGTAATGGAAATCAAGGGCGGAGCTCAGGTTGATGGTTGTCTTACAAACTGAAAAGCTTTACATTTTGAGGTTTTACTGTCTTCAAATCATTAGCCGTGTTATTAACTTCACCTTTTTCTCTTCTTCTATTATTTCGGATAGGTTTCGTTCTAAAGATGTTCACATGTACCTACCTGTCTAAATCTAATACCTTTAAATGAGCGATTCTTGTATATATAATTATAATCTGAATTTCGGAAACGGCTCCAACGATTTTCATGAAATTTAGTAAGTAGGTGGTTTCGGGGGCGATAAATCGATCTAGCTAGGTTTAATTTTTAGAAAACGTCATTTTCTCCATTTTCACCGAGCAGAGCTCGGTCGCCCAGGTAGATACTATGTACTATTAATGTGGTAGACAGAAATACACGTACTTGGGTGCCTTATACCTAGACCAGGGGCGTAGCTACCGCCGTATCTGCCGTATCAATTATACGGGGCCCCCGGGCCACGGGAGCCCCGACGTGCGTAAGCAAAAATTAAAACTGATAAAAAATTTACCTGATAACTTCGATGGGACATGAACGCCTGTCAGACCTGTCACTATTGTACATAGAGGCAGAAACTTTAGAAAATATAAAGTCATCATCAGCTATAAATGATTTAATAAATCAGTTTTCCGAAATAAAGGTGAAGAGAGTGTTTAATTTGAATTGTTTGTAAAATTTTTGGAAAAGTGACAGATTATGATGAATAACTATTTCTTTTAATTTTATGCAACCATTTTTTTTCTTTTGTGAGAAATCTTTACCCTTCGTAAGGGCCCCCCGTATAAAAAAAAATTGAAACGGGGCCCCGCCAAGGTACGCTACGCCACTGAACTACACGCTGTGTTATTTAAGCAAGAGAAGGCCTCCAAACTGACTAATTTATTAGTATTCTGAATGGTTTCCCTGTAAGTAATCATACCAGTACCAGTGTCCTCGTATCACATGTAATTATTTCGCAGTTATCTCTGGCAACTCATCAGTTAGTGGAATGTTTGTCTAAATTATTACTTACGCATTGTTTATTTAATTGTTATCTTTTAGTGGGCCAATTAGGTCAAAGATCAAAATGGATGCTTCTGATTCTTAACGAAAATGAACTTTATTAATTGTCTTTTATCACAAAGTACGGAAGCGGCGGCGCGCCTCAGACAGAGGGGCCACTCTCACTTTGACATTTCGGTTTTACAGGAATATTGGGCAATATTGGACCGAGCTCAGTCGCGGCTGTCATGATTGCTTTGTGCAGGCGTTTGTCACGTCATTCATACAAAATTTTAACAAAATTTTAACGTTCGTACTGTAACGAGGTTGGTTGCATTGGATGGGTTACCTTTATTATGTGTTACAGACCGAATTTACTTTTTTGTTTTTAATTATTTCTTTCAATTATTTTTAAGTTATAAAGGTCATTAATCTTTCAAGATGATAAATTAGAAATTCATTATCTAGGATTATAATAAATTATTTTAAGCCCATAGATGAAATTGGGAACTTGTCATAATAATAAGGTTCAAGTCATACAGCTTACAAATATGTTTCCTCCGACTGCACAGCATAATTTTCTTCTTGTTTAAGATCATCTTTGGTTTTTTTATTTTATTAGGTACCTGTTTTTTCACATTTATATTTTAGTCGAGCTTGGAGCTTTTTACAATTTATTTTTTTAAGTGGGATCATTATTACACTATTACTACGTCTTTTTACTCTCCAATATTCATCGTATGTGGCGTAATATTAAATGTTCCGTGATATTAAATGGATATTTAATGCCCTGTCTACCCTCTAAGGCATGTAAGCATGATATGATGTATGTTTAGACGAATCTATGTATTTATGTTCGTAACTTGGGCAACCTACTCTTTTTTTTTAATTCGGAATCAATATAGTAGCAACCCTAGTGAATCTGTCAAGTTGAGCTGTCAATTTTCTAAACTGCGTGAGTGGCCCTTCTGTATACTATCTATTTTGTGCTTTTATTTACTTTAGATATGATATTTGGTGACGTAAAGAACGTCACCAAATATCATATCTAAAGTAAATAAAAGAGATTTAAAAAGTTTAAGCAGTAAGCTTAATTGATTCTATAGTTTCTCTAACAATTTATTAATATAAAAGTAGCCCTATACCTTGGATGCAATTGGTCTTCATTTAAGACCTACAGAGTATAAAGGTGAAACTGCAGACATGCTTTTGAATACATGGAAAAATACTTATGTTTCAACTTAATGGTTGGCAAACGCATTATGAAATATTAACTCAACAGTGAGTTAGGGTTCCGTACCTGAAAAGGCAAAACAAACGGATCCCATAAAGGATCACTTTGTTGTCCGTCTGTCTGTTAAGACTCACTTACTCGGGAACGCGGGGAGATATCGAGTTGAAATTAATATCATATACTCAAGTTTGCAATCCCTCGCAGTTGTGAAAAAAACAAACTTCTAGATCAACGCAATCAAGAGATACAGCCGTTAATGACGCATATTTAACACTCGCAATGAAAACAAAATCTACAGGGTACTTCCCGTTGACCTAGAATCATGAAATTTGGCAAGAAGCAATGTGAAATTTGGCAATCCGAAAAATGTAAACTTATATCTACATAAAAAAAAAAACTTGTTTGCAGTTGGAAAACTGACCGCGGCTTGTGTCGATGAATGGGGAAATGGAAAAAAACGGTACCGTTTTCCAACGGAAAAGTTAATTTTGTCCCTCAATTCTGTTTTTCTTATCGTTAGAGCAATGTTCGGTGCCCTCATAGTTTATGAACTTCGATTAATTTTATTTAAATATTTTGGTGAATGTAGCTCTTTGTACGGAACCCGCAGTGCGAGAGTCCGACTCGCACTCGGCCAGTTTTTCTTAAAATTCAGGAAACTGGATATCAAGTAAATGCTCTTGGCACAGATAATATAATACTTTAGCAAGATACATCTATCATAGATATGTCAGCAAACAACGCTAGCCAAAACTAACATTCTAATGGATATCTTAGAATTGAAAATTTGAAAACTATGGCATGAAAATGTTAGAGGAACAAAATGTAGTCTTGATAGAGTCACAGGTAGAGGAACAGTTCCCATAAGCAGGTAATTGAAAGAAATGAAGAAAAATAACAAAAAAAAGTTAATAAAATCAAATTTTTAACGGCACTTCTCTAAGAACACCTGGGCGGCCAAGACCTATCTAATTATGTCTTAATTATAAAAATCCATCTAGTGGTTTGAAAGATATGAGGTAATAAAGAATATTACTTAAATACAAACATACATACATGCAAGATACGCGCAAAAAACATAACCCTTTCCTTGCAGCCGGGTAATAAAAAGCAACTCGAATGCAAGCTGAATTATATAGCCGGGCGCAATCGAGCGTTTGATCGTATTATATTTCGGTAGCCTGCAATGTAATGCAACTTGCATGCAACCGGTTGCAGGTGGATACGTGGCCTAAGACAAATGTACTCCTAGCTGATAATAAAGAGCTACAGTCTCGCTACAGTACAAATAACTCCACAAGTCATACGCCCGTTATTTGTGTAGTTATTAAAGCAGTTACTCGCTCGATCAGCTTATCTGCATATCGGAGTTGGCATTTTCAATGACATATCGATATACACGCTGCCTTTGAAGTTCGCAATATGTTTGTAAAGTAAACAAGCTCAGTTGTGCGCATGGCTAACGATCGAGCTAAATCCTGCGTTGTTCACCGCGAATAATTTACGATCGCATATAAAAATATCGGTTTACGTTGTCCAGGTGGCCACACACGCGCTTGTCCAACCGAATTCGTAATTCAATGTTTCTATTGTCTGTTCTATTTGGACTTAGAGCCAATTTGGATCAATATTGAGGTGCCTGTTCTTATGTGGTTTGTATACACAGGAAACATTAGTCTTATTGTAAATCTGAGCAATAGGTATTACCTGTTCAATGGTTTTTTTTTGTCAAGCCCTTGCTTTCCCACTGCTGGATAAAGGCCACTCCCAACTCTATCCAAACTGCCCGCGCAGTCTCGAACCAGCCTTCATGGTACGCGTCCAAATCATATCGCGATCTCTTTCTGGGCCGGCCTCGACGGCGCCTCCAATCTTCAGGAACCCACTGTGTGGAGACTCTTGTCCAGCGGTCAATTTGTATGCGACTAACTGACCCGCTCAATCCCATTTGAGCCTGGCAGCCTTTTTACTCGACTGCCGAAGGAGGTTAATGTATTTTTCAGTCTATGTATGTATGTTTCTTCCTATGTTAAGTCCAGAGACCAAACGCGTTGGCCGATTTTGATGATTCGTACGTCAATCGATTCGTCTTAACCATGCAAGTGTCACTCATGACTACATTAAAATTGAAAAATATAATAATGGCGGCTTTTGGGCGCCATACTGTGGGGGCCCAATTTTTATTTTATTCCAATCCCGTCGTGTGGGGTATCAAAATAAAGGGTTTTAACAGGCGATTTCAAAAATATAAAACACATATGTTTAAATGTACCTGTGTGTAACTTACTGCGGCTGCCTCAGTTTATGTATGACACAATGTATGAGACGAAATACTTACTGTATTACCTATTTTTACCTTACCTACTTTTTTGTATTTTGTATTTTTTTGTATTTGTACCTAATTCGAAAAAAATATAACTAAAAAGTATAAAAAAAAATAATCGAAAAATTAAAAAACCCGACTGCTTAAAAAGCGATGTATCCTCCGACTGCACAGCATGTTTTTTTTATCTTGTTTACATCTTTTTAGTTCGCTTTTTAAGCAGTCGGGTTTTTTGATTTGAATACCTCGCTGCGCTCCAAAACGGGCATACCGTTTTGGAGAGCGCAGCGTGGTATTGCCTATTCGGTCCTCTATAGTTTTTTTTTAAATAACAGTCGTTTTATAAAAACCTGTTTATTCTTGTACAGACTATGATCCACTTGCTAGAGTGTCCCGACTGTCCATTCATTTGCACCTTGGATGACCTTTATAATACCTCTGACGCTGCAATAAACGTGGCCACCTACTGGGCCCAAATAGTTAAATCAAATGTACCATCGAAACGAAAAAGGAGTTTCTTTAGAAGGTTTACTATCAATGCACTTTAAAGTAAAGTCCAAAAAACTGTACAAAAACTAGTAACGATTGTGACTAGCGCATGTAGAAAACGATATCTAATGCTTATTAAAGATAACATAGCAATTTAGCTTTCTCAAATCCGGCCTAGCAGGTTTTTGATTTAGGTACAAAGAGAAAATACAAAAGTTCTAAAAATGCAAATCTTTGCAAAGACAAATACTTAGCCACTTTCGAAATGTTTTGCTCTACTCTTAATTAACTGTTTTATTTTATATATCGATGTCTAGCTAGCTCAATAAATGTAAGTTAGGCAGCTCCACTATTTTTGTAGGCAGAAGTTATGTATTATGTGTCATGGTTCCATAAAGTCGGGCCATTGTGCTCGTTATTAGAAGCGAAACGTGATGTTCGTCGTGAATGAAAGTTTTGTCATCAACCTCCCTTAGAATTTGTAATAAGCATGTAATGATCTACCAGGCTTGTTTGTTTCCTTGTTTTTGATTCGACAGATATATATATATTTTTTTTACAAAAAAAAAACAACCGACTTCGAAATAAAAACATCACAAAGTGAAAAATAACTTTTGTCCGAAGTCAGTGTTTCTGTTTTTTTTTCTTCGTTTTTGATACCGACTTCCGAAGAAGATTTTCACTATTTATGATATTTTCGGTTGAATTTTTTCTTTATTATTTATCTTTTTAGTTGTGGTACCTAATAGGCAAGTTCTATAGTATAATTCTAAATATCATGAAACTTGAACATAAACGGTGCAGTGCGAGTGTACTTAAGATAACTGTACACATCTGCGTACCCCTTTAGAGGTTACTGGCGTGATGTTATGTTATAAAATGGTATGAAAAATAAACAGAAATGCGATTGCAGCAATCGCGAGAGATTTGCCGTTGTTTATTGAAGAGTTTTGTTGTATAACTCCAAAGTTCTTCATTAGATCTTTACCAAATTTAAATGGGACCACATGAGAAGCACCAGCTTTTAAATTATTATCAAAATAGGTCCACCTAGTAAAAAGAAATAAGGGGACAAAAAAAACCAGTCGAATTGATAACCTCCAAAAGGCTCTCTCTCAGATTTTGTTTAGTTATTCATTGCAGTGTTTGTGTTTCCACAGCTTCATTAGGAACAAACTTTTAAAGCACAATGTTCTGTAAGTAAACTTTAAACTCTGGAAGATACTTCATACATACTAATTGAAAGTAACTTTCTATTTACTGACCATGCATCCAAGTTGGAGTTTATATGATAAACTAGCTGACCCGGCAAACTTTGTTTTGCCATATAAACACCAAATATTTATCTACCCTACCTTACACTACCTACCCTACCCTAGCCGACCCTACACTACCCTAACCTACACTACCCTACCCTACCCTACACTACCTTCCCTACCCTATGCTACACTACCCTACCCTACACTACCCTATCCTACAAAAAAAAAACGTAACAACCATCTTTGAACTTCAACGAACATTTAAAAAAAATAATTGTCCAAATTGGTCCAGGCGTTGTTGAGTTATGCGCTTACCAACACATTTTGCGATTCATTTTTATATTACAACTAGCTGACCCGGCAAACTTTGTTTTGCCATAAAAACACCAAACATTTATCTACCCTACCTACCCTACCTTACACTACCCTACCCTACACTACCCTACCCTATCCTACACTACCCTACACTACCCTACCCTACACTACCCTACCCTACACTACACTACACTACCCTACCCTACACTACCCCATCCTACACTACCCTACCCTACCCTACGCTACACTACCCTACGCTACACTACCCTACGCTACACTACCCTACACTACCCTACCCTACCCTACACTACCCTACCCTACACTAACCTCAAAACCAACTTTGAACTTCAACGAACATTAAAAAAAAAGAATTGGCCAAATTGGGCCAGGCGTTGTTGAGTTATGCGCTTACCAACACATTTTGCGATTCATTTTTATATTATAGATTACCTTACAATATTATAAAGAGGAAAGATTTTTTTGTTTGTTTGTTTGTACCGAATAGGCTCCGAAACTACTGGACCGATTTCAAAAAAAAAATCACTGTTGGGAAGCTATACTATCCCCGGGTGACATAGGCTACTTTTTATCCCTGTATTCCCACGGGAACGGGAACTACGCGGGTGAAACCGCGAGGCGTCCACTAGTTATATTATAAGATGATAATGATAACATGACTATGATTACTTGCGAAAGCGATGCAATCATCGTAATCCTTTGTTTCCACTAATTACTGCTGGGTCCACCATGCTTTGTACTTATCCGTTATCATGTGCAGGTCCACAATTCCGTCGTGTCTTTGCAGCTCTGCGAGGCTATACAGTAAATTTATTGTTGTGATGTAGGTATTTACATCTGTTATACGACAGGTTGATTGTTTGTACGCCTTGAATACACAACTCCCCTTCAGTAGCCGCTCCAGCTCCCGCTGGCAGCTGGCCAGGGATTGTTCTGCGATATAAATTATGTCCGCACGTCGATACTTTACTATCATCGGAACAATTAATGAGCTATCTTAGCATTAAGTTCGAATACAAATACTGAAACTACTGGAACTTTGTACTGGCTTACCTTAATTCTGTAAACAATTATATATATTAACTCCTGTGTGCTTAGGAGGTGGAGGTTCAGTAAATACCGAATGCTACAAGGTAATAGATTCATTATTTATTGAATGTTATCTATACTTTTCTACAAACTATACTTCTACGAGTATACTAATATTATCTATAATATAAAAATGAATCGCAAAATGTGTTGGTAAGCGCATAACTCAACAACGCCTGGACCAATTTGGCCAATTCTTTTTTTTAAATGTTCGTTGAAGTTCAAAGATGGTTTTTACGGGGAGAAAAATTCTAATAATTGCCGGGAAAAAAATAAAAACAGCCCTTTTCTTTTTCCAATACAAAAGTTTTCTAACTAAAACGTAGAGTAAATTTGAGCTTTATTGCTATTGTATAAGCTATTTTTGCTTGGTGTAGGGTAGGGTAGGGTAGCGTAGCGTAGGGTAGTGTAGGGTAGGGTAGTATAGGGTAGGGTAGTGTAGCGTAGGGTAGGGAAGGTAGTGTTGTGTAGGGTAGTGTAGGGTAGTGTAGGGTAGTGTAGGGTAGCGTAGGGTAGTGTAGGGTAGTGTAGGGTAGTGTAGGGTAGTGTAGGGTAGTGTAGGGTAGTGTAGGGTAGTGTAGGGTAGTGTAGGGTAGTGTAGGGTAGTGTAGGGTAGTGTAGGGTAATGTAGGGTAGTGTAGGGTAGTGTAGGGTAGTGTAGGGTAGTGTAGGGTAGTGTAGGGTAGTGTAGGGTAGTGTAGGGCAGTGTAGGGTAGTGTAGGGTAGTGTAGGGTAGTGTAGGGTAGTGTAGGGTAGTGTAGGGTAGTGTAGGGTAGTGTAGGGTAGTGTAGGGTAGTGTAGGGTAGTGTAGGGTAGTGTAGGGTAGTGTAGGGTAGTGTACGGTAGTGTACGGTAGTGTACGGTAGTGTACGGTAGTGTACGGTAGTGTAGGGTAGTGTAGGGTAGTGTATGGTCGGGTAGGGTAGGGTAGTGTAGGGTAGGTAGTGTAAGGTAGGGTAGGTAGGGTAGATAAATGTTTGGTGTTTTTATGGTAAAACAAAGTTTGCCGGGTCAGCTAGTAAAAGATAAAGTTTGTGAGTTTATTACGTTGTAAGGGGTAATCTCTGGATCTACTGAACCGGTTTTGAAAATTCTTTCACCAGTAGAAAGCTACATTATTTCTGAATGTCATAGGCCATAATATATTTTCAAAAAAAATAGAGATCCTTATGATAATTGCAATAATGTAACCCAAGGTAGCAAAATGTTGCCAATAAAATTCATTCTTTGGCGAGCGCTGAGAAAACTATTTATGTTAGATAAAAATTTGTAGGTAGGTAGGTAGAGTAGGGTAGGGTAGGGCAGGGTAGGTAGGTTGGCAGGGTAGGTAGGATAAGCAGGGTAAGCAGGTAGGTAGCCAGATGACGGGAGCGAAGCCCCGGGGGGTCAGCTAGCTTATAAAGAGGAAAGATTTGATTTTTTTTATGTAACGAATAAACATAAAACTACTGGACCGATTTCAAAAATTCTTTCACTGATGAGAAGCAACACTATCCCCGTGTGACATAGGCTACTTTTAATCCCTGTATTCCTACGGGAACGGGAACTACGCGGGTGAAACCGCGAGGCGTCCGCTACTAGTTTAATATTTTAACAGAAGTGCACAATATATTTTCCATCTTGCGCTGAAACCAGCTTTTTGCGCGAATAATTTCGCTGAGGTCAGTGACTCAACACTTCTGGTTCCGTATTGTTCAGACGAACGACGGGACCGCTGAACAATAGGGGGGCACTTCAGTTTTTTAAGGAATTAACAAGACGCCCTCGATTTAAGTGGCTTGCGGTGCTTTCAAGCGCTTTCATTATAAGGTAGGGGGTAAAGGATGAGTGGTCTCATGGCTAAGGAAAGACGAACATTATAGGTACTTACGTAGTCAGTCGATCGTAGATGGAAAAAAATAAAAAATCTCTAGATTATTTAAACCACCTATTGACGTCTGGGAGGAACTTTTATCCGAATGGCAATGTAGGTGGGATAAAAATGAATCGCAAAATGTGTTGGTAAGCGCATAACTCAACAACGCCTGGACCAATTTGGCCAATTCTTTTTTTTAAATGTTCGTTGAAGTTCAAAGATGGTTTTTACGGGGAGAAAAATTCTAATAATTGCCGGGAAAAAAATAAAAACAGCCCTTTTCTTTTTCCAATACAAAAGTTTTCTAACTAAAACGTAGAGTAAATTTGAGCTTTATTGCTATTGTATAAGCTATTTTTGCTTGGTGTAGGGTAGGGTAGGGTAGCGTAGCGTAGGGTAGTGTAGGGTAGGGTAGTATAGGGTAGGGTAGTGTAGCGTAGGGTAGGGAAGGTAGTGTTGTGTAGGGTAGTGTAGGGTAGTGTAGGGTAGTGTAGGGTAGTGTAGGGTAGCGTAGGGTAGTGTAGGGTAGTGTAGGGTAGTGTAGGGTAGTGTAGGGTAGTGTAGGGTAGTGTAGGGTAGTGTAGGGTAGTGTAGGGTAGTGTAGGGTAGTGTAGGGTAATGTAGGGTAGTGTAGGGTAGTGTAGGGTAGTGTAGGGTAGTGTAGGGTAGTGTAGGGTAGTGTAGGGTAGTGTAGGGCAGTGTAGGGTAGTGTAGGGTAGTGTAGGGTAGTGTAGGGTAGTGTAGGGTAGTGTAGGGTAGTGTAGGGTAGTGTAGGGTAGTGTAGGGTAGTGTAGGGTAGTGTAGGGTAGTGTACGGTAGTGTACGGTAGTGTACGGTAGTGTAGGGTAGTGTAGGGTAGTGTATGGTCGGGTAGGGTAGGGTAGTGTAGGGTAGGTAGTGTAAGGTAGGGTAGGTAGGGTAGATAAATGTTTGGTGTTTTTATGGTAAAACAAAGTTTGCCGGGTCAGCTAGTAAAAGATAAAGTTTGTGAGTTTATTACGTTGTAAGGGGTAATCTCTGGATCTACTGAACCGGTTTTGAAAATTCTTTCACCAGTAGAAAGCTACATTATTTCTGAATGTCATAGGCCATAATATATTTTCAAAAAAAATAGAGATCCTTATGATAATTGCAATAATGTAACCCAAGGTAGCAAAATGTTGCCAATAAAATTCATTCTTTGGCGAGCGCTGAGAAAACTATTTATGTTAGATAAAAATTTGTAGGTAGGTAGGTAGAGTAGGGTAGGGTAGGGCACGGTAGGTTGGCAGGGTAGGCAGGGTAGGTAGGATAAGCAGGGTAAGCAGGTAGGTAGCCAGATGACGGGAGCGAAGCCCAGGTGGGTCAGCTAGCTATAAAGAGGAAAGATTTGAATTTTTTTATGTAACGAATAAACATAAAACTACTGGACAGATTTCAAAAATTCTTTCACTGTTGAGAAGCAACACTATCCCCGTTTGACATAGGCTACTTTTAATCCCTGTATTCCTACGGGAACGGGAACTACGCGGGTGAAACCGCGAGGCGTCCGCTACTAGTTTAATATTTTAACAGAAGTGCACAATATATTTTCCATATTGCGCTGAAACCAGCTTTTTGCGCGAATAATTTGGCTGAGGTTAGTGACTCAACACTTCTGGTTCCGTATTGTTCAGGCGAACGACGGAACCGCTGAACAATAGGGGGGCACTTCAGTTTTTTAAGGAATTAACAAGACGCCCTCGATTTAAGTGGCTTGCGGTGCTTTCAAGCGCTTTCATTATAAGGTAGGGGGTAAAGGATGAGTGGTCTCATGGCTGAGGAAAGACGAACTTTGTACTTACGTAGATAAGTAGTCAGTCGATCGTAGATTGGACACAGCAAGCAAGAACAGACTTCATGATAGCCTAGACTTGGCTTTATCTTATCGAAGTGAACCCAATTGTTCTTTATGTTTCTGGTGACACACAAATGAAGCCCCACCACGATAGTTAATTAAGGAATGTGTAAGTACAAGCTCGAGTTAGTAATTGTTTTGTAGATAAGTTCTGTAAAAATACAAATTGAAACGTAGAGATGCTAAGGTTTGTACACAGATGAAGTATACTGTCATCATCATCTGCCTAGCCTTTTCTCAATTATGTTGGGGTCGGCTTCCAGTCTAACCGGATTCAGCTTTTGTTATTTTTTATAAATATTTTTTTTTATTTGTTTTCTTGCAATGACAAGAATATTTACTTTTTAAAGTATTATATTATTTTATTTTAATTATTGTGAATGTGAAGACTATGTGGATCATTATTTTGTTTTTAATTTATCTTAGTTTTTAATCATGGTCTGGCAGTTTGAGTAGTTTATGCGTCCTACCCGAATGTCCTTTCTTTGGTATTGTTCGTCGAATCGTTGAGCTCCTTAAATTCTGAGTTGAGCTGCTCGGTTATTGACAAATGCGTGCACTGACTGGACAGGTCCACTCAAACTGGCTGGTTCTTTCCTCAAAAGACCATTTCAGACATCAGTCTACATGGTCTTCACATGATCGAACCAAGATTTTGTCAGGACTTGAAAAGAGACTGTGACCTCTGAGTTTGTTTCGGCCTTTCTTCTCAGAGTAGTCAGATAGGAAACGCCGGCGACCTCATCTAGTTTAAAAAAAAAAATGTTAGACATGTTAAAGCGTTTGTACAAACCAACTTACAGAAATAAAATCATTTATCATTTAACCAGTGCTTTACATGGAGCGACTGCCTATCTGATCTCCACAACCCAGTAACTGGGTAACACGATACCCCTTCGCAAGACTGGTGTCAGATCGCAAGCTTCTGACTTCTCGTAACGACTGTCAAAGATTTACAAATGACAGCTGGGACCAACGGCTTAGCGTGCTTTCCGAGGCACGGAGGAAACTCGGTATGTTGAAATGGTCACCCATCCACGGACCGACCTCGTCAAGCGTTGCTTAACCTTGAAGATCGACCCGTGCGGCTGTAATTATTTAGCCACCAGCTCCTCAGATGCAGTATACTGTAATGTGTACAAAGGCCCTGTAGCGTAAAACAGCACCATACATTTATGTAGCTATCGCCGGTAGCCTTCAGAGAACAGCCTGTATACATGTAGTTGTATGTATTGTTTCACGCGTCTCCATTCCCGTTAAATTGATTCTACTTCGGTAATTTGTATGCGTGTCGCGTGAACATCCATTTACATGGAATTTAGTCCTATATTACACAAAAATCGGGCTTTACTTCGTTTCCAATATATTGCCTATAAGTAAAAAATCGCTATACAATACGCGTTGGGATTAACCAATATATTACGCGTTGTGAGTACCTGTCATCGGCTAAAAAATAAAGAGTTCAAACTTCAGTTAAAATGATACCGATATTTCTAAAGATAATACTAGAAAAGCTTTGGTATTACGGGCTTTGTGTAAAATAAAATGCCTGTAAAGATATCCACAGTCACCTTAGGGACGGTGTTCGAGCGCCAAGAAAGATTGGAAATGCCACAAAATCACACGAGTGATCAAACAAGATCTTTGCGAATTCATTGTAAAACCCTTTTGATGTACAGTACATAACAGAAAAGTGAGGGTTGGACAGGTCACGTTATATTGGTTTGGTTGGTGGGCCAGGTAGTCGGAGAAAGAAAGCTATCATGTCGACAATAACGAATAAAACCGGCCAAGTGCGAGTCGGACTCGCGCACGAAGGGTTCCGTACTTGGTAAATTGCGGTTTACGATTTATGACGTAATAAAAAAAAACTACTTACTAGATCTCGTTCAAACCAATTTTCGGTGGAAGTTTACATCGTTAATGTACATCATAATTTTTTTTTAAGTTTTATCATTCTCTTATTTTAGAAGATACAGGGGGGGACACACATTTTACCACTTTGGAAGTGTCTCTCGCGCAAACTATTCAGTTTAGAAAAAAATATATTAGAAACCTCAATATCATTTTTGAAGACTTATCCATAGACACGTATGGGATTGATGAAAAAAAAAAATTAGTTTCAGTTTCAAGTATGGGGACCCCAAAAATGTATTGTTTTTATTAAATTTTTGTGTGAAAATCTTAATGCGGTTCATAGAATACTTACCAAGTTTCAACAGCATAGTTCTTATAATTTCGGAAAAAAAGTGGCTGTGACATACGGACGGATATACAGACAGACAGATAGACATGACGAATCTATAAGGGTTCCGTTTTTTGCCATTTGGCTACGGAACCCTAAAAAGAGTAATGGATCTCTGTAGATAGTATATTCATAGTTACGTAATGTGAATATGGATGGAGGTGCCAAGGGCGGATCCAGTTTTTTTCCTGGGGGGGGGGCACAAGGGGCGGACGGGTAAAAAAATCAACAATAACTGTTAGAAGTAAACGTAAAGTATCATACTTTAAGTTTATTTCTACAATTTAAGTATGTATAGGAAGGTTTATGAAAGATACACACATGTTCTATTATTCATATATTTTAACAACTCTGATAATTTGAATTACTTATAACGCATGTACTGTGATGAAATATCCACAGTACACAAAATACCGTCAGGGGGGGCACGTGTCCCCGTGCCCCCCCTCTTAAATCCGCCCTTGGGAGGTGCACACGTAAGCACAACAGATTCTGTTATTTCAGATCCAATAAGGTAAGGTAAGGTTGTCAATCAATCTGCCTAGCCTTTTCCCAACTATGTTAGGGTCGGCTTCCAGTTTTACCGGATTCAGCTGATAACCAGTGTTTTACATGGAGCGACTGCCTATCTGACCTCCACAACCCAGTAACTGGGTAACACGATACCTCTTGGCTAGACTGGTGTCAATATCAGGCTTCTGAGTACCATTAATGACTGTCCAAGATCTTCAAATGACAGCCGGAACCAACGGCTTAACGTGCTTTCCGAGGCACGGAGGAAACTCGGTATGTTGAAATGATCACCCATCCACGGACCGACCTCGAAAAGCGTTGCTTAACCTGGATGATCGACCAGTGCGGCTATTATTATTTAGCCACGAGCTCCTCACCAGGTATGGTAAGGTTGTCTCAACTACAAAAATAGAATTTAGTTGTTAAATTAATGGTTTAAGGCGGTACCCCGAGCAAAACGCCGCGCTAGCCGTTTTTCGTGCTGTTTTTAGGAGCTATCTACTCGTTATTTAAAAAGAAATATCAACTAATAAAAATACAGCAAATTTCTACATATTATTGATTCTAAAATTGTCGTATACTTTATTTTTAAAGAGGTATCTGTTTCACTAATCTCTTTCCAACAAAACCATAAAAACGATAAATAATTATTGATAGCATGCATCTCCTCGTAAAGTGTTCATTAATTATTTTTTGTACTAACACTAATGGATAGAAAATTAAATAACGAACATTTTTGACGATTTTTTTTTCAATAGACTAAAATTCGATTTTATTCTAAAATCCGGGCGTTTTCACTACTGTAAAATATGCGTCACCAGTGCCACTAGGCCAATAGGAATGCTCATATCTCATGGTGCTTTTTTGGTCAGGGTATCGCCTTAATACGTAATTCAGCTCTATAGACAGTTTTTCGCTCTCATCCCATTATCCCTCAGGCAATAAAATGTTTATAGGTAATTATTTGGTACTAAGCTCTCCCCCACCGTTGCGAGGTACCTATAATCCACGTTTAGTACGACAATACCATCGGAGCCGGCATTCCTGCAGCTTGCCAGGAATGAGCCCTGAGTTACGTGGCATTCCGGTTAAACCGCAGGAATTTTAACTACTTGTCAAAGTAAAAACTCAAGCGTCGATTATTTAAAACATTCAGGTTGTCACATTCATTTTCTGTGACCCTCAACCTTACTGAAAACAAATTTATTTATTTAATAAGGCACACCAACGACTTTTTACACATTAATATTACAATGAAAAATTTAAAAAAAAAAAAAAAATTAATTTAATAAAATTTAAAAATCGCCCGACACATTTTTATTTCTTGCTACACAATTTGTCTAGGTAGTAGACCCGCTTCGATCAACAATCTATTGAACACGTAATTATGACACGATATCTTGCGAAAACACCCCGATTCAAACAGTAAAACGCCCATAACTTCAGAACGGCTTATCCGATTTTCATCAAACATAGATAAGAACACTCTCGATAAAGTCACCTTTCAAACAAAAAAAAGCGAAATCAAAATCGGTTCTTCTGTTTAGGAGCTATGATGCCACATACAGATACACAAACACACAGTTGCACACGTCAAACTTATATTATATATAACAACCTTCTTTTTCCGTAGGTGGTTAAAAAGAGCTACACCTCTTATAAATAAAACCGTTAGCATTTTTTTTTTACCTTAGCTGTAAAATTGTTCTCATATACTTCAACTTCATTAGATAGCTTAAAATAATAATAATATAATTAAAAAAAAAATTGCATGATTACAATTTCAATGTCACTATGTGGTTAAACAAAACTAAGATTTAAATTGAGAATTCTACATAACACAGAGTTATACACCTCTGACACCCAAGCTAAGATTGAACTTGTGTTATGAGTGTCAGGGCTCTCTAAGTTCACTAGGACAATGCATACAGTTCGGAGTAAAGTACACGTCAAACTGGAAACAAAGACTAAGGGCCGGTTTCTGAGTTAAGTAAAGCAGCAATAATCAGTTGAGATAAGGGTACAGACAATATAAATAATAAACATAAAAATATAAATTATCAAAATAAAAATAATTAATAAAGAGGCAAACCGTGTGTATGTATTGTGTTTATGTTTTGTGTTGTTAGTGTGTATGAGGAAGTGTGGGATGAAAGTAAGTTTGGAAAAAGTAAAGCAGAATACGGTCAGGCGTTGAGAATTCTTTCGACCTCATCATAGCAAAGAGTGATGATCCATTTATTGACTAGAGTCTTGCAGTCAAATTTATTACACTTGTAAATGCTGCACTGTTTGTTAATCTTTGCGACAGCTCTCAGTATCAATACAGTAACAATAGCGCTTGACAAGCTAAATAACGTAACAAATAACGTATACGTCAGTTTGACATATGTCGCAGAGATCAAGCTATCTTTTTTAACTCCCGACGGAAAATGTGCAACGTGTGTTGCTATGTGATCTGTGCATCGGTGTGTCTGTGGCATCATAGCTCTTAAACAGTTGAACCGATTTTGATTTAGTTTTTTTTTGGTTTGAAAGGTGATTTTGTCGAGAGTGTTCTTAGCTATGTTTGAATAAAATCGGTTCAGCCGTTCAAAAGTTATAGGCGTTTTAATGTTTGAATCTGGGTGTTTTCGCAAGATATCGTGTCATAATTACGTGTTCAATAGATTGCCGATCGAAGCGTATCTACTATGTACTAGATAAATTATGTAGCATGAAATAAAAATGTGTCGTTGACTGTACCTTAGCTGTAAAATTGTTCCCCTAGTCAATATCATAACTTCAAAATATGTACAGGTATATTTCTTACCTACCCTCGGTTCGTTTCTACCGGGACAAATGCGAATTCTCGATCGCGATAGGATGATTTCCGTATTTGCCATATTTCCCTCGCTTCCCGGGACAGGAACGCTCGTTCTCGTAAAAGATGAGGCGGGTTTTCTAAAGCCTTCGCCTCATAATACTGCTAGAATTGTTTATGGTTTTACTACCAAAGTTTTGATATCCTTGTTTCTGCCTATATCTATGCTCCAGAGAGTTTTTGGCGGGCTTTTTTCGGGTAAAGTTCAGCGGCTGTTAATATTATTTGCAGATTGATTCCTAGTGGTTATTGTGATATAAAATTGGTGTGGTTTTGTGTCTCAAATGTCTACGTAAATGGCCAATATGTGAAATCATTGACAGAAGTGATCTCGGGATAGTGGAGCGGAGAATTTTGTTGTAGTATATACTACAATTTGCTGCCAAATACTCTGAAAAACATTAGAATTTGTTACATCCGCATACTAAAGAATTCAAGAAAAATACTAACTGATGACTAGGCAGCATGGTCTCAGACCTTAGCCTGTTCTACCTAATATAAAAAAAAAAAACTATGCTCCAGCTTCTGTATTATGTTCGTGTTTCGATAAAGACATTTCTGTGATCATTAAAATGTATAAATGTCAAATCCATTAGATAAATATTCAAACAGATTCTGTGTTTTCAGAGCCTTGTTGGCCTATAGTAAAGGTAGAGACTGGAGAAGATTTAATTAGATAGGCTCTTTGCCACTTAGTTTCATTTGGCACCCACTGTAAAAGAAAGGCAGTGGTGGATTTTTCATCGCAAGCACAGATAATTTTAATTCTTGTAGTTTGAATACCTTTTGAAAGTATGTGGATTTTGTCATTAAGGTTACACTAGTCGAAAATTCTTCCTTACAAACGTAGTCTTGCGATTGCTCCACTGTTTGACGATGTACGTTCAAAATAACAAAAAGATATTAGTTAGTCTCATCGTTATCTAGCCATGTATGGAAACAGAAAAGTAAAAAAAATACTATATTTGAAAGTTATGAGCGTCGAAAGTTCCATATTTCAACACAAATTTTAACGCATCTTTGGGCGAAAATAAATACCTTATTAATAAGGAAAATTGCAAAACGGCCTCCATAGATTAGTAATTCAACAATGCAAATAATTTTATTTTGAAAATATACATTTAGTAGTTTTTTCATGATTTCTGACTCCCAAAGGTCTGTTCATAAAATTTCGCGCGTTCGTTTTAGTCCTTAATCATCATCCATTTCGCTACAAAGTTGCAAAAGTGCTAATTCGTACGAGAACTAGCTTCTTACTGCTCATCACAGCATCAATCGCTTTCGCACGTGTTGTCGGATGAGACAGCATGCATTTTAACCCCGCGCACAAAATAGTTCGTACTGTTGACTAGGGGAACCTTAATAAAAAAAAAACGGAACAAGCTTTTCTTCCGTGAGGGTAGTCAAACAAAGCATCTCAACTCTACTAGCTACGGCGACTGCTACGAATGGTCTACGAATTGCTACGATCCATTTTACCCGTTTCTGCTAAGGCGGATATAATATACCCCAATATCAACGCGGTACTGGCCGTGCGCCCGCTAGGTGCAAGCATATCAGTATTGGATCTTCTTTTTAACTATTTTAAAATTAAAAAAACGCCCGACACATTTTTATTTCATGCTACAAAATTTGTCTTTTATTATTATCGATAGGCTCGCATTTGACCACTACCTCGCCTGATGGTAAGCGATGATGTGGCCTACGGTGAAGCACGCTTGCCTAGAAGTCACCTATTCACTCTTGACTTATAGTAAAATGATAATTATATTTAGTCCGTCAGTGAGATTATCAAATAATATTGGACACATAAAAATTGACAAACAAAGCACATCATAGTTCAGGAGTGGGGGCTTGAAGACCCGAAGGTTGTAGCTGTCAGGGAACAAAGACTCCGGAAGGGAATTCTACTCGTTAGCTGTGCGCACTGTAAACACACGCTGGTAGTAGTAGACACGCTACGATCGACAATCTATTGAACAAGTAATTATGACACGATATCTTGCGAAATCACGCCGATTCAAACAGTAAAACGCCTATAACTTTAAACCGGCTGAACAGATTTTTATCAAACATAGCTAAGAACACTCTCGATAAAGTCACCTTTCAAACAAAAAAAAAACAAATCAAAATAGGATTATGCGTTTAGGAGCTATGATGCCACAGACAGATACATAAATACACAAACACACAGGTACACAATTCAAACTTATAACACCCCTGTTTGTCCGTCGGGGGTTAAAAATCATGCTGTGCAGTCGGAGGATCATTTGGTTTTGGTCGCGAAAATGTATCCTCCGACTGCACAGCATAATTTTCTTCTTGTTTACGTCTTTTTAGTTCGCTTCTTAAGCAGTCGGGTTTTAGATTTTATGAATTAGCATTTTTCATCCCTCACAGATCCATTTCTACAACCAATGATTGTTGAAAAACAGCGGCATCAATCCATGGATTAATGTTAATATGCCGACGGTCCTGACCTGAGTGACCATAACCAAACTTCTTTATTGTGTTACTAGCGGACGCCTCGCGGTTTTACCCGCTTAGTTCCCTTGGGAATACAGGGATAAAAAGCCTATGTCACCCGGGGACAGTGTAGCTTCCCAACGGTGAAAGAATTTTTAAAATCAGTCTAGTAGTTTTTAAGTTTATTCGTTACATACAAAAATACAAATCTTTCCTTTTTATAATATTACTAGCTGTCCCACGCGGCTTCGCTCCCGTCAACTGGCTATCTACCTACCCATCTACCCTACCTATCCTACTCTACCTACCCCACATACAAGATTCAGCGCACGCAATGGAAGCTCTCAAAAAGGAATATTTTTGCCCGTTTTTGCAACACTTTTCATTTATGCTCAGCTCCTATTGGTGTAGCGTGATGTTATATAGCCCATAGCCTTCCTCGATAAATGGACTATCCAACACAAAAATAAATTTTCAATTCAAACCAGTTGTTCCTGAGATTAGCGCGTTCAAACAAACAAACAAACTCTTCAGCTTTATAATATTAGTATAGATATTATTAAAATAGAGTATAAATTGCATGCACCGGTTGTTTGGTAAACTAATTTCCATAAAAATCCCCTTTCACGGGAATCCGGCTACGTGCCCAAAAGTCCTACAAAAGTATTCATCTAAATAACTAATTACTAGTCATTAAAGTCTTAAACGTTTTATTGAACGCGATCAATATTCAAGCCGGTGCTCCACATTCCAGTGTCCCTGGTGGATGGTCATGCCGTCACTCCGTCAGCTGGTATCGCGCTCGCAATCAACGTCGATCGCGTGCGGATTATCTGCTTGTTGCCGTGTTCGTGGACGGTGATTGCTTGCGTGGGGTGCGCGTGCGCGTGGAGATTTGTTTGTGGGCCGCATAATTTTGTAGGTAGGCTGAATAAAGTGGTGAAATAACTGAAAAAAAGTGAAAAGCAAGATATATCTCCATGACTGGAAGTAATACAAGCGGTTATAGTTACCATTTTTTGTTTGCGCTAATATGAGGCTTTCAAATCGACTGATGTGCATTGTAATATGTTTAGACATTGTATCCAATAGTACCTAATAATTTTTATCTACACTCACAACGTAATGTTTCAAATATGAATTCAAAAAATATTGCATAAACACGTACTTTATGTTCGTGGATAGGTAAAATTAAAAAAACAACCATTACAGTTCAACATTTTCCTTCGATTTTCAAACAACTGCATCATAAAAAAACTTTTTAATTTTTATAGCACACTTTTACTTTTTAATTCATTGACATTGACAGTCATGGTGCAATGAGAATCTTATTTGCCCGCCATACTGCATATTTTTTCCTTTTCCACTTTTATTTTATTTCAACTGTATGAGTGAAGATAAAATAATGTATGCAACGGCATATAATTAGGTATTAAAACACTCGCGTGTTAATATTATCACCATCGGCTTCGCCTCATGTGATAAACCCACGCTCGTGTTTTAATAACCCCTCTTAAATGAATTGCATAAACTACTATAAACGATGTCATCATCATCATTTCAGCCGAAAGATGTCCACTGCTGAACATAGGATTATAAGCTGTAGTTATTTTTAGCAAGTCTATTCCGTTCATTGTGTGTCGAAATAAACTTATTATTTATTTAAGTATTCACATAACATCCATACTTCAGTTAGACTCTGGCAGGTTTAAATTTTACCTCAAAAAGCATTTTCGGTAGTATGATCGACCTCGTTGCACAACCACCCTAAAGGTGAACGCGCACCTGGCCTCACCGCACTCGCCGCACGCGCCGCAGTCACCGTATTTTCTCAAGGCCCCGCGATATCCGCGCCGAACGCGCCGCACTAATTTATCCACTACTTTACATCTTGAACTATATTTTCATACGGATACGGATAATGTTTCCGCGCCACCCGAATCGCCCGCCGAATCTGATGACGTCATCCGCACGCGCTGGTGGAATCCGTATACCTACAGCATTTTGCGGAAATGCGGCTCCTGCGGCGCGGATAGGTGCGCGAGGCTGCATACGATTTCATATAAAGATTTATAAAATGCGATGACTGCGGCGCGTGCGGCTCCTACGGCGCGGGCAGGTGCGCGTTCACCTTAAGGGGGGTATTACACTATCATATAATTAGGAGCATACATAGGTACATAGGATCCTATCTCTTATCCTACATAATTATATGAACTCTAGGATCATATCTGTGTATTATATACATTATCATAGTTCTTTGATCTTATTTTTTGTCATAAGTATTTGGATGCAATGGAGGACAAGTCGGTTGTGTGTACTACTATAAACAACTAACTATAACGATAAATTTAGAATTCCACATTCACTAAGCATACTGTGAACTTACGCCAAAATTTTGTTAAACGTCACAATAATTAAATGCCTTAGAATTTAGAATATGGTAAAGCTGAATGCTTGGAGTGTCGTGGACTGAGTTTCGCACTAACATATCCATCATTCAACAACTCGGTATCAGGCAGCGTCTATCGGCTATAGTACAAGCTCGAGTACTCCAGTTCTTTGGACACGTGTCCCGACGAGGCAACGACTCTATCGAGCGGCTTGTAGTTCAGGGTAGAGTGGAAGGAACGAGAGCGCGCGGCAGGTCGCCCATGCGATGGACCGACCAGATTAAGTCTGCAGTGCACCCACTGCAGACTTAATCTGCTTGGTCCATTGCATAAGTGCACACGAATAACAGCCGATAGAGAGGGTTGGCGTCGCATCGTTAGGCAAATTATGGCAACCCGAAGTCTCACTGCAACATGATGACCACGACCGCTCTGCCAAGAGTGTATACCGACGAAGAAGAAGAAAGCTGAAAAGGCAAATCACATAATGTTATGTGTGTGGACGGATTTTATATCAGGAAATTGATAAAACGTTATAGCAAGATTCAATATGGCAAGACCAGCGGCCTAATTGCGTAAGTTCTCCTATCCCATCAATCGACCAATCACGTGCGAGATGAAAGACGCGTTGTGGATTTCCGTCTATGTGATTGGTCGATTGATGGGGACAAACCCTTCGCCTTGCCGAATTACGCAATAACGCTGCAGTTCTACCATGACTTGTTAAAACAATCAAAGTGCGACAGTGAAAAAGGGGTCAGAGATATTTGTCTTGTATAGCTTCGTCCTGCTCCTGTTTCTATGATCATATCTAACAACAAATGTCAATAATTTTTTATCAAAGAAGATATCTACCAATATTATAAAGAGGCAAGACTTTTTTGTTTGTTTGTTTGTACCGAATAGGCTCCGAAACTACTGGACCGATTTTGAAAATTCTTTCTCCTATGGACAGCTACATTATTCCCGAGTAGCATAGGCTATAATTTTGACGGGAGCCAAGCTATAATACGCTATGATACAAATATGATTCATAGATCTATGATATGATATGATATGTCATATATGATAGTGTAATACCCCCCTTAGGGCGTAGTAGGCAAGGCAATACAAGGTAAAACAAATATTGGTTCCGTGAGAAAATAAAAAACTGCGACTTATCGCACTGATGCCAATCGCGCGGCCATTGCGGCAATCTAGCTGTCAAACGAGCATTGAACGACATGGCGATTAAAATCTTTCATAAAAGGTCGCGATGGTGTCTTTTATAGGTATGATAATGCCTATTACTTCTATGGATAAATATTATGTAGGCAATTCAATCTACATGTTACCTGCTAAAACTTGATCCTATCCCACGATCTTAACTAAAAAGTTAGGTTGTTGGTTTGTATGTAGTGGTGGCCCAGTGGTATCGGCCGCGACTTAAAAGTTGTAGGTCGTGGATTCAAGCCCAGGCAGGCGCTTTACTTTGTGTAAATTATTTCATCACCACTGCTCTCAAAAAGGTGAAGGAAAACATCGTGAGGAAACCGGCATGTCCTAGAACCAAAAATTCGAAGACATGTAACATCCACCAACCCGCACTGAGCCCGCGTGGTGGGTTATACGGCCCATTCCCTCTCACAGAGAGGAGGCCTGTGATGATGATGTAAGTGGTAATCTCTGGGTAGTTAAGAGTGAAATAGGCTCATTTTTTAATCCCGGGAAAATACAATGATCCTGTAGGATAAACTACAGAAACTTCATACTAAGCTGAATTTTACAATACCACTTCAAATGTTTTCCTGTTAATTTGGTTGTTACAATGTTTTCCATTAAAAAAGCCATAATTATAGGCCTCCCTGATATGTCATTTTCCACTAATGGTTCGAACAGTGACCCAAATAGGTCAGTTATGTATCTATTATGTAGTGATTGGCTATTGATGGCTCGTCCAACACGCTTAGTTACCTTTCCATTTAACCAATATCTTATCAAGATGTCAATATTTACATATCGAGGATATATAACATACTTACAAAATGTTGGGCAAGGTCCAAGGTTTGTGCAATATAAATTGTAGTTGTTAGGGTCTTGTAGTTACATATTATGCAATTCCTTACAAGACTTCTCATCATTCTATCATTGAGAGCGAGGCGATAGCGATTGTCAACAAGTAAAATTTAAAAACCCCGACACATTTTTATTTCATGCTACATAATTTAACTAGTACATTGTATTCGCTTCGATTGGCAATCTATTGAAAACGTAATTATGACACGATACCTTGCGAAAACACCCCGATTCAAACAGTAAAACGCCCATAACTTTTGAACGGCTAAACCGATTATATTCAAACATAGCTAAGAACACTCTCGACAAAATCACCTTTCGAATAAAAAAAACTAAATCAAAAACGGTTCATCCGTTTAGGCGGTTAGATGCCACAGACAGACACACAGATACACAGCCACACACGTCAAATTTATAACACCCCTCTTTTCGTGTGTGATGGACAAGCGATATCGAAAAATCACGTGATCAAAATTTTACATTTTGACATTTCGCCTTTGCTGACATCGAATGCCACCTAGATAGAGCTGGTCATTCCCGACACGAAAAAAAGTACCATGGTTTCAGCAAATGATTGGAGACCACCTACTGTTGGCATTTTTCGTAGGTATTTACCTGTTTACAAAAAAAAAACGTTTTAATGCTCTTAATTTCACAAAAACCAGCAATGAAAATAAGATTCAAAAGCGCTACCTATCAGCTACGCGCCGCGCCGTGTGCACGTTTTCAATGTTTTATTTAATTTTAAATTTTTTCCTTAATATCTTATTGATCTGGATAGAATTAACGATTTTGAACAGATGGGAATTTTTGGGATTAATCCTACTAAAAAGTCAGAAAGTAGGTAGTAAAACACTAGGGGGTCCAGAATCATGTCTGAATCCATGGTATTTTTTTCCGCGATGTTGTCAGACACACTCTGTATATACCATAAGCGGCTAAAATACAAGTACCTAATGGTTACATTACCATACACTGAATGACTGAAACAGTAAAACCTGAAAGAGTCTATCAAAGACTTGAAAACAACCTATAGGCCCGCGCTTGACCACAATCTCACCTGATGGTAAGCGATGATGTGGTCGACGGTGAAACACGCTTGCCTAGAAATAACCTATTCACTCTTGACTTAAAGACCCCTAGATTGTAGCTATCGGGAAACACAGACTCCGGCAGGGAATTCCACTCCTTAGCTGTACGCATAATAAAAGTGTTCCCAAAACGTTTTGTGCGTATGGGTGGGATGTCTACCATGGTTACAGTAAACTAGATAAAAGTGTGCCTCACGAACTTTTTTTTTTGGTACGGATACTACGATTGCAGGCAGCTAGTGTGAGCAATTTTCTGGTTAAGTGGCTGAATTGCAAAGGCGGCGCAGACAGCCAACTCTGGCAATACTGACTTGTTAATTAAAGTCTCTTTTCATCTAAACTCTCCACACAACAGCGAGAATCTTGTTTACATATTAAGTGTTTTCGTTCGTTCTTTTTGTTAACTTTGCTTCATGTACAACTATCACACCAATGACAACCCCACTTCATGTCCAGACAATTAGTCTCTATACCAGGTTGCCTGGAAGAGATCGCGGAATGCGATAAGGCCGCCCATTGTATGTGTTAAGTTTCTTTTTATAATTGTATTGTATTTTAAGGTGTACAATAAAGCATTAAATAAACAATTATCCGTACTTGCTACGCGAAAAAAAACGCAACACATTAACTACCATTGGCTTGTTGGTTAAATTCAAGAAATGTAATTATAATTTGTCTAAACAATGTCTAATTATGCTTTAAATTAAATTTAAGCTACTGTTTATAATTTTTTTATTCACATTCAAAATATTTATAGGCATGTATATTCAGATACGAACTATGCAAAAACCTGCTCTTAAAAATATCTGTGTTTTTTTGTATTAAAAAATATCATTAAGTATAAAGTAGGCAGGTACCTACAATGTAAAGAAGAAAAAACATGGTGTATTCCCCTGAATGTAAGTATTTCTCCACATAGGCGACCTCTGCGGAAGTAACATTGAGAAATCGCATTGTAAATTGAATCAAGCTGAATAGGCCTCTGCGAGTTCTATTAAATTACCGACGGTCGTAAGCTTTGAAGTCACAATCACGTTAGAGGCCCTTTCTCGCCACAGAAGACATAAAAGTAATCCAACTATCTAAGCACTTTGCTGATATAACATTTACAAATAGTAAAAATAAAAAAAGCCGTATGAAGTCTGTATTCACTGCTACAGGCTGGTTATGGCAATTAACAGGCGTTTAGCAAGCCTACAATAATTTATAATCGTGATTGGTTTACCGTACTGAGATGAATAATAAGAATTAATCATCATCATCATTTCAGCCGAAAGACGTCCACTGCTGGACATAGGCCTCTCCCAGGCACGCCACATTGACCGATCCCGTACGTCTCGCATCCAACCCATTCCCGTAACCTTAACCGGGTCATCGGTCCACAGTCTTCCGGTTCGCGGTCGCCATTCCAGAACTTTTCGGCTCCAACGGCCATCCGTTCTGCGAGCAATGTGCCCTGCCCACTGCCACTTATGTTTCGCAATTCTTCGGGCTATGTCGCTAACTTTTGGTTCTCCTGCGGATATCCTCATTTCTGATACGATCGCGCAAAGAAACGCCGAGCATTGCCCTCTCCATTGCCCTTTTGGTGACTTAAAGCTTCCTCATAAGGCCCATTGTGAGCGACCACGTCTCGGTCCCATAGGTGATCACTGGTAACACACACTGGTCATAGACTTGAGACTCTGTGGTAAGTTGGAGCGCGGTATCTTCTCGTCCAATAGTTGGACGAGAAGATACCGAGCAACTTCCCGAACGCCGCCCAGCCGAGTCGGATTTGAAGGTTGACCTCTTTCTCGAAGTTAGACCTACCCTACTGGACCGTTTGTCCCAGGAAGACATAATCGTCTACAACTTCGAGTGCAGAGTCTCCGATCTTGATAGGAGTGGGTGTTACATGGGCATTCACCATGACCTTTGTTTTGTCCATGTTCATTTTAAGACCTACTCTTTCGGCAGCTCTACTGAGGTCATCGAGCATTTTACTTAGGCTCTCCATGGTCTCAGCCATGACCACTATTTCGTCGGCAAACCGAAGGTGAGTGATGTACTCGCCATTAACGTTGATGCCAATTGCCTAGCCACCTCCATTGCCAGCACCTTGAAGACATCCTTCAGCGCAGCAGAATTATTAAGTTTGTTTTCTGATGTTCTAGGTAATTATCTTTTTCATAAATTCTATGGTGGTTATATAATTAAAGTAATATTTCGTAACAAAATGACACGTTTTCGAAGTGTGCGATATGATATCCAGTGAAGATGATGGTTGAGTAATTTCTCAAGTAAGTAGTCATTGAACTATTCATTTTACAGTTTACTGGTTGACTTGAATGAAACCATCGCCGAAAGCCTGTATCACGACTATGTTAAAAGCAAGTACTATCTACACGAAATCTACAAGTTATAAAACTTCTAAGTATATAAATCCGCGGTAAATCACCATAATGTAAAACGTTGACAAGCTCGTTTTGCACGTCATATGTTTTCCTATTACCTAAAGTACATACTTCTTTATTTATTCATGAACGTAAGAGTTGAAGGAAACTGGAGCTACACGTGAGAAGATATTGTTTAAGGAGTTATATCAGGGTTTCCTTTCAGTTAGTTGTTTGTATAGTGGCTGCAAAACAGTAAAGTTTAGGCCAGTTTAGTAACTGCGTTCAGATGCCGCGGGGTTTTTACACATTTTCCATCGTAAAGATAAACAACCCTCTCTTACTTTATTATCAATATTATATAACACTCTAAGGAAGTTTACAACCACGAGAGTAAAAATAAAATGTCTTTATTGAATTGCGGAATATACCTTTACTTGCTTTGATGTGTAGCCCGTAGGGTTCCTCTGCCTGCCTTATCCTTCAGGCTTATTTTTTAGAGGAACGCAAAAAAAGGTTGATATACACGTATGTATGTAGGGTCTCCTAGGTGCATTACGGACTCGTAATTTATAAATTAGTAAAATAATATGTCATTACCCGACTGCAGAAGGTAATGTGTTTATCAGTCTATGTATGTATGTATGTGTGTATGTTTATTCCTATATGGCGTTCTAGAGGCCAAACGCGTTGGCCAATTTTGATGAATCTTACGATCGATTCGTCTTAACCCTGCGAGTGTCACTGGTTACATTAAAATTGCAAAATAGAAAAATGGGGGATTTTGGGCGCCATATTGTGGCCATTTTTTTTTTCTTCTAAAGCTATCGTGTTGAGTATCAAAATGAAGGGTTTTAAGAGGTGATTACAAAAATATATAATATGTAACTAATACTTATATGTTTAAATGTACCTAATTCTAAAAAAAAATTACTAAAAAAATTGAAAATATTATATATATAGGATACATCTGGTTTTGGTCAGCCAGCTCGCGCATTTGTATCCTCCGACTGTACAGCATGATTTTCTTCTTGTTTACGTCTTTTTAGTTGGCTTTTTAAGCAGTAGGCTTGTTTGTTATTTTAAATATTTTAAAAATGGAATCCTCTGACTGGACTGGACTAGACTTTTTTGCCGAGATTCATTTGTTTTTTTTTTGTATTAATTTTAAAAGGGTGATGTTTACACTTGTTTACATGACGTTTATAAACTTAATTGATTTTCGCTCTTGTTTACATAATTATAGTGATTACGTGTTACGAAAATTCCGATCGTAAGAGTTACATAATATCAAGAAGAGTATTGGTAGTGAAAAAAACTGTGAGTAAAAATACTTTGAGTGGTATACTGCTCATATCAATTTACCTGCGCTTTATTTTTATATGTTTGGATATATTTACCCACGATCGTTCGATCGACGTCAATCTTGAGATGATCAATATTTCGCGTCCTCCAATATTTTAGTTATAGCACGCATACTATAATACAAGCATACAGATGCCTCATCCCATACAAAGAAACCGTGCCGACGTAACTAGCGTTTTTCATCTGATTTTACCGATTATTTTTATGTAAATCGATCGTGTTCGGTTCGTACAGCGATAGATAGATCACCATCTATATCCGTGGAACGGAACGGAACGGAACCGAACGCGATCGATGTACAAAAATAATCAGTATAATCAGTATAGAACGTCGGCACGGTTTCTTTGTATGGGATGAGACTCCACTGGTTAAAGTAACAGCGTAGGTAGGTACAGTTTGCAAAATATTTCTTGGGTGTGTTAGATTCCCTATCACCCTAACCATAGAACCCTATCTATTAGTTTTTGAACTAAGTGACCTGTTTCATATTCTCCGGAAAGGCATTATGGTATCTCAGATAATTGGAATAGAATTTAAATGAAAATATGCCCCAGATAAAAAGTTTTTGCACCGTTATCGAGCCATGACTTAACTTTTCGTTTATTTTTATTTTTAACCCCCGCCGGAAAATGAGGGGTGTTATAAGTTTCACGTGTGTTGCTGTGTATCTGTGTATCTGTCTGTGGCATCATAGCGCCTAAACGGATGAACCGATTTCGATATAGTTTTTTTTGTTTGAAAGGCAATTTTGTCGAGAGTGTTCTTAGCTATGTTTGAATAAAATCGGTTCAGCCGTTCAAAAGTTATGGGCATTTTACTGTTTTAATTGTTTACAAGTAAAATTTCACAATTTAAAGAACAGTTAAATTCGATTAGATTGTTTTTGTTTCGTTTTTTGGTTGATTATTTGATTAGGAAAAAGCTGTTAGATATCTCCTCTTGATATTAATTAAAGTTTTCTGCTCTTTATCTAACTTGTGTAGTATGTGGATGTAATAGGCCCAACCTATACAGGTATAGTTCTCGCCAAACTGCTTGGCCGCCATGATGTTGGCTACAATGGCTGCGCAGCAGTAAATCTCATACAAAAACAGCACCGTTCCGTGCCTTGCGCATCTGAAAGTCAACTTTAGGGCAGCCCAGAAGTTTGGCGAGAACTTTATCTCCGTTCGTACTTCAGGCATTCTTCATTCTTAAGTGAACTGCGTCCTGAAATAGGTACAGGCTCGGCCTAGCTCAGGCTGCGCAGTTGCTCATCTTGTATTCTTTTGCATAATTATATTTAATAGATTTAATAATTAGTTATAATGTTCATTTTGTATGGAATGGGTTTGGAAGCTCGTGGCTAATTAATAACAGCCGCACGGGTCGATCTTCAAGGTTAAGCAACGCTTGACGAGGTCCGTGGATGGGTGACCATTTTAACATAGCGAGTTTCCTCCGTGCCTCGGAAAGCACGTTAAGCCGTTGGTCCCGGCTGTCATTTGAAGATCTTTGACAGTCGTTACGGGTAGTCAGAAGCTTGAGATTTGACACCAGTCTAGCCAAAGGGTACCATGTTACCCAGTTACTGGGTTGTGGAGGTCAGATAGGCAGTCGCTCCATGTGAAACACTAGTACTCAGCTGAATCCGGTTAGACTGGAAGCCGACCCCAACATAGTTGGGAAAAAGGCTAGGCAGATGATGATGTTCATTTTGTAAAATTTTATGGCCAAATAAATATTATTTATCCCTTAGAAGAAAAAGTATTGAATTACTAGAAGAAATAGTTTTTGTAAATTTATTTTTTTACTTCATTCTAGCAGCAGTATTATAATATAATAGTCAAACTATATTATAGTCAGCAATATTCAGCAGTGCATAGCGGTGGTCTTCCGCAAAAATGCATACTTACTATTTCTCAGATGATTATTGGAGTCTTAATGCAGTAACAATTTTAGCCTCAAAAGGTTGTCCCGTAGCCTAATTGTGTAAGTAAATTCGGCAAAGGAAACAATCTGTTTCTTTCTCAAAAACACACACATACACAAAAAAGTTGAATCTTTATTCAACTTCTTTCGTTTTCAGAGTGTATGTGTGTGTTTTTGGGAGAGAAACAGATTGTTTCCTTTGCCGAATTTACTTACACAATTAGGCTGCCGGAAAGGTTTTCAAAAGTTTAAGTAGTATCATGTGGTAAACTAGTGTCCTTCGTCGATAGTCATGACGGAGGAGTCGGGCTCGTAGTCCCAGTCGAGCGCGCGCGTGCGCAGAATCTGCTTGTACACGAAGGCAGACTTGCGCGGGGTGCGCGTGCGCTCATCGCTCTCGTAGTCCACCTCGTACAGACCGAACCGCTCGCTGAAACGAATAAAATTCATAATTTAAACAACACTGAGTAGCTTGGTAACCGGTGCTATCCGTCACACTCTATCAAAATCTCCAATCATATAAATCGCTGGGCTGAAACTTATTTATGCGTTTGTAGTTATATAACACAAGCTCCTGCTAGCGGCTTCGCCCGGGTGAAAAGTGTTGTATCACCCCAAGGAAACTTATACCGGGATAAAAAGCCTATGTGCTATTCCCGACTACAATCTATCTCTGTGCCATATTTCATCCAGCCAGCTCAGCCATTCTGGCGTGATTGAGTAAAAAACATACATCCATCCATCCATCCACCTGGGACGCACCACACGACATCGCGGCCCGCCTCAGTTGCGATGTCACCTCTGCTACCAAGCGGCACCGCAACCTACTTGTTGGCCGCTACGTCAGCAAAAGCCCTGAGGAGCGGTCCTTCCTCGGGTTCCTCTTCGCTTCACCGTGGGTGACCAAGCCACGGGTACTGAGCCCCCCCCGCCTTGACAATGGGGGACCCACGACCTACTCTCTCCTCTCTTACTAACCTTAGACTTGATCTAGTTTTTATGACTAAATAGTGACGGGGCGGTGATTTGTTATTCTTAAACACTCACGTATATCCTCGCATCCACTCGAAGTTATCCATAAGACTCCAGACAGTGTAAGCTCTGATGTCAGAGCCCTCATCTATCACGTCTAGAACAGCGCTCAGGTATTTTCGTACATAAGAGATCCGTTCATCGTCATCCAAACCACCGTACGTCGAGTAGCCGTTTTCAGTGATGATCACTGCAGTGTTGTTGTAATCCTGTCTGATCTGCGTCAGCAGTTTGTAGAAGCCCAATAGAATAACCTGTAGGACAAATATACTACCGTTTAGTACCTAGTTACATACAGACGGACCTCGAATATTTCTTGACAAATAAAAAAACTTTTTTGCAACAAAATACTACCGACTTTTTACTACGTTTTCCTATTTGGAATCTGGTAGTTTCTTTTTGCAAAAAGGGTTTTCATTTTCCATTTTTTAGTTGTACCTACCTAATAGGCAAGTAGGTAAGTAAGGTACCTATAATGCCAGAAGATTATCCGAATATCATGAAACTGAACATAACCTGTGAAATGAGAGTGTACCAAGGTGAACTGTATACATCTGCGTACCCCTTTAGAGCGTACTGGCGTGATGTTACTTTATGAAATGGTATAAACAATAAACAGACATGCGATTGCAGCAATCCCGAGAGATTTGCCTGTTATTTTTGAAGAGTTCTGTTGTATATCTCCGAAGTTCTTCATCAAATCTTCACCAAATTAAAATGGGACCAATTTCGGGACATACTCTTTCAAACAATAAAAGAATTTTCAAAATCGGTCCTCAATTGACGGAGATATCGGTAAACATACATTTAAAAAAGTATACATAATGTCGAACATAGAACCGCCTCCTTTTTGGTAAGTTGGTTAAAAATGGCAAAAAATACCTTTAGAAAACTTGATACGCCATGTTCCCAGTCATTAGGTTGATAGTGCACATTTCCCAGGTCATCGTAGAATGATGGCACATCATACTTGCCCACTACGGACTCATTGCTATACACCAAAAAAGTCGAATAGTGATTACCATAAAAATCGGAGGACTTAACATAGTCATCATCATCACATCTGGTTTTGGTCAGCCAGCTCGGCGAATATGTATCCTCCGACTGCACAGCATGATTTTCTTCTTGTTTATGTCTTTTTAGTTCGCTTTTTAAGCAGTCGGGTTTTTTGATTTTTTTATTAACTTTTTTTGTATAAAATCTCCTTTAAAATAATTTCAACCATGTTTATTCAATGGTAAGAGTATGACTATGACTAATTTATATCTAACATTTGAAAGACAACTTAAGGTTTTTTTAATTTTGTTTACCAAATTAAATAAAAACATTTTTCTTGCAAGAGTTGTACAATTGAAAAAAGAAAAAGAAGTATGTAAGGATCGTAGCAGGTGGCGTTCTGTAGTTTCTGCCTACCCCCATGGAAAAAAAGGCATGAGTTTATGTTTGTATGTTGTACAAAGGTGTTCACTTCAAAGTTTGGATGGCGAATGACTCTTCACCTTGATCGGGTGGCTCAATTTTTAACGGCTCGTGCTTTAAAGAATTTAGTTATTTATGAAATCTAACTATTGTTAATTTAAAGGTCATTACATATACTTTCAGCAGATACCAATATATATTAACTGGCTTTAATGCATGCTTTTATGGCTGGAAAAACTTGATGTTATTTTCGGAGAGGTGCGATTTTTGTGACGCTAAGTGCAGTTTGTCGCTGTCGAGCTTGTTTTGAAGGTGTGCATAGGAGAAAATCCCTTCGTTTCTACCCCGAACAAGGCAATGTCTCATTTAACATTTTCGATATCGGTGGCATCATATTGCATGTAATTATTAGTTATAGAATTATAAATTTTTGTCACCTTTGCACAACGACTTAATGAAATTAACGTGTAATAAAACTTTAAAGCTGATTAAACAACCTCTGATCCTTTGGGATGTTACTATCCAAACTGAACTTAGGTGCGGTCAAGTTAACCTAACAAAATAGTTAAATCAATAGTACCTATATTAGTCCTACACTCGTACCGAAACGCGCATTGGTTCATGGTTGCTGGGGAGAGTAGGTACAGCAGTAACTATTAATCAATCTGTGGTTCAGCTAAAACTCGCGAGCAAGTTCAAGAGAGAAGGAATCTATGCTTAGGTTTATCTCACATATCATAGAAACAACTGTTGTTTCTATGATCTGTGGTTTATCTCTTTCGTACCTATCTAGTTCATCACTTTATCTCTTAGGGTTCTTTATCATTGGTATCTTTAGTTGAAGTGGTTTTGATTATTTGCTTTTTATCACGATTAATCTTTGTTTGACAGTTCATCAAATAGGGTCTAGGGCTCGATTAGATATTTATGTGATAAAGGTGATATAGCAAAGAAATAAATAATATTTTATTTCCTATAGCCAATGTTCTTAAGCATTTTCAACAGTCAACAATATAGAATAAAGTTCTTAGGACTGTTACTGTCTACGACACATTCGCTGTTCATTCATGGTTCATTCATAAACTTTCATTCTTCAATGTACTTCATTCCTATTCATTCGTTCTATATCTATACCAATATTATAAAGAGGAAAGATTTTTTTGTTTGTTTGTTTGTACCGAATAGGCTCCGAAACTACTGGACCGATTTTAAAAATTCTTTCGCCTATGGAAAGCTACATTATTCCCGAGTAACATAGGCTATAATTTTGACGGGAGCGAAGTCGCGGGGGTCAGCTAGTCATTCATAAAACTGCTCGTTTAAAAATTATAAAAAAAGATTGTAAGGTCTTTATTAAACCTACTTATTTCTACAAATTTCTTTGTTTAATTTATCATAAACAGTTACTATTAACATGAATGTAACATTGCCGAAAAGATGCCCCACGAGGCCACGGCCCACAACATGGCCACAACAGCCACAAATTTTAGATGAAAAGATAAGCTGTCAAGATTATTGTAAGCATTTATTTTATAAGTATGAGTCTATCGTATGTCATGTGCTAGTGTCCTTCGTCGATAGTCATGACGGTGGTGTCGGGCTCGTAGTCAAAGTCGAGCGCGCGCGTGCGCAGCATCTGCTTGTACACGAAGGCAGACTTGCGCGGCGTGCGCGTGCGCTCATCGCTCTCGTAGTCCACCTCGTACAGACCGAACCGCTCGCTGAAACAAATAAAAAAGTTTAAACCAGTGGAAACAACGTCTAGAATAAATATACATTGACAAGGGCTTTATTGTTATATATATAACAATAAAGCCCATCTTGGCTTTATTGAATAAAGTTTTAATAAAGCTTCGGTTGAATCGGTACCTCATTAGCTCATATCTACTTTAATTTTCGCGTAGAAACGCATTCGAATAGTAAAAAAAATAATGAAGGTGACGTTACATGTTCGTCTCATATTTTATACACTGTACACAATACAAGTAAAATTTCAAAATTTAACACTTTCCGGGACAGACCGCCTCTTGACGTTATGTCGGTATATCGTTACGTGACAGTACGGCTAAGGGCGGTGAACTTTATTTCATGTAATTTGGCAAACCGTCGATAGCCGTTGCTTGCCCATAGTATTCCTAAGAAGCACATGATCTAGTGTCACATCACGCGACTTCATTTGTTCGTGGGTGTCACGGCAAACTCTTTTCGAGTCATTTTTCAACACACACATACGCAGTGCTTATGCACCAAAACAACACATGCACACCGCCGACAGGCGTAGACTGAGCCATACAAGTACAACGTCTGTGGCCGTATTTGTCATATCAAAAATTTAAAAATATATGTAATGAGGTAGTACGGCTGTAGACGGTATGACAAAATGTATGGGATTTTGAAGTGTCATATCATTACATTTGCAAATAGTCAAGTGTCCCGGAAAGTGTTAAAAAACCGCCGACACATTTATCTTGCGAAAACACCGCGATTCAATCAGAAAAACGCCCATAACTTTTGAACGGCTAAACCGATTTTATTCAAACATAGCTAAGAACACTCTCGACAAAATTACCTTTCAAACAAAAAAGAACTAAATCAAAATCGGTTCATCCGTTTAGGCGCTATGATGCCACAGACAGACACACAGATACACAGTTACACAGACACACAGATACACAGCAACACACGTGAAACTTATAACACCCCTCTTTTTCCGGCGGGGGTTAAAAAACATACCTCAGATACTCAGTATTTCATGTGTATCTTACACATTTTTACAGTTATAACACTTCAATAAAACAAGTCTCAGGACTCTGACTGACGGTGCGATATGTGATAGCATAAAACTCACTATGGTACATTTATTAGGTAGTTTTAAAAACTAACACCAGTCTAGCCAAGGGGTACCGCTGTTACCCACTTACCCAGTTACTGGGTTGTGGAGGTCAGATAGGCAGTCGCACCATGTAAAACACTGGTACTCAGCTGAATCCGGTTAGACTGGAAGCCGACCCCAACATAGTTGGGAAAAGGCTAGGCAGATTGATTGATAGAAACTCACGTGTATCCTCGCATCCACTCGAAGTTATCCATAAGACTCCAGATAGAGTACGCTCTGACATCACAACCCTCATCTATCGCATCAAGCATGGCGTTGAGGTATCGTCTATGGAAAGAAATTCGGTCATCGTCGTCAATACCGCCACGGTTTGAGAAGCCATTCTCGGTGATGTACACCACAGGGTTGTTATAATCCTCCTTGATCTTGGTCAGAATTTTGTGGAAACCCCATGGAACAACCTGTGGTAAGTAGAAATTAGTTATTCAAATAATTTTCAATTTGGATCTCTTGCTTTTATAGAACCTCACGAGAAAATACCTTAAGGAAACCCGACGCAGACTTTTCCCAGTGATCAGGTTGATAGTGCACATTTCCCAGGTCGTCGTAGAATGATGGAATTTCATAAAGGCCAACTACCGATTCATTTCTATACACCAAATTAGTCGAATAGTGATTCAGGCCAAAGAAATCAGATGAACCCTTGACCAACTCTATTTCCTCCGGTGTGAATTCAGGTAGCCGCGATCTGAAGAAACCTTGTTCTGCACTTTTAGCTGCTACTTTTTCTTTTACGATGGGTGGGAAGTCTCCGGTGTCGGAAAATATCGGATGAGAATATATACCCCACTGGAATAAATAATATCAGTATTATAATCATCATTGTATTCTATAGTGCAGTCACTAAACAATTTTGTACAGTTTAATTTTCATACCTCGAACTGGTTGCCTTCTTCGGCAGCTTCAATATCACTTTCAGTTTCAGGTTCAAAAAGTTCTGCGCTCAGAGCTATAAAGATAGAACCATTGTATTTTGGTCTAAATTCTTGATCATAAACATGGTAACCCTTTGCGTGAGCCATTATAAGGTTTTTGGCGCACAAATATTCACCAACTCCTTTGATATTCACTCGAGGTGCTTTTGTATCCGCTCCGTAACCTTGATAGCAGATCTCTCTTGGTTCATTTATTGTTATCCAATACTTTACTCTATCACCGTACAGTCCATAGACGACGCGCGCATAATCCGCAAACCAGTCGGCTATATCTGGGTTTGCCCATCCTCCAAGATCTTGTAGTCTTTGTGGCAAGTCCCAGTGATACAGTGTAACCATCGGCTCAATGTTATATTTTAGCAATTCGTCAATTAAATTGCTGTAATATTGAGCTCCAGCTTCATTAATTTTATCAGGAAAACTGGTAGGTAGAATACGAGACCATGATAGAGAAAATCTGTAGAAATCAACTCCTAATTCTCTCATCATTTCAACATCTCTTTTATATTTGTGATACGAGTCCCCAGCGACGTCGCCATTCGAGCAGTCGTCTATCGAACAAGGATCTGTGTGAGTCAGGTAATCCCAGATGTTTTCCGATTTACCTGAAAAGAGTTGTACATTGATTTAATGAATTATTGCAGATTTAGTATGTGGTAGTTCTGCATACAAATTAGATATGTTGTGTGATGTGCTTACCGTCTGCATCCCAGCCTCCTTCGATTTGGTATGCCGCAGTAGATGTACCAAACAGAAAGCCTTCAGGGAATTTTCTTACATCATGTCGCTCAATTTGCGTTGCCTTGCACTCAGACAACGTTAATAATAGCACTGCTCTGGAAATAAATACGAAATATACTCTTTAAACAAGTAAAATTTCACAATTTAAAAAACCCCCGACGCATTTATCTTGCGACAAGTAAAATTTCACAATTTAAAAACCCCCGACACATTTATCTTGCGACAAGTAAAATTTCACAATTTAAAAACCCCCGACACATTTATAGTAAAATGTCCATAACTTTTGAACGCCTGAACCGATTTTATTCAAACATAGTTAAGAACACTCTCGACAAAATTACCTTTCAAACAAAAAAAACTAAATCGAAATCGGTTCATCCGTTTAGGCGCTATGATGCCACAGACAGACACACAGACACACAGATACACAGCAACACACGTGAAACTTATAACACCCCTTTTTTTGGCGGGGGTAAAAATAGAAGTTTTAAGAAGGATTAAAATTTAGAATAAATTTAAGTAACCTTTAACTTACATATAGCCCGCAAACGGCAACATCCTCGCTTGTTCGCTTACCTGACTGACAAGAAAATATCAATCTTTAAATATATATTGAAGATCTTATCTTCATCTTGGTATGTGTCGGGTGAAAAATATGGATTTAGGTTAAGATAATAAACAGGTGGTTTGCAAACGTCGCCAATTTGATAACTATTAACGTATAAGTTTTGTAGGAGATCCCTCATTATGGTCAGTCCTCCTGGAGAAGAAATTATACTTTCAGTTCTAACCTTAAACAGGTTTTAGCAGTTTCCGATGAGATAAGACGAGTTACAAAACATATATTATGCCTTTCTATTTCAAGTAAAATTATCCAGATCAATAGCAAGCTATTATAATCTTCCCTCATAGAGGTTGCCGTTATTAAAATTTTGCGAGGAAATTTTTCGATTTCATCAATCGAGAAAGAAAGCGCTACTTTTTAACCGACTGCAAAGAAAGGGTTGTTTTTCACGCGTATCTTGTATGTATGTAATATTCTTTATTACCTCATATCTTTCAAACCGCTAGAAGGATTTATATAATTAAGACATAGTTAGATACGTCTTTACCGCCCAAGCACGGTAAAGATATCTTTACCGTAGCCCAAGTGTTCTAAGATAAATGACGTAACTACAAAAAAAAAACCTAATCCAAAAGACCAAAAAACACCAGATTTTGGTCAGCTAGCCCGCGAATATGTATCCTCCGACTGCACAGCATGATTTTTTCCTTGTTTATGACTTTTTAGTTCGCTTTTCAAGCAGTCGGGTTTTTTGATCTTTTGGATTAGGTTTTTTTATTTAGAACTTTTTAGTTCGTTTTTTTTCGAATTAGATACATTTAAACATAAAAGTGTTACATATTTTTGAAATCACCTCTTAAAACCCTTTATTTTGATACCCCACACGATGGGTTTGGAAGACAAAAATAATTTGGGCCCCCACAATATGGCACCCAAAACCCGCCATTTTTCTATTGTCCAATTTTAATGTAGCCTATGACACCCGCAGGGTTAAGACGAATCGATTGACGTATGAATCATCAAAATCGGCCAACGCGTTTGGTCTCTGGAACGCCATATAGGAGCAAACATACATACATACATACATACTTACATACATACATACATACATAGACTGATAAACACATTACCCTCCTTCGTCAGTCAGGTAAAAAAACCATTGTGGATTTTAAGTGCCAATTGTTTTTTCTTGCAATCTTATCGAGGGGGTATCAGAATGAAGGGTTTTATGAGGAGGTTACAAAAATATATAGCTCTTATTTTGTTTAAAGGTAATTCGTAAAAGAAAATGATAACTAAAAAGTTGTACATAAAAAATAATTAAAAATCAATAACCTGCAGACTGCTTTAGAAGGGAACTAAAAAGATTTAAACAAAAACCGGCCAAGTGCGAGTCGGACTCTCGCACGAAGGGTTCCGTACCATTATCGCAAAAAACGGCAAAAAAATCACGTTTGTTGTATGGGAGCCCCCCTTAAATATTAATATTATTCTGTTTTTAGTATTTGTTGTTTTAGCGGCAACAGAAATACATCATATGTGAAAATTTCAACTGTCTAGCTATCACGGTTCATGAGATACAGCCTGGTGACAGACAGACAGACAGACAGACAGACAGACGGACCGCGGAGTCTTAGTAATAGGGTCCCGTTTTTACCCTTTGGGTACGGAACCCTAAAAATCATGCTGTACAGTCGGAGGATCAGACGGATTTTCTGTAATTGTGTTGAGGGCAGGTTTATTTCTTGTTCAATTGTGCACAAAAAAGTCCTACATAAGATTTACTAATGTTCATTAGTTTTCATTCGTTGAGACATACTGATTGCGAATTTGTTATTTTTTTGACATTTTAATTGTACCTCTAAGGTATATTTGAAATAAACTACTCGTTTTTTTTTGATTTTTCGAGATTTAAGCCAATTATTTTTTTGTGTATATATTTTGTGGTACTAAATGTTATGTTTTTATTAAGTGACTGACCAAAGGTTTTTTTTTTTGGTTTCGGCCAAAAATAGCCCGAAACTTTGGCCGAACCGAAACTCAGTGTTCGTTAATTGTCGTGCATCGTTCGGCTAACTTCGCGACAAATCGTGGTCGCTCCAAGCTCTCAGATAATTCCTCAGTTAACCGTTGATTCCAAGTTAGCCTCCTGGATGAACAGAGTAGGCGGCGTCTTCAAATGAATGGACTGCCTCAAAGTACCTAGTGTACAGGCTCCATTACTATTCAACATTTATACCAATGACCAACCGGCGAACCGTAAAACGCCCCACTTCCTGTATGCAGACTACCTGTCAATAACCTTCCAAGCCATTAATTTTGAGGCGATTGAGGTCAAGCTTTCGACCGCCCCTCCCTTTCGGATCTCATGCGTTATTAAGCTGAGAAGGCTCTCAAACCTAATCCTTCAAAAACGCAGTGGTGCGCCTTTCACAGGCGAAACAGACAAGCGGGCCGATCCCACTCAACGTCTAGTGGCAGGGTGTGTCAGTCATCCACAGCCCCCATCCAAAATATCTGGGTATTTCATTGGATAGGTCCTAAACTATAGGATGAATTGCGAGAATGTTAAAATGAAGAGACACACTTCTTCTTCTTTTCGAGTTGATGTGAATCTCTTTATAAATGGGCCCAGTAGGTGGCCACCCCGATTGCAGCGTCAGTGGCGAGCATAAGGTCTTCCTAAGTGCAGGTGTATGGCACACTAGGAATAACCTACTGCGCCGCCTTATATCTCTCACCAGATCAAGGGCGTCTCCCCATGTCCTGCGAACAACTGCAACGGCGCTTTGCTTCTCCGCTGGTAAATATGCAAATGCATGATAAGTACGGAGTCACCCTGCCCACTCCAACCAGATACAGTTCTTAATGAGACGTGTCGGATTTTCCATTGGCTGTATGAAACCGACCCCGGTACGAATGCTGTATCCACTAATCGGCATCCCCAGTAATTAGGCGATTATGGCGAGCCGCATAGAAAGGTCGAAAGCTGAAAATGACAAACGCCACCCAATGCACGGCCGCGACTCAGTGCCTCGGAGACTTAAAAGCCGAAAATGGTTCCTAGTATGCGTGGGCCCATCCCATGGTGATACCACCTCGCAGACATACGACCGACCTTTGGCGTGAGAAGCTCATGCCACCTGAAGCCCCATTTCATGGGGACATCGGAAAGCCACCATCCACTTAGGCATGCCTTGTCATGACTGACTTGGAAAACTCTAGACAGACTCTGCAATCAGGTGGGTCGCAGTAAAGACAAGTGACAACCTCCATAGTGGAGGTTTTCGGATGGTACCGATATCCAGTGTGCGGCGTCTCGCCGCAGACCATGGTCCACCTTTTCTCCTATACCGCATGCCCTGTAACCTTTACATGTGAGGACCTTATGGCTGAGTCGGCGAGGGGTGTTGCCGTGGCTGAATACTGGGCATAAAAACAAAACATACAATCAAACATAACATTTGAAAATTGTATTTGCCAATAACACGCTAAGAAGAACAAGGATTTCAGTAAACAATATAATTTATCAAAATGTTTAAGTTTTCGGTTTCTGAAAACTGAGATCAAGGCCGAAAGTTCCGTTTCGGTTTCGGTTTCAGCAGAATAACCAGTTTTGGTCGGACACTAGTTTAGTGTTTTCAGGCATGAGTTCTTGTTTTGACAGCAATATTATCTATTTTGGGTACTTAAAATAACGGAAAATGAGAAAGTTATCGGTACTGAAATAGGTATAGGCTAACTTATATGGTGTACATAATAAAGAGTATTCTATTCTATAGGCCATAGCAGTATTTTTCACTGATACTAAAGGAAAAATTAAACAGTATCGAACATTATGAAATGTTAGAAAATATTAATTTTTCGAGAATTAAGCAAAAAACTGTTTTTTGAGCCCTTTTGAATTTGAATAACTGACGAGCGACGCAGACATAAGATTTTATGACACAACTTTTAGAACGGAAAAATGAAGGTGTATACGAGTTTCCAGCTTATTATATCTCATTCCGAGATGACTGGCTTAAAATGCCCATCATCTTTATGATGGGAAATGCCGCCCTCTCTAATAGGGACTATTTATATTAACAAATCGCACGAGGGCCATTACAGATTATATTGCAGACGCTTGATAGCGAACAACAATGTCAATAAAAATAGTTCATGATACTGCGGATATCAATCCACTTGCGTTTGTTTTGTTTGGTTATTTTCGTATCAAAGATCGGCTTTTATCGGCAGATGATCAATACTTCTCGTGATTCGAATCTCTTCCGTTTCTATGCACGATAAGAATAATATATTTGTAATTTTTAGTTAGACGGCATGTCTTAGAACCAAAAATTCGAAGACATGTGACATCTACCAACCCGCACTGGGCCCGCGTGGTGGATTACGGCCCATTCCCTCTCACAGTGAGGAGGCCTGTGTCCCCGCAGTGGGAACATTAATAGTCTGATGATGATGATGATGATGATGAATTTTTAGTTAGTTTGTAATAGACGAGGAAGATATCGACCTTCACCCATCAAATAACTGGATGAGACATATTTTTTATGAAAAGTAATTTATTAACAAACATGCTTATGATAACTTGCCTATCGAAAAGTTTACATAGCTATTCTTAATTGAATTAATTTTATTCAATTTTTTTTTCATCACCTTCACTCTTTTGATAACAGAATGAATTTCATCTAAACTGATAGTTTTTAACACACAGAATATGCCTAGGTAGGCTTGCCTACTTATTTCTGTTCATGGCTACCTGGCAAGCAGATGGGAACAGGTAAGTCAATATAGGTAACTACACCGATCTGTTAACCAATCGAAATTGATATCATAAGTAAGATATTAAAAAAAAAAAAAAAAAAAATTATGTCTCATCCAGTAATCTGATGGGTGAAGGTCGATCTTCCACGTCTCCTCGACTATAATTATCCGTGAATACAATAGGTTTCTTAATATCTTGTAGAAGTATTCGTTGTTGGTAAATATTGTCTAAAAGGGACCAAACTGCTTATGGATTTATATACTGACACCAGTATGGCACTTATATACCCGAGAGGAGAAAAATAACCAGTAAAACGAATAAACCAAAACCTTAATTTCTCATCAGTTATTTTTCGTGAAGCAATAGGTGTAGAACACACGAAACGCACAGGACCGATCAGTGTGGCGAAGCTTGGGGGGGAGGGGGGCTATGTCCAACAGTGGACGTCTTTCGGCTAAATGATGATTATGATGATGAATAGATGTAGTCCTTAGGAACTTTGGAATACAAGGACCTACCTTGTAGTGGTGCCCTCTTCATTTCCATTTCTCATTGTGAACTCGGAGTCATAAGCTAAATCAATAACGTCTAGACATCTCTCTTTACTAAGCCATAAAGTATTGTACATGACAACAATTTTACCAACTTTTGTACATGAGTTAGCAACGCTTTGGGCAATTAGATGTAGGTTCAAACTTGTGATAATAGTCCTCGAAACCAATTTCGGCCATGCCGATGGAGACTAGCCATCGGCATGGGCGATATTGTAGTGCACAAGACGTGTGTGCGCAAACACAGTGGCATTCCCTCTTCCATCACTCTCATAGTCCGTACTTAAAATGCCAATGCATTCCACTACCTTCCTGGACAAATCTTTTACTGTCCAGGCCGCTCGACTATGGAATGCATTGCCTGTAACAATAAAACGCGCGCAATCATTACCGATCTTTAAAAGACTGGTAAAGGAGCACTACTTGTCTCTGTGATCTTATTCTTGTTGGAGCTGTATTGTTTTCTTGCCTGTATACTTATATGTATGTATGTATTTATTTTAGTATTTTATATTTAGTACGCACTGTTTGTAACTTATTATTTTATTTAAACTTGCATCAAGTGCAACCCCATGTTGTGTCCAGGCTATCTCTTTCCATTCTGGGTTGCCTGGATGAGATCGCAGAACGCGATAAGGCCACCTGTTGTATGTTTGTTTTTATTTAAAGGTTTCCGTATGTGTTATTGTCAGTCTTGGTGTACAATAAAGTATATAATAAATAATAGTCCGCTGGGATCCGGGCAATCCGACACAACCGGAGAAAGAACAGACGCAGAACAAAAAAAAATCTACAAACGATTCTACGCGGAGTCAGTCAAAATCACTGTCATTTAAAAATACATTTATTATTATATGAGTATTTAATCACATCATGTGGTAAACTAGTGTCCTTTGTCAATAGTCATGACCGTAGTCTTGGGCTTGTAGGCCCAGTCGAGCGTGCGTGTGCGCAGCATCTGCTTGTACACGAAGGCAGATTTGCGCGGGGTGCGCGTGCGTTCAGGGCTCTCGAAGTCCACCTCGTATAGGCCGAACCGCTCGCTGAAACATTTAAGTGACTTTTGTAAAACCTTGTCTCAGACTTCGGGTTGATTCTGTGATTTAACTAAAGGCAACCCAGCAACTCATTATGAAAAACAATACATGATTTTAAAAAACCGGCCAAGTGCGAGTCGGACTCGCACACGAAGGGTTCCGTACCATTATCGCAAAAAACGGCAAACAGAAACACGTTTGTTGTATGGTAGCCCCACTAAAATATTTATGTTACCCTGTTTTTAGTATTTGTTGTTATAGCGGCAACAGAAATACATCATCTGTGAAAATTTCAACTGTCTAGCTATCACGGTTTATGAGATACAGCCTGGTGACAGACAGACAGACAGACAGACAGACAGACGGACAGACAGACAGACAGACAGACGGACCGCGGAGTCTTAGTAATAGGGTCCCGTTTTTACCCTTTGGGTACGGAACCCTAAAAAAAAGGTAATTCATTAAATGAAGTTAAAACTTTTTACTTAACATGTTTTTTTCGCATTCAAACGTATAAAAGTGTTTTATACATATATTTGAAATTACCTCTTTAAACCCTTTTTTATTGTTTAGAAGAAAAAAATATTTGGGCCCCCACGATATGGCGGCCAAATGCCGCCATTTTTCTATTTTCCAATTTTAATAAAGTCAGTCATACTCGCAAGGATAAGACGAATAGATTGACGTAATAACCATCAAAATCGGCCAACGCGTTTGGTCTCTAGAACGCCACATAGGAACAAACATACATACATACACTGGTAAACACATTACCCTCCTTCGGCAGTCGGGCAAAACTCACGTATATCCTTGCATCCACTCGAAGTTGTCCATAAGACTCCAGACAGAATACCCTCTGATGTTAGAACCCTCGTCAATAGCGTCGAGCATGGCGCTTAGGTATTTCCTTTGGTAAGAGATTCGGTCATCGTCATCAAGACCACCATGATCTGAGTATCCGTTCTCGGTGATGATCACCGCAGGGTTGTTGTAATCTTTTCTGATTTTAGTCAACAGCTCGTAGAAGCCCCATGGGACAACCTGTGGCAAAAGTAACTCGTTAATTTAGTAAAAAGTCGAGAATGAGTGCTTTTTAGTGCGTGATAGGAAAGTACCTTGAGGAAACTCGACGCGCCATCTTCCCAGTGATCCGGTTGATAGTGAATATTGCCCAGGTCATCGTAGAATGATGGAATATCATGAAGACGAATGCCTGATCTATTTCTTATTACCAAATTAGTTCTCCAGGCGTCACAGTATGACGGTATGTCATCTTCATCTGAGGAAGATGATGATGAGTCATCTGAGGATGACGATGATGATGAGTCATCATTGTCATAATCATTGTCATCATAGTTTGAGTTTCTATACACCAAATAAGTCGAATAATGATTTAGTCCAAAAAAATCGGAGGTCCCCTTTACATATGCCACTTCTTCCGGTGTAAGCTCGGGCAGCCGCGATCTGAAGAAACCTTGTTCCGCACTTTTAGCTGCAATTTTTTCTCTAAAGACTTTTGGGAAGTCTCCGGTTTCGGAAAATATCGGATGTGCCCAAGCGCCCCACTGCAACAGGTAAAATTACCGTTATCAGCATCGTAATCAGGACTTCTAGACTAGGTAACAAAAAATCCGAGTGCAAAATAAAATATAATACTCACAACGGATCTTTGTGGTTCTGAAGTTGGTTCTGTCAACTATTGCGCACGAAACAAATTAACTGCATAGAGTAAACGAGATAGGATGATGCGACAAACGTATGCGAGTGAAAGAGACAGTTATACAATGCTATTTTCACTTTCAATATTGACACAAAAATAGCTAGTGCGCAGCCTCTTGCAGCCAATTCAGAGCCAAAAAGATCCGTTGTGAGTATTATACGTCCTAAAAATAATGTAGATAGTTATTAGGATTTAATTATTGACCCCCGCCAGAAAAAGAGGGGTGTTATAAGTTTGACGTGTGTTGCTGTGTATTTGTGTGTCTGTGGCATCATAGCTCCTAAACGGATGAACCGATTTTGATTTAGTTATTTTTTTGTTACAAAGGTGATTTTGTCGAGAGTACTGTTCTTAGCTATGTTTGAATAAAATCGGTTCAGCCCTTCAGAAGTTATTGAATCGGGGTGTTTTCGTAAGATAAATGAGTCGGGGGTTTTTTAAATTTTGAAATTTTACTTGTGTTAGTTGTAGAAATACATTTCAATAGGACCAAGTTTTCATACCTCAAACTGATTAGAAACTTCGGCAGCCTCAATTTCACAGTCGAGCTCGGGTTCATAAAAATGAGCATTCAGTGATATGAAGATGGATCCATCATATTTTGGTCGAAATTCTTGATTATAAATATGGTAAGCCTTGGCGTGGGCCAACAGAAGGTTCTTAGCGCACATATACTCTCCTATACCCTTGATATTTAGTCTAGGTGCTTTAGTATCATATCCGTAGCCTTCATAGCATACTGCTTTTGGATCGTTTATTGTTATCCAATACTTTACTCTATCACCGTACAGTCCAAAGACGACGCGCGCATAATCCGCAAACCAGTCGGCTATATCTGGGTTTGCCCATCCTCCAAGATCTTGTAGTCTTTGTGGCAAGTCCCAGTGATACAGTGTAACCATCGGTTCAATATTGTGCTTTAGCATTTCATCAATAAAGTCGCTGTAATGTTGAGCTCCAGCTTTGTTAATGTGATCGGGAAAACCAGTGGGCAAAATACGAGTCCACGATATGGAAAATCTGTAGAAATCGATTCCTAATTCTCTCATCATTTCAATGTCTCTTTTGTATTGGTGATACGAGTCCACAGCGATGTCACCATTCGTGCAGTCGACTATCGAACAAGGGTCAGAGTGAGTCATATGATCCCAGATGTTTGCTGATTTACCTAGAATGGGTTTGAAATCGAAAATCATCATTTGTGAAGCGAAGACTATATCAATGTTTACCAAGGGCCTGTGAGATTACAATGACAATAATAATAATAATAATCACGAGGTTGTCGACATGTGGAATGTGGACTCGGTGATCATTGTGCCGATTGTAGTTACGGCCAACGGCCTGATCGCCAAGAGCCTCGACGACCATCTGTCGAGGCTGTCATTGGGCGGTTGGATCAAGGGTCTGATACAGAAGGCAGTACTACTCGATACGGCTCGCATTGTGAAGAGGTTCCTGTCTCTGGAGCCCTAACCACCGGTAGCTTGGACCCTGTTCCCGATACCGGTTGGCCTCTATTTTTTATATTTTTAAATGTTTCTAAGTTTTCTTTTTTAAATATTTAAAAATGTAATATAATAAGAAAAAAGATAAATAAACGAAATAATAATCTAATAATCTCTTAGCTTGTCTTTTTAAAATAACTGTTAGGAATAAGACAAGAGTGTTGAAATTATTGTTCTTACCGTCTGCATTCCAGCTTCCTTCGATTTGGTACGCAGAAGTGGATATTCCAAACATAAAACCCTCTGGGAATGTCCTTACATTACGCCGATCACTGTGCTTTGTCTTACACTCAGACAACGTAATGAAAAATATTCTGAAAAAAAAAAGAAATCCGCAGATTATTAAAAAAACCGGCCAAGAAAAACGGCAAAAAAATCACGATTTTTGTATGGGAGCCCCACTTAAATATTTATTTTATTCTGTTTTTAGTATTTGTTGTTATAGCGGCAACATAAATACATCATCTGTGAAAAACTCAACTGTCTAGCTATCACGGTTCATGAGATACAGCCTGGTGACAGACTGACCGCGGAGTCTTAGTAATAGGGTACCGCTTTTACCCTTTGCGTACGGAACCCTAAAAATTATATAAAAAACGAATAGATTTATGATATTATTTGTTTTTACTTACATAAAACCTACTGAATTTAAAAACATCCTGCGCTCACTTAGGCGGCTGAGTAACTAACTACAATATACTATCTATCTGTCAACGTTTATTGAAGATCTTATCTTTAACAGCATCTAGGTGTCGGCTGAAAATTATGTAAGCACTACGGACACGGCACCAATACCGATCCACCAAAGGTAGAATTTGTGGTAGATATATGTCCTTTACGAAAATGCCATTTCTGTTTCCAAACAAGCATTAATTGCCTTTTTTCCAATTATATTGGGGTCGGCTTCCAGTCTTACCGGATTCAGCTGAGTACCAGTGTTTTACATGGAGCGACTGCCTATCTGACCTCCACAACCCGGTAACTGGGTAACACAGTACCCCTTGGCAAGACTGGTGTCAGTTCTCAAGCTACTGACTACTCGTAACGACTGTCAAAGATCTTCAAATGACAGCCGGGACCAACGGCTGTACGTGCTTTCCGAGGCACGGAGGAAACTCGGTATGTTGAAATGGTCACCCATCCACAGACCGACCTCGTCAAGCGTTGCTTAACCTTGATGATCGACCAGTGCGGCTGTTATTATTTAGTCACGAGCTCCTCCATCCATCCAAATGTGTTCCATGAATGCCATCTATAGCAGAAGTAGAATCTATAGTAGGATATTGTGTGTTTTGGTTGGTGATTGTGATTTTTTGAATCACATTGGTGATTGTGCAACTTTGTGTAATGAAGTGGCTAATATGAATCCCCTGTCGTTGGTTTACGAAATGACTGTTATACAGCAATGTTAACGTTTCCAGGGTCCGTGGTTAGCCAGGTGAAGGATGCAGGTGCGGTGGGCGGCGTGGGCGCTGGCGGTGTGCGCGTGCGCGGCGGCCGCGCCGGCCGAGCTGCGCGCGCCGCCTGCCACCGCCGCCGCCGCCACCGCCTCCAGCCCGCTGCCAACGCCCTCCTGCGAGCCTCTCATGCTGAGGAACACGCGTCCCATGCCAGCAGTACGTACACACTTACTTTTTACGTTTGAAACGAGCATCTCATAGATCTACTTTATCTTTATAACTTTGCTCTTTTATGGGGGCAGGAGTGCAGGACGTAAAGTAATGACCAAATTATACATCACAGACTACCTTAGATATGCAATAAGATGATCTTTGTTCTAAATATGGCCATGATTTATCTTTATGACATTATGTTAAATTGTGTCGTGTTATGATGACAGAATGCGCGCGAGCACGAGGCGGCGGCCATGCACACGGCGCGCGCGCTGGTGGAGCTGGTGCAGCAGGGCGTGGCGGACGAGGAGCGCGCCGCCGCGCTGGCCCGCGCCGCCACGCGCGCTCCGCTGGCACCACCACCCGCCGCCGTCGCGCTCGGCGCGCCACAGCTGCACCTCGGCGTGCTCTACATCGCGGACCCACCCAGGCTCTTCGTCTTCCAACAAAACAACTCAGTCACTCTACGACAATTTTGGAGGACGTTGGCATCAGCGTGGAACGCAACTACTGCTGTGTGGTCAAATGCGTGGTTCTCATGCGATAAGGTCGGCGAGGGCTGGTGGGGAGGGGTTGCAGCAGCTCGCGGGGCGGGACCAGCCAGGGCTGCTGCTGCTCTGTTCCGTCGCTGGCCTGCCCTGCCTTGCGAAGAGGCCATGAACGATTGGCTCGGTGGGGCTCCTTTATGCGATGCTGTTACAACAGATTGTGAAGCTATTCCATCATTTGGGTCTTCAGATCGAAGGATAGAGGTGATTCTGATTAGTCGATATCTGCATGAATTTTAATATGCTTTACTACCAATGTGCTGTTTCTTACCTGAACCACTCTTTTTTGCAGTATCGCTGCAAATGTCAGTCAGATCACTGGAACGCGGGCGGCGGCGGGTGGCTGAGCGGCGCCAGTATAGCGGCGGACGCCTCGGGCCCGCTGACGTGCACGCCGTGCGGCATGGGCAGCGACTCCACGGCGTGCCTGGCGGACTCGCACCGCGTGGCCGTGCTCGCCACCAACGTGGGTGGCATGCTGCTATGCCTCGTCACCGCGGGCATCATCTTCCGTAAGAGAAAATGTAAAGTAAGTATGGATACCTTACAATGCTGCTCGATTCTATCTTAATCCTTGGAGTACCTACTAAAACCGAATTTGTTCCATGTTTTCAGGCAGTAGCGGTGGGAATGTGGACAGTTTTAGAAGTTGTACTTCTGGGCGCGTTTTTGATGTATGCATCCGTAAGTATTGGAAAAACTGATTAATGTGATTAAGCGGTTGTAAATTAAAACGACTTCTTCGTTGCGACAAAATTTAAGGAAGACAGAAAACACCAGAATCATATCTTTTCAGATAAATATTATCTTTGGCCTAGAACCGTTTTTCAAGTAGATACATCCCAGTGATTCATTCAATTGTTCTAAATATTCCGTTAAATACAATTTGCACTAGTTTCCATGTGTTATCAATATCATCTGCCCTGGGTGGTTTTATCTTGCAAGTAGAACAAACAATACTTAGTGGGATTATTCGTTATCGTAATTGGTAAAGAGACTGTAATTAATGTCAGCTACGTGATTATAAGCTCACTCAGCGGTAGCTCCAATCTAAGTAACACAAGGAAACATGCTGGTCCTGCTCCATAGGGCAGTCTTTGGTGTAGACAAAATCAAATTTCTTAATTTATATTCCTATTCATAGTTATTGTATTCATTGTTTTTTTTAGAAATTGACTCACACACTGTTCCGTTGTTGTTGAATTAGGTATTTTACCTATGTTTGTAATATTTGTAAGTATGTGAGAACCATGTTCCTACTTATCAAATTAATTAATTTTCCTGTTAATGCTTTTTAATACTTTATACCTGTACGTAGTATAGTGTGTAGAGCTATTCTGGGTGCATCGTCCTCACATATATTAATGTATGTACTAATGTAAATATTGTAAAACACCTTTTTTTTTTTTTTTAGTAGTATGTATGGAGTTTCTTGTGCGTTCTTCTCCATAACAACCTACTTTCCGAATGCACGGTAGAATCTTTTTTTTTTTATTACTTGTAAATTTTAATTTTAATTTATGTGACGTTCAAAAGTGCCGTTTATTGGCCTAATTTTTTTTTTTTTTTTTTTTTTAGTCTTTTAATTCTTTATTGATAAATAATGTATACAACTGAATATTTCTAATCTTATGACTAATAACAAAACAAAATTACATACAAAGGGGAGAAGGAAAAGGGCTCATTGCGCATCAAAAAATTCGTCCACATCATCGATGTGGACGAATTTTTCAATGGGAAACGTGCCCAGAACGCTGGCAGCATTGCCACGTTGAATGGCAATGCTGATCCTCTGGCTGAAGAAAAGGCCAGCCCTCTGGTCACGTGAACAGTCGACTAACCGTTTACTTATGTCTCGAAAAACTCGGTGAGCACTCGGACCCCATGGACCTAATGTCTCAACCCCAAACGGCTCAAACATATAATTGCCAATAAAGTTGTTATATTTGCGCCGTTTGAGGTTTTCTGCACCAGCAGTAGCCGCCCCAGCACAGCCCGCCGTGCTAAGAAGATGGGATGGCGCAAGGGTATCGACACATGTTGCATCCCACACCAAAGGCCTACCCAACTTCCAAGGCATTATGGTCATCCCGTCCGGTCTCTTCCCATCGTCGCGTGCTAAGCCATTGGGTTCTAAAACAGCTGGCACCCCGGCGGTAACAAGAGCTCGACGTATGATGTCATTAATGCTGGCGTGCCGTGCTATCCGACCAGCGCTCCTACTGCAGGATAGGCCATGGTGTCCGAGGCGGTCGACTGCTTCACCACATTGACAACGATGTGGAGCTCCGCTGGGAGAGCCTAGGCGCAGACATGTAGCGATCCGGAAAGTAGTGTCACTCAACATTGTACCTAAGTTGGGTGACGGTAAAGCCTGTAGCCAGAGGCCCGACTCCCATTCACCCACAGTAAGCGAGCACGCTTAGCAGTATTGGTGGACGTATTTATGAGTTTATTCCGTATCAATCTGCAGAGCGGCTCATCCCACTGTCTTTGGGAAGATGGGTTTTCGGGCAACGCCGTATTCGGGCAAGCCACTTTCCAGGCGCACACTGCGTCGGTCGAGCACGGCACTTCACAGTTAACCAGTGACAGGGATAAAATTTTAGTGGTTAACGTTTCAGTGCTGTGGACCGAAGACAGGAACGCCGGTAGGCTTATACTAGAAATTTTGCGGATGCCGAGCCCACCGAAGCGAATGGGTAGCGTGGCTTGCGTCCAGGCTCGGTCATCCAAGGCCACATTTAAGATAGATGACAGAGTGCATCGAATAATTTCGTCAATGTTTTCCAGGAGAAGTGGCTGCTTCCATAAAGGGGAAGAGCGGAGAAAATACATAAAATTTGGTCCAAAACAGCAATACCTAATGAGGGTAAAAGCCGAATGAAGGTTAATTTTTGATAGTCTATCCGAAATATCATTAAAATGGTTAATTTTGCCATCAATGAATGAAGAAAAACTGTCTGCCAAATTGGAAAACCTAGGAGGTGCAGTGAACTTTTATCTAAAATTTTGATGTCCGGGGCTATTGCATCAAATTTCTGTAGGGTCGGTTGTCTGTCGGTACTGTCACAAATAAAAATTTCACATTTGGAGTAGTTCAGGTCTAGGCCGATGGATTTGAACTGCTCTTTCAGGAATTGGAAATCTGCTAAAACGGTGTCTACGTCACCTCCTAGTGTTCCATCATCCAAATACCATACGTTAAATTTTGAATTTAGTTTTTGAATGATCGGATGAATAGCCAGACTGAAAATGACTGGCCCGAGAGGGTCACCTTGTTGGCAACCAACTGAAGATTCCAAAACATTGTCTTTGTATAATAATTTTGATGGGTGCCTATAGCACTGCCACAAAAAGCCGAAAATTTCTGGTAACTCTTTTTTTGCTTCAGCCAACAAAGTGTCCCTGTTGACGGAATTAAAGGCGTTTTTAACGTCAACCTTGAGGATGACCTCACCCTTACCGGAATTCAAAAAAGTGGAAAGGGCATGTACGGCAGCCTCACAACCCCCTCTGGAACCAAAGCCAAGCTGTAGGGGCTGGAATTTAGTAGTTAGAGTTTTACTATACAGTTTACAGCATATTTTGGCTGCCATACGCCTGTAGGTGCACCCGACGGCAATTGGACGAATACCGCCGTCCCTCTTGCGCAGGGCACATAAGTTGGCCCCGTATAAGACATCGACGACGGCATCGTTCACACCGCCGGAGAGCATTAGGTAGACTAGAGCCGCAAGCTCCTTCAAAAGAGACTCACCAGCGTCCCCGGCGCCTGAACTTAAAAGGTCTTTTAAATGTTGAGGAGTCAGGCCGTCGAGGCCGCCAGCGGAACCGCTTCGGAAGGAGCTCACGGCTGCAATCAACTGGGGGGCTGAAACCTGTAGAAAGGATGAATTGAGATCGGGGGTGTTGGGTGGGTCGGGAAAGGTGAGATCATCCGCAGGCGCTGGATGTTTACTCTCCAAGGCTGAAATTGTTTCTGGAGAGTAAGGCGCCACCACATCACTACTGAACAATAGCCTGGCCGCTCCCCTAATGTCACCTTCACTTAATTTGGATTCTACATGCGAACACACACCTTTCTGGGAAGGGTGATTGAATGCTGCTAATTTTGAATTTAAAAGAAGGGTCGAATCGTTACAATTGTCTTTAATTTGGGTCGTTAGTGTTTTTTTTATAGCCAAATTTTTCTGGACATGCAGAATCCTATAAGGGAAGGTGAGCAATTCCTCCCAGGCACTTAGTGAGTTCTCCTGGGTCGCAAGACGGACGCATCGCCCAAGACCGTCTCGCGCCCCGGGGAATTCTCTTTAAAATCGGTGTAGAGTTTTTTAATTTCGTAAGGGTTTTCCAAAGCGTTTCGGTTTGTATTTGTGGTGTCTGCACAGCTGGGGGGCACGAAGGTACACAATGGGGTTTGTGTACTTTACCATAGTGGATCCGTAGCCCCCGTTCGCCCTTAAAAAAACGTGCCTGAGAGCAATGGGGACATCTCACCAGCTGAATATCAAGTGATGTAGCAGGTTGACTGCTAGTTTCCGGTATCGCTACAGCCGGCGCTTAACATAAAAATTAAATTTCACTTACCAATATTATTAAAACACTATTTACACACTATCACTAATAAAATAACTAGAAAACTAAATAACACAAAAAAACAAAGTCAAAATTGAGTGACGGAACTTGGCACTTATGACAGCAGCGGCACGGCGCAGTCGCGGTACGGGCTTAGGGCGCCCGCCGTGCAGGGAGGGTGCAGGGGGCGCATCCTTCGCAACCGTTGTCTTGGTGAATTGTAGCGTCATCGCGTCGTACGTTTTGACAAGGCATATCATAAAAATAATCGTATATCACTTGTTGCATGCAATGGTATTGCCTGTTCCAGTATTCTGAACCGATCGACGAATAGTAGCGCACACACTTGTGCACTATAATAACTCCCGCGTCGATATCCGGTCACCATTGAGATTGGCCGCCGTGGCCGAAATGGCTACAGACAATGAATTGAATAAAAATATATTTGACTTTGACACAACTAGGTCGAAGACGAAGTTTTGAAAACTGACATGACTTGGATGTTATAGTTCTCGCTAAACTTCTTGGCCACCCTGAAGTTGGTTACAATATCTGCGCAGTGGTAAATCTCATACAAAAACAGCACCGTTTCGTGCTTTGCGCATCGAAAAGCCAACTACAGGGCGGCCCAGAAGTTTAGCGAGCACTACACTGTGGTAAATGTTAGCTGATAGCTAGTCAACCCACAGCACAGCTGGACAAATGCCTCTCCTTATGACTACCAGATATTTTACACTATAGCTAAACAGCAAACTATAAGACTGAGAAGGAAATTTTTGCTATTAGCTATCTTGTCTGCTGACTTTTCAACAGGACATCCTCAGAAACAGAGATGAAAACTTCTATTTATAACAACAAAAAAACACAAAGACGTAAATTTTACGTTATTTTCAGTACCCATAACCGACGTGTGTGTATGACTAGATGTATGAATGTTTGTGAAGCAAAAGAAGTATGTAAGGATCGTAGCAGGTGGCGTTCTGTAGTTTCCCCATGGAAAAAAGGCGTGAGTTTATGTATGTGTTTAATGTTGCAGGCTGCGTCCCAGTTCATATCGATAGCCAAGTGGCGGTGCATAGCAGGCGCCTGGCTGCGGGAGCTCGGCTTCGTGGCGTGCTACGGCTCGGTGGTGCTGCGCCTGTGGGTGCTGCTTGCTGAGTTCCGCACCAGGAAGGCACATCGGTGGACGCCACGGGACTCAGAGGTACCACCAATAGTATTAGTATTATTCACCGTAAGGGCGCGAAAATTCACCGCGTCTGCTGCAGACAGAACCAATTCATCATGTACCTACACGACAAGAATTTTGTCGGACCTAGGCTCGAAAATTTGTCTTGTATGCAGCAGATCGCAGCAACACAAAGCACGTCGTGTCTAGCGTACACAAGATTTTTCTTCTTTAGTGCCGTGGCAGTGTACCAGTTCGCGTGTAGAAACGACACGAATTCTGCTTAGAGGCTTTTTAGCGTTTGCAAGCGGCTTAAATGAAAGAAGACGTCCGATCAAAGCGCCTCCGGCATTCCCAACGCAGCCACACTGGAAGAAGATCCTAAGCGTCGTGTAAGGTTCGAGTCAAACCGCTGTCACTGTCGTCGTGACAGTATCGCTGCACTCGACATTGAGGTAATAATGTACCACTCGAGTCCGCCATACATTTCCAGTGTAGCTGCGTTAGTAACATTAACGCCCCGCAGCCTTATTGCGTAATGAATTCGGCAAGGTAAAGGACGAAGAGTATGAAAAATCAACCAATCACAAGCGAGATGAAAGACGCGATGTGGATTTCTGTCTATGTGATTGGCCGATTTTTCATACTCTTTGCCCTTTGCCTTGCCGAATTCATTACGCAATAAGGCTGCCGGAATCTCCTTTGCTCGAAAGTCTACCTTTAAGGAGGCTTCTTTCATAACCTGTAAATATTAGGTCTATTTTTGGGCAATAATCGACGCTGTATTGATCGACTTTAGAAAGAAAATTTAAATATTTATGTCTAGTCTAATGATCACCGTTGGACATGCCAATGTCTATTCCATCACAGATTGGACAGATTAGATATCTCCATGATAACTGAAGCAGTCGCATCAGATAACTAGGTGTAAGTGTGTCTCGTGGATCGGCTTGAAAAAGAATTTTGGATAATCAGTCCACAAAAACACTCAAACCCATAGTTTTTGCTTCCATAGTTTTCTATAACCTAGAACCAACTGGATATTGTCCTTGGGTGCACTTGCATAGTGCATACAGGAATAATCGTCGGTTGATGTCTCATTTCATTGAATGATGTCTAACGTAGCCTCTACGAGTTGGCTTCAGCCCTTAGGACGCCTTTCAAATATTGCCAAAGAGTGAAATAATAACAGGCCTTCCTTTAGTCCGATTTTGAGATCCTTCCTAACGAATTCATGTACTTTGGTGCCAACTCTTGAGACAGTATTTTACATTAGTTCATGATCGGGCCTCCTTTCGTGACTTTTGCACATAATATCTTCAAACTAGTAACTTCCAACTGCCTCGACGGTGGCAAACGCGACTGTTGAACATGGGGTCGTGTCGTCAAGACATTCAGCTCAATCGATCCTCACGTCGTCCGGAAATATTATTGGGTTTTCCATCCACAAATAGAGAAAGTCTGGATTTTACTTGGTTGATGGCCATGGCTGATGAGCCAGAAAAAATTTGGCCGATGGGGCAGAAAAGTTCTGCAGCCTAATTGTGTAAGTAAATTCGGCAAAGGTAACAAACTGTTTCTTTCCCAAAAACGACTTTTCGCAATACAAAAAGTCGTTTTTGGGAAAGAAACAGATTGTTTCTTTTGCTTAATTCACTTACACAATTAGGCTGCTGGAGTGGCGACCGCGAACCGGAAGACGTTGCGTTGGAAGGCCTCACACCAGGTGGACCGATGACCTTGCGGGGATCCGCTGGATGCGGGACGCACGGGACCGGTCAATGTGGCTACGCTTGGGGGAAGCCTATGTCCAGCAGTAGTCGTCTTTCGATATGATGATGATGGCAACACACTCGCCCAATGGAACTGTTGAAATTTGGTTGTCGGAGGCAGGTATTATACTACTCCAACGGGAAAATAGTCGTTATCTTATATTTGTTGGCTCCTCTACATAGGATTGTGATTTGATAGAGTGTCAGATTTACATATTTATTTCATACTAGCTTCTGTCAGCGGCTTCGCCCGCGTGAAAAGTATGTAGTCTATTTTGGGTATAGTTTTGAAAAACTAATAATGACAACCTTTATCATTTACTTAGATTACTATTCAAGAATTTTGGCCTATGGAATTAGATTTTGCATACAAACTTTCAACCCCCTTTTTACCCCCTTAGGGGTCATCATCATCATCATATCAGCCGAAAGACGTCCACTGCTGGACATAGGCCTCCCCCAAGCGTCGCCACATTGATCGGTCTCGTGCGTCTCGCAACCAGCGGATCCCCGCAACCTTCACGAGGTCATCGGTCCACCTGGTGGGAGGCCTTCCAACGCAACGTCTTCCGGTTCGCGGTCGCCACTCCAGAACCTTTCTGCCCCATCGGCCATCCGTTCTGCGAGCAATGTGCCCTGCCCACTGCCACTTAAGTTTGGCAATTCTTCGAGCTATGTCGGTAACATTGGTTCTCTTACGGATCTCTACATTTCTGATTCGATCACGCAAGGAAATGCCGAGCATAGCCCTCTCCATTGCCCTTTGAGTGACTGTAAGCTTTCTGATAAGGCCCATTGTAAGCGACCACGTCTCAGAGCCATATGTCATCACTGGCAACACACACTGGTCATAGACTTTTGTCTTGAGACACTGTGGTAAGTTGGACGAGAAGACACCGCGCAACTTCCCGAACGCTGCCCAGCCGAGTCGGATTCGACGGTTTATCTCTCTCTCGAAGTTGGCCCTACCCAACTGGATCGTTTGTCCCAGGTAGACATAATCTTCCACAACTTCGAGTGTAGAGTCTCCAACCTTGATAGGAGTGGGTGTAACATGGGCATTCAACATCACCTTGGTTTTGTCCATGTTCATTTTAAGACCCACTCTTCCGGAAGCTCTACTGAGGTCATCGAGCATTGTATTGAGGCTCTCCATGGTCTCAGCCATGATCACTATGTCGTCGGCAAACCGAAGATGAGTGATGTACTCGCCATTAACATTGATGCCTAGGCCCCTCCAGTCCAGAACCTTGAATACATCCTCCAGCGCAGCAGTGAACAGTTTCGGAGAAATGACATCTCCCTGTCTCACGCCACGCTGGAGAAATATTGGTTTCGAGGTCTGATCCTGAAGACGGACTGACATGGTGGCGTTTCTGTACAAACACTTCAACACCTCAATGTACCGGTAGTCGATCTGGCACCGTTGGAGAGACTGCAGTACAGCCCAAGTCTCGATCGAATCGAAGGCTTTCTCGTAGTCCACAAACGCTAAGCAGAGAGGCAGGTTATACTCTTCGGTCTTCTGTATAACCTGCCGCAGCGTATGTATGTGGTCTACGGTGCTAAAGCCTTTTCGGAATCCGGCTTGTTCGGGAGGCTGGAAATCGTCAAACCTGCGCGCGAGACGATTCGTGATGAGTCTTGAAAACAACTTGTAGACATGGCTAAGAAGTGAGATAGGCCTATAGTTCTTCAGCCGGGCATTGTCACCCTTTTTGAAGAAGAGGACCACCACACCCCTGCACCATGCCTGTGGCGTTTTGCCCTCGAGTATGACGGAATCAAACAGCTTCTGAAGGGCCTTAAGGACCGGTTTTCCACCCGCCTTCAGGAGTTCAGCCGTGATTCCGTCGTCACCCGGCGCCTTGTTGTTTTTGAGCTGTTTCAGAGCCATCCTAATCTCGTACAGGCTGACGTCCGGGATATCTTCGGTATAGTGTCGGGTCAATCTAGCTCTTGGGTCGTTTGCTAGATTCGCAACGGGTTTACTGGTTGACGTGTACAACTGCCCATAGAAACTCTCGATCTCCCTCAAAAGCTCCGGTTTGGCGGATACAATCCTGCCATCATCGGTCTTCAGTTTTGTGAGCTGGCTCTGCCCAATAGACAGATCTCTTGCAAAGACCTTGGAGCCCCTATTCCGCTCGATAGCATCTTTAATGCTTTCGGTATTAAAGCGGCGGAGGTCGGTTTTCAAGGACTTTGAGATCCGTCTATTTAGCTGCCGGTATTTCACCGCATCGTCTGAAGACTGCAGGATCATCTCACGCCTTTCCTTCATTAGCTTGAGAGTAGGATCAGAGAGCTTTTTATTTCTATATGTACGGCGGGTCTTGAAAAACTTAGACCCGACCGTATGGACAGCTTCCACGAACCCATCGCTGTATTCGTCCACGGAGCTCCCTAGGCACTCGAAACGATTCTGGAGTTCGAGCTGAAAGCCTTAGGGGTAGAATTTCGGAAATTCCTAATTCCAAATTCCTTTCTTATCGGATGCCTACGTCATAGCATAATAACACACACCATTTAAGTTTCAGGTCTCTACGATCAGTGGTTTAGGCTGTGTGTTGATCCATCAGTCAGTCATTCAGGACAAAGCATTTTATATGTATAGATTATTATTATTATTCATATTTATTTCAATAAGGCACACCAACAACGGCAACACAATATTTAAAGAGTTAACATTGGTCCTGTGCAAATAGGTCAATTACAGGCGTGCACATCGTTCACAGTCTGATTATTAAAATTTCATTGTGTTCGCGAGTACAAAATTAATGGAATACTATATCTACTGATTAAATTAAAATTAAACTAAAATAGGACTTTTATATGAATCTAGAATTGAATTAAAACTGTACAAGAATACAATTTAAATTACTTAAATAACAAATTAAGATAACTTAAATAACAAATAGAATACTAGGGAAGCAAAGATAAAATAAATCAGATACAACTACTGTTGGCGCGGAATAGGATACAGGCAAACTAGAAAATTAACTCCATGCAGTTCCTTAATTGTGTTTGAGTCAAATTTTCGAGGGATATTAATTATTAATGAACTAGCTAACACTCTGAACTTACAAAGGTAATACTGAGCAGTCCTTAAGCCAGTCGGTGTCGCCACCATGTCAAACGATCATGATCTATGTCGACACCATACTTCTAGACTCACAACAGATCGCTTTTCGCAGTTTTTAGGGTTCCGTAGCCAAATGGCAAAAAACGGAACCCTTATAGATTCGTCATGTCTGTCTGTCTGTCTGCCCGTCCGTATGTCACAGCCACTTTTTTCCGAAACTATAAGAACTATGCTGTTGAAACTTGGTAAGTAGATGTATTCTGTGAACCGCATTAAGATTTTCACTCAAAAATAGACAAAAAACAATAAATTTTGGGGGTACTTATAACCCCATACTTGAAACTGAAACTAAAATTTATTTTTCCATCAAACCCATACGTGTGGGGTATCTATGGATAGGTCTTCAAAAATGATATTGAGGTTTCTAATATCATTTTTTTCTTAACTGAATAGTTTGCGCGAGAGACACTTCCAAAGTGGTAAAATGTGTGTCCCCCCCCCCCTGTAACTTCTAAAATAAGAGAATGATAAAATTAAAAAAAATATATGATGTACATTACCATGTAAACTACCACCGAAAATTGGTTTGAACGAGATCTAGTAAGTAGTTTTTTTTTAATACGTCATAAATCGTAAACCGCAATTTACCAAGTACGGAACCCTTCGTGCGCGAGTCCGACTCGCACTTGGCCGGTTTTATAAACTCTATCTCCAATGAACTAATTTCTTCCTACCATCTTTATGCAGATGATCTGCAATTATACTCGCGTGCTCCTCTCGGAAAGCTGTCTGAAGCTTTAGTAACCATCAATCTTGATCTGGCTCGCATTTGCGATTGGAGCAAGAGGTATGGGCTTAAGGTTAACCCTATAAAGACTCAGGTAATAGTAGTGGGCAGTCCTAGAATGGTTTCTGGGATCAACTGGACGACTCTTCCCCAAGTTATTTTTGACAATGCAGTAATTCCCTTCAGTGAGAAAGTTAAGAACTTGGGGATATTCATCGACAGGAACTTCTCTTGGACTGCCCAACTGCAAGAAGTTAGCCGCAAGTTGTTTGCATCTGCTGAAACTTTGAGGAGACTGCGTAATTTTCTTCCGACTGCCACCAAGATTGCGCTTGCACAATCTCTTCTTCTTCCCATCCTTGATTATGCTGATGCCAGCTATCTTGATCTTACCCAAGAACAACTCGATAAACTTGAGCGGCTTCAAAATTTTTGTATAAGGTTCATATTCGGTTTGCGCAAATATGACCATGTTTCCGAATTCCGTGTAAAGCTCAAGTGGTTGCCAATTCGCCTTCGCCGGAATACTCACATTCTTTCTCTTTTGTTTAATGTGCTCTTTACTCCTTCCACCACTCTTTACCTCAAGGATCGTTTCCAGTTTATCTGCGATTCTCACAAGAAATCTCTGAGGTCATCAGTTAACTTACGACTTAAAATGCCAATGCATTCCACAACGTTCATGGATAAATCTTTTACTGTCCAGGCTGCTCGTCTGTGGAATGCATTGCCTGACCCGATTAAACGTGCTCAGTCGTTGCCTGTGTTTAAAAGACTTGTCAAGGAACATTACTTATCGCTGTAATCGTGCTCTTAGTATTTTGACTTACACTTTGTCTATGATTGTCATACGACTTTTATTTTCACGGCTTATATGTATGTATTTATGTATCTATTATATGGCATATATATCTATTTGTATTTGCATCATTGATAATTATATTTATTTTTGTATCATTGTATTCTTTGTTGGTATTGTTGCACCACAGACAACCCCATGTCATGTCCACGCATTCACTGTCCATTCCAGGTTGCCTGGAAGAGATCGCAGAATGCGATAAGGCCGCCCATTGTATATTTTTTTTAGATTTAAGTTTCAATTATTCCTGTATTTTCAGGTGTACCATAAAGTGTATATAAATAAATAAATAAATAACAGATCCGACATATCTATGTTTGTCAATGTCCTCCGCCAGGTATTACGTGTGGTGGGTGCGATGATGCTGGGCGCGGCGTGCTACTTGGCGGCCTTCACGGCGACGGCGGCGTGCGACGAGGGCGCCGGTGTGCCCGGCGGGGCGGGCTGCGCGCGCGCCGCCTGGCACCACGTCACCGCCGGCGCTGAGCTGCTGCTGCTGGCCGCCGGCCTGCGCATCGCGCACGCCGCCAGGAATGCTAATGTACCATTTCAGGTAACTTGCTGTATAATGGAATGTATCAGGGCTCTAGACAAAGTGTCACTCTGACTCTACAGAGTGCATCAGTGCCTTGTGCTTGTCTTATCGCATCCCGCAACGTGTTGCAGGAGCGCGGCTGGCTGACGGCGGCGCTGGGCGTAGAGATCGTGACGGGCGTGTGGTGGCGCCTGGTGACGCTGGGCGAGCCGGGCGCGGCGCCCGAGCGCTGGCCGCTGTCGGCCGCCGTGCGCGCGCACCTGTCGGCGGGCGCGGCGCTGGCGTGCGTGCTGGCGCCGCGCCTGTGGCACGGCTACCGCGCGCGCTCGCTCGCACAAGAGGTAATCATGTTCAGTTGGAAGACGTCTAGACAGGGCTACCTCTAAAGGTAGAATTGGTGTCCGCCATTCGAGCGGCGCGACACGGTCGCCGCGTCATTGACACCGGAGCCGCTGTGTTTGGAATTTACCTTAAGACTATTACAAACAGCGACCACACAGCCATGTGGTCGATGATTCCAAATGACCGTTTAACTATTATAAAAATAAGTTAATATAGTGATGTATTTAATAGCTCTTTAAATTTGATGAAAGCAGCTATAAAATTGCATATATCTGAGCTTTAAAATGATAATATATGAAGTATGTATACTTTATGTACCTTTATGTTGCATGAAGTTTTAATAAATAAATAATAGTTACTTTCATGCTTTATTAAAATGATTAATATTAATTACTTATTTAATATTATCACTTTAATAAACATGAACCAAATTTATAAAATAAATTTATATATAATACACAATAAAGTAATTATTTCATAAACAATATAGTTAAAATCCTACAAAAATAATGGCAGTGAAAACCATTATTTTTATCGAAACTCAACTCCGAAACCAGTTAGAACGCACATTAAAATGTCAGAATAGGTAACCTACGTTTACTATTTAAGCAACAAAGTCGACGGAGCCCCGGGGCTCCAATTTCTGTCTGCAGGATCTAAAGTAACCTAACATGAAGAAGACGACGGGAGCTAAAGTTGAGCGAGCAAAGCGAGCGAACGTCAATCATCGAACAGCGAAACATCCGCGTCATCTCCTTCGAACCTAACCTATCCTACTCGGGGTGGCCTAAGCTTCCAAGCTCGCTTCGCTCGCTCTTGGTCTGGTTCATTGACTTTACGTAGCAATATTAGTAGTAGTGGAAACCATCATTTTTATAGTTCATTCAATTCATTTTAAAGCCAAACATTTCAAAGTGTGAAACATTATTTTAAAAGTGCGTTTATATATTCCCCGTTAATATGCCTGCCATACCATAGAATAAGTAACAAATGGAATGAAAATGAATCTAATCTATGAAAAAAGTAAATTAATGGTTGAAGCATAACAGAGTAAAAGTGTCAAAGTGTAAAAGTGTCACTTATTTATGCCTGGCTTTTTATTTATTTGAAGACCCTCTTAAGGCCTTCTTAGTTTAACGAGCTGTGCTCAATATAAATCTAAATAAGTGATCGTAACTTTGTCGTGTAAAACCTCCCAAGGTGTCGCGTCGCGGTCCTGCGGAGGGTTTTGGCGCGGAGGGGGAAGAAGAGCCGACCTCGGAAGAAGTTCGTGCCGAACTGAAGAGATTGTACGTACAGCTGGAAATCCTTCGCAACAAAACGCTGCGGAGAGACAACCCGCACATCAGCAAGCGACGCGGCGGCAGGAAACCGCCGCATCGACGGTTCTCTCTACAGGTATACTCGGACAAACGATAACCTCTATCGAGCTCAGATTTTACAATATACTACATTTTCATTACTAAACAATTTAAATTGGTAGGATCAATGTAGCTTATACAGTTTTTACCGTTGCTGACTCGTAGTCACACCAGATTATCACACCAGTGTAACAAACAGGATTTTTTTTCTCGTTTGTCACACCACTGATTTTTCCACACCATTTCCGATCTCGGGTGTTTCAAACGACACCCTCGACGGTAATCGGTCACTTTCTCCTCTCGGTGAACAATGTACTATTTTCAACATTATCGACTTGTTGTCACACCAGATTATCACACCAATATGACAAACAGGATTGTTTTTCTTGTTTCGTTTTTTTCAATAAGGGCGGGTAGATGTTGAAATGAAATAAAAGAAGCTGTATGTAAGGTATTAACAAATGTAGTACATTATTAGCTCAATGCTTCTGCATAGATCCGGCTGATTTTGAGCAAAAGCCATGACATCAGTGGATTGTGGTTTGTTTGCATAGACCTGCGACTTCAAAAAACCCTACAAGAAAAGGTCTAGCGGCGTCAAACCGCATGACCTTGGTGGCCAATTCACATCAGCTCTGCGAGAGATAACCATACGCTCAAATCGCTAATGCAGATTTTTTATCATTTGAACGTGCTGTTCAATCGTGTAACTTGCCGTGGTGATTTGGCATAAGTAACTGAATAATAAATTATTAACAGTATTATTCAATCAAAAGGAAATTTAAATCGAAAAAAAAAGAAGGTTCGGCCAAACTTATAATGATAATTTTATCATTTCCTGCCAATTAAAACTTTTAAATGGGAAAATATCATTGGGACATTTCCTTGAAACATTGCGTTAAAAACGGAATTTGAAGTTTTTTTATTCGCCCGCGCCCTCCAAAAATCTACTCGCGCCATTTGAAAACCCCTTTATAACTAAGTAAAGGGTTTTCAATTGGCGCGGGTAGATTTTTGGGGAGCGTGGGCGAATTAAAAAACTTCAAATGCCGTTTTTATAGCAATGTTTCAAGAAAATGGTCGGTCCTTCTTTTATTTCGATATCAATTTCCTTTTGATCGAATAATACTGATAATAATTTTAGTATGGTTAGATAAGGTTGCATTATCATATCCACTGGACATCCACAGCTGAACATAGGCTATAGCTTGCACTACTTACCACAAAATATGATATATAATTCCATTTGTATTAGTTTTATTTTTTCTTTCCTAAGGAATGAATACACTTTGTACCTTATTATGAAAAAGTTGGCAGAAATATAACTAACAGTAGAAAATCTAAATAGTCGGCAAAGAACGAAAGTCGGCAAACGCCGATCAGCAGATCGACTTTATTAGAATATATAGGTATAACTCCACTAGCAATTATCGTATACATGGTGTGGAAAAATCAGTGGTGTGACAAACGAGAAAAAAAATCCTGTTTGTCACACTGGTGTGATAATCTAGTGTTACTACGAGTCAGCAACGGTTTTTACAAGTTTATCGATAGAGCTTGCTTATCAAGATCACCAATTATACGAACAAATTTGTAGAGACGATACATTCGTTAGACTAAGTTTTCAGTATAGTTAGGTACCATACTTAGTTGTTACATTTGTGTGCAATGGTTTTGACATTTTCTCTCCCCTCCTTTAGTTAAGGTGTGTACTTACCTTTAGTATAAAATAACCATTTTGATACCCGTATTAACCACATTCTCTTTAGTATTGAAAGATGATTTAAATTTAGTTTAGATTCAGATTATGATCTTCCATAACCTGTTTTTGATAAGGACCCTGCATAAAATGAAGACCCGAAGTGTTAGCAATGTGACCAGTGTTTAGGTATTCCAGCCCTCGTATATCGGTGTTCTATCTCCACAGTCATTAATTGAATGTTTCATCTTCCATCCTACACCGACTTTAGAAAAAGGGCAGTCGCGAAAAGGTAAGGAGACGTACAGTACATACCTACCTACTACGTTTATAATTATCGCATGCGCACTGACGTGGAGCACCCGCATGACCCCTGTGGATGTCGCCTGTAGCGCCCGCGCCCCCAGCCCTACGCCCCCGCGCCCCGAGCCTGCGCCCCCCAGCGCTCCCTGCACCGTCCCGTCACACAACCCGATTGTCGCCATGTTTCAGATATTCGCTTTCTCTGTGCTCCGGTGCCGATTTAAACTACTACTAATTAGCAGGATCGACACCATCTAAATTTGTCGCGTGGCACTCTTTTCCCCTTGGTCTGACTTACTCAGGCCGCGGGCTGTATGTGTTTTTTCTATATTTTTATGTCTGTTACTTCAGTGCGGCTTTATTCCCGATTGTAATTAGAGTTTTATTTCTAAATAGTGATGTTAAGATCTGAAATCGGTTGATTTTCTTTAATTGAATACTCGTATGCATAAAATATCTAATTAAATCCTTTATTAAAACTTAAATAATTAATTTAAACTTGAAGATTTATTTTATTTTCTGACACGTTCACAACACTGCATACCTACACAAATCAAAAATATGTTGAAAGAGTGCTTGTACACACAGGGGAGTCAATACTCGGTTTTTATATTACCTATCAAAATTCTGCTCACATTAATCCAAGTCGTCTATAAAGGCGACGTATGTATGTTCCATGTGTACATCAGGCCTGTGAACAGGGCCAGAACAGGGGTCTTAACTCATACGGGGGCCCCTGGGCACACGGAGTTATGGGAAAAGGGCCCCGGAAAGATGAAAAGCGGCCACTTTTTTTAGGGCCCCGTTTTGAAATTATTATGCTCCGTGCTTTCTGCATATAACGTTAAATATCCTGTCCTAGAACCGGAGAACCGAACAATTCGAAGACATGTGGTGACATCCACCAATCCTCGCTGAGCCAGCGTGGTGGATTAAGGTCCCATTCCCTCTCTCCTCCTCACAGAGAGGAGGCCTGTGTCCCAGCAGTGGGAATATCAAAAGGATGATGATGATCCTGTCTAGAGATAGTCCATCTTTCACATCCATTCCAGCATATTTATTTTTTTTGAGTTATTTTTTGTCTCATTAAATTTGGGGGCCCCTAATGAACCGGGGCCCAGGGCACGTGCCCCTTGTGCCCCTATGGTAAAGACGGAACTGCCTGTGAACCAGATACGATTTAAGGTATCAACAAATCTAGTATCGACCTGTGTGCAAGCAAGCTCACTAACTCCGACTCCTATTTCTTCTACTTCATACAGAAATCAACTAGTTTCATGACTGTCGTCAAGTGTGGATATTGGCTCGTTGCAATGATGTTGTGTGTGTGTCAGGCGCTGCAGGCTCGCCGTGGCTGCAAGGGCAAGGCGGGCGGCAGCGCCAGCGTCGTGGAGGCCAGCGAGGCGGGCGACGCGTCGCGCACGCCGGAGGACTCGGTGTGCTCAGCCGAGGGGCCCAGCCACTACACCGACGCCGACACGCAGGCGTGATCCCCGCACCCCCGTGACCCCCGTCCCACACAATCCTCCATCATATCTACTCGTGACACTCTGTATTGTATTGGAAGGCATTGTTGACCACGGAATAGCGAACTATAGGGTCAAATTAAATAAGCTAGCAAAATTCTACAAACGTCATGATAAAAATATCTAATGACGGTAAATAATAAAAGGTGTACGGAACCGCACATTATTTTACAGACTCACGCGCCGTGCATTCTATGCGCTCAGCATTTTATTATTTGTATAAGTATTTTAATTTAATAAATCAGTGTTCAACGGACATTCGCGGTGGTCGGTTTTATTTCATCATCATCCCCATAGAATCGCCCCGGCATCATCATTAAGTGTAGGGATCCCCTACATTTATTTTTGGTCCTTCGAGCCGGATCTGAACCAGCGACCTATGGATACGGTTATGTTTTGCTAACTAATTTAATATGACTCTATAAAGTGCAATGGCGAATAATCGACATTTGGTTCGGCGATTGTACGCGTTGGCGCGTTTTCACTTAATTTGTTCACTACTCCGTGGTATTCTCGAACCGAAACCACATGTTACTGGTATCGGTTCCGTGGGTATATCTACTTGCACGGTAGGTATTCGTGCAGCTATTAAATGTCTCAGTAAGAATTGGTTGAATTTTAGTAGGATTTAGAGCGATTGTTACGGATGTAAAGTTATATTTTTAATGAATGGGTCGTTTAGTCATAAATTATTGTATGTTACCATCTGCCCCACTATGGAATAATTTAAGCGAATTCGTACATAACTACTAATAGATTTGTAAAATACTTTTAATGGCAGCAAATGAAAAATTGTATTAATAATACTGATTGATGATAACGAATGGTCCGTTAAGCCATAGTAATTAAACAAATGGTTAGATCTGGAATTGTTACCTGTAATGTAAGACATTATTAATTAGGTGTTGTGAAAATAATATTTTTTACGGGCAATTATTTGAATCTTAATGCAATTTTATAATGATATCTATGTATGATGTAGCAGCTGGAAAAGATGAAATTATATTTAATACTCAAACTGATTTGAAATGGAAACAACTACACTCTTTGCGCTGTGGCATGGTCCGGGTGACAGTTTCAATAACATTTTTACGCATATACGTATACGCATTTTTTGTAGTTTAACGTCATACCATAGTTGCCTGTATGACGTTAAACTACAAAAAATGCGTAAAAATGTTATTGAAACTGTCACCAGCACCATGCTACAGCGCAAAGAGTATAATAGTTATCTGTAGATTCTGTACAATACAAAAATGCTAGTCAAGGAACTGCAAAAGTTTTCTATAGAGTTAAAATAGTATTACAATAATTTTATTATTACCCATACTTTATATACAGGCGGTATGGACATGTTATTAGGTTAGTGACTGTGTTTGTATGACTCTTTCACGCAAAAACTACTGAACGGATCTGGATGAAATTTAGCACAGAGATAGATTATAGTCTGGATCAGCACTTAAGATACTTTTTATCCCGGGAATATGTTCCCTTGGGATAATTTTCGACTAACACGCGGGCGAAGCTGCTGGCAGAATAGTTTGGAATAATGAGCAGATCAAATAACATGATTGTACCGCGAGTATATGTATTTAAAACGTGTAAAATTAGTAGAGAGAGTAAACCTGGGACTGACAAATATAGCTGAAGATTCTTGTGTTATCCAATTAAATAGATCTCTGTCTACATCAAACAAGCAGTTATTTCAGGGTTACACTCTTAAATTTTACCATCATTGTTATTAAACTCTATTCAAAAAGTCTACCTATCTACCGATACTTAGTCTTGCAGTCATCCTTTCCTTCTGGAGTACTATTTACTCAATGATCTTAAGTAGCCCACAAAAGTTGTTGTGGACCCAGACTTACGCTCTCTGCTTGCATTACCCGTAAGATGTTCATAGTACATAGGAGTGATTTTATATTGTATCTTACTTACCTAGTATTTGTGTATATACCGGGTTTCACATGTCATTGTTCGATAGCTTCCTGTACCTAGTGTGTGTCGGCAGATATCCTATTGTAAATGTTCTAAACAGTTCGAGTTTATTCGAAATCTTCAGCATCTCAGTGTTCTCTACTCTTTATAAAACGTACGTGATTGTTTGCATGAGATTCCTCTGTTCACTTAAAACTACCCTAAGAGAGTACTCGTCTCTTAATTTACCAAATTTTGCATTTAATTTTGTCACTTATTATAGATTGCTGTAGTATGAATCACTGTCAATAGGTATACTTATTTTAGTTTCGATTTAACAGGGAAGTAAATAAATTTGGAGTGTGGGAGTACCTGCACTCAATGAAGGAATTAAAAGAGAGACTATTTATAAAAGAGGAATTGTTAATAATTGTAAAGTTTTACTAATAGATATTACAATTCGAATGTTTTAAAAACTTGCTCGAATATTGTTAGTGTTATACAGAAAATGCTTTATCTACAGTTATATTGTCATGTTGAGTTACTTTTAGCGCACAAGCAAACCGGTTATCTTCTCTTTTTCAGTCTTATTTCTTAACTGCACAGATTCATAACAAAATTTTGATCTATACGTGATTATTTTTGGTGTATTCTGTATATCCTGGACTTAAAAATTGTTACCGGTTTTAGGGATCAATATTTTTAGTTATATATATGTTTAATTTGAATTAGCACGGGTACTAGTTTGTATGGATAATATATAATGATCGCAAAATATATTTTATATCATTTTTACGCGCAAAAGTTTTGAGTTATTTTACATGTTATGTGATTGTTATTTGTGTATATTTATAACTGGAATGATAGAAGAAAATTTGTAAATAGGAATGCTAAAGATTTTATAGTATCATACGCATTATTTGTTTCAGTATTTATGAAACGTTGAGCTTTGTTCAATGTTTGTGGTGCGCGAGGCGTTTTGATGCCAAAGATAATATTATTAATATAACAACATATTATTTATTGAATAAATGACAATATTCATAATGACTTGTTTTATTTACAAAGGCACAGATAATATAATACTAGCATACAGATACCTCATCTCATACAAAAAAACCGTGCCGAGGTATCTAGCGTTTTTCGTCTGATTCTAACTCATTACTTTTCTAAGAACATCGATCGCATAATTAGCAGCGATTTTCAAGTAAAAGGGTTTACTCGGTTCATGAATACTTTTGTTTTTAATACAGTGACGATTTCTTTTATAGTATTTTCTTGCACGTTTTTACAGTTTTATCAAAATTCGTTAAAAAAATTAATTTAAAAAATCGAGTGGATGCCTCATACCAGGCCCCTCAGAAAGTATTGCGAAAAAAAGTTTTTATATATGGGAGACTGGCCAGTTATAATGTTTTTCGAAAATATGATTATTTATAAGTAAAAATAAGTAAGTTCCAATTTCAAAATTTCCCTCCACATTTTTTGCGAGTTAATTCAAAGTATTGTGTCTCACTGAAATATGGATCTGCGCCGGGAACATTTTAGAGCTATGATTTTATACGATTTCAAGTGTCGCCTGAAACCGGATGAATCGTACGATAGACTTCAAATGGCATTCATGGATGAAGGCCCTTCCAAGGCAACCGTGTATCGTTGGTATAACGAATTCAAGCGCGGTCGACCAACTTTGGGGGATGACGAAAGAAGCGGTCGCCCTTTGACGGCTGTTACCGAAGAAAACGTGCTAGCAGTGAAAAATTTAATCCAAGACAATAGGCGAATTACATATCAGGAGATTCAACACATATTGAAGATTGGATCGGGAAGCGTTCACGAGATTCTACACAGCCATCTTCGCGTGAGGAGGATAGTATCACGCTGGGTGCCGCACAACCTCACCGATGCTCAGAAGCAGGCCCAGGTGGAATGGTGTCGTGATATGCTTAACAAATTTGAAGCAGGCTCGTCTCGGCGTGTTTACGACATCGTTACAGGTGATGAGTCCTGGATTTATCAATACGACCCAGAAACCAAGCGCCAGTCGACTGTTTGGGTGTTTCAAAATGAGCCAACGCCTACCAAAGTGAAGCGATCTAGAAGCGGGGGTAAGATTTTGATCGCTAGCTTTTTTAATTTGACTGGCCACTTGGTATCAATTCCCTTACGGGATCAAAGAAGCATTAATGCCGAATGGTATACTACCAAATGTTTGCCAGAAGTTTTCTCTGTTATAAGCAACAAGCGACCAAACACAGGGCTCCGCGGGCTACTGCTCCACCACGACAATGCACCTGCGCACACCGCACTCAAAACGAGGGACTTCCTAGACAGCACGCCAGTCAAACTCCTGGGTCACCCTCCTTACAGCCCTGATCTAGCACCGTGTGACTTCTTTTTATTCCCAAAAATAAAAAATCAGCTCAAAGGGATACAATTTTCGTCGCCGGCAGATGCGCTGGCTGCGTTCGAGCAGGCTGTAAACGAGGTGTCTGCGGCGGACTGGAAAAAGTGTTTTGAAAACTGGTTTAGGCGCATGAATCTTTGTATAGAGGCTGGTGGAAAGTACTTTGAAAAGATTTAATAAAAATATATGTACGTATAGAACAATTTTTTTTAGTTTCGCAAAACTTTCTGAGTGTCCCACGTAAATTTAAAACCGTGCCATCTATTGGAATCACATTTAAATGATCCATTCAAATAATCTTTGAAATGTGAATCAAGAGGCCAATATTCCTTAATTTTGTGCTTAGGAGAGTTAATTAAACAAGAACATACAGTGTTTTTATAACCGTCTCTAGAAAATCATAATATTTAACAAAAGTCAATAACAAATCGAAGCTTCTCACGCCATCTAGTGCAATTTATTTGAACCATTTTCTTTCTTCGCGTTGGCCGGTGCCCGCGACAAAGGTTAGATATCAACACAACACAAACTCTGGCATAGCGTTCGTAGCAATCTACCCCGGAAGAATCGTAGGTACAGCGGGTTTATTTAATACTACAATGCAACCCAATAAGTAGATTGTCTTGGAGTTTACAATAATGGGTCCTACTACATATTTTCATCTACTATATTTGCCGAAATATTTAACTTAATTTAACCACAAAATATATAGTATACAGAAGGGCCACTTCTGCCGTTTCGATAATTGGCAGCTAAACTCGACATATTAACTAGGGTTGCTACTATATTGATTCCGAATTAAAAAAAAGAGTAGGTTGTATAAGTTACAAACATAAATACATCAATTCCTCTAAACATACATTATATCATGCTTACATGCCTTAGAGGGTAGTCAGAGCATAAAATATATATTAAAGATCACTACTCCACATACGACGAAGATTGGATGGTAACAATATGTAACAATGGTGTAATAATGATCCCACCAAAAACATAAAAATGTGAAAAGGCACCAAACTCGACAAAAACATAAATGTGAAAAAGGCGCCAAGTTCGACGAAGAAGAGTTGAGATCTAGAAGGGTGACAAGTTTCATAGCCTTTCCTTAAACAAAGCAATGTACAGCTTTTTCGTCTTAAGCAAACCAAATACTCTGCAGGCGTAATAATAGCGTTCATTAATTTTGTCAACACTTGATCACAAAGCAGATAGAACAAAATTAAAGGTTTCGTAGCAGCTTACGTAAATAGCTACAAGTATGTATCCACAGACTATTATTATATATATATGTATGTATCAAATTACACGTGCTATGTCCTTCAGGTGGCCTGACAATTGTTGAAAACCAAATCCTTTTTTAAAAACTAATGAATTTAATGTATATTCGGCCTGTAACAATTAATAAAGATAACCCAGCCAATACAACCCGTTACAGTATTTTATGAATGACGTGACAAACGCCCGCACTGAGCTCGGTCCAATATTGCCCATTATTCCCTGTTAAATCATAATGTCAATATGTGCGTTCAAAATGGCGATTTGTTCGTAGTGGACTCTCTGTCTGAGGCGCGCCGCCGCTTACGTACTTTGTGATTTTGCGTAGAGCTGCAAGTGTAGAGGTGCTACGAGCTACGCCGTAGCAAACGCGTTTTGGACTCCCTCTTTGTAATTCCAGTAGATTTGTATGGTACATTATATGCTACTTCATTATTATGCTACTTCATTATTACATGTAAGCCACTTAGATGACCATCATCAATTTACAAAAAAGGTAATGTGCTCAGACACAAACGTAGTGGTGCTACGACGTAGACAGTTTTTTTGCACTGTATCTTGTATTTTTAGTAAGTATGTATGCAGGAACTGTTTTTTTAGGTGTGTATACAACGTTTAACAGACAAAACGAAAACCTGATTTATTACCTAATACCTTTAAACGAGCAATTCTTGTATTTATATATATAAAATCTGAATCTAAGAAACGGCTACAACGATTACGGTTATAATTAAATAGTAAATGTACGGTTTTCGGAATTTACGACATAAACGGTGCATTTAACTTGATACCTTCAGACGTTCCAAAAAAAGGTCTTGATACATGGACAGACATTTTCTTTTTGAGGAACGGAACCCTAAAAACAGCCGATAGTATCTACAGTTCCATAAACCGAGGAAACTAGTCAAGACAGTAAAAATTAGGTAACATTTTAATTTCTAATGATGATGGCGAATCGATAACGAAACATAGGGAACCACATTTTTACATGTTTGAAAAATACTAAACTAGCGATAAGACATGTATAGCGTATTTATTAAAATTCTTTTAAGTTTATTTTGACATTTGCGCACACATATTTTTAGGGTTCCGTACCCAAGTGGTAAAAACGGGACCCTATTACTAAGACTCCACGATCCGTCTGCCTGGTGACTCTGAACCGTGATAGCTAGACAGTTGAAATTTGCCGCTATAACAACAAATACTAGAAACAGAATAAAATAAATATTTAAGTGGGGCTCCCATACGGTTGCAGTTTTTTACGATAATGGTAGGGAACCCTTCGTGCGCGAGTCCGACTCGCACTTGGCCAGTTTTTTTCTTCAAATGACCTACGCCCACATCAATTTACTAAATCAGTATTCCGTGTTGAGATATAACGTAGAGGTGCTACGAGGCTACGCCGTAGCGGAAAACTTATTACAAGCTTTTATTTAACCTGCATTGTATGTATGTATTTATGTTTAGGTCAAATCTTGCAACTGAATTGTAAAGCAGTTATCCTCCACCGATTAAGATGAAATTTTGTATACACGTTTAGTTTGGATGACAATACATGGTTAGCAAAGTGACGTCATTCTAAATGTAATATGGCGGATGGCCTAAGATGGCGGACTAGTAATTTGTTGAACACTGCTATGATATGGGTATCAAATGCAAGGGTTTACTGAGACGAATACCAAAAAAGCTTGTTTTATAAAAAAATATTTTTAATGCATAATATTTTTTTAAAACTTTGTTTAATAGTTTCAGGAAGTATATATTTATTTATACTGTGATTTTTAATTTCGTAGACTAAACTGACAGCTGCCAAGAACCTTATTTTTTTAATGTTGCAAGCGCGGAGCATAGTGTTGTAGGTAAGGCTCAATCATAAGTGATTCATCGAATCGATGTGACATGACCCCTCTATTTAATTTTAATCATTGGTGTAAATAAATGTTTTATGAATATAAACGTAATATATTTAAATATAACAGTATTCATACACATATAACTCTTATATTAATAACCTTTATTATGTTAAATATGAAATCAACAATAAAATAAATGCAGTCGAAAAAATAAAAGTCTGGCATAAATGAGTAAAAACTAAATAAAGGCCGCTAGTTTCTTAAAATTGTTTTTTTTTGCCGTGAAATAGTTACATTTTCGATCTACTTCGATTTTCAATCAACTTTCGATCACTCAGGATAGTTTTTTTAACCCCCGCCGGAAAAAGAGGGGTGTTATAAGTTTTACGTGTGTTGCTGTGTATCTGTGTCTGTGTGTCTGTCTGTGGCATCATAGCGCCTAAACGAATGAGCCGATTCTAATTTAGTTTTTTTTGTTTGAAAGGTAATTTTGTCGAGAGTGTTCTTAGCTATGTTTGAATAAAATCGGTTCAGTCGTTCAAAAGTTATGGGTGTTTTACTGTTTGAATCGGGGTGTTTTCGCAAGATAAATGTGTCGGGGGTTTTTAAATTTTGAAATTTTACTTGTTGTAACTTTAAAGTGATAACGCCCCAAATGTCAGTTTCAACAACCTTCCAGCTAAGCTACTCAAATGACCTACTACTCCTGAAAGAAGGAAGACGCCGCAGTTACCTAGCAACGGTAACCAGCTACGCCAATATGAAGTACGCATTGGAGTGAAATAATTTTTATTTTTTGTTATTATTATGACAAAAATGTCGCATCGCGGCGTATCTTGGCAACCAGGCTTGCAGGACACAAAGGAAGAATCCTGCGGTAACAGTTATGTCAAAAAGAAGGCAGTGATCATGGAACTCCTCGAGGAAACCGGCTTTCATTGAACTGCGGCGGTGAATTAGTTGAAAATGTCAGGTAAGAATTACGACACATAGCTCACAAAAGAGACTTTCTAATATATGAATTAAATTGCACAATTAAATATACCTAGCTGTTGCTAAGTTAAAAGCGAGCCACTTATGAATGAACACAAGGAATCAAATATGCACACAGAGCTGATTAGATAGTTTTAATAGGTCATGTTCATTTACTTTGTTCGTTTATGTTAAGATAAGCAAGTATGTACTGCAAGTACCTAGCGACGCGTATGGCTCCGTAGTCATAGCAAATCCACGTGATAACATATGTATACATGTATGAATGATGTAAACAGGTACTGCATGATGTTTTACCATAACTATGCAGTCGTAAAAGTGGTTTGTTGCAACAATCGTAAACACACTATAGTACAAAAGCCTCGCCGGTCATATGTAATTGAAATTGATTATTTTTTTGGAATTAGAATTGTAATCTTTATACCTACTTATGTTTGTCGAGTATTGGTTGGTTTTGTTTTATTGAAAGCGACGGCTATGTAGCGGTGAAGGTGACGGACAGTATTAAACGAAGGACCTTTGAGAATCTCCTTAAGATACAAAAAGCGATTATTTTTATTTAAATCCAAAAAGAGGAGTTTATCCGGGATTTTGTTGTTGTTTTTTAGGGTTACGTATCCAAAGGGTAAACGGGACTCTATTACTAAGACTCCGCGGTCCGTCTGTCTGTCTGTTTGTCTGTCATCAAGTTGTATCTCATGAACTGTGATAGCTAGACAGTTGAAATTTTCTTCGATGATGTATTTCTGTTGCCGCTATAACAAAAAATACTAAAAACCGAATAAAATAAATATTTAGGTGGGGCTCCCATACAACAAACATTATTTGTTTGCCGTTTTTTTGCGATAATGGTACGGAACCCTTCGTGCGCGGTTTTGTTAAGGGTTCCGTACCCGAAGGGTCCAAACGGAGTCCTATTGCTGTCACTCACGTGTCCGTCTGTACGTCATCTGACATACAGGTTCAGAAAAAATAAAAATAAAGCCAGTCGGTTGCAGCTACAGTCTTCAAATTGTCCCAAAGCCATACAAATTGTTTGACCTACCCCATCAAGTGGGGTAACGTTGTTTAGAGCTCGTTATCTAGATAAATACTGTATTATTAGTTATAAAAATATTGGAAAAAAAGGAATGAGAAGCCACCAAAGTCAGCTTTTATTGCAAAGGGTTGTTCAGGATGATTTTTACTTCCCATTGACCTGAACTTGACATTTGGTGATAATGCTTATAAATAATAAATAACGTATAAATTAGACGATTTAAACTGAAATGAATCCTTTCTATGTGACCTAACAGTTGACAATTTGTATATTGTAAACGATTAGGTCGAAGAAAAGGGATTTATTTCAGTTTAAATTGTTTAATTTCAAGAGAACGATAGTACATTTTGGTTCAACTTACGAGTCCTGCACTATACAAGATACAGATGTTATTATAATATTAAGTGATCCTTAAACTTTCTACCTTATCTAAGGCATGCACAACAGTTTTTTTTAATAAATTTAAATTAATTTATATATTTATTTATGCCCTCATTTCTCCTATTACAACCAACTTGAGTTTTGCGGTCAAATTCGTAGCACGAAGGCATTCGGCTTATATTCTACGTTAGTTACGGAACCCTAAATGACCGAAGTCTGGCACGCACTAGGCCGGTTTTTCCATTTTGTAACTGTACTTCTTAAATGACACGAGCTGTATCTATTTCCACCACCACCATCAACATCAGCATTTTAATGTTCCCACTGCTGGGACACAGGCCTCCTCTCTTAGAGAGAATTAAATTTGATTTAAATTATCTATTACCTAAAGCATATTAAACAATACACCAAATTTTACAAAAGGTTACTGTCGAAAGACATCTTTATTCTTCTTGGTTTCGCTATTGACAGAGAGAGCGGTCGCGGTCACAATATTTTTTTTTCAATTCACTGGTATTCTTGTCACTTGCCTCACTATCTCTCTCCAGATGGTTCTGTTAGATGAAAGTTTGGCGTATTTATGGGACCTCCAACCGCAGATTTAATTTGATCGGTCTACTTCATCGGCGAATTATTAATTGGTTATTATTATTATTTTCTTTTTCATTTTGACATTTTAATTTAATTTTTGTATTTTTTTTTTGTTTTATTGACATTTTGATTTCAGACATTTTATTTTATTGTCATTTTGATTTTGGAAATTTTATTTTATTGACATTTTTAATTTTTGTATTTTTTTTTATTTTCTTTTTTTTTACGTATATCTCGTATATCTTTTGAGAGAGTTGATGAAATTTTAATATTGATATGGGGACAGTTGCAATTTAATTAATTTATTGAAATGCATCAGTGTTATTATGTTTTTTTTATATATTTTAACTTAACGTCTTACGATTTATATTATAAATAATTTGCACGCTTGCTTGCAGGCAGAATACAATTACTTTTAGGCTTTAAGATCTGCCCTTCTGAACAATGTATTTCTAACAAATAAATATTCTGATTTCATTTGATTTGATCGCCCGCTTGGCCTGTTGCGTTCGTAGTGTCCATGACTCAGTTGCGTACATAAATATGGCGAATGCAATTGCACGGACGAGCCTGATCTTAGTAGTTTCGGTTATAATTCGCCGTTTCACCTCATTTATTATAGTGCCAAGATATAAATTTAAGACTGCATTAAGTCACAGTTGGCAAACTGTATCACAATCGTCGACAAGCAATAGGGATGTTAACGACCACGGGTTTTGGGGCGTCTCCTCATGTTCTACGAACTACTGGTATAGCGCTCTTTTTTGCCGCTGGTGATCATGCAAGTCCAGTATGGAACCGCTCTGCGCACTCCAAATTACTGGATACAGCCCTGTTAGATACGGGACACAAGTAAAACTCAGGCGGCTATGAACGCACTCACGCTTTTCCAAGACGAGTGAACAAGCCCGCAGCGGGTGGCGTGGGGTGCGGGGCGCTGCGCGGCGTCGTCTGCGCAGGCAGTCCTCAAGGCCGCGCATCGCTACACACACATACCTATTCCTTATTCACAACAAGCCCTAAATGAGACGGTGCCGGATTGCCACTGGTTGGCTTAAACCGACTCCTGTGCAAACGCTGTACCCACTAATCGGGATTGCGGCCCCGGAAATTCGCAGAACTATAGCGTGCCGCACAGAGAGGGTGAAACTAGAAAACGACCCACGCCACCCAATACACGGGTGCGGCTCGGTGCCTCAAAGGCTGAAAAGCCGAAAAAGCTTCCTTGGCTGCGTGAGTCCATCTGATGGCAATGCTACCTCGGAGAGATGCGATCTTTGGCGGGAGAAGCTCAAGCCTCCTGACTACTTTATCGAACCATCGGAGAGTCTCCCGCCTGGGCACGCGTTGCCATGGCCGACCTGGAAAACTCTAATCACCTTGGTCCACCTTTCGTCTTGAGCGGTATGCCCTGTCACCTGTGCGTATGAAGACCTTAAGGGTAGCTGCGTCACCGGTTGGTATTGCCGTGGCGGAATTCTGGGCCAAACATAATAATTAGAGACTATTTTTGCTATAGACACCTTAAGAAGAAGAATAGGGATGTTGACAAAAAATATCTATTTCGTCCATCAGTTAGATAAGCTAAAAATATTGGAAACGTATTTTTTTTGCCACGTAAACAAAACATTACGACGATACAGTGCGTTGAAATATCGTGTGATGTGATGTCACAGTGTGCTACACATTATACTGACAAAGTGACGTCACAAGCCCCCACTCCTGAAGTTTGATGCGCTTTATCTTTGCCAATTTTTATTTATTTGATAAAGCAAAAAATACGGGTCCGATATTATTTGATAATCTCACTGACGGACTAAATAGAATTATCATTTTTCTACCTAGGAAACATCGCTATTGTTGCTACGGTCCTCAATCATTATTTTATTCTTACTCCGATTGATCTTCAATCCAAATTTAAGACTCAGGGGTTCCAAATTAAGGATTAGTTCCTCCTTCCAGCCTTATTAACGAAGTAAAAATTTGAGTAAAAGCTCCAACTGTGCTACACCGTAGCATGCTACGCTCAACCTACGCTTTTGCTACGCGAAGCCTGAGCTACGCGTATGCTACGCAACTGCTACGAACACATTCAAATTAAAAATACTCATTATATTTTTGAAAGTATAAAAGTTGGCAGTTAGTTATAAAAATTAATTAAAACATATTTCAATTTGGATTGTTCTTACATTCTTCAAAAAATTTATATATATAAAAATCAATTGCTGTTCGTTAGTCTCGCTAAAACTCAAAAACGGCTGGACCGATTTGAATATTTTTTTTTTTGTTATGTTCGCCAGAATACAAGGAAGGTTTAAAACAAAAAAAAATGGTAGGTTGGATAGGGTAGGTAGGTTAGGTCTAGGTTAGATAGGTAGGTAGGTAGGGTTGATAGGGTAGGTAGAGTAGGTAAGGTAGGTAGAGTAGGTAGGGTTGGTAGGTTAGGTAGGATAAAAGTACAATGAATTCATAAAAATAATGTTTGGTGTTTTGTTACTTGTATGGCAAAACAACGTTTGCCGAGTCAGCTAGTTAATAAAATAATTGTAGTTAACGAAGAGTTCATTGTATACTTAGCTAAGAAATTAGGTACCTACACGTGATTACTACACTTAAATCACCTAACAACTGAACTCGGCAGAGATGCCGTCATCCAAAATCAGAACGGAAAGCAGAACTTCACCCACCTTATTGTAATAGATATGGTACGAATTTCTTTTTAAACTTTGTATATGCCCATGTACTACAATCTCCGTTTTTATTGAAATAAAATTATTTGATTTGAAATCTACAAAAAAAAGATTAAATGTCCAACCTACAAAAATCCTCGTCTGCATCACAGTTTACATAATATTCTGCTTACACACAATACTTGTTTCGTGGATCGATGAACGTGAGTGGACGGATCCAGTGCCAGCATAACACGATAAAACGCTCTCGAGAGAATGCCAGTGCCAACTTTGTAACCGATGAGTGCCATTAAGTGGCACTTATCAGTCCATTCTGTCGCTGGCTGGACTAGATTTATGTCAATGATTATCTTGTTAGATTAATAATGTAACGTGTAAAAACTAAGCCTTCTACCTATCCCCTATACCTGAAAAACTGAATTCTTGCGCTCTGTAAATTACAGTACTTAAATACTATGCCAATTATTGCCTGCTCAAAGCTCATTCGCTTAAACATTCTAAGACCGAAATTCGTATATGCACATAAGACGTTGCACTCCACGGTAATAGCAAAAACAAGCCGTCCGGTGTAGGTATGATTTGGAAACTGTTAAGTCGGCTTCATCGAGAACAAGCATAATTTATTGAACTTTAAAACAAACTATCTACTGAAAAGACATAAAATCTATAAAGAAATACTTACCAATAGTTTCGACAGAAAACATTCGCGAGGTTCCAGCCATTTAAATTTCAATCGGTTGAAGAAAAAAACTTTCAATATAAGTAGGTTGGCGTGTCTCGCTAAACTGTTTTCCTTACATATTCGTGCACTTATCGCCTCTAGGCATTGCCGTCAATCTTGAAGGCAATCTGTTCACCTACATTGTTAAAGTTAGTTGAGTAAGGCAGCTAGTCGGGAACTCTAGCTGTGTAGCGATGGCTGCGTACAACGACGCTCTGGATCACACCTCAATATATCAACGCCCAGCTTGTGGTATTAAACACATAGATTTTTTTGAAGAAGAATTTATTATGCGGAAATATAGGTAGTTCCAAACTTAAAAAAAAACAATAATTTCGTGCAATAAACCAAGATGATTGTGTTCGTGTGCAAAATCTATCAGTCAGTTATGTTCCTTCTGATTGAACATGTTTTCCTATGTAGGTTAGCCGAATTCTATTAGTGTATGTAAATCTTACGGGCTTCATTCAAATCTGAAGCATTTTGAAGTCGTTGCATTGAGAAAGCAGGCGCTAGCTGAGCTGCAAATGAAGTTGTAAAACAATTTTGAGATATATTTCTGAATTAGTCATGATTTTAGGGATGTCTAAAACATGTAGGTGTGCAATCTATTCAGTTTTGTGTGTTCAGCGTAGCGTATAATTTGATGTAAGAAACGTAGATTACCAATAAGCGATTCGCGCGATGCATTATAGACAATACTTTGCTATTTCAGATAGTGAAGAGAGTGATGGTGAGGGAGGTTTGGGCAACTTGAGTCGGTTGATCGTACGTCCCCCGGGACAGAGTGGTAAGGCCAAGCGCGGCCAGCTGTGTTTCGACGCAGCGTTCGAGTGCGGCAACCTGGGACGTGCGGACCATATCACTGACCTGGAGTACGACCTATACGTCAGACCAGACACTTGCAGGCCAAGAGCCAGGTTCTGGTTCAATTTCACCATCGAAAATGTTAGGCAGGATCAGGTGAATGTAGAATCGGTGTTGATGTTGTGGTACTATTAGCGTGAATAGTGTAATTTCGTGGTGTTTTGGTTCCGATATTAACAGCACTGTGTGTTTTTCCAGAGAGTAATACTAAATATTGTTAATTTGGCTAAGGAAACTACTTTATTTGATGGAGATATGACTCCACTAGTTCGTTCCACTTCTCGGCCAAAATGGTAAGTTTTCTTCTGCGATTTCTGCTAATGTCTAACAAATATGTACCTACTTGCTATAATGACACCTCGCAAACACCAAATTGTTGCTAAACTAAATGCATGAATCATGATAACTATAGTGCGCGCGGAACTAGTTGGCCGCTCCTTAGGTGGCGCGTCATCTCGCTATTGCTAAACTAGCCGGAACTTTCAACGCGTGTTGCCGTCGCGAAGTACGGCGCCGCACTAGTTTAGACAAAACGCACATAAGATTGCAATAGCGAGATGACGCGCCACCTAAGGAGCGGCCAAGTAGTTCCGCGCGCACTATAATTCAGGCAGTCGTGAGTCTTGTTACACTTACGGAACATCGCATGCAAATATGTAAGGTAGCTGGTAGTATAATATATCTTCTCAGAAATTCCTATTTGAAACTTTAAGGCAACGGATTCCCAGACGTCTGATATTCTACCACCGGTCATTAGTTCATCGAGGACGGAAGATCCTGAGCATCGCGTTTGCTTTCGATCGAGAAGAGGATGTGTACCAGTTTTCTGCAGGAGCGTCGTATTCCTACTCTCGACTTCAGAAGCACCTGGCTACGTGGGAGAAGAGAGCCCAGGCTTTTGCTACTAGGCAGTCCATTGCTCAGACCACTGTAAGTTGAATTAACAGTAGTTGTTTAGTATCGTAGCGATTCATTATGCCCCGAAGCTGCGAAGAGGCAAAATAGGTTAAAACTCATGCAAATGACCAATTGATCAATGAGCCTGTCTGATTTGTATGTCATAGCTAGCAAAGTAGCAACTACATATAAATACCTAATGTTTTTGAAAGTGAGATCTATTCTTAAGCTGAATATTCTCGCAAAACTTCTTGGCAGCCCTAAAGTTGGCTACAATGGCTGCGCAGTAGTAAATCTCATACAAAATATATATTATTATTATATATATCTTAATATATATAAATCTCGTGTCACAATGTTTGTCCTCAATGGACTCCTAAACCACTTAACCGATTATAATAAAATTCGCACACCATGTGCAGTTCGATCCAACTTGAGAGATAGGATTTTTTTTTTCTTTTTAAATGGGTAGGGTAGGGTAGGTAGGGTAGGGTAGGGTAGGTAGGGTAGGGTACGTAGGGTAGGGTAGGGTAGGGTAGGGTAGGGTAGGGTAGGGTAGATAAATGTTTGGTCTTTTTATGGCAAAACAAAGTTTGCCGGGTCAGCTAGTATTATTATAAAGAGGAATGATTTTTTTGTTTGTTTGTTTGTACCGAATAGGCTCCGAAACTGCTGGACCGATTTTAAAAATTCTTTCACCAATAGAAAGCTACATTATTCCTGAGTAACATAGGCTATTTTTTTATCCCGAAAACAGCACCGATCCGTGCCTTGCGCATCGAAAAGCCAACTTCAGGGTGGCCAAGAAGTTTGGCGAGTACTATACTTAGATCATCTGAGCTTTACCAATGCTTACCAATAGATATATCTGATGCAATATTCCTTTTTAAGCAAAAACGACGCATTGATCTCGTAACAATTGGAGACTATAATTTTAAAGAAAAAACGGAAGAGGTGAAAGAGGAACACGTGAGTGTAATCCCTAAAATAAAACAGCCGGATCCAAAGAAACGGGTCGTTCTCATCATAGCGAGGACACACGGAGGAGAACCCCCTTCCTCATTTGTTTGTCAAGGTTAGTAGATTTTCATGAATTGTGCTATTTTACTGGATACCTACAATCACCCGCAGCCTTTAAGTGAAATCGGCAAGGCAAACGATTTGACCCCATCAATCGACCAATCACATAGACGGAAATCCACATCGCGTCTTTCATCTCGCACGTGATTGGTCGATTGATTGGATCAAAAACCTTTGCCTTGCCGAATTCATTTACGCAGTAAGGCTGCCTGTTTCTAGAACGAACTCATATGCATAAAACCAATCATAACAGTTAACGCGGTTGATTATTTTTATACAAAAATTTGCGATAATTTTTGTTCCAGAACCTGAGTGTAGATAAAGATATCCTCGAGTTTATATATTGTTGTAATTACTTTATCTGAACAGGTTTCCTGGACTTTTTGCTGGGCTCGTCAGAAAAGGCAGTAGCTCTAAGAAGCAACATTGTTTTAGAGGTAAGCAGGTAACACCATAACAGTGGTTAAAACCATTTATGTATTCGTTTTTTCATATTTATAACAAGATATGTAGGTAAGATATTAAGCATGTACCTACTCGTAAAAAGGAGGTATTTATAATGTATTATGTAGGTATTTATAATACAAACCACATATGTAAACAAAGAGCTCCGAGGAATGTGAATAATTATTCAGCAATTTCCTTGAGTCACAGTAAAAATATACAAACAGTATGGAAACTACCTACAAACGCTCGAAACGGCACGCTAACACAAAAATACGTAACCACTCGTCGCGACACGGCACTTAGTACTGACATTACCTCGAAAGTGCACGAACGGTCTCGTCGGTGCGTACGGTTGTGTGAGTGTGCCGTTTCGAGCGTTTATAGGTAGTTTCCATACTGTTTTATATGTTTACTGTGATCGATTCGTGGTTTCATTACTTAATTACAGTGAAGTACATTACTAGGTCATACCGATGCTGAACCCTGACGGGGTGTTCCTCGGGAACCAGCGGTCGGACCTACTCGGCGGCGACCTTAACAGGAGTTGGAACCGAGCCACCAGCTACGCACATCCTGCTCTAGTTGCCGTTAACGACCTCCTGAAGAAACTCGCCTCTGAAAAGGTACCTACTTACATGAATACCTACATCGAAACTAGTAGGTATTTATGATAGATACCTAAGTAAAAGTTATGCCTACGCGGAATGTATGACCAAGTTTTTAGAGAACTTAACATGTTAGTGCCACTTGCGTGTTCCTGGGTTATTCTAAATAACCCGTTGTCAACAGCTAGCTCAGGGTAAATCATATAAATCATCTTGCTCCACCAAGAGTTAGAGGGAAATCCAGAGTTAAACTTTTAAATTTAATTCAATATTTAACCCGCCGATGTGGGAGAGTAACCTACATTTTTAGAGGAAAATCTCTGAACAAAAACGTATTCATAACTCATGTTTTTGTTTTGTTGCCGTGAATAGGTAAGTAGCCATCCACGGCCAATGGTTGGCCATTACATACAGACGCATACGATACATTACATACGTCCGTGCCTCGGAAAGCAGTTTAAGCCCGTCCTTGACAGTTGTTACGGAATACGGATAATCAGAACTGAACCCTAAAATCTAATAATCAATCTTACAATAAGATATAATTATGTTGCCCACGTACGTGGCTGAGTTGTGGAGCTCAAATCAAAGTCAAAAGTGTTTATTTCATTTATGCGGCACTTTTGAACGTTAAAATTTACAAGTAATAACAAGTAAAATTTCACAATTTAAAAAACCCCCGACGCATTTATCTTGCGAAAACACCCCGATTCATACAGTAAAATGCCCATAACTTTTGAACGGCTGAACCAATTTTACTCAAACATAGCTAAGAACACTCTCGACAAAATTATCTTTCAAATAAAAAAAACTAAATCGAAATCGGTTCATCCGTTTAGGCGCTATGATGCCACAGACAGACACACAGATACACAGCAACACAGCAACACACGTGAAATGATAAATGATAAATGAGTATGGAGTTATTGTGCTTTTAAAAAAATAAGTTTTTTACAATATTTACATAAGTATATACATTAATAAATTCAAATACGTGAGGACGATGTACCCAGCACTACTATACTACATAAAGGTATAAAGAATTATAAGCACTAACAGGTAAATTCCTTTTACTTGATAAATAGGAACATGGTTCTCACGTACTTACAAATATTGTTAACCTAAGCAAATTACCTAATTCAACAACAACGGAACAGTGTGCGAGTATTTTTTTTTAAACAAAAAGAGAAGAAAAAAATAAAGCGTTACTACAATAATAATACAAATTAACCAGTTTGATTTTGTCGGGACCAGCTTTTTGTTGAGCGGGACCAGCATGTTTCCAAGCATTCTTATCTTGAATATAATCATCTAATTTGTAATATGCTTGTTTACAAAGTGTGCTTTTAACTATTGTATATTATTTTTTTCAGTTAACTTTAATCTATGCTCAACAGCATAATTACGTTTCTTCATTGAAAACTCAAAGCACACACAACGCGCGTGCGATATCTTTATATGATGCCTCAGTAAGGGACACTCACCATGCCTGTTAGCCATCACTTTCAGAATGCTATTGCTACAGTACAGCCACGCAATCTGAAGAGAAGAGAAACACTCTTTTGGCTGGTTTGCGGGTTCGATTCCCGCACGGAACAAATATTTGTATGACCTACAGATAGTTGTTCCGGCTCTGGGTGTTGTGTATGTGAGTTTATATGTTTGTAAACGCACCCACGATACAGGAAGAAATTCCTAGTGTGGGGCATCGTTTAAAAAAAAAAAACAACTCGAGTTAGGATGTCACCTAATCATAGATATTATTACTAGGTGTTTGTTAACAGTTACCGACTATAAAACTATCTCCGGTTTCAGACCGTGCAGTTGGATTTCATCATAGACATTCACGCAGACATCAGTCATGAGGGTGTATTTGTTCGAGGGAACTCTTTCGACGATGTTTACAGGTACGTAGGTTAGTTTCTCGGTAAAATTTAACATATACATACGTGGGACACTCAGAAAGTTTTGCGAAACTAAAAAAAATTGTTCTATACGTACATATATTTTTATTAAATCTTTTCAAAGTACTTTCCACCAGCCTCTATACAAAGATTCATGCGCCTAAACCAGTTTTCAAAACACTTTTTCCAGTCCGCCGCAGACACCTCGTTTACAGCCTGCTCGAACGCAGCCAGCGCATCTTCCGGCGACGAAAATTGTATCCCTTTGAGCTGATTTTTTATTTTTGGGAATAAAAAGAAGTCACACGGTGCTAGATCAGGGCTGTAAGGAGGGTGACCCAGGAGTTTGACTGGCGTGCTGTCCAGGAAGTCCCTCGTTTTGAGTGCGGTGTGCGCAGGTGCATTGTCGTGGTGGAGCAGTAGCCCGCGGAGCCCTGTGTTTGGTCGCTTGTTGCTTATAACAGAGAAAACTTCTGGCAAACATTTGGTAGTATACCATTCGGCATTAATGCTTCTTTGATCCCGTAAGGGAATTGATACCAAGTGGCCAGTCAAATTAAAAAAGCTAGCGATCAAAATCTTACCCCCGCTTCTAGATCGCTTCACTTTGGTAGGCGTTGGCTCATTTTGAAACACCCAAACAGTCGACTGGCGCTTGGTTTCTGGGTCGTATTGATAAATCCAGGACTCATCACCTGTAACGATGTCGTAAACACGCCGAGACGAGCCTGCTTCAAATTTGTTAAGCATATCACGGCACCATTCCACCCGGGCCTGCTTCTGAGCATCGGTGAGGTTGTGCGGCACCCAGCGTGATACTATCCTCCTCACGCGAAGATGGCTGTGTAGAATCTCGTGAACGCTTCCCGATCCAATCTTCAATATGTGTTGAATCTCCTGATATGTATTTCGCCTATTGTCTTGGATTAAATTTTTCACTGCTAGCACGTTTTCTTCGGTAACAGCCGTCAAAGGGCGACCGCTTCTTTCGTCATCCCCCAAAGTTGGTCGACCGCGCTTGAATTCGTTATACCAACGATACACGGTTGCCTTGGAAGGGCCTTCATCCATGAATGCCATTTGAAGTCTATCGTACGATTCATCCGGTTTCAGGCGACACTTGAAATCGTATAAAATCATAGCTCTAAAATGTTCCCGGCGCAGATCCATATTTCAGTGAGACACAATACTTTGAATTAACTCGCAAAAAATGTGGAGGGAAATTTTGAAATTGGAACTTACTTATTTTTACTTATAAATAATCATATTTTCGAAAAACATTATAACTGGCCAGTCTCCCATATATAAAAACTTTTTTTCGCAATACTTTCTGAGGGGCCTGGTACATGTCTCTATCCCGTCAATATGAACTGAGATGTATTTTAAAACCAAATGCATGCAAATCCAGCAAACGGTGGCGTATGTACTACACTGGCGTTCAAAACTTAGTACCCCACTTTTGAAATTGCAATTTCTACTAGAATTATTCCGTTATTTCAATAAAAAACGTTTTATTAGAAAATTTCATCAAATAATTTCAAAAGATAAAACAAAAACCAATGAAATTATAATTTATTATACGTTAGCAAAGTTTTTAACTTAAATAAAAACCGGCCAAGTCCGAGTCGGACTCGCGCATGAAGGGTTCCGTACTTGGTAAATATGGCGACTTACGGTATACGTATTAAAAAAACTACTTACTAGATCTCGTTCAAACCAATTTTCGGTGGCAGTTTACATGGTAATGTACATCATATATTTTTTTTAGTTTTATCATCCTCTTATTTTAGAAGTTACGGGGGGACACACACACACAAATTTTACCACTTTGGAAGTGTCTCTCGCGCAAACTATTCAGTTTAAAAAAAATATATATTAGAAACCTCAATATCATTTTTGAAGACCTATCCATAGATATCCCACACGTAAGGGTCTGATGAAAAAAAAAAAATTAGTTTCAGTTTCAAGTATGGGGACCCCCAGTTTTTTTTTTTTTTTTCTATTTTTGTGTGAAAATCTTAATGCGGGTTACAGAATACATCTACTTACCAAGTTTCAACAGCATAGTTCTTACAGTTTCGGAAAAAGTGGCTGTGACATACGGACGGACTGACAGACAGACAGACATGACGAATCTATAAGGGTTCCGTTTTTTGCCATTTGGCTACGGAACCCTAAAAACCGGCCAAGTGCGAGTCTGACTCGCGATCAGAGAGTTCCTTAAAAACAGCTATATTCACCAAAATAAATAGGTAACATTACTAACGTTCATAAACAATGTAAGCACCGAATTTTGCTCTAACAAAGAGACAAAATTAATTTTGCCAATCGAAACTGTTTTCCCCATACATCAATATACATTACATTACATACATTTTATGAGTTGGTCGACTATTAAGTACCTACTTGTAAATTTGTAAATCCCACTTAGCTGTGATAGTTTTCCTTTCAATTTCGTTATATATACTACAGCCGTGATTTTTTCACAAATCCAAAAGCAACCATTAAGCTGGCGCTTGACTCTAACAGGAGCAGTGGTGGCCCCGTGGTAACAGCCCCGTCTTACGTATCGTAGGTAGTGAGTTCGAACCCAGGCAGGGAAGGATAACTGGGTAAATTATTTCATCACCACTGCTCTTAAGACGGTACCCTGACCAAAAAATCGGCATGCGATATTAGCATTCCTATTGGTCTAGCGGCATGGTGGCGCATGAATTACAGTAGTGAATACGCCCAGATTTTAGAATAAAGTCTTTATAAATCGAATTTTGGTCTTTTGAAAAAAATGTTACTACCAAAATGTTTGTTATTAAATTGTCTATCCATTAGTGTTAGTACAAAAAATAATTAATGAACACTTTACGAGGAGATGCATGCTCTCAATAATTATTTCTTATTTTTGTTTTTTTTTTTGAAAGGAGATTAGTGAAATATATACAACATTAAAAAAAAAACTAAATCTACCATTTTAGAATCAATATTATGTAGAAATTTAATGTATTTTTATTAATTGATATTTCTTTATGAATAACGAGTAGATAGCTCCTAAAAACAGCACGAAAAACTGCTTGCGCGGCGTTTTGCTCGGGGTACCGCCTTAAAACGGTGAAGGAAAACATAGTGAGGCAACCGGCATCACCAAGAACAAAAAATTCGAAGACATGTGACATCCACCAAACCGCACTGGGCCGGCGTAGTGGATTAAGGCCCATTACCTCTCTCACAGAGGGGATGTATGTGTCCCAGTAGTGGGAACATAATAAGGCTGATGATGATGAGGGCTCTAACAAAAATTAGCAATTTAAAGCTTAATTTTTCGTAAACGGATCCCTGAATTGAAAAATGGTTTTCATAGACCCGTCATATTTTTTAATTGCCTATATAACGATACCCCACAGCATGAGAAAAACATTCCCACTTTTATGTGTAGGTACAGGCGGTAACATAAAAAAAATCTGTCATGATTTTATTTTAACACTTTGTTGCCGTGACAGGTATTTATATCCATGCCAAATTATAGCTTTTTAGTACTAAGAGTCTCTGAGCTAAGCTGCAGACGGACAGACGGGCATGGCGCATCTATAAGAGTTCCTTGTTGACTACAGAACCCTAAAATGATATTCCACAACATCACCTCCGGAACCTCGTCTTCATACTTATAAATGTTGTTTGAGTTTTTGCCAGTAAGTCAAAAATGTTTTTTTTCAGTTTCTGTCTTTTTTTTAAGATAAAAACGTTACTGTATTGTATACTATACTATAAATTCAAAGGAAGTTTATGATATTATCTATATGAAAACAATTATTGCATTGTAATTTCAAATTAATTAAAATTTTGATACCTATTTTGTTTTTTTTTGTATTTTTTGTCTAGTACAACTAATTTTGTACGCCATAAATGATAAAAATTTAGCCACCTCATATTAATTATAAGACCTCCTAAGACTGTACTCATGTTAAACAAAATAAATATATCTTAGCTTCAAAACTTTGACTTAGATAGTTTAGGAGAAATTATTGCAATTTTAAAACTGTGGTACTATATATGAATGCCAGTGTATGTAGATTGCACAAGCATTAAGTGATTTTCGAAAAGCCGCGAGAGCAAGTAGCAACAAGTCTGGTAGTTGTGCAATCATCGAGCAACTTTTTGTTTTTGTCATCATGCGTCATACTCATACATAATGAATGCCTTACATTACAACTTCAGGCGAGATTTGTAAGCAATATTTCTAAATACCACCGCCTTAAGTGTTATCACGATTTAAAGAAAATTTCTTCAACTAGCTTATTATACATTAGTAACGTTTTTAACTTAAAAAAAAACCGACCAAGTGCGAGTTGGACTCGCGCATCGAGGGTTCCGCACAAACCTGTAGGTATATAAGTAAAAGTGGCCGACCGGCCGGTGGTTGACCGGTTTTCTTTTTTTTTTATATTATTAATCTAAAAATTTACTGTTTTCGCAATTTTTCCTTTATCTGTGCTATAAGACGTTGCTTCGTGCCAAATTTCAAGATTCTGAGTTCACGGGTACTGCCCTGTAGACTTTGATGCCCATACGAGTGTCGAAAATTTGCGGAATTTTGCGGCATAAATGGCTGTATCTTTTGATTGCGTTGGTTTAGAAGTTTGATTTTTTCACACCTTTAAGGGACAGTAGATTTGATTATTTGATATATATTTCAGCTTGATACCTCCACGTGTTCCTCAGAAAAAGGGTCTTGTCAGACAGACGGACGGATAACAAAGTGAGCCTATAAGGGCTCCGTTTTTTTCTTTCGAGGTACGGAACCCCAAAAAAGATAGAAACCAACAAATACCCATTTTTAACTTACTGGCAAAAACTCGAAAAGCATCATTTTATAAGTTTGAAGACGAGGTTCCGGAGGCGATGTTGGGAAATATCATTTGTATTTCTTTTTTTAAGTTAAATACGTTACTAATGTATAATAAACGATATTTTCAAAAGAATATAATGAAATTTTCTATAAAACGTGTTTTATTTCAAAACTCTATAGGTAGTTTAGGAGAAATTGCAATTTTAAAAGTGTGGTACTAAGTTTTGAACGCCAGTGTAGTACATACGCCACCGTTAGCTGGATTTGCATGCATTTGGTTTTAAAATACATCTCAGTTCATATTGATGCGGGATAGAGACTTTAGGTACCTATATGACAAGTATTAAATCCTGTAATACTCACATACTTTTGCTGTTGTTGGTACACTGGTAGTAATGATATTGGTCTTCTTTTTTTAAATTTTGTTACTAATGAATCTACCATACAGGTTTGAACGCCAGGCAGTTCTGCCAAAATTCTTGGGGGCCCGCATAGAGGCATGGCGGCCCGAAGCGTGCTTCTTCAACGCAGACTCCTTGCTAGCCGGCACAGCTCGCAGGGCTCTGCCCACGGGTTCCATTGATGCCTACACGCTCCTGGTATCCTTAGGAGGGCGAAGATTATCCCCCAGAGGACCTTACATACATTATACAGAAGATGCATGTATCCTTTGAATAAATAATAATGTGCTACGACGCCGCTACGAAAGAGCTACGAGAATGGCTACGAAGAAGCTTACATAAATAAACCTATAGACTAACCCTCAGTTTCCCAGCTCAAAATGATCGGAGAATTAATGTGACAAATTGTCAAGCACGCGTTATCTGCTGTGATTGGCTGTTGAAAATTCATTCAACCAATCACAGCAGATAACGCGTGTTTGACAATTTGTCACATTAATTCTCCGATAATTTTAAGCTGGTTAACTGGGGGTAACCCTCTTACTAATAAACACGGAATAAAGTTATACCAGGTATCAAAGGTATAACCATACATTTTCATACGTTTATACTTGGTATAAGTTTATTCCGCGTTTATTAGTAAGAGGGTAAGGGTTTTCAACGTTACATTATAAGTTTTTTTGTTACCTATAAGAAATAGATATTGTTATTTTTGATAGTAGTAAAACTGTATGTGCCTTACTACTCACTTGTGAAGTTGTCCAGCGTACCTATACCAATTTAATAATAGTGATAATTGAATTAAATATTTTACTCAACAAAGCAATCAGATACGAAAATAGGCAAATGTCTAGCAAAATCTCTGTGTGACTATTATCGACATATCGGGGTCATTCCCCCGCGAGTGGGACGGAGTAAGAAGAAAGATCAAAGGGGCAGACGTCGGCGGAGACGACCTGTCATTGAACGAGACAGGTCATATATATTTAATTTAAAGGCTCTATCAAACAGGCACATGTTTTCAAAGAAATTGGTCCAAAATAAGAGCAATTTCTATCAAAATGTGTGTGTGAGAGTTTTTGACATGGTCATATTAATTAAGAGTAAGTATGGAGTTTCTTGTGCATTCTTCTCCATAACAAGCTACTTTCCGAATGCACGGTAGAATCAATTTTTGTTCCTTGTAAATTTTAATGTATCGTTAAAAATACAACCGACTTCCAAATAAAAACACTACAAAGTGAAAAATAAATTCATGCATGGTGTTGGTGCGGGTGACAGTTTCAGTAACATTTTTTACGCATATACGTATACGCATTTTTGTAGTTTAACGTCATACCATATAGGTACCATAGGTGCCTGTATGACGTTAAACTACAATAAAAAAACTTTTTTGCAAAAAAATACTACCGACTTCCAAATGAAAAACTACAAAGTGAAAAATAACTTTACTTTTGGAAGTCGATGTCTTTCGTAGGTACCATTTTTTTGCGATATGGACACCGACTTCTAAAAGTTAAGTTATTTTTCACTTTGTAGTTTTTCATTTGGAAGTCGGTAGTATTTTTTTGCAAAAAAGTTTTTTTATTTTTCCCTTTTTAGTTTTACCTACCTAATAGCAAGTTGTTTATTAAGGTCCCTACAACCCCAGAATAGATTAACCGAATAACATGAAACTTGAACATAACCGGTGGAATGAGAGATCTGCGTACCCCTTTAGAGAGTACTGGCGTGATATTATTTTATGAAATGGTATAAACAACAAACAGACATGCGATTGCAGCAATCCCGAGAGATTTGCCGTTATTTATTGAAGGGTTCTGTTGTGTATCTCCGAAGTTCTTCATCAAACCTTCACCAAATTAAAATGGGAAATGCAATTTCGAAACATACTCTTTCAAACAAAAAAAGAATTTTCAAAATCGGTCCACAACTGACGGAAATATCGGTGAACACAACATAAAGTCGAACATAGAACCTCCTCCTTTTTGGTAAGTCGGTTAAAAAATGCGTATACGAATATGCGTCAAAAATGTTACTGAAACTGTCACCCGCACCATGTTACAGCGCAAAGAGTGTAGGTAGGTAGATTATAAGCTTGAATTACCTCCTAGCGTTTTCTAAAGCCTCAACTTGAAGTTTGCGAAATTTTCCATGTTGCAAACAAAGCAAAAAACTTTGACCAGAATGGGGAAGACATACAATGAACTTTAGAAAACCGAAGCCGGAAAAATAACCATTTCGAGGAATTTTCAGAAACAATAAGCTTTGTTTAGTTACCCCGATTTATTCTCCTGGACTTCGTCGACCTTCACTGTCTCGGCGCTTTTCTGGTTGTCACCATTGTTGATTCAGGCTTTTAGTACAGTGGGATTGTACCTCGACTCTTGGGACAGTTACGAGATATCCACAAATCGTGCTGAAGTTAAAAGACCTACTAACTATCTACTAGATAACTATTCGGTACCTACCTATAAAGCTGTACAAATCTTGGATATCCTTTTTGAGATGTTAACTTTTTCTATCTCCCCAAAGGTCACCCAGTTCATCCCCCGAGCGGCGAGTTCTAGCGGGTCGAGTATTATCACCATCACTGCCGAAAGTGTCCGAATCTCCGCTGCAAGCACTACCTGCGAGGCTTTCTCGTCGACCCATACTGAAGTCTCGACCAAGGACTGTGCTAGATATTGACCACATACTGCCTATAATTACAGGTAACTATATCCTCCGTAGGTAGGTACGCTCAGCAACGAAAGTCCATTATTATAACTGTAAATGATAAATGATAAATGATTTTATTTCTGTAAGTTGGTTTGTACAAACGCTTTTACATGTCTAACATATTTTTTTTTTAAAACTAGATGAGGTCGGCGTTTCATATCTGACTACTCTGAGAAGAAAGGCCGAAACAAACTCAGAGGTCACAGTCTCTTTTAAAGTCCTGACAAAATCTTGGTTCGATCATGTGAAGACCATGTAGACTGATGTCTGAAATGGTCTTTTGAGGAAAGAACCAGCCAGATTGAGTGGACCTGTCCAGTCAGTGCACGCATTTGTCAATAACCGAGCAGCTCAACTCAGAATTTAAGGAGCTCAACGATTCGACGAACAATACCAAAGAAAGGACATTCGGGTAGGCCGCATAAACTACTCAAACTGCCAGACCATGATTAAAAACTAAGATAAATTAAAAAACAAAATAATGATCCACATAGTCTTCACATTCACAATAATTAAAATAAAATAATATAATACTTTAAAAAGTAAATATTCTTGTCATTGCAAGAAAACAAATTAAAAATTAAAAAAAAAAATTTTTTTTAAAAATAACAGAATTCATGGTGCAAAATATTTAAACAAAAAAAACTAAATTAATTGGAGCAGCTCACTCCCAAGCCGTTTTATACTCAACGTAATCTTTAATGCTATAAAACGCTTTTTGGCACAACTTACGTTTAATGAATGATTTAAATTTATTAAGACTTAGATTTTGTACGTGGCTTGGAAGCATATTATAAAAGCGCACACATTGACATCTAAACGAGCCACCTATTTTCTTGAGCCTTGTTGTAGGTATTACAAATTTGTGTTTGTTCCTAGTATTTATATTATGGATATCACTGTATTTTTTAAACAATTTTATATTTTTATGGGCATATAAAAGATTTTCATAAATATACTGAGAAGGCACAGTCATTACATTAATCTCCTTAAATTTCTCTCTGAGAGAGTGTCTCGGGCTTAATTTATAAATTGATCGAACAGCTCTTTTCTGCAAAACAAAGATAGTCTGGATGTCGGCGGCATTTCCCCACAACAGAATACCGTACGACATTACACTATGAAAATAGCTAAAGTATACTAAACGGGCTGTCTCTATGTCCGTTAAATTACGAATTTTTCTAACAGCATATGCTGCGGAGCTTAGCTTCTTTGACAATTTATCTATGTGGGCCCCACTGAAGCTTAGCATCCAAAGTTAAACCTAAGAACACTGTGCTATTTTCAGGATTCAATTCTTCGCCCTTTATCAGCACGTCAGTTTTCACCTGCCTAACGTGAGGTAGGGTAAACTTAATGCATTTCGTTTTTTTTTCATTAAGAAGTAAATTGTTAACATTGAACCAGTGAACTACATTTGAGATCGCGCTATTTACATCGTCAGTAACCAGCTGCTGACGTTTAAGTTTAAACAAAAGTGAAGTATCATCCGCAAACAACACTATATTATGGTTATCCTTTATGAGGTAAGGCAAATCATTAATATAAATAAGAAACAAGAAAGGACCAAGAATCGAGCCCTGCGGGACTCCCATTGCTACTATAGATCCAGGAGATCTTTTTCCATTAACGTCAACGCTCTGAATCCTATTACTCAAGTATGAAGTAAGAAGATCCAGAGCGCTGTTCCGGATCCCGTAGTGGCGGAGTAAAGTGTCTACACCAACATCAAAATTGATACAAAATGCAGTATTTTATGTGGCGGCGGAGAGAGGGCAGATGACAATGTTCCCATCGCGGGTAGAACCTGGATGAGGCAGGCACAGGGATGTGGGGATTGAGAATGAGAGGCTTCTACGCTCTACAGAGGATGACGATAACAATGATGCAGTATTTCATAAAAACACTTCTTAAAAGTTGAGGAGCTCGTGCTAGGCCAAAAAGTTTGGCGAGAACTATACTTATCATTAAGCGACTTAAACAAAAAACAACTTTCGTTGCATACGATACCTACAAACGATTCGTACCTACATATATCAAATCAACTCCTGCTAATATGTTCCTACTTAGATACTTGAAAGGGACGTACATATGTACATACGTAGGTACTTATTGCAAAATAAGTACCTACGTATACCCACGTGTGAATGTATGCTGCACCAATGTATGTTAAGTCACAGTAAAAATATACAAACAGTATGGAAACTACCTACAAACGCTCGAAACGACACACTCACACAAACATACACACCGACGAAACCCCTACGGCACTTCTGCAGTGCTGTCAGTAGTGCGAGCCGCTTAGGGGTCTCGTCGATGCACATGTTTTTGTGAGTGCCATTTCGAGCGTTTATATGTAGTTTCCATACTGTTTGTATATTTTTACTGTGATACAGTGAATCTCGGTTCTCGTATTGATCGAAGTCTTTTAATAGGAACTCTGTCGTACGCGGAATTGTCTAAATTTTAATATCTCTAGAAGGACGATGCACTATTTGTGAAGTAGGGTCACACCTGTATGTATATATTTATGTATCTATTTTATAGCTTATATAATTATCTATTTGTATTTTTTATTAAGTATTATTGTATCTGTATGTTCTTTGTTGGTATTGTTACACCACTGACAACCCCATGTCATGTCCAGGCAATCACTATCCATTCCAGGTTGCCTGGAAGAGATCGCGGCAAGCGATAAGGTCGCCCATTGTATATGTTTAGTTTTAAGTTTCTTTTGTTCCTGTATTTTTTTGGTGTACAATAAAGTATAAATAAATAAATACACCTCCTCTAGAGAGAATATCTTGAGTGTAGCCTTAGGGTTGTTTATGATACCTTGGGGTTGTATTGGTACCATGTTAGAACTTTGTTTAGTGATTGTTTCGATGTTACAATAGTCAAAGCAAGGAGATCCAGAAATCGGCCAAAGACAAATCTTAATCATATTTAGTATATTTACCATACCTAAATATTCCCATTACTAGGTCTTAAGTTCCCCTAAGGCCTCTTGATAATGCTGTAGACACTAAGTAGCTAGCATGTGCCCACCCACTCTGAATCCGCCTATGATCACATAAGAGACGGAGTAAAGAGGTTTTCAACACAGATGTCTAATATTTATAAGAAATTGTAATTCTTTGTTCGTATGTTATGCGCTGCCATACCGTTCATCCGATTCCGATAAAACTAAAGCGTACGCGTAATTTAATTGTACTATGCCTATGACCTTCGTGCAAGCAATCACAATAAAAAATATTTCTTTTGCGGTTGCAGATAGTTTCATAATTGATCGGTTCCTGCAGACACAGAGACAGAAGCTGGCGGCTCACTTACATAATCCGCACTTATTTCCCTATTTTTAACCGACTTTCCAAAAAGGAGGAGGTTCTATGCTCGACTTTATGTATGTTTTGTCTCTGTACTCATATCATTGATCAAAATTGTTTATCATGCAGGAACAGCGGTCAAAACCCCTCGGTTGGCTGTTGTGGATATGAGCGCTTACATTCGGACACCAAAAGGCTGCGTGAACCAGCGAATAGATAAGTCACAGTTCAAGCTCAGCCGGCCGCCACGCCCCTCGCAACCCAGGTTCACGAGCGACGAGTACGATACCCATGAGTCTGATTCATAGACAGGCGTGGTTGTGTTAATGATTACAGTTTTTTGATAATAAAGTTACATTAAATGAAACAAACATATTTTTTATTGAAACGTATAATGTCGAAGCTTCCATATTTACAATCACTAACTTCTATCGTTCAGTCATCTCATTCTTAGAACAAACCTTATTGAACACTATTATCACTACAAATTCTACAATCATAACAGCAAATGAAAAACGAACTGAGTATCGTTATCGAGATTTATTTTGAACATTTTTTTTATTATTTTATGACAATTTTGGTTTCAACGTAAACGATTCGACTTCATCTACGCATACTAAAGAGGTCACAGGTCATCACAAAAACGATACAATCGTACATACGAAGGGAAAAGAAGCGCGGGCGCTTCGCAGAACGTTCAGCCGGGTCCCAGCCGCGCGCAGGCCGGACCGGCCGCGAAGCACCTCCCCTAATAAATATCTTTGGCATGAACCGAACAGCTCGCCGACGAGTCACACGCGATCGCACTAACAACCGACAGTTATTGCTTCGATGCCAATATAAAGTTCGTTTCGTTCCCGCACGGGGCTCGCGTCGGGAGCTTCAGTGGGCGGCGGAGGCGCGCGCAGCCCCGGCGCGTCATTCCCAGGCGTCGTTGTCGTCGTCCGACAGCGTCACCAGGTGCATGCGCGCGTCGTCGGGCGGCGGCGCGGGCGCAGGCGCGGGCACGCCGGCGCGGGCGGCGCGCTTCTGGCGCAGCAGCTCCTCGTCCGCCGGCGTCAGCGGCTTGCGGAACTCGTACACCAGCGGGAAGATGCGCTCCACCGCCGACTGCACGTCATTCACGCTCCGGGCTGCCGACAAACGTACAACTTATTACAATGTATGATCATACGAGGGCAGTTTGATAAGTCCGTGACTTTTTTATTTTCTCGCGTAGTAATTTTAATGGCAACACTACTTCTTCATTGAATAGGCTACTGTAAAAATATGAGCAAGCTACGTTATTGGGTTTGTGTTTGCCAGTCATTTAAAGCAGAAAACCGCGGGAATTTTCAAGAAAATGGGAAAATGTGAATTTATGAATTTCGTGTGCTCATTATGCATATTTTTTTTTTTTCGGAAAAAAAGCCATCATCGAAACCAAGGAAATGCTTGATAAACATTACGGGGACTCTGCACCATCAATTTCACTGGTTAAGAAGTGGTTTACTAGTTCCGTTGAGGTCGTACCAGCAAAAATATCGCCGAACGTTCAGGTCACCCAAAAGAGGTCATCATCATCATCATCATCATTTCAGCCGAAAGACGTCCACTGCTGGACATAGGCCTCCCCCAGGCGTCGCCACATTGACCGATCCCGTGCGTCTCGCATCCAGCGCCTTCCCGCAACCTTAACCAGGTCATCGGTCCACCTAGTGGGAGGCCTTCCAACGTATCGTCTTCCAGTTCGCGGTCGCCACTCCAGAACTTTTCGGCCCCATCGGCCATCCGATCTGCGAGCAATGTGCCCTGCCCACTGCCACTTAAGTTTGGCAATTCTTCGGGCTATGTCGGTAACTTTGGTTCTCCTGCGGATATCATCATTTCTGACGTGATCACGCAAGGAAATTCCGAGCATAGCCCTCTCCATTGCCCTTTGGGTGACTTTAAGCTTTCTGATAAGGCCCATTGTGAGCGACCACGTCTCGGTCCCATAGGTGATCACTGGCAACACACACTGGTCATAGACTTTTGTCTTGAGACTCTGCGGTAAATTGGACGAGAAGATACCACGCAACTTCCCGAACGCCGCCCAGCCGAGTCGGATTCGACGGTTGACCTCTTTCTCGAAGTTGGACCTACCCAACTGGACCGTTTGTCCCAGGTAAACATAATCGTCTACAACTTCAAGTGTAGAGTCTCCGATCTTGATAGGAGTGGGTGTTACATGGGCGTTCACCATGACCTTGGTTTTGTCCATGTTCATTTTAAGACCCACTCTTTCGGAAGCTCTACTAAGGTCATCGAGCATTTTACTGAGGCTCTCCATGGTCTCAGCCATGATCACTATGTCGTCGGCAAACCGAAGGTGAGTGATGTACTCGCCATTAACGTTGATGCCAAGACCCTTCCAGTCCAGAACCTTGAAGACGTCCTCCAGCGCAGCAGTGAACAGCTTCGGAGAAATTACGTCTCCCTGTCTTACGCCGCGCTGGAGAAGGATTGGTTTCGAGGTCTGATCCTGAAGACGGACTGACATGGTGGCGTTTTTGTACAGACACTTCAACACCTCAATGTACCGGTAGTCGATCTGGCACCGTTGGAGAGACTGTAGTACAGCCCAAGTCTCGATCGAATCGAAGGCTTTCTCGTAGTCCACAAACGCTAAACAGAGAGGCAAGTTATACTCTTCGGTCTTCTGTATAACCTGCCGCAGCGTATGTATGTGGTCTACGGTGCTAAAGCCTTTTCGGAATCCGGCTTGTTCGGGAGGCTGGAAATCGTCAAACCTGCGCGCGAGACGATTCGTGATGACTCTTGAAAACAACTTGTAAACATGGCTAAGAAGCGAGATGGGCCTATAGTTCTTCAGCCGGGCATTGTCGCCCTTCTTGAAGAAGAGTACCACCACACCCCTGCACCATGCCTGTGGCGTTTTGCCCTCGAGTATGACGGAATCAAAAAGCTTCTGAAGGGCCTTGAGGACCGGTTTTCCACCCGCCTTCAGGAGTTCAGCCGTGATTCCGTCATCACCCGGCGCCTTGTTGTTTTTAAGCTGTTTCAGAGCCATCCTAATCTCGTACAGGCTGACGTCCGGGATATCTTCGGTATAGTGTCGGGTCAATCTAGCTCTTGGGTCGTCTGCTAGATTCGCAACGGGTTTACTGGTTGACGTGTACAACTGCCCATAGAAACTCTCGATCTCCCTCAGAAGCTCCGGTTTGGCGGATACAATCCTGCCATCATCGGTCTTCAGTTTCGTGAGCTGGCTCTGCCCAATAGACAGATCCCTTGAAAACACCTTGGAGCCTTTATTTCGCTCAATCGCGTCTTTAATACGCTCGGTATTAAAGCGGCGGAGGTCTCTTTTCAAGGATTTAGAGATCTGTCTATTGATCTGCCGGTATTTGCACGGCTCATCTGAAGACTGCAGGATCATCTCACGCCTCTCCTTCATAAGCTTGAGGGTATGATCAGAGAGCTTTTTGTTTCTATCTGTACGACGGGTCTTGAAAAACTTAGACCCGACCGTATGGACAGCTTCCACGAACCCGTCGCTGTATTCGTCCACGGAGCTCCCCAGGCACTCGAAACGATTCTGGAGTTCGAGCTGAAAGCTCTCGGGGTTTTGGACCTGGACCTGTGCTGGACGGAGCGTGGACTTCATCAGTCGAGACCTTTCAAGCTTAATATTAATGTTCAATGTGCCTCTTACCATGCGGTGATCGCTCCCGGTTTTTACCGAATTGATCACAGAGACATCATTGAACATTTGCTTCTTGGTTGACATGATGAAGTCGATCTCATTTTTTGTTGCACCATCGGGGCTCTGCCAGGTCCACTTCCGGTGTTCACGCTTTTTGAAGAAGGAGTTCATCATATAGAGGCCCTCCTTCTCCATAAAACTGGCCAGTAGGTGACCCCGGTGGTTCCGTCGTCCAACTCCAAATTGCCCCACTTGCAGCTCATCCTCGTCTCGTTTGCCCAGTTTCGCGTTGAAGTCCCCCATGACAACGGTGAAGTGAGTTTTGAAACCATGCATGGCTCTGGAGATATCCTCATACATGGCCTCTACCTCGTCGTCGGGGTGTGCCGAGGTTGGGGCGTAGACCTGTATGACCTTCAGCGAATATCTAGAGGATATTCTGAGTATAAGGTACGCCACCCTGGTCGACACACTCTCGATCTTCACCACGTTGTTCACAAGGGACCTGTGGACGATAAACCCGACACCACCTTGGGACTGCCGGTCACCCTCTCGGAAATAGAGCAGGTTACCGGATTTGAGGATTATCGAGTCCTCCCCCTCTCTTCGGACTTCAGATAACCCTATAATGCTCCATCGCAACCTGCTCAATTCCTCTTCGAGCTCGGTGATCTTCTCGTCGGTCCGAAGTGTGCGCGTGTTGTACGTTGCCAGGTCCAGTCGTCGGTGATTGTTGGGGTAGCCGGATCTCGTCCGGAGATTCTTAGCACCCCTTGCCATGCCGTAACCTCGACCGCTACCGTAGTCGAGGGTAGGCGGGCTGCCGGGCACTAGGGGCCATTTTTTATTTGTGCTATTCATAGGGGGGGTTTTACCATAATCGCCACGCTTGGCAGGCGGATTGGCGATCGCAGTATGGTTGTTATAGGAGCACAGAGAACGCTGCTGCCCATTCTCTGGTTTGTCCCTTAGTCGCCTTTTACGACACCCACGGGAAGACATGGGATGGTGAAATTCTTAACGTCCGGCACCATACGGAACAAAAGAGGTCATCACGCCAGAAATCTTCGATAAAATCCATGGAATGATATTGGACTATAGGAGAATGAAAGTTCGTGAGGTGGCACAGGCATGCGGCATTTCAACTGAGCGGTTACATCACATAATTATTACGTGAATATTTGGACATCAAAAAGCTATCCGCAAAAGGGTGCCGCGATTGCTCACACTCGACCATAAGCGCAACCGTGTGACAATTTCGAAGGAGTGTTTGGGGATGTTTACCAGTAATTTGAACGAGTTTTTGCGCCGTTTCGTAACCGTGGACGAATCAAGGATCCAAGAGACCAAGGAACAATCACGACAGTGAGTTTCTACAAGTGAACGTGCATCAAAGAAGGCAAAATTGGTTCTATCGGCCAATAAAGACATGACCACAGTTTTCTGAGATGCACGCGGTGTGATTCATATTGACTACCTCTAAAAGGGTAAAACAATCACCAGCGAATATTATTTAGAGATTTTGGACAGATTCGATATTGATTTGAAGCAAATACGACCGCATTTGGTGAAGAAAAAGTGCTGTTCCATCAAGACAATTCACGGGTGCATAGGTGTGTAATCACCGTGGCAAACATCCATAAATTAGGCTACAAACTGCTACCTCATGCAGCATTTTCACCAGATCAGGCCCCCTGTGACTATTTCCTGTTTCCAAACCTGAAGAAATAGTTGGGTGGAAGATTTGGCTCTAAACAAAAGGTCATGACAAGGCCTATTTTGAGGGCCTTTATAAAACCTATTATTTTAAAAGGAATATTTTTTTAAAATTATGGATGGACGAAAATGCGAAATAAAATGCTTTTTTGCCGAAAACTATTTTATTTTTCAAAAAGTCACGGACTTCTCAAACTGCCCAAATCATGGGCGTACACATGGCCACAGCTCTAACATAGAAACAAGGAATCGCCAAACCTCGAAAAAGATGACCTTGGACGGGGCACCCTTTTAACGGTAATTCTTGGTGTCCAACAGAAGCGATACGTATGAGGGGAGGTTGTTTAAGACAGTATTAGAACAGGTTTATATAAAATGCTTTTACTTATCTCAAAAGATAATAAGGGTCAACACCATGTTACCCTAAGTATTATATAAGTCTAAAAGTTGAGTTCATTAAAAAAGTAAGCCAGAAATTTTCAGAAGCTCACGAAAAGAGACTTCTTATGCATGTGAACGTCGAGACCACACAAACATAGTGAGAAGATTAAAAAGAACAAAACCGATTGAGTTAGTGTTTAGTGTTAGTGAATGTGAATAGTGAAACAAACACAAGAACGAAGTGTATTCGCCTTAATAGAGACAATAAGAAAGGTGCTTTGGACACATTCTTAGTAAAGACAATGTAATAGTTTAGGTTATAATTAAATTACTTATTAGTCTATTTATAAGGAAAGATTGTAATAAGATTAGGGTCCATCCTATTGATGAACCATAGAAAAGTAAAAAAAATTGGATCTAGTTTTGGTTAGCATGGTCTGCTAACTAATGTATACATATTCTAAATTAAAGTCCTTCCTATAATAATTACATTGCTTGTTATGTATTGTTATCGAAAGTTTATTAATGGTTTTCCGGCGTTCTTATCCTATTAAATTTTATACAAGTTGAGATAATTATGGGAAAATAATAAATATAACCGATGCACGACGTTAGATATTTGTAACATTTTTACTTATTGTTCATTTGTAACTTTTTTTACTTATTCTTCGAAAAAAACGAGGAACCCTTAAGACGGAACCCTGACCAAAAAATCGGCATGCGATATGAGCATTCCTATTAGTCTAGCGGCACTGGTGGCGCATTAATTACAGTAGCGAATACGCTCAGATTTAAGAATAAAATCTTTATAAAATCGAATTTTGGTCTTTTGAAAAAAATGTTACTACCAAAATGTTCGTTATTAAATTGTCTATCCATTAATGTTAGTACAAAAAATTATTAATGAACACTTTACGAGGAGATGCATGCTATCAATAATTATTCGTCATTTTTGTGTTTTTTTTGGAAGGAGATTAGTGAAATATATACAACATTAAAAAAAACGAAATTACCATTTTACAATCAATATTATGTAGAAATTTAATGTATTATTATTATTCTTTATTGTACACAAAACATTTATACAAATACAAAAGGACAGCTTATGTACAAAGGCGAGCCTAACCCATAATTGGGTTCTCTTACAGCAAACCTTATTGTCATTTAATTGATATTTCTTTTTGAATAACGAGTAGATAGCTCCTATAAACAGCACGAAAAACGGCTTGCGCGGCGTTTTGCTCGGGGTACCGCCTTAATCTTTAAACACTATTTTGATTGAGTCCCTTACCCCCTGCGCTATACATATGTGTGCTTACACAATAATTTGTAGGTTACCAAGACTGTATTTGTCCTAAAACTGATTAAACATGTTGTAATGTCATCCCATACTGTACTAAGATGACCCTTTATCTGAGTTAACTAATGAGTCATGGAATATCTGAAGCTTATAACACACTCCGTTTTTATTCACTGCATAATGACTACTGCTCGACTCGTCGTTCACAACAGCATGCTGGTGCCCACACTTATGTATGGAAGTGAAGTTTGGGTATGGCAAAAAAGACACGAAAGTAGGATTTAATGCAGTAGAAATGCGCTCCTTGCGAAGTATGTGTGGTGTAACTTTAAATGATAGATTGAGGAATGAGGTAATAAGACAACGTTGTGGTTTAAAACAAGATGCAGTGACTAAAATTAAAAAGAGTATGTTATGATGGTTTGGCCATGTTGAGTGAGAGGATGAATGAAAGGCGACTAACGAAAGGTATTTACAAGGCAAACGTGAATGGAAACGCCGGGAGGGTACGCCCTGGAGAGACATACATAGACCTTATAGGTGATGTTCTTCAGAAAGGCCAGGTGCGCAGTACCTACTCATAACCGGCGTGTGTGTATGACTGGATGTATGAATGTGAGTGTAGGAAAAGAAGTATGTAAGGATCGTAGCAGGTGGCGTTCTGTAGTTTCTGCCTACCCCCATGGGAAATAGGCGTGAGTTTATTGTATGTATGTAATGAATATTCGTCCATATGTGATCTATCATGACTACAAGTGGTTTGTTGATATTGTAAGTGTCTGTCGCACTCAATCGCCATAAGAGGAATTAATGTAAATACCTGAAAGAATCTTAAAAGAAAGCAACCCTTTTAAACATCAGATTATTAGCCCAAATCTAATAATAACCTGTCAAAGAAGTATTTCTTAGGCCTATATTCCTACACTAACTGCCCTTTTTAAACTAAACTAGACAACATTAAACTTGCACTTTTGTGTTTTCCTCTTCAGTTTATAAGATAGGTATTATACTTCAATTATAACAAATATTCTAAATTAATGGTTGAATTACTTATTATAGTTTGTAATAAGGCAATTTATCAAAATAACATTTTGTTTTTCCTTTACTGAAATGGGATTATGTAGTTGGTAAATGAAATGTATTTACCTGTAATAGTCACACCCCCTGTAGAGAATATCTTCAATGTAGCCTTAGGGTTGTATAACTTGTAAGTGACTCCAGGGTGTAGCTCAGGTTCATAACTGGAATAAAGGAAAACATTGTTTATGAACAGCTCCAGTCATTTCCACGATCAAGTTACAAGTCTTATAAAAGTTAAGCTACTTGTATTTTTCTATGTACACATAAGGCAATTGAAAGTAAGGGATAAACCCATACTATGTGACCCATTTTTTACCCCCCTCATCTCCTCGGTGGTCACCCACAGTATATGCCAAGACCTCAGTTTTCATGTAGTAGGTAATTCATAAATATGGTTTTAAATCATTTTTAGCAAACACAGGAGAAAAATAATAATTTGGCTCATATTTGTCTTTACTTGCCGCGTGACGCCAAAAGTGCGTGCATACCTAAAATTATTATAAGTGAAAAAATATTGTCAAGAAGAAAAACGTACGTAAAAACGCCATATTTGAATAAAGCTCGAAAAAGCGCGAGATTTCCCTTGAGGATATTGACTATGTGACGAAAACCTAAGTCCCGCCCCTCTGACCATGCGTGATATTTTGAGGACCCCACCTGAACGGGTCACGTAGTATGGGTACGTTCCCTAAGGTGTTGTTTTTTCAATACAGCCAAAGAGGGCTTTTTGCAGGGTTAATCAATAACAGGTAATTGTAGTTCTATGTGCCAGTAACGTACAATGATAACATTCCACATAATGAATACCTATAGGGCCCCATAGTATTTAGTAGTCGTCTTTAGCCGTATAGCACCAAAAGGAAGGCGGCTTTTAAATTTAATTTTACAGAACTTTTGCCTGGTAAAAATGCAAAACTATAAACAGGATAGGAATGACAAGCCTTTAAGAGCTGTTTGTTGTGTATTGGTTAGCATGAATACACTTGATACATGAACATATTATGCTGCTGTTTACCAAACGATTGTATGCTTGGATAGCAGTTTTCTGAAAAATTATTTAACTATCTATGTCTATCTGTTTAAAAAAATATAAGAATTCACCAAGTTGAACCACCTCAAACATAATGTTCTATTAAAATTATCAACAACAATGCGCAGGGAGTCTGCTAGTTTATCACAAAAAATAAAAACAAATTCATCTGAACCCTGACTCTTTAGTTTGCATTGCTTGATAAGATAAAATTACACTTTCTATACTTTTAACATTAGCAAATAGTCGGAAATTACGCAAAATACCAAATAAGTGACGATGTTTGTTGATAAACTACAGAGAAATGTCATTGTTTAGGTGTTAGGATAGTATTGGCCAAACATCCACTTGATCTACTCTCTAAATGTAAACAAAGGATTTTTTCAATCTGAAATGAATGAATTTATTATAAAGATAAAAATTTTAGAACTGAGATGAAATTGAGTAGTAAAGTTACATAAAAATCAAAACACTTACTCTGCTTCTTTGTATTTCTTGGAAAAAGATATGATCCTTATTCCGAAGGGCATCCGGCAGGTGCCTAATACATTGACTACACGGAAATTGCGGAAACGCACATGGAAACCGAGTTTCTGCAGAGCGCGTGCATACCGGCGCGCCGCCACCTTGGCCTGGTCCTCGCTGGTGGCGCCCGTGCACGTCACGCGCCCCGACGACCAGATCGACGCAGTGGTGTAAGGACGCCGTAGCTTCATGGTTACCATGCCGTTCTCGCGGCGGAACTCTACGTTAACACCGTTTAATGCTATCTGTCTAAGGTTCAGGTGGCACTTAACACTAAAACTGCACACAACATTGTTTATCATTATATCTATTTCGGGCGTATCCTCCTCCTCTTCGACTGGCACGGGCGGCGCCACCGGCTCGCTTGTATCGGAGCACTGCATCTGCTGGGCGCTAGCTGAGCCAGCTTCGCAATACTCATGGTCAGGCACCATATGATTAACACTATGTGTGGACATGCCACGGTTAGGCATCCCACCGTGAGCGCCTTTGCTCAACTCCTTAATACCATTTTCTTGGATGAGCGTAGCCATGACCACCACGGCACACTGAAATAAAAATAATAGGTCTATGATTTTATACTTTGTACTATTATAGGACTACATCATAACTAAGGAAGACAACTACTTGAAGAAACTGTTGTTTGAAAGCTACTTTTTCATTTGTAGTTGAAGACTCAATAGCTCAACGAAATGTGATTCCAAATTAACCTAACATGTAAACTATAATGTTTTGTGCATACCTAATGTGTACATTGCTATATATATAGTCCCTGTAGTATGAAACTAGATATTTGATCCTCAAACAACCCACACTAGCATATGAAAGAGTTATAATACCATGTTAGCATGATTATTTATCCCAGGAAAATGTCAAAAAAAAACATGTGCCCCATGGGACTTCCCTCTAACAACTTTTAACCTTATTTAATCCCTTTAGAAGCAAAATTTTCTAAATCCTTCCTTAGTGCTTACTTTAGTTGTGTAGACAACAGTTTAGGCTGTTGGATGAAATAATGTCAGAGAATGAATTTAAGTATTTTAATATGTAGATGATTAGAATTATAATAAAAACGAAAGTTGAAATCTGTTGGTATAACATTTGGAATGCAATCTCATTGACAAAACAATATTTTTTTATTACAGGATATAAATCAACAATTGTAATGAAATACTGATTAAGTTTGTACACTGAGAGCAAGAAAAGAGTGATTATAGTTGTTATCGTCAGCATTCAGCGGTAAACCATAAAGAGGACTTTATTGAAAATTGTTGATTGCACAACAATGGCAACTGGCAAACATACATGAAACAATGAAAACATTTGCACAAAGCACACATTTAGCTCAAATTATGCAAGTTCTAATGTTATTAGAGTTTACCACTCAACAAACTGAATATTGTACCTTACCTAATACTTGAATAGAAAGATTTTCAATTATACAGAAAATTAATCAGTAGAAATTAAGGAGCACTGTTGTAAAGCAATTGAAGAAGCAATCATATGATTTGTTAGTACCAAAATCACCGGTTCACATTATTTTTTTAAAGTATCTATGATTAATCTAGATCATTGACAGTCTAGTTATATTTCAAAAGATAAGATACATCCACTCAAACTAAGATGTTTTATTTTCAGTCTTGAAGATAAAATATTCCAGATATTCAGAACACCAAAAACTTGTTTGTCACAAAGGAATACTTTCATCTTTATATCAAAGTCATTTCACTGCATTACTTTTGACATTTCTATATTTTGTTAAGCATAAAAATTTTTGAAGGAGACCTTTTACCAAAAATGGAATCAAATTTCAATAAACAATGGAAGGAGCACGATTTAGGCCACTTCCCACGGCTGGTACGGCGCGACGCGACAACATGACACTTTGCACAGCTGACTGTCGGACGGGTCCCCGCCCCGCGCTACCCCCGGCCCTCACCTTCCCCTGCGCCCTGTCTACGTCCTGCGCCTAGTTTGCACTGCACATGTAACGCATTATGGCGATGAATACATCGATCACCACCAGGTGTAAGTTGAGCACAAGTGTGCTTTTCTTGAGGCAAATTTAGCGACTGAGCTTAATTTAATTTTATAAGTTAAGCTCATCATAGAAGATAATTTCTTCTACCTATTCGTTAATTTATTAATTATTTACATTCCCCGTCAAACGATTAAAACGAAAATAATTCGTAGTCAGCAGTTATTGACCCCATAACGACCTGAACCACACGTGATTATGGACCACAAAGAAAACTTATCCCGTGGAAACTTATCCTGAAGAGTATTGTTATAACCTGATTCTTATTCATGAACACAAGGATAGTAATTATTATAGGATTTCAATAAAATATTAAAATTAAGATGAACAAAATAACACGAGAATGAACTTGAACCAAAATGGGGCAGGCTCGTAACTTTTTAATGACTGATTGTGGGATGATACTTTTGAAAAAAGTATTTCAGGTTAAACTGTATTTAATAAACATGTAAGAAAATTACTTAAAGCAACAATTTACCTGAGGTAAAGTGATATATTTGTCACAATTATTTTTACACTACCTACTAACGAATAATAATTTTCATTGCAGAACTAAGAAAGTCCAGACAGGAGGTTGCGGTGTCGAATTAGCTTTTTCACATTACCAAATATTACAACACCCGAAATATGACAGAAATTACTTAGAAAGCTAACAGATACAAGCAACTCGTTAATAAATGCAAAAATCAAAAACTTATGCACATCCTGCCTTGCACCGCCATGTTCCATTCGATGAACAAAATTGAACGAACGAATGAAATAGAACACGAGTGAATGACTGATTATCCTTTGCAGAATCATCGCCTTATTTTGTCTATGCTATCATTTATTTTTTCAGTTGGCACTTGTATGCCTAATATAATACCTAATAGTCATGTCCTCATCAATTCTTCATCTTCCTGCCCTTATACCATGTTACTTGGGGTCGGCGCAACACGTTTTCTTCTTCCATACCGTCCTGTCCCCTGTTACGCTATCACTGACTCCCTTTTCTTTCATAACACTCCATCCATCTTTTCTTTGGCCTTCCTCTCCCTCTCCATCCATCTTCATTTATATTTATAACTCTTTAGTAACATGCGTTTCATCCCTCCTCATCACATGACCATACCAGGACAAACGGTTTCCCTTCAACTTTTCTGTCACTGTCGCCACTTACAAACTGCCTATAAAAATATACTAATTTCTAATTTCTAACCCCTAAGGTTGCATGAGATATTATTTAATACCAGCCAAGTGCGAATCAAACTGGAGTATTGTGTTCCGTACAGTTCCAGGTTCCAGGCCACCGAAACCAAAAAAGTGTAAAGACATTATAAGATTTTAGGAGTGGCTGGTGGAGTTGAATAATGTAAGGAGGACCTTGGACGATAAATCTTGCATCTGAAAAATCATGGGCGTTATTTTGGACGGCATGAGTTCCTACAAGCCCTACAAGGTGACATTCCGGAAAAGATTGAAACAAAGTATATGCACAAAAGACGGCCCAACAATGAGTAACGTATTAACCCTTAACTCCGCGAGTGCCTATAACGTGGATATACTACGCAAGGCAATGGCTATTCTATTGTTTCGGTAATTACGGCGTACAAGCGGTTACGCCAAGAAGGACATGGCCAGGGGTGGTAGATTGCGTCTAATAACTTCTAGTCTGTAAAAAAAAAACCGGTCGATTCTACCAATTATACCGCCATAATCAAATTGGTACCTAACTATCATTTTTATTGGTGGCTAAGTTTTAAAGATTTGGGCAAATTTAGATTTTCGCGAAAACTTGTAAGTACCAAAATTTACCTTAATTTTCAACTTTTTTTATGTTTTGGCACTTACAAGTTTACGCGAAAATCTAAATTTGCCCAAATCTTATTATCGTGTTGACTCAGGAACTTGATTTGATACACCTATAGGGAATATAGACCTCAGTATCTGGTATAAATTTCAACTTGCTAGGTCCACCCGTTCCTGAGAAAATCGGTGGTGACATACGGACAAACGGACAGACGGAGAGATGGACAAGATAGTGATCTTATAAGGGTTCCTTTTTTTACCTTTTGAGGTATGGAAGTGGAACCCTAAAATAACCTTTCCGAAGGACTGATAAACTGTTAGCCTTACAGCATAATAATCAAAATCGCAAAACAAATAATTATAAATATCCTAACGCTAACGTTTTAGAGATCAAATTTGCGTATCTGTATAATTATTGTATTTCTTCATCGAGTCTGATAAACTCATACAAATGAAATAATCCTTAATGTTACAAGCGGAAGGTATCAAATTCATTCGTTTTTAGGGTGGGTCAGGTAACAGCTAATACCGACTGAAATGATACTTACTAGAATGGGAGAGGCTGGATCTATGCTTTAAAAAGTCTTTAAACAGCTTCGCTTTGTCTCACTCTTGGCGTGGTCTTGAGGTAGAACGCTACGGTCGTGTAGAACCTCAAGGCAAGTGCGATGATGTTCCTTCTCGAGGTTGCCACCACGTTATTGGTCTAATTCCATTTGAAATAGACGTAACAGAAATCACCGGGCGACTAAACACAGGGGTGGCGAGGTCATGCTCCTGGGTGTCCACCATCGAACATGATCAGATGATGGATAGCAATGACCTCCCGCGTGTTCGTGCCGTGCCCTGGGACCCGGGAGGATGATGGGATCCTGGTGGCTGAGTCGATGAGCGAGGGGGCTTAAACGTCTCTGAGGCAACACTCCACTTTGGCCCGGATTTCTCCTCACAAGGGAGGCCGTAGATTAGCAAGCTACGGTCAATCGGCTGCGGGGTCTGGTCAGACGGCCCCCAGGCGAGTTCACTCCCATTGGGGGCTTGCAGACGGCGGTGCTCGCTGGCATCGCTAGTGGTAGCAGTGTGGGTTGGTGCAGAGGCGGCGCTAGGCGTGGGCGACGTGGACCACCGCCTACGGCCTCGCGGTCCAAGGGGCCTCAAATACGTTTAACTCGGACGCAACGTAAAAATGTACCTATTCGTTATATAATGATAAATATATTTTATGGCCACAGTTATGCCAAAATAGATTACCCGAATAACATGAAACTTATACGCAACTGGTGAAATTAGAGTGTACCAGGGTAAACTGTATACATCTGCGTACCCCTTTAGAGTGTACCGGCGTAATTTTATGTTATAAAATTGTGTAAACAATAAACAGTTATGCAATTGCAACAATCCCGAAATACTTGCCCTCATTTATTGAAGAGTTCAAAAAAAAGGCTACATGGAAACCAGTTACGAAACCCCGGTTTCCCAGACGGCCGAAGCGATTTCTTCGACGTTCTTCATCAGATCTCGATCATATTTAAATGACCATACGGGAAGCAACAGCTTTCTGATAAGCAGAAGTCGGTTCGTCTATACAGACAACTATGAAATATGGTATATGTAACCATGATATGACGTTAAACTACAAAAAATGCGTATACCTACCTATATAGGTAGGTATACGCATTTGCACAATCTCATTCGATTCACAGTCATGGACATTGCTTTGGCAATGTCCATGACTAAGACAAACCCACTATCATCTGTAAAGGATGAGAATGGGTGTCTCATGGAAACTGGACAGGACACTCTGGGCATGATGTTTAAGACTCACTTCCCAGAACGTATACTGCGCGACAGCGATGAAGAGGAACCAGGGACGAGCCCACAAGGCACACGTCCAAAAATAACTGGCTCAAGGCAAAGAAAGTGTATTAAAAGAAAAGTAAAAGCTCTGGAGAAACTGGTAGACAGGTACCTAAGAGAGGGACCATTTAAAGTATTCCCTCTACATAAACTACAGTGCGCCTACAGCCCTGGCAAATCTTCGGAAACGGCATTGCACTATGTTGCGAATCAAGCCGAGGCTGCGCTAGAGGGACAAGAGATCTGTGTCGGAGCTTTCCTCGACATAGATGGAGCCTTCGACAAGACAACATTTGAGTCCATACGCATTGCTACAAAGGAACATGGCATCAATGATACCACGAACTGGATTTAATATATGCTGAAAAGCAGAATAGTCAGATCGGAACTGATGGAAGACAGATTCAGCGCAAAAACAACTAGAGGTTGTCCGCAAGGCGGAGTGCTGTCACCATTAATGTGGTGCTTGGAAGTAGACTCGCTACTTCTGGACCATTCTACACAGCAGGCTATGCAGATGACATAGCTATAATGGTTAATATTAAATTCCCGAACTTAGTCTCTGGATTATTACAACAGGCATTGAGGACAGATACAGATGTATCCACGATATATTTGACCTTAACATGTCAGATCACACCGCTCAAATTTTAAAGATTCCTGTAAAAAGGACTTGTATAATAAACAGTTGGAATATAACAGCCCGTGATTACAGTTACGATAACCTTATGAAATTTAGATTATGTTTATACCCTTTATCGTTTTGTGAAGTTTATCAAGCTGATGATCCTAATGTAGCGTACGATGGCTTTATTGAAACATTCCGGCTGTTTTACGACTTGTGTTTTCCCTTAATTAACAAAATAATAAAGTTAAAAAAGAATCCGAACTGGTTAACACCCGGAATAAAACGCTGTAGCAAAAATAAGAGACAGCTTCTTTGGCAGCTAAGAGCAAAACCCAATAGCAATAATTTAACTAAACTTAAAAATTACTCACATAGACTTAAGAAAATAATAAAACTGACACAAAAGGCAAAAAATAATCATAGGATAATGACATCAACAAATAAATCAAAGGATACATGGAAGATCATAAATGAAAATAAATACTGTCCTCCCCATGAACACATAACGGAAATACGAAGGAACGGTGTTACAATAACAAACCCCTGCGATATAGCGAACGCATTTAATGATCACTTTGTGGATCAAGCAGAATTACTTTCAAATACCTCAAAATCTGCAAGATATGAGACTCCAAATTCATGTTGCGAATCAATATTTTTAGCCCCAACTACACCTGATGAAGTCTATCGCATAATACAGAATTTAAAAAACAAAGTTAGTGTAGGATATGACGATATTTCAACAAAGGTATTAAAATTTGTTTCCGAGGTTATAGCTGGCCCCATTTGCCACATCATTAATGTTAGTATCTCTTCTGGAATATATCCTGATAAACTCAAGCCGACAATAATTAAGCCCTTATTTAAGAAACAAGATAAAACTGATGTCAATAACTACAGGCCCATTGCTCTGATACCAGTTATATCAAAAATATTCGAGAAAGCTATTTATCATCGTATAGATTCCTTTTTCACAAAACACAATCTCTTAGTAAAGGAACAGAAGGGTTTCAGAAAAAATAAATCCATAAATCTGGCTATCTATGATTTCCTTAATATTATAATGACAGATATAGATAAAAGAATTCCTATTAGTGCTATATTTATGGACATGACGAAAGCTTTCGATTTAGTTGATCATAATACTCTACTACGGAAACTTAATGCGCATGGAATAAGGGGAAAAGCACTTTCCCTTATACAATCTTATCTGGACAGTAGAACACAGTGTACGGAAATTAAACGAATTTCTATAAAAGAAAAAAAGGAATTTAAATATGTATCCGAAAAACGTGAAATAATTTTTGGCGTACCACAGGGCAGCGTATTAGGACCGCCATTATTTTTGGTTTACATAAACGACTTCCCAAAACATGTCAGTTTTCCTATGGTCCTTTTTGCTGATGACAGTACGATCATTGTTAGACAAAATAAAAATAGTGACTATGAATGTGACATCAAAGACTCATTGCAACAATCAATTAATTGGCTTGACCATAATAATTTAAAATTAAATTTAAGTAAGACAAAAATTATGCAGTTTAGACAAAGAGTAACTACTCCTGACATAAACATATTAATTGACGATAATAGAATTGAAGAAGTAGAACATGTAAAATTTCTAGGTTTGACTATTGACTCTAAACTGACTTGGAAAGAACATGCATCAATCCTCATAAAAAAATTAAGTCGCTTCGCCTTTGCTCTATTCAAGCTTAAGAAAGTAGTAAATCAGGCAGCTGTTATAGCTGCATATTATGGCTATGTAGATTCCACATTACGCTACGGAGTAATTTTTTGGGCAAATTCATGTGAGAAAAATAACGTTTTTAAAGCACAGAAGAGGTGTATTAGATCGATGTGTAATTTAAAACCAACAGATAGTTGTAAACCTCATTTTAAATCCCTTAGGATAATGACATTACCTTGCCTTTATATATACGAGACTGCATTGTTCGTCAAGAAAAACAGTAAATTATTTAAAAAAGCTTCTGAGGAACGTTATAGATCAACAAGACCGGAATATCGACACGAACTATGTCTGAGAGCCTCAAAGACGGCCCTTATGCATAAAAGCATTCTCTGCATGGCACCAAAAGTATATAATAAAATACCAAATGCTATCAAAGATTTGAATTTGATACAATTTAAACGAAAACTGAATGATTATTTAATTGAAAAATGCTATTATACCATTGACGAATTCCTTCTTGACAAAATGTAAAAACTGACAATTATATATTTATGCTTGACACCTTGACTAACTGATTGTATTTTAAATTTTGTAATAATAATTAATTGTATTCTAATATGAATTGTTATCTCAATTTTGACATTTTTTATTTAGTATATCATATTTCAATGTAAATCAATTTTGACATTTTTGTTTTGTATTTCAATGTATGTAAATCAATTTTAATTTCTGATATTGTTAAACGTGTATGCCTAATGGGTAGCTTTTTGAGTTACCATAAAATTTTTGTAAGACCTGTTGTATCACCAAAAAGCACACGAATAAATACTTTGACTTTGACTTTGACTTTGACTTTGAGGATGACAGAGGAATGGTGTACAAATAACCACCTCTTTATCAACTCAAGCAAAGCAGTCATTATTCCATTCACGAGGAAGAGACAACTAGGAAACCTAGGAGAGCCCTCCCTCAATGGAATAAAGTTGGCCTGGTCCACCGAAGTTAAATATCTGGGTGTAACGCTTGATAAAGAACTCAGGTGGAAAACTCACGTGGAAAAAGCCAAACGACAAAAGCCCCACGAGTTTTCGGCATGTGTCGTTCCACCTACGGTAAAACTTGGGGGCTAAAGCCCAAAGTGATACGATGGCTGTACCGGACAATGATAATACCTATTATCACATACGGCAGCATAGTGTGGTGGCCAAGAACAAAGCTTGGCTCGTGCAAAGCGCCACTCATCAGGTTACAAAGAACAGTGTGTCTCGGTATTACGGGTGCTTTCAGGACAACACCTACGGCAGCGATTGAGAGATGCCTCAATATCTCTCCTCTGCACATGATGGTTGAATTCGAGGAAAGGAAGAAATTACATCGTCTTGCTGTTGCTGGACTATGGGATGCCTCTAAGCTAAAGACTAACCATAAAAAGTTCGATGGGAATAAAGGCCTGGATCGGGTAACAAGCATGATATCCGATAAAATGCAAACAATTTTTGTGTTTGAAAGGTCTTTCAAGGTCCAATAGAGATAATCTGGTATGGTACACTGATGGATCCAAAATGGAATCAGGTACAGGAGCGGGAATATACACAAAAGGTTACAAATATAGCAAAAGCTTAGGGAAAATGGCAACTGTATTCCAAGCAGAAACATATGCCATAATAACCTGTGCTCAAGAGAATATCCATAGAAGAACCAGAGGTAAATCCATATATATTCTTAGTGACAGTCAGGCTGTAATCAAAGCCATGCCATCCTAAAAAGTTTACTCCAGACTTATTCTGGATGCTATCCAAACCCTAAACAGGCTTGGGAAGCATAACAGGGTAAGACTGATGTGCCACAAGGGAATCCATGGTAACGAAGTGGCAGATGAACTAGCAAGAAAGGCCTCAGCAAATGATTTTGTGGGTCCAGAACCATGTGTAGGCATCTCGACGTGTCTCGTCAAAGCCACATTTAGGGAGTTTGCAGATCACAGACAATGAACACATTCGCCGTATAATACCGGTCTACAAAACTCCAAGAAATACCTAAGCCCTACGTTCAAAGCCCTGCAGCCTAATTGTGTAAGTAAATTCGGCAAAGGAAACAATCTGTTTCTTTCCCAAAAAATCTTTAATCAAGTTTTTGTGTATGTGTGTGTTTTTGGGAAAGAAACAGATTGTTTCCGTTGCCGAATTTACTTATACAATTAGGCTGCGGGAATGCATTTGGAATATGAGCAGAGGGCAAATCCGCTACCTGCTTGGGGCCTTTACTGGGCACTTTTGAACCAACGACATGCTCATGAAGATGGGTCTAACCGCGACACCCATGTGCAGGTTGTCTGGGGAACATACGGAACGCATGGAACGCTTCTGTGCACATGCGATGCACTGACTGGTAAGCGAATGTAAAATATCTCCTAGTCTCGTTGTAAAACTCATGAAAAGAGTTTTCAACGAGATTGGGGAGGAGTAAGTTATCTAGGGGACCAAAATAGATCCCAATGGGTTGAAGTGTTCGAGTTATTTCTCGGCCCCTCCACAAGTTAGGACATACTTACTAGAATGTTTCGCAATTTTGTATCTCAACGACATATGTTTTCTCGAAAAGTATAAAATCTTGGTTCTCAATCTTATATGCTTAAGTCGAGAAAGAAACTTTAATAACTGTAAAAAGAAAATGTCGCTTACGCGTGGCTGGGCGCGTACACCAGCAGCGGCAGCTGGGGCTGAATGTACTCGTAAATGAGACTTTACATTGATTTTATTCTTTACTTCTCTAACCTGTCTCCTGTCTTCTCTATAATTGTGTAGCCACATATCGTGCCTAGCAAGAGCCGATACCGGACGACGAAAAATAAAAATGTAAGTAATGATGAGAAGAGACCGAATGGCTTGACGAGTTTTCCTCAGGGAAAGCTGATGGTTTCGAGGTCTCGTTAGGTATTGGATTGTCACTCATTCAGGGACCGACCTCAGCAAACTTAGCATAACCTTGGACACAGGTCAGCTTTATCTAAAGAATAAATACAGCTGAACCTACACGAATCCTTCTAGTAAATCTAGTCGCCCCGGCAACTAGCTGGCGATTTCAAAATATAACATCCACACATACATAGATTTTTACTAGCTCTTGCCAGCTAGGTATGCTATGCTATGCTGGTGAGTGTTCTCGAGAAAAAGTATCCTGTGTCCGAACTCCTAACCCTAAGCTAGGTCATGGTCTACCCGTGTCCCATGTTTAAAGACGAGGAAAGGTAGTAAACAACGGTCAAACAGATAGACATACTGACCAGTGCTGCCAGTGGCAGATAGTCAAATATTACATGAGACATTACAAAAATATACATTTTCATGAGAAAAGTTACATTACCATATTTTACGTGGAAAACGACACTAATACGCTCACTTTACCGGAGTAAGCGGGATGGAAGATTAGAAATGGACGTGAGTGAGTGAATATGTAATATGTGCCAGAAAATGGTGCGACAACACGAAAAACTAAAACTGCCTTAGATGCGTTCCGTTTCACGATTAGTTTTTGTTTGCTGGATAATATTTCAATAGTCGTGTTAGAGTCTGGCAAACGAAAGTAGAGACTGAAAAAGCGCGGCAAATTTAAAAAATCTTGGAATCGGAATAAATAATAAATAATTCTAAAGTATCAAATTAGGTTATTCCAAGTATTTCATACTAGTTTTGGGGTTGCTAAGCCGAGATTTTCTAAATTTGCCGCGCTTTTTCAGTCTACTTTCGTTTGCCAGACTTTACATCACTACATGAAGCTTACCTGAGAAGGTCAAAAGTAACGTAAAATGTAATAAAAGTTAAATTCTGGCAAAGCTAATACAGACCGACTTATTTTCGCATTTTGATTATTAGATATTAGTTTAGATTTGCCAATATAAATATAGAATGTTGCTAACGGAGTAGTAGTAGTGGATAATGCGAGTAACAAATTGGCTGACAAAATCTGACATTTTGGATAAACCCCTGAGGCATCCGTGTTTGTACCTTGCATTATATTTTTACCTGACTGATTGCCTGACTGAGACTATTTTTCGATCGAAAATTGTAGTTTGATTAAATTTATTATTATTTCTATTCCTCAAATAAAGCGCTAGATTAATAGGACATAAGATATAAGGACTTTTTTATAAGTAATTTTAAACCTGAGTACTAATTTTTTTTCTCCCTGTAGTGTATTAGCAGCTTAATTTATTTACGAAACGCCATTGCAAACTTCTCCTAAAATTTTGTGTCTAACTTCACTTTATTGTTCGATCATCCATCGTTCATCAATCAAGCGGTCGAATAATTCGTAATTTTACTTAGTTTTTTCATATTTGTGCCAATCGTTACGTTAATTTAGTGTTATTAATTCGTTGGAAGTCGGTGGATATTTATAAATGTAAATAATCATCCTGTTGTGTTTGCAAACGTGCATATGCTTTGTTGTGAGAACCACCTTTATCTTCTGTCATTCTGAGCTGTAGCAACTGAATTTTTGATAATGAAACATAAGTTATCCTTTGAATGGTAGGTTATCGACTGAATTAGAGTGCAAGAATAACAAATCAGTATCCAGTTGTTGATGTGTCGTGATGAGAGTGGTGTTCTTACACGGAGCAGTCATCGGGAGAATGTGCGGTGGCGTTTAGCCTTACTGGCAGAGGACGTCAGAAATAGGATCCAGCATGGAATCGGTGAAGGACGAAGAACGCTTGCGGCGGCTGCGCGCCCTGGAGGAGCGGCTGTGTGACCCTCGCTCCACCGGCAACGTGGACTGCTTGCTGGACACCGTGACGGCGCTCGTCTCTGACTGTGACCACCCGGCTATCCGTCGCATGAAGAACGTTGAAGCATACACCAGCAGATGTAAGTACTCTATGCTTAATGATAATTAGAAGTATGCTATACAACAATGTTCCATAGTGAAACGATGTTGAAGCAAAACTAATTCAGAAATGAATTGGAAAAAGAGTGAGGATTGTAATTAATGTTCAGATGATGTTCAAGAGGAAAATTCCAGTGACACACTGGTGAATATTCATTACCAAACAGTCTTTGAGTCATAAAATAACAAATAGGATAAATAAGTAATTTAGCTCTAAAATGATCAGACAATACTATGTTATCATTGTTTATCAAGCCTTAGATGTATTGTTTTTTATAAGATTGGTTCCTGTATGTTCCATTGGCACAACTACTGGAAAATAATGTCACTATACTGTTGCATCCAAGTAGTATTTGGGTAAACATGACTAGTTTCCAGTTATTCAAAATATTGAGTTTTTTTTTCCAGCATGCAGTAATTACAGATTGGCTTTTATAATGAGAGATTGTTGTTAAAGTCTGAAATGTTTTGTTTTTGATGTTATTGACATGACCCATAGCTCTATCATCTGATTTATGGAGTCATCTTAATATTTTTTCAAGTCATATTCTTTTATTATATCTTTATAGATTAACCATTCAAAAATCAAGTTTGCACTGATTCTAGTGCTTAATATCAGCACAGAATTCAAAACTATTGTGTTTATTTACATTTTACTATAAAATAGTGGAAAGTTAAAGATGGTATATGCCTGTACACTTATTAATATAATCTTATGTACAGTACAGTTTAATAAATAAGTTTGTTTTGATTACATTACATATAGTACCTAATCAATTAAAGAGTGATAACATGGTACTTGTATTTATGATAGACCGTTGATTACACAAAACTGTTTAATGATATATATATCTCATTTTTAGGGTTCCGCACCCAAAGGGTAAAAATGGGACCCTATTACTAAGACTCCGCGGTCCGTCTGTCTGTCTGTCACCAGGCTGTATCTCATAAACCGTGATAGCTAGACAGTTGTTTTTTTTTTTTTTTTTTATTGTAACAACTGATGTATTTCTTTTGCCGCTATAACAACAAATACTAAAAACAGAATAAAATAAATATTTGAGGGGGGCTCTCTCCCATACAACAAATGTGACTTTTGCCGTTTTTTGCGATAATGGTACGGAACCCTTTGTGTGTGTTCGCGTGTCCGACTCGCACTTGGCCGGTTTTTTGTACTTTATATTTTTATTTTTTTCCCTTGTGGGTGTGTTTAAAAAGTTTGAGTCCCTTTAGGTCCTCAATAGTTCTAGGGACTTCTTTTTCCGCATGTAGACTCCCCATTTGGTCAGTTGTTGCTGGGTGCTAGTTAGTGGTCATCCAAACCAAATACTAAATTATTAGCTCAGTTCGTTGGGGATAAACAAACAAATATATTTTAGTTCTTTCATAAAATAAACAGTGCTGTTTCTTTTTTGCATTTTTAGGGTTGTAAACATCCTCCTTTGTGGTCAAAATAACAAACACCCATAAAATCAGCTGTTGTGATGGTGTGGTCCTTTCATGGCAGCTGTTGACCATTTAATAATGCTGATAAGAGTATAATGATTATAGAGTGTAACATTATGGTCAGCAGAAGTTGATTCAACTATGACAATAGACCATTGATATTAATTAGTTTGCATTTGATTGATAATTATTATTTTCAACCTGTTCTGTCCCATTGCAGGGCAAAGGACTCTCTTCATTCCAATCGACCCGGTTTAGGGCAATTGGAGACCAATCATGTTGATCTGATCATTGAATGGAAATTATTCAATGAGAAACTAAAATGTGTAGAAGACAGATTACATGCATTATTATTATGTACTTTTTAATATAAATGTTTCTTAATTCAAATTAGAAGATGGCAATGTTTATTTTCTGTGTTCTAGTTCAGTAGTATTATCCTGCAGTGCCTTACACAGTATTTCTTTTTAGGCATAAATATACCGTTTACATACATTTCATGTTTGCATATATTCTGAATCATGTAATACAGATGATTCAGTGAACTCTCCAGGTACTACAGCTACCTAAATGTGGTTCTCTGAACCAAATGGAATGCAATGACTGTAATCTTACTATTTTAAACCCCAATTTATTGTTCTAATATGCATGTATTGACATCTATCTATGACACCACGTTTGACCTAAAAATCAGAAAATCCTGCATCGCACAAGCAAAGTTTATTGCATAATTTGAACGTTTACAACAGTCCAACAACAACCATCAGGCAGTTGCCCGGAGAAGACACAACAACCATCTGGTTGGAGGATCCTCCCTATTCAATGGAGGTTGTGGACTTTATGCCCTGTTTCCCATACTTTCATAATATGCATAATGGCTTTTTGCAGCTGATTGTGTGCATCTATGTTATTTAATTACCCTGATGATTAAAAACTTATAATTAATTGCTAATAATTAACAGACATTGTCAATCTTGAACTGTTTGGCTTTAGTGCTTTGATAATTTCCTTTCATCATCTTCCTGCCCTTATCCCATGTTACTTGAGGTTGGTGCAACACGTTTGCCATTATTACTAGGATTTTCATAATGAGTAGGATTAAAAATTTATGTTTAAATACATGTATCTTGTCTTAGCATAATTAGTTAAAAAAATTAACTATGCATTAATAAAATGTTTTTGTTTGTTGTAGATGAAACTTTTGCTTCCGACATAGTAGACCTGCGTATGAAAGCAGCAGATTTCGATTTGATAAAGGTGATTGGCCGAGGAGCATTTGGTGAAGTGCAACTAGTCAGACACAAGTCTACACGTCATGTTTATGCCATGAAGCTACTCAGTAAGGTTGAAATGATCAAGAGATCTGACTCCACATTCTTTTGGGAGGAGCGGCACATAATGGCACATGCCAACTCTGAGTGGATATTAAAACTTCATTTTGCTTTTCAAGACCACAAATATCTGTACATGGTCATGGACTACATGCCTGGTGGCGACCTCGTTAGTCTTATGTCGAACTACGACATTCCTGAGAAGTGGGCTAAGTTCTATACAATGGAAATTGTCCTTGCATTAGACGTAATTCATGGAATGGGTTTTGTACACCGAGATGTAAAACCAGATAATATGTTAATTGACAAACATGGGCATCTAAAGCTGGCTGATTTTGGTACATGCATGAGAATGGGACCTGATGGTCTTGTGCGAGCCAGCAATGCGGTGGGCACACCTGATTATATCTCACCTGAAGTGTTACAGTCTCAAAATGGTGAGGGAGTGTATGGTCGTGAATGTGACTGGTGGGCAGTAGGAATATTTTTGTATGAAATGCTCATTGGGGATCCTCCTTTCTACGCAGATAGTTTAGTAGGTACATATGGTAAGATCATGGACCATAGGAATTCACTCCAGTTTCCGGATGATGTGGAAATTTCAAAGGATGCCAAATCTTTAATCAGAGGTCTTCTAACAGACAGGATTAAAAGATTAGGTAAAACTAGTGTCAATGAAATTAAGCAACATCCATTCTTTATCAATGATCAATGGAGTTTTGAAAACTTGAGAGATTCTGTACCGCCAGTTGTACCTGAATTATCTAGTGATGATGATACAAGGAATTTTGATGACATGGAAAAGTCTGATGCTTTGGATGAATCTTTTCCTGTGCCCAAAGCATTTGTTGGAAATCATTTGCCATTTGTGGGCTTTACTTACAATGGTGATTACCAGTTATGCGCCAGAGGACTAAAGGCAGCCGATGTAGTAGATACTATCTCTAATAATCATATTAATAATGTTGGATCTGAAGCTATATTGCAGCTAGAGAAACTCCTTGAGAGAGAAAGAGATGGCAGACGGAAACTAGAAGACACGCAAGTCACTTTATGTGCTCAGCTAGAAGAATTGTCACAGAGGGAATCTAGAAATAAGAAAATAATAGCTGACACGGACAAAGAATTAGCTCTACTAAGACACGATCTGAAAGAGATACAAAGAAAGGCTGACATAGAAATTGAAACACGAAGGAAAGCCGAATTTAATTTTAATGAAGCAAAGCGGCGGCTTGATGAAGAACAAAGCAAACGAGCGAAAGAAATAAACAATTTACAAACATACAACGACAAAATAAATGCTTTAGAAATGCAAATGACGGAGTTGCGTGAGAAGCTAAAGCAAGAAGCTGAGTCTGCCACTAAGGCAAGGAAACAAGCGGCTGAGCTGACTGCTGCGCAGGCTGCCGCCGCCGCTGTCAACGACGGCACCGTGGCGAGCTTGCGTGCCCAGCGCGATAACTTGGAGAGGGAACGAAGCACTCTCTCTGAAGAACTTGCTGCTGTGAAGGCAACTAAACAACGTTCAGATGCGGCTGTCGCGGAGGCCACTAGCAGGTTGAATGCGGCTCACGGTGAGCTGGAGCGGGCGTCAGCCAGGCTGAACCAGATCATGGCGGACAACCGGCAGCTTTCAGAGCGTGTGTCGTCGCTGGAGAAGGAGTGCGCGTCACTGGCGCATGAGCTCCGCGCCGCGCAGCACCTGTACCAGCAGGAGCTGCGCGCGCACCAGGATACGCAGCGCTCGCAGTTGCTCTCTAAACAAGAAGCCAACTTGGAGCTAGTCAAGGGTGAGTGTTAGTATTCAAAGACAACTTTATTTATGCCATCTAGCCCACGCTACAATCCTGTCATATCAACTGAGCTAAACTGTATAAGCTCCCAAAAATATATTTCATACCTTCACTTTTTGCATGCCTCAGGAACATTGGATATGATATTTAAAGGTATTGTTCAGTTTGCTAATATACCTCCTAAGATCTTTGTAGGTCCAAAGTAGACTCACGTTCTAGTAAATAAATAAGGCTTGCAACCTATTTCTTCTTCACTTGTTTTTAATTGTATAATTCGTTCTACTTTTTATTTCTAATTCTAACTCGAAATTCAAAAAATCTTTTTTTTACTAATACAACTTTTAGAGTCACATTTATTTATGGGGTGTTCGCAATGTGATAAAACAGCTCTGCAATCGAAACTGAACGAGGAGAAGTCGGCGCGGCAACGCTCGGAGTCGGTGTGCCAGGAGAAGGACCGCCAGATGTCCATGCTCAGCGTCGACTACCGCCAGATGCAGCAACGTCTGCAGAAACTCGAGGGGGAACATCGACAGGAAACGGAAAAGGTAACTCTGAAGCAAATGTTGTCTGAAATAATGTAAAAGCCGACTATACTGATATTCTTATAAGTCTTTCTAAATCCCGCACCCACTACTATGGGAGCAGGTATACTAAGGTGCTCTTCTGCTCAACCTTTCGGAGAATAATGGCGTTGTGTTATATCTTTCTTAATAGACTCAAACTTGATACATAATGGTGTGCAATAATAACGATTAAAACGACTAATGTCTTATAATATGGGTTATATTGTCCCAGCAACATATTTTCTTCTTGTGTTCTTGGTCATCAAAGGTTGTGCAACATTTGATTTTGCTGGAAACAATATTGCACATCTGTTTCTCGACTTTGCTTCCTATGAATATGAAACAAAGTTTTACTAATTAACTTTCTGAACTGATGATGCTTATCTATTTTACCAGGCGATGGGTCTAGCGGCATCCTTGGAGCAGGAGCGCGCAGCTCGAATGGCAGCAAGCGGTGACATGGCGGCGGCAGAAGCGGCTGCGCGTGCGGCGGCGGCCGAAAGAGATGCGCGCGCACGCGACCTGCACGCGGTGCGCGCGGCGCTGCACGACACCTCCGAGAAGCTTGCTGCCGCTTCCGCTGAGAGGGACATGCATTGCGCCAGGGTGAGTCGAAACCTTTCAGGAGATGTTTTAACGTTCCAGTGGCCTTACTTTTTTATTTAGGCTATGTTGTCCAACTGTTGGGAAAACGCCTGCCCCGTATCTTTCCAGCACGCTTTTCTTCTCCTGCCTTCTCTGGCCAATCTGGCAGGAAAGAGCCATAGGGACCTTACTACAACGTTTTAATGGCATCATGATACCCTTTTGTTAAAAAGGCATAGTGTTATTCGTCCTGTATAGCTCCGTCTCTCTCTCAAACTAGAAGCATAATGTATTTAACCGTCTGCGACTGACGTGGTAGTACCACAGACACCGCTAAATCGAAAAATATCTCTTGAGTCGCTATTTTATATATTACGAATCCCGGTTTCTCAGTACCTTCGTGTCGCACGGTCATGCTTCAATCAGTGTGCCGCAAGCAGTCAAAACAAGTGCATGCGCTATTTTACGTGGGAAGGTGTCTACCAGACTACCACGTCAATGTTAAGGTATGTGTCTAATAGACAACCACCTCAGCAAAATAGTTATATTTTCATAGTGTTTCCTAGACAACCCGTCAGTAAAATTGTTTCCTATATAACATGGTTCTCAGATGTCTCACTCGAGTAACAGCCAACGTCCAAACGGTTCCAAAAGAACTTCAGCTGGTACTTTTAGAAGCCATGACCAGCTTATAGAAGAGTGGTTAGAATATGAAAGTGAGCATGAGTTCAGCGATCTGGACTCGGAACACAATGACCTTGACTTTCAACCAGAAACCCAACACTTGGAATCCGATGAAGACTCTCATGACGAGTCTCAGAATCAAGGACCATCTGAAGAAATGCGTCGGCAAACTTTGAAGAGGTGCGTCAGGAAACACCGATGTTTCCTGACGAAACAGAGACCACCTGAAGAAATGCGTCATTGGCCTATGGCAATTTTTCAACGAATAGCTTTGTCTTATATCAGGTGTCTTCAGATAGGGATGAGAAAATAAGATGAGGGGACATTTATACTGAATTTAGGAAGAGATTTAGTGCTGAATCACTTGGAAACCCGGGTACACAACGAAAGATAGCCTAAAGAACTTGTGTATGACTATTAGTCGAATTTTGGGTAAGGACCTCTCCCCTTCACCTCCAAAAATTCGATCTCTTCCAACAAGTGGAAGGAAGTTATGTCATCTAAGCCCAACTTAAATAAGAAGAGTAACATGTTACTGTTGCTGTGATTGTCTACAGACGATTTGTCTCAAATGCTCAAAGCCATTGTATGAGGAATGTCAAAAAAAATATGTAAAACTTTGAGCGCAAATAACTCTCAATTGAACCAATAAAAATTGTCCAAATTTTGAAATCTGATTATAATAAGTCTTGTCTTCGATAAATATAAAACATTCTCAAGAAAAGTGATATAGTTCATTTGTTAATATTTGTTTTGTGTAGACCAAAATTTTTTAGGACTGATTTATGTTAAGTAAATAAATACTGTTTAGTGGACATTCCTTTTAGTTTAATTTTTTTTATTTAATTAAAATAACAATATATACTTTAAGTTAATAAAAAAACATCACACCATAACGAATTAAAAATAAATTATTAACTTATGACCAGTCAAAGTGGTGTCTAGTATACTACCACGTCAGTGGAATAGTAAAAATCATGGCACGTCAGTCGCAGACGGTTAAGACATCATAGTAGGTTAGGTGGTAGATGTAGATGATCCTGGTAGACCCTATAGGACAGGGGTCACCAAATACTTTCATTTGGGGTCCGTTTTTTAAATTATATAACGGTGGCTGTCCGTGAGGCCGTGCGGGTAGGGTAGGCGGGGCTAGGGTCGTTTGACGTACGATGTATACAGTTATTTTGACCGTGGAGTACATTAAGGTCCACACAGAATGGGTCGGCGGTCCGGATCCGGACCGCGGTCCGCCATTTGGTGACCCCTGCCCTAAGGTCTTAAGAACCCATGCCATAGTCATTTGCAAGGCAGGTTAAGTTGGTAGTAATAGATGGGCGGTTTAAGATTTATGCTACACAATATTATCTAATTTTTTAGTAATCTCACAGACATAACTTATTTGCATACTGTGTATTATCATTGTTCAATATGACTCAGACCAACTGGCTCGCCTAAGTGCCGTAAACTGTTGAAGTGCCACCGGTGCGAGAGACTGGCTATGTTACCAATTCGCTTGCACAGCATTATGGAGCTTGCTCATTTTATTTGGTCCACTTAGGGTGTGCCTGGGTTACTGACCACTACATGACTTAGTCCTAAGACATGTAGTGGTCAGAAACAGGTTGAGTAGAAAGTGATAACCGTATCGAAGCTGTCATCATTGTATGCAACTTAGTCAGTGCATCTAAATACTTTATGACATAAACGTTTAAGGCGCTATATATGCCCCAATGTTAACGCAGTACTGGCCGTGCGCCCGCTCGATGCCAAAATATAAATATTGAACCTCCTTTTGAACAGTTTTTTTTTGCAATATATTATTTGATTTACATATGCTATGTTAGTTATGTAGAAATTCCAGCCTTCAATTTTTCTGTCTAAAAATATTTTTAAACATCCAAGTCGTTTTGGAGGATTTTCCAAAAGTTGCGAAAAAATATCGTGTTTTTTTTTTTAAATCAAAACTATTAGTTACACGAAAAAACCTCGTGTTCAAATCTATGTACATGAATCCATAATAAATAAATATTTTTTTCAAACCTTTTAACCCAGACGTTATTAAGGAGTATGCTTTAGAAAGTAACCGTTTTACGGCACTAAGGGGTATGTAGGCCCTTAATTACGACAACAGTCAATCCTTGAGTCGAGAACTCGCTACCTATAAATTTTCAGAGGTTTGAAATTAAACATGAGTTCATTGACCATGTTTGCAAATAGGATGTGTTGGTAATATGTAGGTCACTATCACGGTAATCATGCAATCAGTACTAACAGTGAGAATAAAACAACTGGAAACACTCGTCAGCGTATATCAACATGTATGCATATATGTATTTATAGACACATTCATATCGATAGACAAACTTAACGAACTCTTTGAGTGTTTCTTGTGAATTTATCATAATCTCATCGCGCCGAAATAGACTGTCCTCCAGCATTACAACATAGTGACTCATTGTCGTCGGCAAACACGCACACATACACACCTTTTGCCTTATACGACATAAACCTGCGCGTGCGCCTCTCCAAATAAATAAACACAAATGATTACGTAGACAGCGGTTTTTCTAGAGTTGAATGCCTTACTCATTGATTATGATGTGATTCGCCAATTAATAGAACATTTATTCATTAAAGTTCAAGGAATGTAATTGTTGACAACTCAATATTAATAGTCGTCGTTGATGAAAATAAATAATTCCTTAGCTAGGACTGGATTCGAGTATTGTTGTAAAATTAGTTCACAAAGCCGAGGCGATTAATTAATTTCACAATAGAGTGACCGTTGAGAACTTAATTATAAAGTTTATCAAATTGTAACAGCACTCGTATCTATTTCAAAGTACTCTCGCATAGCTAGCGTACACAGTTCGGTAGATACTATTGTATATTTCGTTTCGAGATAGAATATTATGAATAAATATATATTTTACTGCAGTCTCATACCGCTAGTCGCACGAATTACCCGAGTATGAAAAGTAGGTATTCTTCTTTGACCTTGATATTTATGACACAAACATTTAAGATTGGCTTTAAAGATTAAAACTTTGTATTTTAAGCGTGTATGTTTCTAATGCCTTATTAACGCATGTATTCACGCTTTCTACCTTTATTTAATACTAGCTGACCGGGGCTTCGCGCCCGTCAACTGGCTACCTACCTACCCATTTACCCAACCCTTCCTACCCTACATACGTGATTGTTGCGTAACTTAAACCGTTTACGCAGCAGCGCACGCAACGGAAGCTATCAAAAAGGAATATATTTTCCCGTTTTTGCAACTTTTCACATTTATGCTCCGCTGCTATTGGTCGTAGCGTGATGTTATATAGCCTATAATTATATCCTTCCTGGATAATTGGGCTATCCAACACAAAAAGAATTTTTCAATTCCAACCAGTAGTTCCTGAGATTAGCGCGTTCAAACAAAACACGTACTCTTCAGCTTTATCTATACTAATATTATTAAGCTGAAGAGTTTGTTTATTTGTTTGAACGCGCTAATCTCAGGAACTCCTGGTTTGAATTGCAAATTTCTGTTTGTGTTGGATAGTCCATTTATCAAGGAAGGTTATAGGCTATATAACATCACGCTACGTTCAATAGAAGCGGAGCATAAATGTACAAAGTTGCAAAAACGGGAAAATATATTCCTTTTTGAGAGCTTCCGTTGCGTGCGCTGCGTAAACGGTTTAAGTTACGCAACAATCATGTATGTAGGGTAGGTAGGGTAGATGGGTAGGTAGGTAGCCAGTTGACTGGAGCGAAGCCGCGTGGAACAGCTAGTAATATTATAAGTATAGATTGAAACATTGACTTAAATAGAAGACCCGTATCAGGCTGCAATTATCCAAAGGCCAAGGGCTTCCTGGAACTAAAATGTAAACCTAGCAGCTAGATTAGATTCTTGCTCAATGAGTTGCATAACTGTTCTCAGAATAGAACAGAATTCCACATTGTGAATTTGATTTTGTTCGCATCTAAAATATAAACATTGTCTATGACAATCTTAACTTCAAAATAGAATTATACGAAAACACGTAGGAGTGAAAAATGTGTCTATTACTGTATTGAAAATAATATGAAGTTTAGAGACGTTGCTGAATCGGTGTGAAGTTATGAATTAGTTGAGCACTTGTGCTGAACAAACAGAGCCTTGGCAATGAAGACATGCCTATAAAACACTTCCATTATGATGATGACACGCATTAATATACAGGAATGTGTTATTGTCGTGTTAATTTCCTGGTCATCTTCAACTGGGACGAGTATCGTTGTACAATAAATTGTACTTAATATTTTTCTTATGAACGCTACGGCTAAATACGTACTTTGTATGTAGATTCATGGCGATATGAAAACATCTACTTATAAATAACAAACTTGAAATACTTAAACAGACCGCTAATTAACATTATACTGTGCGTTGCTAAATGTACAATAAAAACAGAGAGCCTTGATGTATGTGATGGTTTACCTGTATGTATTAGGCGGCTAGTAGTTTTTCGTAATATTATGATTTCTTGTCTATAAGGGGCCGTCCATTAATCACGAGTTTTTTTTTTGCATTTTAACCCCCCTCCCCCTCCCCTTGGTGGTACGTGGTGAGGTTTCAGATTACCCCCAAAAAATCACGTGTATTTTTAATACATAAAAAATCAATTTTTGTCTTCATTATGCCTTCATGGACACTTATAAAACGTCGACAATAGGTGCACGGTTCGGGTTGGTCGTTTCCTATGGAGAAGAACCGGCAAGAAATATCACGGATACTCTTTTAAAAAAATGGTCCAATATTTCCATGTTACAGCGTTAGATACGGACAACGTAGGCCCGACAATAAGTCGTAAGAAAAAGTAAAAGATTATAGATTAGAAAATAAAACGAATTAATAAGTTAACAAATGTTAACAAGCATCTAGAAGGCCTACAATGTTCACTCATTTACAAAACGATCGGTAAAAGAATCTATACAAAGGTAAAATAAAAAAAGTATAACAAGACTAAATTTAACTACAAAGAATCTTAATTTTTTTTAGAATATTATCTTTAAATACAGGTATAAAGTATAATCTAATTTTATTCTGAAATTAAGGACCATGACAAAAATGTCTAGACAGAAAGGTGGCAGGTTGTTTTTGACTGGCATAAAAATAATATAACACGCGCAATAACACTACACGTCGCTTTTCGGATTTGACGAAACAATAAATACAAGTGATATCTTACTATACCGCACAAGGGGGAGGCTTGTGATATTTCGTGATTTTTGCTAAACCGCCTCCCTCCCCTTTCAAACCTCACGTAATTAATGGACGGTCCCTAAGGATAACATTTCGGAAAACGCAATTAGGGAGTTTTATACTTAAATAAATCTGCCTAGCCTTTTCCCAACTATATTGGGGTCCGCTTCCAGTCTAACCGGATTCAGCTGAGTACCAGTGTTTTACATGGAGCGACATGCCTATCTGACCTCCACAACCAAGTATCTGGGTAACACGATACCTCTTGGAAAGACTGGTGTCAGATCTCAGGCTTCTGACTTCCCGTAACGACTGTCTAAGATCTTCAAATGACAGCCGGGACCAACGGCTTAACGTGGTTTTTTAATAATAATAATTCCTTTAAAAAAGTAAAATAAATAAATCAATGCAACGTAATGGTAAAATGATTGTACAGTGGGGCAATTATAAATAACACACTGATTCCCAAACTGAGACTAGCTCGTATTTCGGGATTCGGCGGCTCTCCGCTCTCATGTCATTATAACATCAATCTGTGTGCAATATTGATTTCACTTACATTTTTTTTTTTATTATTTAATTATCTGTATATTATATTATATTTTATTCACTGAGATGTATTTTACTTGACAATTTATAAGAGTTTTTCTGTTTCTTCATAATTCAATGACTTACCAATTAGTTAATTTATTTTTCAAGTTATATTTATTAAGTTTATACAGTGACGTGCTTTCCGAGGCACGGATGAAAATGGTCACCCATCCACGACCGACCTCGTCAAGCGTTGCTTAACCTTTATGATCGACCAGTGCAGCTATTAATTATTTAGCCACTAGCTCCTCTGGGTGTGAGTGTTATACATACTTAATTCAAAAGTGAGTTATATCAAACTGAAAAGTAAGAATATCGATATGAATTATAACAAGATCTTTATGTCCCCTGTAGCAGCACGATTATGTCAGTGTTACAATAAAAATAGTGACTCATATGGCGTAATCAATTCTAGAGAGAACGCGTCATGTTCTATAGCTTTATTATAATTATGGCTTATCTACCAAAGAACACAGCTACTTTCAAATCAGATGCGTATTCAGGAGAAATGTTAATATTTTGACAATACCTGTTTTTTTTGTAACTATGATAATAGTGTGGTCCATTTAAGGCATTTAAAAACTTAGTCAATTATCTCTAACAAAAACTCGTTAAAAAGATGGATTATTAGATTTATTACGCTTGCGTAAAGAGCAGAGAAATAGCAAACTTTGAATTGTCCGCTATTATGACCAGTTAATAAATAAGGCTGGTCTGGTGACGTCATCCTCGATGACTGTATAAATTGCAAATCTTAATAACCAAGACATAGTAATAGCATTTTATCTCAAGTTCTGACACAACTGCCTCCCTCCCCTTGTGTTGTGAACTTGACCATTATATTCAGTCATTGAATTCACTCCTTTCTACACACTTGGCGTGTGTAATTGTTTATATCTAGTTCATTCTAAAAAAATACTTTAATTTCTTATGTTAATAACTTATCATTTAAAGTTGTCTGTGAATTTTTGTGGTGGTACAGATACAGCCACCGCTTTACAGTCGAAATGGGTGAAAGAGAGTGGGATGTTTCTATCCTCAAGCCAATAATCGATGTTTTCCTTGTGAACCAGAGCGAAGAGCTTCGCCAGCAGTTGGAGACGGAGCAGCACTACTGCTTTGTGTACAAGAGTCAGTCGAATGAGATGCGACTGATGCTCGAGGAAAACACCCGGACGGCGCGCGACTCCGAACAGGAACGGTCGAGCTTGCTGCATCAGCTGCAGCTTGCTATCGCTCGCGCGGACTCTGAAGCTATCGCCAGGTTAGTACTCCTTTCAAATAAAAAGGCCAGTGTGAAGCCCCTCTGCGGGATTTGGCAAACAAAGCGAATAACTGAGCTGTCCGAGTAGCTACATACTGTTATGACAAAATCTGAATGGTTGAGAGGTTGAGACTATAGTTTGAGATAATCGACTCGAAAGAAGAGAAGAATAATAATAAGGCAACCACTCTTCTTTTTATACATACGTATTTCTCTTACCAATCAGTGTTGGAGTGTGGAAGCTGGTGGAATCACAAGCTAATGAGACATATCAGCTTTCGTCACTCTCGTCAACCTGTTAGTAGGCATCAAGAGCCCAAGTAAAAAAAAAACCGGCCAAGTGCGAGTCGAACTCGTGCACGAAGGGTTCCGTACCATTATCGCAAAAAAAACGTCAAAAATATCACGTTTGTTGTATGGGTGCCCCACTTAATTTTTTATTGTTTTCTGTTTTTAGTATTTGTTGTCATAGCGGCAACAGAAATACATAATCTGTGAACATTTCAACTGTCTAGCAATCACGGTTCATGAGATACAGATTGGTGACAGACAGATAGACGGACCGCGGAGTCTTAGTAATAGGGTCCCGTTTTTAGCCTATGGGTACGGAACCCTGGATCCCGTTTGTACCCTTTTGGTACGGAACCCTAAAAACAAAAATATATTAGTTAAGAGAATTGTTTAGTTTCGTCTTACAGTCGGTAACTATTAAGGTGAGTATAGACTAGATCATTTACTTGTATCAGAACATCGAGCATTCGCTGTTTTTAAATGAGTATAGTGTAATGACGCTCGATGTTTTGTTACAACCTGATTTTAAAAGCCAACGAGCGTTTTGGTGTAACATTTTGTCGTCAATAATGAACGCAAGAAATGTTACAGGTAAATGCTCAGTCGCAGTGAGCATTTCGTCGAACACAGCATCGAACATTCGAAAGAACGTTGCATAACATGGAAATGCTTTAGGAAACTGAGCAATTGTCTGTATTGTACCATTCGTAAGAACGTTACATTGTAAAGCTCGTGAAAATGCTCTAGTGTAAACCTTTAGATTTTCTTCATGTGTAGTATTGTTTGTTATCATCAAGTAGTCTTACATACTACGATTAGGAGCTCATGGCTAAATAATAACAGCCGCACGGGTCGATCTTCAAGGTTAAGCAACGCTTGACGAGGTCAGTCCGTGGATGGGTGACCATTTCAACCTAGCGAGTTTCCTTCGTGCCTCGGAAAGCACGTTAAGCCGTTGATCCCGGCTGTCATTTGAAGATCTTTGACAGTCGTTACGGGTAGTCAGAAGCCTGAGATCTGACACCAGTCTTGCCAAGGGGTATCGGGTTACCCAGTTACTGGGTTGTGGAGGTCAGATAGGCAGTCGCTCCATGTAAAACACTGGTACTCAGCTGAATCCGGTAAGACTGGAAGCCGACCCCAACGCAATTTGGGAAAAAGGCTAGGCAGATGATGATGAAGTAGTTTTACATACATACTTTAAAATGCCTTTTCCCTTAGTTATTATCTCAATGCTATCATGTTCATTGATTACAATAGATCATACAAACAACTTCTGCAGTGATTTTGAGCAGGCTGTACAGTGGTGACTTGTTTCCTCTTGTTTATATTTTATTTACGGAAAGAGAAAGATGTTGAGAAAAATTAACAGTGACAAGAGGCGTAAAACAGTTTCTTTTTCATATCCGGCTGGGAGTCGATTGTAAATGGTTTTACTTTATTTATTATTAAGAGGAAATGCGGTTGCAGACATCCGACTGAATTTTCTAAGTAAAAAGCCAAAATTCGAAGGCTCTCGCCTATTTCCTCCACTAATATTGGACAAATTTAAAAGATATTCTATAAGCTGAATACAAAATATAAATTATGTTGTGCTTCTATGTTTTTTTGTTAGGGTTCCGTACCCAAAGGGTAAAAACGGGACCCTATCATTAAGACTTCAGTGTCCGTCTGTCTGTCCGTCAGCCACCAGGCTGTATCTCATGAACCGTGATAGCTAGGCAGTTGAAATTTTCACAAATGATGTATTTCTGTTGCCGCTATAATAACAAATACTAAAAACTGAATAAAATAAATATTTAAGAGGGGTTCCCATACAACAAACGTGTTCTTTTGCCGTTTTTTGCGATAATGGTACGGAACCTTTCGTGCGCGAGTCCGACTCTCACTTGGCCGGTTTCATTTATAGTTGTCAAATTTGTACACTAGGCCTCTGTTGACAGCGCAATTTTGAATATCTTTTGAGGTTTCTTGTGCTTCTAAAGATAATGTATTATCAAAAAGGAAAAACATAGGGGTACAGTGTATATCTTTCTTTTTCCGTTTATGGAATATGTTTTAAATTGGTCCAATATCGGAGGAGGAAATAGGCGAGAGCCAAACCTCGAATTATGAATTTTTACTTAGGAAATTCAATCGGATGCTTACATTCATGTGTGAAACGTGCAATGATCAAATCAATAAAAATACCTACGTAATTGTTTTATGATATTGTATGCTCTTTTTCCACGGTAGTAGGGCGGAACAAATATCGCTGGGCCCTTCCATAATTCATACAATTATGTCCTTGCCATTATTTCTCCCACTGAAAGCAATCATAGTTCTCATCAACGCGCGCTGTTGTAAATGATTAAAGTTATAATAACTTTTACCTCTGGCAATTCTTATATGTATGTCAATCACACCGTAACCCTCGTCCCCATTTCATTGACTGCCAGTAATTTTGGACAAGGCATACTTGACGTGTGACAACTGGTATTGATAGAAAAGAAATCGCAAATGCATCGGTAATAATGTATCTCTTGAAACGTTCCAGGTCGATAGCCGAAGAGACGGTTGGCGAGCTAGAAAAGGAGAAGACGATGAAAGAGCTGGAGATGCGAGACGCCATGTCGCAGCATCGCAGCGAGCTGGCGGCGCGCGATGCGCTGGTGCAGGGGCTGCGCGACCGCGACCACGAGAACAGGGCCACCATCGACCTGCAGCGGAAGGTAACAATCCTCGTTTTACAACCTACATACTTGTCTTGTCGTCAAAAGCCTCGGGAATAAACTCGCCCGCTATTTATACACACAATAATTGTAATTCCAAATACACAAAGACTCACCATCATGCACAACACAACAATAGATAAATATATGATTGCCTGTCACGGGCAATCATATTTTTAACTAGTTTTTTTTTAAATCATATGTTTCATGGATTAATATTCCTTTTATTTTAAATGTTTAATTAGCACTGTACCTAGCATGTAAACAAACTCTATTATATAATTGGGAAGGGACCTGTGTCCAGAGATACAGGTTAACTACCTAGTTCAGGAGGCAGAGCTTTTATGTAACTGTGACACTTGTTTGCAAATAAATGAATTTATTATTTATTAATATTTAATTACACGGGTCACAACGTAAAATTTTAAAATTTAGAAAACCCCCGACACATTTATCTTGCGAAAACACCCCGATTCAAACAGTAAAACGCTCATAGCTTTTGAACGGTTGAACCGATTTAATTCAAACATAGCTAAGAACACCCTCGACAAAGACACCTTTCAAACAAAAAAACTAAATCAAAATCGGTTCATCCGTTTAGGCGCTATGATGCCACAGACAGACACACAGATACACAGCAACACACGTGAAACTTATAACACCCCTTTTTTTCCGGCGGGGGTTCAAAATGGTTCACTTCTTGGAGCACTTCAAGGTTCCCATACTGCACTATCGAGGACTTAACGACCGCCACTGTTGCCGCTAATTACAGAACGGTCAAGATAACTGTGCACCCAAAATGGCAAACGACCCCACTCCCTTGTACCCCCGCGACGCGACGTCTCGCCCGAGACTCGTCACCCCATAGCGAGACACGAACGTCAAGAGTGACATTGACATTTCGGGTGCCCAGTTATGTTGACCGTGTGGTACGTAGCCACCTACCTACTGGGCCCAAACTATATCAGGATTAACAATCGACTCGAACAGAAAGCATATGTCAGTTTCAATGCTGCCAAGACCCAGTCGTGTCTTTTTTCCGCTAAAAAGAGCCAATTCCATCCGGCTCCATCTTTTCGTGGTGTAACCGTGCCGTTAACGGATCACCTCGAACTTCTTGGTGTTACGTTGATATCGACCGTCAACTTCAGTGCATTTTTTGAGGCGAAAGCTTAGTTAGCTACAAAAAAGTTAGGGATTCTTGCAAAGGTGAGCTGCACAACTTGTATAAAGCGCAATTTCGGTCATGCATGAAGTACTGCTCTCATCTCTGTGATGGATCTGTCAAATACCAGCTTGATGCACTTGAGTCGATTGACAGACGGGCCAAGAGGCTTATTGGCAACGATGCATTGGTCGCGTCAAAGCTCCAGAGCCTCGAACATCGACGCCGAGTTGCCAGCCTGTCGGTTTTGTAAATGGAATACAAAAAAAAAACAAAAAATGTCGACTGTATACGACTATTTGTATTTCATTTATTTTGGAGTACGTATCGCTTGGCTGTAGTTTCGGCACACTATGCTAAGTACAAGCATCATGTACCGTCCTCAGGAGGTAGACGAGCTGCGGCGCAGCGGCACGGCGCTGGCGGAGCGCGTGGCGTCGCTGCAGCGCCTGCAGGACGACGTGGAGCGGCTCAACAAGAAGCTCAACTCCGAGATCATGCTGAAGCAGCAGGCCGTCAACAAGCTGGCCGAGATCATGAACAGGTAAATGTCAGACGTAGATAATGCATCAAGTCAAAGACAAATAGGTATTCTTTTTTATGACAGTTATAAAGGTGTTTGACATGTTACTAATAGCATAAAGATTGATCTTGTAACAATCTGGAATGCCACTTTTCTGCAATTTGTAACTAAAAGCAGTGGTGTCTCATCCCATACAAAGAAACCGTGCCGACGTTCTATATTGATTTCTTGGGTGTACCCCATTGTTGCGAAGTTCATTACCGCGATGTACGGTACAGCGAAAGTTTACTATCGCGACGTTCGTAGTTGCGAAAGTTCTTAACTGCGATGTACGTTACTGCGAAAGTTTACCATTGCGATGTACGTTATTGAGAAAGTTCTTTACTGCGATGTACGTTACTGCGAATGTTTACCATTGCGACGTACGTTGTCGCGAAAGTTCTTAACTGCGATGGACGTTACTGCGAAAGTTTACCATTGCGAAGTACGTTGTCAGGAAAGTTCTTTACTGCGATGTATGTTACTGCGAAAGTTTACCATTGCGACGTACGCTGTCGCGAAAGTTATTTACTGGGACGATTGCAGTTTCGATAACACGCTATTGCGAATTAGGTCATCTAGGAGGGTTCCTGATAATGGTGATAGTGCAAATATTATATTGTTGGACATTACTAAAAAAATGACAAAAATTGTAAGCAAATTTAATTAGAATTGAACCAAAATATAATAATAATAAAATAAACATAAACAAAATACATGTAGGTACTTTTAAATGGTACAAAAGAAAAATCAACAAAAACAAAATTCATGTAGGTGCCTGTCTAAGTATATCGCACACTAGATACTTAATCTACAGTAGCTGGGCGACCGAGCTCTACTAGAATGAAAATATAGAAAACGATTTTTTCAACCCGAAAGGCCCTGCATATTAAATTACATGAAAATCGTTGGCGCCGTTTCCGAAATTCAGATTATCTATATATATACATATATACAAGAATTGCTCGTTTAAAGGTATCTACATAAATAAGACATGAAAACGCATAGTTTTCTCTCAGTAAATACACTTAACCTAAAGGAATACATTCTTTATATTAATAAGTTGACTTAGATAGATAGGTACATGAATTTTGTTCATGTATATTTTATTATTATTATCTTTTGGTTCAATTAGAATTAAATTTGCTCATTTTTAGTTATGTCCAACAATATAATATTTCCACTATCACCAGTATCAGCAACACTCCTAGATGACCTAAATCACAATAGCGTGTTATCGAAACTGCAATCATCACAGTAAATAACTTTCGTGACAGCGTACGTCGCAATGGTAAACTTTCGCAGTAACATACATCGCAGTAAAGAACTTTCGTGACAACGTACTTCGCAATGGTAAACATTCGCAGTAACGTACATCGCAGTTAAAAACTTTCGCGACAACATACGTCGCAATGGTAAACTTTCGCAGTAACGTACATCGCAGTTAAGAACTTTCGCGACAACGTACGTCACAATGGTAAACTTTCGCAGTAACGTACATCGCAGTTACGAACTTTCGCAACAAAGAACGTCGCGATAGTAAACTTTCGCTGTACCGTACATCGCGGTAATGAACTTCGCAACAATGGGGTACACCCTGATTTCTTCTATCGATTACCATCTATATCTTCTATATGGATATAGATGGTAATCTATCTATCGCCGTAGAACGGAACCGAATGCGATCAATTTACAAAAAATAATCGTTATAATCAGATGAAAAACGCTAGTTACGTCGGCACGGTTTCTTTGTATGGGATGAGGCATCTGTATGCTAGTATTATATTATCTGTGCTAAAAGTAAGGTGACCTTTCGGTCATGAATTCATCACCATTGGGGTAGACATATCAAAGTAGACTTCGTGAATCGGCAAACGCGAGGCACTTGTGCTAAGAATATCCATAAGTTAAGTTAGTTTTATGTTCAACTGTGGATATATCTGTAGGCTTATGACACATTATCAGGCAACATAGATTTCGGTGATGCGATCAAAGAAGTCTTCAAATCAAAAGATCTTTCATCATCATTTTCTTGCCCTTAAATAAGTTGTTGTTATGAAAAAAAGAAATTCTCACACAAACATTATGTTCCTTTTACAGAAAAGACATGAACCCGGCGACAACGAAGAACAAGAGCAAGATATCGGTCCGCAAAGAAAAGGACTACCGCAAGCTGCAGCAGGAGCTGACCAGGGAGAAGGAGAAGTTCGACCAGCACATCTCCAAGCTGCAGCGCGACCTGCAGGACTGCCAGCAGCAGCTGCTGGATGAGCAGTCCACCAGGCTGCGGCTCGCTATGGAGGTAACAATTAATGTCATTGCAATTTCAATCTTATTTCAATAGTGTTAATGACGAACTTTATATAGAGGGCAGTTAAGTGTCCACAAACTTGAGGGTTAGCACAAATTCAAAAACCGGCCAAGTGCGAGTCGGAATCGCGCACGAAGGGTTCCGTACTTGGTAAATTGCGGTTTACGATTTATGACGTATTAAAAAAAAAACTACTTACTAGATCTCGTTCAAACCAATTTTCGCTGTTAGTTTACATGGTAATGTACATCATATATTTTTTTTAGTTTTATCATTCTCTTATTTTAGAAGTTACAGGGGGGGGGACATTTTACCACTTTGGAAGTGTCTCTCGCGCAAACTATTGTGTTTAGAAAAAAATTATATTAGAAACCTCAATATCATTTTTGAAGACCTATCCACAGATATCCCACACGTATGGGTCTGATGAAAAAAAATATTACTTTCAGTTTCAAGTATGGGAACCCCCAAAATTTAGTGTCTTTTTTCTATTTTTGTGTAAAAATCTTAATGCGGTTCACAGAATACATTTACTTACTTACCAAGTTTCAACAGCATAGTTCTTATAGTTTCGGAAAAAAATGGCTGTGACATACGGACGGACAGACAGACAGACAGACATGACGAATCTATAAGGGTTCCGTTTTTTGCCATTTGGCTACGGAACCCTAAAAAGGACAGACCAAGTGTGATCCGGCTGCTGTTATATTTTATGATAGCTGTCGTGATTGTTTGACTAAAATTGCGCCAATCAATCATAAAGTTTGTCTGTAATGTTTTTAATTCGAAAGTTGCATGTTTAAAACATTCTTAGAATTTGAGACTTTTTAATTTTTTGAATACTAGATCAAGGCTGTTTCGGCTGCTGTCGAATTTTATGTTAGCTTTTTTTGTGGTTTTAACTATTTAGCAAAATAACGACAACCAACTATAAATTAAACTTGAAACTTAAGAACTGATAACAGAAAGTAGTTGGATTGATTTGGCTTTCGGTAACCGGGTATTTAAATCAGTCTTGGTTTACCTTATCTGTCCCACGCGGCTTCGCACGATTCCCATCTACCTTACATACATGATTGTTGCGTAACTTAAACCGTTAACGCAGCGCACGCAATGGAAGCTCTCAAAAAGGAATATTGTTGCCCGTTTTTGCAACATTTTTTATTTATGCTCCGCTCCTATTGGTCGTAGCGTGATGTTATATAGCCTATAACCTTACTCGATAAATGGACTTTCCAACACAATAAGAATTTTTCAATTCCAACCAGTAGTTCCTGAGATTAGGTATAGATACAAAATTCTCGTCTCACAGTGTTTGTCTGCAAACTCCTTCGAAACGGCTTCGCCGATTCTTATGAAAATTTTTGTGCATATTTGGTAGGTCTGAGAATCGGTCGGTATTTTTTAAACCCCTAGGTAGTGTAGATAGAGCAGGGTAGGTAGGGTAGGGTAGATAGGGTACAAGGAATTCATAAAAATAATGTCTGGTATTTTTATGGCAAAACAACGTTTGCCGGTTTAGCTAGTTTCTATATAAAATCAATCACCTTTCCATCACAAATTTCTAACCAAAATAACAATTCCAGGTCGACAGCAAAGACGTAGAAATCGAACAGCTAAAAGAAAAATTAGCTGCCCTAACAAGTGAGACAGCATCCCAGTCATCAGCGGACGCAGAGGATGGAGAGACAGAACAGACGCTGGAAGGTTGGCTGTCCGTGCCCTTCAAGCAGAACATACGCCGCCATGGCTGGAAGAAGCAGTACGTCGTCGTGTCATCCAAGAAGATTATTTTCTATAACACCGAGAATGACAAGATGAATACTACGGATCCGGTTATGATTCTGGATTTGAGGTTTGTTAATTGTTTTTTTTATTTAATTTACATCTTTTTAATGCCCGACGGAAAAAGTAGGGTGTTATTATAATTTTGAGGTGTGTTTTAGGTGTGTTTGTGTATTTGTGTATCTGCCTGTGTCATCATAGCTCCGAAACGGATGAACCGATTTTGATTTCGTTGTTATTGTTTGAAATGTCTATTTATCGAGAATGTTCTTACCTATGTTTGATGAAAATCGGCTCAACTGTTCTAAAGTTATGGGCATTTTACTGTTTGAATCGGGGTGTTTTCGCAAGATATCGTGTCATAATTACGTGTTTAATAGTTTGTTATCGAAGTGTGTCTACTACATGTAGCATGAAATAAAAAGCTGTAGGGTGTTTTTTTTAAATTTACTTATTCTTACTAATAAAGCTGCTTAAATAAACTTGATGGATTAAAGACCGCCCATTTTTTAGGTAATTCGTATCTGTTTTAACTAATTTTAAGTGCATGTTGATACTTCAATGATGATTCTGTGCCTGTCTTTATCAAAGATGCATTCAGAGTTTCTCTTGAGAAACCAAGTCATATTTTTGGGTGCGTGCTTAACGAATTAAATACCTTAGAAAAGGTGGTAACCGATATGTAGACGACCATGCAGCTGCATCTTTTCTGATTGTCGAAAGCTAAATTTCGATTCCCTTTTGATTAGATAAAATTATCTATTTCTGGTAGCAGTCAAGTGCCTTTTAGGGACCGTATATTCAAAACAGGGGCGTAGCTACCGTCGTATCAGCCGTATCAATGATACGGGGCCCCACCATGTGGAAGCATCAAATTCGTAAAAATTATCTATTTCTGGTAGCAGTCAAGTGCCTTTTAGGGACCGTATATTCAAAGCAGGGGCGTAGCTACCGTCGTATCAGCCGTATCACTGATACGGGGCCCCACCATGTGGAAGCATCAAATTCGTAAAATGTTGTCCATAACCTAAAATTTTAATAGATAAGAGGGCTGGTATGGATAAATTAAGACGATGAAAGCTGTTTGTTATGATTATAGCTTACTCTATGCGAGTGCGGATACTCCAATTTTCAAGTTTCCTTTCCTCACTCTAAATTTTTGCTTATATAAAACAAATGGATTTCCGATTCAAGAATCTTGACTTTGAGTAGCTTAAGCTTTCATCGTGCTTTTTATTTACATATATAAATAAAATCACGCCTCTTCTTTCACCGGCGGGTGTGTATGACTTTATGTATGAATGTGAGTGAAGCAAAAGAAGTATGTAAGGATTGTAGCAGGTGGCTTAATGTAGTTTCTGCCTATCCCCATGGGAAAAAGGCGTGCTTTTTTATTTATTTGTAAAAAAAAAGAAACTTGCCTTTGTTTTGCTATATTCGGGTAAGGAGGTCCCACAACAAAATCTGATACAGGGCCCCTTTAAGACTAGCTACGCCACTGATTCAAAGTGAATGTATACTTCCATGTTGTTATGTATAACGGGCTGGTGTCCCCAACTACACGTCCTAGCGCGTATTTTGCATATGTGTGTGATAAATAGGTCATTTTATCCACCACAGCTCCTCAAGGAAGGCCACCATCATCCTGGTGACTATCACATGGAGGGTACCTAGGTTTCTGGAGTATCTTGCCCTGTGTCTTCCTCCTTCATGCATGATTTTAGGTGCCGCAAAATGGGCTGTTTGTAAATTGTATGACAAGAAGGTTTTAATGTCCGTGTTACAGCAAAGTGTTCCACGTGCGCTCAGTAACGCAAGGCGACGTGATCCGCGCGGACGCCAAGGACATCCCGCGCATCTTCCAGCTGCTGTACGCCGGCGAGGGGGAGGCCCGGCGGCCCGGCGAGTCCGCCGACCTGCCCGCGGAGGCCGCCGACCATACCGGTCAGTACACGCTTCAATACATGATTCTAATGTAGTGGTAGGTTTTTAGAAAATTGTTGACCAGCGTCAAAACATAGCGAGATCTAAAAGTTCGCGGCATATTTTCCACTAGTTTCTGCCAGCGCGGCTTCGCCCGCGTCAAAAGACAAAAAAATTTCCAAGGGAATACAGTCCCTGGATAAAAATTATCATATTTGCTATTCCTGACTATAATCTAACTCTGTGCCAAATTTCATCAAGATCCGTTTAGCCGTTCTAGCGTGATTGAACCAAACACACACAACCAAACTTTCGCATTTATAATGTTAGTAAGGTAAAAAGTAAATATATTTTTATCAGGCAAATATTCCACAAACTTTTGGACCTCCCCTCGTAATTGAACATATAAATTAATTGATCGCAATCTTTTTCATTTTGCCAATATACAACACTATTTACTTTGTGTTTTCGTATAGACAAAATTTTAATATTTGAAACAATGGATTAGGAACTCCTTTCAGTTGTGATGGAAACAGTGATTTAGTGTATTACGCAATTAGGATTCAGATTGTCGCCTCAAATTGGCAATTATCAAAGGGAGATAATAAGTTTACTTTGTGTAAACAAGTAAGCATAGTAGGCAGGCGTTAAAATGTCACAAGGCATAGTGTCGTATCTGTTATTCAAATGTAACAATCATTTATTTCTCTTCCACAATGGTGTCCTACAAACTATTATACAGGGTGTCCCAGAAATCGACGTCAAGCCGTAAATGGGTGATAGACCAAGTTATAACAGTTCTCAGAAAAATACGAAAAAAATCTATCTCATGTTTTTAAAAATTTATGGTCACTTTAATAATTTACTAAAAAAATCAATCCCTGTAATGGTTCTTTAACTCCAATTGCTACAAATCGCATAATTTATCTATTTTTTTTATTATTATGTTATCTTGAATAATGCTTGTGTAGATTTTTGCCTAAAATTCAAAGCCAACTCCTCCTACTTGGAAGAAAATTAAACTTTTTCAAAACCAAATTATTCAAATTTACTATTTCGCCCAACTTTAACTGACTGTACTGAAAAAATAATGTACTACGCTAGTTTGGCAAGTAACATGAAAAATTGGCGCATTTAATAAGGATTCAAAAATGGTGTAACACTTGCTAGATTACGTTTTCAATAATTGGTCAAATTTTTTTTTGTAAATAGTATCGGTTTTTACCCAAAATGTCCATACTTCCTTAAAATGACTTTAGCTTACCTAAAGCTTTGCTAAACTCCGTTTCTAGTTCGATAGAGACGGAGAGAGTCATTTTACGTGTGAGCGAGATAAGAAATCGAAATTTTACGTAATTTAAGAGCAAAGTTATGATAGTGACTCAACCGTTTTACTTTAAGTCAGGACCAGATTTCTCATCTTAGAAAAAAAAAACAAATTATCAGATTTAATTTTTTTTTATTACAATAAATGTTCAAACTGCCTTCCTTCGACGGCAATGCAAGCACGACATCTTCTTAAAAAAGATCTGGTTATTTTCCGGGCAAATCTTCCCCTGTTTACAAAGACAACGGCTTCCGTTATTCTTTCCCGCAGCTCGGCTAAATTCTCTATTGTTTTTGAGTACACTTTCTCTTTTACCGCTCCCCAGTAAAAAAAATCTAGGGGATTTAAATCAGGCGAACGGGGTGGCCACAAGATTGTCCCACCGCGCCCTATCCACCTGAGCGGGTATTCTTCATCAAGATGTTCTCTTACTAAACGGGCATAATGCGCTGGGCAGCCATCTTGCTGGAACCACATTTCCCTGTAAACGTTCAGTGGCACGTCTTCTAATAAATCTGGTAAAGTATTTTGAAGAAAATCCAAATAAACTGCGCCATTCAAAATCTCTGGCAGCTCAAAAGGTCCAATTATTTTGCCATTTAGTATCCCGGTCCACATGTTTACTTTAAATCGATACTGTGACTTATCTTGCCTCATCAAATTTGGATTTTCTACATGCCACTCGTGCAAATTCATGTAGCCATCTTTTTTAAATGTTGACTCATCGGTCCATAAAATCTTCTCTAAGAATCGAGGGTCTTCTCTGTGCCTTTCTAGCATCCTTTGGCAAAACGCAACTCTGGGAGCGTAATCCCGTGGCAGTAATGATTGTACTCGCTGTACATGATACGGGTGGAACTCGTTCTTTTTTAAGATTCGGTGGGCGGTACTCTTAGATACACCTGTGCTTGTTTCGATTCCACGTACAGAAGCACTTGGGTCTTCTTGGACTGCTTGTAGTACGACGTCTTCGTACGGATTACGATGTCTTCCTTCACCATGTACTTGGTTAGGGAATCGTCCCTCTGATAGTGAACGGTGCACATTAATAAAAACTCGATGATCTGGGTGACGATTGTTCGGGTACCTCTCACGATAAAGTCTAGCGGCTGCATTGGCATTGCATCTGCATTCCCCATAAACGAGGTGCATGTTCGCATATTCCAATGCAGTGTACACAGCCATGGTAGTACTACACAATCACAGGATCAGCAACAGTCCAGAGTAAAGCACAGGTCGTCAGAAAGAGGAATTAAACAGTCCAAATCACAAGCAATTAAGTCCAGAAAACAACGCAAAAAGTGGTAAGTACGGAATCAACATGAACGAATACGGAGATGCGCAGTAAACAAAGCAGCGTAACGTACTGATTTGTAATTGTGTGTGCGTCTGCGCTTACAAAACAGAACATGTGTGAACATGTCTCATTCGCACTCATCGGTAAATTGTATCTCCGTTTCATGATAAAGGTTGTGTCACTGATAAAGGTGGCGTCACTCTCTGTCTCGCTCACACTTCGTAAAATGACTCTCTCCGTCTCTATCGAACTAGAAACGGAGTTTAGCAAAGCTTTAGGTAAGCTAAAGTCATTTTAAGGAAGTATGGACATTTTGTGTAAAAACTGAGACTATTTACAAAAAAAAACTTGACCAATTATTGAAAACGTAATCTAGCAAGTGTTACACCATTTTTGAATCCTTATTAAATGCGCCAATTTTTCATGTTACTTGCCAAACTAGCGTAGTACATTTTTTTTTTCAGTACAGTCAGTTAAAGTTGGGCGAAATAGTAAATTTGAATAATTTGGTTTTGAAAAAGTTTAATTTTCTTCCAAGTAGGAGGAGTTGGCTTTGAATTTTAGGCAAAAATCTACACAAGCATTATTCAAGATTACATAATAATAAAAAAATTAGATAAATTATGGGATTTGTAGCAATTGGAGTTAAAGAACCATTACAGGGATTGATTTTTTTAGTAAATTATTAAAGTGACCATAAATTTTTAAAAACATGAGATAGATTTTTTTTCGTATTTTTCTGAGAACTGTTATAACTTGGTCTATCACCCATTTACGGCTTGACGTCGATTTCTGGGACGCCCTGTATATTAGCAACATTATTTGATAAATCCGTTGTGGGAGACTGGTATCTGCATTAAAAAATCCTGTCACACAGATTACCAGATAACCCCATGAAACTTCCATTATTAATAATTTCTTTACAAATTTTGACCTTTGGAAAGAAAAAGGAAATAATACAGTAACTAAAATACTTTACAAAAATGATTATTAAATGTGTATGATGTGTGTTAGGGTCGCAAATAAATTTGAAAGAGAGTTACCGCTAGGGTTGCCAGATCAAAAAACGAAAATATCTGCACAAAATTGGATAATGTCGGGATTTTGAGGTTGTTATCGGAAGAAAAATTGAAAATGAGAAAAAAAAAATATGATGAAACATAACTAATTTAACTACACTTAATTTTAAAGTTCCACATGTTTTTGACATTAAACTGTACTACCAATTTAGGAAAATATTTCAAATTCAAACAATTTACTTCAAAGTTCAATCTATTTACTAACTCAGCTTTAACTATATCAAAAGCCTTACAATTTATCTCTTTGGTATATAAACTATTAAGCAAACTTAAATCTATTCACAGTTATGCTTACATAAATTCGTAACACAAATGATCTGAAAGAAAGAACTTTAAAAGAATTTGTTTGTCTGTAGATTTTGAATTTCGTCAGGAGTCCTTTAAAATGTCGGGCGAATTCAGACGATTCCCGACCATCTGGCAACCCTTGTTACCGCGGCACTGGCTCAAGCACTTAATGACAGTTTTAGTCATTTGATGACTGCCTTTCCGCCTCACCCAGAGCTGAGGGAGAGAAGACATTGGATGAAATACCAAACAAGAAAAAAGATGTGTGTGGTAGATTATTTCTAAAACTCGAATGTTGTACCTAGTACAATGTAGCAATAACACATCATCAAGAATAATCTAAGTGTGGATTAAAACACATAATTTTACTTTAGTATGAAACTTCGCAATCTTTGGGGCTCCCGTCACTGGATGGCGTAGTCCTACGAATGTATTCGTCACATTCGCTGCAAAATATATAAAGTTAGTGCAGAAGTCCGACGTTTACTTGCACATCAGCACATTTTTGTTATCTCTGTGCTTACGTGTGCACACCATTACAGCTCTAAGGTGTAAGGGACAAGCGCACAACATACAGCTTTCCCAAACTTTACACGCATGTGAAGCACTCATTCACAGACAAAGCTGATAGACATCTGACGTGCGCTTTATATGTTACCCAAACACGCCTCGTTACAGGATTACTTATTATTATTCATGAAAATCGTAACGAATTCAAGCCAAGGCCCGAATTAAGTTGCTTTTAATTCTTCTTAAAGCTTCTTTGTACTAAGAGTGTTTTTAGTGTCATGGGGATTTGTTTATACGGGTTTTTGCCGCATGCGGGACATGAATTGCAAATCCGAATGATCTTATCTTATCTGATGGAGGGGCCGAGAAGCAGCTCGGACACTTCGACCCATTGGGATCTATTGTGGTCCCCTAGATAACTTACTCCTCCTCAATCTCGTTGTAAACCCTTTTCATGAAGGAATCCGAATGATACTGTAAGGCGCAGGCCACATCGAAATGGCGTCGGGCGGCATCCTATTCCATTCAAATTTAATACAAAATGCATTGAAATAAAGCGCAATTTGATTAGGCGCGGTCGCCGATATGGCGCGTCATAACCACGTCCGACCAACGACATACCGTGTGTCCTAAATTGCGCTTTATTGCCATGCAATTTGTATGAAATTTGAATGGAATAAGAAGCCGCCCGTGCCATGTCCGCGCCCGACGCCATTTCTGTGTGACCTGCGCCTAAACATCCTACTTGGATCCAGCTAAGCGTAGCATAAATGAATAAATAAATCTTTATTTATTGTCCCTGACTGATGATGGCGGTACCGTGACTGCTGCAGAAGCGGTATGCTGACCGCAGAAAGAAAGAAGTGGCTTATGTGTCCTAGAGTAGCATATTACGATATATGTTTAGTTCTAATTGTTATTTTAACTGTAAAAATGATGTCTGACAGGCAACACAGTGCAGCACAAGGGCCACGACCTGGTCAGCATCACGTACCACATCCCCACGGCGTGCGAGGTGTGCACGCGGCCGCTGTGGCACATGTTCCGTCCGCCGCAGGCCTACGAGTGTCGCCGTGAGTATACTTAGCTTTAATATACTTTTTTTTTTTTATCTTTGCCCCACCCTTGGAATTTCTTCCTGTATCGTGGGTGCGTTTACAAAATATAAACTCACATACACAACACCTAGAGCCGGAACTACTATCTGTAGGCCATACAAATGTTTTGTTCCGTGCGGGAATCGAACCCGCGACACGCAGCGCAACAGTAAATCGCATAACCACTGCGCCAACCGTGCGCCCTATTTTAATACACCACTTAGTAATACACGTCAGCGGCTTGGCAGGTGTGAAAAATTAGCCGCCCAGTGGCGAGGGATGCATTTAAGAGGGAAGCTAAAGAAAGAAGTGGCGAGTTTGTTACGCCACTTCTTTCTTTGGCCCTTCTCTTTAATTCAGCCGCAACAAACAGTGCCTCATGGATTGCCGCCGCACCGCTGTTGAAAAAGAAATTGATTTTGATTTTTGAAACCCGCAAAGCGTTTCAAATCGGGCTACGCCATCGGTGCTCTGGATTCGATGATGCTACGGATTTACTAGATGAGTGGAACCGCGTCAAAATAGCCTATTGAGAGACTACCTCCGCCATTCTTGGGAACAAACCAACTTAATCCGCTTCTAGAACTGAGAGAGAGAGATTGATGCTGAAAAAGCTTACCTCAGTGTTCAATACCAGAAGAATAAACTGGTGATAATGTGTAAAGCGTTTTTTACACGTGTACATAAAAGGCGGTGGCCTAATGATATTGCTGATCGTGCTCAACACGGTGCGAATACAAGCAACTTGAAAGAACTGCATAAGCTACTAAGACCTTTGCAGGTAGTACCAGAAACCCTGGCCTCTCGAGCTCGACATCAACACTGAACCACCGTGTCTTTAATTGAAAAGATTCGGACCGCTGAAATTGTTATCGTGGCATGCGTGGTACTACGCAAGGAGCAGGCTGGTTTTCGTTCGAGCCGCTTATACGCGGACCAGATCCAGGTTAACATAGGAATGGCAAAGGGAGATCAACCTTTTTAAACGACGATTTCATTTCGTACGAAATAAAATAAAAACTTCGGTTTTGTACATTCAGAATCAGATGGTGAATAAAAAACCGGCCAAGTGCGAGTCGGACTCGCGCACGAAGGGTTCCGTATCATTATCGCAAAAAAACACGTTTGTTGTATGGTAGCCGGTAAAATTTAAATATTAAAACTACCCACTTAAATATTTATTTTATTCTGTTTTTAGTATTTGTTGTTATAGCGGCAATAGAAATACGTCATCTGTGAAAATTTCAACTGTCTAGCTATCATGAGATACCGCCTGGTGACAGACAGACAGACGGACCCCCGCGGTCCGTCCGTCTTAGTAATAGGGTCCCGTTTTTACCCTTTGGGTACGGAACCCTAAAAATCAGTTTGACAAATATGGACGAGACTTTTTGAAAAGTATATCTTCAATTTTGGTCGAAAAGAAGGTTGTAACGTCTGATTGCCACTGCCACGACCACTGGCGGACTAAAAAGGGGAGCGGGGGTCGGTCCACCCCGCGCCTCTGGTAATGTGGATCTCCAAATCCCGATAAGTTAATAAAATTCTAAACAAAGCTAAGAGGCAGTCATATTATCCGAGGTGATGTGCTAAAATTTTCCAGCTCCGGTCGTTTCCTCTTGCATCCTACGTTCTTTTCATTCTCAATTTCTTCTGCATTAGTTGACAATTCAATTGAAAAAACTTATTTATGTCGGGTCATACCCTGTGTGTAATATTTAAAGAACCTAAATTAACCTAACCTTTATGAGGTGTGGGGCGTAAATTTTCAAACTAGCTCTTGTTTTCTGAATTCTCCTTTTTCTACGTATGACGACAAATTATAATCAAGGGAAGGTCCTAACCCTCGGCAGGTCCGAAATTGGTTCACTTCAAATAATTTAGTTTCAAATGGTAACAAAACTAAGTGTGTAAAATTATCCTTGCCGAATGTCAAAAGTACTGATTGTGACATTATATTAAACAAGGATAAGCTAAAATTCGTCGTTACATCGGTTTTCCTGGGGATCACCCTAGACTCAAGGTTACAATGGGGTCCTCATTTAATAGCAATTTCGGCAGCTTATGCTGCTAGAAAAATTCGTCAATTTACTGATGTCGATACCGCGACGCTGGTCTATTTTAGTTACTTTCATAGAATAAAGTCTTATGAAATCTTACTCTGGGGAAGGGACATCATCACCTTGTCAATATATTTATGAAAACACTACCTGACCCCGCAAACTTTGTTTTGCCATAAAAACACCAAACCAACATTCATCTACCCTACCCCACCTACATTCCTACCCTACCTATGTAGAGGTAAAGTACCATTTTTTATAGTATTAAAACCTTCCCTGGACCTTAATGAACATACAAAAAAAATTGCCGAATTGGTCCAGCCATTCTTGAGTTATGCGCTTACCAACATTCATTTTTAGGGTTCCGTACCCAAAGGGTAAAAACGGGACCCTATTACTAAGACTCCGCGGTCCGTCTGTCTGTCATCAGGCTGAATCTCATGAACCGTGATAGCTAGACTGTTGAAATTTTCACTGATGATGTATTTCTGTTGCCGCTATAACAACACATACTAAAAACAGAATAAAATATATATTAAAGTGGGGCTACCATATAACAAACGTGATCTTATGCGATAATGGTACGTAACCCTTCGTGCGAGTCCGGGTCGCACTTGGCCGGTTTTTTTTATTTATATAGAAGATTATGTACGTGAGAAAGAATTTAAGTTTTTTTAGTATAAACGGCGACAGACATAATTATGTTATCCAGAAGCTTTTACGTGCACGTCTTTTTACATCGTTCGCGCATATATATTATGTAATTAGCCAACAATAATAATGTAACCAAATACTTGTAATCAAATTTAAATGATGGAAAAGAGTGTCTGTGGAGATTCTTACACATTCTTTTCAATGGATACCTCAATACTGATGCTTGTGAATGTGCAACTAGCTTATTTTTTTTTTGTTTGACAATTCCAAAGTACCTGAAATAAATTGTTTTGATTTTGATTAAAAAAATTACATTGGCATTATTTATTTGCGAAATCTATTCATAAATAACATCTACTTCTGAGATCGGGGAGGGGTGTCTCAATTAGTGTATCCGCCACAGGTCTCTTGACAAGGCTATTCCACCACTGGCCAGGTCTAATGTTAAGCTAGCATAACTTAAACTCCAGGGGATAACTTCCAATTATCGTGCCTAGCCATCCTACCATTTAAATGCGACACTGAGACTTGCGCGGTGCGGGTGGGTAAACCTCTTGACAGTGAATGACAGAGCTAACGCTTCTTTCTGTCATCCCTTCCATCATTTTCTCCCACGAAGTGATGCTATCTCAGGCCCCGCCTTAGTTTAACGGCAGCCTTATATCCTTCTATACAGGGTGCCTGTGTAAAGTCCAATCGATTTGTTACGCTAGTGACGAGCCAGCACAATATAGTCCGGTCAAATTAGACATATCTAATTGCATTAATTCGCATAGACCGGAAAATTAGTACGAATGTTCGGAACACCATTATAACTGAAATGTAAAAAGTTCCCATTGATCAATATATGGAAGGTCAAAGGTCACAAATATGGGTTTTTTAGCCGAATGGTAAGTTTTATGATAAAAATAGGTTAGAGAAAATTGTAGATTATGCAATTGTCTATAAAAATGGTCTCTCTCTCTTGTCTACAATTTTTCTCCTAAACGTCACCGTTTGTGAGATATAATGGTTGAAAAGTTGAAAAACTTGTATTGTACATAATATACACACGTTTCCACGCCACCTGGCAGGTAGTGTACTTGGCGTCTATTTTAACGCGGTGTCCCCGATAGGCCTATTAAACAATCTATTGTCATCATCATCATATCAGCCGAAAGACGTCCACTGCTGGACATAGGCCTCCCCCAAGCGTCGACACATTGATCGGTCGACTGCTTTTCGAATTTCGTGCAGCGATTCACTATAAAAATGGTGTTTGATTTTGCTCTAGGTTGTCGCATGAAGATCCACGCCGAGCACGTGGCCGAGGGCGAGGGCGTGGCGGCGTGCAAGCTGCACGCGGACCGCGCGCGCGAGCTGCTGCTGCTGGCGCCCGCCGCGCAGGAGCAGCGGCGCTGGGTGGCGCGCCTGGCGCGCCGCGTGCAGCGCTACGGGTACCGCGCCGCGCACCACACCAACCACGACCACACCAAGCTGTCGCCCAGGTAATACGACCATACAGGTGAGATACTGGTTCAACACGACCATATCACTTTTTAGGTGTAAAATAAAGTTAAAGTATATTCTATTCTAAATCAATCAATCTGCTTAGCCTTTTCCCAACTTTATGGGGTCGGCTTCCAGTCTTACCGGATTCAGCTGAGTACCAGTGTTTTACATGGAGCGACTGCCTATCTGACCTCCACAACCCAGTAACTGGGTAACATAATACCCCTTGGCTAGACTGGTGTCAGATCTCAAGCTTCTGACTACCCGTAACGACTGTCAAAGATCTTCAAATGACAGCCGGGACCAACGGTTTAACGTGCTTTCCGAGGCACGGAGGTGTAGCGGCACTGACGCCGCCACTTACGAACTAATGATATGACGTCACACAAATCCTGCATCGCACAAGCAAAGTATTCGACGCGATTAGAACACATACAACAGTCCGACAACAACCGTCGGGCAGTTGCCCGGACCAGACACAACACCCGTCTGGTCGGAGGATCCTCCCTTTTCTATGGAGGTATGTGGGACTTTACACCCTGTTCCACATACCCCCAAATAGAAAACTCGGTATGTTGAAATGGTCACCCATCCACGGACTGACCTCGTCAACCGTTGCTTAACCTTGATGATCGACCCGTGCGGCTGTTATTATTTAGCCACGAGCTCCCCTAAAGTATATTCTATTCTATTCATATCAATCATATAAAACAACACAAAGACGGCGCGGGTATTCCATCTTAAAGTTTCTTGTGATAAAGGGTTATATTCACATCGAACCTCGCAGTGTTGGCAATGCAGGCAATTGACCTCTGATTGGTGTTCGCAGGGACTCGATGCGGTCGAACCTGAAGTCTGCGTACATGAACGCGTCGCAGCGCAGCTCCACGTTGCCGGCCAACGCGTCGCTGCCGCGCCAGTGAGCCCCCCCCCCCCCACCCCTCTACGGTATTTGACACTTTATCAACATAAAGGATGGGTGCCATTGCTACATACAAATTTCACATTTTGCGTGTACTTGGTTTTAAAGGTTATAGTCGTGAGTCGCTTTGTTCTCCGCGCGTTGGTTTTTTTACTAACACTTTTTCGAACATTTTATTCTATGGGACCTAGAATATATTCTGTTTATTTTGGAAAACTAATTGAATTATGCTATCGTACTATCGATCGAGGTACTTTTCAAAAAGTACTCTGGATATCTTGTTAGGAAATCATTCATGGAGTATTGTTAATAAGTAAAGTGCGAGCACCGCGATGCGTGGCTCGCGTTGCGTTTGATCTGGCATTTAACAATATTTACGAATGAATCTTTCAGAATGTTTCTATCCAAATTTCAATTAAACTTGTAAATTAACTAGTCTTAAATAAGTTTTAAGTATTTTTGTCCAAATTTTTTATAAGATTTCGGCATGATTGCTGTGATAGATATTGAAAATATTAATATTTTGTACTTATCAAAATTTTACCAACACCAAGTAGTTTGTCTTATATTGTTTTTGAAGAAGCTGATTGTCATGGCGAAATCTCACAGACGGATGCGAAGGTGCTATCGTGTGCATCAGTTGCAAGTTCATATTTGATTAAGACATCGGCTCTTGAAGCAAGTGCTTTTATAAAATAAGACTAATATTTTCTTGGTTCATTAGAATTGGGTCATGTAAATATTAGTAACCGTGTTGATATTATTGTTTTCGTAAACGTATACTGCGCTATGATGCGTTTAAATGTTGCGTACGACCACTGTGTTGTGCCGTGATTGAGAACTGGGAGGTGATACAAAAGCTGGTGGAACTTTCGCCGTTAAAAAATGGTATAAAAATATAACAATATCGTTCATAACATTGTCAACGTCGAGTATTCCATATCGTTGAGTTTTAAAGTAACACAAATTAAACTGGTTATTTTTCAATAATATTTTTGTACAATTTATTGAACCAGTAGAGCATTTTTATTATAATGTATTTTGTTACGTTTTTATTTTTAACAGCACATAATGTTTATGCTTCAGTATGTTGTATATCGTATACTATTGTTGTATATAGATAATATCGTTCGAGAAGCTGTTACTGGTACCCGTATACATTGGAATTCGATCTATCCTGATACAGAAAAGATCAGTCACGTCCAGCGATGATTTTTATTACGCGGTTGCACTGTTACTAAAACGTTTAGATAATATAGAATACGGGAATTGATCCACACAGGAATTGACTTAACCAATTTTTATGTACTGTTAAAGAATCTAGTTAATCATAATATCATGTTATTTGAAATGTAGAAAATTATAGTGAATGATTCAGGGACCCTTATTGTTAGATTAAGTACAGAATTAAGACAATCCACAACGCGTAAGTGTTGCCAATTAACGAAGAAACCGTGCCATAGGTGTTTTTGTTTTTAGTGAATCCTCTCATTATTATATTTGCTCAAGTGAAATACCTAGTTCTTCTAACAAAATTCCGCAACGTTACTTAATAATGTAAGACTCTGAATGGGCTTCCTTGAATCACAAGATCAATTTATTGTAGACTATCGTGTAGTGAGCTGCTGAGCTTATTAAATAATTAGATAAAGCAATTAATTCTACAAAAGTTTGCTAAACATTTTTCTCTGTAGTTGCATCACGGATTGCACTAAGATTTCTTTTGCAATCTTGAGCTGAAAAATGCAATTTTGAAGCAATAATTCACCGTGTCTTAATATTCGTTATGGTACGACTTGTTAAAGTGCCAAACTTTCTCATTTGTTGAAACAACAACTCGGCTCTAAATTGTGAAGCCTGCTATTTAACGTTTGTACCTTTTACAATACATATTTAGGCCTATTATACCTTTATTGTTAGATGTATAACGTATTTTACAAATTTTGAAACACCAATTTAAATAAGGCCTTTTATAATCTCGTGTACAATAAATCTCGTTTAGTTGTGAGTATAAAGTACAAAGGTAGTTGAAACTGTTCACAACTATTCATATTTTCATGTCAAACTGCTATATTCCGTAAACAAGTTTCTGGTGCCTTTCACGCTCGGTGTACCCATAGGAGGACATTCGAACATGAGCTGAAAGCATGTTTGGTTCGTTTTGACAATAACTGCAATAGGGATGACGAAACAGCAAATTCTATTTAGTCCGCCGGTTAAATTATCAAAAAATATTGGACACGTTTTTTTTGCTTATTCAAATCAATAAAAAATCACAGGGAGTGGGGACTAGTGACGTAACTTCTATGTAAAAAGTGTACCAAGGCCATGCACTATTTTAACGCACTGTATCTTCATATTTTTTTGTTAAGGCCGTACCCTGACCTTGACTAGCGGCACACTGGTGGCGCATGAATTAAAGTAGTGATACGCCCAGATTATAGAATAAAATCTTTATAATATCGAATATTAGTCTTTTGAAAAAAATTTTTGTTATCAAATGTCTATCCATTGGTGTTAATACAAAAATTCAATCAAAATCAAACATTATTTCTCATTTTAATGGTTTTGTTGGAAGGATTTTAGTGAAACATATACTTCATAAAAAAAGTATACTACAGGTTGGCCAAAAAGAGTTGATAAAAATTGAGGTCGCGACTATCGTTTATATGGCATCATTTATACTATAACATAATATTTTTGATACTTAAGTATTTTTAAAGTTTACTGTATTTAGTTTAGTATCAAATTCATTTATGTTATAGTATAAATGATGCCATATAAACGATAGTCGCGACCTCAATTTTTGTCAACTCTTTTTGGCCAACCTGTACCATTTTGGAATCAATATTATGTAGAAATTTAATGTATTTTTATTAATTGATATTTATTTTTAAATAACGAGTAGATAGCTCTTAAAAACTTCCCAAAAACGGCATATTGCTCGGGGAGGCGCCATAACGTGATAAAAGAAAAAATACGTGTCCAATATTTTTTGGAAATCTGACTGACTAAAAATATTTTTTGGTCATCATCCCTATTAAAACAATTGAATTTTTACTGGTAATGGTATAAGAGGGTTCGTCATCGAATCTCAAGTTTCGGCATCAATAAGTAACGTAGAGGGATAGGCGACCGATTCGTGTTATGTGTGAAGGCTTTGGATAGCTGTGATAAATAGTCTTGTCTATGTACGTAGTCCAGTCAAATTGGTGGTAGGTTTCCACGCGGTCTCGGTCAAAGATTACAAGGGAAAAAAAGACATTTTTTATTTATCATTATTATATTTATACTATGAATAATAAAGGTTGTATTTCAACGAAGTGGTTAAGAGAGACTTGGAAACGGTTTGTTTCAAATTTAACTGGATTACGAACACCCGTGGTGCTAGAAGGAAACAGGCCTCCGACGCATTGTTGTTAGTTCTTGTTAAATATTATAAAATACCCTGTTTAATATTGCTCTACACATTGTTTACATTCCTGCAACGAAAACTATGTTGAGTTTTGTTTTGTTTAGTTTAATAATGACTCAAGTTCTCTGTTCTGTCGCATATCCAGTTATTGCTTTGTTTTTTCTTTTAGATTTAAGTTCGGAACAATCTCTTCTTCATTCATGTTGACATGCGAATTTAAAATTTTTACGTACTTAAAACTTAAAAAAATATATTGCAATTTCGTCGTAGTGTTACGCTTATTTTTGAGATGCATTTTATTTTTTATTACGGCAGCTTATGCATTGTATTGTTCGTGCATTTCATTCCATATTGTTCATGAGATGTATTTTATATTTCATGTGTTCGGTTTTATAATTACCAAAGAAGTTTCAAATTTAACAAAAACTGTTTTTTTTTTTGGATTGTAAGCCTGCGTTTTTCGTTCCATGTCTCGTCATTAATATTAATTCCATGTAATAATAATAATATTGTTATTTACTATGCATAATTCTGATAACCTGATACTATTCTAGATGACATTTTTCGGGAGTATTTTTTCCCGACAGCCGAAGCCTTATATAAACCGATGCGGTTCTAGAAATACTCCCAAATTGTCTTATATAACAATAACTGATATAATGTAAAATCATTATGTAAATTATTTATTATCGAATTAAATCATTTATTGTAACGTTTTATTTATCTACTAAAATTGTAAGTTCCTAACTAGCTTTTCATATTTGTAAAGATTTTTTTTTTCATGTAGCTTTTTGCTGATAGAGGACGTTTCGTATAATGCATCGTATGTTTTATAAAATATGATTATGATATTGAATATAATATTTGGAATATGGTTTGAATCATTGCTGTAATGTAGGAGCGCCGTGTCGTATGCGCGTGCGCACTAGTGACACGCAATACTAAAAAAACGTGCCTTAGCTACGGCTCACCCCATATCATGTAGGCTTATATTATATAATACCTGTCATTATGTTAGTGTAAATACGCTTTTAATTCAACCGATATTTTATGGATTTTGAAACACTTGTAAATTGTAAAGATTATTAATTTTAAGGTAATTAATGCCCAATAGTTGTAAGTACTATTTTTAAAATAAAAATAACATTTTAAAGATTTTTCGTTTTATTTCATAATAAACCTAGCGGTTTTTAATAAAACATTTCTTTCAACAATATTTTCATGATAATATTAATTCTATGTTTTAAAATACAACAGACATATTATGAATTGAAACTAAAGTTATAATTTAATATTTTTTAAATTAATAAATCCAAATTATAATTTTATTAATATAATATTCACCTAAAAACATATTAGTGCAAGCATTACTCAATAATATTTCATGTGTTTTAACTTATTTTTGCTTGTTTACATTAGAAATAGAAATAAAAATAACTTAAAACCACATGCAGTAATGTGATTGGACTATAATATATATTTTAATATTTTCATACATTTTATAAGCCTTTTACTCGTAATCTCTTTCTTTGATTCAAACTCAGCGGTTATTCGCTTTCATAATATTCTTAGCCATACTCCATACTGTCTCCTTACACCTTCAGAATAATCCCACAGTTTTCTTGATATCCTTCTGCTTCCATCCGGGTAGTGTACGGAACTCGTTGTACGGCATGCTGAATGTAGACACGAAGTCGTCGTGAGTAAGGTATAGCTGAAATGATAACAACATACATGTTAATGGCTTGAAAACTATGATTCATCATCTGTCTTTTCCCAATTGTTGTTGGGGTCGGCTTCCAGTATTACCGGATTCAGCTGAGTGTGTGACCAGTGTTTTACATGGAGCGACTGCCTATCTGACCTCCACAACCCAGTAACTGGGTAACACGATACCTAGGCAAGACTGGTGTCAGATCTCAAGCTTCTGACTTCCCGTAACGACTGTCAAAGATCTTCAAATGGCAGCCGGGACCAACGGCTTAACGTGCTTTCCGAGGCATGGAGGAAACTCGCTATGTTGAAATGGTCACCCATCCACGGACCGACCTCGGCAAGCGTTGCTTAACCTTGAAGATCGACCCGTGCGGCTGTTATTATTTAGCCACGAGCTCCTACTCGGCTTGAAAGCTATGATTAATCAGTGGAAAAGCACCCTGAAGAGTCGAAGCGAAGAAGAAGCCTCCTCAAGTCGAAGCGATGTATGTAAGCTATATAAGTGTGTCAGTCTTTCTCACGCAATCGATCGTATGTGTTCGTATTTTGTTTATATTGAAAGGAATGTGTGCATTATGGGATGGACATTGGGCTCAATATGCTATTTGCAATTAAAGACTGACGAGTCGCTTCGCTTCGAGTGTACAGTACTCGCCAAACTTTTTGGCTGCCCTGAAGTTGGCTTTCCAATGCGCATGGCACGGCGCGGTGCTGTTTTGGTATGAGATTTACTACTTCGCAACCATTGTAGCCAACTTCATGGCGGCCAAGAAGTTTGGCGAGAACTGTACTTTTACCCTATGATGTTCTATGTTAGGGGGGTTTGGTTGCCGCACTTAGTCCCTCAAATGGACCTTTGTACGTGGGCCATGGCGGCCGTTGGGTGGTCATTCCAACCAGCCCACCTCCCTCCAGAAGTCGACTAGAGCTGGTTTCCTCAACATATCAGTGTAAGATCTGGGTGACCCGAGGGTTCGTATTCTTATCTGGGTAACACCTGTGCATTCAAAGAGAACGTGCGTAACGGTTTTTTTTGCCTCCATGCATGCCCTGCACAGAGGACTGTCCGTTATGCCTATTATGTGCAAGTGTTTGTTGAGTGAGCAGTGTCCCGTGATGGTCCCCGTCACCAGGCGAAGGCCATTCCTATCCAGGCGTAAAAGACGCCTGGTAAGCCTACTGTCCAAGGATGGCAGAGCTTCTTTGGATTGTCTGCAGCCCGGTGTCGAGGCCCACCAGTTCTCTGCCTGTGTCTGGGTGAATTCCTGTAGCCACCTGCGTATTTGGTTGAAGGGGATGGGCACAACAGGTTCAGGTCCATAGACCGCTGACCTGGATCCGCGACTCGCAAGCTTATCAGCCGCGTCGTTGCCCAGCGATCCGCTGTGTCCCTTTATCCATTGTAGTGTCACCGTGTTACGACTAGATACAGTTATTTGTTCTAGTGCGTTGTGACATTCTAGTACTAAACTTGATGTAATGTATTTTTTTCGTAAGGATTGGAGTACTGATGCACTGTCGGAGAGTATCCGTATGTGAGTGTCCGTAACCCTCCTGGCTTCTAGGGCATGGACCGCTTGTATAATGCCCACACACTCCGCCTGATAAACGGTGTTGAACTCTCCAAGCGGTCTGGATATATGTATATTGAAATCGCGATCGAAAACGGACTCCGGTACCGAAGTCCGTTTTCGATCCGTCGGTGTATACTCTCATCTCTTTCGGGCCTGAGTAGTCACATCGTTCTTCTGTGAGTATTATGTTATAGTGCCTATGAAAGTGATGTGATTTGGAGGCTTTGTCGCATGGTGATGCTAACATTGGTTTACGCTTGTGTACGGATGAGTGATATTAGGAGTAAGTGATACAACGAATGCTGTTGCTATACTGCCCTTTATTATAAAAGAACACAAGTTTATATGGTTACATTGACATCTCCCTCTCATCTCCTCCCTAAAACTAAAATAAAATAAAAGTTTACTTTTATTTTATTGCATGGATACAATATAAGCACAAATTAAACATTGATACTCTTAGGCTAACACGTATAAAATATAGTTATAACATAATCGTAGTACATATGTTCGTTATGTTTGGTATACAAAGTTATACAATAATAAGTAGTTACATACTTATAATAACAATCAATCCCTGAGTACCTATGAGCGCACAGCTGGCGCTTATTATTCGTCTCCGTTTTCTGCTGACCTGTATAATAGCTATTGTTAAGTGCTTATAGCATTGGTAATTAATTGTCTTATTGTTTTTATCTTAAACATGATACGGTTTCGTTCTGTTTTTGTGAATAATGTCGGGTTTTCCCTTATAATTGACCTCAACATTTGGTGACAAATCTCTAATCACCTTGTAAGGTCCAGAATATAATTGTTGAAGTTTATTGCCAGTTTCATTTTTAATTAAAACTTGATCGTTTGGCTTGTAGCGTATTGGATTTACATGCTGGTCGTATCTACTTTTTCTGCCTATTTTATTGGCTATCAAATTTTCCCGCGCTTCGGTTTGAGAAACCTGTAGGCGGTACTTAAGTTCAAGCGGGTAACTGTCGTAATTATATAGAGGCTCTACACACTTTTCCAAATTATTGGGCAAGTTACACTTTCTACCGTATACGAGTTCGAATGGTGTAAATTTTGTTGACGAGTGAACTGTCGTATTATAAGCAAAGCACCAGAATGGTAACCAAGTACTCCATAATTCGGGTTTTCCTTCTGCTTGGATTCGCAAAAATGCACCTAGATTTTTATGCGAGTTCTCTAGCGCTCCGATGCTTTGGTGATGATACGCAGTTGAGTTTAACTTTTTAATATGTAGTAATTCACAAACCTGTGTCACGGTCTCGGACATGAACTCTGTGCCTCTGTCGGTAGCTATGTCCCTCGGGATGCCATGTTGAAGTATGAAGTTATCCACGAAGGTGCGTGCTACTTCTGTAGAGGTTTTAGTGACGAGGGGATACGCACATACATACTTGGACAGCTCGCATTGCAATGTCAATATATAAGAAAAATTGTTGCTGTCTTTGTCTAATGGTCCTACCAAGTCTAAGAAGATTTTATCGAAAGCCGAATGAGCAGTTGTGGTGATTGCCATTGGCTCTTTCACCTGAACTGTATACTTATGCTTCTGACATTGAACACATTTTTTGACATAATTTTTGACATCACTTTCTAAGCCTGGCCAAAAATAGTATTTTTTTATATTAGTCAGCATTCTTCTCATGCCCGCGTGCCCACTAGTGGGCAAAAGATGAAAGTCGTTGAGTATCACTTTCCTATCATCTTTGTCCTCTATTCTTTCGACATCTTTTAATATACATAATCTGGGCCCTTTCCAGTTGCTTTGTTTTCTTATCTCACTAGTTAATTTCTCTACAAAAATTTTATTATTCGAATTTTTAATGAAGTATACTTCTTCTATATTTAGCTTGTTACATAGATCACTCAGCTCTCTCGCAAACTCGGCTCGCGTAGTTTGTGATTGAGATGCCGAGTTTATGAATATAGTTTTCATTTGGGCATTATACAATAATATTATGTGTGTTTGTAACACTACTGAGCTATCGCTCTTTAACTGTCTAAATCTGTCTCCGTGGTGTTTAAAATCCTAATTGGTATTTTCCCATTCGTGGGCTTAACTAAAGTATTTGCAACAAAGATCCCCTTTCGCAGTTCTGTTCCATTAACTACACATTCTTCTATCTCACATGTTCGAATAAAGTGAATAGACTCTGATCTTGCCGGTATATTAAAATGATTGTTTGTCATTATTAATGGTAATGATACCTTTGAGTTGTTATTCCATAGTAACAAAGTTTGGTTACCGTAATTTAATACTGATTTATACTTGCTTAAAAAGTCTTGTCCCAGTATGCCACTACCTTTACAAGGCAATGTTTTAAAAACATAGAACTTATGTTGTAGGGTCTGATTTCCAATAACTAGGCGCAAATAAGCATATCCTATAGCCTGTACTTTGCCCCCGATGCCGTTTACAAGTGTCTTCTCGATATGGATTGGAATGTTTTGGTCGAGAATTTGTTTATACTTTATGACAGATATGGATGCACCGGTGTCTACTAATAATTGGTATGAATAATGGTTATGCGATTTTATATTTACGTAGCCTACGTTATTGCATGATAAAATTATATTTTTAGTCCCGAAAAAACTGGTCCTCATTCCGCTGTTCTGTTTCTGTATTTTCCTGCGTTTCTGAGTCATCCAATGTATGTATGTGTTGATCCCTGGAGGTGCTATAATTGGACCTACCTCTGTTTCCATGAAATGGTCGGGTGGACCGTCGGGTGGCGCCAGCTTGCCTGCGATCCTCTCCGAACCTGATCCTGCTGTTCGTCTTGGTTTTGGATAACCTGTTGATTGCCACGTGCGCGTCCTCTACCTGCGTATGAGAAGCGGCCTCTCCGCTGTGACCAGTTATAAGACGATCTCCCTCTATAATTCATCGTTAAAATATCGGAAGATGTTGATGGACTTGTTATATCTTCATCGATGGCCGCCTGTACTGCATCTTTCAATGATGTAAAATTTCTGGCTGAAATTATTGTACTAAGTCGTCGATTTCTCAATCCATCTGAGAAACATTTGATAGCTTGCTTCTCATTAATTGGCTTTAAAACTTTCAAACTGGCCTCGTTGGCCCCCGATTGAGAGATCGTCAAATCAACAAACAATTCCGTAATTTTTTTGCCGAAATCATCGATTGATAAATCGTTTTGCCTAAGACTTTGCAGCTTTCGTTGAATTGCTGTAGCCGATTTTTTAGGCAATAACTGAATCTTCAAGTCAGCTATAAAGTCGTCAATATTGACATATGAAGTCGCTAATTTCAATTTTGCGGTCTGTGAGAGTCTATTTTTTAATACGAAATTTAACAGTTTTCCTTGTGAATTTTCGTCTAACTCTGTTTTGTAATACTCTATGCCATCTATAAGTTGCTTTACGCTAGCCTCATCGTCTGTACAAACTGGTAATAAACTTAAAGCAACTTTTAAATCAAATTTACAAGTAGTTGCCATTTTATCTGCCGTACTAGGTTTCTGTGAGCACAATTCTAATATTTGTTCATATAAATGATCAAAATTTGCGCAAAGCTCGTGAATATGCGAACATTCACTCTCACATACGGTGCTTTTCGATTTTGAATAATATTCTAAAAATAAGTTGTACTCTTTTAGTAAGTTGTCTGCCTCTGCTAATTTTACGACTATAATGTTACCTTTTCTTCTATCTGGACCTATCTTTATCAAATATTTTCTGATTTCAATTAACTTGTCGTACAATGTTTTTAAGTTTTCTGCCATTTAACATAAATACTTATTTCTATTTTCTTAGTAGGTACTGAATTACATACCATTATTTTATACTGCATACACTCCAGCGTTCATTTTTTTTTTCATTTGTCACTTATTTTAGTCCACTAAAATAATGTCATGTATATTTTATGCTATTACACGTTTACTACTAATAGAGAATAGACAACACCTTATATATAACCACGCACTGACACGTAACGAATACAACTTTCGCGCACTTTTCTTCGTAAACCCTGGGTTTTTAACTCTTCAGATGACGTCCTCAGTGTCCTTCTTGTAGCCTCTGGCATTCGTCCACATTTCCTCTGCGTCAGCTCTACGTCTCCATATAGAACATCGTAATCTGTCCTTCCTGATCTCATTACCCATCCATTTCTGATGGCAATTCTTGTAGATTCTGAAGATACCATACAAAAACGCCAACGATGCTATAAGAAGTAACACGATTAAAATGATGTTTGTTGTGCTGGCATGTATCGTCAGCTGCGTGATGTCAGCGCTGTTACTTCCACCTGCTGCGTTTTGTGGAACTATAACTTCTTCCTTCGTATTAGTTGTACCCATTTTGTGATTGTCGTGGTAAATATTCACAAAATAGAATAGTGACCACGCTAAGTCCCAGTACGAGATTGGTCTCGTTACAATACATTGCGACACCCGTTTTGGTCAAAGAAATGTAAACATACGCTGCTAGCGTTTACGCTGTCACGGTCGCCATGTACGGATGAGTGATATTAGGAGTAAGTGATACAACGAATGCTGTTGCTATACTGCCCTTTATTATAAAAGAACACAAGTTTATATGGTTACATTGACATCTCCCTCTCACTTGATCGCATCTTCCTTTATGCGTGTGTGCTTAATTCTGGAGTCTTTGTTTAGGGTACATGATAGATGGAGTCTGAAAGTGGCCAGGGCTGCCTCCTCCCGCACAATAAGGTGTAGTGGTACCCTATGATTCATTAGTTCGGAATGAGTTGTTAATTAGTCGCCAGTGCGATACATTAGGTACTGGATAAGGACAGGCATATGATAATGTTGATGACGTGTATTCTACTAAAGATTCGGCCCGGTATCCACCAAAGCGGAGAGGAGAAGATACAAGAGATGTGTTTTGAATAACTAATCATATTTCGTCATTTCTACATCTCCTCTCCGCTTAGCTTCGTTGGAAATGGATCAAGCCTGGAGGAGAGGAGATGTCTCATTTTTCTATAGAAGCTGCAGAGCGGAGATGTGTGTAGTCGGGCGACCGGGCGGCGCCGGCGCTCGCGCTCCTCTTTCCCCTCATGGCGTCTCCCTTTCGTAGACAACATGCACTTAACTACATTCAGGCGTAGAATTATATCTATAAACTCTATTCATGTCAAAGAACAATGGCGAGATTTTAGCTGACTTAAATTTGATCGTCTGAAAGTGAGTTATATACGAAAGACGTTCTATTAATTGTCTACATTTTTTAAATATATTATTGGGCTGGTTCAAAACGGATAAAAAAATCATAATAAATAAAAAGTTATTTGATTTTACAGTTAATTTCTTTAGCTTAGTGTTGCCATTATATATTTTATCTGCTAAGTGACAAGTAGTAACTATAATAATTAATAATATAATTAATGTATTTATTGCAGTAAATGAGTTAACAATACAGTTTATCTAAGTGTAGATGTTCCACGCAGGTAGGTAAGAATATTGTAGTGTAGTAGAAATAAATTAATTACTTTTAGTCAATGATTGTCAAAAAGACTAGTATCCAAGTTTAAAAAATAGAGCTTGGTTGTTGACGAGGACGACGACCTTTTGATAAACGTCAAAGTCGCTTAGTTTAAATAAATATACTCTTTTCAAAGATTATATCATACATTTCATGCTGAAATAACTAGGTAAGGGAAATGCTAATGCGATATTCCCCTTTTACTTCCACGAAATTGAATAATATTACCTATTAAACACATTATTAAAAATTACCCAGACATAACCTACAAAAGTTTATAACTGAATATCTATTATTCTCGACATTCTCGAACAAAAATTATTGCACAAACTTATTCAGAACATCACCCTGAGTTAAACCAGATATTTTTCATTTAAAGACGTAGGAATTTAATCTCAGCTAAAAAAATGTATGGGCACCTGCCATTGTTCTTTTAAAACTTCGTAAAAAAATAGTTCCTACCCACTGAACGGAGTGTGCAATTGCATCTTCCCGCTTCGATACCGCGCCGGTGACTAGTTCGTAGGAGAGGGGTATGGACGAGCGACAAGAACACGTTTGTATGTGTACGTAAGTGTAACACATACTGAGTTATAGTGAATTATTCACTGTACCCCGCGATTCAATGTTACCCACTCTCCCCTAATGCTTATAGATCTCGGCGTCATAAGATCTATAAAGCTTGCTTAAACTTTACTTCGCTAAGCACAGTAAACGCTTTATACTAATATAGACCAAATAATAATGCGTTAGGAATAATATTCATATGCCTAACCTAACGCATTTAAACGGATGAGCTTTTTATACAAATATGAACTTAAGCGTTATAAGAATAAGGTTCATATCCATTTTCACCGTTTTAGTCGTGTGCATTCAGCCAAGCGCAGGTTTATTGCAATAGCTTGTGTGCGTGTATTAAATTATGTGTTATTAATTTTTCTACGAGTCTCAGAAAACTATTGGGTAACCATGATTGATGTGCGTGCATTTTATTGATGCATAGATCTGTTAGTAACGGTCATTAATTTTCTTTAAAATTCCTAACAGTTACTGTGTAATTGCACCTTTACACATATGTTTTATAAGATTCTACCTTTTGCCAGTAGATTAGTCAGCTCATGAATCATATATGATAATTGTCTCATAATTATATAATACTAGCTGACTCGGCAAACGTTGTTTTGCCATATAAATTATTTCAAAGATTCCCAAAAATTTTGCATGCACCGAGTATTATAGTATTTGTAATTGTCGTTTAATAATGGAATGGTTTATACAGGTAACATAATGGATGTTGTAGGCGGGAACTCGTGACGTGTTGAATACTATTATTTATATGAGATCACTTAATTAAAAGCAAAATGACTACCTACCCTACCGTACATACCTACCTACCCTGCCAACCATCCTACCCTACTCGACCTACCTACCAACCTACCTGCCCTACTCTATCCTACCCTACATACCTACCTAGCCTACCCTACCCTACATACCTACCTTCCTACCCTACCCTACCTAACTTGCCCCACCAATGTTTTTTTTTGTCCTTAAACCATCTTCGCATTGTCTTTCTAAAGAAACTCAATGCGAAGATGGTTTGATGGTTATCGGTATGGGCATATCGGTTGGATGATTTCAAAGTCTACAACGGACATAGGTAAAATCATTATTTTGTGTTTTATATATTAGAATCCTAGGATGAATTTCAGAAAAGTCGAGAGCGACATCTACTGGCAATACCGGAACCGGCATACAACGCCATGTTCATTTTTGTGGGTCTTTTGTTTCTATCATGTATCAGAGGACAGAGATGTGTTATGCGAACACAGGTCTCACACATAATATGAGAGCTGTGTTCGCACAATGTATGGGTAAATGTGTTTTTATTTATATTTAAGTTTTTCGATGTTTTATTAATTACTATCCTATTCCGGACGAAGATAAATCCAAAAACACAAACATCATAAAAATTGGTCCAGCCGTTCTCGAGTTATAAATGGTGTAACTAACACGACTTTTTATATACGTATATATTTATATTAGTTGAAGATTAAAAGGATGACATTATAAAATATTAATAGGATATTTTTGACAATTTACCTCCTTGGTTAGAGGATCGACATCCGGCGGTAGATGCTCCTTAGGCCCTTTCAGGACACCCAAGGGATATTTCTCGTATTGATCAAAACGGTTGGCGGTGTTGCCACTCTGCAGCGCGCTGTTGCCGCTTTGAACAATTGCTTTGCCCTCCAAAGCACTGATGATTGCACTGAACGTCTTGTGACCCTGATGAGAAATAAAAAAAAAAGAGTTATTTGTTACTGTAATCAGTGGCCATACAGTCTGACCAGGGGAAAGTGCCGTTGCCGAACTGCGTAAGCACTTCAGCGGCCCTGCATAACGTAGCTGCTGAACATCTTGTGGTTTGAGTCATCTTGTTATCTGACATCCATGAGGATACTTACAATAAAAACCGGCCAAGTGCAAGTCGGACTCGCGCACGAAGGGTTCCGTACTTGGTAAATTGTGCTTTACGATTTATGACGTATTAAAAAAAAACTACTTACTAGATCTCGCTCAAACCAATTTTCGTTGGAAGTTTACATGGTAATGTACATAATATATTCTTTTTAGTTTTATCTTTCTCTTATTTTAGAAGTTACAGGGGGGGGGACACACATTTTACCACTTTGGAAGTGTCTCTCGCGCAAACTATTTAGAAAAAAATGATATAAGAAACCTCAATATCATTTTTAAAGACCTATTCATAGATATCCCACACGTATGGGTTTGATGAAAAAAAAAATTTTTAGTTTCAGTTTCAAGTATGGGAATCCCCAAAATTTATTGTTTTTTTTCTATTTTTGTGTGAAAATCTTATTGCGGTTCACAGAATACATCTACTTACCAAGTTTCAACAGCATAGTTCTTACAGTTTCGGAGAAAAGTAGCTGTGACATACGGACGGACAGACAGACAGACAGACATGACGAATCTATAAGGGTTCCGTATTTTGCCATTTGGCTACGGAACCCTAAAAACCGGCCAAGTGCGAGTCGGACTCGCGCTCGAAGCGTTCCGTACCATTATCGAAAAAAACGGGAAAACAAATACGTTTGTTGTATGGGAGCCCCACTTAAATATAGATTTTATTCTGTTTTTAGTATTTGTTGTTATAGCGGCAACAGAAATACATCCTCGATGAATTTTTCTACTGTCTAGTTATTACGGCTTATGAGATACATGCCTGGTGACAGACCGACGGACAGTGGAGTCTTAGTAATATGGTCTCGTTCTACCCTTTGGGCACGGAACCCTAAAAAAGACACTCTACTATGACCTATTAAAGCCATTATGACTCCAAAAAAACTCAAAGATAGAGCTATTCAGGACGAATAGCACTGTCTCGTTTTCAAAAGATATAGGAGGCACTACAAACTGATATTCTGCAAATGCTTACCTTCCACATGGACTGCTTCCAATGGGGGAAGAAGCCGGTGAAATGCGGGGGTTCACGTCCTTGACTCAGCGCCAGAATTGGTGTCGCAGCATCCCGTGCTGCTGGATCTAAGTAAGAGATAAAATAAATAAGTTATTGCGAAGAAAAAATTACGTCAGTGGGTAACACTTGAACATCGAAAATTTGTAAATGCCCTATCAATGTTCTATAAACTATTATTTAAATAGGAATATGACTAACCGGCCAAATCCGTACAAACTAGATGAGTTCACATACAAGTTTCATTAAAAGATTTAACAAAAGCACAGATAATATAATACTAGCGTACAAATGCCTCATCCCATACAAAGAAACCGTGCCGACGTAACTAGCGTTTTTCATCTGATTGTACCGATTATTTTTTGTAAATCGATCGCGTTCGGTTCCGTTCCACGGCGATAGATAGATCACCATCTAATAATCAATCGATATCTATAGATAAATCAAATAATCAGTACAGTACGTCGGGACAGTTTCTTTGTATGGGATGAGACACCACAGACAAAAGGAATTTTAACCGCTCATTTGCAAAATTTGGGTAAAAAAAAATCGCTTACCTTGCGCCAAATATGCGAGTGCTATAGACCTAGGGTCGTCCTTAGCGCGCGGGCAGCAGTGTTGGCCCAGCCACACGAACACGGCGTCGTGGGCGTCCACCACGCCTACCATCTCGGGAGCCAGGTCGTACTGGCTGAATGAGACTATCTCCTCAACTGCGGGGATAGGACAAATTGAGAATTGACTGTACTTCATCATCATCATATCAGCCAAAAGACGTCCACTGCTGGACATAGGCCTCCCCCAAGCGTCGACACATTGATCCGTCCCGTGCGTCTCGCATCCAGCGGATCTCCGCAACCTTCACCAGGTCATCGGTCCACCTGGTGGGAGGTCTTCCAAAGCAACGTCTTCCGTTTCGCGGTCGCCACTCCAGAACCTTTCTGCCCCATCGGCCATCCGTTCTGCGAGCAATGTGCCCTGCCCACTGCCATTTAGGTTTGGCAATTCTTAGGGCTATGTCGGTAATCCTGCAGCCTAATTGTGTAAGTAAATTCGGCAACGGAAACAATCTGTTTCTTTCCCAAAAACACACACATTCATATGAGTATGTATATGTGTGAATTTAGGCTGCTGGTTCTCTTGACTGTACTTAACTAGTTGATAATAAAAAAAGATAATTTCCTGATGATATGGAAAAATCATCAGCCAATTTTAGTTTACTGTTCGACAAAGCTTTATGAATAAAGATTTAAAGTTCAAACTTCAAACTGCAGCACTTTTAATTAAAGAAAAAGAGTTCAAAGAATGACGTTCTAGGAGCCTCTTAACCGGTTGAATGCCGTTATTACCCCAACAATTAAAAAACCATTGTGTCCTGCGTGGGTCCACGTTTTGGGCACGTAGAGGATTAATGGCTGCGTCGGTGTTTGTATAGTTCTCGCCAAACTTCTTGGCCGCCCTGAAGTTGGCTACAATGGCTGCGCAGTAGGAAATCTCATACAAAAACAGCACCGTTTCGTGCCTCGCGCATCCGGTAAACCAACTTCAGGGCGGCCAAGAAGTTTGGCGAGGACTATACAGTTACAATAGCGATGTTTCCTAGGTAGAAAAATGATAATTCTATTTAGTCCGTCAGTGAGATTATCAAATAATATTGGACACGTATTTTTTTGCTTTACGAAACCAATAAAAAAATACTGAGTTAAAGCGTATCAAAGTTCAGGAGTGGGGGCTTGTGACATCACTTAGGGCCGATTTCACCAATGAAACTAATCGCGATTAGTTGAACTAAACTCAGTTTATGCAAATACAGCATTCTGATTGGTTGAGACCGCTGAGAAACTACTAATCAGAACGCTGTATTTGCATAAACTGAGTTTAGTTGAACTAATCGTGATTTGTTTCATTGGTGAAATCGACCCTAAGACAGTATAAAGTGTATTAGCGGCGTGACGTCACACGATATTTCAACGTACCTATAATATCCTCGTTACTTTATGTTTACGCGTCAAAAGAAAAAATACATGTCCATTATTTTTTATTCATCTACCTGACGGACAAAATACAAATTTTCAGTAAACTACCCCATTCAGTGCATCATTCAATGTGATCAGAAATACTTCTGCGAGGCCTCCTCTAGCGAGGAGCTTAATATTTAAGCAGATCTCCGATAATATATTAAATAGAAGCCAGTGTCATAGGTGCTGTATTAAATTGAACTTACATGAATATTGAGTTGGTACACCCAGAGACAAGTAGAAGAGACGCGGCGGCAGAGGACGTTGTACCTCCTTCAGAGGAGATGGTACCAGCAAGTGACGACGGTTGCCCAGTGCATTCCAAAAGTCCGGCTTCTCTTTACCTGCGGCAAAGAATTTTATTTGTAGTTGTAATCTTCAGACAAGGTAAAATACAAAACTCCTGCGCAAAGGTACTTTTTACAGTACTAGATCCTAATTCCGTTTTGTGACAAGCCCATAAAACTTCTCAACCACCGTAACTCCTGTAACCAATGAAGTCGGTTAAAAAACTCTAATTGCTGAGTTGAAATTCAACCAGTTTACGACAAATTATTCAACCACAGATATAAATCTAACTAGATGACGCGATTGTATTATTATATATTTTCATTTAGCATTATCGGCACCAGAAATCCACCGTAATCTAGAAAAATGCCTTTCTATGCCATATTGAGCTGTAAAAGTCTTTAAAGCTAAAAGACAAAAAAGAAGAAAAGAAAAAGTTGGCCGGGGCATTGGAAATGTTTTCTTTCATTGGTAAGCTTTGTTTTTAAATTGTGTGTGAAAAAATTGGCACGCTTGGTTTTCATACAGATGGAAGGACTTGCCTTATCTAGTTTGAAAGAACCTAAATCGGGCAGGTCCCTACCAAAAAAAATAGACATTCTTTTTTTTATAATCTTTTAGTTGTAATATAATATTTTAGAAATAGTTTACATATAAGCTCTAGTTATACCATTGTTTTAGAAATTAAACTACTGCACCTAATGTACACTTTTGTGAACGTACTTACTTTTTAATAAATTTTTCTTATTCTTAGTCAGATTTATGTCTGTGGATTCAACTAACTGATTTGGAACTAAAAAAACAATGGGGGAGAATGAAAAAATCACAAAAACTACAGTGTCCGTATTTAGGGTTCCGTACCCAAAGGGTAAAAACGGGACCCTATTACTAAGACTCCGCGGTCCGTCTGTCTGTCTGTCTGTCTGTCTGTCTGTCACCAGGCTGTATCTCATGAACCGTGATAGCTAGACAGTTGAAATTTTCACAGATGATGTTTTTCTGTTGCCGCTATAACAACAAATACTAAAAACAGAATAAAATAAATATTTAAATGGGGCTCCCATACAACAAACGTGTTTTTTTTTTTGCCGTTTTTTGCGATAATGGTACGGAACCCTTCGTGCGCGAGTCCGACTCGCACTTGGCCGGTTTTGTGTAACTGTCATAAATAAGTGAGGCAGTTACCTTGCATAACAAGCGCATGTTCGGTCGCAGCCATATTCTTGGCCACCTCCCGTTCATCCCCCGTAGCACTAGCTCCGCACCACACCCAGGCGCGCCCCCCCTCGCGCAGCACGTAGCACGCCCCTGCACCTCCCACTCCTGACCCCTCGCGGACTTCTACGCCCCGTGCTTCTCGTGCGTACTGTCCTGATACGCGGATCAGTACGCGAGATGGTGAGAGGAGACGGCGACCTGTAGCTGTAAGAAAAATGTTGTATAGGTTATCTCGATTATGGGCTATAGGCTATATTAAACTTCAAATAGGACTATTTGACTACAAACTAAATAGTTTTTAACACTTATTTAAATGTACTAGGTGTTTTTTTTTTTTTTAAACAACCTTTTTCGCATTCTTCTCAGCAAACCCTTTCATTTGATACCTCTATATCAAGGCATTGCACAAAAAATAACTAGGCCGCCATCTTGGACCGTCCGCCATATTGGATTTGGAATGACGTCACATAACTAAACATGCATTGTCATCCAAACTAAACGTGTTTGCGAAATCGGTGGAGGATAACTGCTTCAAAATTCAGTTGCGAGATTTGATCCGAACACATACATTACAAGATTTGTACATACATTGCAAGTTAAAATAAAAGCTTGTAAAATAGAGAAGTTGTTCTTCTACTCTTGTCTTCTGTCGCTGGACGGTAGCCATCTTTGTATAATACTATTTTTAACGACATTCCAAAAAGGAGGAGGTTCTATGTTCGACTTTATGTTTTGTTTTTTTTTTTGTGTATTTTGTACTGATATCTCCGACAATTGAGGACCTATTTTGAAATTTATTTTTTTTTGTTTCAAAGAGTATATTCCGAAATTGTTCCCATTTTAATTTAGCGAAGGTCTGATGAAGAACTTCGGAGATATACAAAAGAACTCATTAATAATTAACGGCAAATCTCTCGGGATTGCTGCAAGTGCATGTCTGTTTATTGTTTATGCCATTTCATAACATAACATCTAGCCAGTATGCTCTAATGGGGTAAGCAGATGTGTACAGTTCACCTTGGTACACTCTCATTTTACCGGTTATGTACAGTTTCATGATATTCGGGTAATCTGTTCTGGCATTATAGGTACCCTTACTAATCTACTTTCTTATTATGTAGGTACAACTAAAGAGAGCAAAATAAAAAAAAATACTACCGACTTCCAAATAAGAAAACTAAAAAGTGAAAAATAACTTTATTTTTTGCAAAAATTTGGTATTTACCAAAGACACCGACTTCCAAAAATAAAGTTATTTTTCACTTTGTAGTTTTCTTATTTAGAAGTCGGTAACTAGTATTTATTTGTAAAACGTTTTTTTTTAGTACTTACGATCATAGTCAGTTGCGCTACCGACATATGTGATCATTCGACCCTTGAAAATTTGAAGGAAGTGCGCCGGTTCCTTCCCTTGGTACACCCATGCCTGAAAATGTATTAAAATCAGTAACCATTTATTTAGTAGAATTAATATTTGTTTCGGGATATTTACCATATATATTTTGAATTTGGTTGAGAGCTCGACATTTCGGCACCGTTACAAGCGCCATGATCACGATAAATATTAACATAGTATTGGATATTGACATTTGTAATTTTTACCTATATTGACATTAGTATTGTATACTGACATCAGTATTGTATATTGACATTAGAATTGTAGGTATATTAACATTAGTATTGAATATTGAAATTTGTAATTTTTTGCCTATATTGACATAGCCTCATTATTTGTTTTCAGTCTGTGTCTTGACGTACTGTTTTGACATTTTGTTTTTGTTATATTATTGTTCCTATTATTATTTGTTTCTCTTTTTATTGACATTGATTTCTATTGATATTTACATTGACATTGATTTCTATTAATTTGGATTATGCAATTCTTTATAATTGTTGTTTAATTGTCCAGGCTTATTTTATTTCATTACTAGCTGACCCAGCAAACTTTGTTTTGCCATAAAAAGACCAAACATTTATCTACCCTACCTACCCGACCCTACACTACCCTACCCTACCCGACCCTACACTACCCTACACTACCTTACCCTACCCTACCCTACACTACCCTACCCGACCCTACACTACCCTACCCTACCCTACCCTACCCTACCCTACCCGACCCTACACTACCCTACACTACCCTACCCTACACTACCCTACCCTACACTACCCTACCCTACACTACACTACCCTACACTACACTACACTACCCTACACTACCCTACACTACCCTACCCTACCCTACCCTACCCTACCCTACCCTATGTCCTTCTCCTGGTTCTAAGCTACCTCCCTGCCAATTTTCAGCTAAATCGATTCAGCCGTTCTTGAGTTATAAGTGAAGTAACTAACACGACTTTCTTTTATATATATAGATTTTGATTTAGTTGGCATGATTTTATTTAATTTCCTTTTTTAAATATTTGCAAACATTTGTACGCCCTCTGGCATAACATAGCGCACTCTTTATTACCTGTATATACCATTATTATTGTACCTATGTTAAACAAATGAATAAATGACTTATGACTTCGAAACAAATATTAATTCTAATGATTGTGACCATGTCAGCTTAAAAACTTACATGTATATATTATTTCTTTTCTATAATATTTTAGTTTTTCAGTTCATACCTGTACTGGAGAACGCCCCAATTTTGTATACAGGTCTTTAGCTTCTTTCGCGCCCAAATTCCTCAGATCATTGGGCGAAGAGCCACCCTGTAAAATAATAATCAAGTAAAGCATATACCTTACACTTCATGTTTTCAAGTCATATTCAATGTGGTTATAATTCAAACACACTAAGAAAACGCGATAGACTACAGCTATCGAATGTAATATAAGTTTCACTTAAGTGGACTTCATGTAGCACTCTAAGGGCCAATGTCATCAATGAAACTAATCGCGATTCGTTCACCTAAACACAGTTTATGCAAATACAGCGTTCTGATTGGTTGAGATCGCTGAGAAACTACCAATTCACCCAGGCGGCACCGCAACCTACGTGCTGGCCGCTACGTCGTCGGCTTATCGGCAAAAGCCCTGACGAGCGGCCCCTCCTCGGGTTCCTATTCGCTTGACCGTGGGTGACCAAGCCATGGCTACTGAGCCTCCCGCCTCGACAATGCGGGCACCCACCAGGGGGGATGAAATCTATCCTGATACTTCAAACTGATCACTTTTCACGTGTCCAAGCTTATTTGTTCAGTTCCATGTGTTTAAGCTCGTTGCTTATCTTCTGAAGAAGAATAAAGGTGAAACAAAAATCTTCTGTGCATGAGAACAGAAAACTGAATACTGCATCCTTAGGAAATCAATTACTAACATGCAGGCGCTTATTTAAAGATACGCTTATTATAAGATATAGATATGCGCCCCGGGCCTAATTATATCGCCTGCTTAACAAAAAAAGGTAATGATACAACAGACAATGACCGAACAAATATAAGAAGGAAAGCGTTAATTTTTTTATCACTTCGCTTCGGGTAGGTTGACCTTTATACAGATATACAAGGTCTCGGCGCGGATTTAGAGCGCTGACCTGAATGCGCAGAAGGCGATTTTTGGGTCAGAATGGCGGGGGGCGTGAGGTGCAACGGGGAAAGCGGCCGGCGCCGGCGTCTTATTGGTCAATCAGTCGTCCTTCCCCCGTCTCGCCGCGCTCACACGTCTGGAGTACCCTAGGTACAGTCGCGCATTATTGTGTTAAATAAGAAGTTCTCTTCTTATATAACACAATAATGTGAAATTCTTCTCTTATTTAACATAAATTCGTTCTTTTCGTTGCCGATGAAAGATGCCGAAAAAGAAAGTGATAAATATTGTAAAACCAAACCATTTTTTAAAAGAGTAACCATGGAGTTTATTGCCGGTTCTTCTCCATAGGAAACGACTAACCCGAACCGTGCACCTTTTGTCGACGTTTTATAAGTGCCCATGTAGGCCTATATGAAATAAAAAAAATTGATCTTTTTGATTTTTGAGGCAAGCACGAAAAATGATTTACGATGTGAATTGTTTTATAAAGAAAGAAACAGATGAAGTCGTTGATGATTAAAAACTGGTGCAAAATGCAACAACAGGAGCAAATATTTCATTGCAGAAAAACTATTAAATTTAGTGACATATTATTTATTAATATGATGATAGGCTAATGTGCCGAAACCAAAATTAGCTATTTTAATATCTATTATTCACAAAATTTAAACTACATACAAACAAAAAATTAGTTCAAATCGCTCTTAGTAATTTTATGCGTGACTGTACACATGCGCAAATCGCCCCACCACTTTCGCCGAGCGCTCTTAATCCGTGCCGATACCTTTTTTTTTGTACCTACAGAAGATTTTTATAGGTTCATAAGTCATTTAATCGCTTTGCTAAAAGCGAGCGAAGCGAGCTCAATCTTTTTAACACCATGTCTCGGCAATGTTCAATTTTCTTTTGACAGGCAAGATGTAGGGGCTTCTTGGCCTAAGGATAAATATGCTACTGATTACTAAAGATCTAAATCAACTTTTTGTCATTATTATTTTAATGTTCTTTGTCACCATCCAGTAGTAGAGCACGGTCTGGTCGCCGATGGGCGCGTGGTAGGTGTAGAGCACCAGGTAGCAGTCCCTGTCGTAGAAGACGGCGGCTTGTGGGCGCTCCACCTCGGCCAGCGACTCCTTGTTGATGTCTTCAGCGTCCGAGTCGCGGCGTCGCACGCGCCATACGCGTAGGGCGCCGGAGCCGTCGTCTGGGAGTTGAGCCTGGTAACGTAAACCACAGATAATATCGTAAAGTAAAGACAATTCAAAGCCTTGTTTACAGTTGACGTTATTTCCAACTTTACACTGGTGTTAATAATGATGATTCTAAAATGACAATTATAAAAGTATTTTTTTCCGAAGGCACGTAAATTGAATACTAAATGATGAATTAGTTTTAGTCAAAGATGAAGGAGAGAGACATACAAATTTCATATTATATTGCTTGGAAATGCATATTAGAATAGTGTAATATTCATATAGATTGTACCTCAGCAGCAAGCCATGCATTTGTAGCCAGACTGACAGCATCAAGCCTGGTGGTTGCCGATCGAGCAGCGCGCAGTCTTCCATCACGCCGAGCATCGCACCAGCGCCAGTTGTGGAACAGCGCTGCGAACTCCAACGGTTCATGTCCCGCTGGTGCAGCTGATACTGGGACGGTCATGCGCCGAGCTCTGGCCAACCCTCGAGCTGCTGCGAGAGCCCCGCGAGCCGCCGGGCCTGATGCTGAAGGACCCACCCATGCCCATACTCCACGACTTCCACTGTCCACTATGTAGACGCCCTAAAACAATAACGGCACTGTAAACGTCAAACTTTGAAGCGGCTGTAAAGTATCGGACAAGTGCCCTGAACAAGTGTGCACCGCACCAAGTCAGTGGAATGCTCAAGAAGGGTGAATGCTTATCTACGGTCACCGACCGTACACCGTCGAGAATAGATTACATTTTGAAACCCGTCAAGCGTTTCGCGGTTTAGTCATAATGTCTGCGGTAACTCAATTTATTGTAATCCTAAGAAACGGGACACACTTGACTGATTTTTCAAGCTGCAGACGTCAATTACTTCATCAATCCCACCGCACTATTCCCAAACCACTGCAACTCCTGAAAGCCAGAATCAACAGTTGCGATCACCAGAAAAGCGCCGAGGCAATGAAGCTCGACGAAGTCCCGGAGAATGAATTTAACTGTCTTGGATCCCGCAAAGAAATTAATCAGAAAATAATAACAGTGGAGTAGGAAAAAATATAAATTTCCACTTCCCTCCATATCAAGCAGGAGAAAGAACAAACAAGGCCAATAGGCACAAAGGGTCGTTTACAACTGGGATAAGCCCAGTTGCCTAGCACCACGGATACAAATTAGGATTAATATTAATGGGTCCTCACATTGTGAGCTGTTATATTTGATTCCAGTATTAGGTATAGCAAAAACGCTTGAACGCAAGGAAATTTGTTCTAGTTTCCACAAGGTCCGTATAGTAAACAACTCCTGATGCAGCCTGTACATTATTCAACATAATATTACGATTATTCTGACAAAGAATACACTCCCATAAGATATGATGTGCAGATTGTACATATTCGCAGTCAGATGTAGAACACTGACATAAAGGCAAGGCAACGAGCTTGAAGGAAAATAATTTACTTTTAAAGTGAGATAGTGAGAAACATGCCCTGTGAGAAATTGGGCAACACAGTGATCCACTTCCAGCCACGTCCTGGCCAGCCGTACGCGAACGGATGGTAAGAATTGGTGGAGGTGTCGGCCTTTGATGGAATTGTCCCACCTACACACCAACACTACACACACTACTACTACCACTACTACTTACATCATCAGCCAGATCTTCTCTGAACAAAGGGGCGCGCTTGATTTCTTCCAGCCTTGCAGCAGGTCGTTGCGAGGGCACGGTGATGGGTGTGACCCGTGGTGGTTGGGTAGCTCGGTAGAGGCGCGCAGGTCGCGGCGGGTCTGATGGTGGAGCTGCGGGTCTTAACGCTCGGGCCCTTAACTCCAGGAGTGCATCCAGCAGACCGCGGTCACTGGCCGGTAGCGTCTGCTCATACCCGTCGTGGGCGATGGCGATCCGACGCGCCATCATGCCCTTGTCTGCGCCACGAGCCATCCGGTATGCGATCTAGATTGAAATAGTTCATTATTTAAGGTACGGCTTCCTTATTTGCCACAGTTAATTTTAATTCAGGAATGCGGCATTTTATGCGTCTAATTGTACTAATACAAAAATAGTTTTACTGCTATTACGTTATACATGGCAACTGGGTAATATTCCAAAACTATAATCCTCATTCCGCATTCATATAGTACTCCAACCGTAACACTACAGACCTTGGCTCCAAATATTTTTTCAACTAGGTTGGCGGTCCGGCCGAGCCACAGCACGAGCAGCGAGCTGGTGTCGAGGACGAACACACCATCCGTCGCCAGCTGCGCCCAGGAGACCGGCTCCAGTTGAACCAGCACTGGGCGGCGACCACGCACGCGGTATAGACGGGCTGCGCCGTTCAGATTGGCTGAGCCGCTTCGGAGGATTCTGGTTTCATAAAAAGTTTATTCTAGCAAGATGGTCTAATGGCAGTTGAATCTTGTAATTCTAATGTAAAATTGGAACCAGGCAGTGTAGTAATTCCGTAATACAATGGAATCCGAATAAAAATACCAATGTATTGTCGAACAAGCGATTTATTCAACCATTTCAAAAAACATTGGAATGTGCTAAGCTTCATTGCAGTTTATTAAAATTTTATATTAGCTTCAATAATATTAAAGCTTGAAATTGAGATTGAAGCTGACATCGCGTAACAGGAAAAGGCGATGCCTTCGCGTAACAGAAGAAGATTAACTTCAATAAATAGGTATGGCTTATGAATTTTAAAATCATAGAATCGAATGCATTCCTAATAAAAAAAAAATACTCAAAAAGCCTGACTGCTTAAAAAGCGAACTAAAAAGACGTAAACAAGAAGAAAATCATGCTGTGCAGTCGGTTGATACATATTCGCGAGCTGGCTGACCAAAACCAGATGTATCCTCCGACTGCACAGCATGATTTTCTTCTTGTTTACGTCTTTTAAGTTCGCTTTTTAAGCAGTCGGGTTTTTTGAGTTTTTTATTTACAACTTTTAGTATTTTTTTAGAATGAGTTACATTTAAACATATAAGTGTTATATATTTTTGAAATCTCCTCTTAAAACCCTTTATTTTGATACCCCACACGATGGGTTTGGAAGAAAATCATTTTTTTTTACCCACAAAATGGCGCCCAAATGTTGCCATTTTTCTTTTCCAATTTTAATGTAGCCAGCGACACTCGCAGGGTTACGACGAATCGATTAACGTAAGAATCATCAATATCGGCCAACGCGTTTGGTCTCTAGAACGCCACACATGAACAAACATACATACATAGACTGACAAACACATTACCCTCCTTCGGCAGTCTGGTAAAAACCGGCCAACTGCGAGTCTGACTCGCGCACAGAGAGTTCCGTATAAACAGCGACACTCATCAAAATAAATAGGTAACATAACTAACGTTCATAAACAATGAAAGCACCTTGTTGACTACGGAACCCAAAAATCAAAGCCACAAAGCATACAGCAGGAGACATTTGCGGCATTTTCACGCTAGGCTGCTTACTTTTTGCGTTACTTTAAAATCTTGGCTTTTATAACAGAACAGCTTACCTGATTCCATCCCTGAAGTAAGACAGCAGCCGCGGCGTCTCCTTGGTGACGGCCTCGCGGTGCACCACGGTGGGCGCCGCCAGGTAGGCCGCCAGCTGCGTGCCCCGGCGCAGCGCCAGACCCGCCAGGGCTCCGCTGCGCTCGCCACCCCACGAGTGGATGTGGCGCTCCAGGAGCTCCCCATTGCCGTTCTCTTTTATTTCTCGACGCTGGTAAAATAAATAATGTCTATAGTTTCTGCCAAAGAAATTTTTTTTTTTTTAAATCTGTGGGACCCTGTTTTTATTAAGTTGGTTATCTGAATGCATTTGCAGCTTTATCTCACAAATCAAGTGACATTTGGCGTAGCTAAACCAAGCTAAACTTAATAAAATTACTAAAGACAAACCAAGACAATCCGGAGGTTGCTTGGGTAGTCTTTGGTATATTATAGCACCTGGGTAATACCCAATAGCCTAAGCGAAACTATAATGTGAAGCTTTGAGATCGAGGAACATGTTCAACATGAGGAGATGTTTCCTGGGTAGAATAAAAATAAATTCTTATCAGTCCGTCAGTGAGATTATTAAATAATATTATACAAGTATTTCTTGCTTTATCAAATAAATAAAAATTCACACAGATAAAGCCCATCTAAGTTCAGGAATGGTGGCTTGTGACGTCACTATGTCAGTACAAAATGTAGCACACCGTGACGTCTCACGATATTTCAACCAGTGTATCCTTGTAATTTTTTGTTTACGTGGCAAAAGAAAAATGTGTCCAATATTTTTTGGTTATCTAACTGAAGGACTAAATAGATATTTTTGTCAACTACCCTATTGGCTCTTGGACTTGATAATGAAAGAGCCAGGGCCTCGTATCTAGAATGCCTAGAAATAATCTTATCTATACCCAGTTACTCACAATAACATCGGGTCCAGCCGGTTGTCCCGGCAGGGAACAAGAGTACACCAAGTAAGTCTCGGCGTCGTAGAACGTGCCGTAGTGTGTGCGAGGCAACAGTTCCGTGTTCGATTCCTGAAAACGAAACTTATGTTAAAATCTTTAAAATACCAAATACGAATTAGAATGTACAATGATTTATTGATGAATTATACAATTTTTATTTATTTAAATATGATGATTTTAATTTATGTTTATTCTTTTTTTTTAATAATATAATTTATCGGCACTTTTATTGTTCGGGATTTGAATTTGTGTTTGCAGTTTTGATGTGGATATGTTTTTGGCGAATTTGAATGTTATACTAAAACTAACCTAATCTTAAGATAAAATATTTATTTTGTGTATTTGAACCGTTTACTGTACATGCGGTGTTAGCCTATAAGTGATTGTTACACTTGCAAATGTATATCTGTCAATCGCAATGTATTTTTATGTGTGTAAACAATTGTTGGTTAACCTAATAAATAAAAAATAAATTAAACAGCTTCCGTGTTATTTTATGAATTCCACATAATATTATTGTTATTTACATAAGCCACCATAAATATTATCTATAACGCCATTCGTAATAACGATAAATATTTAAATCTAATGTATTCATTAGCAAAGTTAACCCAGATCAAAATTAAAAATGAAGCAGTAAAAAAAACAAAAAAATACTACCGACTTCCAAATAAGAAAGTTTGATTGATAGATTTGTTGTACCCATAACTGGTGACATGAGAGTGTACCAAGGCGAACTGTACACATCTGCGTACCCCTTTAGAGCATACTGGCGTGATGTTATGTTATGAAATAGTATAAACAATAAACAGACATGCGATTGCAGCAATTCCGAGAGATTTGCCGTTATTTATTGAAGAGTTCTGTTGTATATCTCCGAAGTCCTTCATCAGACACTCACCATTTTTTTTTTAATCGGTCCACAGTTGACGGAGATATCGGTGAACAAACTCAAAAAAAACAAACAAACATAATGTCGAACACAGAACCTTCTCCTTTTGGTATGTCAGTCAAAAATACATTGCGATTGACAGACATACCTACATTTGCAAGTGTAACCAATCACTTAAGAGGAAACGGGGGTGGTCTTTTCTCCATACAAAAACTCTCGTCTGTTTTCTCTCTGGTTTATGAACTTAAAGCAATGATTTTTTACAGTAAAATAAATATCAACTTCTTCTATGTCCCTATGTTTTCCTTTTTGGTGATATATTATCCGTATAAGAACTAGAACCCTCTCAAAATGCTCAAAATTGTCTGTATTGAGTCGCTGTCTTCAGAGCCTTAGTGTACAAATTTCATAACTATTAATGAAAAAAGGAAAACATAGGGACATAGTAAATATCCTTCTTATTCAGTTTATGAAATATCTTCTAAATCGGTCCAATATTGGAGGAGAAAACAGACGAGAGCCAAACCTCGAATTATGACTTTTTACTTAAGAAAATTTGTCGAATCTGCGGTTGTCCTTATCGCACGAATTTGTGGGCGGGGTTTGACGCAAGGGGTCTGCATAATACGTACACAGACGAAAAGGTGATGCGTAGTAGTTGAAAATAATATCGATATACTAGTGTTGTAAACAGTTATCGATAAACACATTTATATTGTTTGCATGTGCTGTTTAGTGGGAATTACAAATAGAAGTATTAAAAAGTAATGGATACAAAATAAAATTAAGTGCATGTCTTTATTTATTTATTTATTTATATATATACACTTTATTGTACACCATAACAAACAAGAAAAAGAAACTTAATACTAAAAATATACAATGGGCGGCCTTATCGCATACCGCGAAATGTTTATTACAAAAAGTTTTCAATACAAAACAGTAAATTATATATCGGATAGGTATCCGCAGTCTCTAGATCGCCTACTAGGTACATCAGCGAAATTAAACTTATTTCAACGTCAGCCGCACGGGTCAATCCACAGAACAGATAAAAGAGGTTTTATCTGTTCTGTGGGTATGCTTGCCGTGGTTGTTCCGTGGATGGGTGACCATCTTTACATACCAAGACCCGTCCGTGTCTCGCCAAGCACGTTAAGCCGTTGGTCCCGGCTGTTATTTTCGGCTTTGACATCCTGAAAGTCTGACTCGTTTTACCAAGGGGTTTCATATTACCCAGTAACTGGTTGTGGAGGTCAGATAGGCAGTCGATCTATCAAAATACTGGTATTCAGCTGCATCTGACTCCAACGTAGATGGGAAAAGGCTAGGCAGACGTGCTTTCTCTCACTGGTTTATTCTTTGGTATCCGATCGTCAATGATTTCTGGTGAAAGGCTAATGCCTTAGGCTTGCCACTAATGTGGTACCTAGAACTTTTCTATTAATGGTTCCATTTTTTGCCATAATGCATTGTCCCTCTTAATATTTTGAAAAATAAAAGCTTTTGGGACTCCATAAAATAAAATAACAGAAATTTCGACGAGTTATGTGTAGTTGGCCTTGTACTTAGTAGAAGTAATTTTGATTCTGTTTTAATTGTAACATTTTGCCTTTAAACGTACATAAATCTATAACATCATCATCATCGTCATCATATCAGCCGAAAGACGTCCACTGCTGGTAACAGGCCTCCCCCAAACGTCACCACATTGATCGGTCCCGTGCGTCTCGCATCCAGTGGATCCCCGGAACCTTCACCAAGTCATCGGTCCACCTGGTGGGAGGCCTTCCAACGCAACGTCTTCCGATTCGCGGTCGCCACTCCAGAACCTTTCTGCCCTATTGGTCATACGTTCTGCGAGCAATGTGCCTTGCCCACTGCTACTTAAGTTTGGTAATTCTTCGGGCTATGTCGGTAACCCTGGTTCTCTTGCGGATCTCTACATTTCTGATTCGACCACGCAAGGAAACTCCATGCATATCCCTCTCCATTGCCCTTTGGGTGACTGTAAGCTTTCTGATGAGGCCCATTGTAAGCGACCATGTCTCAGAACCATATGTCTGGCAACACACACTGGTCTGGTCACTGTGTCTCAAGTCTATACTTGTGACACTGTGGTAAGTTGGACGAGAATATACCGCAACTTCTCGAACACTGCCCAGCCAAGTCGAATTCGACGGTTGACCTCTTTCTCGAAGTTGTCCCTACCCAACTGGATCGTTTGTCCCAGGTAGACATAGTCGCCCACAACTTCGAGTGAAGAGTATCCGACTTTGATTGGAGTGAGTGTAAAATGGGCATTCAACATCACCTTGGTTTTGTCCATGTTCATCCTAAGACCCACTCTTTAGGTAGCTCTACTGAGGTCATCGAGCATTGTACTGAGGTCCTCCATGGTCTCCGCCATGACCACTATATCGTCGGCAAACTGAAGGTGATTGATGTATTCGCCATTGACATTTATGCCTAGCCCTTTCCAGTTCAGAAATCTGAAGACATCCTCCAGTGCAGCGGTGAACAGTTTCGGAGATATGACGTCTCCCTGTCTCACACCTCGCTGCAGAAGGACGGGTTCCGAGGTCTGATCCTGAAGTCGAACTGACATGGTGGCCTTTTTATACACACTTTTCAACACTTCGATGTACTGGTAGTCAATTTGGTACCGTTGGAGAGACTGCAGTACAGCCCAAGTGTCGATCAAATCGAAGGCTTTCTGGTATTCCACAAACGCTAAACAGAGAGGCAGGTTGTACTCTTCGGTCTTCTGTATAACCTGCCGCAGCGTATGTACCTATGTGGTCTACGGAGACGATTAGTGATGATCCTTGAAAACAGTTCTAAATCTGTTTATTTTTGTTCAATTCCGTCTTCAGGTGACATTCTTGCAATTTCGTAAGGACAGTTTACCTCTATTATCGAGTCTTGACCTATCAGACCATCCAGGCTTGCCGCGAAAAAGGGTTTCTTTTCATCGATAAACATTCCACACTCTAATACCTGTAGGCCCGTGTGCTTGATAAATTGATCGATCGCTTTAGATTCAGTTTCCTTGCCATAATTGGTAGCCACAGTTCCTTTAAATTTGTTATATAATAACGTTTCTCAAATTTTGCGAACCAATGTTTTCGGTCGCATCTTACATATTCGCCCAACATTCGATGCCGTATGCCTCTTTAGTCTTTCAATTTCCCATAAGCTATTATCGCTTTGGCCCCCACTATTTTTCTTTGAACATCCTTAGTTGAGAGCAATCTTTCAAGAAATATTTTTTCTTTTAATTTATATAAATCCAAAGGCATATCTTCTTCTATCTTCTTCCAACTCTAAGCGACCGTAGTTTTTAACAGGTTCTGTAGTTCTTTTTATTTTGCTCGTGCCGTCTTTGGGATATGTCAGTTTTCTTTTTCGGAAAATCTCTGTGATTTTTTTCGAACAAGAAATATTTTTTCTTTTAATTTATATAAATCCAAAGGCATATCTTCTTCTATCTTCTTCAAACTCTAAGCGACCGTAGTTTTTAACAGGTTCTGTAGTTTTTTTTATTTTGCTCGTTCCGTCTTTGGGATATGTCAGTTTTCTTTTTCGGAAAATCTCTGTGATTTTTTTCGAACGCTGCTTTTGATCTATTTTTTTTTATTTGCCCGGACTGCAGCCCTGTATTATTTTTTGGATGCGTGAATGAATAGGCCTTCGATATTTCATGAAGTTACTGCTCCACTTGTCTGATATGATATGAGCCTGCAAAGTTAACTCTTTTTCCGCCAATAAATTTGGCAATTACATAATTAAATTGCTCCACAGTATTATTAGTCACGTCCAAAAAAAAAGATTTTCTGCATTTGCTGTTAAGAATAACAGATATTCTTGGATATCAGTCCACAATCCACAACAACAAAAGTTACGAGTGACTGGGGCGATTACAAGAAATGCGCGAGCCGCGGCCGGGAGCGTTTCGGAGGCACGCACACACCGTCAACTTACACACACATGGATAGGGCGGCCGGACGCCACGCGCTCGCAGTTCGCAGAGCGACAGCGATAGTTTTTTCAAATACCTATTTTTCAAAAGTCTCTCCGCCCGTATTTCCTCTTAAAGGCTAACACCGCATGTACAGTAAACGGGTTATTCATAATATTTTTAATTTTTTTTTTCAACATTTAGGCAATAAAAAGGTTACGGTACGGTTTCTAATGTATTCATTGGCAAAGTTAATCCAGATAAAAAAAAATGAAGCAGCGAATAACCTAGGTCAGTGATCCCGAGTTGGCGCCAATAGCTTACAAAATAAATAGAAATCAGAGTCTACAATAAGTTCTGGCTATTAATCTCGATCCGAATAGCTGGCTGTCTGCGCGGGCGACGACGACGACCGTTATTAAGAAAAAAATAAACAATGAGAGATTGCCATCTTCATTTCGTAACTGTTATTATCGAGAGCTATAATTTAGTCAATGACTAGTTATATACGCGTGTGCGTTGCAAATTGTGTCGTTATAAATTGTCCATAATAAGTAGCTGGTATGCTTGAATGTCATAATCAAAATATGTCACGCTCTTTGAAGCGAAATGCGATATTTCAAATGTGCTGATTGCTGTTTTAATATTGAGTGAAAAATTAATTGTCTTCGCCAGCGGCGGCGGCGGCGGCGATCGCGGTTTTTCTGAATGGCACGTCATTGGCCATTCATGCATAGTGATTAGGGCATGAATATCGGAATCTCGGCATCTCGTAATATCGGAATATTTGAACGAAATTGCCAACATTGAAATTCCGATACTGAGTGATCCAATATCGGAATCTCGGTATATATCAGAAGATAAAGTTTATTTTAGCTCCTTGTGAATCGCTGAGCGCGATAGTGTGTTCAAACCCGTTGACGCCGGTGATTAGCAGTGATCGGATAATTTTGCGCTTATTCACTTAATTTACTTAATGAAAAAATAATTTGGTCATGCTTAGGTTGCGGGCATCCGCTGGATGCGAGACGCACGGAATCAGTAAATGTGGCGACACTTAAGAGGGGACTCTAGTGAGACTTTCTCCATACAAACACATTCTGCTGTTTTCTTCGTGGATAATGCCTCTAGAGCAATGATTTTTTTTCCATAAAATCTAGGTCTAATTAATACGTGCCTGTATCATTTCCTTTTTTCCAAAACATAATCACAAAAATAAATATGACAATCCAAAAATCCGAAAAAAATGCCCGTTTTTACCGCCATGTTCAGAAGACTTTCAGACAAAATGTATAAGTTTTTAACAAAAAAGGAAATGATAGGAGCATAGATATACTTTTCCTCTAAATTTTGATATAAGAATTTTTTAGATCAGACCAGTTTTCATGAAGAAAACAGCAGAATACTAATGCAGTTGTCCCTTTCGCACTTTACGGGGTGAGGTTGGAGGTGACGCGACGGCAATAGTTTCTTCAAATACCTATTTTTCAAATTCCTGTTGACTAGAGTCCGCTCTTAAGGGAGGGCTATTTTCAGCAGTCTTTCGGCTGAAATGATGCTGATGATGAATTTTTTCATACTTTACTCATGGTACCTGTTCCGAAACAGCCCTCTAAAGATCGCCTTGAGAAACATTTTTTTTCCCATTGTGCCACTTGCTTGAAATTGCACATTTTCATTCAGTCTTCTGCTTGAATAAATACAACAAATTAGTCAATCCGTTCACTAACCTGTTGGATAAATCAACTTCTACTGCTTGACTATATTGCCTCTACATTATAAATTTTTCATTGATATTCCATTTGGATTGAATAAAACAAAGATGGGATAATTATATTTTACCATTGTTATATTTTAATTAGTTTAATATAGTTGTTTTATGAAATAAGTATATTCTCGGCAATCCATGCAAGCGATTAGAGTGAGCCACTATAGAAAATCTTAATATGTCGCTGCATAAACGTATTTTTATACACTTAATCCAACCACATTCAAAATTTGTGCAATTAACAAAAACAATACGTTATCTAACGGATGTGCGCAATTCCGATATAAATAACGGAATACCGATATTGAGATCAAATACCGGAAATCAATATCGGAATTGAAAACCGATATTACATGCCCTAAGTGCGGCATGTGAGTGCGTATCTCCCTGGCGTTATAACACGACACCAAGCACTGGATAATCCACGTGTTTTAATTACACGCGATCTACTTTTTGTAAATATGCTTTCGAGTGTTTATACGCATATTATGCTTATTAATTCTATGCGTATGGTAATTTTATTCTGTCGGAATAGCTCGATAATTAGTTCAGTCGAGCAAACATGCTGTGGAGGCTGGTAACATTGATACACTGCGTGTTGCTGTTTGTGTTTTTGTTTGGTATGACATTCAACTCTTTTCCGAATCGTTCATGTTCAAGGATCTGTCTCATCTGTTGTATACGTATTTAATGCATTCTACACTAGCAAAAGTGGCTGCAACTTTATTTTGCTTTCTAGTAGGTATTTAATTTACTAGAAAGCAGAAATTAATGATAATTATTTAATTATCATTAATTTATCGTTAATGAATAGCTCTGTTACTCAGTTAGTTATCTGTTTCTTTATGATTGTTTAAACTTTTCTCTTTTACTTGTTTACAGCAAAAGCGTAGAATACAAATTATTTTTAAAAGTTTTAAATTAAGTATAGATTATCATCATCATCATATCAGCCGAAAGACTTCCACTGCTGGACATAGGCATCTCCCAAGCGTCGCCACATTGACCGTTCCCGTGCGGCCCGCATCCAGCGGATCCCCGCACCCTTCACCAGGTCATCGGTCCACCTGGTGGGAGGCCAATAAACGCAACGTCTTCCGGTTCGCGGTCGCCACTCCAGAACCTGTCTGCCCCATCGGCCATCCGTTCTTCGAGCAATGTGCCCTGTCCACTACCACCTAAGTTTGTCAATTCTTCGAGCTATGTCGGTAACCCTGGTTCTCTTACGGATCTCTACATTTCTGATTCGATCACGCAAGTAAATGCCGAGCATAGGCCTCTCCATTGCCCTGCTGCTTGTAAGTCCCGAACGCTGCCCAGCCGAATCGGAATCGACTGTTGACCTCTTTATCGTAGTTGGCCCTACCCAACTGGATCGTTTGTCCCAGGTAGACATAGTAGTCCACAACTACGAGTGCAGAATCTCCGACCTTGATAGGAGTGGGTGTAACATGGGCATTTAACATCACCTTGGTTTCGTCCATGTCTATGTTCAAATTATTATTACCATAATAAAAAAACGATGTATCCATTAAAGTGATGTTTACTTTAACTTATGAGTAGAAGGAACACGACGACACCTTCTTGCTAGGTTCGTACTGTGGCTGCTAGCAGCTGTGATCAATGATCGACGTCTAGCTATAGCTTGCTATTGATGAGGACAATATTATTGTTACGAGCTGGGGTTCAGGGATAAATTATTTAAACAGCTGACTTCAATTAATCACTGTTTATTACAAAAACACTTCTTAAACAATTCTATTACTTCGCACTATTTTCCGCTTTGATCGCTCTGTATCGCTTCTCAATCGAAACTGTCCCACGACGAACCCGACCGCTCTTTATATAGCCCGGAAGATGTTTCTAGAACGTTCCATACTGTTCTAGGTACTTCGAGAATCTTCCAGAACAATCGACTTTTGAACTCATTGTTCTCGAAGCGACTAGAAACTTCCAGAATGTTCGAACATTCTGGAAAATTCTACACGACACGAACTTTCGAGAACATTAGTTCCGCTATTCGATACTAGATGGCGCCACTAGTTACTACTTAGTTCTTCTACTCGTCACTAGATGGCGCTGCCCTATCTTGTAACATTATTATGACCAGCTGAAGACATAATATAAGCTTATGATCATGATACGGTACCTAAACATCTGTAGTCACAGGAGGAACAACTTGAAAATAAATATTCTTGTAAATTGTTTTAATCTTTGATCTATCTCCTATAGATAAAGCTTTCACTACCGCAAAAAAATCTAAAAAACCGACTGCTTTAAAAAAAAGAGGATACATATTCGCGAGTTAGCTGACCAAAACTAGATGTATCCTCCGACTGCACAGCATGATTTTCTTTGTGTTTACGTCTTTTTAGTTCACTTTTTAAGCAGTCGGGTTTTTAGATTTTTTTAAATTACCTTTTTTTATTTACAACGTTTTAGTTATTATTTTTCTCGAATTTGGTACATTTAAACATATAAGTGTTTTATATTTTTGAAATCACCTCTTAAAACCCAAACGATGGGATTAGAAGAAAAAAACTCCCCACAAAATGGCGCCCGAAATCCGCCATTTTTTGCTTGCTGATTGTTTGCTTTTTTGCCAGTGACACTCGCAGGGATAAGACGAATCGATTGGCGTAAGAATTATCAAAATCGGCCAACGCGTTTGGTCTCTAGAACGCCATATAGGAACAAACATACATACATACATAGCCTGATAAAAACATTACCCTCCTTCGGCAGTCGGGTAAAAATACGAGGCAGTATTTGACCATCGTTTCCACAATGGAAGTGGATATCGTGACCGAGATCATCTTCCAAGTAAGGCAATAGTGGCTAACAATTCCCGTGACTGATAGCAATCTTTGTTTGTATTGTAATGTAAAGTTGAAAATCGTTCAGTCGCGGTCTGGCGGGCCTTCCTCCGTCCATGTAGCGGGACCGAGATGTGGTGTGACTCACTCGGCTCACTGATGGTACCATTCAGGGCTGGCTCACTAGGTATATTAAAAAAAGTAAAGATTGTTTATTAGTAAACATTCTTCTGAATTCCTAACGGACCGTTTGGTGAAATTATTCCTAGGCACCATTTGACCATTTGAAGTGCACATTCGAACAGTTTTATTGCGTAATGAATTCGGAAAGGCAAAGGTTATGAAATATCGACCAATCATATAGACGGAAAGCCATATCGCGTTTTCATCTCGCATGTGTTTCGTCGATTTATATATAAACCAACTATTTAAAAAAAAAGAGTAAGTATGGAGTTTCTTGTGCGTTCTTCTCCATAACAATCTACTTTCCGAATGCACGGTAGAATCATTTTTTATTACTTGTAAATTTTAATTTTAATTTATCTGACGTTCAAAAGTTCCGTTTATTGGCCTAGTTGAATAAATATATTTGACTTTGATTTTTCATACTCTTTTTCCTTCGCCTTGCCGAATTCATTACTAAAGCTGCTGCAGCCAATTGGTTCGATCATATAGACGGAAATCCTTAACGCGTATTTCATCTCGAACGTGATTGGTCGATTGATGGGATCAAATCCTTCGCCTTGCCGAATTTATTACAAAATAAGTCTGCTGGTTTGCGATAAAATTTTAATTTCATATCTTCCGTAACGACGGGAATATTTTCTACAGTAAACTAAGTTGTCTTAGCATTTGCATGTTCCTTTGTTAACGCGATACGAGAAAGTACAGCTGCCAAGCAAACTTTCTCACATTAGCTAGGACTTTAAAAGTTATTTTATTTAATCCGTGACAGAAAAAAGAAAGTGAGTAATATTTTAATTTGTTGTAATTAATTTATCTACAAATGCAGCTATAGAAACTTGAAAAATGTGATGTTTATAATTTATTATTGTGAAGGATTGTTTTGGCTAACCCTGTTGAAAAATTATATCTGTGTCGACTACCGCATTGGTCTTCCGTTATAAATTCACAATGCAAGTCTTGTTGTCGGCCATTATTTATCTTTATAGAGCACACTAGTTAATTAATTTATTGGAGAAATTGTATGAAATTGTTAACACGAGAGGTGCATCTACGAACGAACAAATAAATTGCGGCGGCCTGCTTATTAAGGATTTATTTGACAGCGCGAGAAATCTGACAGAAAATGATAGGAATCTTAAAAGATGATTACAGGTAAGTTTTTATAGTCTCCGTGTTTATGATCTTATCGGCATGAAATAAACAGCTTAATTATTTTTAGAATCTTGTTGATGATATAGTGCTACTTTCAGATACGTGTTGTTCTTGCACAAGCTTTCATGTACCCCCGTGTATAGGGTTAGTAGCCAAATGGCAAAAAACGCTACCCTTAAAGATGCGTCATGTCTGTCTGTCTGTCCGTCCGTATGTCACAGTCACTTTTTTCCGAAACTATAAGAACTATGCTGTTGAAAATTGGTAAGTTGTATTCTATGAACCGCATTAAGATTTTTACACAATAATAGAAAAAAAACAATAAATTTTGGGACCCATAGGTACTTCAAAATGAAACTAAAAAATAAAAACATCAAACCCATACGTGTGGGGTATCTATGGATAGATCTTCAAAAATGATATTGAGGTTTATAATATCATGTTTTTCTAAACTGAATAGTTTGCGCGAGAGACACTTCCAAAGTGGTAAAATGTGTCCCCCCCCCCTGTAAATTCTAAAATAAGAGAATGATAAAACTAAAAAAAAATTATGATGTACATTACCATGTAAACTTCCACCGAAAATTGGTTTGAACGAGATCGAGTAAGTAGTTTTTTTTTAATACGTCATAAATCTATACCGCATTTAGCAAGTACGGAACCCTTCGTGCTCGATTCCGACTCGCACTTGGCCTGTTTTTCTGTATTGATTGACAGTAAACCAGTAAACAGATGAATGTCTAAACTTATCAAACTGAACAATGAGTGTATTGACTTTCCAGGCTTCTCGGGTATTGCGAACAAGAGATTAAGGTTACACTAGTCGAAAATTCTTCCATACAAACGTAGTCTAGAGATTACTCCACTGTTTGACGATGTCCGTTCAAAATAAAAAATGATATTTATACTACACCTGCTCGGAAAGTACCTTGATACTTTATCAAATTTACGGTAGAAAGTACGTCATTGCATATCGAACAAAAATGCGGCGAGAAAACGCATCTGAGCGGGAGAGAAAAGTGTATGAAAATCCATTTCTTACGTGGTTTTTCTTTTTTAATTTTGGGTAAGACTATGCGCTGGTAACCTAAATATCAAAAGCCAAAAAGTTTTTACAGTGAGTTTTTATCTCCAAGTTCGCAAAATGACACTGGCCACTAGCTGTGTGTTGGATGGTGTCAAACAATTTGAAAAAAGAACATGTGAAAATTGCAGACGCCATTGGCGCCATTTTCAATTTCAATATAAATTTCAATTAGTTAAGATTTAGTTTTTTATTTTCCTCGTAGGTGTAGTTTAAAGCACTATGTATCACTCGAGAGAAAGTGCGATTCCCGATCTCGGGTGTTTTAATTTAGCCCTCGCCTACGGCTCGGGCTTCAAACGACACCCTCGACGGTAATCGGTCACTTTCTCCTCTCGGTGAACAATGTACTATATTTTGTCTCATCATTATCTGGTCCTTTAGGGAAACAAAAATGTAAAAAAAAAAATATATTTAAAAGTTATGAGCGTCGAAAGATCTATATTTTAACACTAATTTTAACGCATCTTTGGACGGAAATAAATACCACAAGAAGAAGGAAAATTGTTAACGGCCTCCAGACAGGGATAGATTAGTAATTCAACAATGCAAATAATGTTATTTTATAAATATACATTTCGTGGTTTTGTCATGATATCTAGACTCCCAAAGGTCTGTTTATAAAGGAGAACGGCAGGCTTGTATGGGAGTTTCGTACCGCTAATAGAAATTTTGTGTTTTGGGATATTTTTTGTTTTATTTGGTAGTTAATATGATACATAATCCCTTTTTAAATTCTTAGATTTTTTAAACTTGGGACGTAAATGTTATAACCAGTTTTATTTTTTAAGGTTATGTACTAGTGTACCAATGTAGATTGTTACATAAAGGTAAATGTTGCATTATGTGTTATGTAAATTATTTGTTGCTATCTTTGTAGTGTTTTACTTACCATTAAGCAGGTAGATTGAGGTGCGGATCGTACCTACTCAGGGCATTAGGAGATACCTATATCCAGCAGCCGACTGCAACAGTTTGATAATGATGAGTTTGATTATATTTTATGTTATTTCTATTTCTAAGTAATTAATTATCAATTCAATATTTGTGTTATTTTACGCAAGGCAATTTCTAATAACATAACTGCGTTTAGCGTACGATTTTATAACGTTTATATATAAAAATCTTTAGATTGATGTTTTTAATTAATCCGAACTTTTAAAAATAGTAAACTTACATGCAAATAAATGGCTTAGTTGACATAATAAGTGGTACAAATTCTATAACCGAACAACAGAAAAAGTATGCGGTACAAAATCTGCCATTCACCTTTCGCGAGCTCGTTTTCGTCCTAAATCATCATCCATTTCGATACAAATTTGCAAAAGTGCTAATTCGTACGCGAACTAGCTTCTTAATGCTCATCACAGCATCTATTTCTTTCGCACGTGCTGTCGGATAAGATAGCATGCATTTTAACCCCGCGCACAAAATATTTCGTGCCGTCGACTAGTTCAACTTTAAGCGCACTTGACCTACTAAAGCTATTTATCTCACTGTAGAAAGTAACATCTAATCAAGCCGCCAATTGTACGTAGCTGTGGTTACGGTGTCAGATTACTAGAAACTCAATTATGTTACAGATATGAAGTGCAACAGAAAGTGGGTAATACAAGATAAATGGTGATATGTTTGGTTGAAATGATGGCTGGACGAATGTCTGCGTCAGAGTGCGTCGCATAGCGCGCAGCTAACAAGCGTGGTGCGCTCGCGCAGCGTCCATGCATCTCGCTGCAATTTATAGTTATGTTGAATTGTATACTTTCTCTTGTCACTTTGTATGCAAGAAAATTATCATCATACGTTGCTATAGTTTGAGTAATAAATTAAATTGGCATATTGTAATTCTAAAGTTAATAATAAATGTTGAAACTTCTAACTTGCCGGTACATTTTATGACTCGCAAAAGGAATTGATACTCTCATTGTTAATTATTATAGACAACTTGATTTTTAACCGACAGAAAAAGAAGAGTTTTACAAGTTTGACGTGTGTTGTAACTGTGTATTTGTGTGTCTGTGGCATCGTAGCTCCTAAACGGAAGAAGCGATTTAGATTTAGTTTTTAGGGTTCCGTAACCAAAGTGTAAAAACGAGACCCTATTACAAAGACTCCGCGGTCCGTCTGTCCGTCTGTCAGCAGGCTGTATCTCATGAACTGTGATAGCTAGGCAGTTGAAATTTTCATAGACGATGTCGAGAGTTCGAACCCAGGCAAGCTCTTTATTTTGTGTAAAATATTTCATTTCACTTCTCTCAAAAACGGTGAAGGAAAACATCGTGAGGAAACCGGCATGTCCTAGATCCAAAAATTCGAAGACATGGGACATCCACCAACACACAATGGGCCCAACCCCTCTCACAGAGAGGTGGCCTGTGTCCCAGCAGTGGGAACATTTATAGGCTGATGGTGATGATGATGACGTTCAGAGAAACACACTTTCGTGCACAATAATTATATATCATTACCGCTATTAGCAAAAAATAACTGTAAAAATTCTGTCACGGGATAAAATTAATTGTCACACAATGAAATATCATTGCACGCGAAAATGCAAAAGGTTAAACGATCTGGATTGAACTCATTATGTAAAAGGTAAGATTTGGAAATGTACAGAGTTCGTTCTCATGAAATGTTCAAATCTTCACAGACACTCAGACAGATCACAGTTTCGACATTTTCCAGTTCGTTGCAATCGTTATTGTTATGCGTTTGGTGAGAAAACATAGTTTACCGTATTGACCTTTCACACGCTCTACTAAATTAAGGAAATAATCACAACATTACACAGATTGTTTGGGTAAATACCGAAAACGTTTTTCATTGTTTCTGGCACCCTAAACACAAGTTTAATCTTACATTGGGTGCCAGAGTTCATCGTAAACACTCTTTTCCCTAGTTGTAACGCAACCTGTTATGATAAGTGTTTTCTTGTACAATTTGAAGTTAATAAAGTGATTAAAAAAAAAAGTTATGAGGATTTTTAGCATTTTGATTTTCATAAACAATAACATCATTTCTTTTTTCCCCGAAGGGTTGGGCAGTTGTACACCTACATGTCTAGAGCGGTCATATTGCGTAAAGCATTTGGCAAGGCAAAGGGCAAAGAGTATAAAAATCGACCAATCACATATTCGGAAATCCACATCGCGTCTTTCATCACGCATGTGATTGGTCGATATTTCATGGTCTTTGCCATTTTCATTGCAGAATACATTACGGAATAAGGCTGCAGGTATCTTTAAGTGGGTCGCAGATAATTTTGAAATAGATTTACCGCGGCCCTGGCACAAGCAACTGAAGGAATACGGGTGGGTTTTAGTCAGTAAAAGTCTGACAAGCCTTCCCGCTTCACCCAGTGCGGAAGAAGTCCTTGGATGATTTCACACCGCAATAAAATTGGTTTATTTACTGTGTTTACGTCCCATGCAATATGGGGCCAGCCTATTGGCATCAACCGGACATATATGTATATCCGGGTTCCAGCAGCCTAATTGCATTAGTTAATTCGGCAGGGCAAAAGGTATGGACTCCATAAAAGAGTATGACAAATTCCCTTTAATTATTTCGGTATTGCCAAACAATATTGGACACTTTCATTAGTGAAGATTTTCGAAAGAGTCCAATAATTTTCAGTTTGCCAGGCCCGGGAATCGAACCGATAGACCTCATTCTCAAAAGTACCGTTTGTGACAACTAGACCAAACGAAGCAGTGTGGTTTTCTTTTTAGTTTATTTTTCAAAAGTATAAGTACTTTTAAAGCAATAAAGATCTAGAGATCTCATCTAACTATTTATTATAGTAATAAAATAAGAGACGTATAATACCAATCTAATAAATGCGAAAGTAATTGTCTGTCTTCCTGTCTGTCACCGTTTCACGCTTAAACCGCAGAACCGATTTATATGAAAGGGGAATGCCCATTTTGTAAGGGAACTTGGGCCCCTTTGAAAAAATGGTTGTATCTTGATGAATTTGGTTGTATATTGTAGAATTAGAAAATATTTTTTATTTATTTTGCGGGGTTCACGAGATATAACGATGTTTCTGTTCTTGAAATGAACCCTTATTACAATGTAATAAGGTGCATACAAATGTCCAAGTGAAGGCACCTGATCTATTGTTGTCTGTACATATAAAGTAAAGGACACGGATGAAAAAATATACAAAATATAAATCCTATCTTTGGATAATATTGAAATCGCAGACGCGATACCTCATAAGGGGCCTGTGTATGGGGCCTGTGTTGGTGAGACCCTGGGAAGGACATGGATAGTTTTTCCCCGGAAATCATCCTTAAGGTGGTGCAATGAGGGGTGGAAGTTTGTATGGTGAATTAATCATTTCACAAGTAAGGCGGCCCACAGATTTAATCCGCTCTAATACCAACAACTAATATCAAAGGTATTTGTTTTTACCCGACTGCCGAAGGAGGGTAATGTGTTTATCAGTCTATGTATGTATGTAAGTATGTATGTATGTATTTATGTATGTATGTTTGTATGTATGTTTGTTCCTATATGGCGTTCCAGAGACCAAACGCGTTGGCCGATTTTGATGATTCATACGTCAATCGATGCGTCTTAACCCTGCGAGTGTCATAGGCTACATTAAAATTGGATAATAGAAAAATGGCGGATTTTGGGTGCCATATTGTGGGAGCCCAAACTTTTTTTTCTTCCAAACCCATCGTGTGGGGTATCAAAATAAAGGGTTTTAAGAGGTGATTTCAAAAATATATAACACTTATATGTTTAAATGTATCTAATTCGAAAAAAACTAACTAAAAAGTTATAAATAAAAAAACTTAATTCAAAAAATCAAAAAACCCGACTGCTTCAAAAGCGAACTAAAAAATCGTAAACAAGGAAAAAATCATGCTGTGCAGGCGGAGGATACACCAGATTTTGGTCAGCCAGCCCGCGAATATGTATCCTCCGACTGCACAACATGACTTTTTCCTTGTTTACGACTTTTTAGTTCGCTTTTGAAGCAGTAGGGTTTTTTGATTTTTTTCCTTATATTTATTTACTATTCCGAACGAATACCACTCTTTAAATAATTTAATTAAATGTGCGAACAAACAAGTAACAACTTGAATTTGGTACAGTCAGCTAAGTCAAACCAAACCAAATTTTTCAATTAAGGTTACATTTGTCGACAATTCTTCCATACAAACTTAGTCTAGAGATTACTCCACTGTTTGACGATGTACGTTCAAAATAAAAAATGATATCAATTTGTCTCATCATTATCTAGTCCTGTATGGAAACAAAAATGTAAAAAAAAAATATATTTGAAAGTTATGAGCGTCGAAAGTTCCATATTTCAACACTGTAAAGTGTAGAGTTCGTAGGTAGGTCGCTGGTGTGTTGGGAGGCCGGGGGATGAACGGAAACAACGGTTTTCATCGGTAAACAAACGGCGGGCGAGCGTCCTTCGCGTTGTGTCGCGGTGCGTGTGCGCGTGTTGGAATCTAACGTCTGACTGCGGGGGCCAGGGGGCGCGATGGCGCGCCAACCCTTTCCGCGAATGATTGAATGTAGAAACGAATCGCGGACCGAATGAGCACAGGCGCGAATGGGACGCTCGCGCGGGCATTTCAATTTATTCATAACATCAATAGTTCCACACATAAATACATGAAATAGGCATGGGCAACATACAAGGTAAGTATTTAGTATTAAGACACATTTAGGTTATTTAGCTTTAAGTTATAGTTTTAGGATTAGTTATAAGTTTATTAGCTTAAGTAGGTACACATTACAGGTAAGTATGAATGTGTGATGCGTCGCCTACAATCTGCCTCCTTAGTGCTAACTAGTTAGCGCTATCACTAACCCTAGGTGTAAGTAGAGCGACGCGAGTTACAGGCCTGCGTAACAAGCCGGTGCGAGTGCGCACATCTACTACGCGGACGCGGCCATCTCTACCTGCATGGGTCTCACTTACCACTCCGTGTCGCCAGCAGCTGCGCTCCAAGTTGGGTTCGACGAGCACCACGTAATCGCCAACCTGTAAACCCTCAGACTCTGACGTCCATTTCTGACGAGGTATCAAAGTAGGTAGGTATTCTTTTACCCAACGTGACCAAAACATGTCGGCCAGTCGCTGTGCCACCCGCCAGCGCTTCCTAAGTAATAAGTCAGAATTATCATATTTACCAAACTGTGGGCTAGCGGATGACGAGCCAATCAAAAAATGATTGGGCGTGAGCGCCTCTGGGTAGGACGGGTCGTCAGAAACGTGCGTTATGGGGCGACTGTTAACCAGTGCTTCAACCTCAGCCATCAATGTCAACAACGTGTCAGGATGCGGAGCACGCTCCTTCAAGATTACCTTTAGGGACGACTTGACGGTGCGGATCATGCGCTCCCAAGCACCACCCATCTCAGGTGCGCCAGGGGGGATAAATTTCCACTCTACTCCACGTTTGGCTCCAGCCTCGCGCACTGCCTCCTGGTCTAGGTCAGCCATGCTACGCTTCAGCTCCGTGTCGGCGCCACGCAGGTTAGTACCATTGTCCGATATTATTACCTGGGGCATACCACGACGAGCGGCCATTCGCCTAAGCGCCATAATGGTGGAGTCTGTGGTGAGGTCCTCGGTCACCTCAATGTGTATCGCGCGTATGGTCAAACACGTGAAGAGCATACAATACCTCTTAGGTCTGCTGCGACCGATGGTTACCTCCAGCGGTCCAAAAAAGTCAACGCCTGTGTACGTAAAGGGACGCCTATTGTGCTGCAGCCGGTCCGGCGGCAGGTCCGCCATGCGCTGCGGCTGCGGCGCGGCGCGTCTGTGGCGGCAGAACAAGCAACGGGCCGCAACGCTGCGGACGGTCGGCCGCAGTCGCAGCACCCAATAGCGCTGCCGTAAATTATTCACGACCAGCTCGTTCGCACCATGTAGTGCTTGCCGGTGTGCGTATTCCACCAACAAACGGGTAATCCTGTGGTGTCCGTCTAAAATAGCTGGTCGCCGTACGTCATCAGGGACTCCTGCAACGGACTCGATACGACCACGAACACGTAAAATACCTGCATCATCTAAGTACGGCGTAAGTTGACGCAAGCGGCAGCTAGGTGGCAGCTGTTTGTTCTGCTTCAAACATGCAATTTCCTTATTAAAACTGTCTAATTGTGATTTTCGAATCAGTAGGTCCTCTGCCTCCTTCATTAGAACAATGTCAAGCTCGCAGGTCTTACGCTGACATTTTCTAATGAACAACAAAACTCTAGCGGTGGCACGGACAAGAGTAATCCAATTAGAAATGTTACCTTCATCAGGCAAAACCGGTGACGAACAGCTGTCTGCAACAACCACATTTACCGCACGTACTTCACACTCGGCGTCCTCCTGCAAATTGGTAAACTTACGATCCTTAGGCCACTGATCTTCTGGCAGCCTCAAAAACGTAGGACCCTGGAACCAGGTACTGGAGTACGCCAGTGGCGGCGCGTCATCACGCGTGGCGATATCCGCCGCGTTGTGTGCCGTTGGGACGTGTCGCCATTCACACGACTTCGTCAATTCATCAATCTCACCCAGTCGGTGAGCCACATAAGGCTTATAATTACGTGGGTCGCTGCGGATCCATTGTAGGACCGTGCTAGAATCCGTCCAGTAATACCTCTTCCCAGGCTGAACATCTTTGTGCTCGCGCTGCGTCGCGGCGGCGAGCCGCGCTCCCAGTAGCGCGCCCTGCAGCTCCAACCTTGGAATAGACACGGGTCGTAACGGGCTTACCCTGCATTTACTGCTTACAAAACACACTAGTACACGGCCATCTGCACGTGTAAAACGAAAATATACTACCGTTGCATACGCTTTTGATGAAGCGTCGCAAAAAACATGCATTTGTACGTTAACAATATCATTTTGGTTCGAATCCGAAATGTTCGATGACCACTGCTCGCCAGTGTAACAATCAATCCACTCGTGTGCGCTGCCATAGTGCCGCGGAATACGAAGCCAACACAGCTGACGTAGGTCGGCGAGCCAACTTACCCAAAGAGTATGTTCCTCGGAATGGATGCGGCAATTCCAATCGACTCCGCTGCGATGAACGTTTTGGAAAATAATTTTACCTTTTATTGTAAACGGAGAAAGGAAACCGTGAATATCATACACTGACATTAAAATGCTTAACATTTGTGCTTTAGTAGGTGATTCGGAACCATCTAAAATAGTAGGAGGTATTCTATCTAACGCAATTTTAAAACCAAAACAGTCATCGCTCGGATACCACATCAAACCGAGCGTGCGCTCATGCGTATTCGTAGCTCCTTGTGTGAGCTCAATGGCGGCAGGCGCTAGAGCGGCGGGCGGGATTGCGTCGAGAACCGAGCGGCTGTTGCTCGACCAGCGCGTAATTTCAAATCCGCCTGATTTGTGTATGTCGGTTACTTCGCGCACTAATCGGATAGCCTGACTTTCGTCTTCACATGAGTGAAGACAATCGTCCATATAATGGTCTTTGATGATAACATCGACGGCTTCGGGGTACATATCCTGGTATTTAAGAGCATTTTTATTTTTAATGTATTGTGCGACAAAAGGAGAACAAGTGGCGCCAAAAAGTAAACTTTCCATTACACATTTTTCAAAGGCATATCCGGGCTCTCTTGCCAAAGAAAGCGAAAATAGTTATTTATGCTACAAGTGCGGAAGGTGAGTGATTTCCGATGAGTGGCATTTTTATTCACGACCGAGCGTAGCGAGTGAGTGGATAAATCGACACGAGTCGGAAATCATCTTACGTACGTGTATCATACAACATTTTACTATGCATTGTGCGAGGAAATAAATAAATTAATAAAATTAAATTAATAAAATGGCGGGCTTATTCAAGCGCGTTCAGCATATCCACAGATTAACTAATAGTTCCTCGGGCATATCTACTGCGCATGTGCAAATAGTTGTCACATCGTAACGCAATAAGGCACGAGCAAAATATACGTTCTGCCAAACATATTTATTTAATATTTAAAATTAATTTATTGATCAAAATCTAAATCTAAAGTAATTAAAAACGCCTTAAATGAAGTATTAGTTTTATTCTACCTTTTATATGAATGATAATCTATACATAACTATTTTTTTAAACTTTTCTCAAATAATAAAAACTCTATGCGTCGGGCTGACGTTGGAGTTAAAAATTAAAAAAATACAGGAAAGTAAAAAGCACTAGTGAAAAAAAGTGACACTTTCCGCACAGTTTGGCTGCTTGGAAAACCGCACTTTTCGAGGACATGCATTGTAAACATGTTTATCTTCATGGCGAATTTTAATTTGAACAAAGAAATCTTTAATGTCGGCTATTAATGCAATTTTATGCTCACGAAAACGTAACATAATTCCTAGTAAAGAATAATACAAATCGGGGCCGGTAAGTAAAAAATCATTTAGACAGACACCTTTAACTTTTCCCGCACAATCAAACACTAACCTTAATTTTTCGGGTTTGTTCGGGTTCTGGACTCCAAAGTGCGACAGGTACCATGTATGACTCGGCGAAAGTTCATTGTCCTCTAGTTCTCGCGCGTAGCCGTTGTCAAAGAGCCGCTTCATTTCCTGACAATATTTTTCAGCATACTTACCATCAGCCTGAAATTTCTTTAATAAACCCCTTAATCTAGAATGTGCATAATCAAAAGTGTCCGGGAGAGAAAGCTGGTCTTTAGTAAACGGTAAACCAACTTCCCATTGACCACCGATGTTTCGCGATGTTTCATCCAAAATCTTTACCGCTCTCAAATGTGCCGTATTTTAACGACGTAAGGTCGAAATTCCAATGGAGTCAAGCTCGAACGACATTTTTACCAATTCGTTTAATTTACTTACGTCACAGCTAGCTTCCGGCTCCGGCTGCGCTTGCGGATGCGTCGAGTGAGCGATATGGAAGGCGTGCGCGTTCACGGGAGAGTGAGTGAGACCATAGCAGCCATGAATGCACCATCCTAACCTGCATCTCGTTGCATACGGTTCCTGCTTGTTACCATGCAGAATCTGTAGGGGGGCTAAAAGAAAGTAATTATCTTCCCCTATCAGTAAACGAGGCCCCACACATTCGCTACAGACATAATCTTTGATACCTAACAAATGATTACACTGCAATTGTTTGACGCAAGATAAGTTTTGTTTAGGTAAATTCAAATTATCGACTTGACGTAAAGTTACATTGTAATTTTCAGCATTTTGCATACAACCAGAAATGTTAACAGAAACTTTAGGTACTTCTGACTGAAATATTTCGATGCCGAATGCATCTATGAACTTAATCGGACTACATTGTGACGTTTCTAAACCTAGCTCGTTAACTAGAGTCTTATCAATCATAGAAATAGAAGCGCCATCGTCCAGTAACGCGTACGCACTAACGGTGCCCTTGGGGCCACTTAGATTCACTTTTATTACCTTTAGCATCACTTCACTAACCGCTGAAGTCGGGGCTGACGGGGCGCGCGCGCCAAGCGCGGCAGCGGAGCCCGAAACGGCGGGCGCGGGAGGGCGCGTCGCCGCGGCCGTAGTCGCGACGTGCGCCACGGTCTCGTCGCGTGATGGTGACGTAGGCGCAGGTATCGTACTCGTACTCCTTGGGTTGCTGGCGTTGTAGTGCAGGAGCGGATGGTGTGCCATCCCACAGCTATCGATGTCACATACGGGCGCCGGGCACGTGTCACGGCCGTGTCGTGATAACAGGCAGCAGTAGCATAGATTTTCTGATCTTACAAATCTCCATCTGTCCCTCTTCAGTTTGCGTTTGAAGGTACGGCACTCAGTAAGAACGTGAGGTTTCTTACAAAGCGGGCACGAAGTATTATTATTATTACTTCTACTCTCGGGCGTGGCTGTTGTTGCGAACACTGGTCGGCTCGTGAAGTGGCGCTGTCTTTCGTCGTGTTTACGGCTGGGGGGCCCGGGGTCGGGTTTTCTGTAATCCCGTGTCTGTGGTACACCAACAACAGACAACATCTTTGCTTCTCTTTTCAGGAACAATCCAAGTAGTTCAAGTTTAGGTATGTTGTTATGTACGACTTTATCGTGGGCGTAGTCCGTCCACCGGCTGAGTAGCACGCTAGGTAATTTCGATATTATGGTAGCGGCAATCTCGGGGCTTCGTAGATAGTCTCGTTGGTTTAGTGAGTCCAACGTAGCTATGCAGTTATTAACTTTGGTTGCAAAGTTAATTAATTCGTGATGATAATTAGTAGGTAAATGAGGTAATTTCCTTATCTGTGACAAGAGATGTTGAATAATAATATCAGCTTGCCCAAACCTCAATTCTAAGGCTTCCATCACGACGGCTGGAGACGTATTGCCGATGAGTAGGTCGGTGACCGCCTCCCTGGCTTCACCTTTCAATGCTCGGCGTAGTCGCCACAAGTTTTCAGACTCGGTGTAGTTGCAAATATGGGACGACTCTTCGAATGCACTTTTAAAGTGCAACCATTCTATGCAGTCGCCGGAAAAAGTAGGTAGCTCACGTGGGGTGGACAGGCGTGTCAGTAACCTATCCTCTCTTCTGGCAGACGAGGCGTCCATGGAGTCCCTGAGTGCGTAGGCTAGCTGGAGAATACTATCAGCGGGAACGGCGGGGGCGGGTGCGCGGCTATGTTTTTCATTTGGTGCCGGCGCGGCCTCCGTCGGCGCTGTCATCTTTGCTGCCGCGGCGGGCGTCGCCGGCGGCTCCAACATTGCTGCCGCGGCACGTGTCGCCGGCGGCTCTAACGTATGGTCCAGCCATTCATCAATAGTCACAAGCTCAGAGTTTCTCGAGTGAGTTCGAGACACGCGTTCACGTTCGTCTTCAATCAGAGCTAACTCGCATTTTAGCTTTTTATCGATGAGCTCCTTATCAATTGTTGCCTTCGCTTCAGCGGCGGCCAGCTCCAATTGCTGGCGTTTCAGGCGACATGAGATTGAGGCAGACGATGCCAGAGTCACTGCACTTTTTACACTTTTCACGGGCTCGGTAGCCATTTTGTCTTTTCACTCCCGTTTGCGATTTCGCGTCCCCGGCCTAGATCCGGCTCGAAGGACCAGATTGTAAAGAGTAGAGTTCGTAGGTAGGTCGCTGGTGTGTTGGGAGGCCGGGGGATGAACGGAAACAACGGTTTTCATCGGTAAACAAACGGCGGGCGAGCGTCCTTCGCGTTGTGTCGCGGTGCGTGTGCGCGTGTTGGAATCTAACGTCTGACTGCGGGGGCCAGGGGGCGCGATGGCGCGCCAACCCTTTCCGCGAATGATTGAATGTAGAAACGAATCGCGGACCGAATGAGCACAGGCGCGAATGGGACGCTCGCGCGGGCATTTCAATTTATTCATAACATCAATAGTTCCACACATAAATACATGAAATAGGCATGGGCAACATACAAGGTAAGTATTTAGTATTAAGACACATTTAGGTTATTTAGCTTTAAGTTATAGTTTTAGGATTAGTTATAAGTTTATTAGCTTAAGTAGGTACACATTACAGGTAAGTATGAATGTGTGATGCGTCGCCTACAAACACTAAGGAAATACATAGATACAATAAGAAGAATGATAATTGCAAAACGGCCTCCATACAGGGATAGATTAGTAATTCAACAATGCAAATAATGTTATTTTATAAATATACATTTAGTTGTTTTTTCATGAAACAAAATCAAAATCAAAATTTATTTATTCAATTAGGCCATTAAGCGGCAATTTCGAAAGTCAAAAAAAAAAAAATTGAATCTAATACTAACCTCCAGTTTCCCAGCTCAAAATCATCGGCGAACCAATGCGACAAACTGACAAGCAAGCGCTATCCGCTGCGATTGACTGTTGAAAATTCATTCAACCAATCACAGCAGACAACGCGCGCCCGACAACCCGCCACACCAAACCCCCGACAATTCCGAGCTGGGAAACCGGGGGCAATTGATTCTACCGTCCATTCGGAAATGTAGCTTGTTGTGGAGAAGAATGGACAAGAAACTCCACACATACTCTTTTACAAAAAATGTGTTTTAAATACATACATGTGAGAACGATGTAAAAAAAACAAAAAAAAAGTAACGCACTTAAAAGCTTCTACAGTAAAACAAACAATTAAAAATACAATAATTAGGTAATTAAAAACAGGCGGAGGCAGCTAAGTTATGACCAATCCCAACTGATGGCGCCCGTTCACGAACATGACACATGGATCGGCACCACTCAGCTCAACCATCATGAAGGGAACCGAATGATCCAACACATGTGCCACCATCAGAGTGACATTAGAGAGAGCATGACACACTATCAACTGCCAGGGCACACTGAAGTCAACGTACGACACAAAGGTATAGCAAATGGTAGATTTACAGTTGGTAAATAGTACTCACATATGTGCTGTGCAGTTATATAATATAAAAATAAATTGAGTTTATACAACAATATTTCAGAACTTTTCTGCTTATAACTTGTTATTGTGCCCTAGTGACTGTGGAGCTGGACCAGCGCTGAGCCAAGCATTTTTATCAGCGATGTAATCCCCCAACCTATAATATGCCTGCCTGCATAGTGTGCGTTTTATAAAAGTTTTGAATTTCGCCTCATTCAGTTCTAGAATGTGAGGCGGTATTTTATTGTAACATTTTATACAGTACCCCATAAAAGATGAAGCTACTTTAGCCAGCCTGAAACCTGGTTGAATTAATTGGTCCCTATTTCTAGTAACATAACTATGTCTATCGCTGTTTTTACTAAAAAGATGTAAATTCTTTCTCACGTACATGATGTTTTCGTAAATATATTGACAAGGTACCGTCATGATGTTAATTTCCTTAAACAGTTCCCTTAGAGAATCGCGCCGGCGAAGATTGTATATCGCTCTGATGGCTCGTTTTTGCAGAATAAAAATTGACTGAATGTCTGCAGCCCTTCCCCATAGTAATATACCGTAAGACATTATGCTATGAAAGTAACTAAAATAGACCAGCCTCGCGGTATCTACATCAGTAAATTGACGAATTTTTCTAACAGCATAAGCTGCCGAACTTAACCGCCCCGCAAGTGATATTATATGAGGACCCCATTGTAACCTTGAGTCTAGCGTGATCCCCAGGAAAACCGTTTTGTCGACGAATTCTAGCTTCTCGTTGTTTAATATAATGTGACAATCATAACTTTTGACATTCGGCAAGGCAAATTTTACACACTTAGTTTTTTTAGCATTTAAAACTAAATTATTAGCAGTGAACCAATTCAGAACTTGCTGCAATGCATTATTTACGTCGAAAACGTTACTCGTACGTCTATTTATCTTAAAAATCAAAGAAGTGTCGTCAGAAAATAACACCATGTTTAGTTTGTTTTTCAATAGATGGGGTAAATCATTAATGTATACTAAAAATAAGAAAGGACCCAAAATTGAGCCTTGGGGTACCCCCATTTTTACGTTCAACCCCGACGAATTGACACCGTTTATTTGGACTAATTGCTGTCTATCATTCAAATAGGATTTTACTAAACTTAATGCTAAAAGGCCTAGCCCGTAATGCTCAAGTTTCAAAAGCAATGTTTCATGATCAACGCAATCAAACGCGTTCGATAGGTCACAGAAAATACCTATGGCATCTTGCCCCTCCTCCCACGCATCAAAGATGTGTTTTAATAAGGTGACACCAGCGTCGGTTGTACAACGTCCTTTGGTGAAACCATACTGTTTCTCGTGTAGGATTTTATTCGTATTAAAATGAATGAGCATTTGATTTAGCATTATCTTTTCAAATACCTTGCTGAAAACCGGCAGCACGGATGATCATGATATCTAGACTCCCAAATGTCTGTCTATTTCGCGCGCTCGTTTTCGTTCTAAATCATCATCCATTTCGAAAGAAATTTGCAAAAGTGCTAATTCGTACAGATTCGAACTAGCTTCTTACTGCTCATCACACCATCTATTTCTTTCGCACGTGTTGTCGGATGAGATAGCATGCTTTTAACCTCGCGCACAAAATAGTTCGTGCCGTCGACTAGTTCAACCTTAAAGGTTCAATTTCATAAAAATCATTTTTATTGACAGTACTTTATATCTTTGTAATTGTTTTGGTATTTGGTTAAACAATGGTATCCGTTCGGAATAGAAATTAATTATGAGTTGAAACGAATACCAGTGGTAATAGTTGTTCGAATTCATTTTTTTTTCTTTTTTTTTTTTTTAAAGTTTGCCCCACACTAGGTATTTCTTCCTGTATCGTGGGTGCGTTTACAAACATATAAACTCACATACACAACACCCAGAGCCGGAACAACTATCTGTAGGTCATACAAATATTTGTTCCGTGCGGGAATCGAACCCATTTTTGGAACACGTATGGGTTTGATGAAAAAAAAAAATTTTAGTTTCAGTTTCAAGTATGGGAACCCCCAAAATTTATTGTTTTTTTCTATTTTTGTGTGAAAATCTTAATGCGGTTAAAAGAATACATCTACTTACCAAGTTTCAACAGCATATTTCTTACAGTTTCGGAAAAAAGTGGCTGTGACATACGGACGGACAGACAGACAGACATGACGAATCTATAAGGGTTCCGTTTTTTGCCATTTGGCTACGGAACCCTAAAAACGCTATTCAATGTACTGTAATACTACGCAGACGAAGTCGCGGGCAACAGCTAGTGAGAATATAATGCAATATAACACCAATGGTTTAGTTATTGTTGTGTGAGTGTTTGTCACGCTTTGTGCACAGAACCCCATTCTTGGAAAACTGTTATATTATCTGCTGGTTATTAATCTTAATATATATAAATCTCGTGTCACAATGTTTGTCCTCAATGGACTCCTAAACCACTTAACCGATTATAATAAAATTCGCACACCATGTGCAGTTCGATCCAACTTGAGAGATAGGTTTTTATGGGTAGGGTAGGTATGTAGGGTAGGGTAGGGTAGGGTAGGGTATGGTAGGTAGGGTAGGGTAGGTAGGGTAGGGTACGTAGGGTAGGGTAGGGTAGTGTAGGGTAGGGTAGGGTAGATAAATGTTTGGTCTTTTTATGGCAAAACAAAGTTTGCCGGGTCAGCTAGTAGAATATATGTAGTTTATTATACAGCAAAAAAGTTACAAATAGGTAACTTTTAGAACAACTTAATACTATGCGTACAAAGGCCGATCTTATCGCTGCTAAATCTACCAGACAACCTTTGGATGGACTTAGGTCTAGTTTTTAGGGTTCCGTACCCAAAGGGTAAAAACGGGACCCTGTTACTAACGGCCGGTTTCTGATTTTGTATTTGAGGTTAAGATCTAGTTGAGTATTTGTCAAACTATACGTTAGCTTTAAAACCTGTCAAAATTTGGCGCTAATGTCGGGTTTGAGACGTTCTTAATCTCAAATACTTAAATCGGAAACCGGCCCTAAGACTCCGCGGTCCGTCTGTCTGTCTGTCACCAGGCTGGATCTTATGAACCGTGATAGCTAGTCAGTTTTCACAGATGATGTATTCTTTTGCTATATATATATATATATGAGTGTTATTACAACAAATAATGTCTGTTTTTAACAGAATAAAATAAATATTGAAGTGCGGTGCCGCACCATACAACAAACGTGACTTTTTTGCCGTTTTTTGCGATAATGCTACGGAACCCTTCGTGTGCGAGTCCGACTCGCGCTTGGCCGGTTTTTTTATCCGTAGTTAACTCAACCAATGGTTAAATATGGTAACCAATGGTTTCAAACATCGGTAAAATGAGTTTATTCAAAGATTGTTAGTCTAATAAATGATCTAATAATTACCTGTCCAACTTATTTGGCCAATTGTGAGGCTAACAATGCATGCAAAAACCCGACTTCTTCAAAAGCGAACTAAAAAGTCGTAAACAAGGAAAAATCATGCTGTGCAGTCGGAGGATACATATTCGTGGGCTGGCTGACCAAAATCTGGTGTATCCTCCGCCTACACAGCGTTACGGGTTTTTTGAATTAAGTTTTTTTATTTATAACTTTTAAGTTAGTTTTTTTTTTCGAATTAGATACATTTAAACATAAGTGTTGCATACTTTTGAAATCTCCTCTTAAAACCCTTTATTTTGATATCCCACACGATGGGTTTGGAAGCCCCCACATTATGGCACCCAAAACCCGCCATTTTTCTATTGTCTAATTTTAATGTAGCCTATGACACTCGCAGGGTTAAGACGAATCGATTGACGTATGAATCATCAAAATCGGCTAACGCGTTTGGTCTCTGGAACGCCTTATAGGAACAAACATACATACATAGACTGATAAACACATTACCCTCCTTCGGCAGTCGGGTAAAAAGGCAATTTGCCGAAATTTGAAACCATATAACCATAGGTTGAGTTACCTACTGATAAAAAAACTTGGCTTTATAAAACTTAAATTAAGCCTGCGGTGTACTGCTACATTAAAATATAAATACATAAAAAAATATAAAGCTATATAAAAATACCATTAAATGTTACGAAATTTCAAAGAAGGGTTGAATAACGATAGAAGAAATTAGATACATAAAACAAAAGAGAAAGGAAATGGTTCTTCACAAGAGAGAATAATTAAATTGCACACACGTAAATAAAATTTATTGCTTCTTGATGATTCCTAGTTACGAATCGATTGGGGTCACTGTCTGACTTTATGTGCAAGTAAATTAACTTTAGATAGATCTGAAAAGTAATTTTGCACATGATTGTTCTAAAGTGTCTTCTTATGCACTTATTGCTTTAGGCATTATTATCACATTATAAGAAGCTTTTTTTGACCAATTACATAGACGGAAATCCACATCTCGGCTTTTATCTCGCATTGATTCGTCAATTGATCACCCACCCCACCAATAAGCCCACTGCCACTATGTCGGTAATACTGGTTCTCTTGCGGATGTCTTCATTTCTGATCGATCACTCAAGGAAACTCCAAGCATAGTCCTCTCCATTGCCCTTAGGGTGTCTTTAAGCATTGTGATGAGGCCTATTGTGAACGAACACGTTTTGGTTCCTTATGTAATCACTGGCAACACACACTGGTCATAGGCTTTCGTCTTGAAACGCTGCGGTCAGTTGGACGAGAAGAAACCGCTCAAATTCCCGAACGCTGCCCAGCCGAGTCGGATTCGACTGTTGAAAGCCCGAAGTTAGATCTACCTAACTGGACCGTTTGTCCCAGGTAGACATAATTGTCTACAACTTCGAGTGTAGAGTCTCCGATCTTGATAGGAGTGCGTGTTACATGGGCATTCAACATGACTTGTTTCGTCTATGTTCATTTTAAGACCCACTCGTTCAAAAGCTTTACTGAGGTCTTCGAGCATTGTGTTGAGGTCCTCCATGGTTTCAGCAATGACCACTATATCGTCAGCAAACCGACGGTGAGTGGTGTACTCGCCAGTGACGTTGATGCCTAACCCCCTCTAGTCCAGAACCTTGAAGATATCCTACAGTGCAGTGGTGAACAGTCTCGCTGCAGAGTAGTAATGATGAGAGCAATTTACAATGAGCACTTTGCTCTTCTGTCTGCCTGGATCCTAATTTAACATTAACATTACTCTACCTGCTCTTATTTTGCTTAACTCAACATTAACCTAGGGCTTAATATAGATGCATAAGATCAACAGTGAAGGATTTGAAAATGTAGGCTATAAATTCGTAAGAAGGCAGACCCCTGGTTTTAAATTATTCGAGTTTACTTTTGCTGGCATATCAGATTTCACCTACACAAGTGCACACGCAAAACATGGATCCATTAGCAAAAGATTCATAAAACATTTTTAGTACGTATCAGTCATAATTACTCATAATTAGCAAGACATAGCTACAATATTCAGAGTGACAGCTAACTCATACAACACGACATGATGACTCAAGTTAAGACTTTTGTCTTCGCTAGTGAAAGCGAAGTTTGTTATGTACATGAGCAAAACTATACCGTGTAGGTATGTATCTGTAATTCTGTATCTCTCAGATGTAATTGAATGCGAGCGTTTCGCGTGATAGGTCAATTTAAAATCAGTGTTGCTCGGTGAAAAACGTGACAACCACTTCTCGTGGGGCTCTCGAACTGGAGTTTGATCAAGGACGAATTTGTTAGAAAGATTATCGTGATATTATGTAATTTCAATTCTGTTTTTCTACAATAAAATAAAATAACGTCTATTTCAGCTACCTAAAGCTGATCAGCTTGCTTAGCTTTTGGTCTAACCGGTTTTCAGCGGTTGCAACTAATTTAGTTAGCAGAATTCACTTAACTGTTTTAATTTTACACCTACGAGTACTAAACAGCTTAGTTTCCATAGATATTATAGTTTTCGATCGGCACACGAGTAGGAAAAATGACCACAGCTTATTTATCTGAAAACGGGTGGTAGCTGAACAATAAAAAGCAAATTAAACTGATTAGGAAAAGATCAATTGATTGTTTAACTGTGTTCTTTTCTTGTGTAAAAGGGTAGTTAAAGCAGTCGACTTACCGTGATTCGCCACACGAGGAAGGTGGTGTGGTCTCGCGGAACTGTGCGAAATGCTGCTTCAGCGGCGCGCGCGCTGCCGCTCTCGTCTCCATCCTATGTTTACAAACATAACAGATATGATTAAATACCAATCGGTAGGTGAGTGAGGTTGGATACCTATTTAGGTACTTACTCATTTGAATTCAAACAATTAGAACACATAGCCTGTATAGAGAATGTTAATTAAGTAAAAATTTACCACTTAATTTTATCGCCTATCTACTCGCTGTGAGTACCTACTGTACCTGGTATTGCAAATCTACAAGTCCCTGATTAGACCTGTCAGACTGTATAGATCAGAATGTTGGGCTGTGAAACAGATCGATGAAAAGAGATTGCATGTAGCAGAGATGAGAATGTTGAGATGGATGTGCGGCGGGACGAGATTGGATAAAGTGAGAAATGAATATATTAGAGGCAGTTTGAAAGTGGCGCCAGTGACAGAAAAGTTGAAGGGAAACCGTTTGTCCTATCTAGTATAGCCATGTGGTGAGGAGGGATGAATCGCATGTTGCTAAAAGAGTTATGAATATAAATGTGCATGGATGGAGAGGGAGAGGACGTCCAAAAAAAGATGGATGGACTGTGTGAGGAGTGATATGAAAGAAAAGGGAGTCAGTAATAGCGTGACAGTGGACAGGACGGTATGGAAGAAGAAAACGTGTTGCGCCGACCACATCGTCGCTCATCGTTCTAACAGACGTATCTGTATTTTCGTCAAAAATGAGTTATTCATACTAGTTAAAACAATTTTGAAGACGAAACGATCGGTCTAATAGACGTATCTGTATCTTCAAGCGTTGCCGAGAAAACACATTTTGGCAGGTAGACGTAAGTAGCTTTTTATACAAATATGATTTCTGCTAACCGACGTAAGTACATACGTTATTTAGTTTGAATTTTTCGGATTCAATATTTTAAGCAAAAAGAGCCCTATCTAAATACGTCTTTTAGTGTGAACTAAAATATCGAATAAATTACTATATTTTTTCACTTACGCCTAAATTTAACCGAACACTTTGAAGATGAAACAGGAGTGCGGGGTGCGGGGCTTACAGATCACGCCACCTCGTTCATCATTGGAATCATTTTGAAAACGATGCTTCTTGTGAACAACATTTTCAATGCGCACCAACATCTCCCAGTATTTTAACTACCCAAAATGATAATACAAAAAGCCTAAACATAAGAATAGACAATGATCAAATCTATCTAAGAGAGCCAGAAACCAGAAATGAATGTTCGGATACAGCTATATTACAGCTCATGCAGATAGATCAGCTTAGTCCGATGACAGCGTCTAGTGAAAATCATCAAAAACAAACATGTGAAGTTGTTGGATGCCAAAAAGAAGTTTTTAGTTCCTGCTTTAGATGTCTAATTCTTCAATGTTGGGCTCATTTTGTAAATGACGACGTTTCATGTGAACTACACGTTCGACGCGATATACAATCTCCTAATATTACTACGACTATTACGAGTAAAGCTCCAGAGGACTATGAAATGGAAGGCGATCCTAGAGAATTAGAATTTACATATACTAAGAAAATAAATCAGAAAAAACAAAATAAGCTTCAGAAAGACCAAGGCAAAGAATATGCTACTCAAGTAAAAAAAACTAAAATGCCAGCAAAAAAACTAGGACCTCTATGCAATCTCAGTTATTGCCAACATCTGAAGCGAGACTGTTACAAATTTGATGAGGAAAGTCGTCAAATTATATTTAAAGACTATGGTCACAAGGCGATATACAATGTCAGCGTGAATTTGTAGCCAGACATGTCGAAAAATCTGAAAATCTCCGAAAAACAGCTGGAGTAAATTCGAGAAGAAAATTAACGTTTAAATATTATTTAACACTTAATGGAGTAAGAGTCAATGTTTGTCGCTATTTATTTTTGAACACTTTGAGTATAACTGAACGCGTTCTTAGAACTGCAGTCCAAAAAGTGTCAGAGTCTGGAGTTGTCATGAAAGATAAACGTGGAGGCCGTCCTCAGAGCAAGCAAGAACTCGACGCACGATCTCGAGATCTATGTGTTAAACATATAGATCGCTATCCTAGGGTCGAGTCACATTATTGTCGTGAAGGTAGTACTAGAGAATACCTTCACTCAGATTTGACCGTTAAAAAAATGTACAGAATGTTTATCAGGTCTCTGGAAGGAAATCCATTGAAACCCAGCTCTTCTACATACAAAAGAGTTTTGAAAGGGAAAAATTTGTCTTTCCACCGCCCGAAAAAAGACCAGTGCAGCCTATGTCTGACATATTATAATGGTAACGAAGAGGTGAAAGCTAAACTGCAAGAAAAATTTCAAAAGCACCAATTTGATAGGCTTACTTTTCGCAATACGAGAAAAATGTGTTTAAACGAGGCGAAAGAAAATCCTGGCGTGGTACAATGCGTTACTTTTGATCTTCAACAGGTAATTCAAATACCTATAACAAATGAAAACGCAGTATTTTACAAGAGGCGTTTATCGACGTTTAATTTAACTGTCTATGACTTAGGTACTCGTGATTGTTGCTGTTTTACATGGCATGAAGCTGTAAGTAAAAGAGAAGCATCAGAAATATCGACTGCCTTAAACATTTTTCTCAAAGAAAGCGACAGAAAAGGGTTCAAGCGAATTTATCTCTTTGCAGATGGTTGCGGAGGCCAAAATCGCAATTCGATTGTGGCTGCTGCATTGATTTATATCCTGACTAATTCTTTAAATATTGAAGAAATCACTTTGCGATTTTCAATTCCAAACCATGGTCAAAGTGCCGGAGATTCTGCTCACAGTGCAATTAGCTATGCTGTCAAAAAAGCTGGAGATGTTTTTATACCAGCTCAGCTTATCCCGATAATGAGATTAGCTCGAATAGAACAGCCTTACCGAGTATTTTCCTTATTACATACTGACTTTCTTGATTTAAAAAAACTGTCTACAGACATTCAATTACTCTCCCTGAGAAAAGACGACACAGGAGCTCATGTGAATTGGACCGAAATGACCGAATTTCGCGTTCAAAAGTCTGATCAAATAATTTTTTTTCTTCAAAACTTCTCACGATCAGGAATCGTACCGCAGATTGACTTTAAAAAGACAAAAGATGTTTCTTTTATACGCTGAAATCCGTCCACTTAATGAATATCCACCCAAAATAGCGACTGAAAAATATGAAGACTTAATGTCTCTAACAAAAGGTGATACAGCTGTTATCAGACATCCCGATTATATTGAATTCTACAAATCGCTTCCTCATTGATTTATTTATATTTCTCCTACCAAAGACTCAATATTATGGTACAGTTTTGATAATGAGATAAGAAATACTTTATTTGTTTTTGATATGTTTAAAATATTAAGTTCCTATTTAGTATAAGTAAGAGCCCAAGCCCATTTTTATCTTAATTAGGTAAATAACGTTAACTGTGATTTGATTAAGCTATTAAGAATTGCTTTATTTCTATGACTGATTAGTTTTAATAGGTTGGGGTTAACATTAAACCTAAATAATAATGAGAATTTAAATTAGAAGAGACTGTTTTTACGAAACTTTAGGATCTCATTTCACATTTTGTTTTTTGTTTGTGTTGTTTTGTATTTTGTTTTTTATTTTGTATAAATAAAAGTTGATTCTGAGGTTTGTGTGCTATTTTGCTATCCTTTTTGATACAGACGTATCTGAAAACTATATGAAAACATTTTTTTACAAAGATCTAACAAAAGTGGCGTATCTGTTTAAAATGCTTATATTTTTTTATCTAACAGTAATATTTACAATTCATATTTATATATAGGAAGAATAACCAAATAATAATATAATTCATGCAATTTTATTTTTATCAGTCGCTTATTTTGAGAGTTACAATTCAACAAACATATTGCGAAACCGCAAAAAGGTTGTCCTGAAAAGTCACCTCAAAGTTAGTTCCGTCAGTTAGTAAGATGAGCGACGACATTGCAAGTAACATGGGATAAGGGCAGAATGGGGCAGAAAGATACATACACGCACAGTGTATGTGTGAAACAAAGATTCAGGTAGGTATCTACTGCCAGGAACCTACCTGGTACCAGGTAGATCCGCCCACCAAGTGACTCCAGGAAAGATGGTGGCACAGTGATCACGAGCTGCCGTGCACAGCGAGGCTCAGGGGAGACGCTCTTTCGGTTTCCCCAGGGATGTGCCCTAACAGGCGTTGCGCAGGGGGGTTACGGGGTGGTCTGTTGAGAGATCACGGGCCCCTTCTACGGGCTGATGGTGATCACTGGGGTGATTTTGGTGAGGTAGGTATCCCATACTTCCCGGTCTTTTCCCCAAAAGGCCAGGCACCTTTTTAAGGTTTCCAACCGACAAAAAACTAAATAAAAAATGGTACCTGGGTACCTGCTGCACCTGGTATTGTACAGTGTAGCTATGTGTGAAACAAAGATCTAGCACAAAGTTCTGAACTACACTTGGGAATGAAACCTCCATTGTTTTGTTCAGATCTGGAAATCAGTACCGCGACCGTACAATCTAGACTAGCCCATTGTTTAGCAAAATAAAGGCGTGACCAACGACTGAAATCACGGAACCCCTTTATTTTGATAGGCAATAATAAAGGGTAGGGCAGATTGTAGGAGCGTCTCAAGGACAGGTAGAGTCGGACAAATGACTACGTTAGCGGATTGTAGGTCGTCCGACAAGCGACAATAGACCCTCTGGGTGTGGCCATAACGTTACTTAGTGTAACCTACTTATAAAAGGAATTAGATACGTAATTTCCATGATAATGACTATTGTAGGCTACTGAGCTTTGTCGTGTCGTAATTATAATTAATGTTCTCTGGTTCGGGCGGAAGTTATGTTATTATCAAAGTTTGGTATCTATTGATTCGTTATTTAGTATTTACAGCGTTATTTACCTAAGTTGTGATCGAATTCTGGAACAGTGTCAATTTCCTGATGGAGAAGGCGTTGATTGCCAAAACTAAGACCGTGTTTTCTAACAGCGTTATGTATCTAACTTAGGTAATGCTAAGTGACAATGTTTTCTAGTCTCTCAACTTGAATTGTAATAAGCTGTTCATAATTCTAAAGAAGCCAAATAATGACAACACCAAGTACCGACGTAAAAGTAATGGCAAAAGTCAATTATTTTCGGCTGTCAACTGTCTCATCTATGAATAGACAACTCAATAATATTGGTCATCTCCACCACTTGAAGTTTAAGCAAGCTTTGCTGATTTGAATTTGGTTGTGGTTTAAAACAAATTATTTTAAATTGGGGATTTGCAATGTTTAAATACCTACTTGTGTTTAATCAATTAAAACATGCAAGTGCGCTCATACTTAGATTGTTACGATAAGGTCGCGGATTCGATTCCCGTGGCGGTCGTCTGTCAGATATCTGTTTTGGACAAATAGACGGATTTCTAAAGCATTTTACCTTGATTGGAATTAAATTATCCACAGTCTATCGCGGGTTTCAAATGTTAACATTGATATTGTATGTTGTGCAGTTGTTCTGCTCTCTCCACAGGGGAAATAGTGCGTAAAGATAAATATAAAGTGCTTAATTAGAAACGCTCCTGAGTGTGTGATTATAGCGATGATATGGAATATTTTATCTGATAATACAATGCATTTTTACGTAAATTGCGGGTAGGTAAAGCCCACATTTCGAGTACCACTTTTTATAACTACCGAGTACCTACTTACTTAATAATGTACTTTAGCTAATAGGTATTTACTTTATCTATTGGAATCTACATATTCTTGTTTGAAAATTAAACAAATTAAATAAACAAAAACAATGTTAGGCAATTGTTAAATGCAGATAGTTGTTTGATAAAACGGTCTCTAGATGCCTGCATTTGCAAAAATAAACATAGGTCTTCTAATCACATAAAGAATTTAATTTAATACTATCTACTTATTAACGCTCATAATAATATGTCATAGATATGTGTGCATTATACAATTCGATGCGTTATGTCAGATAATTACTACTACGCATTCGAAGGTGAACACACTCGAGACACTTTCAGTTTCTTTCACTGTTTGTATACAAATATCACGTAGGTAATTACTTGATCAGCACCAATCTCCAGGATATGCATCTTCCCGTGATGTTCAGGAGCTCCTTGGTCCCATAACAACACCAGCGATCACTGCAACTGGCACCCGCGGGTACGCACTATGGACTACAGATACGGACGGCAAGACACGCGCAGACGACCGCGACGTCCATGCACTCCTCACAGACTAACCAACCGTTCTCGGACGACGGTCGACCGAACCACAAAAAGAAAATTGTTTCACGCTTCGTGCACTTACATATTTTAATAAAACTCTGAGAGGAATGAATTCATTCCCGCGAAAGTCTGGGCGGCAAGCAACTCAGATTGATGTGTGGCGCTGGTGACTATCGCGTTTTCATCGCCAGTTATCGGCAGCTCTTAACGACTCAATTAGAACAGCGACAAATTGACGTAGCGGAACCAACACTGTTTGTTTAGCATATTAGCGATCGAGCAGTTAAGGCGGTACCCCGAGCAAAACGCCGCGTAAGCCGTTTTTTGTGCTGTTTTTAGGAGCTATCTACTCGTTATCTAAAAAGAAATATCAATTAATAAAAATACATTAAATTTCTACATAATATTGATTCTAAAATGGTAGATTTAGTTTTTTTTTAAATGTTGTATATATTTCACTAATCTACTTCCAAAAAAAAATAAAAATGAGAAATAATTATTGATATTATGCATCTCCTCGTAAAGTGTTCATTGATTATTTTTTGTACTAACACTAATGGATAGACAATTTAATAACGAACATTTTTGTAGATTTTTTTTTTTCAAAAGACCAAAATTCGATTTTATAAAGATTTTATTCTAAAATCTGGGCGTATTCACTACTGTAATTCATGCGCCACCAGTGCCGCTAGACCAATAGGAATAGGAACGCTCATATCTCATGCCGATTTTTTGGTCAGGGTACCGTCTTAATTCCGCGAATCTGCAGATTATAATGCAATTTGATGGATAATATTTAGACATCATTGATTTTATTTAGGTAGGCCTGAGACGACCCAAATTTGCTTACTTTTACCCGACTGCTGAAGGAGGGTAATGTGTTTATCAGTCTATGTATGTATGTATGTTTGTTCCTATATGGCGTTCTAGAGACCGAACGCGTTGGCCGATTTTGATGGTTCTTACGTCAATCGATTCGTATTAACCCTGCGAGTGTCACTGGCTACATTAAAATTGGAAAATGGAAAAATGGTGGATTTTGGCCGCCATATTGTGAGGGCCAAATTTTTTTTCTACCATACCCATCGTGTGGGGTATCAAAATAAAGGGCTTTAAGAGATGATTTGGAAAATATATGTCACTTTTAAGTTTAAATGTACCTAATTCGAAAAAATATAACAAAAAAGTTATAAATAAAAAAATCTAAAAACCCGACTGCTCACCCGAGGATACATATTCGCGGGCTGGCTGACCAAAATCTGGTGTATCCTCCTACTGCACAGCATGATTTTATTCTTGTTTACGTCTTTTTAATTCGCTTTTTAAGCAGTCGGGTTTTTTGATTTAACTTTTTAGCGAATTAGCTCCCCTTCGCCATTTACATATCATTATCTTATTCTGATATTGATACAAACAATACCTAACAATTGGATAAGTAGGTACCTACTACCTAAAGTTTGCGGGCTATTATTTGTAAACCTAATTTACCTAACCAATTAGAACAATTTTTTTTTTCCTTAGAGAAAGCTTTTATTAAATACAATTGAATATTCTAAAAACAAAAACAAACCTATAAAGGTACAAATACAAAAGGGAGACGGAAAATACCTCATTGTGCATCAAAAAATTCGTCCACATCGATGTCAATGGGAAACGTGTCCAGAACGCTGGCAGCAATGCCACGTTCGATGGCAATGCTGATTAGGTACAATAATAATTCAATGTTGGTCAGAGATGTACCTATGGCAATGATCTAACGCACACGCCCATATACAAATATTTTGAAATACGTACGCCTTTATAGAAAATCAGTAAAATCCAAAAACCCGAATGCAAAGATGTAAACAAGAAGAAAATCATGATGTGCAGTTGGATGATACATATTCGCGAGCTGGCTGACCAAAACTATAAATATCCTCCGACTGCACAGCATTATTTTCTTCTTGTTTACATCTTTGCAGTCGGGTTTTTTGATATAATTAACTTTTTTATTTACAACTTTTTAGTTCGGTGTACTTTTTTTTATGACTTTTAAAAGTATAACTGGGTATATATTTTTGTAATCACCTCTAAAAACCCTTCATTTTGATACCCGACTCGATGGGTTTCGAAGAAATAAAATTTGTTGCCCCCACAATATGGCGCCCAAAATCCGCCATGTTCCTTTTTTTTCAACGGCACTTATTTAAGAACACTTGGGCGGCCAAGACCTATCTAACGATTTATTAATTATTGCAATCCGTCAAGTGGTTTGAAAGATACGAAGTAATAAAGAATATTACATACATACATACAGATACGCCCGAAAAACATAACCCTTTCCTTGCAGCCGAGTAAAAAGAAAAAGAATACCTATCATTATACGTAATCCCAAAATGTTTATCAATTCAAGAAACAAGTCAAAGATCATTACCTCTCCACCATATTGTAATTATTATATATTATTATATATGTATCTATTTTTATCTTCTAAATATTTAGTTAAGGTATATGTGTTATTTATGATAATTAGTTAAGTTATATAGTTGTTAGTATATTTTAAGTTTCCTTATTTCCTTCTACACACTGTGTCTTCGTATAGCATCCAACTATCCTGTCGCAGGTCTGCTGGAAGAAATTTCTATTGAAATAAGCAGTACCTTTGTGCTCTTTTATCTGTATTATCTCTTTTCTCTGTTAAGTGTTTTGTGTGTACATAAATAAATAATAAATACTTATATATAAATATAAAACAAGTAATTGAAGCACGATGCAATAATTAAAATACTTAAAGAATTTAAATGCACCACCTGATATTCTTCCATTTAACGGTATAATTGCAGTTTATCTCACTTTCTCATTTATTATGACTATGAGTATGGAACGGCCTGATGGCTATCAATCGTGTCCGTCCGACAAGCCATACCAGAGCGGAGCTGTGTACTGACTGGCCACATAAACAGCATGGGATCATTCGACATGTTCGCTAGATACGCTGGCAATCTGCCACACTACACAGGATCCACGCTCGGACGCGCACTTTGTCCATTTGGACATTAATTCCGCATTCACTTTCATTTGTTATTTTGCTCAATAATCCCTTGTTGGTAAACATAGAATTGTAATTTGTAATGGTCATCTACTTAGATCATTCCGTGTATTGTAGGAGTAGGTAAGTAGGTCGTCGAGGTCATCCATTGATTGCCGCACCCAGCGAGAGTCAAAGATAAATCAGCGGGGGTTGAATGTGTTAGGTACATATTATCCTATCTATACCAATATTATAAAGAGGAAAGATTTTTTTGTTTGTATGTTTGTACTGAATAGGCTCCGGAACTACTGGACCGATTTAAAAAATCTTTTACCTATGGAAAGATGCATTATGCCCGAGTAACATAGGCTACACATAATTTAAAAAAAATAGAGATCCTTATGAAAATTGCAATGTAACCCAAAGTAGCAAAATTTTGCCTATATGTATAAAATTCATTATTTGGCGTGCGCTGAGAAAACTATTGATGATACATCTATATTATGTACCACATGATTAAAATACTTATTATTAACTACAAAAAAATCTGCCAAAGAATCTATAGCAGCTTTTGTGTTCTAAATTTTAATTAGATCGAATATAATTAAATTTTAGAACACAAAATTCGATCGATAGAATTGGTAGAAATAAAAGTTGGTTACAAATTACTTTAAGAATTCTTATTCAAATAAATAGTTATTACAAATTGCTAGATAGGGTAGGGTAGGTAGGTGGTAGGTAGGTAAGGTGGGTGGGTAGGGAGGTAGGGTAGGGTAAGTAGGTTTTGTAGGATAGGGCAGGTAGGTATGTAGGATAGGGTAGGTAGGTATGTAGGATAGATTGATCGGTAGAGCAGGTGAGTAGGTTGGTAGGTAGATAAGCCAGTTGACGGGAGCGAAGCCGCGGGGGACAGCTAGTATATAATAAATTGAAGAGCTGTGACCGTTGCAAGGTTCATCAGCAGATTTTTTCGGCGAAATAACTGTAATACCTACAAGAATATATATCGTAGGTCAGCAAGATACAAGTCCTTACCCAGAAGATTTTACCTTCTGAACAGGATTATGTTATGTAATATACCTATAGACCCTAAAGTGACCTCGCATTTACTTATTTTGATTTTAAATTTCCACTCTAGGACAGATGAAGTGTTTTTATTGGTTTGGTCACTGAAATTTATACGTTATGCAGCATCGGAAGTAGTTGTCCTAGATTCAGTTACCGTTAAGTCTGTGTATTAGACCTACCTACCTGCAAACAGCACGAGCGGTACATGATGCGATCATGAATCGATTCGATGTGGTCGAATGCTTATAAAGTGACCTATTTTGTTTTTTATTTACTTTAATAACAAAAATAACTATCGCTAAGGTCATACAATACTTACAACCTTTTTGGTGAAAAAAGAATTCATATTTTTGTCTTTGGATCAATGTTTCCGAGCCAATGTCATCCGAGGCGGGAAACAAACGACGGAACGGACGGCTGTCATTTCAAATTCATTAAAAAACATAAATTCTAACAATCATGTACACAGATGATAATTCTGATAAAGAGAGCGAGTTTGAAGACAGAAGCCCGGAAGATAGTCCGAATATTACAAAAAAATCCTTGTCTACAGTTGGTTTTAGAAATAATCCAGACAACCAAAATGCGAGGCCTCTCGCGCTGCGTGCCACGCAATCTTTCACTGGGGCCGTCGAGGAGCTCAGGTTATGTGGCAATTTTCAAAGAATCAACCTATGTAACAGAATGAATGTTTTGTCGACACCGAAGATAGCCACAGTTTGCCCGTGTGGGTGCCTGCTGCGACCGGCCACCACGGGCCCCTTCAGGACGAGGGAGCAGATCACGCTGGCGCTGCACGTTGTCTCTCCAGAGGTATTGAGCTACCATGGCTATTGTTTCGAGCCTTGCCATATTGCTATGTTTTGGAAAAAAGACTGTCGAATGTTCCTCTGGAAGGGAAAAGCCAAGATGAAGAATGTAATTCACGCAGAGTCATACAAAAAGTGACGTATTTAATGTGTGCTTATTGAATTTTTTGTTTGTGATCAAAATTTATCAATCATGTTTGTATATTGTAATACATTAAATTAAAAGAGTAATAATATTTAAGCTTTTATTCCTTAATAATACAAAATAAATATAAACTATGGAGTTTAGTTATCACATAACAACAATTGAAATTATATAAGTAACTACTATAACTGAGTGTGCCATTGTATAGCCATAACGTTTCACTGTAAGGTTTGGACTGTATCTAATGGTTGCTTCTCCACGCCAGGCATATTCGCTTCAATTACTTCTCCACACGAGAATCTTATGTAATCAATGACCTCAACTTTATGTTGCTCCATCACTTCCTCAACTGTAAATGAGGGGTCCAGCAAGTATTCTTGGTAAATGAGACAAGTTTCGTCATCGGTGTCTTTGGCAGGTTTGTCCTTCTCTTTGTTACCGATCTTCCTGGGGCCCATACCGACTATGTGCTGGCAAAGCTGTCTGCCAACATCTTCAGTATCATCAGCCTGTGTATATGCGAGTAGAGCTCCGTATTTTCCCGCAGAATATTCTGCCGGCTTTGCGGGCGCTGGATGGGTGTAGCCAGCAATTTTGACGTCTTTTTCGTTTGATTTCCAACATTCAGCTCGCCTCAATACCGCGTTTTCACCAACAGTTCCAATGAATAAGGCTAGTTCTTCTGATAGCTTTTTCCCGCTTTCCGTCGACAGATTGTTTAATTGTTCACTGTCTAATTCCATCTGGAAAATTAAATAATAATACTTAGAAATGTGTATAATGTGATTTAATAGATTGAACGTATATCTATGAAACGCATTCGCACTCAGGCTGTTGCGAAATTGTCTTATAATAGCGAATTAAATTAAGAGAAAAAAAAAAACTTTATATACAAGTACAAAGGCGGCATTTTCTACCAGTCGACCTTAGGGTGGTGCAGAGATAAAACAAGTAAAATTTCTAAATTTAAAAAACCCCCGACACATTTATCTTGCGAAAACACTCTGATTCAAACAGTAAAACGCCCATAACTTTTGTACGGCTGAACCGATTTTAATCAAACATAGCTAAGAACACTCTCGAAAAAATTACCTTTTAAACAAAACAAACTAAATCGAAATCGGTTCATCCGTTTGGGCGCTATGATGCCACAGACAGACACACAGATACACAGCAACACACGTGAAACTTATAACACCCCTCTTTTTCCGGCGGGGGTTAATAAGGCAAAATTAAACCGCCAACGTCTCAAGTCCACCAATGAGTTAATAGAATGGCAAATTTTCAAATAATCCAGTGATTTTCAAAGTGGGAGCGCGACAGCTTGTAAAGGGGGGTTTGAGTCCGCGGGGCGAGTATAGTATATACTATGCGGTGCATAGTACTCCGTAGCCCGCGCAAACTTCATATTGCTAATGATCTACGTAGTGCACTTTCTTCTATTTAACCCAGAACTGGGAATCCTGCCCTAATCTTGTCATATCCCACCAATAACCAATATAACAACCAACAACCTGCAGCCTTATTGCGTAATGAATTCGAAAAGAGCAAAGGGCAAAGAGTATGAACAATCGACCAATCGCACAGACGGAAATCTACATCGCGTCATTCATCTCGCATGATGTTGGTCGATTTTTCATACTCTTTGCTCTTTCCAAATTCATTACGCAATAAGGCTGCTATTCTTTCTTAACATTTTCCATGCTCTTCTTTAACGGGAGAGGGCATTATTGTTTTTTTTTTTGGGATAGGCATTTGTGTTTTTCGTAGTAGCATGACAAAAAAACTTTGGGAATCCTTGCACTGGTCATTTGGGTACCTAAAAGAGGCAAACATTGCGCTAACTATAATGTGTAAGTACAGTTACTTAGGGTCTAGCTATTAAAACTATGCATAACTCAAAAAATGAGGGATACTGAAACTTTTGGAGAAGGTAACACCGTCTGTACTACGAAAAACCGGCCAAGTGCGTGACGGACTTCGCACATTTAGGGTTCCGTACCAATCCACAAAATTAAGTTGGTTGTAATAGGAAAAAAAATAGGGTATTACAAAGAAAATCTGATTTATCAACATTTTGATATTTGTTAGTAAAATATACGTAATAATAAACATTATCACCAAATTTCAAGTCAACAAAATTTTGTCAAGAAAGCTGACTTTGTTGATTTCTCATTCCTTGGTGTTACAATATTTTTTAAAACAAAAAATACAGTATTTATCTCATTAACGAGTTCTTAACAACGATACCTCAAACGATGCGGTAGATCAAAAAAAAATTAGGTCCCCCTTTAGTTGTATGTGATTACCCACCTCAAAACATTTTTTTACAATTTGTATGACTTTGGGTCTTGGGTCTTTGGGATGCTTATACTGAAAATTTGAAGAATGTAGGTTTAACCGTTTGGCTGTAAAACCCGTGTGACAGATGACGGGCAGACCAGATGGAAACGTGAGCGACGACAGCAATAGGGTTCCGTTTGGACCACAGAAATCTTAATAATAAGGCAATAGAAGTCGTATAGACGCGTGACCTTGTCGCCGCGCTTATGTGTTGGAGGACACAAGTGCACGCGGAGCGTTTGTTGCGGTTTCTAGTGTTATTTGAGACGCGGCGCGACGCGCGGAGAGAGGTAAACATGGTGTTTTGCAGCATATCCAACTGCGGCAACTCGTCCAAAACTTGTAACTTAACAAATAAAGGAATAACATTTCATATGTAAGTACTTAATTTTTGAAATATTTTCGTTTTTAGGGTTCCGTACCCAAAGGGTAAAAACGGAACCCTATTACTGAGACTCCGCGGTCCGTCTGTCTGTCTGTCTGTCTGTCTGTCTGTCTGTCACCAGGCTGTATCTCATGAACCGTGATAGCTAGACAGTTGAAATTTTCACAGGTGGTGTATATCTGTTGCCGCTACAACAACAAATACTAAAAACAAAATAAAATAAATATTTAAGGGGGGCTCCCATACAACAAACGTGATTTTTTTGCCGTTTTTACGAAAATGGTACGGAACCCTTCGTGCGCGAGTCCGACTCGCACTTGGCCGGTTTTTTTATATAGACAAATCAAATATTTTCACTATCACTACTACGATTTATCACAAAAAACGATTTTTTTGTCAAATCAATAACCATTAACGCTTAAGCTTATTCATGTCTACTATTACTACTGCTAAAAGCAGCAATGAAATGATAGTCATACGCAATAAACAAAAATCGCCGTTTGCGTAAATTCTAGGTACAAGCCGCATGAGTTGGCCGAGAGCCGAGGGCCGAGAGTGAGCACGCAATATCATTTTTTGCTTTTCGCACACGTCTCTTATTGGCTGCAGGAGTCGCGCCCCCTGACATTATGCGTTTATAAAAAATATTGCGTAATGTCATCGCATAAAGTTTAATTTTGTAGCAGTAATGCAAAGTGCATTTGTAGGTGTAATTGTGTATCTATTTTTTGTTTATGTAGTAGTAGCTGTGACCCCGGCGACACTCGTCCCGATATAAAATTTAGTACTATAGCATTTCTATTGCCTTATTATTAAGATTTCTGTGGTTTGGACCCTTTGGTTCCGGAACCCTATTACTAAGACTCCGCGGTCCGTCTGTCTATCTGTCTGTCTGTCACCAGGCTATATCTCATGAACCGTGATAGCAGTTGAAATTTTCACAGATGATGTATTTCTATTGCCGCTATAACAACTCCCATACAACAAACATGTTTTTCAGTTTTTTTGCGATAATGGTACGGAACCCTTCGTGCGCGAGCCCGACTCGCACTTGGCCGGTTTTTCTAACCTGATTTGTGAAAAACAATGTACAGCATAATCAATCTGACAGCTCGATAACCACGAAAGTGACTGATGTAAAAGCATACCACTTTTTGGGGATACCAATTATCTCTATTTAGACATATCAGAATAGGCATGACACCGGCTTTTTGTTTATGAACTATCTCGAGAGAATATAAAGTCTCGACGCGACGCATGGATTTGTTTGAACGTTTTTTACGGATCCGATGAAACTTGTAACATTTGTAGATCTTGACCTGGATTAAGAAATGGGATACTTTTTATCCAAACAGTAGGTATTCTTCAAGATTAGAGAATACAATCCCGCGAACGCGGGTCAACCATTTTTGTAGGGTTACGTTACGCATACGGCATCCAACACTATTTTGGCCAGTAATGCGGGATTATACTTGCAGAATCTGCGGGAAACTGGGACCGTAAAAAAAAAAAACGATGAATGGGTCGAACGAGACGCACGAAAGCGGTCAATGTGGCGACGCCTGGGGGAGGCCCATGTCCAGCAGTGGCCGTATTTCGGCTGCAATTATGTTGATGGGGTGCAGATGTAGTTCTAAATATTTATTCCTCATTCTTAAACATTTTGTTCCATGGCACTCATGATTTGACTAAATATAGGCCTATGGAATGTAGGTAGTTGAATTATTCCAGTTAATTTTTTTTTGTTTAAGAACTTAAACCTGAAAAGTATTGAGGCCCAACTAATTGGGCCTCAAGACATTTTTGATCCTTATTAGTAATAGGATGGAATGGCATCAAAAAAAGTTTTAGTGTAAAATGTAAATTTTCTTGTCTGCACCTAAATTTTCTGCAATGGTAAGGCCCTTACTGCCTCACCTCAAAAATTCATGTACAGAAATAAAAGAATGATTTATTTTGCAGTCCCGCAAATCCTGCCGATCTACATCATTTGAGATAGGGGCGTGGGCCTTTTCCTAACAGTGGCACATAACAGGCTTAAAGCTAGTGTGAAACATCTGAGCTGCATTATGCAGAGCTTACATTTGCAGAGTTACAGACTAAACTTTGCTTTCATCATCATCATCATCATATAAGCCACAAGACGTCCACTGATAGATATGCCTCCCCCAAGTTTCGCCACATTGACCGGTCCCGTGCGTCTCGCAACCAGCAGATCTCACATAACTTTGCTTTACTATTAAATGAAATATACCTTTGTAATAGGTCCTTTAGCTTGCAAATGAGTGTGAGCGAACTTGAAGCATGCAAACGCAGCATCTTCAATCATTTTCTGGAACTTGTCATTCTTAGCAACAAAGTCTGTCTCGCAGTTGAGCTCTACTAGGGCTCCGTGATTTTGATCAAACTTCACTGCCACGAGGCCTTGCAGGGCTGTGCGACCAGCAAGCTTGGTGGCCTTTGCCCAGCCCATTGCTTGGGCTTGATCATTTAGCCATGACTCAGCCTGTAATTAAATGAACATAATTTATAAATGATTTGGTTACATTTTCTATAGTAATAATGGGCCTTTAATAAATATTGAATGGTTTTAGTATCACTGGCAAAACAAGTTAATTTAAACTGGGAAGAAAAATATTGCGAGAGAACTGGCAAGGTAAGGCCTGTGAAATTGAACAAGAAATGGAAGACATGTGAAATTTATCCATTCATACTGGTTCTGTGTACTAACAGCCCATACTCTCTCCAAGAGAGAAGGTATTTCGTTTCCTCAGCCCTCCTAGCCAAGTTACAAACGTTTTGTATCAAATCTCTTTCTAAAATCGTAACACCTTCTATTTGTATGGTCTCACCACATGACTTAACGTTCAGATGTGTCATTCCCATACATTGATTCGTTTTCTACAAGCGTTATCGATTGTAGATTGTCAACTTGGCTACAGATGTAGTAGTGACAAAACTATGGGCTGATTACTTTATACTTGTATTTTAGACTAAATAAATGTTTATTTTTATTTTTATTGTCATACCTTATCAGCATCATTGTTATGCATTTCTAGGGCTTTCTTGCAGTTGGCAATGGTGTAACCTGTTTTCTTCCTGAGTTTAGCAAGTAATGATGATTCAGCTGCCCTGCACACTGGCCCTGCATGAAACCGACGCACCAACTGGAAGATCATCTGTAACAGAATATTGATATATTTTAACCGTTTAGCGCATATTTAAGCAGATATACCAGGTATTTCATAATAGAATATGGTATAGAGAAGAATAAGTAGGAAACATTGAAAACACAGCATTATTATACAATAGCAGTATATTGCAATAGAACATGTCATTCAAGCAAACTAAATAAACACTTCAGCATTTATAAACACAAAATTCCACTCACACAAAACAAATTTCAAAGCAGATCTACAGTCCAGTGGATGAACTGTATTGAAAAAGAGAGTATTAAAATTGCTCTGTGATGCTCAATGTTGTTTATAAACCTTACACAATAGTTGGTACCTATACAAGTACAAGTATACAGCTAGCTATGACATCATCTGAGTTCATCTGAGCAAGACAGATACAGTATATAAACAATGAAGGTCAGCTGCTGTATACACATGCCTACCATAGCAGTGTTATTGTGTTTGGATTAGTAATTGAAAACTTCACAATAGCGGATTTACCTTTGAATAAGCTTGTGCTTTTAACTTCATTTTACCAAATAATAACCTAGAAAATTGTAATAAACCACATAAAAATGGATAGCTACTGTCATAAATAATGAAATAAACCCTATCCAAACTCGATAATACTGGCTACTTAAAAATAAATTACAACAAATGAAGATAGTCTGTTGTCATGGAGAAATCAATACTTGACAATAACAGTTTTCGTGATACTGAGAAAGTTACGAAAATGGCTTTATGTGTAATTCAGTTAATTTTATTCTTTTTGTTAGAATAAATAAGTGTTAAATAATTGAAAATTGTGTAGAGCTAACCAAAAAGCGAAACTAGTTCGGTGCTTACCTTTTTCGGACTCGTTTAAAGCAGTTTAAAGGTATTTGTTAGATATCTTTTTGTTTATTACTATTCGGCTACGAAAGCCGAAAACCTATTTTTTTTTTTGGGAAATTCCTATTAGAATTCTGTTTAATTTTAATTATGGTTTTACGAAAAATATAACCTCCACTTGGGCTGTCAAAAACGTTTAGTTAGATTATGCTATGCCAAAGATTTGTTCTAGAATAATATCAACAATAAGTATTTTATTTAAAAATATATTTTTAAAGTATGATAAGTCGTATGAATAGAAATAAATATGAATTTAAGTTAATTTCATACAAAGCTATGTTTATTATGTGTTCATTTAGAGAAACAACGAAACGTCTTCCCATGAAAGTACAATACGTATTGTACAGTGCGCCTAATTTATTACTGATCCTCACAGAATGATGGAAAATTATAAAAACGAAAAACTTCAAGCTTAAAGCATATAAATTACGTGTATTGTTACTGTCTACATTCCATTCTTCAGAATTCCTCCAAAACTACGTCATAGGTTTTTGATAAACTCTCGCTGGCTTACTGTGGGATGTTTCCCCACAGAGTAGTTGAACTAATGGTTCCGTGAAGTCCTGGGTTTGCTCCTTTGGGGTCAGGGATACTTAAAGGGTTTTTCGGTGGGTAGACAGTTTTTAGGTATCCGGAGTCTAGATTATTAGAAACCTGGCATAAGGCAATAGCAGGCTTATCTTATCTTATTTTGTGGAGGGGCCGAGAAATAACTCGGACACTTCGACCCATTGGGATCTATTGTGCTCCCCTAGATAACCTACTCCTCCCCAATCTCGATGATGAGCCTATAGTCTTCTGGTTTTGGATATCCAACCCCTAGGAGACTCATTCGCTTACCAGCCAGTGCATCGCATATGCACAGAAGGTGCTGCATGCGTTCCGTATGTTCCCCACACAACCTGCACATGGGTGTCGCGGTTAGACCCATCTTCATGAGCATGTCGTTCGTTCCAAAGCGCCCTGTAAAGGCCCCAAGCAGGTAGCGGATTTGCCCCCTGCTCATATTCCAAATGCATTCCCGTGCTTTCAACGTAGAGCCTAGGAATTTCTTACGAGTTGTGAAGACCGGTAATAGACACCCAATGTGTTCGTTGTCTGTGATCTGCAAACTCCCTAAATATGGCTTTTACGAGACACTTCGAAATGCCTAAACATGGTTCTGGGCCCATAAAATCATTTGCTGAGCCCTCTCTTGCTAGTTCATCTGCCACTTCGTTACCAAGGATTCGTTTGTGCCCAGGTACCCACATCAGTCTTACTCTTTTATGCTTCCCAAGCCTGTTTAGGGTCTAGATAGCATCCAGAATAAGTCCTGAGTCTACTTTGTAGGATGCCATGGCTTTGATTGCAGCCTGACTGTCACTATGAATATATAGGATTTGCTTCCGTTTCCTCTATCTATATTCTATTGAGCACAGGTTATTATGGCAAATGTTTCTGCTTGAAATACAGTTGCCATTTTCCCTAAGCTTTTGCTACATTTGTAACCTTTTGCGTATATACCCGCTCCTGTACCTGATTCCATTTTGGATCCTTCAGTGTACCACACCAGACTATCTTGTTCTGGTGGATCGAGTTCCTTCGTCCAGTCCTCTATTGTTGGGCTTTGGACCTTGAATGACCTGTCAAACACAAATATAGTTTGCATTTTATCGGATATAATGCTTGTTACCTGATCCAGGTCTTCATTTCCATCGAATTTTGTATGGTTAGTCTTTGGCTTAGAGGCATCCCATAGTCCAGCAACAGCAAGATGATGTAATATCTTCCTTGCCTCGAGTTCAACCATCATATGCAGAGGAGGGATATTGAGGTGATGTCTCAATCGCTGCCGTAGGTTGGACAGTCGTAGAGCACCATGCCCCCTGTCCCACCTAAGCCTCTTATAGTCCATCCTCCTATAGTATACAAATAAGGTTCCTGTATCAAGGCAACGTCATATGTGTTAAGCTTCAGTTGCCGAGCCAGAAGTGCAGTAGCTGCTCTGCAATGATGCAAATTGATTTGTACACATCTTAGTCCCTCCATCTTGGATGTGTTGATGGGTTTGTGCTGTTATAGGGGGTCCTCAGTTTTGAGGCTCGCCCTCCATCGCCTGGCTCTCCTCGAGAGCAGTTGGTGCCTCAATGCCAAGGGTATCGAGGATGACATCCTCGAGGTCCACCTCTGACGCCCTGGTCTGGATCCCCGACTCCTGCGCCACGTCATGAGCAGAAAATTTGTCGATGGCCTCCTCGCACTGCGGTGGTCCATCTTCGGATGGCGCCACTCCTGCTTACGCAGTGGGTGCCTCTCTCTTGTCTTCTTCCAGGAGCTTGAACGAGTATCGTGCAATACCTACTGGCAGAAAATAGCCCAAGGTCTGGATGACCCCAGCAGACACCCCGTCCATGAGGACGATACGACGGATCTGTGAGTGACAGATCTGACGAGTCTGCTCAGTGAGAGTATCCACGACCTTCCAGTCGTCCGTCCTTAAGGCAGGGTTAAGCCGCTGGAACAATCGAATGGCCTGGGCAGAGTCTTGCAACGCCAAGTTGCGACTCTTCCATGCCATTTTGACTGGCTTTGGAAGGTCCTTGGCGTCGACGACCATGAACCAAGAGTTTCAGGGAGCCAAGTTCCACATTGTGGGTGGCACCCCGAAACCAGCAAGCTGTGTCAGGATGGTCGCAGGATACATGTAATGCACCCGTGACAGCTCCGGGAGTAACCGTGAGAACAGGTAGAGGATCCGGCGCTTCTTCCAGTTTCTCAATTATGAACTCCTGGATTGGCACCAAATCCTCCACCTTTAAGTACTCCTCCGGGTACCTGACTGTGACGACGGCGAGTTTCACAGCCGCCACCGCATCCCTAAAGGATCCGGTCGAGGATCATTGCCCTCGGGTCTTCATCCTCTTTGCCACCATGTCCCCGCTGTCACCGCTGAGAACAGCACGCGGTCTCTTCGAATGCATCCCGTAGGAGTCCCTTCTAGAGCCACCTGCTGTCGTAGCTTTTGGCGCTTTTTCCTCAGCGACCCAGATCGTCCAACCGGAAGCCAGCTTGCGTCAAGCCGGCCGCCGAGAGCCAAAGAGGTGCTATCTTTGCCGGTCGCGTCCGGGGCCGCAAGGTCCGAGTTCTTTTGACCTCTAATGCAAGGGTCCCGACGTCCCGAGTGCCGACCCTCGACAGTGCCGCAGCAGTACCGTCTTTTAACAGTCCCGCCGCAGCCCCACCTCGAGACGATCCCACTGCAGTCCTACCTCTGGACGTTCCTGTTAGCGGAGATGCAGTCCCGGCTTGCGCCGGTCCCGCCTTTTGAAGCGCAGTCCCAGCTTTCGCCGGTCCTTTCGCCTTGTGTTTTTTTTTTATGATAAAATCAATCCATTAAAATACTGAGAAATTACTCATCCCTCGACTATCCCCACCCGCCATGGAACGCTCAAGTGGCGATGTTACGGTAGCACCAGGGCTTAATCGAGGAACCCCCCCCCCCCCTCCTTAGTTGCTCACGAGACTGCACAGCATTAACTCACACCGCTACCACTAGCGATGCGAGCGAGCACCGCCGTCTGCAAGCCCCCAATGGGAGTGAACTCGCCTGGGGGCCGTCTGACCGGACCCCGCAGCCGATTGACCGCAGCTGGCTAAGCTGCGGCCTCTCGTGTGAGGAGAAATCTGGGCCAAAGTGGAGTGTTACCTCTGAGACGTTAATCCGCATACGCTCACCAGGATCCCATCATCCATCCATCGCGTGTTCGTGCCGTGCGCAGGAAACCGTACGGGACGGTTTCCTGCGCACGGCACGAACATGCGGGCTAGCTAGGTAGGTATTATGCGTAAATATCCCTACCTATCTACTATCTTTCACGCAACATCTGAGCAATTATCATTTAGGTTGGCATATATCTACCTATATAAGTACTGACCGTTGGTCTGGGGGCAGTAAGTGCAACCCAGGGTCTGATTTACCCACAGACTAACCCAGGCCTATGGCGCGAGGATCGAGGGAGCGCCAAGCTTGCCTTTGCAAGAACTACTTATTTACACGTGCCCTGGCCTATCGAAGGGGTCGCAAATTATTATTATATTTCAAAATAAAAATGCACTATATTATACCATTTAATACTATATTCACTTCGTGATTGTTTATTATCAGGTGAGATAGTGGCCAAGCGCGAGCCTATAATAAATACAAAAAACAGAATCGCTGGCTCGTATTGCGTCTGAAATTACTCTTTTGCATGAAATTGACATCAGATTTGGATGAGGAACAAGGGGGCGCCAAGCTTGCCTTTGTCAGAACCACTTATTTATAGATTAGTATCTAGATTAAAACTTCGCGCGTAACATACTAAAGCACGTATTACATTGTAAGTTTTCCAGAATACGGTTTCTCGAACGTCTTTGCTTCTTATCTATCTAGTGCGTTGCTTATTTGCTAGTTCCATTAATTTACCGTGTTTGACCTCAGTTAGCCTCAGTCGCAGTCACGTAGTAGCGTATTTACCTTGAGGCCAAGAGAACCATTTCAGGGGAAAACTGGCGCAATCCAGCCCTACCGCCTAGCATATTCTTTTGAGACAAATAGTACTAGGCTCTAGTAAGCTGCCACCCCGTCTCCTTGTTTGTCAAAAGAAAATCTTAACTATCCGAGGCAGGATCCTGAAAATTTAACTCCTATATAAATTGTAGAAGCCTCAGGATACTTTCATTTAGATGAACGTAAAAAAAATGGCATATCCGAGGCGAGGTGTTACAATTTTCGAGCACACTCTTTTATGCTACAGTCAGATACCATAGCAGTCAATGCTAATGTTATAATAAAATTTTGAAATCTTTAGTACTAGACTGCTACTAGGTAGAAAATAAAATCCTATCCGATCCGTACTTTTGTAGTTTAAATTCTCTTGAAGCTTTTCTGCAAAAAATTACAGCATAATCAATCTGAAGTGAAAAAAAATTAGTTTCAATCATGTATTATTTTTAATCAGTACCGTGCCATAGAGTTTTCATTTTTTTATTGGTTTTGGGTTTGCTGAAAAAAAAAGACTGATGCATGACCCAGCCGTATTGCGTAAGTGCGCAAAGAGTATAAATTCTATCCAACCGAACAAATCGACCAATCACATGCGAGATGAATGACGCGAGGTGGATTTCCGTTTTGTGTGATTGGCCGATTTGGTCGGTTGGATAGAGTTTAAACTCTTTGCGCACTTACGCAATACGGCTGGGCCGCCAAATCTTTGTATTGCCCTCTGGTCGCACGGCGAGCATCGCGGAAAAAGTGATAGTGTAAGAATGTTGCTTACCTTCTCGTTTTCTGGATAGCATCGAACGTGCTTAATAGGACTGTCTCACTGACGATCTCTTAAGACGGTACCCTGACCAAAAAATCGGCATGAGATATGAGCGTTCCTATTGGTCTAGCGGCACTGGTGGCGCATGAATTACAGTAGTGAATACGCCCAGATTTTAGAATAAAATCTTTATAAAATCGAATTTTGGTCTTTTGAAAAAAATAATTCTTCAAAAATGTTCGTTATTAAATTGTCTATCGATTAGTGTTAGTACAAAAAATAATCAATGAACACTTTACGAGGAGATGCATAATATCAATAATTATTTCTCATTTTTATGTTTTTTTGGAAGTAGATTAGTGAAATATATACAACATTTAAAAAAAAACTAAATCTACCATTTTAGAATCAATATTGTGTAGAAATTTAATGTATTTTTATTAATTGATATTTCTTTTTAAATAACGAGTAGATAGCTCCTAAAAACAGCACAAAAAACGGCTTGCGCGGCGTTTTGCTCGGGGTACCGCCTTAATACAATATCCGAACTAGGAAACTCGCCAAAAGGTAAAATAAAAAAAAATCAGCGGCTGGGCAGGCCGACAGATTTTTTTTCTGTCTGTAAATTCACAATATGTGTGTTATAGGAGCCAAAAATGCAGAACAACAAGCCAACACGAAAGAAAGGCCAACCGTCGCCATCGACTTCCGATGTAAAACTACCTAAAATACCAAAGATTTCGATGCCTGAAGATTTCAAAGTACGGACACGACCTTTGTTTTCATTGCCTGAAGAAGTTTTAAAACTACCGTCGCCGGCTACTAAAGCCGCAAAAATGCAGGCTGCGAAACTTATTCCGAAGAAGAAGTCCAGCGGTATCGTATCTAATTACTCTTATCTTTTCATACTTATTTTTATCTGTAGGTATTCTTGTCTTTTCAGTACCTATTTGATTCGTATGAGTTACATAGAGAAATAATTTTTCTCTATAAAAGGAGCCATTATCTATCTCGCTGAGCGGGTAGAGTATCACACTGGGCGGGTCAATCAAATGCATCAGGCCTAAGAAATGGTGGTGTAACGATTCGGAAAAGACAAAATACTAAGTGCATTGCAAATGTATGGGAAAGGCTTTCCCAGCAGTGGGACTAAATAGGTTAAGGAAAGAAAAAAGAAGTTACTTGTTACTTTAAAAAAACAAAAATACCCGACTGCTTATGAAGCGCAGTCGGAGGTATATATACAAAAATCAGATATATCCTCCGACTGCATCAGCATGATTTTCTTCTTGTTTACGTCTTTGTTTATTTCGTTGCCGGCTTTTTGATATTTCGAAGAAATTCTTTCAGTTAAAATTTTTATTTTTTCATTTAATATGTAGATTTAAACTTAAACGTGTTATATATTTTTGAAATCACCTCTTAAACCCTTTATTTTGATATCCCACACGATAGGATTGGAAGAAAAAATAAATTGGATCCCCAGAATATGGCGGCCAAAATCCGCAATTTTTCAAATCGAATTATCAAAATCGGACAAAGCGTTTGGTCTCTAGGACGCCACATAGGAACAAACATACATACATAGACTGATAAACACAATACCCTCCTTGAGCAGTCGGGTAAAAAAGAGTATAAGCCAAAGACAATTCAACGTTGTAGATACATACATACATAAACTCACGCCTTTTTCCCATGGGGTAGGCAGAAACTATACAGAACGCCACCTGCTACGATCCTTACATACTTCTTTTGCTTCACACACATTCATACATCTAGTCATACACACACGCCGGTTATGGGTACTGCGCACTTGGCCTTTCTGAAGAACATCACCTATAAGGTCTATGTATGTCTTTCTAGGGCGTCCCCTCCCGGCGTTTCCATTCACGTCTGCCTTGTAAATACCTTTCGTAAGTCGACTTTCATTCATCAACGTTGTAGATATTACTTATATTAGCGATGTTAATAACTCTTGATTCTTCCAGTAATGCAAACCTTCACGCAAATGAGGAAAGCTAGAGAAGAGTTCAGGCTAAAGCTGGTGAAGTTGATATGTCAGGATGATGGGGCGGATGGGGATCAGGCAGAGGCTATGCCAACGAGCGAAGAACAAAACTTGCTTAGATACTACTATTACCTGCGTTACGGTATCGACACCATACACGTAGCGCCTTTGGACAACAAAATAATATTAAGGTAGGTAAATAATAAGCAGGTATACAAACATACATACGAAATTTGGCACACGTATTTAGAAGCCCACATATGTGAAAGTGAATGTTATGCAGTTCCAGCAATATTTCATACATAATATTAGGTACGTGTCGAATTGATTACCTCGTTCTTCTTTTTTTGTTTTAAGTCGGTAAAAATGTGTTCTTTTGGAGGTGCCTATGTGCTTACATAGGTAGGTAAGGCAAAGTACATATTTTTATTTCGGCTTAAGTGATTAGGTAGGAGGTACCTAAAGTGTAGACAACAGAGTCCCAGATGTCAAGCACGTTTTTTGTTTGTGTTGGATTAAATTTCTGTCTACTTTTACCAGAAACAGACGCAGTTGAAAAAAACCGTCCAAGTGCGGACACATTTAGGGTTACGTACCAAATGTAGAATATCGGAATTTCAAAGAAAAATATGATTTATAAATCTAATGGTATTTGTTAGTAAAGCAAGAGCTGATGATGATTTTTTTTCAGTTTGTAATTGACTCATTACATCAATAGTTCCTAAGTTTATGTGTATATTAACCAAATGTGTAATGTTATAATATACGTAATAATCAACATTATCACCAAATTTCTAGTTCATAGGTCAATGGGAAGTTAAAACATTCTTCTAAACAAAATTTTGTAAAAAATGCTGACTTTGATGGCTTAAATCATTCCTTGGTTTTTCAATATGTTTTTAAAGAAAGAAATACAGTATTTATTTTCTCAACGAGCTCTAAACAAAGATACCCTATGGGAGCCCATAAAATCATTTAAAAATATTTTTTGACAATTTGTATGGGTTTGGGCCAGCAGGATGCTTATACTGTGAAATTTTAAGACTGTAGCACCAACCGTTTAGCCGTACAACATGTGTGACAGACGACGGACAGATGGACACGTTAGTGAAAGCAATAGGACTCCGTTTGGACCCTTCGGGTACGGAACCCTAAAAAGGCTATGCAGATGATAACTTGTTTTTCAGTTCATCAGTTATCAGATCATAATTTTTCAGAGTACACAATCTTATATCACCAAAGTTGAAGAAATGGAAGGAAACTCTGTTTACATGCACAGATGAGATGCGGGAAGATTTTATGATGAGTATGAAAAAAGCGATTGTGGATTTCGTGCTGAAAGATCCCAATACGGTACCTAAAATTTATATATTATCTATATCTTTCGACTGATTCTGCTCAAACTTGCCTACAGTTTTAATTGTTCTTACCACAGAAAGAGCCTAGGAATCACATCGTGACAATAATGTTTCCGCTTATTGTAGCGTTCTTAGCATATATTCCTTTTGAGATATTCCTTTTGGGAAGTTGCGCGGTATCTTCTCGTCCAACTTACCGCAGTGTCTCAAGACGAAAGTCTATGACCAGTGTGTGTTGCCAGTGATGACATATGGCTCTGAGACGTGGTCGCTTACAATGGGCCTTATCAGAAAACTTACATTCACTCAAAGGGCAATGGAGAGGGCTATGCTCGGAGTTTCCTTGCGTGATCGAATCAGAAATGTAGAGATCCGCAAGAGAACCAGGGTTACCGACATAGCCCGAAGAATTGCCAAACTTAAGTGGCAGTGGGCAGGGCACATTGCTCGCAGAACGGATGGCCGATGGGGCAGAAAGGTTCTGGAATGGCGACCGCGAACCGGAAGACGTTGCGTTGGAAGGCCTCCCACCAGGTAGACCGATGACCTGGTGAAGGTTGCGGGGATCCGCTGGTTACGAGATGCACGGGACCGGTCAATGTGGCGACGCTTGGGAGAGGCCTATGTCCAGCAGTGGACGTCTTTCGGCTGATATGATGATGATGATGATTATTCCTTTTGAGAAAAGTAGATCCCAGCAATTCCTAAATGTACTTAAAGCAAACGTTTAAATTCCGCAGGAAGAGGCGATGGAGGAAGAGGATACACCGCTAATGAAAGAGATGGCTTTAAAAGACGATGCCTGGAGGAACCGCTACGCCGTAGCACACAAGTACTTGACTAAAAACCTGCACAGCGTGAACCCTTGTATCGCCCAGGTGTTACAAATATGGTGGAAACAATTCAAGTAAGGTCACACAAATCGTATACTTATATGACTATCTATACTTTAGGTCTATCGCAGTTTCGATACGGAGTAGGCCCGAGGCGATGGCGCGTAGTGTTCCACTCGTGCCTCAAAGATCAGCAAAACTGACGGGGTTCGTTAGGGCCGGGTCTGAGACGCGGATAAATTTGAAAGAGAGTTACCGCAGCCCTGGCACAAGTAACTGAAGGAAAACGGGTGGGTTAGGTTAGGTTAGAGTCAGTAAACGTCTGACACGCCCTCCCGCATCAATCAGAGCGGGAGAAATCATTGGATGATCGCCCAAACCCAAAAAAAAGGTCTATTGCACTTTATTGCTGAACAGTGGCCTTTCCCAACTACGCCATCACACTCGCGCGACAAGTGACACCTTGCTCGTCCAGGTCATCAGTCCGGCCCAACTAGCCGGGCGGCGTCCCAACGCAACAGCTGAGAGTAGTAAAGTCTAAAACTATCATGGTGTCAACTATCATGGTATCACAGTATCAAAACTATCATGGTGCGTCTGTGGAAAAGGGACAGAGCTATTTGTCTTATATAGCTCCGTCTCTCTCTATCACCGTGAAACCATGATAATTTTGACACGTCATGGGAGGGCCCAAGAACTCGTTTGCTCCATCGGACATCGGTCCACAACAAACATGGTCATTTTACACCTATTTCAGATGATTATTTGCAAACTATGTCGGTAACTACAGTTCTTATATTATACTAGCTGACCCGGCAAACTTTGTTTTGCCATAAAAATACCAAACATTTATCTACCTTACCTTACACTACCTACCCTACACTACCCTACACTACCCTACCCTACCCTACCCTACCCTACCCTATACTACCCTACCCTACCATACACTACCCTACCCTACACTACCTTCCCTACCCCACGCTACACTACCCTACCCTACACTACCCTACCCTACCCTATCCTACACTACCCTACCCTCCACTACCCTACACTACCCTACACTACCCTAAACTACCCTACACTACCCTACACTACCCTACACTACCCTACACTACCCTACACTACCCTACACTACCCTACACTACCCTACACTACCCTACACTACCCTACACTACCCTACACTACCCTACACTACCCTACACTACCCTACACTACCCTACACTACCCTACACTACCCTACACTACCCTACACTACCCTACACTACCCTACACGACCCTACACTACCCTACACTACCCTACACTACCCTACACTACCCTACACTACCCTACACTACCCTACACTACACTACACTACCCTACACTACCCTACACTACCCTACACTACCCTACACTACCCTACACGACCCTACACTACCCTACACTACCCTACACTACCCTACACTACACTACACTACCCTACACTACCCTTCACTACCCTACACTACCCTACACTACAATACCCTACACTACACTACCCTACCCTACGCTACACTACCCTACCCTACACTACACTACCCTACCCTACCCTACCCGACACTACCCTACCACACACAAAGCATAAATAGCTTATACAATAGCAATAAAGCTCAAATTGACTCTACGTTTTAGTTAGAAAACTTTTTATGGGAAAAAGAAAAGGGCAATTTTTTTTTTCCTGCAATTATTAGAATTTTTCTCCCCGTAAAAACCATCTTTGAACTTCAACGACCATTTAAAAAAAAGAATTGGCCAAATTGGTCCATGCGTTGTTGAGTTATGCGCTTACCAACACATTTTGCGATTCATTTTTATATTATACCAGGCCCCTCAGAAAGTATTGCGAAAAAAAGTTTTTATATATGGGAGACTGGCCAGTTATAATGTTTTTCGAAAATATGATTATTTATAAGTAAAAATAAGTAAGTTCCAATTTCAAAATTTCCCTCCACATTTTTTGCGAGTTAATTCAAAGTATTGTGTCTCACTGAAATATGGATCTGCGCCGGGAACATTTTAGAGCTATGATTTTATACGATTTCAAGTGTCGCCTGAAACCGGATGAATCGTACGATAGACTTCAAATGGCATTCATGGATGAAGGCCCTTCCAAGGCAACCGTGTATCGTTGGTATAACGAATTCAAGCGCGGTCGACCAACTTTGGGGGATGACGAAAGAAGCGGTCGCCCTTTGACGGCTGTTACCGAAGAAAACGTGCTAGCAGTGAAAAATTTAATCCAAGACAATAGGCGAATTACATATCAGGCGATTCAACACATATTGAAGATTGGATCGGGAAGCGTTCACGAGATTCTACACAGCCATCTTCGCGTGAGGAGGATAGTATCACGCTGGGTGCCGCACAACCTCACCGATGCTCAGAAGCAGGCCCGGGTGGAATGGTGCCGTGATATGCTTAACAAATTTGAAGCAGGCTCGTCTCGGCGTGTTTACGACATCGTTACAGGTGATGAGTCCTGGATTTATCAATACGACCCAGAAACCAAGCGCCAGTCGACTGTTTGGGTGTTTCAAAATGAGCCAACGCCTACCAAAGTGAAGCGATCTAGAAGCGGGGGTAAGATTTTGATCGCTAGCTTTTTTAATTTGACTGGCCACTTGGTATCAATTCCCTTACGGGATCAAAGAAGCATTAATGCCGAATGGTATACTACCAAATGTTTGCCAGAAGTTTTCTCTGTTATAAGCAACAAGCGACCAAACACAGGGCTCCGCGGGCTACTGCTCCACCACGACAATGCACCTGCGCACACCGCACTCAAAACGAGGGACTTCCTGGACAGCACGCCAGTCAAACTCCTGGGTCACCCTCCTTACAGCCCTGATCTAGCACCGTGTGACTTCTTTTTATTCCCAAAAATAAAAAATCAGCTCAAAGGGATACAATTTTCGTCGCCGGAAGATGCGCTGGCTGCGTTCGAGCAGGCTGTAAACGAGGTGTCTGCGGCGGACTGGAAAAAGTGTTTTGAAAACTGGTTTAGGCGCATGAATCTTTGTATAGAGGCTGGTGGAAAGTACTTTGAAAAGATTTAATAAAAATATATGTACGTATAGAACAATTTTTTTTAGTTTCGCAAAACTTTCTGAGTGTCCCACGTAGATTATATGCTCGGCGAATCCATGAAATCAAAATAGCCGGTATTTTGATTTAATGGATTCGCCAAGCATGCACAAACTCTGAGCATACCTATTATTGTATAATTCTGTGTCGCTTGTTCCAGTGATCTAAGATTGATCAGCATGAAAGATATAATGACCACGAACGAGGCATACGAGTTGCAAGACTTCTGTTTTGTTTGCAAGAGACATATAGAAGCGGCTGGTAACGTGCTCACACACCAGTGGATTCCAACTGTTCAAGCTGTTTTTCTTCAGGTATGAATTAGGGATTTTTTTTGGGACACTCCCACCGCACTATTCCCAAACCGCTGCAACTCCTGAAAGACAGAATCAACAGTGGCGACCACCCGAAAAGCGCCGAGGCAATGAAGCTCGGCGAAGTCTCGGAGAATAAATTTAATTGTCTTGGAGCCCGCAATAAAATTAATCTGTAAAGAAAAACGGAGGAGTAGGAAAAATACAAATTTCCGCTTCCCTCCATACCAAGCAAGAAACAGAACAAACAAGGCCAATAGGCACAAAGGGTCGGGTCGTTTAAAACTGGGATAAGCCCAGTTGCCTAGCATCACGGATAAAAATTAGCATTCATATTAATGGGTCCTAACATTGTGAGCTATTATATTTGATGCCAATAATAGGTATGGCAAAAACGCGAAAAGAAAAAGTTATTTTTCGCTTTGCATCTGTTTTTGGTCAGTCAACTCGCGAATATCCGACTGCACAACGTGATTTTCTTCTTGTTTACGTCTTTTTAGGGTTCCGTAGCCAAATGGCAAAAAACGGAACCCCTTATAGATTCGTCATGTCTGTCTGTCTGTCTGTCCGTCCGTATGTGACAGCCACTTTTTTCCGAAACTATAAGAACTATGCTTTTGAAACTTGGTAAGTAGATGTATTCTGTGAACCGCATTAAGATTTTCACTCAAAAGTAGAAAAAAAACAATAAATTTTGGGCGTCCCCATACTTGAAACTGAAACTAAAATTTTTTTTTCTTCAAACCCATACATACGTGTGGGGTATCTATGGATAGGTCTTCAAAAATGATATTGAAGTTTCAAATATAATTTTTTTCTAAACTGAATAGATTGCGCGAGAGACACTTCCAAAGTGGTAAAATGTGTGTCCCCCCCCCCCTGTAACTTCTAAAATAAGAGAATGATAAAACTAAAAAAAATATATGATGTACATTACCATGTAAACTACCACCGAAAATTGGTTTGAACGAGATCTAGTAAGTAGTTTTTTTTTAATACGTCATAAATCGTAAACCGCAATTTACCAAGTACGGAACCCTTCGTGCGCGAGTCCGACTCGCACTTGGCCGGTTTTTTAGTCCGCTTTTTAAGCAGTCAGGTTTTTTGTTTTTTTTAATTAACTTTTTTTTAAATAACTATTTCATAATTTAATGCAACAAATACTTTCTTCAGGGCAGTAAAAAGAGGTTGATACCGGACCCGAAACAAGCACAGAAAATGAAGCGCTTTTACAACTGTCTGGCATGTATCATGACTTACAATCTTCAAACTTTATGCTTGAAATCAATGAAGGAGTTCACTGACTACATAATGGATGTGGGCGTAAGTGGTATATATATGTTTGAAACAATTTCATGTTTCAAACATACATAAGGAAAGAGAGTTTTTGATTAAAAACGTAGCCCTGTCGTTGTATAGCTCTGGCGGTGTAATTTATATCTATCTTTATATATTTTTATCTGTGCTCGAAAGCTGAAAAAGCACGGAATAATTTTGTGCTTTTTCGGCTTTCCAGCACTAGGGTGTTTTCTAAAATATCTATATTGCAGGGAAAAAATCAAGGCTTTATAATCAATTTGGGATTTACAAACGATGCTATAGAATTCGATCCCACTTTTAAGCAGTTCAAAGACCAGTTGTGTCTTTTATACGAATTTTTGATCGATGCATGTCGGCAGTCACCTCGTATGGAAACTTTGCTGTACCAAGACTTTTCGATGACTACAAGAATCAATTTGAAGGTACGATGAAGCAGCCATGGTAATGTTTCATTGTTTCATAAAGGAGCGTACTCAATGGGAGCATTCTTTCGCGAGCATTTGTAAACAAGCAATCGTAGGCGAGTAACACATACTTCCCAGCGAGCCCAGCATTCACGTTCGAGCAAAAATATGAACTTTCAAGTCGAACATTCCTTTGCGAGCTTGGAGCATTCGAATACGATCACGTTAAATGTCATTAATTCGATAATATGATGCCAAGAAGGTCACAGACACTTAAGATCAAGGAACTCTGTTCTTGGCTTTACAAGAGGCCAGTAATATGCCTACATACATACTCATTGATTTCATTATCTGATTACTCTCTTTCGAGCGTTTTATTTGCGTGAACATTCGAATGCGAGCCGTTTCCGCGAAAATCGTTCGACGTTCACACCGGCCGAAGTTCGCACTTGCGTGTACCTAAGCTTTGTAACGCTCGGCTCAACGTCCACACCACTCAAATATTCGACGTCGAATGCTCATTACACGTGAATGGTCTTAGTGAGGACGTTCCTTTTGTCATCTTTTGTTATCAATCCTTAATGTTTTCTTTTTTAGCCAATAATTGACTATGAGTTAATAGATCATTATAAAAATCAAGTAAAGGAATTGATTGCGGAGCAAAGAATAGGTCCAGAACTGAGAGTTCAAGATTTTGATGACTATATCTGTTTATTGAACGGCGAGGTAATTATGTTTCAATGCTTATATATTTTTAAATTTCTCGGTAACTTTCATATTTAAAATTTTTGTTTGACAGTCGCAATCGAAAGTGGAAGCTTTTATTAAATCGGACCCGGAGAGCGAAACAGAGAAGACTTTTGAGGAATATTGCGCGGAGGCAGTGAAGTATGTTGATTTGGCACGGGAGATTCCTTCGAAACTTGAGGGTACCATTGTCATCGGCATGTTTCAAATGCAGCGGGGTGAACTCATCACCGCACTGCGTGGGGCTGCGACTAGAATGGCTAACACGTTGTTGAGGAGAATGACAGACGATTATCAAGTGATGATCAAAGCGTTAGTTTAAAAATATCAAGTTAAAGAAATACTTATCTAATTCTAATTTTATTTTGAAGAATAAGCTTGAATTTTTTTCATAGAATTTACGATGAGTATGCTACAATAGCGAACACGTTGCTAACTCCTCCAGCGGACACGGCGGCCCTGATGGTGCTGATTGATTACGTCAAGAAGGTGGAGGACGTGATCATGGCCGAGATGGAGGACAAGCTGCGCAACGTCATGAGATACATTGTCTTCTTGGGAGACTACACTAACTTCACGCCATTAGAGCTCAAGTCTAACAACCAGACCTTCCACTGGTGAGGCAACTTTAAAATGGGGGATACACGTTTAAATTATACCCGTGCTTATGATTTTACAAACATTTTCGCCCATGTATCCTAGGTAGCGAAGTTTTAGGTCGAAACTTGAGCGAAATAGGTATTCGAACTTTCAGTACTTACTCGAAAGTGCCTGTTCGTACGTTTTATCAGTCACTTAATTCGATATTTTTTAAGGAGATTAAATAAGTGCCATAAACAAAGGCACAATACCTGCGTAGTACTTTGCTATTGCTTGATAAAAGCAATTAACGCAATTTTCGACTTTTCTTTACCTATCATGTGTGTATATATACATGTAGTCATATAGCATATATGTAAAGTTTTCAGTATATTCTCAGGTATGCTCGTATGTCGGGTATAATCGAAGAGTCGAAGAACATTTGTGATCAGAAGAAGGAAGAATACCAAGAATTACTAAAGGTAACAATTCATATTTACTGCTGATTTTAGACATACCATAGAATTAGAAGTTATTCACTAAATTGTAAAACGTTATTTGTAGGTTCGCATTTCCAAGTTTATTGATGATCTGGATATTTATGAAATGCAATGTAATGAAGTTCAGTATTGGGGAGATATCAATGAATTACCGAAATACGTCTCGCGGGCACGACATTTGGATAACAAGTAAGTTATCGAACAACTTTTTTTTTAGGGAAACAACACATATATTTCTGATAATTTTATTAATTCTTGTATAGTTTGTATAGTTGTCACGATTTATGTGCCGCTTTTGTGGAATAAGGATATATTTATATAGAGTCACACGTCGCCGCGATAAATCCTACTCCTTAATCCTACTCCTTGTAAGAACCTACTAGGCGTGATATGATAATGTTCGGGGCTTGTAGTTCATTGGGTTGACTCTCGTGGTTCAAGTTAGTATTAAGTCTTAGAGTCTGGCAAACGAAAGTAGAGACTGAAAAAGCGCAGCAAATTTAAAAAAATCTCGGCATAGCAACCCCAAAACTAGTATGAAATACTTGGAATAAACTAATTTAGAATTAGAAATAAATAATAAATAATTCTTAAGTATCAAATAAGTTATTCCAAGTATTTCATACTAGTTTTGGGGTTGCTATGCCGAGATTTTTTAAATTTGCCGCGCGTTTTCAGTCTCTACTTTCGTTTGCCAGACTCTAACTGCTTTTCCAGGCTTTTAGATTTAGCTGTCGTGTCGAACAAATTTATGATTGCATTAGGATTTTAGCTCTGTATCCAGTATTGGTATTTGAAAGTACTAATATATTGTACTTATTCCTGTGCAGATTATCAAATGCTCTCACCAAGATAGACCAGTTTAACGAAGAAGAATCTTCGTTTGGGTGGGATTTATCACAGTATCCCAAGAGGAAGGCTGTATACGATAAATTAGTTCCCTATAAGAAACTGTTCGATGCGGGATATGACTTCCTGGAGAAATATAACACCTGGATGAGTACTAAAGCAAGTATCTTTACAAGCTTATTCTTTTATACATCTAAGTTATTGTACCTGTAGTAGGTAGATTGTGCCGGTCGTTTCGGGTTGCCGTACCATCGGACTATGAGAGTGATAGAAGAGGGAGTGCTTGTGTTTACTCCACAGACATAAATCTAACTAGATAACGCAAGTCCCTCCATCTGTATGAAAACCAAGCGTGCCACTTTTACACACACAATTTAAAAACAAATTTACTTACCAATGAAAGAAAACATTTCCAATGCCGTGGCCAACTTTTTCTATACATTCTTTGCAGCTCAACAATATGGCATAATTAGGCTTTTTTCTAGATTTTGGTGGATTTTCGGTGCCGATGATGCTAAATGAAAATCTCAAATTACGATCATTGATCGTAACATTACTCCGTTTTTTGGCACGCGAAGTACATATAATCTTGTCATCTAGTTAGATTTATATTCATCTGTGTTTGAAAGCAGTAGCAGAAAAGTTGAAATGAAATGAAAGGAAAGTTGAAATGTTTGTATTGTTATGTGGACTAAGATGAGACGAAAAGGTTGGATTATAACAGTCCTGATTGTCTTGCCCTTATGTTTATTTATTTAGGAAATACCCATTGACTGAAATTAAAACAATTGATGACAATTCACTATACTGTCTATTCTATGTTCTTGGACATAGAATAGGCAGTATAGTGAATTTTTATTCTTATTTTAAACTCACTTCAAATAATTGAATATATTGTAGGTGGGCAGTTTTGATCCAGAAGATATAGAAGGTGACGTCACCTATTACTATAAAATTGTATACAAGTTGGAGAAGTCATTCGCGGACGTCCCGGAGACTCATCGCCTCGCTACTTCTGTGAGGTAGTTGTGTTATTGTTAATACTCGATTACGGCAAACTCAAAAGAAAGTGTTATGATTTTTACAAGCTTGTATTAAGTTTCACATGTCCCCGTGTTTGTGTAATCAAAGCTTGCATGTTAAATTTGACCCACTTTCCGCAGGCTAATTACGTATAAAACTGCAATCAGCAATCATCGCGCGATCAAAAGCTTAATGTTATAAAAGTCGGAATTGCCCACAGTGTAGGTATATGGTAGGTCCTACACAATCGTTTGATAAACGCTCGCTGTTTGTCAAATGCACTTATTCCTAGAAAAACTGTCAAAAGCTCTAAAACTTCTGTATTGAAGAGCAATTATTGCGCAAAAATCGCTCTTGCAAGATAGTACTATGCCTGTCGGTGTTTGCATGAGCTGAAATTTGGCACATACGTTTGTTTCTGGTGACAATATTAAAAAAATAAAAACATGTTTGATGAAAATATTAGTCTTCTATGACTTTTCAAACATGACAACAACTTTCAGAGAAAAAATGGACGAGTTCAAGGGTCATTTGCCAATTATACAGACGCTTGGAAACCCTGGTATGAAGCTGCGTCATTGGGAGAAGATCTCAGAAATCGTTGGATTCCCCATTGTCGTGGACGACGAACTGTCTCTAGAGAAAGTGATTGATTTCAACCTGGGCGATTACATTGAAAAGTTCGAGAGTATTTCGGAAGCAGCCACTAAAGAGAACAACCTCGAGAGAGCACTAGACAAGATGATGAAGGAATGGGCCGACCTCAGATTCGAAATTCTCCTTTACAAGTAAGCTTTAGTTAGATTAGGATATTGTCTCATTCTTATCATAAAATGTTCAATGTTTAACAACCTCGAGAGGGCACTAGACAAGATGATGAAGGAATGGGCCGACCTCAGATTCGGAATTCTCCTTTACAAGTAAGCTTTAGTTAGATTAGGATATTGTCTCATTCTTATCATAAAATGTTCAATGTTTCATTACCAATGAAAATAAATCGTAACCGGTGTGTAATTATAAATTTCGCAATTTTCAGGGATACTGGAACTTACATTCTGTCAAGTGTCGACGAGATTCAGTTGCTATTAGATGACCACATTGTTAAGACTCAGACTATGAAGAATTCGCCATATATCAAACCTTTTGAGGAAACTATTCAGTACGTTTTCTTATTTATTATGTTCCACTGTGAGTTAATAAGAAGTACAAACATTTATTTATGTAGACTTCATGCAGAAAAGGTACATAGTGCCTTAGGGCGGTTACGCACTGCATCCGATCTTTATCCGAATCCGTGATCCATCCGAATTGGAAATGTTCTGATTTCTGATGGGTGGAGTTCGGATACATTGCGTTACCGCCCCTACAAGATAGCTACCCCTACTACTACCCCTACTACGGCTACTTCGGGCCGACATTTATCGGATTCGGATCGGATGCAATGAGTAACCGACCTTAGGCTTTCTCTACCAGTCAACCAAGGATGGTGAAGAGATGACATGGCAGGTGCATTGTTTAATAATAAAAAAAACTAGATATTAACATTCTAAAATAGGTAAAATTCACGTACATTTATATTGAATATATATTATATATACTTATATAAATTACTACTACTTATTATTATTACTTATATATATTTGTAAAGTAGCAGAAAAGAAGAATGTGAGATGACTCTGCTTAGTTGTTTTGAAAATAAAGGTGCAATTGCCGCTGGACTGCATACCAACTGACTGTCCTGATCTCGAGAGAAACCGTGTTCCACAGAAGAATGGATTGAATATGAAAGAAAGAGTGAACAAAATCAGTAGTATGAGAAGAATATAGTTAGAGCAGATTATTAGACGAATATACATGTGAAGAACATAGCTATTGAAAGTTAGACATAAGATAGGAAGGAGGGGTGGGAAAATTGAGTTGGGAGAAAAGTGTGATGAAATCGCGGCAACATCTCTGGCGAATTGGCAGCCATTTTAACTCAGACCAGCAGCCGCATTATGTAAGTGCGCAAAGAGTTTGAACGCTATCCAACCGACCAAATTGACCAATCACATGCGAGATGAATGACGCGATGTGGATTTCCGTCTTGTGTGATTGGCCGATTTGGTCCGTTGGGGTACCCAACGGTTCAAACTCTTTGCGCACTTACGCAATACGGCTGCTGTAGTTCGACGCATGGTTATATTTTATGAGGTTAAATATAAATCTGATACAGTTGTTCAAGACCCTATCGAGGTTATCTAGCAAGACCGCGTTCAAGTCAACGTAGGACACATCACATCACAATCGACCACTGGGAAAATTAAAATCTGCACAAGTATTGTCTTCGTCTTTATAGGCAAAAACCTCCTCAAACAATACAAGGATAGCAAACTACCGTTGGCTCACTGACTGATACTGGACACCTGACTTGGCTCATTGAAGGATATAAGCATAATCGGCTTATAAATTGCTGTTCTGAGACACAGGGCTGCTCTCTATAAGAGAAAGTTTCTATGAAAAGAAACTCTGTGAGGTGTTATAAACCACGTGAGCCCAGTGCGGGTTGGTGGATATCACATGTCTTCGAATGTTTTGCTTTAGGACATCGAACTAACTGTAGTAGTTAGTTAGTTCGATGTATGTGTATAATATTTTGATCACACGAATGTAATGTTTCCACCATTTCTTTTTTTCTTCAGTGACTGGGAGGGCAAGTTGGTTCTCCTACAAGAGATTTTAGACGAGTGGTTGAAGGTTCAAGCTACCTGGATGTACTTGGAGCCTATCTTTTCGTCGCCCGATATCCAGCAGCAGATCCCAGAAGAAGGGCGACGGTTCAGCGCTGTTGATAAGGCATGATCAAATACTTTACCTATTTATCAAATAGCTGTACATCATAGTGCTAGATTTGAAGTTGGAATTTACCTATATCAACTCAGCACATGTTAGAGCTGTCCAAATAATTACAGGATTGCTTTCCGTATAACTACTGCTTTGCCACTAAATCCTCAATTAATGTTTAGGGTCAGCGCAGACAGAGAGGAATAATCCCCGCGCGGTCTCGTCTCGGGCATTTTTTTTACGGATCGCGTACGATTCCCGCGCATCTTCGAGGACGCGCGAGCATTTTTTGACAGGTTCAAGCATTTATGCACTTTATTGTAATCATTTTAAAGTTTATTTTTTGTTAATATAATCCTCTCCACTGCGCTCCGTTCTGTCTGGGCTTAGCCTTATAGCTTATTTTAGGCACCAGCGGACCAGCTTCACACCTCCTTATACCATACTTTTCTATTTGATTTGCGTTAACATAAAAACATACCCTACAGATGTGGCGCGAGATAATGAAGGTCGCATTCGCAGAGCCGAGAGTACTTGATGTAATCCAGATAGAGAAGATGTTGGACCGACTGAAGAAGTCCAACAACTTGTTGGAGATGGTTCAACGTGGCTTGAACGCGTACCTGGAGAAGAAGCGTCTATACTTCCCTCGCTTCTTCTTCCTCTCCAACGATGAACTGCTTGAAATCCTGTCCGAAACCAAGGATCCTACGCGGTGGGTGTTTGCTGATTTCTTTCTTTAACATCATACTGTTGCTTCCTTGTCAATAGTCCAAAAAATACGAATGCGCTGGCTTTAAACTAAATACTTGTCGGCCAGATCGAGTTTGTACATGATTAATTCAAAAAGTACTGAATGGATTTCCATGCAATTTTCACCAATAGAAAGAGTGAGAAACGCGGAAGGTTTTTTTTGTATAATTTGTTACGGGCGAAGCCGGGGCGGGTCGTTGATTATAAGCCCAATCTAAAGATATGAACCGTCTAAATATTACTTCTTTTATTCTCTGTTTTCTATTTCAACAGTGTACAACCTCACCTCAAGAAATGTTTCGAAGGTATGGCGCGGCTGACGTTCACTAGCGAGATGGTTGTGACACACATGAGGTCCTCGGAAGGGGAGGTTGTGTTGCTCACTATGACTATCAATACTGCAGCTGCGAGAGGGCAGGTGACATAGTGTTCTTCATTTAAGTGCTTTAATTAGTCTGTGATGGTCGGTGAGAGAGACTTAGATAAAGTACCTATAGATCGGGCCATGGCGTGGCCGCATATCACAACAATAGTTATTTCTGGTGTTGCCGTGTTGGCAAATTTCTCCAAATTCAAAGGTAAAAAGGAAATTGAATAAATGTATGATTACGATTAGCGAATAAACCACTTGTTAAACCAATTTTTGTTAAAATATGTTATGTATCTTTCTTTCACGATGGCATTTTTATAGTTTTATTGGTTAATAATCAAAATAAACTATATCGTGGTAAAGAAAGGTTTTCTAAACTAAAATAATTGAATCTCACTGTAAAACATTGATCATCATAAAATATTATTTTGTAACCAAAGGAAAGTAATATTTCGTCTACTTACGAGTGAAATGTTATTACATCAAGTTTTTGCTCCCTTGAGCTTTTACAGCCTATATCACTACAACCCACCATCGCACTGACATTTTTTATAATCCATAAATAATTCAATACCTTGTCTCAATAAACACTTTATACCACGAAATCACAAAAAATCTAACACCACCGAGTTTGTTTGTCAAAACCTGTCATGACATTAGATCTTGCCAAACAACAAAAACCGGCCGTGGAGACAAGACAAAAACAGAAATTATCCTTATTATTTACATGGGGCTGCCAATTAGCGATCTCGCTCTATCAATAAAGCTCATTTTTATGGCTTTATCTATAGGTACTATACCTAAGGAGAGAGACAAAGCAACCATGCAGCCGGTCAGTTCTATATTTTTCTAGAATTCTTATTGGTTCACGTCACCATCGATACTACTTACTACGACAGAAAAGAGAGGTAGATACTGGCCGGACGTTATATTTGTCTCCTTCAACAGATTAGTCAACTTTGGGACGGTAGTGCTCAGCCCAGTTCTTTATGTCTATGATATCATCATCATCAACATATCCGAAATACGTCCACTGCTGGACATAGGCCTCCTCCAAGCGTCGCCACATGGAGCGGTCCCGCATCCAGCGGATCCGCGCAACCTTCACCAGGTCATCGATCCACCTGGTGGGAGGCCTTCCAACACAACGTCTTCCAGTCCGCGGTCTCCACTCCAGAACTTTTCTGCTCCATCGTCCATCCGTTCTGCGAGTAATGTGCCTGCCCTATGTCTATCGTTGATATTTAATTAATAGTTATTTTCGTTTTAGGTTGAGAAATGGCTACTGGAATTGGAAAAGTCGATGAAAGCATCTGTTCATAATGTAGTGGCTGAATCATACGATGATTATCTGAGCCGGCAGAGAGACGAGTGGGTGCTGATCTGGCCTGGCCAAACCGTTAGTATTATATAATTGTTTAAAATGAGGGCGATAGATTGCAGCTCGGAACGCACGAGGCTGGCATGTATGCAAGCCTCGTGCGATCCATGCTGCAATCTAATAAAATTAAATGTAGTTAAGGTATACATTTATATAGAAAAGAAACGATAGTTTTTTGATTTACAGAGATATACCCACGGCGAAATTTAATAATGCTTATCTTTAGACGCGGTAAAGGTGAACGCGCGCCTAGACGCACCGCACTCGCCGCACGCGCCGCAGTCATCGCATTTTATAAATCTTTATATGAAATCGTATGCAGCCTCGCGCACCTATCAGCGCCGCACGAGCCGCATTTCAGCAAAATGCTGTAGGTATACGGATTCCACCAGCGCGTGCGAATGACGTCATCAGACTCGGCGGGCGATGCGGGCGGCGCGGCAACATGATCCTTATCCGTATGAAAATATAGTTCAAGATGTACAGAAGTGGATACAATGCGTGCGGCGCGTTCGGCGCGGATAGCGCGGGGCCAAGAGAAAATGCGATGACGGCGGCGCGTGCGGCGCGGACAGGTGCGCGTTCACCTTTAGGGTGTCTTTCCACCAGAGATGTGCTATGCAGCTATGCTGCGAGAATGTGTAAGCTAAACTTTGAAAATTGTGACCGTTTCCACTGATGCTACGCTATGTATCGGGCTAGTAAGATACTCTATGAAGATGCGCCGCCGCGAGGTATCTGTGCGAGGAAGATGCGCAGCTCGAGCTATGCGATTTATCGACAGTAGGGAAGACATGGGCTGCACATAGCTACACCATTTGCGACCATCCATAGCACGCATCCAGATCATGCATCCATCCATATAGAAAACATAGCTTAGCAGAACCCGTTTCCACCAATGCTATGCTATATGGTTCTATAAATATGATTGGTGGCTATCAAACGCATCCATAGCAACGTAGCAGCATATCTCTGGTGGAAAGGCACCCTTAAGCTAGAGTACTTTGGAAGCAGACGTTAGTCTGTGGCGATTTATAATCTCTACTTGCGCTTTAGTTTACATTTCGATAATTAAAGTGGACTATATTTAAACCATTGTAAATCAAATCATTTATGTATAGGTTCAATGTATAGCGATGACCTTCTGGACGTTAGAAGTAACAGAAGCCATTCACACCAACATCCCTGCTATGCGAACGTACTGGGAGAAGTGTAATTTCCAAATATCGAAGATTGTTGACTTGGTGCGTGGTCAACTCAATTTGCAGAACAGGATCACACTCGGTAAATAATAAACTACTGTACATATTCATTTTATGAGTACACAATAGGAAGAAACAGATGACTAGCTAAATCGTGTCCAAGAAACCAATTTGTTCTTAAATGAGCCTGGCGTGATTGTGGTGGTCAAACAAAGCCCAGGGTGGGTTCGACAAACAGTGCATTCACACAGTCGAAAGCGAGGAGTTGACGCTGGTTTGCAAATACTTGCAAGCGCATCCAGCGCGGGAGTCAGCTTAGAGCTCGTTGGTCGGCAAATTTTAATAAGTTTTTGCCAAAAAGGTAAGAACAAGCACACAAGTGCCAAAAATTTGAAATAATTGTCCGTGGTTTGCTTGAGTCCGTGAGCTGCCTTTTTTTGTTGTTGAAACTTTCAAGGTTTTTGGGGAAAAGACTAGGGAGTCTGGGATTTTTACCTCACCAAAACCACCCTTGTGACCCCTTTTTGTGCAACGACCGTTAGGACACATAGGGATGTGTCCTAACGTGTGTGTCGTTGCACAAAAAGGGGGTTCCGGGGTGGTCTTTTAAGAGGTAACGGAGTTCCACAAAAAGGTCAGTCTACCCAGGGGGGTAGACTGAGAAGCGTCTCCCCTGACCCTAGCTGTGCACGGCAGCTAGTGATCACCGTGCCACCATCTTTTCTGGAGTCACTTGGTAGGCGGACAGAATCCCCAGTCTGACCGTCCGTGACCACGGAGTTCCGCCTGACCATGATGCAGGCGTTTTAGGCATCGAAGCGATTGCCTCCACGACGCTTTCTTCTCCGAGCGGGATCCCTCTTACGATCCCGCTCGGCGGCCTTCTTCTGGACCATCACGGTCTCACAGAAGCTCTCCACTTTTCTGTCACTGCCAGCATAACCCTCACTATTGCTGGCAAAGACAGACGCGCTTGATCCTGGTGACCAGGACCCGCCGCTCAGAGGCCCATGCAGGGCACCCCTCGAGCGTGTGCTGTGCAGAATCCAGGTCACCGCCGCTGTGGTGGAATCCTATGCCAATGGCCAATCCAATTCAGTTACTCACCGAAGCAACCGTGCCCGGTCAGTACCTGAATGAGCCTGTAGGAGATGCGCTCCAATTTTTGCCAGCCAGTGCGCCAGCTGCCTGCCTGAAAATGGCAGACCAATGCCTTGATGCACCCTTAGTCGTTGCCGCCTTTGACCGCCGCAACCATGACTAGGCTAATAAATCACAGACCTTGGCTTCCTGGGCATAATTCATTATATTCTAAAGTTATATGTGAGTGTAGCAGACAAAAATTTACATTTGTCGACATTTAGAAAATCTTAGCATCAACCAATACCATAATCATACTTCTAGAGTAATTTGAATGCATTCGTTACTTTAAATTCGATAGGACCATCACCAAGTGAAATAGATATTGCAGTACATTTATTTGTTAATAGCTTCTGCAAGCGGCTTCGCCTGAGCGAAATTCGAAAATTTGCCCGAAGGAACATATTTCCGGGATAAAAAGTATCCTATTTGCTATTCCTGATTATATTCTATCTCTGTGCCAGATCCGTCCAGCCGTTGAGCGTTAAGAAGAAGTAACAAACATACAAACACACATACACACACACACACACTCACAAAATTTCGCCTTTATAATATTAGTGTGGTAATTCCAGGAGCGTTGGTGGTGTTAGACGTCCACGCAAGAGATGTACTCATGCTGCTTATAGACTTCAAAGTGACGCAAGACAACGACTTCAACTGGCTCTCTCAGATACGATACTATTGGGAGGTAATTTAAACCTATATATGGACAAAATTACTTATAAATTATGGTACCTAAAGTCACCGCATCTTTCGAGTTAAATTACAATCAATCTACCTAGCCTTTTCCCAACTATAATGGGGTCAGCTTCCAGTCTTACCGGATTCAGCTAAGTACCAGTGTTTTACATGGAGCGACTGCCTATCTGGCTTACACAACCCAGTAACTGGGTAACACTATACCTCTTGGTAAGACTGGTGTCAGATCTCAAGCTTCTGACGACTCGTAACGACTGTCAAAGATCTTCAAATGACAGCCGGGACCAACGGCTTAACGTGCTTTCCGAGGCACGGCGGAAACTCGGTACGTTGAAATGGTCTCCTATCCACGGACCGACCTCGTCAAGCGTTGCTTAACCTTGATGATCGACCCAGTGCGGCTGTTATTTTTTAGCCACGAGCTCCTCCTTGAACAAATCATTTCAAATACAATAAATCCCACCCAAATTCGATAGTTTAAATTATACCCTTATTGAGAAGAAAGATTGTACAATATCACGCGTTTTATTATAAACTTACCGCCCCGGTATTAATAAACGCGGCATGGGTACAGTTGCGCCAAGCTTTACAGATTCGCTACCAAGGACTCGCCTCGCGCGGGACAGGATGGCTTTTTAATTGTTTCAGTAATTATGGGAGCAAACGTGTTAAATTTACTTACTTAGTTTAGTTTAATTACATGATTCTAGTTGTACCAGATTTTATTAATAATAGTTCTACTGTTTGCAATCATTGGATAACAATAATAACAATTAGATTAGGAGTAATCGTCACCTTTACCTATACTTCAATTCAACCCTTACTAAGCCTTATAGTTTCGCCATGTCCGTCTGTCCGACCGTCCACAGCTTAGCTCAGACACTCTTAGTACTAGGAAGCTATAATTTGGCATGGATATACATATTAAACACGCCGACAAAGTGGTAAAATAAAATCATGAAAACAATGTTTTTTCTATGTTTTACTTGTACACGTTAAGTGGGAATGTTTTTTTTCGTCTATCCCATGGTGGTGGCATGGTGGTAATTTACGGGTCTATGAAAACCATTTTTCGATTCAGGAATCCGTTTGCGTAAAATTAAGATTTAAATTCCAAATTTTTGTTAGAGTCAAGTGTCCCCCTGACAGCTAAATGGTTGCTTTTGGATAAGTGAAAAAAATCACGGTTCTTGTATTTATAACGAAATTAAAAGGAAAATTATCTCAGCTAAGCAGGTATTATAAGTTTACGAGCACCAACTTATAAAATGTACTTGGATAATTATGACCAACATGGATGTAGCTGTTTGTACGGAATCCTCGAGGCCCGAGTCCGACTCGCACTTGACCGATTTTACTAACGCTATACGAAACCTAAAGCATTTGGTTTTTCGATGCACGAGTGCTTCGAGTTCAAAAACCAGCAGTGCAATAATGTTTGGGCATTCTATTATGTGTCACCTAGAGTCGGTGGCAACGGGCCGCCGCCGCTGTTTCTGCTTTTGCAAAAAAGTTTATATAAGTACCCCGATGTTATAGGAGCAAGAGGACAAGACTATGCAGGAGTTGACCCGCATGATCAACTCTACGCTGATGTACGGCTACGAGTACCTCGGCAACACCGGCAGGCTGGTCGTCACGCCGCTGACCGACCGCTGCTTTAGGACCCTGTTTGGTGCTCTACATCTTAACTTGGGTACATTATTTTGGGTATACCTTGTCTGAAGATACATTTCGTGTTAATAAGAAGCCTTTTTGTGAACGTAGGGTAAAATTACAGATGTCATAAATAAAAAAAACATTGGTCCATACTATGTCCCAGCAGAAGGCAAACAAAATATTAGGCATATAGAGATAATCGAATGTCACATTAACATTTTCCTGGGGAAAATCTCATGGATTCTTGTCGGCTCAAACCTTCGCGTTGGTTGTCCTTAACATGCAGCTGCTGGAGGCCTTATGCTTGTCGTTGACATGCATAAGGCCTCCAGCAGCCTAATTTCGTAAGTGAATTCGGCAAGGCGAAGGAATTTGTCCCCATCAATCGACCAATCACATAGACGGAAATCCACAACACGTCTTTCATCTCGCATGTGATTGGTCGATTGATGGGATGAAATCCTTAGCCTTGCCGAATTCATTTACGCAATTAGGCTGCAGGATCTTCAGTGGAATGCAATGGAATAATAAGTCTTGTGCAAAGCTTGTCACGGAGATACCATTGGCTTTTCGCTGCCCGTTTCCCTAGGTTAACACTTTCTATGATAACTTTTAAGATTTTGTTCAACTCTTATTTGAAATCGTATTACCCTTTAGATGTTTAAACAAATAGAAATTGTGGTTTTAACAGGCGGAGCTCCGGAAGGCCCCGCCGGCACCGGCAAGACGGAGACCGTCAAAGATCTGGCTAAAGCTGTGGCGAAGCAGTGCGTGGTGTTCAACTGTTCTGATGGACTCGACTATATCGCGCTCGGGAAGTTTTTCAAGGTATAAACTAGCAGCTCAAATCGTCGCTACTTTTAAATTTATCGATATATCTCATTGCTGGTCAGAGTGGCAGTAGTATCTGGATAGACTGGAATAATTTCTGTTGTAACCAGGGTTTGGCGTCTTGCGGCGCCTGGTCGTGCTTCGACGAGTTCAACCGCATAGACCTGGAGGTGCTGTCGGTGGTAGCGCAGCAGATCCTGTCCATCCAGCGTGGCATCAACTCGGGCTCCAATGAACTGCTGTTCGAAGGCACCTTGCTGCAGTTAGACAAGTCCTGTGCCACATTCATTACTATGAACCCGGGATACGCTGGACGATCGGAACTGCCTGATAATCTAAAGGTACTTTTTGTTTGCATTTTGAAATAGTTCCACACACTCTTACTATGTTATTTGGCTTCGGCTATTGTTGGGATTTGAACCCTAACACGCGCGACCAGCCCGCGCCGTCTGCGCGGCCCACGCGGCATCGATGTGTGGGTGAGCGGCGCGACATCGACGCAACGCGGCGCGGGTCGCGGGTCTCTCGCTACTAAATACTCCACCGCGACAGACCACACCTTTTCCTAAAATGTAATTTGTTTGTCCGGGACAGTTTATATTTGTAAAGAAACGGCATTAAACCATTCGCCAAAATATACAGTCCACTCATTTCATCCACGAGCTAACATTGGTCCTTCGAGCCGGATATACGATTCGGTTACAGATGTTTTATATTTAGTAAGACACCTCTCACACCAAATGAACAAAATCTGTGATTACCTTTTCTTATTGGTTTCACAAGGATTACTACTCTTCAGATTTTCGGTTATTTCTATTTTGTCTATTGCTTTCGTCTCCAGGCTTTGTTCCGTTCCGTGGCAATGATGGTGCCGGATTACGTGCTGATCTCCGAGATTGAGCTGTATGCGTTCGGTTACCTGAACGCCAAGCCACTGGCCGTGAAGATCGTGGCCACTTACAAGCTGTGCTCGGAACAACTGTCCTCGCAGTTCCATTATGATTACGGTAGGTTTAGTTTTATAAGGGCCCTGAATCTTCTTCAGAAGTTTTAAAAAAACTTGCTGATTGACATAATTTTCTGCTTTACGCTATTTTATCTCAGGCACAGTCAACATACTGTCGGCATGTTTCACAATGTCTGATGTCCTGTATTCGATAAATAACTTCAAAAATGTAACATTATTGGAATGAAAACGGCAACTTCTTTGAAGCGATGATATAAACAGATCAGACCCCTGAGGTTTTTTTGAAGGAACTCAAGAAGTTGAACGTATTTTTGTTTTTCTAGGTATGCGGGCGGTGAAGTCAGTATTGCGTGCGGCCGGCGCACTGAAACTGCGCTATCCCGGAGAGCTCGAAGATTTGATCCTACTGCGCTCCATCAAAGACGTCAACCTGCCCAAGTTCTTGGAACATGATGTTCCACTGTTTATGGTAAGCCTTATCTATGGTTTATATTCCTTTTGAAATTGATGCCAAGCTGGTTAGAGATGAAATCGCATAAAGACGTTCCAATTCGATTTTTTTGTATCAAGCTACAAGATATACCCTTGGTCCAGACCTATATCCATTGTCCAGCAGGTGTCTTTCAGCTGATATGATGATTGAAGGACTTGAAAATCCATAATCATCAGTAATACCACCAGTATGTAAAGATACATCTGGCGCTATCCTAATATATCGCGCAAACACGAGACCATCGCACAAGTGGTCTGAAAATCGAGCTCCATACTCATAGAAACTTACGGAGTACGAAATTGAAAAAAAAAATGTCTCTGGTATACCTCCCTTTATGTTATATTAACGTATCAAATCAAATCAAATCAAAATATTTATTTGCCAGAAAATACATTGTTTAACAAGGAAAGATCTTAAGGCCTATAAGTTATTGTATTCTGCCTGCAAGCAAGCGTGCAAATTACTTTCAATAATAATTAGTTTGTCGACATCATACCCAAAAACACAATTGTCAACATAAGATAAAATAAAAACCAGACAAAACCAAAAGAACATTGATGCATTCTTATACTTTCAATTGTCAGATTATAAAAATTAAAAAAATAAATAAATCAAAATGTCAACAATTAAAATAAAAAATGCCAATAATTAAAATTAAATGTCAATCACATATTTAAATGTCAATAACTAAGATTCCAATACAATTGTCAGATTATAAACTCGACGATAATTAAACAAATAAAATAAAAATGACAATAAAATAAATTAACATGTCAATAATTAAAATTAAAAATGACATTCATATAAACTAAAATGTCAACAATTAAAATAAAAAAAAATGACAATCAAATAAAAGTGTTTGTTTACAATGCTTGTTTAACCATAAATCAATATATGTTTATGTATGTTACTACAGTTATCATTTCAATTACTCATTTAATAAATAAATTATTCATTATTTATACTCTTAACAATAATTATGTCTATTCTCTATAAATTCCTTTAGGCTATAAAAGCAACTATTTTGTAGCCAATTTGTCAATTTGATTTTAAAAACATTACCCTGCAATAATTTTAATTCATCCGGTATGTTATTATAAATTAATATACACATATTATACACATTTTTCTTGTAAATATCTTTATGACCAGATGGATGATATAAAAGGTTGCGAAACTTAGCCCTTTTTTGTCTTGGCACAACATCGCTATGTTGCATAAAATAATGCATGTGTTTATTTGTAAAGATGCAGATGTCTCGTATGTACATACAGGGCAGTGGAAGAATTTTACTTTTTTTAAAGAGAGGTTTACAGCTATCTAAAAACCATGCCTTGTTTATGACTCGGATGCAACGTTTCTGGAGCTTAAAAACTCTGTCGGTATCGGTCGAGTTACCCCACATGATAAGTCCATAGCTTAGAATAGATGACACATAGCCATGGTAAGCTGAAAGAGCAGCTTCTACAGAAACATTTTGACGTAGCTTTTTTAAAGCAAACACAAACCTATCAAGTTTCTGACATATATGTTCCACATGGCTTTTCCAATTAAGATTCTTGTCTATATTAATACCTAAAAATTTTATTTCATCCACTTGTTGTACTTTTTCATCTTTATACCTAATATCTAAAGCTAATTGTTTAGTATTATACGAGTTAAATTCTATTAATTTGGTCTTACTAACATTTATATTTAAGTCATTATTTGCCATCCAGCTAATAATATCTGACAGGGTATTTTCAGTAACAGATTTGTAATTGATTTTATCCTGACACTTTAATATAACTGTCGTGTCATCTGCAAAAAGAATACATTTCTGCTTAGTGGCCTCCGGAAGATCATTTATGTAGAGTAAGAAAAGCAAAGGACCGAGAATACTACCCTGAGGCACACCAGACTTATTTATTACTGCTACTGATTTAAATTTCTCTTTAGAATATATTCTGTCACCTTTATTTACAACTTTGGATATCTCTGTATATTGCTTCCTATTACTTAAATAGCTAGATATCCATTCATATGCCTTGCCCCTTATGCCGTAGAAATCTAATTTGTTTAATAGCTTAGCATGATTAACAAAATCAAAGGCCTTACTCATATCTAAAAATAATGACACTGCTGGATTGCCATTGTTAATAGTTTCTGTTACGAGTTTAATAAAGTTGAAGATGGCAAGAGCAGTTGAACAACCTTTCCGGAAACCAAACTGCTCTTTGCATAATATGTCGTGTCTACTGAGAAAATTATTCAACCTAATATGCATAGCCTTCTCAAAAATTTTAGATATGATAGGTACTATCGTAATAGGCCGGTAGTTATTTGGGTCTGACTTATTTCCCCTTTTAAATAGTGGTTTTACGATAGACATTTTGAGCTGATCAGGGAAAACACCTTCCAAAAAAGATAGGTTTATAACATGTGCTAGTGGATGACATATAGAGCTAGCACAAGCCTTCAAAACCTGTGTGGCGACGCCGTCATATCCGCTAGTTTTGCTATTATTTAGGGACATTATGATTTTATACACTTCTTCTGCATCTATAGGATTTAGAAAAATAGTGTTGAGATTTTTGTTTTTTTGATTAAGCTTAATATTATTAGAATTAAATGGTTGATTAGATGTCAAATTAATAAAATAGTCATTAAATATATTGCAAATGTCAGATGGATTATTATATGTCACATTATTAAAATTTATTTCATCAATGTCATTTCCATACAAATTATTATTATTTATCGTTGAGGAGATTGTATTCCAAGTGGCTTTACATTTATTCTTATGCTTTTGTATACGTCTTGTATTCATCAATTTCTGAGCTTTCTGTGCACAACGTTTAAACATATGATTATAAAGTTTGTAGATATTCTCATTATGTTTTTTATTCGTTTTACAAGTTCTAAATTTTAAATAAAGCTGTCTTTTTATTTTGCTGGATTTTTTGAAGCCTTTTGTTATCCAGTTTTGAGTAACTGGTTTATTATTAACTTTAACCTTAATAACCGGAAAGCACAGATCGTAATATAATGTGAATGTTTCATAAAATAAATTAAACGCTTCTGTTAGAGTATTGGAGTTAAATGTTTCCGAAAATGAGAGAGAAGACATACATTCGCAAAATTTCTTAAGATTTTCCGCACAGTAGTCACGTTTTAATTCAGACCAACAAGATATTGTTTTTTGTTTATTTGTCTTTATAGTAACAGTTTGTGCTGTTTCGTGATCTGACAAGCATAGGTGAAGAATTTCTGACTGAACACTCTGTATGTTACTGGCAATTTGGTCAATGCACGAGTTCGCCCGAGTTGGTGATTTTATGTGTGCTTTAAAATTGTAGTTACTGAGTATACTTAAAAGTTCCTTTTTTACGGTATTATCCTTTAAAATATCTATATTCCAATCACCACAAATAATTTTTTTTTCTCTTGTATTGGTCAGTTAAGTAATTTAGCAAATAGTCAAGTTTGTGAAGAAATACACCGGTTTGTGCCTTTCTTTGATCTGGTATTCTGTAGATATTTACAACTATCAGGCTCAAACCAATTACCTCTACGCCACAGCATTCAAAATAGAATTCCGTAGCTATACCTGAAGGCATAGTTAATGTTTTTGTATTAAATGCCTTATTAGTCAGAATACACGTACCCCCTCTACATTTATCTCGACTAAATATTGAAGCCAATTTAAAATTATCGAGTTTGATGTTAGCTTCCGTACCTTTCTTAACAAACGTTTCACTAAAACATAGAATATCCACCTCCTTGTTTTTTCCTACTAATTCAGCTAAGGTTACTGCTATCATGTCTAGTTTATTGCAGAGGCCGGCTATATTTTGGTGTAGGATTCGTAGATTACTATGTCGGCAATCCTGTTTTGATTTATCATAATTAATGACGGGTATGGAAATTTTACTAACGGGGGACTTGGGAACGAAAAAATGTATTATTGTTTTTACCATTGCCATGAAGTGAATTTCGTGCAGCTAGAGCTAGTTTAGTAGTCTTTTCATATTGCATATAATCAATCTCTATATTAAGTTTGTAAGTAATTAATTCTAATTCTGAGAGCCTTTTATAATAATTTATATCTAACTGATTTACTTCAATAAACTTACAATTATTAAAACTTTTTGTGAACTGTTTTAGTTCATAATTAAGTTTTTTAACATTAAGATACCTATTTTCTGTAACATTCAATATCAATATTGTAGTACAATTGCTTAAACTACACAAAGTACTACACAGATAAGTTAACAACAAGTATGGATTTTTGTCATGTTTACCAACTGAGAGTATAACAATGTCATTGTCAGATATGGTGCGTGATAGATTCTCTGGATTCCGTAGGATCTCATATGAAGAAGCATATGGCTGAACTTTACCCTGGATGTTGTAATTGTCATTCCATTTACCAGCCTTGGTGTGTATAAGTTGTGCTGACAGACCTCTTACTTTTTCATCTCCAATTATGTAAATATTTCTTTTTGTATTGGGCTTTAATTGGGTTTCATGCTGTAAGTATCCATGTCGTTGTTCATTCGGAGAGTCCATCGATATCTTGTTATGACAGTCATTATCTGATATGTTGGTTTTCAGTTTTGTACCTTGTAGACTCTGCAGGTCGTCCCTTGTTTGTGAGCATTGAGCGTTTGGACTAATTATTTGCTCTGAGAAGTCCAATTTAACTTGGATAGGATCTTTGTTCCTTTTTTTCTGTGATGGTCTTTTGGGCGTCGATTTACAGATATCTTTAAGCTGGTTAATTTGAGTACCATACACCGACATTTGTTTTTTAAGATAACAGTTTTCTGACAATAAATTAGCAATTTCATTTTCGGCAATTTCCAAGTTTTTTGCCAGTACAGTAACTTTCTTTTCCAATTCTTCAATTAGATCAAAGTTGTTGGATCTTAGATTTGGGCAGCTTCTAAATAGTTCTGGATTTCTTTTTATTGTATGAGAAAAAACATCAATATCTTCATCCACGGTCAAAGATTCGAAGGAATTCTCCGTAAATATATTTGCCTCACATTTTGCTGGGGTTGCCGGTATATTTTGAATTGCAATAATCGGTTGTTGAGGCGAAGGAAGTTTATTTGAGGAATTTGGTTTTTTTCTGAGAGTGATATTTGAAGTAGCTACATCAGTGTCTGTTTTGTTTTTGATGCATATTTTGCATTTCCATTTTTTTCTCTCTTCGATGTCTTTAAGGCGATAAGTTGCTTCTGGATAACCCACACAATCAAATTCGTATCTTTTTTTGCAAATTGAACATAATGCAGTGTTTTTTATGTTGACATATTTCTTACAGACATTACATATGGGTGGTATCAGTACCTCCACGCGTTAGATAAAAAGTTTTGTGTTTTCTTTTGTATGGGGGAATTGAAACTTAATGGAACTGAAGGGCTGGTGCTCTCATGAGCTATTGTACTCGTACCATACACGGCAATCAAGGTGACATACAATTCATGCACCTTTGGGTGCCGCTTTGCGCGTAGCATGTTTTCGAAATTTTGAATTTTCAGTATGTGATTTTTCAAATCTTTGACGTGGTTAAATGAAGTTGCCGATCAGGTTACTTGTACAATCGTTAGTTTAAAGCCTGCTGATTATATAACAGAGACATTACAATTTTTGTTAATTCCTAACTTTGTTTGTATGAGTATGGAGCTTGATTTTCAGACCACTGTACTTGGCGTTCATTTGTATGACGAAATAGAAGAGCGGCTTCTTTTGACGCCGCCGTCGCTCAAAAATCCACTGTATAAAACTATTTGATATCAAAAAACTGCGTGTCACTACCACACATGCATTTGATTGTATACTTGTATTAACGAGAGTATGTAATCCCGAACTCGCTTTATGAGGCTCGACGCCCGCGGCGATTGTTGTAGCGTGTCTGCAAATGAATGTTCAATTTTGTATTTTCAAAAATCAATGTCTAGCCCCCTCTGCTTGTGTCGCCCGGGGCGATGTCCAGCCTAACGAACCCCGGACCCCACCCGGGTGGGGTTGCTGCGAGCGGTATTGTTCAGGGCTACATTGTATACGAGTGCGTTTGATATGTTTTTGGCAGGTTGATCCGGTGAATGCATACCTCCCTATAGCTACCTATTGGTAGTAATTAAAACTTTGAATTGTTTGGGCATTTTCGTTTAAACTTTCTGCGTCGTTATAGGTTTAGGTAAGTAAGTTATGGATAGTTATAAGCCCGGGTTACGAGGCTTGTGTCTGAAGCTAGTGTAGCGCCCCTGCTGAAGCGATAGCGAACAAGTTATATCTTGCCTTGGCATACTTGACGATAATTATCGTTTTTTCGAATACTGTACTTGTATTCGAGGCCAAAGTGACCAGCTAGAAAGCTCGTCACTTTTCTTCGAGTATTAATAACTCGGGAATAATGGGTGTTATGATAAGTCTATATAAAACAAAGTCGTGTTAGTTACACTACTTATAACTCAAGAACGGCTGGACCATATTTTGGATTTATCTTTGTCCGGAATAGGATAATAAGTAATAAAACATCGAAAAAATTAACGATAAAAAAATACATTTTCCCATACATTTTGCGAACACGCCATCTCTGATACATGATAGAAAAAAAGCACAAACAAAAATGTACATGGCGTTGTATGCTGGTTCCAGTAGATGGCGTTGTCGATTTTTCTGAAATAATATGTTTTTATCTATGTCCGTTATAGACTTTGAAATCATCCAACCGATATAGTAGGGTAGGTAGGTAGGTAAGTATAAACGGTAGGGTAGGGTAGGTAGATGCCATTTTGCTCAAGATAGTTCTCACGTTCAGTTAATTAAGTGATCTTATATAAATCAATAGTATTCAACACGTGTCAATAGCTCCCGCCAACAACGACCATTGTGTTACCTGTATAACCATTCCATTATTAAACGACAACAAAAAATACTATAATACTCAGTGCGTGTCTTTTGGGAATCTTTGTAATTATTTATATGGCAAAACGACTTTTGCCGGGTCAGCTAATTTATGTATAATCAATTAAACACAATTAGAATGTAACATAATCGCTGGAACATATTCGTACCTACCATCTCTTTCCAACAGACCTTATATGTTGTAGGGTATCATCGGAGACTTATTCCCTGGTCTGCCGCTTCCATTAGCTGGTCTTCCAGATTTGGTGGAGTGTCTGAAGGAAGTCTGTGTACCACTCAACTTGCAATGTAACGAGTTCTTCATTGAAAAGGTAATATATGATGGGTACATTTCACGAGATTCATGGTAACCTTTTAAATTATTCTTCTTTTGTTTCCCTTTACTTCGAAAATTAATGAGTTTTTCGTTTATAATACCCGGCACGTAAGTTGGCAAGAGTCCTTAGATCGTTTTTTAGGTATCTTTGGTAGTGAAGCGGGGCGCGGGGAACGTTTAGCACCGTTCCGAGCGCGCGATTGGTTGGTCAGTTGACACAAGGTTCGACTGACCAATCGTGTCGCATCCACGTTCCGTTCGCTCTATATGGTGGTTGGTCAGCACTAAGCCAAAACCTTGCCAAGTTAAGTGCCGGGCACTATAACATTGTTTTCACTCTTATTTATAAAAACCTCGACACTGTTAGCGATTGCTTAGCACATTCTGTATTCAAATTTTCTATAGAGATTTTTAATAAATCTTTTGCTAAACGTCTCAGATTTTTTTAAACAAAAGGTGCATTATGAATTTACATGTTTGTAGGTGTTGCAACTGTACGAGATGATTCTAGTACGACACGGACTTATGTTGGTCGGTCTTCCGTTTGCTGGGAAGACTAAATGCTATCAAGCATTAGGAGCAGCACTGGAATGTGTCGCTAATAATGTATGTGAATGCTTATATTGTTTACACGCTTTTATTTTTGCTGATCAAGTTATCTATATTAGCTAGCTTATGCTGTATGTTCGTAAAACATGTTTTAGTTAGGTATAATATAACTCCATACGAAATCCAGAAATGCAAATATTCGCTGTAAGCTACCAATCGAAATATCCGTTGTCATTTCTTTTTCATCTAATTCGGTATGTAAAGTAAAAATTAAACCATACTAATTCCAATTTGCCATATTTTTATATTTTTAGGCCTTAAATTTTTAAGATCGTATTTACTTTCACAAACTTACTTAAAATCACTTGCCCTTTACTTGATTGACCTCTACGAGTAGTAGTACGAATATTGTATGTAACAACATATTAAATGATCACAGGTATAATAGCTTTTTCATCCCATCTATTCGAAAAGGACGACTTGGTTCGCCTTTATGTGCACCCAAAGGTGGTGTTTTCTATAAGAAACTTTTAGCAAGCAGTAATGAGTTTTTAATCCTCTTTATAAGTGCGCCGCAATTATCTTTGCCGCGCACTTTTTGAATTTGGAACATCTTAGTGTTCAGCACCAAAGAAATCGAACGCAAATATTGTTTGAATAAAGACAGCCAGTCTTTATTCAAACAATATTTGCGCAATAGTAGATTGTATCACTCGGGCGCAAAATATATTTTTGGCTCGGGCGACGTACTTTGAATCCCTCGCTACGTTCAGGATTCTACTAAAGAATCCCTCACTTCGCTCTGGATTCAAAAAAGCGCCCTCGCCGTAAAAATATTATTTTGCTCCCTTATGATACAATCTACTATTGCGCCCGAGTGATACACTCTACTTTTCATCACCCACTATGAGAAAATAAAAGCGCCTCATATTTTATTGTAATATTATTATTTAATAAAACATAGAGTAACAACTAAATTGAAATTAAATAGTATCCTTTATTAAAACAACTAAAAACTTATATTTACATTTGAGACATTTTCGCAATTATGAAAATTTATTGTTACAGTTTTATTAGGAATAGAGATTGTTGTAGATTTTATATTCTGCGTGTTTGAAATGTCCGAATCTGGATAATTTTGAGGAAAATGTGACGGTGAATCTCGTTGTTTGGATGTAGATGGGCGCGGCGACAGTGGTATGGATGGATTAACTGAAGGTTGCAATTTAATGTTTTCCACGATGCGTTCAGATGTTTTCGCCTTGTTCTCAATGGAATCTTCTATATACCCTTCTGCTACAGCACTCGATTTCCATCCTCCATGTCGCTTGAGAACAGTTAAGTCCGCTCCAGTATCTGCCAAAAGGGTAGCAGAAGTACGACGAAAACAATGTCCTGTATACAGCTTGATATCTGGTAACTTCAAAATAAGTAGCAATTTCTTGAGGCATGTTAGAAATTTTATTTTTTTCCATCACTTGTTTGAAGCACTTGCCATTTTGATAACGGATGAAAAACCGATTGGTCTTCATAGCAGCAGGACGCAGGTCCAGGTATTTCTGTACAATAGTTTTGTATTCTCCTCGTATTACGAAGGATCGGTCAATTTTGGTTTTTGTATCGGTCAGCTTTACTAACAGTAAATCATCCGAGTGATTTTCGACATCATCAACAGTTATTTTTAAAAGTTCATTGCCACGACAAGCTCCATGTAATCCGAAAATTAAAGCCACCTGTAACAAAACCGAATGTGAATAAGACAAGTATCTATCAAAGTACCTACAGGTTACAATAAAATGTGCATTTTTATACACTATGATTATATTTTACTAATCCACCGTAAACATAGTTACCTACTTACTTTTACGGCAAGAAAGACTTTGTCGGGTGCCTCATTAAGGAAAGTCTCCACGTTTTTGACTGAGAACACTTTGGATTTTTTAGGTTTAAATCCATCAGACATCCTCTTCAGGTACGCTATTAATTTCGAATATGTGTCCAGTTTTACATCGTTATTAGAACTGACTGTTGATTTTAGCATTGAGTATGTACTCCAAAGAGTGGAAGGTTGTTTAGTTTTGGCTAAGTACTGGAAGTAGGCCAAAAACACAGATTCTGAAAAATTCTTGGCGCCGAAGGCTTTCATATATTTCTCCCGGGATTTTGCAGGTAATAGATTATCCATCACATTTCTTGCGTCAGTTCTAATGCTTTCAGGAGTTAATTCTATACTTTCACTGTCACTTGAAGAACTCATTTTTCAAAACAATGAATTTCTAACAATCCGTGAAAATTTACGAAAACGCGGGCTGTAGTTCGCGCTTTTTTTTTTTTTTTTTTTTTTTCATTCATCCTGCGGCGTGACTATGGGCCGTCGTACCAGCCAGTCTTTATTCAAACAATATTTGCGTTCGATTTCTTTGGTGCTGAACACTAAGATGTTCCAAATTCAAAAAGTGCGCGGCAAAGATAATTGCGGCGCACTTATAAAGAGGATTAAAAACTCATTACTGCCCGCTAAAAGTTTCTTATAGAAAACACCACCTTTGGGTGCACATAAAGGCGAACCAAGTCGTCCTTTTCGAATAGATGGGATGAAAAATATATTTTTCGTACCACTTGCTCAAAAAAGTGACATTCTATGCCACAAAAAGCGAACATAACAATAGTCATTTTTAATCTGTTAAAAACAGGGAAAGAAAATTGTACTGAATTTCATTCATCCTCTAGGGGGAGAATGTGATTTAAATTTGGAATACTTACCGAAATTTATACTGAACTACATCTGTGTGTACACCATTGAGTTTGTATATAAAGCATAATACATCTTTTTGAAAAAGGAATGCGCATTTATTATGCAGTAATGATTTTTAAATAAAATTACGAAAACCGACGAGGCCGTATGAGCTTCATGCCTTTGCTTTTCCGACAAAAAATATTAGACTAGGAATTTGCCGCATTTTTGTTTTCTTCAAATACATAAACGTAAAGTTTATTTTTATATGTCATTATTTTAAATAAATGCTTATCTCATATTATTATTGTGTTAATTTTTTCGCAAATGGTACGAAAAGTAGAGTATTTTCCTCGGTGATAAAGCTGTCTTAGTCTTTGGTGAACTTAAATCCCTCGCGCTACACTCAGGACTCGTCTTAAATCCCTCGCTTCGCTCGTGATTTAAGTTTTTAACACCCTCGCTACGCTCGGGAGTAAGCCTCGAGTCCTTCGTTACGCTCGCGATTTAAATCTACACCCGCGACAGAAGACACTGCTTTATCCCCTTGGTTAATAATCTACTATTTGGCTCGGGCGACGTACTTTGAATCCCTCGCTACGTTCAGGATTCTAATAAAGAATCCCTCGCTACGCTCGGGATTCTACTGTAGAATCCCTCACTTCGCTCTGGATTCAAAAAAGCGCCCTCGCCGTAAAAATATTATTTTGCTCCCTTATGATACAATCTACTATTAACAACCTGTAACCGTTTGGGAAAATTGCTGAAATAATTTTCTCTTGAAAACATCATCAACTTAACAATATTGAATCTTGTAGGGTACGATGGACGAGCACGCGGTAGAATGGACGGTGATCAACCCGAAGTCCATCACCATGGGCCAGCTGTACGGACAGTTCGACCCTGTCTCCCACGAGTGGTCTGACGGCATCCTGGCTGTCAGCTACCGAGCCTTTGCTGTCTCTCCCAATGATAACAGGTAAGTTGCTGTTTCAAGAGTATATAGATAGTAGATTAGGATTTTTCTTTATTCGAGTTTCCATGACTCAAAAAATGGTTAGTAAGACTTACGACTAACTATAAAAATACTAATTAGTCTAATAATTAAACTTGATGAGTGCGAATGATACTCGTTGTTATAGTGTATGGGGAACATAGTAATGCATTAGGATTATGAAATTGTTTTTTCAATTTCTTACGTAGAAAGTTATCGCGGCATGTAAAATGAGAAACGTCAACGGACTTCTTAGATTGTGACGAGTTTAGTAAGCATTGATCCTTAAACAAAAAGAAAATCCAGCTATCTTGACCTTACTCAAGAACTACTTGATAAGCTTGAGCGACCTCAAAATGTTTGTATAAGGTTCATATTTGGTTTGCGCAAATATGACCATGTTTCCGAATTCTGTGTGAAGCTCAAGTGGTTGCCCATTCGCTATGCTCATATTCTTTCTCTTTTATATAATGTACTCTTTGCTCCTTACAACCCTCTTTACCTCAAGGATCGTTTCCAGTTTCTCCGCGATTCCCACACGAAATTTCTTAGGTCATCAGAGAACTTACGACTTCATATGCCAACGCATTTTACGACTTTTTTGGATAAATCATTTACGGTACAGGCTACTCGTCTATTATTTAGCACTGTTATTGTTACATCAATCAATCAAGCAATTACTGTCCATACCAGGTTGCCTGGAAGAGATCGCATCATGCGATAAGCTCGCCCATTGTATGTGTATGAGACTTAAGTTTCTTTTTGTTAATGTATTTTATGGTGTACAATAAAGCATATAATAAATAAATAAAATCAACACAACGAATAACATATCTATAACAAACTAAATTCCCACACTACGAAAGTGTACTTTTGCGATACGCGTTACCTTGCCACGTGCTGAAATGTGTGCCGGCATTGAGCAACGACGAATTAACTATACTCAGATTTTTAATTACGTCTTTCTGACATTTGTGGGGTTGTCACTTTACCGTTACATAAAAATAGTGTCGTATCCTGATTATCCTGAGTGATCGAAAGTTGATCGAAAATGGACCTATTTCACGGCAAAAATATACATTTACTCAAAAATGCATGTAATGTGGTAATTATTTTGACAACCTTGTTTGAGCAAAGTCGACCTTGCCGTTCTGTTTCAAGGGCGCCAAAGAACGGCCGGCAAAGTTTTGCTGGCCGCTCTAACAGGCCAGCAATGTTTTGCCAGCCGCTATTTTGACGTTTCAACGTTTTAAAAAATCAAATCCAAAAAGATTTTATTTAACACTCACACAGCTGTTTGTATCTATAGAGATAGGTACAAAAAGATTTTATTCCATATTAGGGTCGGTTCATATCTAACGGAATATGCGTCGCGTATTATCCGCCAGAACTGACAAATGTATAGAAAAACACTCGACCGTTCACACTCAACCGATGATGCGTTAGTGCGTTTACTGTGCTAACTGACTACGCTCGACGCATCATCCGTCAGATATGAACCGACCCTTAGGCTGTATAGTTCCAATTACCATTGGTCAAAAACCTGAAGAAAAAAATTATGAAAAAAATTAAGTAATAAATGAAGAAATAATACAGCAGTCAAACACCGCATTAGAATTATCGCAAACTATTAGTAATATCAAACCGGGAAAGTCGGTGTTCAATTTTTTTAACTGTACTTTTCATAATTGTCATTTTAATTAAAATTCGAGTTAATTAATATATATTTTATTTAAATTACTTGCTGGTTTTATTTAGATTAGGTACTTGCATTTTTGAGTAAAGCACTATACAAACCTTGGCCCACAATGACTGCTTCGCTGGTCACGCTATGATTGCCTCGAGCTAGCCTAGCTACGCTCTAGGCCTTTCAGCTTGGCCATCATTGCAGCCCTTGCTGTCCTCGCTGTAAAGGCGAAATTAAACTGAGGAGTCATGTCAGTTCGATTCGATGAATCACCTGTGATTGAGCCTTACTTACAACACTATGCTCCGCGTTTGCAACATTAAAAAAATAAATGTTCATTGGCAGCTGTCAATTTAGTCTACGAAATTAAAAATCACACTATACTGTATAGTGTATAATATGTTAATTACTTTGATATTTGGAGACAATATGCTATCCTATCCTATCCAGCCGGTTTCGGGCACAGCGACCGCAATCATTGGCTGCTCAATGTGGTTGAGAGCTCATATTTACTGCTCTGTTATGTGCTCTCATGTGACTTGCATATATCTATCTACCCTCGGCCGAAACACTCCGAGCACAAAGCGGACACGTCAAAACACCGTTGACTACGTGATAAATAGTAGCTGTTGGTGGTCTAGCTTTGAGGTCGTCGCGTTTCTGGTCCCATTCCGACCTCCTTCTATCCTCAAATGCCTGCACCTGCCGCTGCACACGACGTCTCCACTCAGGCCGATTTTGTGCCTGATTCTCCCAAAGTGTGGGGTCAATGTCGCCTCTCTTCATGTGTCTATTCTGAACATCCTTGAAGCGCAGGAACTGCCCACCACGCTTCCGTTTCCCTTCCTGGAGTTCAGAATAGAATATACGAGACAATATAATTTTCTAACGAATCGATTTTTTCAATTCACTTTTGTACTGGCGTTATATCGAGTGTTTCATTATGACTGTTCATCACACCTGTTTGATTAATGAAATATTACCGTAACCACTGTGTGGCCAGGCTTATCAATTAATTAAAACTACGCTGCCTCGGTCCTTCTACCATACCTAATTAACCATACCGTACCCCCATGGATCATCATCCTACTAATATTATAAATGCGAAGGTTTGCATGCATGGATGGATGGATAGATGTACGTATGTTTGTTACTCAATCACGCTAGGGTGGCTGAAAGGATCTGGATGAAATTTTGGCACAGATATAGATTATTGCCTGGAAGAGATCGCGGAATGCGATAAGGCCGCCCGTTGTATATTTTTTTTAATTTTAAGTTTCTTTTGTTCCTGTATTTCCTGGTGTACAATAAAGTGTATATAAATAAATAGGCTACTTTTATCCCGGTTTAATATTGCCTTGGCATAATAAAACAACTTTACACGCGGGCGAAGCCGCAGGCTGAAGCTAGTGGATCATAAAACACATACCAGGCCCCTCAGAAAGTATTGCGAAAAAAAGTTTTTATATATGGGAGACTGGCCAGTTATAATGTTTTTCGAAAATATGATTATTTATAAGTAAAAATAAGTAAGTTCCAATTTCAAAATTTCCCTCCACATTTTTTGCGAGTTAATTCAAAGTATTGTGTCTCACTGAAATATGGATCTGCGCCGGGAACATTTTAGAGCTATGATTTTATACGATTTCAAGTGTCGCCTGAAACCGGATGAATCGTACGATAGACTTCAAATGGCATTCATGGATGAAGGCCCTTCCAAGGCAACCGTGTATCGTTGGTATAACGAATTCAAGCGCGGTCGACCAACTTTGGGGGATGACGAAAGAAGCGGTCGCCCTTTGACGGCTGTTACCGAAGAAAACGTGCTAGCAGTGAAAAATTTAATCCAAGACAATAGGCGAATTACATATCAGGAGATTCAACACATATTGAAGATTGGATCGGGAAGCGTTCACGAGATTCTACACAGCCATCTTCGCGTGAGGAGGATAGTATCACGCTGGGTGCCGCACAACCTCACCGATGCTCAGAAGCAGGCCCGGGTGGAATGGTGCCGTGATATGCTTAACAAATTTGAAGCAGGCTCGTCTCGGCGTGTTTACGACATCGTTACAGGTGATGAGTCCTGGATTTATCAATACGACCCAGAAACCAAGCGCCAGTCGACTGTTTGGGTGTTTCAAAATGAGCCAACGCCTACCAAAGTGAAGCGATCTAGAAGCGGGGGTAAGATTTTGATCGCTAGCTTTTTTAATTTGACTGGCCACTTGGTATCAATTCCCTTACGGGATCAAAGAAGCATTAATGCCGAATGGTATACTACCAAATGTTTGCCAGAAGTTTTCTCTGTTATAAGCAACAAGCGACCAAACACAGGGCTCCGCGGGCTACTGCTCCACCACGACAATGCACCTGCGCACACCGCACTCAAAACGAGGGACTTCCTGGACAGCACGCCAGTCAAACTCCTGGGTCACCCTCCTTACAGCCCTGATCTAGCACCGTGTGACTTCTTTTTATTCCCAAAAATAAAAAATCAGCTCAAAGGGATACAATTTTCGTCGCCGGCAGATGCGCTGGCTGCGTTCGAGCAGGCTGTAAACGAGGTGTCTGCGGCGGACTGGAAAAAGTGTTTTGAAAACTGGTTTAGGCGCATGAATCTTTGTATAGAGGCTGGTGGAAAGTACTTTGAAAAGATTTAATAAAAATATATGTACGTATAGAACAATTTTTTTTAGTTTCGCAAAACTTTCTGAGTGTCCCACGTAATTAACTTTGCAATTCTAGAAAATGGTTGGTGTTCGACGGCCCCGTGGACGCGATATGGATAGAGAACTTGAACACCGTGCTGGACGACAACAAGAAGCTGTGTCTGATGAGCGGCGAGATCATTCAGTTGGCCCCCACTACTAACCTGATCTTTGAACCCATGGACTTAGAGGCTGCTTCACCGGCTACGGTGAGAAAATTTACACAAATGTTTTTTCACCATCCAATTTTTCTCTTTATTTAAGAAAAAAGTAATGTTTGGAAACTAAAAACTGACTACGGCAAAATCGCGCTAAGAAAAGAATGAAACAAAAAAAATGTAAATAACAGAACGTATGATCTTCAAATCATAACCCTCCATTTAGCTTCGCCGTAGTCGGATAAAAATTGTTGTTTAGTACGTTTTCGTTCGCCTATCCTTACCTAACAAAATATGTACTGCATTTAGTTTTGTTTTTGACCGTGTAAAATATTATAGTGGATGGAGGACCATATGTGTTAGTAGTTGTAGTAAGACAAAAAAAGGTTCCCAAGGAGGTCTCAACGCGAGCATATAACAAATAAAAAAAAATATTATGTATGTTCGGGTATAACTCCGTCATATATAAACGGATTTGCAAAATCCTTTTTTTGTTCAAAATAAGTTAACTGAAATGGTCCCATTTAAATTTTGTAATATTCAGATGAATAACTTCGGAGATATACAACAGAAATCTTCAATAAATGACGGCAAATCTCTCGGGATTACTGCTATCGCATGTCTGTTTATTGTTTACACCATTTCATAACATACATCACGCTTATATGCTCTAAACGGGTACGCAGATGTGTAAAGTTCACCCTGGTACACTCTCATTCCACCGGTTATGTTCAAGTTACATGTTATTCAGGTAATCTATTCCGGCAGCACTGTGGACATTACAGTATCTTACTAAAGAACTTGTCCATTATGTACCACTAAAAGGTGAAAAATAAAATTACAAAAAAATACAACCGACTTCCAAAAAACACTACATAGTGAAAAATAACATCAATTTCGGAAGTCGGTATCAAAAAACGAAGAAACGAAAACAGGAACATTGACTTTCGAAATTGAAGTAATTTTTCACTATGAAGTGTTTTTTTTGCAAGTTGGTTGTATTTTTTTATAATATAATTACATTGAGCGATGGCCGTTTTGCACGAATGTGATGCATATTTTTTTATTATTTAGGTTTTACCCGACGCAAATTAACTCATTAACAACTGGCAGAAAAAGAGGGGTGTTTGAACCGATTTTGATTTAGTTTTTTTTGTTTGAAAGGTGATTTTGTCGAGAGTGTTCTTAGCTATGTTTGAATAAAATCGGTTTAGCCGTTCAAAAGTTATGGACGTTTAACTGTTTGAATCGGGGTGTTTTCGCAAGATAAATGTGTCGGGGGTTTTAGAAATTTTTGAAATTTTACTTGTTGTCTTTCTTTAATTTCTTCTGTGTTCCAGGTGTCTCGCTGCGGCATGATCTACTTAGAACCTAAGGGTCTGGGCTGGAAGGCCCTGCTGGAGTCATGGCTAAATGTCCTGCCTCCTTCCCTTCACATTGTCAACCGCAACCTTATCCGCGGTCTGTTTAACCGGTTCATGTCACCGCTTCTCTGGCTCGTCGAATTATCGGGTCAAGTCAAGGTGAGAAGAATGACGTACAGTTCAACTATTTTCTTAATACCCCTCGGCAATCATCGCATTTCCGAATATAAACGAATGATAATTTCCATTCCATCAATTAATAGATTTATCCAAAGAACTTATACTTCTTCTTACTACTAGACTGTGCACTATGGCGCAAAAAACGGTCCGCTTGAGAGGGCTCCTGTTGGTAGTGTGTCTCTTTCTAATGAGGTGACCATGACCAAATATAACACAGGACAAATTGATTGTAAAAACAATAGTGTAAGTATCCCGATATATGTATTTATGCTACCTAACTACGCTACCTAAACCTACCAAATTAAAGGAAAAAAATAAAAATTGTGTTTATGTTTTTTGGAATCTACATCACTTACTGTATGGTGTTGGGCGTAAAGAATTTCAACATCCCATGTTTTTCCATTGGTGTCGTAAGAGGCTACTAAGGGACAAACCAGAGAATGGGCAGCAGCGTTCTCTGTGCATTTGTAACAACCATACTGGGATCGCCAACCCGCCTGCAAAGCACTCTCCATGAATAGCACAAATAAAACATAGCCCCTAGTGCCCGGCAGCCTGCCCTCGACTACGGTAGCGATCTAGGTTAAGGTATGGCAAGGGGTGCAAAGAATCCCGGACGAGGTCCGGCTACCCCAACAAATACCGACGACAGGACCTGGCAACGTACAACACGCGCACACTCCGGACAGACGATAAGATCATCGAACTCGAAGAGGAATTGAGCAGTTTACGACGGAGTATTATAGGGTTATCTGAAGTTCGAAGAGAGGGGGAGATTCGATAATCCTCAAATCCCAAGTCTGCATAAGTCTTGTTCTTCAAGACCCATCGTATAGATAGGAACAAAAAGCTCTCCGATCTTACTCTCAAGCTCATGAAGGAGAGGCGTGAGATGATCCTGCTGCCTTCAGACGATGCTTTGAAATACCCCAAAGGATCTCAATGATTTCAAATATTGTCCAGTTGCGAAGACAGTTGAGAAACAAAACTGCACCAATTTTATTCCACTAGGAATCAATTTGCGAATAATATTAACAGCCGCTGAATTTTACTCGGAGAAAACCCGCCAAAAACTCCGCAAACCTGGTGGTCCTACATTTAGTATTACCAGGCCCAAACATTTAAAAGTACTACTCTTACTCAGTACTAATGAATTAAGTTTTAAATACAATGAATTGATTAATTATAGGAACTGTAAAAATATTTAAATACGTTTCAAAGTTTCATAGACTTTGAAACGTATTTAAATATATTTTTTTCTTCGTTCGTTTTCGTATAACATAAAAAATAAAATATAAAATTTTCTACCATTTCTACCAACGCCAATGATTAGTTGAGCTGGCAAGATGTCAGACAAGGACACACTACCAGCGGGAACCCTCTCGCCAGGACCGCTTTTGGTTAGCGACCGCTTATAAGGAAATAGCTAATCTAGGTGTATGATGATAGATTTCATTTTAGCTAAACAAAATTTTTTGGTACACAGTCTAGTAGTAAGAAATACGTATAACGCTTTGGATTTATCTTGTATAATAATTTGAATTCAGAACTTAAGTACTTTATTGTTATTTTGTTTTGATTTCCGTGAGAAATATATAGAGCTGTGAATATAGCAGCTTCAGCAGCTTTCCTCCCATTTTTAATAGTAGATTAGTAGCCAAGGGCTGTAAGGCATCAATTGCAGCCCGAGATATTTAGGCGCACGAGCGCAGCGAGGGCGCCTATAGTTCGAGGGTACAATTGATGATTACACCCGAGCTAACTATTCTGCTTTACATCTCGATTGTGAGGTAAGTAGAAAAAATACCGGCATTACAAGAATAAAACATTTTAAAAATTATTTATTTTTCAAGAACGAAATTGTGCTTCGCCGTTCGATATTTAAAATTGATGACTATTTTTTATTTTATTTTTTTGTTCTCCCATCTCGGGCAGGCTAAGGTCTTGGACCATACCACCTAATCTTCAGTGCAATTTTAACATTCTTTAGTATGCAATCGAATACGGGTGTAACAGATTCTAATAGTTTTTGGAGTATTTGGCAGCAAATTGTATCGAGTCAGCCTTCCCAGTAAGCTTTGCGGAAGTACTCAATACTACAATAAAATTCTCCGCTCCACTAGCCTGAAATCGCTTCTCTCAATGATTTCACATATTGTCCAGTTGCGTAGACAGTTGAGACACAAAACTGCACCAATTTTATATCACAATATCCACTAGGAATCAATTTGCAAATAATATTAACAACCGCTGAACTTCACTCGAAAAAATCCCGCCAAAAACTCCTTGATGACTATTATACTCACACGAAGACAAGGCTGAATAGCAAAGCGACCTCTTTGGTCATTGGACTGAATGCATGATGTCTATTGCCAGTATGATGGTTAGCTGTACGCGAACTTTTTGAAAGAAAGAAGTGTTTTTTTTTATTACTTACCGCCCTAGGGCTTTTCTAGCTACATTATTACCCTAGAGCGCTAATTAGTCACCTACAAAAGCCCCATTTGGAGGTAATAAGAACCTACTTACTGAACATGAGAGATGTAAAATAAATTACATTATGTTAAAAGAGTATTAATATTATTATTAAGTAATAAGGAGCTCGTTGCTAAATAATAACGGCCGCACGGGTCGAACATCAAGGTTAAGCAACGCTTGACGAGGTCGGTCCGTGGATGGATGACCATTTTCAACGTACCGAGTTTCCTCCGTGCCTCAGAAAGCACGCTAAGCCGTTGGTCCCGGCTGTCATTTAAAGATCTTTGACAGTCGTTACGAGTAGTCAGAAGCTTGAGAACTGACACCAGTCTTGCCAAGGGGTACCGTGTTACCCAGTTACTGGGTTGTGGAGGTCAGATAGGCAGTAGCTCCATGTAAAACACTAGTACTCAGCTGAATCCGTTTAGACTGGAAGCCGACCCCAACTTAGTTGGGAAAAGGCTAGGCAGATTGATTGATGTTAAAAGAGTATTAACAACTCTATTTACTTAAATTGATTGAGAGTGTCCGGTTTGCACCAAGTGCAAAAGGCAACTGATAGAAATCCGATGATTGACAAAACACGAAGTTTGACGAGGGACATTGAGAAAATGTTTGTACTGTGCTAATTTGTCTTGATGCATGTATGAAATTCGAATAAAACGTAGATGAGATATTATTATAATATTATTCTATTATTTTTCTTTTATAAACATAACATGTCTTGATGGTATGATTCCCTTTTTAAGCAGTTTCTTACGAATGGCAGAAAGTTTAGTCGTCTCGTAGCGGTTCGTAGGCGCATGTAGGTTCAGCCAGCAGCGTAGCAGTGCTACGCGGTGTAGCACTGCTACTTTGCCAAGTCTACGTGTGCCTACGAACAAAACGTTTGGGAAACAAAATTAACGATAGCTTTTTAGGGTTCCGTACCCAAAGGGTAAAAACGGGACCCTATTACTAAGACTCCGCTATCCGTCTGTTTGTCTATCTGTCTGTCTGTCCGTCTGTCACCAGGCTGTACCTCACGAATCGTGATAGCTAGACAGTTGAAATTTTCACAGATGATGTATTTCTGTGGCCGCTATAACAGCAAATACTAAAAACAGAATAAAATACATATTTAAAAGTGTTTTTTTTTTGCCGTTTTTTGCGATAATGATACGGAACCCTTTGTGTCCGAGTCCGACTCGCACTTGGCCGGATTTTACAATTTAGCTTCTGTACCCATACCCGACTATTAAAATGGCACATCATGTTTGAAGAAAGAAAGACAGAGTAGTGATTAAGTGGCGCACGGTTGGCGCAGTGGTTGAGCGATTAACTGCTGCGCTGCGTGTCGCGGGTTCGATTCTCGCACGGAATAAATATTTGTATGACCAGATACAGATAGTTGTTCCGGCTCTGGGTGTTGTGTATGTGAGTTTATATGTTTGTAAACGCACCCACGATACAGGAAGAAATGCCTAGAGTGGGGCAAAGTTGAAAAAAAAAAATAAGTTAATTGAGTTTCAATAAGTGTTATTTGGCGTTATCTTTGTAAAACTCGATGTGCCCTATCAAAACCGTTATAACGTATCAATCTTCAATGCACCATAACGTTTTCTCTATTCAAAGATTTGTTTTTGCAGCAAATGTACGTGACGTCTCGGAGTAACCTCGTCCAGGCGTGCATGTATCTCTTCGACTGCTTTATGGATGACTTCTACGACGAGAAGTATCTGGAACAGATATCAGATCTTGATATTAGAGCTCAGCTTGAGGTAAACATGTCGCCCATTCTTGTGAAAATAAAATTTTGCATCCTAGTATTCAAAGTCTCAATATTCGAATGATCCTAGTTCAATTTTTTTTTAACTTAACCCACATTTTTAGGGTTCTGTACCGAAAGGGTAAAAATTATTACTAAGACTTCGCGGTCCGTCTGTCTGTCTGTCACCAGGCTGTATCTCATGAACCGTGATAGCTAGACAGTTGAAATTTTCACAGATGATGTATTTCTGTTGCCGCTGTAACAACAAATACTAAAAACAGAATAAAATAAATATTAAAGTTGGGTTCCTATACAACAAACGTGTTTTTTTTTCCTTTTTTTTGCGATAATGGTACGGAACCCTTCGTACGCCAGTCCGACTCGCACTTGGCCGGTTTTTTTAAAAAGTAGATCCTAAAGCCTTTGTAAAACATAACTGTGAACAGAACCGAACCAAAAACCTAGTGACTATAGTGAAGAAGCGGAGACTTCAAACTAGGTGCAGCCTTCGATATCCATCATGGCCGCGTGTCGGAATAGTTTTGAATTGTTTTACACAACCGTCACGCTTCGGTCTCGCTGAATACACAAAATAGTAAGTATACAGAAGGGCCACTCCCGCCGTTTAGAAAATTGACAGCTAAACTTGACAGATTCACTAGGGTTGCTACTATATTGATTCCGAATAAAAAAAAAGAGTAGGTTGTTTAAGACACAAACATAAATACATCGATTCATCCAAATATACATCAAATCATGCTTACATGCCTTAGAGGGTAGACAGGGCATCAAATATCCATTTAATATCACGATACATTTAATATTACGCCACATACGACGAAGATTGGAGAGTAACAAGACGTAGTAATAGTGTAATAATGATCCCACTTAAAACAATAAATTGTGCAACCAACCTCGTTACAGTACTTAATGTATGAATGACGTGACAAACGCCCGCACACAGCACTCATGACAGCCGCGACTGAGCTCGGTCCAATATTGCCCAATATTCCCTATAAAACCGCAATATCAAAGTAGTAGTGGCCCCTCTGTCTGAGGCGCGCCGCCGCCGCTTACGTACTTTATGCTGAAGAGTTCTTTAAAATGTTTGTAGTTTTAGTTCCTTTTTAAAACAAATCGAATGCTGCCATTAAATGAAAATTCTCTTGAACTTTAAAATGAATATAATGGTAAAATTCGTTTTTTTAAAGGTATTTGGTAAAAACATATATTCGTATCGAATTCTGTTATTATTTAGCTCGTGGCTAAATAATAACAGCCGCACGGGTCGATCTTCAAGGTTAAGCAACGCTTGACGAGGTCGGTCCATGGATGGGGTTACCATTTCAACATACCGAGTTTCCTCCGTGCCTCGGAAAGCACGTTAAGACGTTGGTCCCGGCTATCATTTGAAGATCTATGACAGTCGTTACGAGTAGTCAGAAGATTGAGATTTGACACCAGTCTTGACAATGGGTATCTACCGTGTTTCTCAGTTACTGGTTTGTGGAGGTCAGATAGGCAGTCGCTCCATATAAAACACTGGTACTTGGCTGAAACCGGTTAGACTGGGAGCCGACCCCAATATAGTTGGTAAAAGGCTAGGCAGATTGTTTTTTTTGGCAAAACCATATACTCACTTGTCCTATATTTTGATTAATTTAATGGTATGTTGCAGGGTACATTCTTCTTCGCATGTATTTGGTCGATTGGAGCAACACTGGATGCTGAAGGCCGTCCTAAATTTGACTTGCTTTTTAGAGGCCTGCTCGAAAAAGATTTTCCTGCTGCGGTAAGATCCCCTTATTCTTCTGTCTGACTTGGCTGACTAATAAACAAATTATAATTAGTTTTTTTTTTATAGATTAGGGTTATTCTAGACATGCCCAAAGAAATTAGCAAGCCAGATAAACAATACATTTTTACAATTCCAAGAGAGGGTTTGGTTTATGACTACAGATTTATTAAGGAAGTAAGTATTTTGTTTTTGTTACAATGTTTTCTGACGCTCTGTAAATATTTGAACAGTTTTTATCAGTAACAATGCTAATGTGCCAATGTAGATACAAAAAGGGAGAGGTGTCTTATGGACACCCGGTTGGAACGGAGTTCAATTAATTAATATTTTGTTATAGTTATCGGTAGGCTCTTTTTGACCAATATCTCGCCTGATGATAAGGTTACACTAGTCGCTCATTATTCCATACAAACGTAGTCTGGCGATTACTCCACTGTTTGACGATGTACGTTCAAAATAAAAATGATATTAATTTGTCTCATCATTATCCAGTCCTGTATGGAAACAAAAAAGAAAAAATTAATTTTAAAGTTATGTGCGTCCGACCGAGTTGCATATTTCAACACTTATTTTAACGCATCTTTGGGCGGCAATAAATACCATAAGAAGAAGGAAAATTGCAAAACAGCCACCATACAGGCATACATTAGTAGTTCAACAATGCAAATAATTTTATTTTGGAAAATATACATTTAGTCGTTTTTTCATGATATCCAGACTCCCAAAGGTCTGTTTATAAAATTTCGCACACTCGTTTTCGTCCTAAATCATCATCCATTTCGCTACAAATCCCCAACTTGCAGCCAACAGATCTTTCGCCTTCATGAATGGACCGAAATTGAGGGTCAATGTCAAACACAACGTTGACAAATTTACAGTCTTTCAGTTTCGTAAAATATGATGAAACTGAAATAACAACAATACAGCTGATGCTCAGTGTAAACGCACGATAGCGGCTGCAAGCGTAGGTACTGTGTGTCTAGTCAGCGTGCGCTCGTACGTGTTCGGTTTTCTTCGTGCGCCTCTTACTCCCTTCTCGGGTATATATCTAAGGGTATTTAAACGTTAAAGTTATACATATTTTTGCATATTCTCAAAATTGACGGCAAGCTGAATCGATTGAAAAGTGTTTTACTTTGATAAGGAAGTGCCTCAAAAATTACTGCAAATAGGTGTCGGTTTTTGTTTTAGTATTTTTCATTGTAACACTTTTTTCGGTCTTGCCCCTCAGCACGCAAACAAATCAGAACTATAACGTGCGGTAAGAAACTCCGTTCCAATTAGAACGTAAAATGTTGGCCGTCGGCTTATTTATCTTTCAAAAAAATATGAAAAATTGATTGTTTTACGTTGCAATAAGTCTCAGTTCTTTCTCGTAATCTAAGGGTAAAGGTAAATGGAAACCTTGGTCCGACGACGTGCTGAGCGCGCCCCCCATCAGCCGGGACACTCCTCCGAACCAGATCCTAGTGACGACGCTGGACAGCGTAAGATACCTGGCGCTGTTCAAACTCATGGTCATGCACCACAAGCTCGTCATGATGGTCGGCCCCACTGGCACTGGAAAATCCGCCTATATTATTGTGAGTTCCTTTAATTATATTTCGTATTGAATTTAGCCGCTTAGCTGGTACAGTACCTGAGATAGTTTGTTGCTTACAGACATACCTCTTACAACGGGCTACCTCAGGCATCGTCTTAGATAAACGGTAGACCTAGCTTAATATATTTTAACGTATAGTTCCTTTCCTGATAGCGCGATGCAATTTAAATTGTGTCGATAGGCGATATCGCGCTTGAAAAAAATCGAGTGTGTATCGGTCGACTAGGCTATTTGACTAATTTTCGCAACTATACTTTACTACATAATGAGCATACTACAATTGATATTTCCGGGTGATCTTATTTCAATAAAAATCAATGTTAAAGTTTAAATTTCCAAATTCGCGCCGAAAACGCCGAGTCTGTAATGGCAATGGCCATATGACACGAGTGACGTCACACGCAAGTAAACAAGTCGATAACCGTAATAAAACAGTATAGTTGAAGTGAATTTTATAATTTTTCATCAAATTTATTGGCTACTAGCGGGCGCCTCGCGGTTTCAACCGTGTAGTTCCCGTTCCCGTGGGAATACAGGGATTAAAAGTAGCCTATGTCACCCGGGGATAGTGTAGCTTCCCAACAGTGCAAGAATTTTTTAAATCGGTCTAGTAGTTTTTACGTTTATTCGTTACATACAAAAATACAAATCTTTCCTCTTTATAATACTACTAATATAATATATAGTATAGAAAATGGTGTATAAATGGTGGCACTTCACTCGATATGTACAAATAAGACTATAAATCTATACCAATATTATAAAGAGGAAAGATTTTTTTGTTTGTTTGTACCCAATAGGCTGCGAAACTACTCGGCCGATTTTAAAAATTCTTTCACCAATAGAAAGCTACATTATTCCTGAGTGACATAGGCTATTTTTTATCCCGAAAACGGGTCCAGTGGGGTGGTCTACGGGAGCGAAGCCGCGGGCAACAGCTAGTATTAGTATAATCTAAAATGAGATAGTACAAAACTCCTGAATGATCATACATAAAGTTTTGTAAATAAGAAATAGCTCAAAGAAAGATCGAATATAACACCCAAAAACATAAAACGCAAACTACAATCAGTCGAGACAGCCATGTTTACTTGCGTGTGACATCACCAGAGTTGCAACCAATCACAGGGCGTTACCATCACAGTTAAAATTAAAAAAACCGGCCAAGTGCGAGTCGGACTCGCGCACGAAAGGTTCCGTACTTGGTAAATTGCGGTTTACGATTTATGACGTATTAAAAAAAAAACTACTTACTAAATCTCGTTCAAACCAATTTTCGGTGGTAGTTTACATGGTAATGTACATCATATATTTTTTTTAGTTTTATCATTCTCTTATTTGAGAAGTTACGGGGGGCGGGACACACATTTTACCACTTTGGAAGTGTCTCTCGCGCAAACTATTCAGTTTAGAAATAAAATGTATTAGAAACCTCAATATCATTTTTGAAGACCTATCCATAGATACCCCACACGAATGGGTTTGATGGAAAAAAAAATAGTTTCAGTTTCAAGTATGGGGACCCCCAAAATTTATTGTTTTTTTTCCTATTTTAGAGTGAAAATCTTAATGCGGTTCACAGAATACATCTACTTATCAAGTTTCAACAGCATACTTCTTATAGTTTCGGAAAAAAGTGGCTGTGACATACGGACGGACAGACAGACAGACAGACAGACAGACATGACGAATCTATAAGGGTTCCGTTTTTTGCCATTTTGCTACGGAACCCTAAAAATGATATTTTATTTCGTGTATTCAAAAATTATTATAATTAATATACATATTTTAGTTTAAAAGTGAAATATTATGTCTTTCTAGGCTATTATCTAATAGGATGACCACAATTTGTTGTATATTTTCAATGTTGTCAAATAGTCTATCTATTGCATCGCATTGCGTCCATGTAAACATACTTGCAATCTCGATTAGTCAAAATCGCTTATCGATTTAATATCAATCAAATTGCTTCGCGTCATCAGGCAAGCGCGTTAGTGTTAAGTCCGGTTAAAATTAAACTTTCTAATTTCTAAGAATTTAGGAATTAGCCAGCTTATGATATCTTGTGTCTCATCTCTGTTGCACTCTGCGCTAATTTTATTGATTATAATGTCGATTTCTGGTTATATTTCTATTAATAACCTACGTTCAAAGCTAAAATGATGAATATTTTTAGGATTTCCTATTAAAGAAAGCCGATACTAAAGTATATAAGGCTCTGATCATGGCCTTCTCGGCGCAAACCAATTGCAATCAAACTCAAGATATTATCATGGGAAAGTTGGACAAGAGAAGAAAAGGTAAGGACATAAAGTCACTAAAAGGTCTTTTGAATAATTTTGGTACGGAAAGAATTCTTGCGAACGAAGACTTAGCATGCTCTTCCACTACCACGTAGGACTTGCAGTAAGCTGCTTGGTTCATTTATTTGCTTAGGAGAGCTTTTTGTGTGGCTCTCAGTGGACAATGCTTCCAATATTTTCATATAAACCGAAATTAAGTTAACGTGCCTAACTTACCCGTGGGTTGCTATGGACCAGCGCCTATATCCTAAGGATTCTGCATCCAAACGGTGTTTTTAATTTATTTAACGGGGACATCATTCGTTCCTTTGCGGTATACTAGAAAACTTTATCGCTTATCAGGTGTGTTTGGGCCACCGATCGGCTGCTACGCGGTAGTGTTCGTGGACGACGTGTCGATGCCCCAGGCGGAGACCTACGGGGCCCAGCCTCCCATCGAGGTGCTGCGGCAGGGCATCGACCTGGGCCTCTGGTACGACCGGAAGACCAACGTTGCTATGCACCTCATTGATGTTCAGGTGAAAAACATTCATTTAAAACTGGCGACAAAAGAAAAAAACCGGCCAAGTGCGAGTCGGACTCGCGCACGAAGGGTTCCGTACTTGGTAAATTGCGGTTTACGATTTATGACGTATTAAAAAAAAACTACTTACTAGATCTCGTTCAAACCAATTTTCGTTGGTAGTTTACATGGTAATGTACATCATATATTTTTTTTAGTTTTATCATTCTCTTATTTTAGAAGTTACAGGGGGGGGGGACACACATTTTGCCACTTTGGAAGTGTCTCTCGCGCAAACTATTCAGTTTAGAAAAAAAATATATTAGAAACCTCAATATTATTTTTGAAGACCTATCCATAGATACCCCACACGTATGGGTTTGATGGAAAAAATATATTTTAGTTTCAGTTTCAAGTATGGGGACCCCCAAAATTTATTGTTTTTTTTCTATTTTTGAGTGAAAATCTTAATGCGGTTCACAGAATACATCTACTCACCAAGTTTCAACAGCATAGTTCTTATAGTTTCGGAATAAAGTGGCTGTGACATACGGACGGACAGACAGACAGACAGACAGACAGACAGACAGACAGACATGACTGATGATGTTGATGCGGCGACAAAAACCATCGACTTAACTCCACAAACAGATTTTTTTCGTGAATAGAAATGATGTATGTGTAAAATGTAGTAACAATGTTAATACTGACCCAATTAATTGTACAAATTTAATAATTTTCCACCAGAATATATGTGGTATTTCAAACAAGATAAACGAATTAGAAGCCTATATACAAACTCTTGGGCAAAAGGTAGACTACCTATGCTTGACGGAGCATTTCTTAAATAGTGTATCTGTATCTTCTTTCCACTTAGATGGTTACAAATTAGCGTCTTATAATACACGTAATAAGAAAAAGAGAGGAGGGAGCTTAATTTTAGCACAAGCAGATAGGAAAGTAGAGAATGTGATGGTAATTGATAGACTGTACGTCGAAGAGAGTTTTGAGGTATGTTGCATAAAGGATACCACAACTGGAGTGTATGTATGTTGTGTGTATCGTAACCCTAATGATAGGAATTTTATTATTTTTATGAAGAAAATGGAACTATTGCTTGAGTTTGTATTCAATAAGAAATGCTTTATTTGCGGAGATTATAATGTCGACTTGCTTCTGGAAAACAAAAAACGTGCTGAGTTTTTGAGTCTGCTGGCATGTTACAATTTTAGATGTCTTTTTGATAGCCCTACTTTTATTCGTAACAACTCGTATTCCTGCTTAGACAATATCATAACGAACTTACATGAAGATCAGGTATTAAGAAGTGTAATTGACCACAATGCTTTAGGAGATGGACATGGAGCACAATTGGGTGAATTTTTACTAGAAAATATGTTAGTAAACAAAAATAATAATTATTTATTAATTAATAAAAGAATCTTTAATTGTAGAAATAGCTTAGCTTTTAAGGACAGTCTGTTACATCTAAATTGGAGCGCAATGGGAATTAACTCATTTTTGAGAAAATTTAATAGTACTTTTCGGAAAAGTTACAAAAAACGGGTAATAAAAATACATTTGAAAAGGGGACAACAGTTAAAGTGGGTAACTAAGGGAGTAAAAACGTCTAGTAAAATGAAAAGAGTTTTATGCACAAATACTGGTAATCATCATCTTCATAAAAGTGTACTCAATTATAGAAATAAATATATTCGAATATATAGAAGAGTTCTGACCAAAGCCAAAAAAATTGCGGTCATAGAGAAAATTGATAACTCTAATAATGTAAGTAAAGAAGTATGGAAAGTAATTAATAACAGCACAAACAGGGTAAAAAAAGTGCAACAAGAACCACTTTTACTAAAACTTGAAGATAAAATTATAGATTCGCCAGCTGCCGTGGCTAATATATTAGCAAAACAGTTTAACCATAGTTGTGATTCATCTGAAACTGAGACGGAGGAAGCTCTATTGCTTCTTCAACAAAGTTGTGAAAGGGTTATAAATGATATGTCACTTACGCCTACTACACCCAAAGAAATAACACAAATAATTAAATCTATGACTAACAAGCTCTCCAGTGGATATGACGAAATTCCTATTGCTATTATTAAAGAGCACTTAAAAATATTGGCTGGGCCACTGTCAACATTCTTTAACAACTGTCTTGAGCAGGGTATTTTTCCGGAACAATTAAAAATTGCAAAGGTGGTGCCAGTTTATAAAAAGGGTTCAAAAAACGATCCTAAAAATTACAGACCAATTTCGCTTCTACCGACACTATCAAAAATCTTTGAAAAAATATTGAAATCTCGGCTATTGACTCACCTTCATTTAAATAAAGTTCTACATGAAAGGCAGTTCGGTTACCAGAAAGGAATTGGCACTGGAGATGCTATTTATAAGCTTTTAGATGATGTGATTAGCAAAATGAATAATAAATTAAAGGTTGCAGGTATTTTTCTAGATTTGTCGTCCGCATTTGATACGATTAATCACAATCTACTTATTGCTAAACTTAATTATTATGGTGTAAGAGGCAGAGCCCTGCAATTATTTACATCGTATTTAAGAAATAGGAAAATGTATGTAGAAACCAGCACTATAGAACATAATGGACAACGGAAAACATACCAATCATCCATGATTAATGTTACCACTGGCGTACCACAAGGTTCCATATTGGGTCCCATTCTGTTTATTGTTTTCACTAACGATTTGATAAACTATATTAAGAAAAAAGAACCAGACATTAATCTCGTAGTCTTTGCCGATGACACTAACGCTGTAGTTGGGGCGAAAAGTGTTAGTGAACTGACAGATAAGGTCAATACTACGTTGGCAGCTTTTCAGTTTTGGTTCAATACTAATAGATTAATAATAAATATTATAAAAACAAACATCATGTTGTTTCGATCCACTGCAGGCAATAAAGAGAATATGGACATAACCCTTAACAATGCAAAGATAGAATTAGTGAGGGAAGTCAAATTTCTAGGTATCCATTTAGATGATTTGCTGAATTGGAAAAAAGAACTAGCACACATTGACTCTACTATATCATCTGCGTGTTATGCGTTGAGGAAATTGAGAGACGTCATAGATACGAAACAGTTAAAGATGGTATATTATGCTCTTGTCGAATCCAGACTTCGATATAGTATACAGTTCTGGGGGAAAAGTTACGTTTATAATTCTCAGCTAGCTTTCATTCTTCAAAAAAGAGCAATACGTACAATTGTCAAAATTACACAAAGAAAAAGCTGTCGATCTCATTTTCAGAATTTACATATACTAACGTTGCCCAGCTTATACATACTTCTGTTGTTAGTTAATTTCAAAAAATATGTCCATGAATACGAATCTGGGGAAGAAAGAATAGCCAGGGAAAATACTCGTAGAAAGGACTTTAAAAATAAAGTTGTACCTAATTTCAACATTGTCAAGCATAGCCCTCATTACCAAGCTGTACAAATATTTAATAGATTGCCGGCGGATTTAAAAATTTTGTTATACACTAGCTCTTTTAAGGCTAAACTAAAAGCTTTTCTGTTGGATAGAAACCTGTACTCAATAGAAGAATTGTAATTTAGAGATAATATTGAAATTTTCTAACTAGAAAAAGCTACTTATTGTTATTGGTTTTGGTTGGTCATGTTTTCTTTGTTTCTTCTTTTTTATTTTTTGTATTTTATTTGCATGTATTTTTTTTTAATTTACTTTAATATAATTAATAATGATGAATGTAATATTAAATAATGTATCAAACACAATGTAAATTGTTCCTGACTGATAAATAAATAAATAAATAAATGACGAATCTATAAGGGTTCCGATTTTTGCCATTTGGCTACGGAACCCCAAAAAGAAAGATAATTATTTAGGTCGTAGAGTTGATTGTGCTGTGCTTTCGTCTGATGAAGAACCAAAAATAAGAATGTTATATTTGATGCCTGTTAGGATTTAAGGACTGCAACGATAGATTCGATTCAATCACGCTCATAATTTGCTTCAAAAATTTCCCTCATGAGGGCCAAATCTTTAAACCTTTAGGTACATTTCAATAGCATTATCATTAAAATTATATTTACGTTATATTTAGCAGAATTGACTATCTGATAACCGACATTATTATATTAAGTTTAAGAAAATATAATAATGTTTATTGGTACAGTATGTATGAATGATACTGATACTTCAGTACTAATACTAACATTAATTAAGAAAACCGCTCTTTACTTCGTTTATTTGCTACGTAATATAGTCGCTGCCTAATCAAATTACTATAAATGGTACCTTACTGATATGATGTTTTTCAGTTCATGTGTGCTATGGGCAAGCCAACGCCGGGTGCTAAGATCATCACGCCGAGGTTCTCGCGACACTTCGCCTTCTTCTGTATCGATGAGTTCGACGATGAAACTCTTCAAGTCATCTTCAGCAGGATCATGTTGTGGCATCTTGATACTAGGTATGTATACTTTGGTTTTTAAACATAACCTTTACCGTCGATCACATCATCGCTTACCATCAGGTGAGCTAGTGATCAAGCGCGAGCCTATCAATAATAATAATAAAATAGTAGATTGTGTCACAAGGGACCAAAATAATGTATTGAGGGCGAGAGCGATTATTTGAATCCAGAGTGAATCGAAGGATTCTTGATTAGAAATCCTAAGCTAGCGAGGGATTCAAAATACGTCGGTCGTGGTTAAATAATTTTGGTACCGTGTGGCACACTCTGCTTTTTATCCCTCTCTATGAGAAAAATTAATAAGAGATGCTTTTAGTAACCAATATTTCTATTTACATAACCAAATTATAAATTTATATTAGTTTCCTTTAGTTTAGTCAATTTATATCAATTTTCAAAGGCTTTTATATATTTTTCTCTCTTATTTGTTTGGTAATAATTGTTTATGACAGTTTCTGCGTTTTATTTTACACTTTCTGGAGTCAAAATTTCACATTCGGTGCTAGAACTCATATTTTAATCAATTTGAGTGACTCTAAAAATTGTCTGTAATATTTTGATAAAAAGTCATAAAAAAACGAATAAGAAGTGCCCGCGATTTTTCTATCACCGGCCATTAATAAAAAAGCGCGCCTATCGAAGCGACTTTTAACGCTCCTACTGTGACACAGCAAACAGCAAGCCTCCTCTCTGTGGGAGAGAACTGTCGCTAAACCACCACACAGGCAGTGCGGGTTGGTAGATATCTGGGTTAAGGTGCCTACTAATATTGTATAAACCTGTTCCAGAGGCTTTTCAAAAGATTTTGACCCTTGTATCGAGGAGCTTGTGTTGGGAACATTGGAGGTATACAAGGAGTGCAGGCTGAACCTGTTGCCCACGCCTTCCAAGTCCCACTACACGTTCAATCTGCGAGACTTCTCACGAGTCATATTGGTAAGTAAAATATGAATAACATTTCTTTTCCCATAAATATGACTTCCCTTTGGAAAAGCTAAAGAGAGATTGATTTTGATGCCTTAAATAACATCTTTTTAGTAAAAACGGCGACAGACATAATTATGTAACTAGAAATAGAGACCAATTACTTCAACCAGGCTTCAATCAGGCTGGCTAAAGTAGCGTCATCTTTCATGGGGTACTGTATAAAATGTTACAATTAAAAAAGCCTCCCCACATTCTAGAACTGAATGAGACGAAATTTTATACTTGTATAAAACGCACACTATGCAGGCATAGTATGGCATGCAATATGGCATGCACGCATATTATAAGTTGGGGAACTATATCGCTGATAAAAATGCTTGGCTCAATGCTGGTCCTGCTCTGCAGCCATTAGGGCGCAAGAACAAGTGATGGTCAGAAATCAAAATCAAAGCAAAATTTGTTTATTTTCTCTTATAAAGGTTGACATTGTTAGACAGTGAGAAAATTTTATACAATTTTGCCTTACGTTATAACCTTTGTGAGAGCTGGAGTCTGAACTAGGTTCGGGACCTGTATGACAGATCTCCAGGCTCACACCCCTTTAAAATATTCATATTTGACGGCAACATAATTTAGATTATTTAAAACAATATTTCAAACAATTATGATAGTAAATGTAGATTAAAGGTAATCATATTGAGTGGAGTGTAATGTAAAGTGAAAGTATTGCAGGATTGTTGTGTAGTGTGTGAGTGTATGGGGGTGATTTGAGTATATGAGTGTAATCCCTGTGCGAGTGTTTGTGCTTAGGTATCAGTAAAATTAAGAGGGACGTGTGTAACAATTATTTAATTGTTTGGATGACATTTTCTGTACCTTCATTGTCCAAATCCATTAGCTAATCCCTTACAGTAGTTTTGCATTTACATTTGATCATTGAGTAGATATGTAATGTTTTATTAATTTTGTTGTATCCATAAGGACCAAGAAAATAAAAGAATCGCTGGGCTTGCCTTGAATTCACGGAATTAGACAGACAGACTGCTTTCGTCTCACGGTTATATACTTTTCGGGAGTATATGAATTGCGTGAGTGGACTGTTAGAATTAAATTTAGTACAAACAATTTTCGAATAGGGAGGACCTTACATATTTTATAAAGTTCGGTGGTAGGAAATCGATAAGAAAGTGATCAACCTACTTTATGGATGGCTCTTTGGGCACGTTCCAATTTTAACAAATGAGTTTTTGTTGCCCCACCCTAAAAAACTATACGAGTACAGTACTGAGCAACTGACTGACAGATAGCCAGATATTCTTGTCTAAGCACGTGTCTAAAATGGATTCATTCGGCATTTCAAGACGACAGAGGTCATTAATATAGATGACAAACAAAGTCGGCCCAATGATACTACCTTGGGGCACAACGTAAGTTATAGGAACTTCGTCGCCCATCCAGTAACCTATCTTGACACATTGGCGTCACAGCTGATCACCTCTGGCACCAATCTTCTCAAGCTTAGCAAGGAGAGCAGGAATTGAGATAGTGTCAAAGGATTTTGCAAGATCTAGGAAGACGCCAATTACATACTGTTTATTATCTAGTTAAGACACAATATCATTCGTGAGATCTTAATTCGCATCACAGGTGGATACTCCCGAACGAAAACCGTATTGGCAGGACGATAAAAAATGATTTTGCTCAAGGTATTTGACGAGCCTATTATTCATGAGCCTTTCCAGCAGTTTGGATAGTGCGGGCAAGATTGATAATTATGAGGTTTATCTCTGTCACCGCATTTGTGCACCGGGTGAACGATAGCCAGCTTGAAAGCGTCGGGAAATACTCCTTTACTGAAAGCCAGGTTATATAAATAAGTAGGGGCTAAAATTTTAAGAAAAGTTTTGAAGTATTGATGGACCTGCGTATGAATATATTTGTATTGTATAAACTCAATTTCTTTTAGTATTATATAACTGCCCAGCACAATTCAATTCAATTTTATTCATGAACAATTCACATTGTGTTTGAACTCTTAATCTAAATAAATAAAATCACATTCAATAAAATTATAAACTTTAACATTCATAATACAATAATTTTCCTAATACAATTTAAACATTCAATACAGTTAAAAATTCCATAAAATTTAAGCAATTACATAATTTTTATTGTCCAGTCTTATATTAATCAAAATCAAATTTAAAAAGTGGATATTTGATCGTGTATCGAATACAGACATTTCTCCAATAGGAACGCCTTCAGTGTTGACTTAAATAAGATCTTGTAAATTATGGTTTTTATGTCCAAAGGCAACCTGTTAAAAATCAGAACTGCTTGATATTGAGGACTATGTTGAACAACATTAAGCTGGGGTTCAATTTTAATTTTAAACATGTGTAGGTACTATGTTCCGACTGTAACTCTACCATTCCCTGTATCTATTTGTCGTTTGTTGACTTCTGTGTGCCCTGGCAGTTGAGTGTGTCATGCTCTCTCTAATTTCTCTCTGATGGTGGCACATGTGTTAGATCATTCGGTTCCCTTCATGATGGTTGAGCTGAGTGGTGTGTCATGTTCGTGAACGGGCGCCATCAGTTGGAATGTTTGGTTGAATTGTTGGCTCAGGCCGAGCCAACCAAGAACAAGAATGATGTTACCAAATACTTGTAATGAGAACTTATTGATGGAAAAGAGTGACTGTGGAGTTTCTTGCACGTTCTTCTCCATAGAGACCTACTGATGCTTGTGAATGTGCAACTAGCAACATTTTTGTTTTTTGTTGCTTACAATGTTTTTATTACAAATGTAAATTCTGTTATTTCCATCTCTTGCTAAGAAATCGGAAAAATAAATGAGAATTTTTTAATGGCAACTTGTAGAATAGAATATAAAACATTTTTTTTTTGTGTCATTGATTCTTTTATAATGAGTAATATAGAAGAGTATAAAAATCTAACTTAATTCCAAACTTTTCTTAGACATTTCAAAATCTTTTCATCTCAATAATTTAATACGATATGTTCTGTTACTTTCTGGCTTACGGTTGTATTTACGTAAATAACTTATTATTAACTCAAATATTGCCAGGGTATTCTACTCTCCGTGCCCGAGGTGACTCCAGACTTGCAGTCCATGAAGCGGCTGTGGGTGCACGAATGCCTGCGCGTGTTCAGCGACCGCCTGGTAGAGGACGCGGACCGCCAATGGTTCGTGACCTGCCTCCGCAACGCCACCGTCAACAACCTCAACGACGACTTTGACGGAATGCTCAGCAGACTCGTCTCCACACCTGGCGAAGTGAGAGAGATTTATTTATTTTATAATTAATGTACACACAGTATAATGCATAGAGAAAACAGTAGACGGTAGAGTACAAAGGTAGGTATAATACTCACAACGGATCTTTGTGGCTCTGAAGTTGGCTCTGTCAACTATTGCGCACGAAACAGATTAACTGCATAGAGTAAACGAGATAGGATGATGCGACAAACGTATGCGAGTGAAAGAGACAGTTATACAATGCTATTTTCACTTTCAATATTGACACAAAAATAGCTAGTGCGCAGCCTCTTGCATCCAATTCAGAGCCACAAAGATCCGTTGTGAGTATTATACTGCTTATTTCTTAAGAAATTTATACTAGCACATCCGCGAACTTCGAGAAAAAGGTCAACCGTCCAATCTGACTCGGCTGGGCGGTGTTCGAGAAGTTGCGTGGTATCTTCTTGTCCAATTTACTGCAGTGTCTCAAGACAAAAGTCTATGACCTGTGTGTGTTGCCAGTGATCACCTTATGGGACCGAGACGTGGTCGCTCACAATGTGCCTTATCAGAAAGCTTACAAGTCACCTAAAGGGCAACGGAGAGGGTAATGCTCGGAGTTTCCTTGCGTGATCGCATCAGAAATGAGGATATCTGCAGGAGAACCAAAATTACCGACATAGCCCGAAGAATTGCCAAACTTAAGTGGCAGTGGACAGGGCACATTGCTCGCAGAACGGATGGCCGACGGGGCCGAAAAGTACTGAAATGGCGACCGCGAACCGGACGGCGATACGATGGAAGGCCTCCCACTAGGTGGACCGATAATAGTAAAGCAAAGTTATGTGGGATACGCTGGATGCGAGACGCACGAGATCGGTCAATGTGCCGACGCCTGGGGGAGCCCTATGTCCAGCAGTGGACGTCTTTCGGCTGAAGTGATGATGATGACCTAATCGCTCAAATATTATGAAGCTTCTCATTTTGTATTTTAAGTAACTCAAATTAATGTTTATAAAGAAAATAGTTTGTAAGACACCTTTGTGGAATAGAAATAAATATTTATGTTATGTAAGTTGCTGTTCTGTTGATTTCTCGTCCCTCGCAGTCAGTCGCTCACTTAGTAATACTATAACGTAACTTAATTAGTTTAGTCACTTGAAACTTTAATTTACAGTCACTCGCTTAAATACACCCTTTGTTTTCACCTTTACGGACACTTTTTCTTGCAAATAGCGTATGGCGAATTGTAAATCTAACGATCTAAATATTAGGTTCAGCGGTTGTTTTGGACTGAAGCTTTAGAAAAAAGTTTAATTGAATATGTAATCTTATATTTGAATTTCCAACAGAGAATAACCGATCTTCATCTCCGAAGACTGATTTACTGTGATTTCGCGAATCCGAAAGTGGACACCCGCTTCTACATGGAGACTTCAAATATGGAACACTTGAATTCTACTGTCGACGCCTTCCTCGTCGAGTTCAACAACATGACCAAGAAACCTATGAACCTTGTGCTCTTCACGTAAGATAGAAACATCAAACTGCACCTACATAACTGATTTTGTATCTATAATGTTCCTAATGCTGGGAATAATGTTAAAGTAGATTGTATTATTTTGGGAAAAATTTCCAATACATCACTACACCTAAAGGGCTTCCAATTTTATTAATGAAAACTAGCACTAAGGTTGGGGGACTGCGATGCTCCACACCACCATCAGAGTTATCCTAAAAATCTTACTACTATTATAATCGTGTTTGTCAGGATGGATAGATGAATGTAGGTTACTCTGTCATGCAAAAACTACTGAACGGATTTTGATGAAAATTTACAGAAATTTAGCATCAGAATATCACGTATGAGGAGAAAGGGAGGGGTACTAATATGCGTAAAGCACAATATGAAGGGAACAGGGAATGTCCTAAAAAAAAGATTTTGTGCAAAACACATTTAAAATTTTAGAAGTATGTAATTTTTATCCTTCTTCTTTCCGGTATGTCCGGTAAATATCTACCGGAATCATGCACATTCCCAGTTCTTTTCGTTTCGGCCATAAAAAAAGTATTTTTGGCGACTTATGTTTACTTTAAAAAAAATCATTGATTGAGAATAAAACTACTCCACCCTGCTACTCCTGATAAAAATAGAAAAATTAAAACTTATGACATTCCCTGTTCTTTGCCTGTATCCTTCATGTGAGAGCAGTTATTTTTATTCTTTGTGCAGGCTCTGTTGTGTATAAGTTGAACAGAAGATTTTGTTGTGTACAGGTTCGCGATAGAACACGTGTCGCGCATCTGCCGCGTGCTGACGCAGCCGCGCTCGCACGCTCTGCTGGTGGGGCTGGGCGGCTCCGGCCGGCAGTCGCTCACCCGCCTCGCCGCGCACATCAACGAGTACGACCTCTTCCAGGTCAGCACCGTCATCATTATCATGTTTTCAGGCGAAAAGATGATGATGATGATGTCTTGACAACACTTCACATACGAACCACGTGGGCGCTGTTTACTCTTAGAAATCCGCCCCGTGACAGCCAAAACTTGCCTGTAGCTGTGCCTAGGGTTGCCAACTTTTTTTCCAAGAAATAAATTATATTTAGGTCTAAGAAGGAAAATAAACAGTATTTTAGAAAAACGTACAGTTTTTTTAAATGTTAATATACACTTTTTTAGTGTTTCTCGCACAAATTATGAAAAATCATAGAATCAGGACAGGTCTCATAGACCTCACCATAATCAAAACTAAAATTAGAATAAGGAGCTCATTTTTATTGAATTTATTGTTGCTCTATTTCTGTGTTCCCGCCACTTTGCATTCATTACCACATTGAATATTTGACATTGGCAAATTCGTTCATTCTCTTGAATAGCTGATTTTAAAATGAGAATCGCGTCTAAACGGCCAGTCGCAATTTTTTTGAAAAAATATATGTTACATTAGACCATTTCTTTAATAATTTGATTTAAGAATATTTTCAGTTTTATTCGTATAACATAATGTAATTAATTTGTAAAGTTATGTCTAAAACGGACAAAAACACGACAATCGCACCAAAACCGCTGGGTGTATTTTAATGAAATCGACACCATCTCAAAGACAATTTAACTATCTACATTTTGATCTGAGTTTTTTGTAAGTCTTAGAATAATAAGGAAAGTACTAAAAACTATTAAATATTGGGTCGCGCGGGTGTGAAACGTGTGCGCGTTTTGTTCCTTCAAGGTAATTGGCGTTAGTCGTCGTCTTAAACGCCACTATTGTGACTACGCTGCATTGACTTAGTGTTATTACATTACATTTTGATGCTGAAAACAGTATATTGTATACTTTATTTTTGTTCAACAGTAAGAACTATAATGTAGTGAAAAACACTATAATACTGTTTTTAACAGTATAGTTGGCAACCCTAGCTGTGCCCTCAGTGCATCTCGTTTATGTACCTAAATTGATTCGCCAACAATCACAAACAACTTTATTACTATTAAACAGGTGGAGATGAGCCGAACGTACGGCAAGACCGAGTGGCGAGAGGACTTGAAGACGTTGCTTCGTAAGTCAAGCACGCCAGAGTTGATGATGGTGTTCTTATTCATCGAGTCACAGGTAATAACGATTTAATTTGAATTCACATAAAATACAACTCTTCATAATATTTCCAGAGTCAGACAAATTATTGGGGTTTTTCATCTGGCATTTTTCAGTAGTAACCGAGCAGTGTCTAGATTTGTGCCCGATTGATGGTTTAAAGAAAGAAAGAAAAATATTTATTTTTGACCCGCACAGGAGACACGAGAAAAAAGCATACAATTAAACAATAATAAAATAAAAACCCCGTGTTTGGTCTCGCCAAAAAGGCTCCTAACTCAGCAGGTGCAGCGATATCCAGAAATGGTAGTCCCATGTACGTAATTTTAAGTTACGAGTTTCTGACGAAGCTATGGGTTTCTTCGGGGAATGCAAGCGTTATTTTATCATATTATTTTATAATAAGTTCTGAATGATTTAGATTAAAGAAGAAGGATTCCTGGAAGACGTCAACAATATGCTGAACTCTGGTGAAGTACCTAATATATTTAACACGGATGAGAAAGCAGAACTGTGCGAGAAAATGAGAGTTGTAAGTACCATCACTACTTCTTTTCGTGTTGATTTGAATCAAATTTTGTCCGACCAGAGTGTTCAGTAGGTACCTACCTGAAATAATGCCTCATAAAGTTGTAATTCGTTTAACTGGAAATAATAACTATTAGTAACAAGTCTATACTAATCACTCAATTATACAGCTGAAGAGTTTGTTTGAACGCGCTAATCTCAGGAACTACTGGTTGGAATTGCAAAATTATTTTTGTGTTGGATAGTCCATTTATCGAGGAAGGTTATAGGTTATATAACATCACGCTACGACCAATAGGAACGGAGCATAAATGAAAAACGTTGCAAAAACGGGCAAAATTATTCCTTTTTAAGAGCTTCCGTTGCGTGCGCTGCGTAAACGGTTTCAGTTACGCAACAATCATGTATGTAGGGTAGGTAGGGTAGATGGGTAGGTAGGAAGCCTGTTGACGGGAGCAAAGCCGCGTGGGACAGCTAGTATTTGTATATAGACTTAAATTTTCGTTTCTGTTTGTTCAGATCGACCGTCAGCGCGACAAGTCTCTGCAGACGGACGGCAGTCCGACGGCGCTGTACGCCTACTTCGTGTCCATAGTCCGCGACCAGCTGCACATCGTGTTGGCTATGTCACCCGCTGGCACCTCGCTGCGCACGCGCATCCGCAAGTTCCCCTCACTAGTCAATTGCTGCACCATCGACTGGTTCCAAGTACGACTCTCTTTGAGTAGCCCAGATAGTACCAGTATCAGCTGGATGGGAGTCTTACCAATTGTTGAAATTCACCTTGCTTAGATTCGCTTGTCAATTGTGCACCATCAATTAGTTCTGTCTCATCATCGCCGTAATAAGATAGGCCTCCTCAATCGATCCTTAGTTTAAAAGCCAGATGGTACCAACTTGATGGCAAAATCAAAATCAAAATTTATTTATTCAATTAGGCCATTATGCGGCAAATTCGAACGTCAAAAAAAAAAAAACTAATAATAATTTATTCTACCGTCCATTCGGAAATGTAGCTTGTTGTGGAGAAGAATGGACAAGAAACTCCACACTTACTCTTTTTAAAAAAAAATATGTCTTTTACAAGTATTTGGTTACATTATCTTGTTGAAAAAAAAAACACACATATGTGAGAACGATGTAAAAAAATAAAAGTAACGCACTTAAAAGCTTCTACAGTAAAACAATCAATTAAAAATACAATAAATAGGTAATTAAAAACAGGCGGAGGCAGCTAAGTTATGACCAATCCCAACTGATGGAAATTCCATAACTTAGTATTGTCCATCTTTTGCAAGTCAACTGTTTCGCCATTGATTGATTCCAAGTGAGTCCCTTCTTCGTTATCATCAATATCAATCCCGTCAATCAGTGCTGGATTTATACTAGGGGCAGTCGGGGCTAGTGCCCAGGGCGGCAAATTTTCTAGGGCGGCAAAATTTGGAAAGTGAGATAAAATTTTCTATACAATATATAATTAACTAATTCTTTTAAATAAACATTTTATCTTTCAAGAAATATAATTCATTGTATTATGTATCACATTAAAATTTTATATATGTATAATATAGGAAATTTAAGTAAAAACTATTCAAATAGTTTAATTTATTTATTTCCATAAAGGTTTGAAAAAATTAAAGTTGATATTTTTATTTTCTGGAATTGATAAATTTATGTAGTTTTTTTGAAGAAATAAAATTTAAGTCATAGGTCGGCAATTTCTTCAGTGCCCCAGGGCGGCACAAATTTAAAGCCGGCCCTGCCGTCAATTCTCGGTCATTTAAACCGACCCTTGGCTACTCTAATGAAGCTACAACTATTTTTGATCATGACATGAGCTTCTTGTAAGTATAGCTCGTGCTACATGACTATAGAAGAACTGTTAGTCTAAGAGACGTGGAAGATCGACCTTCACCCATCAGATAACCGGATGAGTACTATTTTTTATCAAATTTAATTTATTAACAAACATGCTTATGATAACTTGCCTATCGAAAAGTTTTCATTTTTATTTTTAATTTAATTAATTTTAATCAATTTTTTTTCATCACCTTCACTCTTTTGATAACCGAATGTATTTCGTCTCAACTGATAACACACACACACACACACACACAGAATATGTCTAGTTAGGCTTACCTACTTATTTGTGTTCATGGCTACCTGGCAAGCAGATGGGAACAGGTAAGTCAATATAGGTAACTACACCGATCTGTTAAATTAAAAAGAAAAAGGAAAAAAAAAATTAAAATTAAAAAAATAGCTATAACAACTTTTCGATAGGCAAGTTATCATAAGCATGTTTGTTAATAAATCACCATTTTGATAAAAAATATGTCTCATCCAGTTATCTGATGGGTGAAGGTCGATCTTCCACGTCTCCTCTACTATGTAATATTTTTCTTCGATCACCAGGAATGGCCACCAGATGCGTTGCTGGCTGTGGCAACACGGTTCCTGAAAGAAATAGACCTGACGGACCTAGAGCGAGACACAGCCATCAAGCTTTGCCAAGTTTTCCACTGCGACACGCAGGAGCTCACCAGGCAGTTCCTGCGACGCCTCAAAAGATACAACTACGTGACGCCCACCGCCTACTTGGAACTCATCAGCATGTTCAAGACCTTACTAACTAAGAAAAGATTGTGAGTTAACTACTTTTGACTTAAACAAATTAAAGTCGTAACCATCGGGATCTGAATGTCCAGATCAAAAAAAAGTTTATTAAAAATCAAAAACATGTTAGCGAGCTGGCTGAACAAAACCAGATGTATTCCTCGACTACACAGCATGATTTTCTACTTGTTTACGTCTTTTTAGTCCCCTTTTTATAATTCGGGTTTTTGATTTTTTTAATTAACTTTTTTTATTTATAACTTCTTAGTTTTTTTTTTTTTAATTAGGTGCTTTTAAACATACAGCTGTTATATATTTTTGAAATCACCTCATAAAACTCTTTATTTTGATACCCCACATGATGGGTTTGGAATAAAAAAAAATTGTGCCCCCCAATATTGCGCCCAATATCCGCCACTTTTGTATTTTCCAATTTTGATGTAGCCAGTGACACTCGCAGGATTAAGAAGAACCGATTGACGTAAGAATCATCAAAATCGGCCAACGCGTTTGGTCTCTAGAACGCCACATAGGAACAAACATACATACATAGACTGATAAACACATTACCCTCCTTCGGCAGTCGGGTAAAAAGGATAGACATTTTCTGGTTACAGGAATGTTGGCAGTTTTTTATGTTTTGTGGTTGGTTGACCAAATTCTAGTCAACTTAATATCAATCAAACACACGTCGGTTTAATATTTTACCATTAATTTTATTATTTCTGTTAATTATTTATGTATAAATTTATCCTTGAACCGGAACGCCTTGCAGCAATTACACCAATGGAGCACATTCTATCTATCTTCTATATATATATAAAAGAAGAAACTGAATTATTGGTTGACTGACTGACTGACTGATCGATCCACGCACAGCCAAAACCGCTAAGCCTAGTAGCATGAAATTTGGCAGGGAGGTTCTTCAAGTGACGTAAATGGGCACTAAGAAAGGATTTTTTGAAATGCCACCCCTAAGGGGGTAAAAAGGGGGTTGAAAGTTAGTATGAAAAATCTAATTTCTTCGGCCAAAATTATAATTCCTAATTATAATTCGGCCAGATGCTTGGTACAAATAGTATCTAAGTAGGTAAATCACATCATCGCTTACCATCAGGTGAGATAGTGGTCAAGCGAGCCTATAGGATATAAAAGATAAATAAATAAATAAAGGTTGTAAATTTGAAAGTTGACACAAATACTAACAAAATTAAACAATTAAGGGTGTCATTATTAGTTTTTCGAATCTACCCCCAAAAGACAATTTAGGGGTTGCTAAAGATTGTTTGAAGAATCTTAGTACTTCAGTTAATAAACTTGAAACTTGACATAAATACCAACCTAAATAATCAATAAAAGTTTTCATGATTAGTTTTTCGAAACTACCCCCAAAAGATTATGTAGGGGATGTTAATTTATTATTTAAATCTTTTTCTTGGGTGAATAAACATGAAAATTGAGATAAATACCAACAAAAGTAAACAATAAAGGTTGTTTTAGGAGTAGTGTCTCAAAAAAACAATAGGTTACCAAATTCACATGTATTCGCTTTAATTAGTTGACACGTCTACACACAGGAATGATCGCGTACGAGTGGCCACGTCACTTGTGCGCCTTACATTATGTAGTATCATCTTACATACTAGATAGGTACCTACGTACATACTGTCGCTATAGCGTCCCTACATTGTCATTATTAGTTTTTGGAATCTTACCCCAAATGACGGTATAGGGGTGTCCAAAGATTTTTTTGAAGAATCATATTTCTTGGGAAAATAAACTTGAGTCTAGACATAAGTAAACGATAAAGGCTGTCATTATAAGTTTTACGAAACTAATCCCAAGCTAAGAATTTTAATGAAAAGGTTTTGGTTTTTGACGTAGATTTCTAGGGGAGCACTAAGTAGGAATTTTCGGAAAAATAACCTTTATGGGGGTGAAAAGGGGCCAAAATTTTTTTGTATGAAAAATCAAATTCCTTGGGGATAAAGTAAATAATCGAAATTTACTAAAACGGTTTTTAATACTACCCCCCCAATTTGGGGTTACGGGGTGTTAAAGTTTTTTTGAGGAATCTTACTGTGGAATCTTACTAACATAACGAAAAATAAAAATGAGAAGAAAAGAGTGATTAACATATTTGGGTTGTTCAAAACTCGACCCTCAACGGGGAAAAATGGGGTTATTTAGTTTAAAGGGAAGGATTTTACTTTGTGGCGGTAACTTAATATTCATTATTAAAGAATAATAAATTTTAGGTTACCGGCACAAAGTCAAATAACGAATCGACCCAAACCAAAAAAACCTGTATATCTAAAATACCCCATTTTTTTATTGATTTAATAATAACTTATTTTTGGTGGCCTTCACTAACTGCACATACGTTAGTCATATATAGGATAAACGAAATCACGCGAACAAAGTCGCGGGCGAAGTGCTGGTCTTATGATAAACTCACTTTAAGTTTAGGTTCCCTTACGATTTTGGGGGCGGAGTCACCCACTTTCGTAGGAGCGTAACCCATTTGATTCCCTACACGTAGTCCCCGGCTGATGCAAATCAGGTGACACAACTGGTATATGATAGGCTTCGGCCGAAGACTTGCTACCACCCACCGGACAAATACGAACCGCCAAGCGGCCTAGCCGTGCTACGGTACAAATTTGTGCTCGGTGTAGCCGGAGTGAGCGGTGAGAGCAGTGGTGGCCCAGTGGTATCGGCCGCGACTTACAAGTTGTAGGTCGTGGGTTCGAGCCCAAGCAGGCGCTTTACTTTGTGTAAATTATTTCTTCACCACTGCTCTCAAAACGGTGAAGGAAAACATTGTGAGGAAACTGGCATGTCCTAGAAGCAAAACTTCGAAGATATGTGACATCCACCAACCCGCACTGGGCCCGCGTGGTGGATTACGGCCCATTCCCTCTCACAGAGAGGAGGCTTGTTTCCCAGCAGTGGGAACATTAATAGGCTGATGATGTGAAGTGTGTGATGTGTAGCCGGAGTCTGCGTTTCCCGATAGCTCCTCGCAATGAACCTCGGAGTCTTTAAGTCAAGAGTGAATAGTTTACTTATAGGCAAGCATGCTACACCGAAGACCACATCATCGCTTACCATCAGGTGAGATAGGTCAAGCGCGACCCTCCTATGATAAAAAACCGGCCAAGTGCGAGTCGGACTCGCGCACCGTACAAACCTCAGCTTAAAGATATTATAGACCAGAGTATTTGATATGAATTTCAGCTTGATACCTCCACGCGTTCCTGAGAAAAAGGGTCTTGACAGACAGACAGATAGACGGACGGACGGATAACAAAGTGATCCTTCCTACAAGGGTTCGGTTTTTTCCTTTCGAGGTACGGAACCCTAAAAATAAAAATAAACTTTGTTTTCCTTTACCGTTGTCAGCTGTGTCCAAGATAAACTTGCTTATGAAGTAAAAAATAATCCCCTTCATTAAAATATTGCACTTCTCCTTTATCATGTCTATGGTAAAAATTATGCTTGATTATTACATACATACATACATAAACAAACGCCTTTAACCTATGGGGGTAGGCAGAAACTACAGAACGCCACCTGCTACGATCCTTACATACTTCTTTTGCTTCACACACATTCATACATCTAGTCATACACACACGCCGGTTATGGGTACTGCGCACTTGGCCTTTCTGAAGAACATCACCTATAAGGTCTATGTATGTCTTTCTAGGGCGTCCCCTCCCGGCGTTTCCATTCACGTCTGCCTTGTAAATACCTTTCGTTAGTCGACTTTCATTCATCCTCTCATGTCTCAACATGGCCAAACCATCTTAACATACCCTTTGATTATTCTCGAAGTTTTATTTATATTATTCACATCGCCCCAGTTGTCAGTGCAGATGGTATTATACACAGGAACAATGAACAAATCATTTTACCTGATCAGGGACTTGACGACAGCAGAGAAGCGCTACTTAACTGGACTGGACCAACTCGCAATCGCAGCCAAATCAGTATCAGCTCTACAGGAAGCTTTAGAAATCCTGCAGCCCAAACTGGCTGCTGGTGCTAAAGCGGTGGCTGAGACCACTGCCATCGTGGAGAAGGAGAAGGAGGGAGTCGCTCTTGTGGAGGCTGAAGTCCTTGTGGACCAGAGCGCGGCTGAAGAACAGGCAAGTGAACAGTATACAGCTTTTGTATTTTTAACCCCCGACGAAAAAAGAGAGTTGTTTTAAATTTGACGTGTGTATTTGTGTATCTGTCTGTGGCATCATAGCTATTATCCACAAAAAAACTTTGGTGCATCCGTTTAGGAGCTCCTAATCGCATGAAACGATAATGATTTAGTTTTTTTTTTGTTTAAAAGATGACATTATCGGGAGAGTTCTTAGCTATGTTTGATGAAAATCAATTCAGCAGTTCAAAAGATATGGGCGTTTTACTGTTTGAATCGGGGTGTTTGCGCAAGTTATCGTGTCGGGGGCTGTAAAATTTTTAAATTTTACTTTTTCTCGTATGTTAACATTTCTTGGTTATGGTAAAAAGCAAATATACCTACACATGCCTTTCTGCCTACCCCCTTGTGAAAAAGGCGTGAGCATATGTACGTATGTATATTTATTTACGACACGATACAATACGATCGTAATACTGTTACGTTAACGACAAAACATCAAAACTGTATTAGTAATATTTTAGCAAATGTGCGGTCAACTCTATTTTATGTACTGCTCCTGGCGACGTTATCCAGCCACTGAACCCTGACTGAAAACCTGTGGCTTTATCTGAGCGTTGGCCATTTCGCGAGCATGTGACGTATATTTTTTACAATTCGTGTTACTTTTTCTTCTTGTATTAAATTATCACAAACAAATAATATACTTATTAAATAATTTATGTGCTAATAACCGTTTTGTTACGTACACAGGCGAAAGAGGCCCAAGGCATCAAAGACGAGTGTGACGCTGACTTGGCGGAGGCTATGCCGATCCTCAACGCAGCCTTAGCCGCGCTGGATACCCTCACTCCTCAGGACATCACCTTCATCAAGACCATGAAGAGTCCTCCCAGAGGCATCCGAATTGTCATGGAGGCTATTTGTATACTAAAGGTAAATTCACCAAAGAAATTGGTTTATTTTATACTTATTTATCTATTTATACCATTCCCCCTCTAAAAAGCTTATTTTATTCACTGAAAACAGTGAATAAAAAGCACTCTTGATCACTATTTTGGTATTTGAATTTAAAACACACCAATATATTCGATATCCATCTCAATGCTATATAACCTCGTTGCGCAAAAATACTCGATACATACTCCTTGTCCTTTTCGCTTAAATATTTCTTTTTCTCGTAGTCATGGTGTATGCAACTCTTGAATAAACTGATTTATATCGATGGCTATGAATCACTCGCGTCGCTCAGGTTTCTAACACTTGAATCACTCGCTATGCTAGTGATTCAATCATCATGAATCTCCCTACGGTCGTGATTCAGTTGTTAGAATCCTTCACTTGCTCGTGATTCATATATAGCCCTCGCTTAAAATCCTTTATTATATGCTTTATTGTACACCATAAAATACATTAATAAAAAATGAAACTTAAATCTAATACACATACCTTATCTCATTCCGCGATCTCTTCCTTGTATGGACAGTAATTGCCTGGACAAGAAATGGGGCGGTCATAGGTGTAACAATAACAGTGCTAAAATGATATACTGACATACAATTAAACAAAAATTAAGCACAATAAATTACAATTAATATTCAATTAAAATCTAACTAAAATTACTATTATTATTTTATTACTAATTTGTTTTTCTTCTTGCTAAACTCAATGTATTGCTTTAGTTAGTTTAGTGAGTAGTCGTTTGTTTTCCCAAATAAATAAATAAATAAAATCCAATTAAAATCACTTTTCAACATTTTAAATGCACTTCAGTGCTTCTCCTGTGAACTTTATCAGGCTGTGAAATATATCTAACTCATTTGACATAATATTTATAAATCTTATGGCTCGTGACAAGGGGGCAAACTTGTTCAGGTTAGTTCTATAGTATGGCTCCAGTAGCGTTGGCGTGGGGTGACGCGCGACCCCGCACTCGGTCGGCACGCACAGTCCCAGCTCCGCTAACAGATCGGGGTGGTGAAGCCAGCCGCGCAGCACCCGAAACACGATGCGACACAGAGCGATGTCACACCAGCCTGCTGTACGCTACCATCCCTATTACAAAGAGACACGGGTACATGAGCGGGAAGAAGGGATAGACACCGTACAGCTTCAAAAACAAAACAACGTGTTTTTTTTTTTTTTTGATTATTTCCACCATGATACTGTATTTAGTTTCATGGGGGTTCCAAACGATAGCACTCGTTTCAAGACGTCTCCGTACCAGCGCATTGTACATGATTTTAACCACTGCCGTATTCTGAAATTCTTCGCACTGTCTGAGTATAAATCCCAGATTTCGGAAGGACTTGCCGCATATGTCTAATATGTGCTCACGAACCTATATTTGTAATACTAATATGTGGTCCCGCACATGCGTGACTCGTGACATAACCACGGCTTCCATCTCATACTGATGCAGCAGAGGTTCCCTCGCGCGAGTATAGCTCATTATACCGCATTTGGAAACGTAAAAACCTAACTTATTATTCTATACTCCACTGAACCACCCTATCAATATCCTGTTGAAGCCGCTCACAGTCAGAAGTATTTGCTACCGATAGAAACAACTTGAGGTCGTCCGCGAACAGCAAACACTTCGCCTCTCTTACGAATTCCGCGAGATCATTGACCATCAGAGTGAAGTCTAATGGACCGAAATTGCTACCCTGACTTACCCTCGAAAACGTGAAATATGGCTTGTAGAAGTATCCGCCATATTCGACGTACTGCCGGCGATCACCAAGGTAGCTCGCGAAGAATTTCAGAAGGTGCGGCGTAAAACCAAATGCCGCAAACTTAGCCAACAGCACATCGTTGTCGACGGTGTCGAACGCCTTCCGAAAGTCAAAGTACGCGGCGTCCACCTGCCCCCCAGCGTCAACAACAGGCGCCAGATATGTCATGAAAGACAACAAGTTACTCCCCGTACCTCGACCAGTCCGGAAACCGTGTTGAGCGTCGTTCAGTCGAGAAGCAACTTGATCTGAAATACACTTGTACAACACCGATTCAAACACCTTAGCAAACGCCGACAGCACCGCCACCGGTCGGTAGCCACTAACATCAGTTCCCGAACCTCCGTTCGGAACTGGGATCACTCTATTTAAAATATGCAATAATGGCCTTTCAAACACCGCACTACAGTCTTTTACTATATAAGAAGGTATCCCGTTCGGTCCCGCCAAATACTTGGGTTTGAGGCGGCGGAGCGCGGCGCGCAGCTCGCGCAGCTAAATCTGGCCAACGTGCACGCGCGCTGCGCCCGCGCTCGCGCCATACCAGCCGAGCGCTCTGCCTTCTCGGGGTCCAGCACCGGACGCACCCCGTTATACACCGAATGAAAGAAGGAAGGCAAACATTCCGGACATTCTTCGTCACTCAACTCCTTTCCATCTTTTGTGACTCGAATTTTGTTGCGTCTAGCACGCTTGCCTCGAACAAAATTCCAAAAAGTTTTTATCGGATCGGAACGTTTTTAATATTAGCAGCGTAGGCTACAACGCTGGTAATTTTCATACGTTGACGCTAATTTATATTTAACTTGGGTAACTGTAAACTGGGTGAGAGTAAGTAATGTTGTGTGTTACACCAATGTCAACCCCACATTTCATGTCCAGGCTATCACTGTCCATTCCCAGGTTGCCTGAAAGAGATCGCTGTATGCGATAAGGCCGCCCTTTGATTGTCTTTTAGTTTCCTTTTCTATGATTTAACTTGGTGTACCTACAATAAAGCTTTTATATAAATCAATAAATAATTATAAATTAATAAATATATTTGTATCAACTTATTAAATGCTGCTTGATACACTAACATGTGAAATAGACAAAACATGTTATTCAATATTTTATGTTTTTCTGCTTTACTAAAGGATGACCCGGTAAGTTAATGAAACTTTTTGTTGCATGATGTTTTCTACGAATCTGTACATACATACATTTCTCATGCATGCTGGTTTGTTGCTTCTGCAGGATTTGCTTATTTCTTGTGTTGTATAGGTATATTCCAAATACTAATCACTGTGTTATGTCAAGCTTATATCTACAGATTTTTTTATCATTTACAACAATGTAATACCTAATTCACCGAAAACAGTTTTGTGATGTTTTCAAGATAAAAAAAGTTTATTACCAATATATAAATATACATAGTATAAATACTTAACAATAACTACTTATATATATACACTTAATAAAAAAAGACTACGAATGCATATAAAAATGGCAGGGGTCATTAAGCGTCAAAAAACTCTTCCACATCGCTGTCAAAACGTGCCCAAAACGTTGGATGACAATGCTGATTCTCTGGCCGAGGAAAAGCCCAGCCCTGAGTAGACTAATCGTTTGCTTACATCTCGAAATACTCGATGAGCACTCGGGCCTAAAGTTTCAACCCCCAAACGGCTCTTGTATTTGCGCCGTTTGAAGTTTTCTGCAACACAAGCAGCTGCCCCCACACAGCCCTCCGTGCTAAGAAGATGGGATGGCGCAAGGGTGTCGACACATGTTGCATCCCACACCAACCAAGGCATTATGGTCATCCCCTCTGGTCTCTTCCCATCGTCGCGTTCCAAGCCATTGGGTTCTAAAACAGCTGGCACCCCGGCGGTGACCAGAACCCGACGTATGATTTCATTAATTCTGGCGTACCGTGCTATCCGACCAGCGCTCCTACTGCAGGGATAGGCCACGGTGTCCGAGGCGGTCGTCTGCTTCACCACATTGACAACGACGTGGAGCTCCGCTAGGAGCACCCAAACGCAGACATGTAGCGATCCGAAAGTTGTTGTCACTCAACACAGTACCTATGTTAGAGGCCCGACTTCCACTCACCCACAGCCAGCAGGCGGGCACGCTCAGCAGTTTCGATGGACGTATCTATTAGTTTATTCCGTACCAACCTGCAGAGCGTCTCATCGGCCCACTGTCTCTGGGAAAAAGGGGTTTCAGGCAACGCTGCTGCTGTGTTCGGGCAAGCCACTTTTCAGGTGTTCGCTGCATCGGTCGAATACGGCACTTCACAATTAACCAGTGATGGCAACAAGATTTTTCTGGTTAACTTTTCAGTGCTGTGGACCGAAGACAGGAACGTTGGTTTCTTTGTTTCAAGATTAGGTGTTATTCATTAGCTAAGTTATACTTTTTTTAGTATGAAGCATGATAATTGGAATAAATATAATAATCTCTTTCCCCTCAAACAACTAACTCATATCAATATAGGAAGTGAAGCCAGACAAGATCCCGAACCCGTCTGGCGTTGGCACCATCGAGGACTATTGGGGACCGTCGAAGAAAATCCTGAGCGATATCAAATTTCTGGAGTCCCTGCAGAACTATGACAAGGACAACATCCCTCCTCCTGTGATGAAGAAGTTGATGGGCACCGTCATGCAGGATGAGGGCTTCGTGCCGGAGAAGATCAAGACTGTGTCTGTGGCGGCAGAGGGTAAGTCACTACTGAGGTGACCCCGGGTTTTTAACCGACTTCCCAAATAGGATATGTATATATATTTTTGTGTATGTGCGGCCATAACTCCGTCATATATAAACGGATTAGCAAAATTCTTTTTTTGTTTGAAATAATGTTATTCCGAAATAGTCCCCTTTTTTAATTTGGTAAAGATCTGATGTAGAACTTCGGCGATATACAACAGAACTCTTCAATAAATGACAAATCTCTCGGGATTGCTGCAATCGTATGTCTGTTTATTGTTTACACCATTTCTTAACATACCATCACGCCACTATGCTCTAGACGGGTACGCAGATTTGTACAGTTCACCCTGGTACACTCTCATACCAACGGTTATGTTCAAGTTACATGTTATTTGGGTAATCTATTCTGGCATCACTGTGGGCATTATAGGTACCTTACTATAGGACTTGTCCATTATGTACCACTAGATCTAGAAGTCTGTTTTATTTTTTTGTTAAAATGATTTTGAATTGAGAATTTGTGGTTAAGAATGTATCAAACTCTAATTTAATGTCATCAATTCTTCACTCAGAAACCGGAGGTAGGAATAGAGAAGAAGAGAGAGAGTGAATCATTTTGAATTTACGGGCTTATTACAATACACGGTATTCAGGACCCTGAATACCGTGTATTGTAATAACCCCTTTAAGTGAATACATGATTTACAAAAATATTTTATATTTTTTTGATTTTGAGTCATAAAACATAAATATGTTGACACATAAAGATAAATATGTTATGGACCAAGTGATCAATATGGAATTATGCATAATGCCCAGACTATTTGAAAAAGGCCCAATATGAGTAGGCAATATGATATAAACTATTGAAGTAATTAAATTGGCCGGGGTTTCTGAATAATGCCCATCATTTATTGGGCTGGGTAATAAAAATGTTTCTTTTTTTATAAATTATTGGTGTTGATGTTGATTTTAATATATAATACGAGTAGGTAACTACGATTAAGCAACGAAGTCTTCGGAGCTTCTATTTTTGTCTGCAGGGTCTAAATTAAGCTCCCGAGCTCGCTTTTCTCGATCTTGGATTAATTAATTCGCCATAATTATCGATTTTCCCAACCGTTACAATATTCGTAATAACCAGACAATGAGATCAATATTGAAGTTTAAATTAGTATTCACTACATTGCCTGATTTGACATGACTTTATTCATAATAGCCGGGAATTATTTAAAATAATTTTTTTCAATTTCATTTTAATTTGTATTACCTACTTGTACCCTCATGACTAACATAGTTTTAAGATAATGTAATACTAACAAAATATGGACATTTAAATAGTCTGAATTAAATGAATTTTATTTTTAACCGACTTTTCAATTCGACTGTATTTTTTTTTTTTTTATGTTTGTTACCTCAGAACTTTTTACTGGGTGGACGGATTTCGATGATTCTTTTTATTATACATGGTGCACTGATTAATCACTTGGTCCATGCAAAATATACCTAATGAAACATGTATAACTTTGCACAATCCAAAATAATAAAATAAAATATATCGCGATACAGGTTTGTGCAAATGGGTGATTGCGATGACGAAATACGACAAAGTGGCAAAGGTGGTCGCGCCCAAGAAGCAGAGGTTGGCGGCCGCACAGGCGGTCTACGACAAAGCCAGCGCCGCCCTCGCTGTCAAGCAGGCTCAGCTCGCCGAGGTCAGTAAACATATTAACAATTCATTCATCCATCATCAAGCTTGTTATGAGGAAATATGCGAGAGCCAAACCTCGAATTATGACTTTTTACTAAGGCAATTCAGGAGGACCTCTGCCCGCATTTCCTCTTAAGATAATTCGTTTTTTTTTAAGGCAAGCTTGCCTCTCCAATCCAAACCATTGCAACACCTGAAAGGGAGAATCTGTTGATTCTTTGGCGACCACCAGTTAGGAGCCGAGACATAAAGCTCGACGAAACGATTCAACTTACTCGGGGGTTCATGACAGTTGATCGAAATGAATCTAAAAAGATTAGTGGAAATTCTTTTTTTTCCTCCGCTGTTCTTTTCTGATGAATTTCACACGTAATTCCTATAAATTATTTTTAAAAACGACTTCTTCAATTTAAGGTACAACTTAAACTCAAAAAACTTGAAGCCGCCCTAGCCGAACAGAGTCGTCAACAGAAGATATTGGACGACGAGGTGATGGACTGCAGCAACAAGCTGAAACGAGCAGAGATGCTCATCTCGGGACTTGGTGGAGAGAAGACCCGCTGGACTCAAATCGCTAAGTCCTTGCGCGAAACCTACAACTCACTCACAGGTCAAAACAAGCTCATATTTATAAAAGACGTGGAGGGAGTTTCAATATGTCCTAATAACAATATCCCCCTCCGACTGAACAGCAACAGGGTGTGCACTGTGCATTAGTGCCACGTCCAATGCCGTGTCCAAAACCGAGCGTGATCTTGGGCACCTCCTCTTCTGTCCTGTGTGCCTAAAAAGATGCAACCAGGTTGACCTATGCACTGCCATCGACAATGCCGTGGAAGTGGCTAAGATTTGGCCAAACAAATTTGAACGATTGTCGTGCCAAAGACACGAAGAAGAATAACTATAGGAACAATATGATTTTTTTGTTTTGTTGTAATTACAGGGGACATCTTAATTGCTGCTGGAATCATCGCTTATCTTGGACCGTTTACAGCTAGTTTTAGAATTACCCAAGTATGTATCTAATACTATCTTTAATAATGATGTTATATATATACTAAGGTTAGATACGTTTTACCGACTTCTGCGCTACAATACAAACACAAGCTGACCAGCTTGAGTGAACTCAGTTCACCCTGCGTCTAGCCGCGATACGAACGTACGTTTGAACAGTGTGTTTATCTCTTTCTGACAACGGGGTCCTATTTATATCTCTGTGATCTTTTAACCTACTCAGTGATAGAAATAAAGTTCCAGGTTCCATAGGTCATATGAAGGTCATCATCATCATCTTCAGCTTTTTAATATTCCCACTATTGGGACTCAAGCCTGCTCTCATAGAGAGGTAGTAAGCTATAATCCACCACGCGGGCCCAGTGCGGATTGGTAGATGTGTCATGTCTTCGATGGACATGCCGGTTTCCTCACGATGTTTGTGCTTTTTTTCACCGTTTTTAGAGCAGTGGTGATGAAATAAATTACACAAAGTAAAGCGCCTGCCTGGGTTCGAACAACACCACTGGGTTCGAACCACTCCACTGTGTTCGAACCACACCACTGGGTTCGAACCACTCCACTGGGTTCGAACCACTCCACTGGGTTCGAACCACACCACTGGGTTCGAACTACACCACTGGGTTCGAACCACACCACTGGGTTCGAACTACACCACTGGGTTCGAACCACACCACTGGGTTCGAACCACACCACTGGGTTCGAACCACACCACTGGGTTCGAACTATACCACTGGGTTCGAACCACACCACTGGGTTCGAACCACACCACTGGGTTCGAACCACACCACTGGGTTCGAACTATACCACTGGGTTCGAACCACACCACTGGGTTCGAACCACACCACTGGGTTCGAACCACACCACTGGGTTCGAACTACACCACTGGGTTCGAACTACACCACTGGGTTCGAACCACACCACTGGGTTCGAACTACACCACTGGGTTCGAACTACACCACTGGGTTCGAACCACACCACTGGGTTCGAACCACACCACTGGGTTCGAACTACACCACTGGGTTCGAACTACACCACTGGGTTCGAACCACACCACTGGGTTCGAACCACACCACTGGGTTCGAACCACACCACTGGGTTCGAACTATACCACTGGGTTCGAACCACACCACTGGGTTTTCTATGTAGGTAGCTAAAGTAAACTATCGCCATGTTTTTATTTCTTTATAATGCTAATGACGTCTCTATTGGTAAAATCTCAATGATATTCATATTCTTTACTGTACAAAATACAAACATAAACAAATACAGTAGGATAGCTTATGTACAAAGGCGTGCTTAACCCATAATTGCGTTCTCTTACAGAAAACCTCAGTGTCATAGAGATTTTTGATTGAATGAGGAAAGTATACTCAAGTGCACTGTAAAACTTAACATTTAAATTCTTACTTACTTATTGACCTTTAGTGTAGCTGTAGTTATTAATTTTGTTACCTTTGCTCGTATCTTCTGTGTATGAGAAGAAGGTCTTTGTCCTGCAGCGACACAGTGTGTTATAATGGTGATTACTTGTATTGCATCCGGGTGGGAGCAAATCTGCATGGATACTAAAAATAATACCCCCGGCGCAAGAAAGAGGGGCGTTGTTAAATTTGACGTGTGGACTTTGTGTGTTTCTCTGTAACACCGTAGCTCCCAAACATTTGAACCGATTTTGGTGTTCTTATTGTTAGATGTTATCGTGGGCGCAAGCGTGTCACGACTGCGGTATTGTGTGCACGCTGGACTACAGCCTGATCAAGGTGCTGGGCGAGCCCGTCACCATCCAGCAGTGGAACATCGACGGACTGCCAGCTGACGACTTCAGTGTGGAAAGCGCCATCATTATCAAGTGAGTAACAGATCGCATCATGCACACCAGTACTGGCCACGGTAGCATAAGTACACCCTATTTTTTCCTTGACTAATACATTGTTTACATCAAAATAAATGAAGCCCTGACTTCTGAGCTTGGTAAAAACCTGTGCTACAGAAAAGTCAATCCCATTGTTGATGCTTGTTAACAAAAGTAGTGACAAAATAAATATATTAAAATCATGCTCAAACTAAGATTAAAATGACATAAAATTAAATTAAATCTGAATAAAGTAAAGTCATAGGAAATTCCAAATTACCATAAAATTAAATAAAACTAACATCAAAATAATGTCAAAACAAAATTTCAATAAAATTAAAATAAATTCAAAATTTTAATAAAATAGATTAAAGCCAAATTGATTTCTAATTGCAGTTAAATGAAGTGAAGTTAAAATCACAATAAAATAATGTCAAAAATTCAAATGTTAAATTAAAAAAAAAGAAACTTAAAATTAAATCAAAATAAACTCAAAATCAAAATATATTATTTAAAATTCTTAAGACAGTTTGTGATATTATTTAAAATTCTTAAGACAGTTTGTGGTGTTAGTGTTTGTGTGTGTTGGTGTTTGTGTGTAAGGTTGGAGATAGGTAGTATTCATTGTTTTACTGTAGGACTTTTTCAGTCCGCTCGTAATTTAGTGTTTCAAGCCAAGTTTTTTTTTTCTGACTAAATTTGTTATGTGGTAGTGGTTTTATATTCTTAACTGAGACACGCTTTGCTGGTAGCTTGTGAGCGATGCCGGAGGGGTGTTAACTGACGCCTGCCAGCGGGTGATTGGCTGACTGGCAGTTTTCCCGAAAATGCTAGATTCATTTGGTACAGAGAACACGGGCTAAAGCTGCGTTTGAAAGCTAGTAAAACTGTAACAAAAAATATGTCGTATGTGAAAATATCTCGCATCCTGTAATAGGTGATGGTGTGCAAACTAGCTAAAGATTTGAGGATTGATATGTTAGGTACATCTTTTAAGGTGAGGCCAAACGAACGTAATTTTGTGAGTTGTGTGTGAGTCGCGTAAAATGAGTCGCTGAATTTACGTTTAACTGAAATTCGGTTAGGCTGCCAGACGGACGGACGTAATTTCAGTTGCTATTCTACGTTTGTACGGGGCGCTGACGCTTGCCTCGCTCCCCTCTCACAACTCATTTTGCTTCACCATGTGGCATAAACAGGACTTTAGTATGAAACCGAATGCAGCGAAAATTCCGCGACGCATATTACGCAACTCACAACTTACAAAATTACGTTTGTTTGGCCTCACCCTTAGTTTATGCTCATTCATAAAGGTTCACAAAGGTTGTCTTGAAAAGATTGCTTTTAGCGATAAGGCCGCCCATTGTGTCACCCAGTGTAATGTTTTCTTCGTCTATATTTTCTGTAACTTATATGGTGTACATAATAAAGAGTATTCTATTCTATTCTATTCATCAGCAGTGCAACAGAAAATTTGAATAAAATTATATCATTAACGGCTTATGGTAAAAGATCTCGTGGCTAAATAATAACAGCAGCACGGGTCGATCTTCAAGGTTAAGCAACGCTTGCCGAGGTTGGTCCGTGAATGGGTGACCATTTCAACATACCGAGTTTCCTCCGTGCTTCGGAAAGCACGTTAAGGCGTTGGTCCCGGCTGTTATTTAATGATTTTTGACAGTCGTTACGGGTAGTCAGAAGCCTGAGATCTGACACTAGTCTTGCCAAGAGGTCTCGTGTTACCCAAATACTGGGTTGTGGAGGTCAGATAGGCAGTCGCTCTATGTAAAACACTGGTACTCAGCTGAATCCGGTAAGACTGGAAGCTGACCCCAACAATAATTGGGAAAAAGGCTAGGCAGATGATGATGATGATTAACAGCTTATGGTAATGTATTATAGGACAGCTCGACGTTGGCCTTTGATGATTGATCCTCAAGGGCAAGCCAATCGCTGGATCAAAAATATGGAGAAACCGAACAACCTCAGTATAGTGCGTATGACTCAGGCTGACTTGGGACGCGTCTTGGAAAACGCTGTACAGTTTGGACAACCGGTATGAAGTTCACATTTATTATTAACCAAATAATTACCTACTTATACATAATATGCATAAAAAAACATAAGCAAAGAATGAAGATGATTATAAAACGGCATTTATTTGGAGGATTTATATGGAGCTCGTGGCTAAATAATAACAGCCGCACGGGTCGATCTTCAAGGTTAAGCAACGCTTGCCGAGGTCGGCCTGTGGATGGGTGACCATTTCAACATACTGAGTTTCCTCCGTGCCTCGGCAAGCACGTTAAGCCGTTGGTCCCGGTTGTCATTTGAAGATCTTTGACAGTCGTTACGATTTGTCAGAAGCTTGAGATCTGACACCAGTCTAGCCAAGGGGTATTATAGTGTTACACAGTTACTGGGTTGTGGAGGTCAGATAGGCATCAGTCGCTCCATGTAAAACACTGGTACCCAGCTGAATCCGGTAAGACTGGAAGGCGACCCCAACAACGATTGGGAAAAGACTACGCAGAATTATATATTTCAAGGAATCCTCATCGACTCGAATAATATTTGTTTCTCAGGTGTTGCTAGAAAACGTATTAGAGGAGTTGGATCCAATGTTGGAACCACTTCTCCAACAACAAACCTTCCGGCAAGGAGGTGCCCTCTGCATTAAAATTGGTGACACCATTGTTGAATACAATAAAGATTTCAAGTAAGTATTTCAATTAAAGTCTGTATGTAGTTAAAGTTTGAATTGAATGTGTCCCAGGTGTTTGTAAATATTTGAATGTTGCAAACATTGTTGTTTTTAGGGTTCCCAAAGGCTAAAATGTGACCCTATTACTAAGACTCCACTGTACGTCTGTCTGTATGTCACAGGGCTGTATCTCATGTACTGTGATAGCTAGGCATTTAAAATTTTCACAGATGATTTTGTTGCCGCTATAACAACAAATACTAAAAACAGAATAAAATAAATATTTAAGTGGGGCTCCCAAGCAACAAACGTGATTTTTTGCCGTGTTTTGCGATAATGGTACAGAGCCCTTCGTGCGCGAGTACAACACGCACTTGGCTGGTTTTTAAATTGTCTTTTGCCTACATAACCACATGATTGGTCCTTTGGTGGTCACAATGTATTAAACTTATCAATATTTCCTAGATTATATATTAGCACAAAATTGGCGAACCCACATTACCTACCCGAGGTGGGCGTGCGAGTTACTCTTGTCAACTTCATGTTGGCCATGGACGGCCTGCAAGCGCAGCTACTGGCGCGAGTAGTGGCTCGGGAGCGGCCCGACCTGCAGCAAGCCAAGTTAGACCTCACCACGCAGAGTGCCGAGCATCGGAGGCTGTTACAGGAAATTGAGAAGAAGATTTTAACTGTGCTATCTACTTCTGAACATCTATTGGAAGATGAAGAAGCTGTGCAGGTAACATCATACACCTTTTCGGGCTGTTCTTCCTGAGAGCTAGATCTTTAAGTTAAAGGTAGCGCGCTACGCAAGCTTGTTTCATCGATGTCCATAAGTCCACGCAAAAAGGGTCCAGTTGTAGGTATAAGACTCGATTCGGTATCTAGAATAGTCAATTGCCAATACGGATTAAAAAAATATTCAAAAACTGGCACTTTTTTAGGGTTCCGTACCCAAAGGATAAAAACGGGACCCTATTACTAAGACTCCGCGGTCCGTCTGTCTGTCACCAGGCTGTATCTCATGAACCGCGATAGCTAGACAGTTGAAATTTTCACAGATGATGTATTTCTGTTGCCGCTATAACAACAAAAACTAAAAACTTAATAAAATAATTATTTAAGTGGGGCTCCCATACAACAATCGTGTTTTTAGGGTTCCGTACCCAAAGGGTAAAAACGGGACCCTATTACTAAGACTCCGCGGTCCGTCTGACTGTCTGTCTGTCTGTCTGTCATCAGGCTGTATCTCATGAACCGTGATAGCTAGAGAGTTGAAATTTTCAAAGATGATGTATTTCTGTTGCCGCTATAACAACAAATACTAAAAACCTAATAAAATAATTATTTAAGGGGGGCTCCCATACAACAAACGTGATTTTGTTGCCGTTTTTTGCAATAATGGTGCGGAACCTTTCGTGCGCGAGTCCGACTCGCACTTGGCCGGTTTTTTAAATCAAACGTTTGAAGTTGAAACTGTACCTTGTGTTTGTATGAGGGCAACTTTACAAAACTGCGTTTATATCGGCAACTAAATCACGAGAACTGGGGTCCAGTTCTTTTACACGTACATTTCTAAGCTGGCGACGGAGTGGCGCGTGGTATTTCGTTCGCTCCGAAAGTCCGAAGTAAACGTGCGTTTGCGAGTAAGTGAGATAGTGGTCAAGCGAAAGACTATCGATAAAAGACGAAAATATCGTCATAGCTTGGATACACTAGGCGAGAAATAACTTCACAATTGTGTTCTTTCTTTTTAATCTAAGGATGAAAGAATTTGGGAATTTGTGTAGTTTGTGTTTATAGCCTGCGACTATTACATCTGCGATTGTTCAGTTAGGAGTGCTAGGACTAGTGCATACTCACAACTTTTACATCGACCAAACAAGTGTTCAATCGAGTTGTGTACTGCTCGTGAATTCCTGTAACACGGAAATATTGTAAAACCAAACCATTTTTTAAAAGGGTTACCATGGAGTTTCTTGCCGGTTCTTCTCCATGGGAAACGACCAACCCGAACCGTGCACCTTTTGTCGACGTTTTATAAGTGCCCATGTAGGCCTATATGAAATAAAAAAAATGATTTTGATTTTGAACTAAAGTGTTTAGACGATGGAGGTGCGCATACTATCGATGCAGTTGATCGTCGTTATTAATTTATCTCTTCGGCAACGCTTTGTCCGGGTACTACATGAAATGTCAGTTAACAAACAAAAAACTAGTTAGTGCTCTGCTCTATAGACATTTTTTAAGAAATATGGAAAAGGAGATTAAGGAGAGGTATTTGCCCGCCATGGCGGGAAAATACGTGGCACCACATCAAATGCTACTGCCAGACTCATCAGTCGCGGATCATCTGTTTAGTCGATGGTATGCGTACACCAATAGATCGCAATACAAATTGAGTGTTTAATCGATAGTTGTCCATTTCTTTAATCAAATCCAAATCATAACAGCTTTTTGATATTTTTGTCGAGCAACTATCGAGTATGTGCAGGTTCTATGATCTCAATATCTTCTATCTTCTATCTATATATATATATAAATCAATTGCTGTTCGTTAGTCTCGCTAAAACTCAAAAACGGATGCACCGATTTGAATAATTCTTTTTTTGTTATGTTCGACAGAATACAGGGAAGGTTTAAAAACAAAAAAAAAATATGGTTGGTTGGATAGGGAGGGTAGGATAGGTTAGATAGGTAGGTAGGTAGGTAGGTAGGTAGGGTAGGGTAGGTTAGGGTAGGTAGGTAGGGTAGGTAGGTAGATAGGGTAGGTAGGTAGAGTAGTGTAGTGTAGGCAGGTAGGGTAGGGTAGGGTAGGGTAGGGTAGGTAGGTAGGGTAGGTAGGTAGAGTAGTGTAGTGTAGGTAGGTAGGTAGGGTAGGGTAGGGTAGGTAGGTAGGGTAGGTAGGTAGATAGGGTAGGTAGGTAGAGTAGTGTAGTGTAGGTAGGTAGGGTAGGGTAGTGTAGGGTAGGGTAGTGTAGGGTAGAGTAGTGTAGGATAGGGTAGTGTAGCGTTGGGTAGGGTAGTGTAGTGTAGGGTAGGGTAGTGTAGGGTAGGTTAGGGTAGTGTAGGGTCGGGTAGGGTAGGGTAGGGTAGGTAGGGTAGATAAATGTTTGGTGTTTTTATGGCAAAACAAAGTTTGCCGGGTCAGCTAGTATTTCTATAAACTTTTTACACACAACAAAACAGTTGTTCAACTAAAAGTTGTGATTATTCGCTAGGCTCGCTTATTCTTACGTATCATTTGCGATTATTTTGATGTTTAGGTTCTGAACTCTGCGAAAGAGATGGCGGATGAGATCCAAGAGAAGCAAGAGGTGGCCATGGTAACGGAACAGGCTATCGATGTGGCTCGCGACGACTACGTGCCCATTGCTGTGCACTCCACCGACTTGTTCTTCCTCATCGGTAAGCTATTGAAAATGCGATATGCATTCTTGGCAAAATAATTAAAAAAAATCTTCGACAAACTTCACACTGGAAGGTTTTGGAGATGTAGACAGCATGCAACTTTAAGTAACTAGGTAACAAATAAATAAAAAATACCTTATATTCCGCCGGCCAACTCTATTGCATAAAGGAACGTCCTCACTGGGAGCATTCTTTCGTGAGCATTTGTAAACATACAATCGTTGGCGAGCAACAAATGGTTCCCAGCGAGCACAGCATTTACTTTCGAGCAAAACTATGAACGTTCCAGTCGAACATTGCCTTGCGAGCTTGGAGCATTCAAATACGATCTCTTAAATGTCATTTATTTCAAAATGTCGGATAGAGCGGTTGTTGACCTCAAAGAAACTGTTCCTTGCTTTACAAGTGGCCAGTAATATTCCTACATACATACTCATTTATTTCATCATCTGGGTATCTACTCGCTTTCGAGCGTTTTATTTGCGTGAACATTCGAATGAGAGCCGTTGCCGCGAAAATCGTTGCGACGTCCACACCGGCCGAAGTTCGCGCTTGCGTGTTAGCTATGTAACGCTTGGCTCAACGTCCATGCTACTCGAATATTCGACGTCGAATGCTCATTACAAGGGAATGCTCTCAGTGAGGACGCTCCTTTAGCTGAAACCCAATAAGGTCTAGTAATCCATATTATACACTGGAAGACAGTTTCATGGAGTCGCCGCTGTTGTCAAAATCGGTAAGGAGTAGGGATAAATTTTTACAAGCTTTATATTACCTTGCTTTTTTATATGTCCATTTTTCAATCACTTCATGGTATCCGATTATGCTGAAAATTGGCGTACGTATGTAACTTTGGCAACATTTAAATAGTATTGTACTATTGAGCTGGCTTCATGATAGAGCTGGAAGGTGACCCTAGCAATTTCTCAACCGATGCTGCTATCCCCGATGGAGCCGAAGCTCATGGCATATGTAATGACAAGCAATATTACAATTCGGACTTTTAAAGGTCGTAGCCGACTTATACGACACCACTCCCACTCGGCAAAATAATGTTCATTGAAATGTGAGCTTCAGAGCGTCCTCTGTAGACATACTTTACATTGACAACACAAATTAAAAAAAGATTGTTGAAAAGGTAAGGTGAAAGCGGTCGTCGCGGGGACAGCTAGCTGACTGCTAGCTGCCATCAGCGCGTGGACAGCGAGAATTCATCTCCGTATAAGGCGGTGTTGTGCGGGAGCGGTGTTGTAAATGAGCTACGACCCGTTAAAAGCTTGTTTTAAAAAGATATTTACTTTTAATTTAGTATGTTTATCTTATATAAAATTAATTTTGTTAACAGCATCGTTGGCGAATATTGATCCAATGTACCAGTACTCATTAGGCTGGTTCGAAACTCTGTTCGTGCATACCATTGACACTACTGAAAAGGTAGACGACATATCGGAACGGCTGGATATACTGAGGAACTACTTTACGTACTCTCTCTACGCCAACATCTGCAGAAGTTTGTTCGAAAAGGTACATCACAGATTGTCAAGTTTCTGAAGAAAAATATAAATCACAAAATTCAAAATCATCCCAAAATCATCATATGTTGTATTCACTAAGTGACAAAATGTCCTCTACATTGCCGTACAACATTGAATCTATCGTGTTATGGCACTGTAGCGTTGCCACTCTCCAGCAATATTGATCAGCCCGCAAGACGTATTGCATATAGTTCTAGACTAGAGCGGTGGTCTGTGCTGCAAGTAACATTTACGATAGGGGAGTCTCAACAGACGGATTCCATTAGAACTGCAAACCAGCTGGAAAGTTCAAGCATCCAAACAGCCAACCGAATACACTGCCTGCTTGCATTGCAGACGCCGGCGCCGTGCAGTTAGGATACATTTATCACATACGTGCACACACACACAATCGCGCACACATACACACAAAAACACACACACACATACATAAATACACTCGCTCACACACTCACACCCAAACATATCTTTGATTTTTATTATTAATTTGAATATGTACCTTGGTTTTAATTTTACCATGTTAATCTGCGTAAGAATGAATTGTAATTGATCCCCGGAAGAGGGCACTGGCTCCTGTAACACAGGTCAATCAGTATCTAAGTCATCATTGCAATATAAAGCAACCCAAATTTAAAAGGTATTTTTAATGAACAGACTGTACAATTCAAAATATTTTTTTTTTAACAAGTAAATTTATTCTTGCGCTGAGGTTGATTCAAAACATGACTGACATGTCAGTGTTGCCCGCATGTCAATTTTAAAAAGAAAATTGAGGTGCGTTCCGTTTTCACGGCGTTTGCTTTAAAAACATAAATAATAACGTTACCCAAGATCTCAATGTAACCACGTTTAACCGGTACTTCGATCAATCACATATCTAGTAGGTGGATAGTCGATGAGCTAAGAACAAGAGACGATTACTAAAAGGTACCATCATATTGCAGGATAAAATTGTGTTTTCGTTACTGCTCTGCATCACGCTGATGCTGGCAAAGGGGGAGATATCTAGAGGCACCGTGATATTCCTGTTGGGTGGCGCGCTGCCTCGCACCGTTGTGCCTAATCCAGTGCAATTCCTGAGCCCACAGGCGTGGTCCGAGTTAAATGCGTAAGGAAAACCCATATTACTTTAACCCTTCATATAACGAGAAAACGCAGACCTACGCGAGACACCTCCTCCTCCTCCTCGCGTCGTGTTCCTCATTTCTGAGGGTCGTGATTCCCCCGACAGGAGATCAACTTTCCTCTGACGATAATTCTCCATCTGTGTCTGTCCTTGGCGACGTGGAGGTCATCGTGCAGCTTTGTGTTCAGCGTTGTACGTATTTGGTCAGACCATCTGATCGGGCTACGGCCCCTCGGCCTTGACGCGAGAAACAATGGCTTTTTAATTGTTTGAGTTAATTACGGCATACAAGGGGTTAAACAAGCTAAAAAAACCGGCCAAGTGCGAGTCTGACTCGCGCAAGAAGGGTTCCGTACCATTATCGCAAAAAACGTCAACAAATTCACGTTTTTTGTATAGGAGCCCCCCTTAAATATTTATTATATTATATTTTTAGTATTTGTTGTTATAGCGGCAACAGAAATACATCATCTGTGTAAATTTCAGCTGTCTAGCTATCACGGTTCATGAGATACAGCCTGGTGACAGACAGACAGACAGACAGACAGACAGACGGACCGCGGAGTCTTAGTAATAGGGTTCCGTTTTTACCCTTTGGGTACGGAACCCTAAAAATTATCTAAAAACTAAAAAAGCTAAAACTAAAAGCTAAAAACCTTTATATATAATTTCCCCCCTTATTAAAATTTATCAACCGGCGAAAAATCGGCCAAAACATTAGGATGTCAAATAAAATTATTTCGTATGATTCGCAGACTGAATGAAATACCAAAGTTCAATGGAATTCTGGAGCATTTCATAGAGAACGTTCCAGTATGGGAGGAGTATAGTGATTTGCCTGACCCACATAACCATCCTTTGCCTTCACCGTGGGATAAAAAACTTGACCTGTTTGAGGTAACTAACCTAGTTAATAATAACTTGATTATTACAACTTACATGAATTTAAAAACGTTTTTGTTATTTTATTTCTACAGACAATGGCGGTGATACGGTGCTTGCGTTTGGATATGATGGTACCAGCAGTTCAGAATTACGTTTCAGGTAAGAGTTCCAGTTCACCATCGGGCAACGGGCCTAGAGGCCCATCGGCAATGATGCAACGGTCGCTTTGGAAATCGACGCTGAGTTATGTGCGTATCGGTTTTATTTTGTTAAACAATTCAGCAAGTTTGCGTTGAAATCGCAACAAACCAATTCCGCCAAGCCAGTTCCATCATCGGACAACAAAACGTACGGCGATGCGCCATTGCTACATGCTGGAGAAACCACCCACTCAAACGTTTTGGTAGTAATTAGGTACTTCCATTGTGCGTAAAGCTAAGGAGTGGAATTCCCAGCCGGAGAATTATGATGTACCAACACTTTTCACATTTCAAAACAAGAATTCTAGTAAATATAAAGAAGATACCGATAACTGCAAACCTCATTGCCAAGAACATAAAATACTTACCCTCCCCTGCCTATTATCATCATCATATCAGCCGAAAGACGTCTACTGGTAGACATAGGCCTCCCCCAAGCGTCGCCACATAGACTGGTCCCGTGCGTCCCGCATCCAGCGGATCCCCGCAACCCTCACCATCGGTCCACCTGGTGGGAGGCCTTCCAACGCAACGTCTTCCGGTTCGCGGTCGCCACTCCAGAATTTTTTGTCCCATCGGCCATCCGTTCTGAGAGAAATGTGCCCTGCCCACTGCTACTTAAGTTTGGAAATTCTACGGGCTATGTGGTAACCCTGGTTCCCTTGCGGATCTCTACATTTCTGATTCGATAACGCAAGGACACTTCGAGCATGGCCTTCTCCATTGCCCTATGGGTAACTGTAAGCTTTCTGATGAGGCGCATTGTTGTTAACCTCTTTCTCGAAGTTGGTCCTACCCAACTGGATCGTTTGTCCCAGGTAGAATAGTCATCCACAACTTCGAGTATAGAGTGTCCGGTCTTGATAGGAGTGGGTGTAACATGGGCATTCAAGATCACCTTGGTTTTGTCCATGTTCATCATAAGACCTACTCTTTTGGAAGCTCTACTGAGGTAATTGAGCAATGTACTGAGGTCCGTACCGTACCGAAGGTGATTGATGTACTCGCCATTAACCTTGATGCCTAGCCCTCTCCAGTCCAGAACCTTGAAGACATCCTCCAGTGTTGCGGTGAATAGTTTCGGAGATATTACGTCTCCCTGTCTCACACCTCACTGCAGAAGGATAGTTTCCGAGGTCCGATCCTGAAGTCGAACTGACATGGTGTCGTTTATGTACAAACACTTCAGCACTTCGATGTACCGGTAGTCGATTTGGCACCGTTCGAGAGACTGCAGCACAGCCCAAGTCTCGATCGGATCGAAGGCTTTCTCGTAGTCTACAAACGCTTAGCAGAGAGACAGGTTGTACTCTTCGGTCTTCTGTATAACCTACCGCAGCGTATGTATGTGGTCTACGGTGTTGAAGCCTTTGCGGAATCCGGCTTGTTCGGGAGGCTGGAAATAATCAGACCTGAGCGCGAGACAATTCGTGATGACTGTTGAAAACAGCTTGTAGACATGGCTATATAAGAAGTGAGATGTGCCTATAGTTCTTCAATAGGGCATTGTCACCCTTCTTGAAAAAGAGCACTTTCCCCTCGAGTATGACGGAATCAAATAGCTTCTGAAGGGCCTTAAGGCCGCGTTTCCACTGACGCGGAGCTGGGCGGAGACGTGCGGAAGCGACCAATTACAATGGTTGAAATCCTCAATCGCGCCACTCGTCTCGTCTGTGATTGGTCGCTTCCGCACGTCTCCGCCCAGCTCCGCGTCAGTGGAAACGCGGCCTAAGACTCAGACTCCACCAAAGCGGAGATGTGCGGAGATGTCCAAAGCGGAGATGTGCAGAGATGTCCAAAGCGGAGACGAAACAAACCAATAGAATTTCGTTATCCACACATCTTTCGTCTCCGCTTTGGACTACTCCGCACATCTCCGCTTTGGTGGAGTCCGGGCCTAAGGCCGCGGTTCCACTGACGCGGAGCTGGGCGGAGAAGAGCGGAGACGAGCGGATGCGACCAATTACAATGGTTGAAATCCTCGTCGCGCCACTCGTCTCGTCTGTGATTGGACGATTCCTGCACATCACCGCTCCTCTCCGCCCAGCTCCGCGTCAGTGGAACCGCGGCCTAAGTATTAGTTTTCCACCCGCCTTCAAGAGTTCGGCCGTAATACCGTCATCACCCGGTGCCTTGTTGTTCTTAAGCTGTTTAAGAGCCATCCTAATCTCGTACAAGCTGACGTCCGGCATGTCTTCGGTATAATATGTCGGGTCAATCTAGCTCTAGGGTCTTTTGCTAGATTCGCGACGGGGTTTACTGGTGGACGTGTACAACTGCTCATAGAATCTCTCGATCTCTCTCAGAAGCTCTGGTTTGGCGGATACGATCCCTTGCCTATACATTTTAGAAAAGTGCAAATTCAAAATTTTAATGTAACTAATTACAACTCAATACACAAAAATATATAAAATATCTATTAAATAAATGCTATATTATAATGTTAATGAATATTTAAATGACAAATTTTCAATTTAACTAATTGCTATCTACTAAATAAATAAATACTTAGTTAAATAAAAACCTCTCTCCTATGTTTTGCAGTACCCGACCGAGCCCACAAATGGTCTACATTTATAACCTACCATCTAAGTTCAAATGTGGAAGCAATAAATGTATTGAGTACTTCTAGGCAAGCGTGCTCCATCATAGACAACTCAGTGTTTACCATCAGATGACATACTTGCCATTCTAATAGGTACCTATATTTTCCTAAAATGTTTCTAAAGTAATTTAATATTATTATACCACTTTTGTTTTAGTTACTCTGGGCCAGAAGTTCGTGGAGCCTCCACTGTTTGACTTAGCGTCTTCGTATTCGGACTCTCACTGCTGTATCCCGCTGTTGTTCGTGCTCACACCCGGCTCTGACCCCATGGAGACACTGCTGAAGTTTGCAGACGATCAGGTAACGACATTTACCTTTATCAATATTACCATTATAAATAAAAAATAAATCATAATCGGTACATCCGTTTGGAACACACACAGACACTGTCACAGACAGACACACAGATTTACAGATAGATAGGTGACACACGTCAGACTTATAACCCCTTCTTTGCTGGTCGGGGGTTAAAAGTGTAATGCTGTTTGTAATATTAGTTCGAATAAAATTGGAAAATAATCCCGGATAATTTAAAAAAAGTTTTAAATTGGCAAGGTTTTTTTCTATGGATTTTTAGGATGACATCAGAAGTTTGGACATAAGTAATAATTTTTATTCATTCAAAGCCTAATACACAATGAGAGAATTGACAAGAAGAAATACAAAGATGAGGCTACATTAGTGCATGCTAAAAGCTAGAAACTGATGACACCCAAACTAGGACAAGTCCTGTATCTCAGGTGTCAGGGTTCCTTCCAGGCTGGTCACAATATGTATATAAATTATTTATTCGTAATTTAATTAATTAGTAAATTATTTTGGTAATTAATAAAAATAATAAAAAAATAATTTAATATTTACAATTTTGAAAATTAAAGGAGTTAATATTCTAATAACAAACAATATTATATTGCCGCTAACAGTAAAGTTTTATAAATAAAGATAAATAAATAGAATTATGTTTGAGTTCTCTGCTTTATTTCATATGTGTGTGTGTGTGTGTGAAATGTAGTAGTGTGTTTATGAGTGTGTTTTATGGCGTCTGAATATGTAGTGTGAATGTAATGGCGTCTGAATATGTAGAATGTAATTTCGATCGGGATTTACCGAGCGGTGTTTGCCAACAAGTCCTCTGTTTCCTGATAGGTAAGATGAACAAGCCAATCCCTCACCTTGATTTTACAATTTATTCTGCCAAGGTGAAATAAGTTCAAATGTTTATTTGCCTTGTTGTACAGTTTCACACTAAGGATAAAGTAGTGTTTACTCGCAAAAAATGTTCTGGTCCGATCTGGTTTGAATATTGTGTATCTAATTCTACCACGGGGCTCCTGCAGTGGACGCGACTTGTGTTTACGGGTTATGGTCTTAAGAATGTAAAGCTGCCTTACCGTGAGGACTTCACAGTCAGCGTAAAGCTGAGTTGTAGGGTACCTGAATGGTCTCTTTGTCATCACCTTTAGAACAGCTCGCTGGGCGATCTCAAGCTGCAGGAGTGTAGACTTCGGGGCTCCACCCCATACCGTCAAGCAGTAGGTAAGCAGAGACTGACATAGAGCCAGGTACACCAACCTCAAGGTTTTAGTGTCCGCAGACTGACGAAGTCTCTTAAATATAAATATGAGTCTACGAACTCGAGTTGTGACAATTTCAATTTGTTTGTGCCAACGGAAGCTCTGATCTATATGCACTCCCAAATATTTAACACAGGGAGATCGGGTGATATTCAAGCAGCAGCAGTCATGGGAAGACATCGAGCAAGTATGCGCCTTAACTGCAAAAGTCTCCGGGGGCTGAAGGTCAGCCCTCATTGCAAAGGGGATAAACAAGGTTTTGTCAACATTTAGCGTCAAAAGATTATCAGACAGCCAGGCCATAACAATTCTGAGGGCATGTTCCGCATTATGTTTCGTTTGGCTCCAGTCAACCCCATCCACAATGAGAGCCGTATCGTCAGCATAAGTGAAGATTTTACAGTTTGGGAGAGTGACTTTGCACAGCTCATTTATGAAAAGAATAAATAATGTGGGACCCAGGATGCTTCCTTGGGGAACGCCACAGTTCATTTTCTCCTCACCGCTCAAGAGATCTCCTATTTTGACAACTTGTACACGATCGTGTAGATAGTCACTAAACACTTTTAAGGGGATACCTCTAACTCCTATACGTTCCAGTTTGTTTAGGAGGATGGGGACAGAGACAGTATCAAAAGCTTTTGCCATATCAAGGAATAGTCCCAAGCATTTATGCTTTTTATCTAAGATTCGAACAGCATGTTCTGTTAGAGCTAGAACAGCATCCTCCGTGGATATACCAGTTCGAAAACCATACTGGTTTCCAGAGATGACTTTATTTGTCTCAAGGAATTTAGCTAGGCGATTGTTAAGGATTCGTTCAAGAATCTTAGAAAGTGCTGTAAGGACAGATATTGGCCTATAGTTAGTGACACTGCCTCTGTCACCAGTCTTAAACACCGGATGCACAACTGCCTTTTTAAATACCCTCGGAAAAACACCTGTAGCGATAGCCCGGTTACAGATATGGGTAATAAGGGGGACCAGGGTACAGCGGCAGGAATTTAATACCCTTACAGGGATCCCATCCCAACCCACTGCGGTGTTAGGTTTCAAGCTAACTAATATACGCTCAACCTCGTCTGCATCAGTTTCAAGCAGGACCATGGAATTTATATTATTATTATTTTGTGGAATAACGCCAGTTGAAAGAGATCGATTCGATATTTTGTCCGCCATTTCCCTACCGATGCCAGCAAAGTACGTGTTAACACTATTAATGGAGGATAAAGGCTCGTTAGTATTAATAAGTTCGGTAGGGTGAGCTGGTTTAGACTTTAAGTTTGCTACCCTATTAATGACATCCCATGTTGCCTTTGGGTTGTGCTTGGCTTTCATAAATTCCCCGGTCTCATAATTCCGTTTTAGCTTACTCAGTAATTCATTACAGTAATTACGGTACCTTTTATATGTTAGTAGTAGTATACTATTTCCTGGGGAGTTAGAGACCTGTCCATGAAGACAATCACGATGAGCAATACATCTGAGAAGCCCCGGTGTTATCCATGGTTTTATTGTTCTATTTTTCCGCGGGATTTTTGAGACTAGAGTGTGCTTTTTTATTATTCTGGATAGGGTGTTAACTAAGATATCAGCAGCTTCATTGGCGTCATTAATATTGAGTATTGCTGTCCAGTCAGTTTCTTCAATTTGAGTCTGCACAGCCGCATAGTCCAGTCTTTTATTTGTCCTTGGAGGTTTTAGTTTAGGTTTTAAATTATCAATAGACAGAATGAGAGGCTGATGATCGGTTATGTATGTCTCCAGAACTAATGTCACGGCAGGTGTAGTTGTGCGTAGAAGTACGTGATCAATACAATTATTTAAGCGGGTTGGGAAAAAATGAGCGGGCAGAAGTCCATGCATTGCTATTAAATTAAGGTACTCATTACAGTTTGTGTCGCTGCTGCCCGCTTTTATGTCGATATTAATATCACCGATCACAGCAAGAGTGGAAAAGTTTGACAAAGATCCAAGAATATTGTGAAGACTATCATTAAAGTTAGTTATATTTGTAAAGGAAGGCGATCGATAAAGCGCGACTATACAACACCTTGCTCCCACCTTGCAAACTAGGCAATTTGCGCCGACAAACTGAGGTTCCATTACGTCACACAGAATATGACTTTTAATATAAATCGCCACGCCATCGTTTTGGTTTTGAATGTTTTTAGTCCAATGCGAGACATATCCATCCAGTATAGGAAGGACTGGCGCCTTGCTAAGCCAGCACTCGGACAGTATTACGACATCGCACTGGAATTTAAGTCGATTCAATAAAGCTACAATTCCATCAAAGTTTTTGTTAATACTTCGTACGTTTATGTGAAATATTCTCAATCCGCTTTTGGAACCCAGTTTGTCCGCACACAAGTTTGGTGGACATTTGTAGGATTCGGACACAGACAATTGGTCGAGTTCATTGTTTATGTCATTTATATAATTTATAGTGCCGGTGCTATTCATTTCTTTTAGATAAATCATCAAATTGAAGGCATATGACTAGTGTCCACGAAGGAAAGAAAACTCCCATAAAAACGTCGTATTGTTGACAAAATTTATTGGAACTATGGGTATACTTAAGTGTGTAAATAGGTAGTAACTGCTGGCAGGGTTGCCCAATAATAAGCAATGTTATTATAACAAAGCGCAATCGGTAAACCAATGCTATCGGAAATAGCCAGTGACAAAAAGACCCTAAAGTAACTGGTGCGCAGGTGTTTGTCTGACAAAGATAAACAAACACATGAAGTGTATGAGAGTGTGTGAGTGTAAGTGAGTGTGAGAACAGCATGCAAGTATAAATTATACGGCAAATAATAACTATGTTTAAGGTAAACAGTTTGCGTAAAATAACGCTTCCCATGAATGAAGGTAGAAGAAAATTAATAAATAAAAATATGTAAACAAACATTCTATCCATAACGCGTAGTTGCAAAATAACACCCTCCATGAACGACGGTAGAAGTAAATTAATTAACAAAAATATGTAAACAAACATTCTACTTGTGACGGTTAGTCACTGTTGTGGCTTTAATTTATTTAGGGTTAGTTCCGACTCAATGCGTATTTGCTTCATACCTATGTCTTTCCGAAGAAATACATTTCCATTGGAGCACCAGCAGAACGAGTAATTGTTCGTCTTCGCAAACTCGCGGGCGTGGTAAAAAAGCTTCCTTGTAGATGGCGGCATATATTCCGCTATGTAGACCGGCTGACGCTTCCCAGATAGCCCGATGGTTTCAGTATTCAACTTCTCGTCCAGTGCGCGATTCTTATTAAAGGAGCGGGTGGAGAGAAGAAGGTCATTTTTCAAGTGCACAGTGTTGAACTCGGCAAAGACAGACCTAATGGTACCTTCTTTTCCCGGGAGGCGATAAACATCTCGAATGTCCGATTTTTTGATGTTCAATTGCATTGATGTACCGATTTTAGTGACCAAGGAAACAAGATCTGCGACAGATTCCTTTTCGGGCATAGGAATATTTTTTATTTCAATACTTGACGTCAGGGAGATAAGTTGGATGTCTTTTACTTTTTGTTCCAGGCCAAGAATACAATCAATAAAATGTTTACGTTCCTTTTCATATTGCAGTATTTTGCTCCTCATATCTTCATAGTTTTCATTCATATGGGCCATTGATTTCTCAATTTCTTGATTTGTTTGCTTGATGTTATCGTTCTGGACCTTAAGTGCAGCTACATCGGAGGTAAGTTTCTTTAACACAACTTCCTGCTCAGCTTTCCAGGTCTGAAGCATGATTTTTATTTCACCAATTTGATCATTTTGTTTTGCTTCAGATTCATTATCAGAACAATGGTCATCAGATCGCATGCGTTTCCGTGCTGCCGCCGCTGCAGACAAGTCAGGTTTAGACTGTGTATTTGGAGTACTAGTCTTGGACTGTGCATTTGAAGTACCAGCCTTGGAATTCGCGGGGCTCGTCTTAGGTGTTGTACGACCCGGGCGGGGCATCTCGGTGTTGGGTCAAGTCGTCCGGGGAAAGATATTTGAGTGCGCGTAGCGGATGATTCTCGTAGCCGATGGAATGTCTCGTAGCGTTGTTCGTAGCAGCGCGGGGCCTTGGTGGTGACGTCAAAACATCCGCGTAGCCGTTAGACTCACCGCATGTAGCAAGTGAGAGGTGATTTCACTGTTGGGTTACTATGCGAAGTTGGCGTGGTGGTGGGTGGCGCGGCACGCAGCATTCAATGACGCGCGCTAACGCAGGTTCAAATCCAGCGAGAGCAGGAACGAATCCGGCGCTTCCAAAAAGTGCAGGCGTTGACACAAATATCTTTGTCTCCCTCAGAGACGTCCCAGTGGGCGGAGAAGTTCCACTTACTACCAGCAAGAGTAAAAAGGAATTGCAAATTTGACGAAACAGCCAATAGTGAATAAACAAACGGAAATTAGAATGAGATTAAGTTAGCCGCTCTGCACACGTCCGTACTTGGGCACGCCGCGAAAGGACACGAAGTCAGTCGGGTCAACAAGTCAGCTATAAAGTTTATTTATATATTGCCCGTTTCATGATGTAATATTTATTTGCCAGGGTTTCGGATCATCCCGTTTGTTCTCCCTTTCTCTGGGCCAAGGCCAGGGACCTATCGCAGTCAAGCTCATTGAGGAAGGGGTTCGAAGCGGTACGTGGGTTGTTCTCCAGAACTGTCACTTGGCCAAGAGTTGGATGCCCATGTTGGAAAAGGTAATCATTTAACATGACCACTATTATCGTTAAACAGGGGCTAGACAAGTGAGAGAGGAGCAAGAGGAGCTCGTGGCTAAATAATAACAGCCGCACGGGTCGATCTTTAAGGTTAAGCAACGCTTGCCGAGGTCGGTCCGTGGATGGGTGACCATTTCAACATACCGAGTTTCCTCCGTGCCTCGGAAAGCACGTTAAGCCGTTGGTCCCGGCTGTCATTTGAAGATTTTTGACAGTCGTTACGAGTAGTCAGAAGCTTGAGATCTGACACCAGTCTTGCCAAGGGGTATGGTGTTACCCAGTTACTGGGTTGTGGAGGTCAGATAGGCAGTCGCTCCATGTAAAACACTGGTACTTAGCTGAATCCGGTAAGACTGGAAGCCGACCCCGACAACAATTGGGAAAAGGCTAGGCAGATGATGAGGGGCTAGACAAGTGACATCAGCGATTCATCATAACGATTGTAAAAAAATAAAAAGTGGGGTTTTGGAAAGCTTTATCGATAAGTCTCATGATTTCATTTTGGCATTGGATGACACTTTGTAAAAACGCTCGCCATCATGCGCAAGCGATGCGTCGCACACAAGGCCGGATTGCCGGGTTGCCAATTTACGATGACAAAAATAAATTTTTGGAATGTCTTGAAACTCAACAAAACTAATTTGTTTAGCTTCTTCAATAAACAAACAATAGGATCTTGTTAGAATAAAACTCAATAAAGTAAAACATAAACCTGTGTAAGCGCGCTTAGTGTCTCTTTTTTTTGTGCGGCAAACTTGAGTCAGTTTTGCCCGAAAGCTTCACGGAGTAACTAAGATTGTTCTGTGCCACAGTGTTTAAAAGTAGAGACTTTTTAACATAGAGATTGAAGCGTCAGGTATGTTCTATAATTATTACTATTTAATTGTAATTTTTGTAGCTGTAATTTAACTTTATGTGGAAGACAAATTTTATACACAAGATCTTTTAGATATTCAAAAAATGTTCCGCATAGTTCCATTATCATTTATAGTTCCTTAGAAACTTCAACCACTGAGGATTCTAAAACAAGCAAAGACGTCGCCCCGTATCGCCTTTTTTGATAAATTGGGCCCTTTATTTCCAGGTAGTCGCGATGATCCTGTTTCACAACAGAGGAAGTTGTATAGACACAAATTGTTTTTTTATTGTTATTGATAGGCTCGCGCTTGACCACTATCTCACCTGATGGTAAGCGACGATGTGGTCGACGATGTAGCACGCTTACCTAGAAGAAACCTATTCACTCTTGACTTAGACTCCCAGGTTGTAGCTATCAGGAAATACAGACCCTGGCAGGAAAAGCCACTACTTAGCTGTACGCATAATAAAAGTATTCCCAAAACGTTTGGTGCGTATGGGTGGGATGTCCACCATGTACCGATGACGCATCGCCGTACGTCTTGTAGTCAGATTATGGAACGGGCTAGGAGGAATGAACCTTAAGAGATAAACGTTTTTACGTCTTTTTTGTTTTTACATCCAAGTGTAATGAACGAGTATTTCAATACACAACGAACCAGTTAAGCATAGTGGACCCTTCTGAGACTTTGATAAAACAGTTAAAAGATGTTGTTCAAGTGTTTCTGTTAGCTTTTAACTAAATGTAAATGTATGTTCGACCGTTTTAAAGTCACGTATGCCAATTGGCTTAGTGAAGAATTTAAGCTCCCGGAGCTCTGAACGCAGTAGAAAGAGAAAACTTAGGTCTCTTGTCTCGAATTTTACTCCTGAAAAGCTTTGATTAGTGACTGAAACAAGTCTGGTGAAATCTGGCAAAAAAAGGCAGCTCAAATTGAACTTCTAGAAGGTTGAAAAAATTTAACAGGTTAACTCTTCGTGTTCTGTAAATAATGAAGACTCCGATAATTGTGTAGACGACGATGATCAGTATATATATATACTCATCATCGTCGTCTATACTTTATTGTAAACCAGATCATAACAAAGAAAAGGAAACTGAAATAGTAGTTTATGCAATGGTTATATAATAGGCATTATTAAAACACGAGCGTGGGTTGGGGATAATATCGATACCGGAAATTTCAATTGTCGTAAAGGACAAAACGCGACTTTTCAGTAGACCCAAAAAACAAAAATAAAAAATGTTTTTGTCTAATATCTTTGTCAAACCAAGAACTATATTCATGATGCCAAAAGAAATCCTAACTATTTTTTCGTGTTCTATCCATATACATTAACAAAATAAACCAAACTTAATTATTGACGAAAATGAGAGTCCTTTACAGCCCAAAAAAAAATAACTGAAGTACTTTACGGCAACGAAAAATTGGTTATGATAAAGTCAGATGTGTCGTAAAGGACTAATTTTGGTCATCAATGGGTGGTAAAAGTCAATTAAATCAGAGACTAAGGGGGTAAAAGGAACAAATAAACTAAAGTTCTAAATAGAAATACCCACAATTGGTAGTAAAACTATGTGAAATAAAATATTTTTTTGTTATATTTTATTTATTATTCAAAATATTTAGTAAAAAAGTACCATAAATGTTATTTTAATAGGAACTCAAAATATAAACTAAATGCATTGCTATTTTTTTAATTTAAATCGTAAGTCATCGTTGCGATTCTGAAAAACAACTCGATTTTTAGAATAATCAGTTAAATAAACTAATCTTCTAACTAGTTTTTTACTATCTAGTTTTTTAAAGTCAAACAATGTTTATCAACAGTCTTAAACTTAATAACAAAATAAAAATAACCAAAATAATAACAAATTTTGTGCACCATTGATTAAATGGCAAGTAACTGCAGTATTTTAAAATTATTAGTAATGAATTTAATACATTTTTTTAACATAGTGTTCTTTTATAATAATAAAATTAAAATAACCACTAAATATAGTATTGAAAAATCCTATTGTTCCAAAATTCAATGCTCCCAGCAGGGTATGGATTTGTGTCCCGCCGGGAACATTGGATAAACATTTTAAAAGTAAAATCTTAAACATCAATTGTGTCAATATCGTCTTCCTCGCCAGTTTTACGAAGAATGACTTAATCACTTCCTAAAGGCGGTAGATCTAAATACCTACTTCTTACGAAAACGCTTTGGTATAAAGCGTCTTTAGGAACTGGTAAAGATATTCTTCCTGAAACTAAAGAGTAAGACGATATCGACACAATTGATCTTTAAGATTTTACTTTCAAAATGATCATCCAATTTTCCCAGCAGGACATCAGGAATCAGTTACCCCGCTTGGAGCATTGAATTTTGGCACAAAAAGGATTTTTTCAATACTATAATTTAGTGGTTATTTTAATTTTGCATCATACAAGCAGACTTTCACGGCTTCGCTCCCGTCAAAATTATAGCCTATGTTAATAAATTTCGGGAAATTCAGGAATAATGTAGCTTTCCATAAGTCAAAGATTTTTTAAAATCGGTCCAGTAGTTTTGGAGCCTATTCGGTACAAACATACAAACAAACAAAAAAAACTTTCCTCTTTATAATATTGGTATAACATAGAAGACTAAGTGACAAATAAATAAGTTTCATTATCATTACTAATAATTTTAAAAGACTGAAGTCAAGTGAACTGACTTTAAAAGAGTAACCATGGAGTTTCTTGCCGGTTCTTCTCCATACGAATCGACCAACCCGAACCGTGCACATTGTCGACGTTTTATTTATAAAACGTCGACAATGTGCAATGGGCACTTATAAGTGCCCATGTAGGCCTATGTGAAATAAAAATTATTGATTTTGATTTTAGAATGTCAATTGTTTGATTTTTGAGTTCTGGTGGGCAACATTTATTATTTTGTTTATTTTAATTTCATTATTAAGCGTAATAACTGTTTTGATAAAATAATATTGTTTGAGTTTAAAAAACGAAATAAAAAAACTAGATTAATTTATTAGCTGATTATTCTAAAAAATCTTTTGTTTTTCAGTTTCGGCACCGATTACTGGCGATATAAATAAAAAAATGGCATAACATTTTGTTTAAATTTTGAGTTCCTATTAGAATAACATTTATGCCACTTCTTTACTAAATATATTGATTAATAAATAATAGATAATTAAAAAAAACCTTTTTATTTCACTTAGTTTTACTACCTATTCTTCTAAAAACTCGTGTTTATTTGTCCATTACGACAATTGAAATTTTCGGTATCGATATTGTTTATAATGTCGTATATCACTTTTCAATGCAAAAATGAGATTTACGATCTCATAAATAATGAAAAGATGACTTTACGCTCCCTACAAAAAAATATTTTTACGATACATCCCAAAAAGTAAAAAATAACGAGCTAGAGCTGTTGAAAATCCAGGTCGTAAGGGGCTTTTTTTTAAAGATAGAATTATTTTAAATATACGAATCGATAGAGCTCGCGCCGCTGATTCCAAATATATATATAACTCATTTTCGGCAAAATGTCCTTTACGACAATTGAAATTTCCGGTATCGATATTAACACGCGAGTGTTTTAATACCTAATTACGTGGGACACTCAGAAAGTTTTGCGAAACTAAAAAAAATTGTTCTATACGTACATATATTTTTATTAAATCTTTTCAAAGTACTTTCCACCAGCCTCTATACAAAGATTCATGCGCCTAAACCAGTTTTCAAAACACTTTTTCCAGTCCGCCGCAGACACCTCGTTTACAGCCTGCTCGAACGCAGCCAGCGCATCTTCCGGCGACGAAAATTGTATCCCTTTGAGCTGATTTTTTATTTTTGGGAATAAAAAGAAGTCACACGGTGCTAGATCAGGGCTGTAAGGAGGGTGACCCAGGAGTTTGACTGGCGTGCTGTCCAGGAAGTCCCTCGTTTTGAGTGCGGTGTGCGCAGGTGCATTGTCGTGGTGGAGCAGTAGCCCGCGGAGCCCTGTGTTTGGTCGCTTGTTGCTTATAACAGAGAAAACTTCTGGCAAACATTTGGTAGTATACCATTCGGCATTAATGCTTCTTTGATCCCGTAAGGGAATTGATACCAAGTGGCCAGTCAAATTAAAAAAGCTAGCGATCAAAATCTTACCCCCGCTTCTAGATCGCTTCACTTTGGTAGGCGTTGGCTCATTTTGAAACACCCAAACAGTCGACTGGCGCTTGGTTTCTGGGTCGTATTGATAAATCCAGGACTCATCACCTGTAACGATGTCGTAAACACGCCGAGACGAGCCTGCTTCAAATTTGTTAAGCATATCACGGCACCATTCCACCCGGGCCTGCTTCTGAGCATCGGTGAGGTTGTGCGGCACCCAGCGTGATACTATCCTCCTCACGCGAAGATGGCTGTGTAGAATCTCGTGAACGCTTCCCGATCCAATCTTCAATATGTGTTGAATCTCCTGATATGTAATTCGCCTTTTGTCTTGGATTAAATTTTTCACTGCTAGCACGTTTTCTTCGGTAACAGCCGTCAAAGGGCGACCGCTTCTTTCGTCATCCCCCAAAGTTGGTCGACCGCGCTTGAATTCGTTATACCAACGATACACGGTTGCCTTGGAAGGGCCTTCATCCATGAATGCCATTTGAAGTCTATCGTACGATTCATCCGGTTTCAGGCGACACTTGAAATCGTATAAAATCATAGCTCTAAAATGTTCCCGGCGCAGATCCATATTTCAGTGAGACACAATACTTTGAATTAACTCGCAAAAAATGTGGAGGGAAATTTTGAAATTGGAACTTACTTATTTTTACTTATAAATAATCATATTTTCGAAAAACATTATAACTGGCCAGTCTCCCATATATAAAAACTTTTTTTCGCAATACTTTCTGAGGGGCCTGGTATATGCCGTGGAATACACTATTTTATCTTCACTCATACAGTTGAAATAAAATAAAAGTGGAAAAGGAAAAACATGCAGTATGGCGGGCAATTTAGATTCTCATTGCACAATGACTGTCAATGACAATGAGCCCAGCCCCAATAAATTAAAAAGTAAAAGTGTCCTATAAAAATTAAAAAGTTATTTTATGATGCAGTTGTTTAAAAATCGAAGGAAAATGTTGAACTGTAATTGTTTTTTTTTTAATTTTACCTATCCACGAATATAAAGTACGTGTTTAAGCAATATTTTTTTAATTCATATTTGGAACATTACGTTGTGAGTGTAGATAAACTAAAATACATACAACGGGCTGCCTGAGTAGTTGGCATAGAACCTATTTTAAGGAAAATACTAAAAATAAATAAGTAAAAAGCTTTATTTTAAGTAATTTCCTTAAAATAAAGCTTTTTACTTTTTTTTTATTTATTGGTACCCTGTTCAAAAAATATTTCTATCTTTTAACACACACATAAGTACCCAGTAAGTAAATAAAAACCTACACTTTATTTTTGTCATTGTAAATTGGCAATCCACCCCGCCACCATGATGCGCAGGGTACACCGTAGCTCCTAGATATTGCTCGGCATACCTGGATATTGGATGCGCCTACATGCCAATGAGGCGTACAAATATAAGTAATTGTTTCTGGTAGTTATAATAAAAGTAGTTCCTAAGTTGTGTATAATCTACTTACCAAATATACTTAATTTTAAGTTTAATTAAAATGATTTTTATAGTTTGATATTAAAATTTTCTGACATTTGAATTTTTGTCATTTTAGCTTCTTTTTTTGTCAATTTTAATTAAAATTTCTTTGTGTTTTTTCTTATTTAATTTATACATGTATCCCTGTAATTATTATAAATTATTTAAATTGTTTTCGTGCCATGCACTAATTATTAACATTAAGGTTTTGTTTTATACTAACAAAAAATGGACTTCAAAATTAATTTAATTTGAAAGCCTCAGGGGTAATTCTTAAAAGGTACCTATTGCATGATAGCTGTTTACAAAAGGTTTTTTTTCCTCATCTAGATCTGCGAAGGGTTGGTCCCAGATTCGACACATCCAGATTTCAGGCTTTGGTTGACCTCATATCCTGCTGATCACTTCCCGGTGTATGTGCTGCAGAACGGTGTCAAAATGACCAATGAGCCGCCAAAAGGTAATATTTATAACTTTAAGAAGTTTTCACATATTATTCATGGCATTTGTGATACAGGGACTTACTAGTACAAGAGCCAGGTGTTTGTAACATGTGTGTTAAAAAAAACTTTTTACAAAAATTCGGTGTCTTTGGTACCTATTGTTTTCGGTTTTTCGACAGCCACTTCGGAAAAGAAAGTATTTTTCGCTTTGTAGTGTTTTGTTTTAAAACTCGGTTTAATTTTTTTTGTTACAAAGTTTTTTATTTATCTCTTTTTAGTTTTGATAGGTACCTCCGAATTACCATGAAAATCATTTACAGCCAAAGTACGACGATTCCAATAAGCCCAAACACGAGTGGAATACATTGTTTTATTTCGGTACCATTTTTTGTTTTTGTCACTACGATTTATTTATAATATAAGTATAAGTATTTATTTCATCATAGTCGGTTAACTATTCGGGATATCTTAAACCCATGACATACTTAGCATTAAGGAGTTCCGGTGGCCATCTTCTTCTTCAGTACCACCTCACCAAATGATACTTTCTCAGTGGAAATTATAGCATTGTTGATGAATATACCAAAATCGCTATATGTATGGCTATAATATTTGAGAATTTTCCTCGATTTCCCCAGGGTCCCATCATCAGATCCTAACGTGATGAATATAGGACCACCTGGAAAGTATACCCTTTCAAACCGAAAGGGTATACTTTCGAATTTTCCAAATTAATCCAGGCGTCTATGTATATGTATGTATATGTATATTTTTTTACACCATCAGAAAGTAGAGATTTCAACGAACAAAGAGCCCACCGACTTTTTTTAAAAAAGCTGGACGTCAGAATTTTCGATTGAAAATTAGGGTAGTTTTTTCGATATTAAGTCAAAATAAGGTGAAAGAATAAATATTTTAAATAAAAAAAAATACAGTGTGTTTGGGACTTAATTTTTTTTTGAAAAAGATATAAAAAACCAAAAATTTGGTTTTTTGAATTTTTCACATACATTTTGAGGTATTGTGAAAAAAGTGTCAATTCAAAAGTAGTAGATCTTTTTACTATCTACAACTTTGCCATTTAACTTTTTTCCATAGGACTTGTAGTTTTGCCGGAAATCGAGATAAACCGTTTTCACCCTTAAAAACTCACCCTCTTCCCCTTCCCGACCTCAGATCGCCCGTAAATTATTTTCCCTTTTATTTTTATAATATTCTTCTTCTTTCCCAATGGGTTTAAACCTACAATTTTTCACTTCACTTTTTATTATTTTTAAAGGCTTCTACCCTGGTCTAAAAAGCCTTCCTCCAACTTTTCCACAAAATTATGTCTTCTTCTATTGCGAATCAAGCGAGCTCGTATAGCACTTTTTTATATTTGCCGATCGCTTGCTATTACGAGTATGTCTGACTAAAGGTTTTATATCAAATCTCAGGATTGCGAGCGAACATAGCTCGCTCGTTCAGCAGCGATCCCATCAACGACCTGGAGTGGTTCGAGGGTAATAAGCAGCCGGAGAACTTCAAGAAGCTGCTGTTCGCGCTGTGCTTCTTCCATGCCGTGATTCAGGAGCGCAGGCAGTTCGGTCCTCTGGGCTGGAACATTCACTACGAGTTTAATGAAACCGACCTCAGGATTAGTGTCACACAACTGTATATGTTCCTCAATGAATATGATGTAAGTAGAATTTATGTTAAACTTAGAAAAACTGACCAACTGAACAAATTGGCAGAAAAAACAACTCCTACGAGGGAATTGGAAATTTCGAGTTGTGATTAGTTAATTACCAAAAAAAAACGATCTCATGCATTGAATGTAAACAGAAATTTGCTCGTCTGAATCTCTGATCTGATGATCTCAAGGTACGTTATGTATCTCTGATATTTCAACTGGGAGGTGTGGAAATAAGAACACGGGTGTCACAGATGATGGTTAGTTTAATACTGAATCATGAATATTTGACAGACAGGGCACTCACACATTCACAATATGGACTACCTATGTGTGAGCAGCAAGCACATACACATCACTCTCTCTCTCTCATATACGTTACGAGACACCATCTTAACAACCGTAACGAAGGTTTCTTATTTCCACGAGACAAGATTGATTATTTATTCTCTTCAGCATATCACAATTTACTGCTGGGCTACGTATACCAGCTTGTCCCAAATCTTTATGCATATTCAGTCTGTTTGCTCGTCATATTTGTCATACGCTCTACTACGGTACAGTGGCCGTTTGTTTTGGTTGATACAGAGTACTGAATAACACTATTTTGTGGCCAGGACGTGCAATTCATAGCGCTGCGCTACCTGACGGGCGAGTGCAACTACGGTGGCCGCGTCACTGACGACTGGGACCGGCGCACGCTTAACACCATACTTTTCAAGTTCTACAACCCTAAGGCGCTCAAGGAGGTTAACTACCCGCTCGACCCTACAGGTAGCACAGCCACAACTTATTTGACCCTAACAATTTATCATAGCTCGTCAAGTGATTGTGTTCTTTTTTTCAATCAACAGAACAGTGCAGACTATCACAATGTGTACATATTATGTGACGCTCGATCATACCTTCACTTGCCGTGCTAGTTTTAGTGTTTGTTAATTAAAAGCGCCTATTGACCATGCAAAAGAATTCAGTTTATAAGTCACAATATTTTTCCAGCGGCTTCGTTTCTGTGGCCTAACCCACGGAGACCGTGCATTTTCCCGAGACAAAAGTCCTGTTAGACTGAGGCCTCATTAGAGCGTTGCTTTGCGTTTTACACACATTTTTATGTGACATGTCACATGTGTTGCGTCGTTTAACGAATCGACGGACGAGTGACGAAGCGGGAGGAGGGTGATGCGCTGCGCTGTCGGAGCTCCGGTGCGACGACGGACAGTGTTTGTTACAAAAGTTCCGATCCATTGTCGAATCTGAGATCCATACTGCGACGCTGAGCTGCGCGTATCGTGCGCACACACACAGTAAAAATATACAAACAGTATTTTAACTACCTCAAACGCTCGAAACGGCACACTAACACAAAAACACGTGACCACTCGTCGCGACGCGGCACTTAGTACTGACATTACCTCAAAAGTGCACGAACGGTCTCGTCGGTACGTACGTTTGTGTGAGTGTGCCGTTTCGAGCGTTTGTATATAGTTTCCATACTGTTTGTATATGTTTACTGTGGCACAGATGTACGCACGATGCATCGCACGTTGTCGTCACAGGTTTACCAACGCAACACAACGCACTAATGAGATCTCAGCCTTACTCTTTTCGATACTGTATCTTTCTTCTTAGAAAGCTACAGCTTCGCCCAGCCCAGCCCAGCCTTACCCTCTTACAAATAAAAGCAGAATAAAGTTATACCAGGTATAAACCTATGAAAATGTATGGGTATACCTTTGTTATACCTGGTATAACTTTATTCCGAGTTTATTAGTAAGAGGGTAAACCTTTAGGCCGCGTTTCCACTGACGCGGAGCTGGGCGGAGACGTGCGGAAGCGACCAATCACAGACGAGACGAGTGGCGCGATTGAGGATTTCAACCATTGTAATTGGTCGCTTCCGCACGTCTCCGCCCAGCTCCGCGTCAGTGGAAACGCAGCCTTAGGCTGGGCTGGGCTGGACGAAGCATTTTAACATCGGTGGATGGTGATTACGGGTCAAGTTAAAGCACTTTTACTCAAAGATCCATCCATCTGTATCCTTATGTGAGTAATTAATAATTATCATTGACGTCATTTATCCATTAAAATGAGGAATTACTATTTATATAGGACGATTGCAATTTGCACGTGTTTGTTCAAGAAAATGAGGCCCATTTCGAGCAACTAATTAGTTAGTTTACAATTTTTTGTAAATAATTTAAGATTTTATGATCGATATAAGATTTCCATTCATTTAATTTATCAAGTTTGAGAGATTTCATCCTTATAATTGACGCTAACGATCGATGCAATAAAAGTACAGGTCATTTTTAAAGATTTCAGTCGGTTCGATTCCCGGGTTTGGCAAGCGAATTTTCGAAAATCTTTGAATGCAGAAAACTTTCTTTTCGAAAATAAAGGAATGTTTTCTTTGAGTAAAATGTTCTATCTTCAGTACTTAGGGTACTTTCCCTTCAGGTGGCATTACAAAATTCCATCCTGTATATAGTATAAAATGTACAAGGTAATGATTCCGCCAGGCGTGTACCACATCCCATCGCTAAAGGAGCACGGCGATTTCGTGCACTTCGCGCGCTCGCTGCCGGCCGCTACGCCTCCCTCGGTGTTTGGCTTCCACCCCAACGCAGACATCACCAAGCACTTCCGAGAGGCAGAGGAGCTGCTCAACACCGCTATACTGACACAGGTCACCATCTGCACTTTATGTACCTTTTGAATAAACAAACAAGTAGCATAAAGGTCGTAGCCGACTTATATACGAAACCGATAACGTTCATTGAAATGTGAGCTTCAGAGCGTCCTTTGTAAACATACTTTACATTGACAACACAAATTAGCAGACAGCTCGTTGTAACCGAGCTTACCGCCTTCTTCGTACCACTCGGTTGTTGACGTCTCGCTTACCGCATGCTTACCGCATGCTTACCATGCGCTTAAAGCGGGCGGGCCGCTCGGTGTTTCCACGCAGACTGCTCGCGAAGATTACTATTATATACTGGGTATAGATAGGCAACTCAGCCTTTTTTTCGAGGTTCAAACGCAGCGCATGTGCAGCGCCATCTATGAACCGGTTAGGAGAACTACATAATTATGTATGTGTGTGTGTGTGTATGTATGGATGTAATATGTGTGTGTACATGTGTGTGTATGCATGTGTGTATATTTATGTGTGTATATGTATGAGTGTGTTGTTTTGGTTGGTAGAATTTAATAGAAATTCGAAAATGAAAAAAACAACTAAAATTATTGTATATTTTAGTCGGTAGACAAGTCGGAAGACAAGTCGGTAGACAATTCGGTAGACAAGTCGGGAGACTGATCAAAAGAACAGTCGATAGACCTGTCAACAACAAATTCAAAGTATATTTTCTCGTTTTACTAAAACTTTTATAATCTTACGTAATTGAGTTTCAGCTTTCACAAAAAAGGGAAATATACGAGTTTAACTTGATAAAATTTGGTAATTTCCAAAACCTTTATAAAAATGACAATTAGGTCGTCGCGAGAGCTCTCAAAAGAGAACCATTTTCAGCGCGATAGAGATTCGCAATATTGTCCGAGAAATAAAGTTATGAAGGTTAGAAAAAACTCTCATATAACTTGTATTTACAACGTTTTCAGGCAATCCAATATCGCCTTTGTCACGTTGCCAAAATTAATTTGATACAAAAATCCCATTGTAAATTTGTGAGTTGAAGGTTACATTTCAAAGCATATACGATAAAAAGAAAAACCGAAAAGAGCCTATTAAATTTAAAGCCGAAGCAATGACGAGGGACTCCTTTCCATCCCAGTTCTCCATAACATCCCAGTTACCTTACCAACCCAGTTCTCCTTAGTATTCCAGTTCCGTGCAATATCCATCCTCCCAATCCTCTCCAAAGTCCTCGAGATTTCGAGAGTATTGTCCAGAAGCAACTGTCTTGTTATTTGTTCTGATGAGTATGCGAATGTATGACAAGTGAAACAACAGATAGCTGGTAGTACACTGACTTTATTTGGCAAGCGACACAACTTATATAGGAGTGGATGCAACCACCCTCATATTGACATCTAATATACAACATTCCTCCCCATAGCTTGACAACATAAACATGATTTGAATTACCTAGTAAAATTGTTTATAATCAACCCTTGGTACAGTTCGCAGTATTTTCCCATCAGTCATTTGCCTTTCAGGCTGTGGGGTCTGGCTGGACCCTGCCTCCACGAGGGGTTCATCATGAGTCCCTTCTGTTGCCTCGTAGAATTCGTAGTCTTCTTCTTTTGATGTGCCATCCGGTGTTTCTGTATCCATTATACCCTTTTTCTCACTATTCCCCTCCCCTCCCGTGTGTGTCTCCTTGTTGTCCACTGGGGGTGTACGGGTTGGTGGTGAAGTTGCTTGTGGAGTGATGTCTTCGACTTCAATCGAACAGTCCTGTGACCGGGGGGTAACTGCTGCTGTACCTTTATAAGCTATTAATTGATTTTTATGTTTTTTAACATTACAAGAAGTTAAGCAGTCCTTTACAATGTATATTACTTTTCCGATTTTTTTGATTACTATTCCTCTATTCCATGATCCTTGTTTTTTTATGTTGTTTTTTTATATAAAACATGGTCGCCAGGTTTAAAAAAGTTGCTAGCTTTGCTGTCATTTAGCACTTTAAACTGCAAACACTGTTTGTTTTCGACGTTTCGAGTGAGAGTGACAGATGCCGGTGGTGGTTGGTTTGGTTTGATTAAATCTAACCGCGATCGCAGTTTGTGTCCGAACACTAACTGGGCAGGCGAACAGCCGGTTGCCGAATGAACGGAATTTCGATAGTCAAATAGATATTTACATAACCTGTTGTTTAATGTCTTAGTATTGCTATTACTTAACATACAGGATTTAATTCCCTTTTTCACTACTTTCACGTAGCTTTCTGCCTGCCCGTTACTGGCCGGGTGATAAGCCGGTGACGTCACATGCGATATTCCGTTTGAAGTGCAAAACATTTTGAATTCTGCAGACGTAAACTGCGTGCCATTATCACTTACTATGGTATGCGGTAAGCCAAATCTTGCCATATATTCATACAATTTATTAATCAGTGAACATGATGACGTACTTGTCCCCATATCATACACTTCTACCCACTTTGAGTATGCATCTACAATGACTAAATACGAATGGTTTTGTATTGGGCCGAGATAGTCTATATGTATACGATAGAATGGCTGCGGAGAGTGTGGCCATAGCGCTGGCGGCGCACGCGCTGGTAACTGTCTCAACTGTAAACAAACCTCACAATCCGCAATCATTTTTTCTACCGCGTTATCTATTCCCGGAAACCAAAATCTACTTCGCGCTTCAGCTTTTGTTTTTACGATTCCTAAATGTGATTTATGTAGTTCTGTTAATAATTTAGTTCTAAGTGTCTTGGGTATTACTACTTTATGTCCTCGCATAATGCAACCGCTTTCATACGACAGCTGGTTTTTGCATAAAAAATACGGTTTCATCGATATATCTGATAACCGCTCAGGCCACCCCTTAACAATATATGATAAGACTTTATTCAGTATTGCATCCTTAATAGTTTCACTATGAATTTCGCTACGCGTAACTGGTAAACTGCCATCGATAACGAAATTAACATACGACGCGCGATCTTCTACCGGCACTAAACTACCGTCGGTTTCGTAGCCACACCCCCCTCTTAGCGGCGTTGACTCATAGTCTGGTAGGCTGGCGCGCGAAAGATAGTCGGCGCTGTTATCAGCGCTACGTATGTACTCAATGGAGTAATTATAACCGCTAAGAAACATCGCGTAACGTTGCAGCCTATTTGCAGAAACCTCTGGAATTCCACGATATGGCCCAAATATAGATAACAGTGGCTTGTGGTCTGTGCGAAGTACAAACGGAACCGCCCTCCCGTATAAATATTGGTGGAATCGTCGCACACCGAATATAATTGCCGTAGCCTCTTTTTGAAGTTGTGAATATCGCTTCTCTGCAGAATTCAATGTACGAGAGGCAAACGATACTGGACGTTCCACTCCGTCAACACCTATCTGCGATAAAATAGCACCTAATCCACTGGGTGATGCGTCTACCGTTAAAATAATTTTGGCATTGTGATCAAAATGTGCTAGAACCTGATTTGAAGCTAAACATTGCTTAATTGCCTTGAATGCTTGATCATGTATGTCCTCCCATTTCCATGTATTGCCTTTTTGCAATAATGAATAAAGCGGGGTCAATATTGATGATGCGTTTGGGACGAAGTTCCTATAGTAATTAACTAATCCTAGAAATGACTGCAACTTATTCACGTTTGTCGGTGTAGGCGCCTCAACAATTGCTTGGACCTTTTTTTTTGATTTACTTAACCCATTCTTATCTATGGTATAGCCTAAATATTCTATTTGGTTCTCAAAAAACTCACACTTATCTTTACGAAGTGTAAGACCTGCGTCCTGCAGTCTTTGCAAAACCGCACATAATCTCTCATAATGTTGCTCCTTAGTATTTCCCGTTATGCAGATGTCGTCAAGCATACACATAACACCGTCCAACCCTGATAATAAACACTCCATTGCCCGTTGGAAAATAGCCGGGGCACTAGCAAGACCAAAAACTAAACGTGTATATACAAATAAACCACGGTGGGTATTAATGCAAGTTAAATTCTGAGACGCCTCGTCAAGGACAAATTGTGAATAAGCTTGCGTCAAATCTAATTTGCTAAACTGCTGTCCCCCGTGTAATTTTGTGAAAAGTTCCTGTGCCGTTGGTAAGGGGTACTGTTCTACAACTAGCTGCTTGTTTACGCTTACTGAATAATCTACACACAACCTAATTGAGCCATCTCGCTTTAATATAGGAACAATAGGCGATGCGTAATCGGAGTACTGTACCGGTTTTAGTACACCTATACGTACCAAACGATCGAGCTCGTCGTTTATCTTATCTTTAAGTGCAAATGCTATTGGTCGAGCTTTGAAAAAAACCGGTTTCGCGTCATCTTTTAATTGTAGTTTTACCCGATACTTTGTAAATACACCCAGCTCGTCTGAGAAAACAGATGGATATTGTTGTTTTAACTGTTCGGCTATATTGTTTGACTGACAATATTTAATTTGCAACATTTGTAGTTTAAACATACTAATAAAATCTCTGCCTAAAATTGGGGGTCCACCATCACGTATCACTCGAACATTAACTACGTGTGTTATCTCTTTATAAGTAATAGGTAATTGTACTATGCCTAGACAGTTGATGATTTGACCTGTATACGTAAATAGTCGGTCCGACGATGATAATAACGGAAACGATTCAAAATATCTTTTGCACACTTTTTCGGAAATCGCAGTGACTGCCGACCCGGTGTCGACTTCGAACTTTAGTTTTATATTTTGTATCGAAACTATTGCAGTCATAGGTTCGCCGCTACGTGAAAATATTTTTTTCGAATTACCGTCATCATCACTCTCGCTCGACCCGCCAGTTCCTACGAAATTTATTTTTTTGCACATTTTTCGTAGATGGCCTTTTACATTACACTTTTTGCATGTATAGTTAGCAAACCGACACTGAGACGTTTTATGGTTTTTGTAACCGCACACGGAACACTTTTCTTCCTTAGCACTGGTTTCGTTTGTGGTGGCGATCTTGAACAGCGCTTCGCTCGACGGTGGCGCCTGCGCCGACGCCGATGATGACGCTGCTGCTCCCTTCCGTGCACTGCGCACGCTCTCCGCCAAATCCACCGCTTTTGCCAATGTTAACTCCTGAAGGTCACGCGCGAATAGCTTGTCCTTCTCCGGTCCCGGCAGCATACCCATAACGAACCGATCTCGCAGCGCCTCTTCTACATTCAGGAACCCGCAATGTGTAGTGAGGCCACGTAACCTCGCAGCCCACTGTGAGTATGTTTCTTCTGGACCTTGAGTAGCAGCATAGAAATTATACCGCTCACCAAATCCGCATTTTTTTGGTGTAAAATGACTGTCGAGAAGTGTGAGAATGTCTTCGTATGGCGTCTGCGTCAGCTCCTTCGGTAACGCCAAATCGGCTGCCAGTTTATACGTGCTGTCTGTGAGTGCACTCAGCAATATTGCCCGTCTTTTCACTCCCTTGGGATCCTTTACACTGTCCACGTCGTTCGCAATGAACCATTGTGTAATGCGTTGTTTATAGTTTTGCCATGTATGGATGTTATGGTCAAAACTCGTTAAAATTCCAAAATGTGGCATTATTTATCGTTTTTTTTCTTTCTTTAAATTGTGGGTAAGTCCTCGTCGCCAATGATGAGTATGCAAATGTATGACAAGTGAAACAACAGATAGCTGGTAGTACACTGACTTTATTTGGCAAGCGACACAACTTATATAGGAGTGGATGCAACCACCCTCATATTGACATCTAATATACAACAATTTCCAAAACCTTTATAAAAATGACAATTAGGTCGTCGCGAGAGCTCTCAAAAGAGAACCATTTTCAGCGCGATAGAGATTCGCAATATTGTCCGAGAAATAAAGTTATGAAGGTTAGAAAAAACTCTCATATAACTTGTATTTACAACGTTTTCGGGCAATCCAATATCGCCTTTGTCACGTTGCCAAAATTAATTTGATACAAAAATCCCATTGTAAATTTGTGAGTTGAAGGTTACATTTCAAAGCATATACGATAAAAAGAAAAACCGAAAAGAGCCTATTAAATTTAAAGCCGAAGCAATGACGAGGGACTCCTTTCCATCCCAGTTCTCCATAACATCCCAGTTACCTTACCAACCCAGTTCTCCTTAGTATTCCAGTTCCGTGCAATATCCATCCTCCCAATCCTCTCCAAAGTCCTCGAGATTTCGAGAGTATTGTCCAGAAGCAACTGTCTTGTTATTTGTTCTGTTTTTTTATTTGTCTACTAATGATCTGAATGGACTGAATATTGAAGGAAGAGTGAATAAAATCAGTATGATGAGAAGGACAAAGCAAGAGGAGATTATTGGAAGAACGCAGAGCATGTGAAAAATATAGATATTGAAATTTAGACATAAGATAGGAAGGAGGGGTGGGAGATTTTAGTAGGGAGAAAAGCGTGGTCAAAGCGCGTAAACTTCTTCTCTGGCCAATCGGCAACCATTTTAGCTCAGACCTGTAGTTCGACGTAAAATTCATACTATGGCGTGCGCTGAGAAAACTATTGATATACATAAAAATTATTAGGTAGGTAGCTAGGGTAGGGTAGGCAGGGTTGGCAGGGTATTGGACCGCCGGGGCTTCGCTCCCGTTAACCCTAACTACAGTACCTACTCTACTTACCTATTATAAACAATTATGTCAACCTACAATAATTATGCAAAGTTAAACTATAGCACACCCAGACACACATCTGGAAGTGCTCTGATTTAACTTGTTAAAATTCAATCTATTTGGGAGACTGGGACAGCAGTAAATTTATATTTCATATAAAAAATGGATAAAGTGAGAAATGAATAATACTAAAAAGTGGCACCTGGTTTGAAAGTGGCACCAGTGACAGAATTTTTTAAATGAAACCGTTTGACCTGGTAATGTTCGTACGTCATGTGATGAGGAGGGATGAAGATGAATCGTATGTTACTAAAAGGGGACGGCCAAAGAAAAGATGGATGGACTGTGTGAGAAGTGATATGAAAGAAAAGGGAATCCGTGATAGCGTGACGGGGCGCAGATCGGTATGTAAGAAGAAAACGTGTTGCGCCGACCTCAAGTAACATGGGACAAGGGCAGGAAAATCATGATGATAGTAAATTATCATGAACAGTCTCAATGCAGATATTTTACTGCAATAAAGGAGGATAAACAAAATTAACTTAGCAAGAATTTTGTAACTTGGTATAAAATATTTATATAAATCGCACTTGCTAAACAATGAGAACTTTATCGTAAAAAGAAAGAAAATAAATGCACACGGTCAAATACTCTCCTGCAGCGGCCGGCCATTCGTAATTTAGGTGTGCCCATACAAACAAAGTATTATGTATTTTTTTTAAACCTAAATATAACTTCTGCATTATTGTGCTGATATTAAAAACCTTATTATGTTCTGATTTATTTATTCTGTTATTTTTCTATATTCATCGTAGCAGGTGGCGTTCTGTAGTTTCTGCCTACCCCCATGGAAAAAAGGCGTGAGTTTATGTATGTATGTATGTTACTTCAAGAATAACATGTGATTAAAATTGTATTTCTTGATTTAGGTTTTTTTAATATTAAAAGTAACTACCAGCATCGGGCTAATATTTTAACTATAGCAACACTGCAATGTTGGTTCCCCTAACCGGTTCATAGATAGAGCTGTTTTAAATCAAAAAACGGAATCGTAATTTTGTTCTAAGTTGCCATAGCATGACTGCTCCCTTGAAGCACAAGCACGTTACTAGCTTGTCGAAAAAGATAAGGCGAAAGCGGTCGGCGCGGGGATAGCTAGTGGTCTGCTAACTGTAGGCGCGTGAACAGCGACCAGTCATCTCCGTTTAAAGCGGTGTTGTGCGGGAGCTGTGTTGGATCAGGGTCGTGTAAGTGAGCTAAGACCTCAATTCTTGGCGTACAAATGGTGTATGGCCCGAAGGCTCAAAGTACACGGGGTGTATTTGAACGACACCAGCTGTAAAATTGCAGTTTGGATGCAGTTGACATAACTACATCGTAAATGCCAACTGTATACAGCCGATCGTCTCGATAGTTGGAACTGAATGCAAACTTGCACGCTGACTATGCTTTAGTATGCATATTCAACGGATGTTTAAGTACCGCTGATGAATAGGTAAAACATGTACCTAAATTAATAAAGTCGTACAGCATTTTTTATAATAAAATTATTTGTAAATAATTAGAAATATAACATTAGATTCGTACTTACTTAATATTGATAGAGCTCATCATAGTCTAATAAGTAGTTTTAAATTATTATCCATGCTACTGCATTAAAACAAAAATATGTTTGTTTCAAAGCGCTAGCTGTGGGGTATTCCTCGAAACGCACCTACTTTGAAGCGCTCCTAAAGTATTCCCAAGAAACATAGAGATAGGCGTTTTAAAAGTCAACTATCATAATTGTTTATTTAATAAAACTATCAGGAAATATATCAAGCTGAAATGAACTAAAACTAAAATTATATTTATAATATATATTAAAAAACTTATAGGTGCTTGAGCAAGTAACTACTTAGCTCAATAATAGTAGAAACAAATTTAATCATTTGTTGTTTTGAAAAGTACCAGGATGACAGAGATGAACAAAAAATAGGCGCCAAAATGATCTCACTAAGTTATGTACCTAGTTCATTACTGCATTCCTGATAGTTTTAATAAATAAATAATTAGAAGAGTTGAATTTTAAAACTTCTATCGATATATATTTATTACGAATCCTTCTTGCTTTTCTCTATGTTTCATCGCAGGTGCACTTCGAGGAATACTTTAGGTGCCCTTCACTAGGTCACAGATAATATAATACTGATTAGGTGCACTTCAAAGTTGGTGCGCTTCGAGGAATAGTAATAGCCATAATGTAAAATATAATGTAATTCATTTATATCACGTAGTATTTCTTATGTTTCATCCATCGTCGGTGCGACGGGGCAGGATCGTGTGGTAAGTCATTTTATTTGATTAGTTTTATTCATTTAATTCAAAGTAATCGTATCATTAATGTCACTTTCTCATTTTCATGCATGAAAGGATCTCGAGAAAAGATACCAGGTAAGTGATTTTTTATAATTTGCGACCGTTTTACCTGTAAGCGAACATAAGTTATGCAAAAACTATTGCATGTATACTGAAGCTATTGCATAACAACTTTTAAATAGCTAGCAAAAGTTAACATGACGTAAAACATATTCTGTTTTGCAAAGAAAGTGGATTGCAATCATCTACCGTAACATAACTCTAGATTAGCAACAGTTCTAATTAGTTTCTAGTTTCTGCGATGTGCCTAAACAAAATTTCAAGAAAGAAATTACCATCAATTCATGAAACATAGTACCTACTGTACGCAAAAATGACAATAATAGATAGAATGTTTTAAAATCGTTGTGTGTGCTTCACGGCTGCAACGAAATAGTACATTTCGTGTCGAGCATAAAAGTCGAGATTTTACCACGAGCGATGTAGCCAATTTCGACGTGAGCCGAAGGCGAACTTCGAAAGCTACATGCGAGTGTTAAAATAAAGCCTTTTTATGCAAGACACGAACGATTCTTTTTCCACTACCTGCGAGTTTACTTAATTAAATGCAAATAAGTTCCAACAAGAATTTATTAGAAACGTTCAGACTTAAAACCACAGACTCAACGCCGCAGACACACAATCAACGCGCGCTTTTTCGAGATGTGACAGGTTCAGTATCATTCTGCCAGTTACGTAATGATATCAAAACTCCATAAAAAAGTCATTTCGTAACTGTTATTATGTAATTTTGTTTTTTTAATTTTTAATTTTATAATCTTGTTTTAGACACGTGTTCATATTTCGAAACGAATTTCTTAGGCAATGTGTTACATAATAGACAAGGTACTGGGAAAAGGTTCATTTCAGCCGTAATGTATACGGTGGAGTAGAGCGGTAGTGGTGAATTATGGCCCATTCCCTCTCTCTCGGAGAGGAGGCCTGTCTCACAGCAGTGATGATGATGTAAGCGATCCATTTTCTAATTATAATTGTCCTAATACAGGACATGGCAGCAGCCGGTGACGCAGAGATAACTCCAGAGATGCAAGCGATGGCTATTGCCGAAGACGTGCTGGAGCGGCTGCCCGCCAAGATCCTAACGGGACCGTCGCATGAAGGCGACATCAAGGCTTCGGAAATGACGCCCATGTCTATTGTGGTCATACAGGAGGCCGCTCGGTATGAGCGGCTGGTTAACGTTGTTAGATCTAGCTCAAGGGCCGTCATTGGAGCTGTGCAGGGTAATATAATAATAATCAATTTTATTTTATTAAGAAAAGTATTAAAAAGTGCAATAAGGCTTTTACATTGGCCTGGTTAAGGTTACACTAGTCGATCATTCTTCCATACAAATGTAGTCTGGTGATTACTCCACTTTGACGATGTACGTTCAAAATAAAAATAAAAATCAATTTGTCTCATCATTATCTAGCACTGTATGAAAAAGAAAAAAAAAATGAGCGTCGAAAGTTCTATATTTCAACACAAATTTTATCGCATCTTTGGGCGGAAATAAATACCATAAGAAGAAGGAAAGTTTCAAAACGGCCTCCATACAGGGATAGATTAGTAATTCAACAATGCAAATAATTTTATTTTGAAAATATATATTTAGTATGTTTTTCATATCTAGTCTCCCAAAGTGTGTATTCGTATGCGAACTAACTTCTTGCTGCTCATAACAGCATCTATCTCTTTCGCACGTGTTGTCAGATGAGAAAGCATGCATTTTAACCTCGCGCACTAGGCACTAGGGGATCCTTAACTAGGCAAAGCTGTATCTTAGGCAGTTTCTCACCTTAGTTGTCTGTAATAGGTAATAGACCTTAACTGTTGTTAAGGCAAGGTTCGTGAAAAAGAAACTCGGCAGTTCTCGACACTCGTTCGTAAGTTTGTTTGAAATCGATAAACTCAAAAAGTACTTAACCGATTTTAAAAATTCTTTCACCTATGGAAAGCTACATTATTTCGGAGTGACAGGCTATTTCTTATCCCAAATACGGGTCCTTTGGGGTGGGTCGCGGTTGCGAAGCCTTCGAAGGGAATTCGGTTTCAGAAAATCTTATTAAATAAGCTGTTTTTTCAATAGTACTTCTTAGAGTGGAAAAACGTATAAAACCTCCAGTGGTCTGTGCATTGTCTACCAGGTGATCACAAAATGGGACTATAAAAACTTGTTGACCAATCAGAATACAGAAGAAATTTCATAAATGCATACATATTTCATCCAAAAGATACATTTCTTCATAATAATATTTTCCCATGTGTGTCCATGGTATAGGCGTGAGCGTTCTGAACGACATAACGGAGGAGGTGCTGACGAGCATGGTGCGCGGGCGCATCCCCGTGCTGTGGGCGGAAAAGAGCTACCCCTCGCTCAAGCCCTTCGCCTCCTACTTCAACGACCTACTAGCGAGGCTCGCATTCTTACAGGTATCGATAACCTGAATATATTTTATACTTATCTTTATAATAATTATTTCAACCGAAATATAGTCTTGGTTTTGGTTTTTTAGTTTAGGTCTTAACTGAATATAGGCTTCCTCTATAAGTCGGGTCACGTTCAGACATTTACAAGCGGTTCAGTGGCCTATTGTATTTGGACAGATTCGTGGTAGAAAAGGTTTCATGTAACTTAGGCCACAGGATAAAAACTTTATTTAGTATAGATAAGGATATGTTTAAATTAGGTATTCAATCTATAGCCCAATAAAATTGGCGAGCGTTGAGGGATTGACTGCTGCGCTGCATGTCGCGGGTTCGATTCCCGCATGAAACAAATATTTGTATGAATTGCAGATAGTTGTTCCGGCTCTGGTTGTTTGTGTATGTGAGTTTATATGTTTGTAAACGCACCCACGATACAGGAGAAATTCCTTGTATGGGAAAAAGTTAAAAAAGAAACAAACAAAAATGTAGTGTTCCTTTCAGAACATATTCAGATACTGGCCGCAGTAGGAACCGTGCCTGCGTTGTACTCACGCACGCGCGCACTTTCACATCAGACTCTGAACTCAGCCGTGTGATCATTCCACATGGCTGACTCCAGAAAGTGTTAGGGTAATTTCATCTCTATAGCGCGTTATGAATTTGAAGGTAAACATAAACATGCATTTAAAGAAGGTAAACATAAACGTATGTTCATAAAAAAGTAAATTTTGGCGATTGAATTCTAATTCAATGAAACGTAATTATAACCAGGTAAGTATTGGCCCTAGTAGCTTTAATTTTATGGTTAAAGTAACTTGACTTTTAAAAAAAGTCTATAGTTCAAGGAGTTATAGGTTTATCGTCATATCGGTAGAATATTAGATAGCTGGCAAGGCATGTCGTCGAAAAAGACGTAAATGACAGGTTCTGTCGGCGATATGTCCGTAGGTAAAAGACTCTGCTGGTGAAAAGGAAATAAATGAATCGTCCTGTCGACGAACAGTCCAATGGCGAATCGGTCTTAGGAGAGAGGTTGCTGAATCTGTGATAACCATAGCTTGTTCTAAACAAATGAGATTTGTGAGTTTCTCTTGATACCTTATTTATGTATATGAGGAAACATTCTCGAGCGTCCAGATTCGAGAATTCAATGCGGGACATGGCAAGAACCGCTGAGCGAATATTCATAACGTTTTTGCTGTGGAAATTTTCCAATCATCATGCAAGCTAGGCTTTACTGAGCAAGAGTAATGTTCTCAGCACTGGCACGAGTTCGGACCCCCAACGGTTTTCTGGTTGTCCGGTTTCTACTTCCCGCAAGCCTTCCTGACAGCCGCTCAGCAGAGCTACGCGCGCAAGTACAAGATACCAATCGACCAGCTCGCCTTCCACTACGAAGTAAGTAACTTCCACATGTGTCAAGATTTTACGGTTTAAGACATTTATTTTTCTCAAAAGATTACATTACTCACTTACAGAGAAAATACAATAATAAGTAAACTAAATAACCTATTAGCGTTTTTAGTAGGGTAGATGTTAAAAATGTTAGTGGAGATTTTTTGATTTTTTTATTATCAATAGTCTCGAGTTTGACCACTACCTCGCCTGATGGTAAGCAATGATGTGGCCTACGGTGAAGCACGGTTGTCTAGAAGTAACGTATTCACTCTTGACTTAAGACGACGACTAACGCCAACGACCTTGAGGGAATAAAACGCAAACTCGTTTCACACCCGCGCGACCCAAAATTTAGTGGTTTTTTGTACTTTCTTTGTTATTCTATGACTTAAAAAAAAAGCTTCAGATCAAAATGTAGATAATTAAATTGTCTTTGAGATGGTGTCGATTTCATTAAAATACGCCCAGCGGTTTTCGTGCGATTGTCGTATTTTTGTCCGTTTTAGACATAACTTTACAAATTAATAACACTATGTTATACGAATAAAACTCAAAATTTGCTGAGATCAAATTATTAAGAAAATAGTCTAATATAACATATATTTTTTTTCCAAAAAATTAGGACTCGTCGTTTAGACGTGATTCTCATTTTAAAATCAGCTACTCAAGGGAATCGGTGCCTTAAAGACCCCAAGGTTGTAGCTATCTTATCTAGCTAGCTAGTTTCTCCGGGAGGGAATTCTACTCCTTGGCTGTGCGCACAATGAAAGTATTAGCAAAACGCTTTGTGCGTATGGGTGGGATGTCCACCATGTACCGATAGCGCATGGCTGTACATCTTGTAGTCCGATGATGGAAAGGGCTAGGCGAAATCTAATTGTGCAGTTCCGACGCACACTCCCCAAAATGTAACCGATAAAAACTGACAGCTGGCAACTCGGCGTCGATGTTCGAGGCTCTGGAGCCTTGACGCGACCAGTGCATCGTTGCCAATAAGCCTCTTGGCCCGTCTGTCAATCGACTCAATGCATCAAGTTGGTATTTGGCAGATCCGTCCCAGAGGTGAGAGCAGTACTCCATGCACGACCGAACTTGCGCTATATACTAGTTGAGCAGCTGTTCAGGTGTGAAATACCGTCTCACCTTTGCAAGAATCCCCAACTTTTTGCAGTCAACTGAGCTTTCGCCTCAATTAATGAACCAAAATTAAGGGTTGATGTCACCGTAACACCAAGAAGTTCGAGATGGTCCGTTAACGGCACGGTTACACCACGGAAAGATGGAGCCGAGTGGAATTGGCTCTTCTTAGCGATAAAAAGACACGCCTGGGTCTTAGTAGCATTGAAACTGGCCAGAATGGCATCACCCAATTCGGAGACCGCCTTCATGGATAGATTCAAGCGTTCGACCATGGCCTCCCGGAGAGACCGAATCTGAGGCCCAGTAGTCCGTGCGTCGGACACGTATCTCTCAGCAACAGTGCTGTCGTCTGCGTACCCAAAGATCCCGGATTTTTAGCAGTTCATTAATGTGCAGCAAGAATAATGTTGCCGAGAGCACTGACCCGTGAGGGACTCCGGCGTTGATATCGAACTGACCGGACGAGCAGCCATCGATAACCACTCGGATGGATCTATCCCTCAGCAAGTCTTCAATCCAATAACACAGACCACTAGGCAGTCCGAAGGTAGGAAGCTTACCAATGAGGCTTTCGTGCCAGACCCTGTCGAAAGCCTTCGCGATGTCGAGGGAGACGGCTAGCGGTTCTCCGTGTTTCTCGATGGCCTCACTCCAGCTGTGAATGGCATACGCTAGAAGATCCCCAGGGACCGATTTCGGCGGAAGCCATATTGGCGGTCACTGAGAATGTCGTTTGCTTCTAGGTATGCCAGGAGCCTACCGTTGAGCACACGTTCCATACTCTTACAGAGGATGGACGTTACAGAGATGGGTCTTTAGTTGGCTGGGTCAGCTCGACTGCCCTTCTTGGGCACAGGCATGATACGTTGGCATGCTTCCAAGCCTTCGGTACTCTTCCAATCTCTATCGAAAGGCGATACAGGCGAGTCAAGATCGGAGACCATTCAGGCGCACAGGTTTTAAGCATAATTGCTGGTATCCCGTCAGGGCCACTGGCTTTGTTCACATCAATGCTACGCAGCACCCTACGCACGTCCTTTTGACGTCACACATCCATCAGGAGAAGGAGGAGGCTGCGCGCCATCAGAATTCAGATGCGAAGATTCCGCAAAAAGGCTGGCAAATAAGTTTGCCTTCTCCTCAGCGGAGTGGGCCAATGACCCGTCAGGTTTCAGCAGTGGTGGTAGTTAGGGGCGACAGAAGTTTGATTCGACCAGATTTAGCCAGGGACCAAAAGGCTTTGCTATCCGCTGGGTATGAAGCTAGTTTATGCCCGATTCTGCTAATGTGGTCAAACCGTGCTCTTCGCATCACCTTTTTGCAGGACTTGGCAGCCCTGTTGAAGGCTCTCTTCTTCTGACTCACGTCATTGTCACGCCTCGCGTGTTCGAGCGTCGACCCATGCCTGGTAAGCCATGTGTTTAATTGCGTCGGCGCGGTTACACTCGGCTCCATACCATGGTCTGTCGACGTGAGACATTGACGTCAGAGAATGGAATATAGTACTCCATTCCCCGACGCAACACATCTGTCACAGCGTCAGCGCACGACGATGGATCATCTGAAGAGAAGCAAGTAGGCTGCCAAGGATAGCATGCAAAGAAAGATCGCATCCCATCCCAATCTGCTGACTTGTACCGCCATACCCGCTGGGTGCCTCTTGGGCTGGGATCGGGTTGGGCGTAGACGGACACAGACTTCACCAGACAGTGGTCAGAACTACCCAAAGGTGAAGATATCGACACGGAGTATCTGTCTGGATATGCTGTCAGCAGAAGGTTCAAGCAATTGGCTGTGTGCGAATTGACATCTGGCACCCTCGTTGCCCTCTGGACCAGCTGGGTGAGATTTAGTGCTAGCGTAAGCTAGCGCTTCTCTCGCCCAGCATGATCAGTGTACTAGTGCACTGATCATGCTGGGCGAAAGGCTATGGGAAAAGCCAGTCCTGGTGGTGGGAATTAAAGTCCCAAGAGGTTGTGTATAGTTAGCGGCAAATCTCTTGGGATTGCTGCAATCGCATGTCTGTTTATTTTTTACACCATTTCATTACATACCTTCACGCCAGTATGCTCTAAACGGGTACGCAGAGGTGTACAGTTCACCCTGGTACACTCTCATTCCACTGGTGATGTTCAAGATAAATGTTATTCGTGTAATCTAATCTGGCATCACTGTGGGCATTATAGGTACTTACCTTACTATATAACATGTCATTTTTTAAAAAGTGAAAATTAAAAAACTTTTTTACAAAAATATAAAACCGACTTCCAAAAAAAACACTGCAAAGTAAAAATAGCTTCAATTTCGGAAGGCGGTGTCAAAAAACGAAGTAACGAAACCAGGAACACCGACTATAGCTCACACACATGGTCACATTGGCCCTCGGCTAATTTGGTCTCGGTTCACATTGTCTATAGCTTAGGACTATAGGACTTAGTCGCAGTCAAGAATTGGTCTGACAGATTTGGGGTGTCTGTAAACCCCTCAAAATCTCAGGCCATTGTGATCGGGAGCTCGTCCATGATGGTTCTGATGGTCATTAGCTCTCTTTCTCCTATTATTTTTAATGGTACCGTTATTTCCATCAGCCCTAGTGTAAACGATGTCGGTCTACATCTTAACTCAACGCTTGGCTGGCAAAGTCAGGTTTCTAGTGTCAGTCAACGGGACCTTACGTTGTCTGTACCGTTTGAGAAACTTTCTGCCTGCAAAAATGAAGACTATGCTTGTGCAGACTTTAATCTTCCCTATAATCAACTTTGGTGGCGTGTGCTACATTGACCTGATGTGGTATTCCTGGACCAGCTTGATAGGCTCCTAAACAATTGCATCCGGTTTATATCCAACCTAAGTAAAAATTACCATGTGTCGAGCTGCAGATCTGAGCTAAAATGGATGCCCATTAGGCAGAGATGAAATTTGCGCGTTTCGACCACGCTTTTCTCTCAACTCAATTCTCCAAGGAAGGGTTCCTTCTTATCTCATTCCTCACTTTCAATATCTGTCTACTTCACACGCTATGTATTTGCGTTCGTCTAACAATCTTCTCTTGCTGTGTCCTTCTCATACTTCTGACTTTATTAATTTTCTGCCTTTCATATTCAGTCCATTCTTCTCTAGAATACGCTACCTTCCGGTACCAGTCATATCAGGCGGCCACCAGTTAATATGCATTTAAGCGGAAGATTGCGGCATTATTTTCTACATCTATAGCACAGTCGTCTCAATAAAAAGGGGTGTCCAAAAATTAACGCAAGATTTGAATTTGCTGCCAATTGTGCAGTAAAGTGTTGGATACCCTAAAAATAAAACAATTCGGCAGCTGATAGTTTAGGGTTAGTAAAAATGGAGCATTACACGATGGAACAACGTGTCTTCATTATTGAACATGAGGCTGGTCAACCCGTGACTGTTACTGGCGCGACATGATAACACAGTTCATTTTACCGAAATTGTATGATATTGATGTGGCCAATATGTGGTTTCAACAAGACTGTACCGCATGCCATACAGCCCGTGAAACAATTCAACTGCATGAGACATTTCCAGGTCGTGTACTCTCTCGTTTCGGTGATCAGAATTGGCTCCCTAGATCGTGTGATTTAACACCATTCTTTTTATGGGGTTATTTGAAATCACAGGTCTATGTCAACAAGCCCACAACCACCCGTGTATTAAAGGAGGAAGAGGAGGAGGGAAGGAGGGGCTGCATCAACGAAATTCAGCCACATTTATGCAAAATGGTCATGGAAAATTTCGACAAACGAGTGCGTATGTGCATGCAAAACCGTGGAGGCCATTTGCCCGATGTGTTATTCCATAAATAACCCTATACTATGTAATTTATGATTCAATGAAAAAATAACAAGGAACAGACTAAAAACTGTGTTTTCTATTTAATTCAAATCTTGCGTTAATTTTGGGATACCCTTATAAGTATTTAGTATAGTAAATATATATATGTCGCATCCAGGGTGGCCGATGGGTATAGGGCATCCAACGTGGGCCAGGTCGGTGGGTACAATTGTGAAAATGAAATCACACAAGTTACAACGTCTTAGCTCTAAGGCGGTCAGTACTCATCTGCCATGATCTGCTCATGGTATAATAACATACTCCGTATACTTCGCCTGGTATGTTCTTCCCAGGATGGCCTAAGCCTACGTCACGATAAGTGTTACCATTGATTGTCCTTTTTAGAAAATTTTGGTACTGTCTCATGTAGTTAATGTAAATAAAATAAATTACTAACTAGCTTAACTATTTAGTAACTCATGTGATTCATCTATGTTCATCTATGTCATGTATATTTAGTGTTAAATTAATTTATATTTTGAATTATTAGTTCATAATTGCTTTGTTATGATAAAAAATGCATTTTGCTCGGGTATTTCAATAACTCACAGTAGCAACACATCGAATTGACAAGTGTCATACTGACAACTAGCTATTTCATCGCTATTGTCGTGTCACTCACACCTATAGCATTTTTTCTATCGGTGAGAAAAATACTGTGGCTCCCAAACATTTGTGATGAACCCGTGAACTTTAAAAGATACACAAGAAAAATTGTTAATTGTTTCGTAAACTGTAAAAACAGTAGTATAAAAGGCGGTGTAATATATTTTTTTCTTTTCCCAATGAAGAGACGCTATCATATGCGTGGCTTCAATATTGTAACTATAGGTCTACCAGAATCTCATGGCAAAAAGGGAAATAAAAATTTGTTGTATGCAATACTGGGAAAATTGGATCAAACGATCTTGATACTGTTTAATTTTTATTTATGTCTTTAGTATTAATGAACATGAGGTACCTATATTATAGTAGTCACAACGAATCTTTGTGTCTTTGAACTTGGTCCTGCCAACCATTGCGTAAGAAACAGTTTGTCATCGAGTATACTGCATAGAGTAAGCGAGATAGGACGATGACAAAAAAGACAAAATATATTTATTTCAACTGGGCCACCAAGCGGCACTTTTGAATGTCACAATTTAAATTTACATGGAATAAAAGTTGATTCTACCGTGCATTCGGAAAGTAGCTTGTTATGGAGAACAATGCACAAGAAACTCCGTAAGCTTATGTGACATACATAAGCGAGTGAAAGAGACAGTTATACAATGCTATCTTCACCTTCAAGATTGACACAAAAATAGCTACTGCGCGGGGTCTTGCAACAAATTAAGAGACACAAAGATCCACTGTGAGTATTATAGGTATGTGTATGAATAATGTTGTTATACATCGTGTTCTTAACATAGGAAAAATAAATCAATTGAATATTAATTTATGTACTAATTTATTATTTAGCATTTAAATCATTCTAATAACTTAAAACCTCATTCAGAACTAGAAAACTAGAATACGATTCCATGAACTCCACTGGCATTTCAAAAACTTGTATCTTTGTAGTTTTATGTCATCTCTCTCCATCAAAATGGTTCTTTTTCATTGGCATTTAACATATTCAAAACCAATCTCTTTATGTATAAAGTCTGTAAAAAAAAAAAAATTATCAAGTTACATAAAGTCATTCATCATCATCAGTATTCAGTCTATATATTTTTTTTTTATGTAAGTTTTATGGCCTGGTTGCTAGGACCTTTTAGCCACGTCTTTGGAAAGAGTTTTGGATCTTATATTTATTCTTTAGTATGCATTAGAATGCGGATGTAACAGATTCTAATGTTTTTTGGAGTATTTGGCAGCAAATTGTATCGAGTCAGTCTTCCCAGTAAGCTTTGCAGAGGCAGTCAATACTACAATAAAATACACCGCTCCACTATCCCGAGATCGCTTTTGTCAATGATTTTACAAATTGTCCAGTTGCGGAGACAGTTGAGACACAAAACTACACCAATAATATATCACAATATCCACTAGGAATCAATTTGCAAATAATATTAACAGCCACTGAACTTCACTCGACAAAATCCCGCCAAAAACTCTCGTCTATATACACGTCCCACTGCAGGGCGCAGATTATTACTTATTATTTTTCTTACGTCAAAGATTCTCAATCTCCGTTAAAATCAATATCTTGTCGAAGAATTAGTAACAGTTACATTACTGTTGCCATTTCCTTCCAGCCATCATTCGATGTGCCCTGACTTACGATTTACCATATAAAAGTAATGGAAAGAAATTAAAATTAAGTAAGAAAAATATAAATTAAACTAAAAGTATCAAAACAAGTCAGTCCAACTTACCGGTCCACTCTACGACGCACTTTAAAATCAAAGATTGAGTTTGATTTACGCCTTCTTCTTCCCTTATTTTATGATACACATTGAAAACAATATGTCTCGCATGAGATCGAAGTGGGTTTTTCGACATTTTCACAAAAATAACAAACTTTCAAGATAATATCAAAAAATTTCAGCAGCGGTTGACACATCAAGTACTTTGATTCGACAGGTGACAATTGACATTGCCATATGAAAAACACAATTTAAAAAAAATAAAAAATGCCATGAGATTCTGGTACACCTATAACTTCACCTAAAATAACTGGTATGTGCCTTTCATTAATTTATTATTTAATTTATATACGCGTTCCATAATTTAAGGCGTATTTGTGTCAATACGTCTTTACGCCCGAGCTTAACCTAACCTTATTAGTTTTTGACTTATTTTAGTCAAGTCAAGTTTTGTGAGTTTTCGTTCCGAAATAAATAAAAATACTAAAATGTACAATTAAAAGAAAGCAAAGTAAATAAATAAAAATGTATCATTTATGACGATATATTAAGAATTATAAAACATTTGTACTTAAATATTGTATTATTTTTATCTTTTTCCCCACTAAAAAATTTTGAGAACCGCAACGCAATTGATGACGTAGCCTTAGGCCAATCACGTGACCCAGCTGTCACGGGAAGAGACTACCATGTCTTGTTCTACCATGGTTCTGCCACAAAATAGTAAGTATACAGAAGGGCCACTCCCGCCGTTTAGAAAATTGACAGCTAAACTTGACAGATTCACTAGGGTTGCTACTATATTGACTCCGAATTAAAAAAAATTGTAGGTTGCCCAAGTTACAAACATAAATACAAAGATTCGTCTAAACATACATCTTAACATGCTTACATGCCTTAGAGGGTAGACAGGGCATCAAATACCCATTTAATTTCACGAATCATTTAATATTACGCCACATAGGACGAAGATTGGAGAGTAGCAAGACGTAGTAATAGTGTAATAATGATCCCACGTAAAACATTAAATTGTGAAAAGCACCAAGCTCGACAAAAATATTAATGGGAAAAACAGGTACCTAATAAAATAAAAAAACCAAAGATGATCTTAAACAAGAAGAAAATTATGCTGTGCTGTCGGAGGAAACATATTTGTAAGCTGTATGACTTGAACCTTATTATTATGACAAGTTCCCAATTTCGTCTATGAGCTTAAAATAATTTATTGTATTTAATTTATTATTATTATTTATTATATATATATATTTTTTTTTACCGGCATGTCCTAGAACCAAAAATTCGAAGACATGACATCCACCAACCCGCACTGGGCCCGCGTGGTGGATTACGGCCCATTCCCTCTCACAGAGAGGAGGCCTGTGTCCCAGCAGTGGGAACATTAATAGGCTGATGATGATGATGATAATGATGATTTTGATGATTTATTTATTTATTTAAATACCGATAAACTACCAATAAGTACCTTTATCCGCGGCCGCGTCATCTTTGCGATTCACGCCATCCGTCTCCCGGTACGTCTAGTACGGTCGTGCGTGTGATACCTAGGTGAATTTTGGTTTCTAGTGATTGGTGCGTCAAGATGGCTGGATTGCCTGGTTTGTATTTTTTACCTATAAAGTTTGTTGTCAGTTCCCAATTTCGACTATGGACTTAAAATAATTTATTATAATCCTAGTTAATGAATTACTAATTTGTCATCTTGAAAGATTTAACGACCTTTATCTATAACTTAAAAATAATTGAAAGAAAGAATTAAAAACAAAAAAGTAAATTCGGTCTGTAACAAATAATAAAGGAAACCAATCCAATGCAACCAACCTCGTTACAGTACTTAATGTATGAATGACGTGACAAACGCCTGCACAAAGCAATCATGACAACCGCGACTGAGCTCGGTCCAATATTGCCCAATATTCCCTGTAAAACCGAAATGTCAAAGTGAGAGTGGCCCCTCTGTCTGCGGCGCGCCGCCGCTTACGTACTTTGTGGTTCTGCTGTTCTCACCAAGCAAGTGGTTGGAAAAAAGCGCGCCAATGCGTAGTTGTTCTTGATTTGGCGCCAGGGGCGTGCTTGTGATTCGTTTTGACGTTCGTACTATTGACTAAACCCGACATATGTATGTTTATTTTAACTATATTTTTTTTTATTTTATTTTTCCAATTTTACTTCAATAATATAATTATTTATATATATTTTTAATGCACCTGCCATGTTCGCTCTCCACCACCCTAGGTTGTCGATAGATAATACCTCAGGCGATAGTCCGCCTATGTACCTATGTATTGCATGAAATTAATTAATTTTAATAAATAAACTAACTTCTGCCAACGACTTTGCCCGCGTGAAAGTTACCCCAAGGGAACATACTCCCGGAATAAAAAGTATCCTAGTAATCTCTCTGTGCCAAATTTCATCCAGACCGGCAGCCTAATTGTGTAAGTAAATTCGGCAAAGGAAACTAACTGACTAACTGTTTCTTTCCCAAAAACGACTTTTCGCAATACAAAAGTCGTTTTTGGGAAAGAAACAGATTGTTTCCTTTGCCGAATTCACTTACACAATTAGGCTGCCGTTCAGGCGTTCTGGCGTTAATGAGTAACAAACTTACATCAATCCATCCATCCTAACTTTCGCATTTATAATATTAGTAAAATTTTATTAACAATTGCAGAAATACATTCATATTCCATTCAAATTCTTGTTCACAGATACAGAAACAGTCGTTGAATGACATTACGGAGCCACCGGCAGAGGGCGTGTACATCCACGGACTGTTCATGGAGGGTGCGCGGTGGAACATGGATAACATGATCATCGACGAGTCTATCCCCAAGATACTGTACGACGATTTCCCGCCGGTCGGTATACACTTCACCCACCTTTTCATCAACACAGTTGCACTTTAAAACATAGTACAACAGATTTTGTAAAGTATTGGTTAATGTATGGTTTTTCTTTTTTGGATTCCTATCACGCCCGCACCTTCCGCCAGAGGAAGGCTGAGATCTCATTAGTTGCGTTGTCGCAGCGTATACACTGCGTCGTTTTACATTTATATTTTAGTGACATGTCATAATATGCGTTCTGTCGTCCCACGCGACGTTTCAAAGGATCGACGTACGAGAGACGAAGGGGGAAGGGTGATGCGCTGCGCTGTAGGAGCTCCATTCACGGAGATCTATTGTCAAATATGAAATCCACACTGAGACGCTCTTGCGTTGTGTATGTGTACAGATGTGGCATACGGTGCGTTGTTCCGTTGCGACGACGCAACGCACGAATGAGGCCTTAGCCTAATAACAAATATTCATCTTGTATAATGGTTACCACAGGTGTGGTTGATCCCTATCAAACGCGAGGACACCCCGACGGGCAACTTCTACAACTGCCCGCTGTACAAGACAGGCGACCGGCGCGGAGTGCTGTCCACCACGGGCCACTCCACCAACTACATCCTCTTCATGACGCTGCTCACCAAGATGGATCCCGACCACTGGGTCATGCGCGGCGTGGCCTTGCTCACGCAGCTGCCGTTCTAGAAGATTTACTCGATTTATGTCGAGGGGCTCTGCCGCAAAGACCTTATACGTATTTCTTACTACTAGACTGTTTAGCTAAAATGCAATCTATTATCATACGACTAGGTTAGCTCTTTCCTTATAAGCGGTAGCTAACCAAAAGCGGTCCTGGCGAGAGGGTTCCCGCTGGTAGTGTGTCCTTGTGTGACATCTTGCTAGCTCAAATAATCATTGGATTTGGTAGAAATGGTAGAAAATTTTATATTTTTAATTTTTATGTTATACCAAAACGAACGAATAAAAAAAATATTTAAATACGTTTCAAAGTCTATGAAACTTTGAAACGTATTTAAATATTTTTACAGTTCCTATAATTAATCAATTCATTGTATTAAAAAAAAAACATAAATACTGAGTAAGAGTAGTACTTTTAAATGTTTGGGCCTGGTAATACTAAATGTAAGACCACCAGGTTGGAGTTTTTGGCGGGATTTTTTCGAGTGAAGTTCAGCGGCATATTATTTGCAAATTGATTCCTAGTGGATATTGTGATATAAAATTGGTGTAGTTTTGTGTCTCAACTGTCTACGCAACTGGACAATATGTCAAATCATTGACAGAAGCGATCTCAGGATAGTGGAGCGGAGAATTTTATTGTAGTATTGACTACCTCCGCAAAGCTTACTGGGAAGGCTGACTCGATACAATTTGCTGCCAAATACTCCAAAAACCATTAGAATCTGTTACACCCGTATTCTAGTGCATACTAAAGAATGTTAAAATTGCACTGAAGACGAGGCGGTATGGTCCAAGACCTTAGCCTGCCCGAAAAGGGCGAACAAAAAAAAAAAACCAACAGGTTTGCGGCGTTTTTGGCGGGTTTGGGTTTTGTTAGTAAAATTCAGCGGCTGTTAATATTATTCGCAAATTGATTCCTAGTGGAATAAAATTGGTGTAGTTTTGTTTCTCAACTGTCTACTCAACTGGACAATATGTGAAATCATTGAGATCCTTTGGGGTATTTCAAAGCATCGTCTGAAGACTGCAGGATCATCTAACGCCTCTCCTTCATGAGCTTGAGAGTAAGATCAGAGAGTTTTTTTTCCTATCTATACGATGGGTCTTCAAGAATAAGACTTATGCAGACTTGGGATTTGAGGATTATCGAGTCCTCCCCGAATACACCATCGTAAACTGCTCAATTCCTCTTCGAGTTCGGTCATCTTATCGTCGGTTCGGAGTCCGGAGTGTGCGCGTGTTGTACGTTGCCATGTCCTGTCGTCGGTATTTGTTGGGGTAGCCGGATCTCGTCCGGGATTCTTTGCACCCCTTGCCATACCGTAACCTAGACCGCTACCGTAGTCGAGGTTAGGCAGGCTGCCGGGCACTAGGGGCTATGTTTTATTTGTGCTATTCATGGGGAGTGCTTTGCAGGCGGGTTGGCGATCCCAGTATGGTTGTTACAAATCCACAGAGAACGCTGCTGATCATTATCTGGTTTGTCCCTTAGTCGCCTCTTACGACACTAATGGAAAAACATACGATGTCAAAATTCTGTACGCTCGACACCGACTCGGTAAGTGACGTAGATTCCAAAAAATATACACACATTTTTTTTTTTCAATGTATTTGGTAGGTTTAGGTAGCGTAGTTAGGTAGCATAAATACATATATTGGGATACTTACACTATTGTTTTTACAATCAATTTGTCCCGTGTTATGTTTGGTCATGGTCACCTCATTAGAAAGAGACACACTACCAACGGGAGCCCTCTCGCTCGGACCGGTTTTTGCGCCATAGTGCACAGTCTAGTAGTAAGAAGTATAAGGTCTTTGCTCTGCCATCACTTTCAGAGTGTTGAGGTCAAATTCTGGCACTTGTATTGAAGAGCCCTTTGTATTGAATCTTAAGAAAAACCGGTTCGTGCCCTGGTGGTCAAATAGGCTCTGTGTTACCGAGTGCGAGTGTTGAGACGTTTAGGGGTTTGGGTAATTTTCACGTCGCTCGGGGAGGCTCATGCACGCCGAGCCTTCAGGGTGTTTAGGTGACATTGACAGTTGCACTTTGAACACGGTTCCTTGACAATTTTGATGACACTTCGCTTTAGCTCTTATAATTATTCACATGCTATGAGAGTGTTGGTAACCCCAGATTACAACGAAATTACGTCTCGAAAACTTTTAACACGCGGCATATTTATCTCGTCCTTTTTTTGTAGCCATGTTTTAACAATTTTTGAGAATTTATTTGAACAAAAAGACTACGTATATCATGTTTATTGTTTACAATGTTAAAACTGTTTTCATTTTTAGTACTTAATTATTATTTTTGTCGTAACTTGGTCTAGTCACCTAAGAAATAATGTCGATTTATGTTTAATTTATTCATTCGTTTGTTCGGTATCTGTGCAATTTGATTTATATTTTTTGTCTTAATTAATAATTTTATTAAATTTCCCGGTCACAACTATCGGGTTGCCAGGTATAAACAGGTAAATCTGTACTAGCATTTTGCAACGGTCTGTTTATTGAATGAAATTTAAATGAAATTAAAGATTATTTTATTCTGAAAACGGTGGTATAGGGTTGCCTGCGAAAAATCAGTCCAGAATTGCGGTTGTCGAATTTAAAAAAGTAAAATATTGCTCCGAGTGAATGTGTGCGACTACGACGACGAAGAGGACACAGCATAGCAGCTGTTTAAAGTCCGCTCACTTAAAGAAAGAGAGTGCGCATGCTATTTGGGCTTGGAAAAGAAAAGGATAGCGATAGACTCGTATATACTATGCATCATGTTGGAGTAGTTTATTATTTAAATGGAGAAATAGTTTTTTTTTTATAAAAATAAATAAATATAAATCTATAAATGTAAACAGAGAAATTGAAAGCAATTGAAACTATTGGAAAAAATTCAAAACACATAAAAGTGTTTTTTTTTAATCAGTACCCTGATCTAGTCTTGCAAATTTTATTTTTATTGTAAGAAGACAAAATAAAAAAAACAACAATTAAAAAATTACTTCTATTTATTGTAAAAAATTAGAAATACAAAAATAAAAAAAAAACAGAATCCGAGTCATCGGACATAAAACTACGATCTTCAACTTCTGAATCTTCTTCATCTATCATGTCATCATGTCTTCTATCTTTAAAGGTGTATGATCCCCAATGAATCCTACTGGTTTTAAATATTCATCCAAGAACCATCCGCAGTTCTCAGGCTCAAGTTTCACGCATATTGGATCCGTTGCATTATAGACCGATAGCGCTAGGTTTTGAGGTTTCAAAAATATTAAAGTTGTTTGTGTTTCGCATATAGTTTCCAGACCATTTGCCCAACCTAATACCTTAGTTTGTGTTATCTTGCATAGGTAGAAATTTAGGTATTTGTCTTTTTGACCAGTATTGGACGAAAAGAAAATTAGAGATGAAAATTTTACTATCACGATAATAACGAAGTAGTAACTGATGTACATAGGCATTTTGTGTCACATCTGTCCACGGCAATCCTAATACTTAACCAATACCTAACAAGTTGCCAAACTAGCTCTAAAAGAATATTACAATAGGTTAAATAGGTGTTACGCGTTTTAGAGTACTGATATCTGTTGGTTAAAATATTTCGTGTCGAATTCATCCACGACTTTTATAGATATTTTATTTTTTTATTACAACATCCTGTGAAATCCACAAAAGAAAATGCAAGTTATTAGAGTTTACGTGTTTTTGATTATTATGGTGTAACAAAACATTGTGCATAATTTGTGTCGTTTTTATCCACGAAATCTTATTATTTAAAAAAAATACTAGACTTCTTCGCACGAAGGGTGAGCGCGGCGAAAAGCGCGGGAACGCGCGCGGCGGGTGCCGGCCAGCCAGACTTGCGTCGCGTATATTTATTTACATTAGGTCTTTGCAAGTTGCAACAAACAAGTGCGTACGTTATATATGATGTATTTGATTGATTATTACACACTTGCACTAAAAACTTAACTAAGAATTAGTTGCTAACACGAGGTTAAATTGACAATATTGTATAACAAACTGTCAATTTAACCTAGTGTTAGCAACTAACTCTGAGTTAAGTTTTTTGTGCAAGTGGGCCTTAAAAGTTAGTGAAGCAGTGAAAGACTAAAATGGAATATAATCGGAATATAATAAATGTGTTATATCGACACACAATATGAAGAACATTGTAACTCAATTTGGCATGGTTTTCAACACAGTTTAACGCGACTTTTTTTATTTTACAACTGCAGCCATAAGTTGTTCTGTACAATTTTAGGTTTCATGTTAATAATTTTAATTGCTTTTTCAGTTTTAATAAAACCACTGCAAGTATGATTTTTGATTTGATATGATTTTTGATGTACAGATTTTAAGCATTTTTAATATGAAAAGCATTGTAACTACCGTTACAATGGCGTCATGAAAACATTTGAAAGATTTTTCTGTGAATATTATTTTATCTTATTGTGCGATTTCGATTATACCGAAAAAAAATATATTTGATAAACATTATTAGCAATAATTACAATGTGTGTCAATGTTACATTCGGATAAAACAGAAATGATAGTACTATGGAAAAGCTAATAAAACTCGATTTTTAATCATTATTGTAATTCAATCAATATTCACAACGCTTCGGGTTCTGGTGGACACAGGTCTGGATAAAAGTATAAATGCCTATATCTATATGTATTAGCTAAGATAATTTTAAAGATTCAATTATTATGTACTTACTGTATATTCAGCACTAAAATTAAGAAATTCTTCGTTATATTTTTTATTCAAAACTGTCACTTTTTTGTAGCACGTGGTATGATAACCTACAAATTGTAGAGACGCACTGGGTAGCTCAACAAAATTGTATTTAAAGTGTTTTTTTTTACGAAAAGCTAACTTTAATACACAGTTTTTAAAAGTTTCATCATTAAAATCAATTATTTCATCATCCGATCGACACAAAAAACACTTTTTTGCCATTTTTCCAACAATAAATAGTAGCACGTTTTTTCAATTGTATTTATAGCGACACTCTACTCCAAAATGATGCATAGTATATACGAGTCAATCGCTATCCTTTTCTTTTCCAAGCCCAAATAGCATGCGCACTCTCTTTCTTTAAATTGGCGGACTTTAAACAGCTGCTATGCTGTGTCCTCTTCTATCGCATGGGATGGTCGGTTGGGACATCTCAATCGCACACATTCACTCGGAGCAATATTTTACTTTTTAAAATTCGACAACCGCAATTCTGGACTGATTTTTCGCAGGCAACCCTATACCACCGTGTTCAGAATAAAATAATCTTTAATTTCATTTAAATTTCATTCAATAAACAGACCGTTGCAAAATGCTAGTACAGATTTACCTGTTTATACCTGGCAACCCGATAGTTGTGACCGGAAAAGAATAGGCAACCTAACGTTTGCATATTCTATGGGCTTCATACTTTCGATTGGTATAGAATTTATCTAATAATCATACCGGTGAAATGTTTAAAAAAATATTTTCTTTTAATTATTAATTAAACATACTCTGGACTGAAATTTGCTAGGCAACCCATATGGATTATATTTATTGACATATTAAATTAAATATAAAATACGTTTCATTAAATAAGCATCTCGGTGAAGGTCGTTTTATAACGGGATCTTATACTATATATGAATCAATTCATTTGTGCACAAATTATTTTTAGCAAGTAAAACCCACTTACGTTTTATACCAAATTCTTTTCGTTTAGGTTTCATACAATTCTTATTCGTCAACGTATCTTATTTTTCTGCGGAATGGCTTCTTTTTACTGTATTTTAACTTATTAGAAACATTTGAAAATACAACATATATCATGGTTATTGTTTACCGTTTCTTTTCGTTTAGGTTTCATACAATTTGTATTCGTCAACGTATCTTATTTTTCTACGGAATGGCTACATTTTACTGTATTTTAACTTATTACAAACATTTGAAAATACAACATATATCATGGTTATTGTTTACCGTTTCTTTACGTTTAGGTTTCATACAATTCTTATTCGTCAACGTATCTTATTTTTTTGCGGAATGGCTACTTTTTACTGTATTTTAACTTATAAGAAACATTTGAAAAGACAACATATGTCATGATTATTGTTTACCGTTTGTTTTCGTTTAGGTTACATACAACTGTTATTCGTCAACGTATCTTATTTTTCTGCGGAATGGCTTCTTTTTACTGTATTTTAACTGTATTTTAACTTATTAGAAACATTTGAAAATACAACATATATCATGGTTATTGTTTACCGTTTCTTTTCGTTTAGGTTTCATACAATTTGTATTCGTCAACGTATCTTATTTTTCTACGGAATGGCTACTTTTTACTGTATTTTAACTTATTAGAAACATTTGAAAAGACTACATATATCATAGTTATTGTTTACCAATGTAATTATTTTTTATTGTTAATACTTATAATTTTTGGCGTAACTTGGTCTAGTCACCTAAGAAATAATGTCGATTTATGTTTAATTTATTCATTAGTTGGTTCTGTATGTGGAATTTTAAGTCTTAATTAATAACTTGATGATAGTTTTTTTAAATTAAATCTGTGAAAGATTTACAGCCAGCGACAGATACGAATCGGCTATACTTTCATTTTTAAACCTAAATAAATATATTTCTGTACATAATCGAATAAAGAACCCTCAAATTAGTACTAAAATTAGAGCCTTACTTATCTTACTAAATGTGAGGCCAAACGATCGTATTTTTTTTAAGCTGTGAGTCGCGTAAAATGAGTCGTGGAATTTACGCAGCATTCGATTTCATACTAAAGTCTTGTTTGTACCACACGGCGACGCAAAACTAAGTAAAATATTCCAGTAGAATGTAAATTACGCTTCTTCCTCGTGGTCAAACTATTTTGTCAAACTGATTTGACCAAGAGGAAAAAAATTCCCGTTGGTCAAACCTCTAGGACAGGTAACTCTTTTTTCATTTGACTTATCTTGTTGCGTACAGTGAAGACTAAAATTTACAATAATAATATGTCATTCTCATTTTCTTGTTTTGTTTGCATTCATTATTGCGGTGTTACATTAAATGAATCTAAATGGATTTTAAGAAAGAAAAAGTGTCACGGGTCTATAACTTTGAACGTAAAAATAATATTTATAGAATTTATACTATACATTACCTTTATAATTTAATATTGTGTAAGCTTTACGCACTATAATACAAATCTATTGTTTTTCTCTTAGAACGACCAAATAATTAAAAATAAGGATCACATAAATGTATAGCCGATTACGGCAAGTACGAACTGGATGAAGCGATAGACGATAAAAAAAAAGACAACATTAACGTGTCTGCCTATTCCGCAGTTATATCGCGAAACAAAGAATACACTTATGGATAGAGGTCTTAACTTTTGTGGAAACAATACCATCATTGGCCAACATTAAAAATACTTTATGTTTAAGTAGGAGCAAAACATGCTTCAGTAAATTAGCAGAAGTCAGTATTCCTGACCAACTACAGTTTTTTCTTCTGGCGGAATACGCAACGCAAACTTCTAAAATTCTTGTTTTTTGCTCCGAAAAAGGAAAAGTTTTGTTGGCAAAATCAAATAAGTTATGTTGTGATGGCACATTATTTAGCTGCCCGAAGCCATTCAAACAAATGTATAGTATAATACATGCTGATATGGCCCAGTCAGCGTCAACTACGAATATAATTCCAGCAGCGTATGCCTTGATGACTGATAAAAAAGAGGAGAGTTATACTGCATTATTACAGATAATAAAAGCCCAAATTCCGCAGTGTACACCAATAAAAATTGATATTGATTTTGAAACCGCGTCCAGCAATGCTTTGGTACAGATTTTCTCTAGCCTCAAAATAATAAAATAAAATCATTTTACCAAAAGTCTATGGAAAAGAGCGAGAAAATTATAAATGAAGACTAAAATTCAAAAAAGAGTTGTGGGACTTTGTTCAGCTCTCCCTCTATTACCTGTAGACGAGATTGACGCTGGCTGGGAGTACATCCTATCGGAAAGTCCCAGAAACAATAAAATCGAAGGTCCTTTTTTTTTTTTTCTTTAAAAAGAAAACGTTGCCCCACACTAGGAATTTCTTCCTGTATCGTGGGTGCGTTTACAAACATATAAACTCACATACACAACACCCAGAGCCGGAACAACTATATGTAGGTCATACAAATATTTTGAAAAAAAGTGGTTGAAAGACAAAGGCAATCAGAGTCAAATTAGAGTGGTCAGTATTTGGTGAGAGACAAAGAAGCAATAACACTGTAGAAACAGCACAGCTAAATCATGATATGAAAAAAAACATCGTCAAATCACAATAGCTTGTCTATGGTTGACATTGCTGAAAGAAAATGGAGGATGATGACAACGAACCGTCCCCGCGCCGAAACGAGCATATTAACAGAGATGATTTCATAATGAAATAAATGCCAATTACAATTTTTGCATAAAGAAATAAGTATCGGTAATTTTCTTGACAAATTACGCTGACGCTTTTTTCTATAAGCAAAAATTGTAAATTGGCATTTCCTTATGACTTGGCATTTTATTATATTATAATTTAATTTTTTTAAAGGACTGTACTTTTCTTAAACCATAACAGTTTGACCACAGGGAAAAACTATTCCTTGTGGTCAAATCAGTTTGACAAAATAGTTTGACCACGAGGAAGAACCGGTAAATTACGCCACTCATAAGATTACGTTCGTTTTGCCTCACCCTTAAAACCGATTCACAATTATATTTAAAAAACCGGCCAAGTGCGAGTCGGTCTCGCGCACGAAGGGTTCCGTACCATTACCGCAAAAAACGGCAAAAAAACACGTTTTTTGTATGGGAGCCCACTTAAATATTTAATTTATTCTGTTTTTAGTATTTGTTGTTATAGCGGCAACAGAAATACATAATCTGTGAAAATGTCAACAGTCTAGCTGTCACGGTTCATGAGATACAGCCTGGTGACAGACAGACAGACAGACAGACAGGCAGACAGACAGACAGACAGACGGACCGCGGAGTCTTAGTAATAGGTTTCCGTTTTTACCCTTTGGGTACGGAACCCTAAAAAGCGAAGGAAATCTCTAACATAACATGACATGAAATTTGCCGGTCTAACTATTCTGATTTGCCTGTAATCTTACTATTATACTAACATTAAAAAAAAAACTTAAAATTCTTGTACAAATTGCTTTCATCATGTATAATACTAAGTTTCTGCCGATTTTTTTATTGGGTTTCATTAAATAGCCGTCAACGTTATGGCCTATCCTATATTTTATGATACGCGTATCGTTCGTTTTTCTTTAGAATGGCTACTTTTACTACATATTTACAACTTATAAAAAAATATTTGAAAAGACAGTATAATATTTACAGCGGATCTTTGCCTCTGAAGTTGGCTCTGTCAACTATTGCGCAAGAAACAGTTTAACTGCATAGAGTAAGCGAGATAGGATGATGACAAACGTAAGCTAGTGAAAGAGACAGTTATACAATACTATCTTCACCTTCAACGTTGAAACTAAAATAGCTACTGCGCAGGCTCTAGCAGCCAATTCAGAGACACAAAGATCTGTTGTGAATATTATATTCATTCATATTCATCTTAGTTATTCGTTGTTAACTTTAAGTATGTGTTCTTAGTAATTATTTATGTCCGTAAGGATTGAGGAGCCACTTTCTGTATCTTAATGAAATTAATTTACTTATTTAGTAGTAAGTTTAAAAATTTTGTAGGTTCGATCCTCGATTTTGTAGTATAATACTTCAAAAGTTATATGGACATAAAGGTGGCTCCTCAATCTAAATGTTTGGATTGAGGAGCCACGTCAGAACTAAGAACATCATGGATTAATATTTATCATTATTAGGTATGATTTTGTAGTATTTGAGAGTATTTAGTAGACAAAATCTGAGCTCGGTTGGATTAAAATTAAAAAAGTTATCATACATTATATGTGGCTCCTCAGACCATACATACGACTCGTCAGTTTTCAAAGAAGCAGTAGTTCAATTAATGCGCAATTTCTTCGTCATTTAGTAGTAAGTATATTAGATTTGTAGGACAAGAATCAGTAATTAAAAATGAGTGCATTGGGAGATATGGCACATTTTAACTGGCTCCTCAATTGAGATGCTTCGGTAAATAGATTTTCCTCTAATATAATGACACTTGTGCTGAAATTTGATAAAAAAAACCATCTTATTCTGTATAAATATATACTAAATGTACGTATAATCCTGCCATAAAAAAGTAAATATCTACGAAGTTATTAGCAATCCTTTAATTTCCTATCAAATTCTTTTGTAGGGTGTCCATGAATAAATTACATTTTTCTTCTCGTTTCCTGGCTTTAACAAAAACACAAATAGAAAACTATTTGTTTTTAAATTTAATTTCAACTTGTTATTGAAATCCCTGACGGTACAACTGATTGAATATTATTAATTTTCCTGTCTATTCCATTTACAAATTAGTCTCCATTCTCACTAGGTATAAAATATTAAAAATAAATTACGGTCACCAATTCAATGTGTAATAAGAAAAAAAAGATAAATGTATGAATTATTCTAAAGATTTCGCGCCAACGTCTTTTTGGGTTCCGTAGCCAACAAGGAACCCTTATAGTTTCGCTGTGTCCGTTTGTCCGTCCGCAGCTTAGCTCAGAGACTCTTGGTACTATAAAGCTATAATTTGGCATGGATATACATATTAATCACTCCGACAAAATATTGTTTTTTTTTTCTCGTATTTTCCGTAAGTGGGATATCGATGAATAGGCCTTTATGAATAGTACATTATTGTATAGCCGGGAAATAGGCAATTGCAGGTCGAGTATGAGTTTGAAGGACGAGCCGTAGGCGAGGACTTCACTAATACGAGAAAGGCAATTGCCAAAATAAAATTTGTAAAAAATGGCAATCTATGCGATTCTATACCCGTCGGTAAAAGTTCTGTTAAAGTGGATTTGACCAACACATGCTGCTTTGATTCAGTCATGCATTTCTTAAGTATGGCATTTATTCAAAGTAGAAGTTTTCAAGAAACATTAAACACATACTCTTATGATTTAATTTCTCAATATATTAAAATTTTATCAGATCCTTTTGCTAATGACTGTGATATATACAAAATGAGATCCGAAATAGGCGTGCTATATTTTGATACAAGAGAAAACCACTGTGAATTTGCTTGTAATGTGTCCTTCATTTTTGAACATATAGCTTTGAAGTATTGTTTTAGTGCAATTTTCAGTAAAAAGTGTACCAATGATTTATGCCAATTTATCCCAATATCTAGGCAGATCGCATTTTTGCCTTTAAACCTAAATATAATTTCTGTTTTCGGCATCCAAAGTTTAGAAGAGGCAATTTGTATTGCAGAAGAAAAAAACGTTTGTACGGCTTGTAACCACCAAACAATGTGCAAATATGCTCTATCAAACACAGTTTCATTTGAACTAAATGTTTGTACGAAGTTTCGAGTAAACGAGGTACCAGAATCTATAATGATTACAAGTAGATCATATACATTAATAGGCGTTATAGAATTTATACCTGGAATTGGCGAAGCTGGCATGGGCCACTATAAATGTCACTACCCAATGAAGGATGAGATGTTTTGTTACGACGACTATGATTCTCACTGTAAAATTCGTAAAAGCACCGACCAACCAATATTAATTCATTCTTTAACTTATGTAGAAATTGATTTAAATACCTAAAACATATGAAGAATATCTGTAAATACCTACCTAAAACATATGAAGAATATCTGTAAATACCTACCTATATTTCTATACTGCCGATTTGTTAAAAATTAAAATTCAAAAACTTGTCATCCTGGTTTCATTCATATAACATGGTCACCCTTAATAGTGAATTCTTAAGGAATATCGAAAAGTAATTTGTTTTTCAGATACCGAATATATACAATGTTGATCTCTACTTAAGTATTAAGTAGACATTCATACTAAATGTTAGTGTCTCTGGTTTTTGATTCCGTTGTAATCTCAGGTAGGTACACTAACGTCAGGATTGAGGAGCCAGTTAAAATGTGCCATATCTCCCAATGCACTTATTTTTAATTACTGATTCTTGTCCTACAAATCTAATATACTTACTACTAAATGACGAAGAAATTGCGCATTAATTGAACTACTGCTTCTTTGAAAACTGACGAGTCGTATGTATGGTCTGAGGAGCCACATATAATGTATGATAACTTTTTTAATTTTAATCCAACCGAGCTCAGATTTTGTCTACTAAATACTCTCAAATACTACAAAATCATACCTAATAATGATAAATATTAATCCATGATGTTCTTAGTTCTGACGTGGCTCCTCAATCCAAACATTTAGATTGAGGAGCCACCTTTATGTCCATATAACTTTTGAAGTATTATACTACAAAATCGAGGATCGAACCTACAAAATTTTTAAACTTACTACTAAATAAGTAAATTAATTTCATTAAGATACAAAAAGTGGCTCCTCAATCCTTACGGACATAATTATTTTTGTCGAAACTTGGTCTAGTCACCTAAGAAATAATGTCAATTTATGTTTAATTTATTCATTAGTTTGTTCTCTATGTGGAATGCGATTTATATTTTATGTCTTAATAAAATTATATGTTGATAAATTTGTTGTTTTAACTTTTATGCCTTTGTCCTGCTTCGAAACCCTCTTCATAAGATTTGATTAATTTATTGTACACAAAACAATTCACAAACCACAAAGAACTTTTAATAAAATGTTACAACTTGCAACCCCGCCCGACCAGTTACGTTGAAGCAACCACTACCCCTAGTGTTTAATTTTAAATGTTTGTGTGGGTGTTATCCAAAATGACAGTATTTTACGAGTCTTCTTATTATTTCTGAAGGTCGTGCCCATCTTGGAAAATGTTGACGAATACGCTGACAACCGATTTTAGTAGTAGGTACTTTAAAATAATTTATTTATTTAGGACAATATTAACACGAAGCGTATTTTCAGTATAAACATTTTCTTATGTCCCTCGGCAAACTTCGTCTTTCGTCAGTCGTCGGATTTCTATCAGTTGCTCCATAGACTACTATTATATACTGAATTGTCCTTTACACTTGGTACAGACCAGTCCAAAGACCTTATACTTCTTACTACTAGACTGTGCACTATGGCGCAAAAAACGGTCCGAGCGAGAGGGCTCCCGTTGGTAGTGTGTCACTTTCTAATGAGGTGACCATGACCAAACATATCAAGGGACAAATTCATTGTAAAAACAATAGTGTAAGTATCCCGATATATGTATATATCCTACCTAACTACGCTACCTAAACCTACCAAATTCAAGGAAAAAAAAAGAAACGTGTGTATATTTTTGGGAATCTACATCACTTACCGTATGGTGTCGGGCATACAGAATTTCAACAGCCCATGTTTTTCCATTGGTGTCATAAGAGGCGACTAAGGGACAAACCAGAGAATGGGCAGCAGCGTTCTCTGTGCATTTGTAACAACCATACTGGGATCGCCAACCCGCCTGCAAAGCACTCCCCATGAGTAGCACAAATAAAACATAGCCCTTAGTGCCCGGCAGCCTGCCTACCCTCGACTACGGTAGCGATCTAGGTTAAGGTATGGCAAGGGGTGCAAAGAATCCCGGACGAGATCCGGCTACCCCAACAAATACCGACAACAGGACCTGGCAACGTACAACACGCGCACACTCCGGACTCCGGACCGACGATAAGATCACCGAACTCGAAGAGGAATTGAGCAGTTTACGATGGAGTATTATAGGGTTATCTGAAGTTCGAAGAGAGGGGGGGACTCGATAACCCTCAAATCCCAAGTCTGGAAAAGTCTTGTTCTTCAAGACCCATCGTATAGATAGGAACAAAAAGCTCTCTGATCTTACTCTCAAGCTCATGAAGGAGAGGCGTGAGATGATCCTGCAGTCTTCAGACGATGCTTTGAAATACCCCAAAGGATCTCAATTATTTCACTTAATGTCCAGTTGCGTAGACAGTTGAGAAACTTAACTTCACTAATTTTGAATAAAATTGGTGAAGTTCGTTGAATCGGTAGTGGAATCACTAGGAATCAATTTGCGAATAATATTAACAGCCGCTGAATTTTACTCGAACAAAACCCGCCAAAAACTCCACAAACCTGGTGGTCCTACATTTAGTATTACCAGGCCCAAACATTTAAAAGTACTACTCTTACACAGTATTAATGAATTATTTTTTAAATACAATCAATTGATGAATTAAAGGAACTGTAAAAATATTTAAATACGCTTCAAAGTTTCATAGACTTTGAAACGTATTTAAATATATTTTTTATTCGTTCGTTTTGGTATTACATAAAAAAGAAAATATAAAATTTTCTACCATTTCTACCAAACCCAATGATTAGTTGAGCTGGCAAGATGTCAGACAAGGACACACTACCAGCGGGCACCCTCTCGCTCAGGACCGCTTTTGGTTAGCTACCGCTTATAAGGGAATAGCTAACCTAGATGTATGGTAATAGATTTCATTTTAGCTATACAAAAATTTTTGGTACACAGTCTAGTAGTAAGAAATACGTATAAGGTCTTTGGACCAGTCACTCTCAATCAACTTAAAAGTATATAAAGTTGTTAATACTCTTTTAACATAATGTAATTTATTTTTAAAATTGTAGGAAACCTGCTATTTTCGAGTTTCTAAAAAGGAGGCAGAGGCCCTAGCACGAGTTTCTGCGTAATTGGATCGACTACGTTAACGTATCGCCTCCGACAATTTTTGTATGCAAAATGAATCAGCGCCATGTGTCCGTATTTGCAACTAACAAATCGGTAGCACAAGTTTTTGACAATTGCCTTCGTATCGAGTTTACGTATTTACGTCGCGTTAACGCTCCCAATGTATGGGAATCGGTAGCACAAGTTTTCATTTTGACATGTAGTATCGAGTTTTACGCAAGGTGTGACGAAAGCACGTCGAAAACTATCTCACTGACATTTTCTTGGTGAGACATTTCACGTCAAATAATTTTCCGTATTTATTTCGGTATTTTTACAATATTATGCCATTTAATTATGAAGAAAAGGGGAAGGCATGCTGTCTATTGATTATCTTACGTCCTTTTTTAATAAATAGGCTAGGAGAAGATGTTAAACGAGGTAGGTAACATTTTCATTTTCTTTGTGAACAAACAGTAATAGTTTCTTAAAATAAACCATTTCTATAAGTTATTGATGCTAACCACACATAGAGCGGCCTTCCTGCCGTGGTGGAGTATGATCTCTTGCGCGTTATTCGCCGCAACTCTACGTTTTTCTAGCGGTGCTCAATAATTATCATAACTCATTCATTGGACTCATTTGAAGATTCATGAATTGAAGAAAACGGCTATGCTTTATAAATTAGAGATTATCCCAATACTAGTATGCACGTATGCCTATATATTATGCAACCGGTTTATACCGGTATAAAAAGATAGTTTGGAAATATGGGTTAGAATTTGGGATATACAACATAGACAGCTAAAATGTTCTTGACTTCCCTATTAACAACAATACAATCCTAAAATGTATTAATATAACATCTTCTTCAGCAGATCTTGTGGCAATGGTTGCAGTTTGCAGTATTTTATGTAGCAAAAACCGTAATGCGTTCTACAAGTCTAGCTAGTCTGTCGATGATAAACACAGACAGATGTACAACAAAAGAGAGAACTAGGACTAAAATGAAATAGAATCCCTTCGCAGCGTGACGAACGGTCTAGTATAAAGACCTGCCATCGTAATTGCCACCTGCCAGCCAATGTTCCAGAATCCAGAGTAATCCTTATGAGACGAGAAATCGATGCAGAGAATGGACTATGATAGGACTCTCCTTCAAAACTATATAATCAAATCCTAAGTCATATCGTTCCGCACAGTCATTCGTACGCATAGTACATGGAAAGCCTTGTTGGCTCACTCAGCCTGTTTTTATTAAAAAAATCCTACTTGTTGATATTTATTGAATTTGTTATATTTCTAACATGTATATAAGTAGCCGTGAATTGACTAGGTAACTAACTAAGCTATAAATGTGATAATAAATACCTAAATAAACAGAAACTATATGTTTTACCTGATTTTCCTAATCCAAACATACATAAACTAACGCTTTTTTCGGATAGGGGTAAGTAGGTAGAAACTACAGAATGCCACATGCTACGTAATATACACGTTTATACAGCTACACGCACGCTGGCCTTTCTGAAGAACATCACAATAAGATCTGTTGCGGACGGTACCTGGGCCGGGTGGTGTAAGTACCCACGGTTTCCGTGGGATAGTATCCCACTGTTGTTTGACGTTCTTTCCATTCTCTGAGTCCGGCGACTCTGCTGGTGGCACACGCCACCACGCACCCCTGAATGAGTGGTAGGTATTACGAGGACGACCCACATACAAGAGCCACGTTTTGACCAAAGAAATAAAACGCTGGCTTTTTCTTGAAAAATCTTGTTGCATGTGATTTAGGCCATTTTTTTGCGTTCGTCTTTACTTCGCTGAAATCTTTAGAGCCTTATTTAATAAACCTTTTAAACATACATTATTTAATACCTTTTAATTGATTGTTTACTTAGTATACACAACCCTTATTGACATCGACAATAATAATTACACATTTTATACCTTTGTTCGCATTAGAATTAAAAAGTTCGTAGAATAATGACATCAATAAGTAAAATTTAAAAAAACCCCGACACATTTATCTTGCCTAAACACCCCGATTCAAGCAGTCAACGACCATAACTTGTAAACGGCTGAACCGATTTTATTCAAACATAGCTAAGAACACTCTTGGCGAAATCACCTATCAAACGAAAACAAAATCCGTTCATCCGTTTAGGCGCTATGATGCCACAGACAGACACACAGGTACACAGATACACAGGTACACACCAACACAGCAACACACGTGAAACTTATAACACTCGTATTTTTCCGGCGGGGGTTGAAATTCCGGTTTGGTACACTTTAATTACATTGAATGAGCGAATATCGCGTAAACGTGTGGACCGATTTACATTATTCAAACGGATAAAATGGTTCTACGTCTAGACCTTTCATTTGACACCAAAATCGTTGAAATATCCCTATAAACAAAAATCATGTTTTCAAGTAAAGTAATTATTCGACACTGAACACATCACAAAATTTCTTTAAAAACTGGCCTAGTGCGAGTCGGACTCGCGCACGAAGGTTTCCGTACCATTATCGCAAAAAAATAACAAAAATGTCACGTTTGTTGTACGGGAGCCCTACTTAAATATTTATTTTATTCTGTTTTTAGTATGTGTTGGTATAGCGGCAACAGAAATTCATCATCTGTAAAAATTGCAGCTGTCTAGCTATCACGGTTCATGAGATACAGCCTGGTGACAGACAGACACGGATCGTGAAGTCTTAGTAATAGGGTCCCGTTTTTACCCTTTGGGTACGAAACTCTAAATACTATCTTTTATCTCTATCTAACTCTCTCTATTTATCTTCTCAAGATGGTCAAACCATCTCAGAATACCTACGATTTTCAATTAATACATCTTTGTTTAAACCACAACGTTGTCTTGTTACATCTTCTCTATCTCATCATCGTTCTTCAATCTCTAATTAAAAATTACTTAACACATAGGTACTTCCTATTCTAAACTTTTTTTTTTTGCTATATTTGTACAAGGTAATCTCTGAAAGGAAACGCCTGCCGTTCCCACCGCTACGTGTAGCAGTAAAAACTTTATGGGCTGATCATGAATCTACATAATGCATTGATTAAATAAAATACAGATTTAATTAACAACTTTGTATTATATAATGTTCTTGTAACTTTGTTTTAATCATAATTAATTGGTAGAGCATGTAAGATTCCAACCATAGCTCATAGCTGCTCCAAACGCTTGAAATAGCATGAAGAGCATTTGTACCAAAACGGTTGTAAATATGTAGATACTTTTTAATGTCGTAAGTTATAAAATATTCCCCCAATTCCTTCGTTGGATGTCACTATTGCACAAAGAGACGTATAGTTTGCCGTGGGCTTTGAAGACATCACGGCTGCAGTCTTGTAGACGATGGTGCAAGCGATCGGCATGGCTTGTCTTCTCTTAGTGGCAATGCTGGTTAATATTGTTGCGGTTTCTAGAAAGGCTTTTGGCTAGTACCAGGAATATTTTACTTGTCATCTCCTGTTGGTAAAAGAAGTTGATATAGAACAAAATACAAAGATTCTGAAACTAAATACAACATTGTTGGTCGTGCAGTGTTATTGGACCTTTCCATTAGGAATTCCTTAGTGGCAACCCGGGAGTCTCACTCTGTGTGCTGTGTACGGCAATAGACCCGCCTCTTACTACAGGAGACCTCATGGAATTGAGCGGATGAAGCGCATTTTGCATAATTGTATAAATCTGTGCAAGAAACTTACTTGTTTGCTTCTTTATGAAGTTCACCATGATGATGAACCGAGTGAAACAAGTAATTTTGGGATTTATTAATTCTAAAATCACAGAACCGTCGTACGTAACAGATTTAATCTAAAAGCTGGTAAATTAAAATAATTATTTGAAATGCCAATAAACAACAATAGACGTTTACACCTTAGGGTCTGCTCACACCGAGAAACAATGCGGTACTACACATAAACCGCGCGGCATTTAAAATTTAATAAAAAGTGATCAAATCGCCCAACCGATGAATACATTTTTGTAATCTATTTATTCATATATTAATTTAATTATATTTTTATACATAATATTATTATGCGTAAAATGTGAACGATTATGTAGAAAATCATGGTGAACAATAAGTTAGGTAGGTATATTTATTGTATCTAGCATTCTGGGCATGATTGAATTCAGCTGGAATACTGAAGCAATGATGGTTGCCTGTGTGTAATTGTTAAATGTTTGTTTGTTTAAATGTGTTACTAACTGTTGTTATTGTGTTACTAATATAGGTATAAGTTTTTTTACATCGTTCTCACATATCTATGTATTTTTCTTGTAACCAAATACCTATATATAATTGAACTTTATTGATGGCAAAGAGTGTCCGTGGAGTTTCTTGCACGTTCTTCTCCATAGAGACCTACTGAGGCTTGCGAATGTGCAACTAGATTCATCTTTTGTTTGACTATTCATAAATTTATTTAAATGGTTTAGTTGAAATAAAGTATTTTGATTTTGTTAAGTTTATATTGTTTGTAATACCTACTATGAATATAATATGTATTTAGGTTAAGTTATTCTATGGGCCCTGTTGCCATTAATAATTACGTATAATTAGATATTGAAAGTTTCGGTGTGGACGTGCAAAATACCTACTTTTACTAATAACTGAGTTCGCACGCCGCGTCGGGTGAATTTCGCATCTACACGCGTTTGCATCAGTGTGCTAACGGTTTTATATTTTTGTAATTTGAAGGAAACCGTCAAACATTAAGTGACAATTGTCAAACGTCATGTACGGGACCGTTCAAACTCGAACAATTTATCATAAATTAAAACGCCTATAAACTGAAATTTTCAATAACTTATAAAAAAATAGAATTAATAATTTTTTAAAATATGTTTTAACATATATTTATAACAAACATTTTTTCAGTTTTAGTCTCTAAATTATTTAAGACAAAGTTACCCGTTTTTGTCTTCTATTTTCAGAACGCACCATTCACTACAAACCAATCCAAACGCTATTGGATTCTCGGCCTTAATTAACCATAGTTCAATTACTACTTCCGAATTGTCGCAAGACGTTTTTTTGAACTCGTGCTGCCAAATTAACTTGTCGCAGCATCGAGTACGTTTTCGTCTGGTAAAATGTCACGATGACGATACGAAAACGTCAGAAACTTGTGCTAGGGGCTCAGTTCTATGTTCGAATTTGTTTTTTTTATGTTCACCGATTTCTCCGTCAATTGTGGACCGATTTTGAAAATTCTTTTTTTGTTTGAAAGAGTATGTTTAGAAATTGGTCCCTTAAAATTTTTTTGAAGAACTGATTAAGAAATTCGGCGATATACACCAGAACTCTTCAATAAATAACGGCAAATCTCACGGAATTGCTGCAATCGCATGTCTCATTTCATAACGTATCATCACGCCAGTACGCATTAAAGGGGATTGCAGATGTGTGCAGTTCACCTTGGTACACTCATTTTCACCGGTTGTGTTCAAGTTTCATGATTTTCGGGTAATCTATTCTGGCATTATAGGTACCTTACTTGCCTATGAGGTAGGTACACCTAAAAACTGAAAAATAGCTTTATTTTTGGCAGTCAGTGTCCACAACGCAAAAAATTGGTACCTACCAAAGACACCGACTGCCAAAAATAAAGTTATTTTTCACATTGTAGGGTTCCGTACCCAAAGGATAAAAACGGGACCCTATTACTAAGACTCCGCGGTCCGTCTGTCTGTCTGTCTGTTTGTCCGATCGTCACCAGGCTGTATCTCATGAACCGATAGCTAGACAGAATTTTCACAGATGATTTAATTTTTTTTATGATTATTTCTGTTGCCGCTATAACAGCAAATTCTAAAAACAGAATAATGTAAATATTTAAATGGGGCTCCCATACAGCAAACATGTTTTTTTTGCCGGTTTTTGCGATAATGGTACGGAACCCTTAGTGCGCGAGTCCGACACGCACTTGGCCGTTTTTTTTTATTTGAAAGTAGTATATATTTTGATAACAAGAGCTTTGACTAGAGTAAAAAAAGAAATAGAAAACTTTTTTACAAAAAAATACTTTGTTTTTTTTTTTTTACAAAGTTTTTTTACAGCTCTTTATATTTCACACGGAAATCAAAAGAACAATAAATTAGGTACTTAGTTCTGAAATAAAATTATTATACACGATAAATCTAATAATTAATGGACATGGAAATTTTCTATTTCTTTTTTTTATTCCTAGTCAAAGCTCTTGTAACCAAAATCCTCAGTATAAATAAATAAGATTAGGCTAATTTGGCGCAGTGGCATTGCAGTTATGTCGACGTTCACACATTATTGAACATGATCATTTTGTTACATTGAGGTAATAATGTACTACGCACTAGAGAAGTCACCACCCATCACTACTGTGTTGTGTTCAATTGCGGTTTTCTAGCCGCAATTCACTTATTTGCTTGCTAGATCTTGGGCGCTTAAGTCATTTTATGTTTTTAAACGAAAAAACGTTCAAACGCATTCAATATGTCGGTCGTGTGTTTTAATATTTTGCACTAATAATTCAACCAATACGGCGAAGAGCAAAGGAATAACTTTTCATACGTGGCTAACTAGATAATAATTTTAAAATTTAATTTTAACAAAATATTTGCTGGACGCCATGTTGTGTCAATTTTCATATAGACTAAAATTCAGTTGTGACAATTTGTATAACAAGTGTTGGTAAAATTAGCTGATGTTTCTTTTTAAAGCGGAAAATAATAATAACATACATTTAGAAAAGAACTGACTGTGGTTATTCAATGAAAAAAGATAAAAGATGAAAAATAATTATTACATAATGTAAGACATAATTTGTTACATTTTGTTTATTTAAGGTTTCCACGTTTGGACCGTAAAGATAGAGAAAAATGGATAAAATTTATCCAAATTAACGGCAGTGAAGATACCAGCAGCCTAATTGTGTAAGTGAATTAGGCAAAGGAAACAATCTGTTTCTTTCCCAAAAACGACTTTTCGTATTGCAAAAAGTAGTTTTTGGGAAAGAAACAGATTGTTTCCTTTGCCGAATTTACTTACACAATTAGGCTGATGGTTACCATCCAATCATACTTATGTATGTTCGTTGCATTTTCGCGAAGAGTATAAATATACCACAAAAGCGGGCAGGCTTTTCTGAATCAGTCTCTCTACTTAATATCATTTCAGTTATATTACTGTTAATACTTTGAAATATTTTATTCACAAGGAAAAATTTACATATTTGCCTCAACATTCTTTTGATCAACCAAGCACTTTAAATCACCTAACACATTTGATACGGACCATCATAAACAAATACACAAGGATTCGCTTAAAGTACGAAGCTAAAATTAATCAGACTAATAATTATTTATCGAAGCGTCAAAAGTTAACTAAACTTATATGGTTTAGGGGTAACTAAATTAACATAATTAATATTAAAAATATACAAAAGATTCGTGTTTCAAGCGAATTGTAAAATTCCCTATTCCAATTTGATATGTTTTTAACTTATTGTAAGGCCATTTGATTATATATTAAATAAAGAAATACAAAAGTATCATATACTTTAACAGTCGGTTATTTCAACCAATAATAAATTTTGAAAAAGTGTAAATTCTAATGAAGCTTGTTAGGTATAATGCTATGTCACTTCTGTAGTCAGTCAGCAATTTAGTCTATATGAATGACAAGTTTGAACGAAACGCGTAAGCGCCATGAAAATCACGGCGCTTCCGTCTTTTTGGTCGCGAGAAAACTACACCTTAGAAGCGCTCTAGCGCTGCATGTTTATATTGTTTTGTTAGACGACTAATTATTGTTTCAGCGCTGCAGCGAATTCTTTAGTTCAAACTCTTGTCAAAATTGACAAAATGGAGCATGCATTTTGCTTAGGATAGCTTGTCGTACATATTATCTCAATGTTTTGTTATTATAACTGCTTGCCATTGCTGCCTGCTTCTAAACCCTTTTCATATATTTGATTAATTTTAAGACGAAAAACATATTTAAAATAAACGAAGAACTTTTTATCAAATTTTACAACCCCGGTTGCCCAGTTACTAAGTGTTAATTATATAAGCATAATTATATACTCTGAAATAATTTATTTATTTAAGGCAGCGTTTTTAACCTTTTTTAACCGACTTTAAAAAAAGGAGGAGGTTCTCAATTCGTCGGATCCTTTTTTTTAAAAACGCGACCCGTTTTTAATTAAATAAAATCTGGTGACTCCCTAGTATATTAAGGGCCTACATACCATTTAGTGCCGTAAAACGGTAACTTTCTAAAGCATTCTTCGTAGTAGTCCAAGTTAGCTAGGTTAAAAGGATTGAAAAAAAATATAATATTGATGCATGTACATCATTTTGAACACAAGGTTTTTCGTGTAACTACTAGTTTTGCTTTAAAAAATATTTAACAACACGATATTTTTTCGCAACTTTTGAAAACTCCTCCAAAACGACTTGGATGTTTAAACATATTTTTACACAGAAAAATTGATGGCTGGAATTTCTTCATAACTAGCATAGCATATGTAAATCAAATTATATTTTGCAAACAAAACTGTTCAAAAGGAGGTTCAATATTTAAATTTTGGCATCGCACGGCCAAGTACTGCGTTAACATTGGGGCGTATATAGCGCCTTAATAATAATGCACTCTAAAATTTTAGGGCAATATTGATACAAACCGTAAATACGGTTTAATTACCTAGATCAAGATTTCAAGAGTCATCTTTTGTTTTCTAATAACATTGCTAGTCAAAGCAACCGTATCGTTCTCAGTATAAATGAATAAGACGAGCTTAACTTCTCGTGGCGGCATTGTTGTAACCATTATTGAAACAAAGAGGGCATTGTGTGCCACAACTTTATAATAATGTGCCGGGATTACTCGTAATACACCTTGAGTAATGTGAGGGCAAAAGTACTTGTAACTCTACTGCCATGGCACACGTGAGGTAAAATACTACAGTTTTTTTTTAAATTGGGTACTCGTTCATTAGGTACTCGTTTATTTTGCACCGTGAATTTTGTTTTTAATTTTGATATTTTTTTTTGTTTTCTTGCAATGACAAGAATATTTACTTTTTAAAGTATTATATTATTTTATTTTTATTATTGTGAATGTGAAGACTATGTGGATTTTTGTTTTTTATTTTATCTTAGTAAGTTTTTACTCATGGACTGGCAGTTTGAGTAGTTTATGCGGCCTACCCGAATGTCCTTTCTTTGGTATTGTTCTTCAAATCGTTGAGCTCCTTAAATTCTGAGGTGAGCTGCTCGGTTATTGACAAATGCGTGCACTGACTGGACAGGTCCACTCAATCTGGCTAGTTCTTTCCACAAAAGACCATTTCAGACATCTGTCTACATGGTCTTCACATGATATAACCAAGACTTTGTCAGGACTTTAAAAGAGACTGTGACCTCTGAGTTTGTTTCGGCCTTTCTTCTCAGAGTAGTCAGATAGGAAACGCCGACCTCATCTAGTTTTAAAAAATATGATCGACATGTAAATGTCTTTGTACAAACCAACTTACAGAAATAAAATCATTTATCATTGAAACTTTATACCTTGAGTAATGTGAGGGCAAAAGTACTTGTAACTCTACTGCCATGGCACACGTGAGGTAAAAAAATACAGTTTTTTTTTAATTTTGTTACTCGTTCATTGAAACTTTACACTTTGAGTAATGTGAGGGCAAAAAATACTTGTAACTCTACTGCCATGGCACACGTGAGGTAAAAAAATACAGTTTTTTTTTTTAATTTTATTACTCGTTCATTGAAACTTTACACTTTGAGTAATGTGAGGGCAAAAAATACTTGTAACTCTACTGCCATGGCACACGTGAGGTAAAAAAATACAGTTTTTTTTTTAAATTTTGTTACTCGTTCATTGAAAATTTACACCTTGAGTAATGTGAGGGCAAAAGTACTTGTAACTCTACTGTCATGGCACACGTGAGGTAAAATACTATAATTCTTTTTTTAATTGGGTTTTCGTTCATGGAAACTTTACTCAGTGAGTAATGTGAAGGCCAAAGTACTTGTAACTATATTGCCATGGCACACGTGAGGTAAAATACTACAGTTTTTTTTTTCTTAATTGGGTACTCGTTCATAAAAACTTTACATCTTGAGTAATGTGAGGGCAAAAGGACTTGTAACTCTACTGCCATGGCACACGTGAGGTAAAATACTACAGTTTTTTTTTAAATTGGGTACTCGTTCATTGAAACTTTATACCTTGAGTAATGTGAGGGTAAAAGTACTTGTAACTCTACTGCCATGGCACACGTGAGGTAAAATACTAGTTTTTTTTTTATTATTTGGTACTAGTTCATTGAAACTTTACACCTTGAGTAATGTGAGGGCAAAAGTACTTGTAACTCTACTGCCATGGCACACGTGAGGTAAAATACTAGTTTTTTTTTTTATTATTTGGTACTAGTTCATTGAAACTTTACACCTTGAGTAATGTGAGGGCAAAAGTACTTGTAACTCTACTGCCATGGCACACGTGAGGTAAAATACTAGTTTTTTTTTTATTATTTGGTACTAGTTCATTGAAACTTTACACCTTGAGTAATGTGAGGGCAAAAGTACTTGTAACTCTACTGCCATGGCACACGTGAGGTAAAATAATACAGTTTTTTTTTTTTAATTGGGTACTCGTTGATTGATACTTTATACCTTGAGTAATGTGAGGGTAAAAGTACATGTAACTCTACTGCCATGGCACACGTGAGGTAAAATACTAGTTTTTTTTTTAATTGGGTACTCGTTGATTATAATTTTACACCGTGAGTAATGTGAGGACAAAAAATACTTGTAACTCTACTGCCATGGCACACGTGAGGTAACATACTACAGTTTCTTTTATTTAATTGGGTACTCGTTCATTGAAACTTTATCAGCAGTTTTGTAATGCTATGGAAGATGAATGAGTAGGTCTACCTAGTTATTATCACATCACACTTTACACTAATATTATAAAGGCGAAAGTTTGTGAGTGTGTGTGTGTGTTTGTATGTTTGTAACTTCTTCACGCTCAACCCGTTGGACGGATCTGAATAAAATTTGGTGCTGAGATAGATTATAGTCAGGAATATTTTTTTTATTCCGTGAATTTGTTGCCTTGGGATAATTTTCGACTTTCATGCGGGCAAAGCCGCTAGCAGAAGCTAATCTTACTAAAAATAGGGAACTGAATGTGCTTGTACAGACAACTGCAGAGAAATGTTTAGATAAACTTCTAGGGGGTGAAGTTTCTCTGCAGCTGTCTTTACTAATATAACAAACCTAAGAGAATTAAATATTTATATCTGGGGCAATGTTATCGGAACGTCATGTTAACCAAAACTCTTTGTTGAATATTCTTTGTCCAGAATTCAAAACATACAGAAATATTTGCGTAGGTATGGTAGCTTAAACTATGTAGTAAGCGTGTGAAGTAGGCGTAAAATTCCGAGGATTGTTTCCTCACATGAACATTCACGGCTATAAATTGTGCCCGGACGAAAATGGAAGTTTTCTTGGGGTAACGAGGTCAATGTCATCGTTATCGTTCCGCGGTTTAATGCTCGACCAAGGGGACCACCACACCATAGTTATGGCGCGGGCATTACGAGAGCGGTGACTTTGCGATTACGTTGCCCTGTCATTTAGCACGAAAAAGCTCGCATCCCAGATACGGCATGTATTAAATAAGCGAGTAGTGGGCAGGGCGGGGTGGAGGGGGGGCGGGGTGGCTGCGGGCCGTAGTACGGGAGGCACTCGGTCTGGCGCGGCGTTGCCGGGGCGACGCGAGATATTGATCTGCGCGCCATCCCGCGCAGCATCCCTCCCGGCCGCGCGCCCCCCGCGCCCTCTCTCTCCCGCGCCCCTCGCCCTTGATTCTGCCGCTCGACCACCGCCACCACGATCCCACCGCACCCGCCTACAAATACTTATTACATTTCGCACTACATACTCCACGTAATCCGATGAAGAAATTTCGCTTATGCTTTATAATCATGGCTAAGCTGCTAACCTCAATTTTCTTAAACTTGCCAGCTTAGTATAATGTAAAGTTTTGCAAATCATACTCGTAACAGCGAGTGTTATTTTGTTGAAGAATCTTCACTCGTCATGCAATAGAAGGGAATTACGATAAGAGCCAGGCACATTTTGGTAGCAGTAAAAACGAGCAACAGATTTCTGTTTTCCGGCCTGAAATTTGTTTTCCGGGTCTAATTATATTTTTCTGTGAAACATCATCGAAACGTCAGTTGGACGTTCAGTGTTACTGATCACCAAAAAAACAGTGAAACTACAAATAACAAACAAAAAAATTAAATTTGACATTCACCCGTCTTACTCAACAAATTGAAAGTTAAACGTAGATACACGTAAGTTAAACTTTGGATAGAATTAGTAGGTTAAGTTTGCAATTGCATTGGTATTAAAAACTTTAGCTCTTAACAGCCTAACTAAACCAAGTTGCTCGTTGACGCAGAATGTGGCGGAGATCAATCCAGATCACACGAGCTATGCGGCTAATGTAATGTGTCGGAGAGCACATAACGGCATTATCCGTCGCAAGTGGGTGAGCAGTAATGTGCGAGGCGAGCGCTGTGTGGCATGACATGATGGAATTAACGCGGGCCTACCGATATGACATGAGGAGAGCATATACGTAGACGATTAGGGGCAACTCAGGGTCAAAAACCATGTCAAGTGCCATATGAATTGTCGCAGTTATCTTGAATGCTTGGTCTGCTGAGCAGGTGCTGGAAAAGTGCAAACTACGTTACTAATTTACTTATTGACAAGCAACAATTTTTAAAGAAGAAAATGTCGACTTATTTTTTTTCGTAAATGCGTTATTGGTGCAAAAATAAATAATAACCAGGAATAAACGCAGGCAGGAAGCAAAATAAAGTTCAATATTTCAAATGTCCAAGTCCACAAACTTTTTGGTATTCGTACAATCATCATATACAAATAGATTTATTTGTGTCTTAGACTCGTCAAAATCATAATCAAGAATATACAGATGTAATATTTTTTTATATTATCCGCTACTCTCCACAAATTAAATCTCTCTGCCTCACCAACTGATTTCACTTTTGTTTCCTCCCGTAGCTGTCTGGACATAATATTTGTACATAAAACTGTACATATATTTTTTTGTAATCGCCTTATCATTTGTTTCCCGGGACACGCCACCCCTCACCTCCCTCCACCAGGTACCGACTGTTAACGCTCTCACAGTTCATTGTCTAATTTCCAGGTTGCTATGACGAGAGACACGGAGTAGGTACAAGTACCTCGCCAGCTCAGCCCGGCGGGAGCTGTATTGAGTTGTTGCTGCTACTTTACTAAGAATTACCTAACGAGACGAATATTGAAATTTTGAAATATTTCGATGTATTTTTTGTAGAACTCAACTCTGTCCATGTTCCACGTATGCTTTGTTACTTTTATATCGAACTCGATGTGAAGAGCGAACGATTCGAGTGGTCGATGTCACCACTTGAAGCTGTTGCGAGCAATTGTAATTTTTTATAACCGTGGAACAATATGATTTGAAGAGCTCTTTTGCTGCCGATACTTTTTCATCTAATTGCAAGAGGCGTCTGATGAGTTACTTCGACTGATTGACTAATTTAATGCCCTTTGTTACTCGCAGACTGTATTATTAGTTCAATACATCTCCGACGCAACATGATGACAATCATTTCCAAATAAGAATTAGAAAAAATCGTTCCACTGATCTTAACAGCTGAGTGAGGATGAGTAGCTGTCGTATTAAAATGCAGGCATAGTAGCAAGCAATATCATTATGTCGGCAAGCGCGTCGACTCGCGGCGAGTTTTAAACAAAGCTTCAATTTTACAGGATGCGGACCAACGCCGACGGACCGACGGAAAAAACGAAGTGTATGTCCCGCGGCGCTATCGCCTGGCAATGAGGATTTAATTAAAATGCAGCACTTACAACTGCCCGCGGCTCTGCCAGGACCACGCTCATACATGCCCGGGCCCCGGCTCTACCCACTTTGTTAGCGAACTGGCCTCACCACCCCTCCAGTCTAATTAAATGATCGAAACGATACTCGTCCAGCTCCTGCATTTTTGAGTGATTTCATACAGATAAGCGTTCGCAAAGTCTCGTAGCATAACATCATAATTTTACAACGCCAGATTTAATTTGTGGAAAGGGGATGCCGAAGTTAGACTGTCTGATCCGATAAAAGCCGCCAGCTCGGAGTCCGTATTTAAACGAGCCATTTTAGGTGTAACTGTAACGTGGTCGGTGGCGGTGCAGAGCTCACAGTTGATCGCTTATTGGAATTGGAAGCAAAGCCTTTCGGGCAGTTGCGGCGCTCCGACGGACTTCCAATTTTAATGTTATATAACTGAACGGAATTAATTCGCAGAGCGCTTCACCGCCGCGCGCCGCTGCCGCTCGCTAGTTCAAACAACCGCCCGCGAACCAATTTCCAATAAATATTGCTTTTTAACTGTGTAACGAGAGTTGTGGTTGATCTGTTGTAATTAAAAAGCTCGTTCCGTCCGAAAATTTGGATTTTAATGTGGTTTCGCTCATATTTTAATTACGAATCAACTATAATTCGAATGCATTGGTATTTGTATAATTGGATACGGATTTTAATTATTTTATTTTATTGAAATCAAAGCGACTAAAAGTTTCTTTGTTTTGTTCAGTAGAATCTACCTACAGCTGAACGCCCACGAACCACCCCGCCCTATTAAAATTAAATTCCAACATCAAATAATATTACGACATTTTTACGCTACAGAAGACTGACGACGTCCTATTGATGTCTCTCACTCCTCTTCGCAATAATTTTCTTTTCTTATTAATTAGTCAAGTAGAAAAAATACTATAGATATATATAAAAGTAGATAATATTTAGAGACAGGTCTTCACGATATTAATTAAGTAAAGAAAAATACTTAAAAACAAATCTGATGCTCACCAAACAAAACATATCACAATAATTAGAACATCAAAACGACAGTCTCTCCTACAAAATTTCCCAGCGGAAATAATTCATATAAAGCAGGTAGTTTAATCATAGTTCGCGTTGTGCGTCAATAGTTCAGGGGCGGATCTGTCGCTGTCGGCAACTGCGAACTCATTACCTGGCGAACTTTCCAGGAGTTATACAGACTCCCGCGTCCGACACGGCTCCTAATTAGTGCGGCCTGATGAAAAACCACAACAGTACATGTAGCAGCTGTAGTACTGGGAGGGATTAGAGTTAGAGGTACTTCCTTTGAGAGGATTCTTAATTCTGAATTATTTATTGTACACAAAAATTACACATACATCAAAGAGTGATTATAAAGTTTATGTACAAAGGTGAGCTTAACTTAAAGGAGACTTTTCTACCAACAAACCTTAGAGTGATAGAGAGAGTTTACAAAAGGAAGAAGACAATAGTCCAGTGTACAATTTTGTGTATGATTTGTAAATAATGTTTGGGGACCTTTTAAATATAATGATGATTTATCACGCTGTTTAGTATTGTAGACCAATGTTTTCTAGCGGGTTTCTCCTACGGCTTATCCTGCAGAAACTGCGTTTTCCCGCGGTAATTTTTGTAAGTGGATCAGCGTTACCACAGATTGTCTCCTCTAAGCAAACAAACAAATTTACATCTTTAAAATAATAGTTAAGATTGATGATAACTTCAGCCGTTTCTGTTTAGATGATAAGTCAGTCAATCAAGAGTCCTTTTGTTAGTACCTATAGATAATTCTCCTCCTTTATGTTGAACTGAAATGTTAATCTGTACCTAATCTTCGTTTTAAAAAGACACCTCGAAAAATATCGCGACGTCTTTCTATCAAATCCGTATCTACAGATTTGATAGAAAGACGTCGCGATATTTTTGAACCTCTGTCCGCAAACTGCCACGTTTGTACGACATAAATAAGGTTACAAAAAAAACTATAAAATCCATTTAAAATATGTTTACGTACTTGTTCCTTTCCTACTGGAACTGCTCGAACAGATTATCACAGTATTACCCAACAACAACAGTGAGCTTTAATGGGGTTTCAACTGTTGTTGTTGCAAGGGTCTCGCAAAATAAACAACACGCTGTGTGTAGACAGCAAATACACAAATACTCGCTCATTGGCACCATTCCATTAGGTCGTAAGTTCACCCCTGCGCGTATGTAAATAGCTTCTTTTGGAGTTCAACCCCAATTGACGGGAGCAGTAGATGGAAGGTCGTATATTTTTTGGAGAACTATAAAAACGTTTTGGTTACACTATGAGTTAACATTTTTTTTTAACATAAAAGAGAACTGAAGGCTTTTTGATGCAATTATTGTGTAACCTATTTTAGTTTGATACCGACCTAAAAACTACATGTTTGTGTTACCTAGAACTGCATTCTGTCTTCCAGCATTCATCATCAGATTGGGTATAACTTTTGATCCCAGCCACAGCTATACACGTTCGTCATCTCATCGCTGAGCGTGTGAATCATTGTTTAATTGAGGGGTGTGTGCGGGGCGCGGGGGAGGGTGGTCGGCATCGATCGTCTCCGGTTGCCATAGCAACGCTCCCCGTCTCGCTCCGCCACCCGATTCATTTGTAATCATTTGTTTCGCAGCCGTCGAATAATGTTGGTCGTGAAACGGTGCGAAATTGATGGATTACCACACGGCAGGCACACTTATATACTATTGTAATTTATCAAATTATGTAACGGTACACGCGGTGGGGATTAAACTCTTTTGAATACTGTTAGGTAGAAACAATACTCTATTTTTACACCCACCAATGTTAGCGTGATGTTCAAAAGTATCCTCAAAAAACTTGATAGTCGAAACTTATCATCTTTGATATATTTTTTTTAATGATGAATGATATTATTTCTGTAAGTTGGTTTGTACAAACACTTTTACATGTCGATCATATTTTTTTAAAACTAGATGAGGTCGGCGTTTCCTATCTGACTACTCTGAGAAGAAAGGCCGAAACAAACTCAGAGGTCACAGTCTCTTTTAAAATCCTGACAAAATCTCTTTCACTTTAGGACGCTCATTGAGCTCAGGACTAACATTTCCAATTAAATAAGGGACGCATTATGGGTACGATAACATCTTGTAACATTTATTAGTCCACACAAATCGATACACAACAGAATATTTTACTAATAGAAAAATATTATAATTAATATCTCTCTTAAATTAGCTACAATATTACAATAAAGTAAACACAAATGAGTCCTTAATTAATATAATAATTAAATGCATTAATTATACCTAACTACCCTTACTCATAAACGTAATAGCAGTATATTAAATACCAATATTCCGTCATGGAAATTAATTTCAGTAGAACTAATTGAATGTTCACTCAGGCGTGAATCTACAAGTGCTACGAGGTCTACGGCGTAGCAAATCCGTAGCAAACATTATGAAAGCCGAGATATTTTCGTAGCGCGGCGCCGTAGCTCATGCGCTGTTATTTCACAAAATGGAAAAGTTTTATTTCTGAACTGTTACAAAAGCTTGCCAAATAATTACGTTCGGATAATTTTCCCATAAAATGTTGGTGACTTAAAATAAATTACGTGAAGTGATTACTTTAGTCATAATTGCGTTTAGTGTTATTTGATTGATGACGTCAAATTAAATACTGAGCACTTATATTTAACTTTGCTTAGTGAGCTGAGAAGGCACATAATTATAATTTTATAACTATATTATTATTTAAAGTTGATGCTAATTATTGTTATTAAAAGAAATCCTACTAATATTATGAATGCGAAATTTTGTGAGTGTTTGTATGTTTGTTACTATTTTACGCAAAAACTACTGAACGGATCTGGATTAAAGTTGGCACAGAGATAGAGTATAGTCTGGAATAGCACAATGGATACGTTTTAACCCGGGTATAAGTTCGCTTGGGATAATTTACGAAATTAGAAGCTAGTACAAAAATAAATACTTAGCTATACCTACAGAGAGCTAATCAAAAGCTTTCCTAATAATTCCCCCGATAATAAACCGCCGTAAACATAAAACTCGATAATTTTACGTCGTAATCAAGTTATACAATTTTACAGAGCGAGCCGGATAATTAATCTAATTTAACTTCAAACGGTTGTACGAGGAAGGTGCAAAAAAATTGCGAAAGAAAAAATAATTACATAAAAAACAGGCCATTTCAAAGGCCTTTTCCAATTATGCCGTCGATATCGGACAACAAAAGAGCTATGAAGTATAAAACATGGTATAAATTGGTGCGAGCGGGACGGAGAGGATGTTCCGGCCAAGTGTTGGGTTTTCTCAAATAATTTTAATAGATGTCCGGGGGGGTTGCGCGGCGGGAGGTCGTGGGTGTACGGAGGGGGGCGCGAAATGAGATTTCCTTTGAGGCAAAGAGCCGCTGACCGCGACACCAGCCCGGCTGAATCATGTCCCTCATATATCATGGAACTCTACAGCTGTACGTATAATGCGGACAGGTTGGGTCGCATGTTTTAGTACTCATTTATATGTTGAAGGTTCGCAAGATTTTAATTTGTGACGCCTTTCCTAGAGGGAACTATACTCGTACAAACAATAAAATTATTTGAGTCTGTCGCTACAGTTCAAATCAAATCTTATTACCATTCCCTTTAACTCAAAATTAACAATCAAACTTGTACAACCGAGCCCTTTATTTCGTAAACTTGAAATAATATAATCCGACGTGTACAAAATAAAACAGTTAGCCGAAACCTTTCATAGAAGCCAATGTACTGTTAAAAATTGGGGGAGAGAGCTCTCGGCGGGCGTCCTCTTGATTTTAATTTCATCGCGAACAAAACGAGCAAGGTTTGCTGTGAATGCGCTCAAAGCAAGCTTCGTGGAACGGATCGCTTATACGCGGAGCGCTGCTGCGAAATATTATTCTGTTAGCCTGCCTTGTACAGACGAACACGCCGTGTATTCAAGTAATTCTCAAGATAATCAATTCTACCCGCACGTCAAAAATATTCCCATTATTGTTAGAGTCACTTGCGTCAGTATTATCTAAACACACCTAATTTATTTAGGCCCGCAGGTTTATTACGTATCGTTTGCAAGAGCAAAACGATAGCGATTGTTGCGCAATAATTGCTCTTTAATACAAAAGTTTTAGAGTTTGTGGCGCTTTTTTTTACATAAGTGCATTAGACAAACAACGAGCGATTAGCAAACGATTTTGTAGGACCTACCATACCTACTCTGCAGGTAATTCCGACTTTTATGACATAAAGCGTTTGACCGCTATCGTTTTGCTCTTGCAAAAGATACGTAATAAACCTGCCGATCAATGTCGAGACAATTGGAGGAGGCTTATGTCCAGCAGTGGACATCTTTCGACGGAAATGATGGTGATAACTCATTGAGTAACTAAACAGCCACTGACAGTAGCCTTGTCAATGTACTATCTTTCGCTTTCCTACGAAATATTTGACAGTGTTTATGCTTATGTGAGTTATAATTGAAACCATGGGTGCTTACGACCATAAAAAAACTTGATTTATTGTTGCATAGATTATTATCATCATCATCTGCCTAGCCTTTTCCCAATTGTTGTTGGGGTCGGCTTCCATTCTTACCGGATTCAGATGAGTACCGGTGTTTTACATGGAGCGACTGTCTATCTGACCGCCACAACCCAGTAACTGGGTAACACGGTACCCCTTGGCAAGACTGGTGTCAGATCTCAAGCTTCTGACTACCCGTAACGACTGTCAAAGATCTTCAAATGACATAGATAATAATAATAATGGCATAGATTATTATGTTCACATTAAATTTTTTGCACTATGTGCCACCAGAAGTGCTGGGCCAGTTTTCATGCTAACTATACGTCATGAATATTGGTCTGACTTGAGATTTCACAAAGCCTGCATAGAGCAAGGCAAGGCGGCGAATAAAGGCTTCCTTGATAAAGGAGTACAATTTCTCTTTTGTAACGCGAGTGTATTGACGGAAAACAACGAGATGAAATTTTTCTCCTTGTTAAACATAATGAATGTTCTCTTTCACGAGAAGTGACTGCTCGTATAACGTTTTTAAATTGAGAATACGAAACATCTGAAACAATGAGTTCGTTGTAATGAAATACTCAAAAGTTCGTTGGAACAAAGAAAATTGCGCTGACTGCGTGACTTAATACTTTTTGGAACTGTTGTATAGACATGAAAATGTAATGAGTGACATTTTATATTGTTTATCTGATATATAATAACTCTTTTTAACTCCCGCCGGAAAAAGAGGGGTGTTATAAGTTTCACGTGTGTTGCTGTGTATGGGCGCACGGTTGGCGCAGTGGTTGAGCGATTGACTGCTGTGCTGCGTGTCGCGGGTTCGATTCCCGCACGGAACAAATATTTGTATGACCTACAAATAGTTGTTCCGGCTCTGGGTGTTGTGTATGTGAGTTTATATGTTTGTAAACGCACCCACGATACAGGAAGAAATTCCTAGTGTGGGGCAACGTTTTGTTTGAAAAAAAAGAAAGAAAAAAAAACTGTCAGTCTGTGGCATCATAGCGCCTAAACGGATGAACCGATTTTGATTTAGTTTTTTTGTTTGAAAGGTGATTTTGTCGAGAGTGTTCTTAGTTATGTTTGAATAAAATCGGTTCAGCCGTTCAAAAGTTATGGACGTTTTACTGTTTGAATCGGGGTGTTTTCGCAAGATAAATGTGCCGGGGGTTTCTTAAATTTTGAAATTTTACTTGTTACCAAAACATCCTCACACTCGTAATTTTTCCTGTATCGTTATGGGTGAAATTTATATGGATGACCTGGCATGCATCCAATTCACAACCAGTATCGCAGAACTAAATAATCTATCATCACCGTCTTAAGCAAAAAAGATAATATGCAAAACATCGCCTACCTACAAGTAAGATACTAAATTGTTACCTATTATCTCACCAGCAAGCCTGAGAGTACTCCTACTCCTTCACGAGCACACGTTTTGAACTCCATCATCTCGCAGCTTATATCATACTTCACCGTCGCGCTTTCCATCCAATTTCATCCACCGTGTGCGTTCATACGTCTCCGAGCCGCTTTCAATATGCCTTTGTTAAATCTCACTCGAGTATACACTTTCAATCCAATTTGTATACTCATAAACATCGATCGTTGTATCGTAAGGTTATCTATGATTTAGGGGGAATATGTATAACGTATATAGTAACACCTCGTAGTTATTAAATAACGATTTAAAGTTATGGATAATTATTATCGACAATAATAATAACCTGCAACTCATAATTCATATCAATGTTCACCCATTAGCTCAGCTGGTTTTCCTCATATCCGAATGATGAAATCGATAATGGTACTTCTCCACCAGCCTCGTCTTAATAAAATATTTTCTTAACAAACATGTTACACAAACATGTAATGCGTAATTTAGCTATGAATCTATAGCTTATATAGCAATCAAGCGGTCCCCGGGCGCTGTTTACTGGCAGCCTCCAGCCCCTTCCCCCGCGAGGACCCATTAGAGCCTGTATCGAGGAGGGATCCACTCAATCACGCCGGACGTCCGTCAACTTTTGTGTGCCGGACGCCGGCGGCCGCCCGGCCCTCCGATATTACTGATGTAACCGTCGGGCATACCGGCTTTGACTAATTTGCGATATTAAATATCGTCAGGATTACTTTTTATTGCTATAATTGTATAGAAAATTGAAAGGGGGACGAAAATTGATTTAGCTTTCAACGAACTTTAATTTCAGACATTGGTACACGTAACAAAAGTTTGAGAATCGTATTATTCACAAAGCGGTTCTGTAATGTAATCCCGAAACGTACAAACAATACGAAAACTTTATCTGTTTTCAAACGGCTGGTCACGTTTCACCGTAATGGCGTTGTTTACAAAGTTGCGAATAAAAAGCAAGTACCTACATGTAACACTGTAAGTTTTCAGGTGCGTATATTACTAGAGTGGAGGAAAGTTATCCGGGGCCCGGCCAGCTTAACCAGCCGAGTTCGGAGTTAAAGCCACGTAAAGCCTCGTTCCCGGACAAGTTTACTGCACGTTTTATATAATGTAGCATGTTCCGCGGCACCTGACACTGCTCCGATCTTTACACAAAGAACTTCCGTCTAGCTGGGACGCGCGCGGGATACATAGGACTCTTAAAGTAACCCTAGCTACCTATTACGAGTACTCGGATGCGAGCGATATGTGAGCGGAACTAATGTAGACATTTATTGTAGTGTTCTTTTATCTTTTTAGCTGAAATTCTTTGATATTTGATATCGAAAAATAAAATTTTGCGCGCCTGTTGCGAACCTTTCGTGCATTCAAAAAAGATTGTTTTGTGTGTTACAATAGTTAGTAATGATGTGCCTCCATGAACATCACGTTTAATATACAAAAATGGTGTGTAGTATTCATATGGAAGTTGGGTAGCGAGCAATTTGAGCGTTCCTGTGATTTCAGTCGTGTCGGCAACAGCTACAGAGTACAGACTGACGGGTGCGCAGCCAGCTATATTATTAAGCAAAACGTCTCTATTATTACGTGGCCACGAAACTAGCGGGGTTATTTAATGGCTTATCTACAATTTGTTACACTGATTTAACCCTAATAATACAAGCAATCATACTAACAAAATGCACAATATGATACAATAGTAACAGCATGCAACATTGATGTCATGATGATTATGTTCTATTATTTAGTAATAAATGTACTACTTCTTACCCGAGCCTACTAATATGTATTTATTATAAATGGTATAGTAATGAACCTTTAGAGAAGGGATTCCCAAACAAATTTGGGTAAGAGACCCGTTTTCCATGAACTGATACCTCAGACTAGCTAAATGACATTTGCTAAGTTTTTCATCTTGTACGAACTTGTGCACGCTTATCGACTTGTGGAGTTTTTTAAAACAACAACAATGATTTAAAATATTAGTCATTCTTATAGCAAGTTGGTACACGTAACCAAACTTATACAGTATCTTAAAAATTTCCAATAATAACTAGTGTTAGCTAATAGCGTGGATTTTAAAATCAGTTGTGTTTATTTAGACACCTAGGAAACCGATTTCGACTCCAAGGGGTCGATATCTACCACTTTGGGAATCCTTGCTTTAGAGTCTTCACTCGAAATTTTCGATTCAATTATATCCCAAAGTTTATACGTTTGGATGTTCGTTAGTCAATCACGCCTCAACTGCTGAACGGATTTAGATGAAGCCCATAGGTAGAATATGGCCTGGATTAGGACATCCAGGGCCATAGGGACATAATTCCAGGGATACTTTTTCCCATGGAATAATTTTCGATATTCACGAGCCCCGCGAGAACCCGCTGACTAAAGCTAGTTTAGTAATATCAAAGCCTTTTTAATGCTTTATCAAAATTACATAATAAATTTTTTGTGCGAAAATTTTGCATAAAAAAAACTTTTTACAAAAAATACAACCGACTTCTAAATAAAACACTACAAAGTGAAAAATAAATTCAATTTCGGAAGTCGGTGTTCCTGTTTTCGTTTCTTCGTTTTTTGACACCGACTTCCGAAATTGAATTTATTTTTCACTTTGTAGTGTTTTATTTAGAAGTCGGTTGTATTTTTTGTAAAAAGTTTTTTTATTTTTCACTTTTTAGTTGTGGTACATAATGGACCAGTTCTTTAGGTTAGGTACCTATAATGTCCAAAGTGAAGCCAGAATTGATTATTCCATTAACATGAAACTTAAACAAATCCATTGGAATGAGAGTACATACCAGGGTTAACTGTTCACGCGTACCCTCATTAGAGCGTACTAGTGTGATGTTATGTTATGTAATGGTAAAAACAATAAACAGACATGCGATTGCAGCTATCCCGAGTGATTTGCAGTAATTTATTGAAGAGTTCCGATGTATATCACCAAAGTTCTTCATCAGATCTTGATGAAATTTAAATGGGACCACATGACAAGCACCTGCTTTCAAATAAAAAAAGAATCATCAAAATCCGTTCACCCAGTAAAAAGTTCTGCGGTAACAAACATAAAAAAAAAAAATACAGTCGAATTGATAACCTCCTCTTTTTTGGAAAGTCGGTTAAAAAAGCAATGTTGATAAGGATAGGTAGGTATATTTATGGCTGAACAAGGCAAAAATTTGAAACTGTTTTTTTTTTGCTAGCCCCACTGGCTATATAGCCGTGGCCCGTCATAGCCGCACCGCGAGCGACACGATCAATGTAGCCAGCGTGAACCGTGAAGCCCTCTCGAACGCTGCAACAACCAAATAACTTTGAACATTTTTCGCAGAAAACGCTGTACTACACGCTGTTTATAACCTTGCCTGCCTCCGACACGATTCTGTTCAAAAACGGAAATTACTGAAAACTCTTTGTAAAGACTTTTATTTTTCTATGTCATCTTTTTATACTGAAAGGGCAAATAAATAGTTATGAAAAAAATTAGAGTTTCTTTCATAAGATTTCATCATATCAGCCGAAAGACGTTCACTGCTAGACATAGGCCTCCCCCAAGCGTCGCCACATTGACCGGTCCCGTGCGTCTCGCAACCAGCGGATCCCCGCAACCTTCACCAGGTCATCGGTCCACCTGGTGGGAGGCCTTCCAACGCAACGTCTGCCGGTTCGCGGTCGCCACTCCAGAACCTTTCTGCCCCAACGGCCTTCCGTTCTGCGAGCAATGTGCCCTGCCCACTGCCATTTAAGTTTGACAATTCTTCGAGCTATGTCGGTAACACTGGTTCTCTTACGGATCTCTACATTTCTGATTCGATCACGCAAGGAAACGCCGAGCATAGCCCTCTCCATTGCCCTTTGAGTGACTGTAAGCTTTCTGATGAGGCCCATTGTAAGCGACCACGTCTCAGAGCCATATGTCATCACTGGCAACACACACTGGTCATAGACTTTTGTCTTGAGACACTGTGGTAAGTTGGACGAGAAGACACCGCGCAACTTCCCGAACGCTGCCCAGCCGAGTCGGATTCGACGTTTGATCTCTCTCTCGAAGTTGGCCCTACCCAACTGGATCGTTTGTCCCAGGTAGACATAGTCGTCCACAACTTCGAGTGTATAGTCTCCAACCTTGATAGGAGTGGGTGTAACATGGGCATTCAACATCACCTTGGTTTTGTCCATGTTCATTTTCAGACCCACTCTTTCGGAAGCTCTACTGAGGTCATCGAGCATTGTATTGAGGCTCTCCATGGTCTCAGCCATGACCACTATGTCGTCGGCAAACCGAAGGTGAGTGATGTACTCGCCATTAACATTGATGCCTAGGCCCCTCCAGTCCAGAACCTTGAATACATCCGCCAGCGCAGCAGTGAACAGTTTCGGCGAAATGACATCTCCCTGTCTCACGCCACGCTGGAGAAATATTGGTTTCGAGGTCTGATCCTGAAGACGGACTGACATGGTGGCGTTTTTATACACACTTCAACACCTCAATGTACCGGTAGTCGATCTGGCACCGTTGGAGACTGATAGTAGAATAGATGATAGATCTTCAAAAATTTTATTGAGGTTTCTAATATTTTTTTTTTCTAAACTGAATAGTTTGCGCGAGAGACACTTCCAAAGTGGTAAAATGTGTGTCCCCCGCATGTAACTTCTAAAATAAGAGAATGATAAAACTAAAAAAAATATATGATGTACATTACCATGTAAACTACCAGCGAAAATTGGTTTAAACGAGATCTAGTAAGTAGTTTTTTTTTAATACGTCATAAATCGTAAACCGCAATTTACCAAGTACGGAACCCTTCGTGCGCGAGTCCGACTCGCATTTGGCCGGTTTTTTTGAAGTCCTTTAATAAGGATAACTCACAAATACCAGGCCCCTCAGAAAGTATTGCGAAAAAAAGTTTTTATATATGGGAGACTGGCCAGTTATAATGTTTTTCGAAAATATGATTATTTATAAGTAAAAATAAGTAAGTTCCAATTTCAAAATTTCCCTCCACATTTTTTGCGAGTTAATTCAAAGTATTGTGTCTCACTGAAATATGGATCTGCGCCGGGAACATTTTAGAGCTATGATTTTATACGATTTCAAGTGTCGCCTGAAACCGGATGAATCGTACGATAGACTTCAAATGGCATTCATGGATGAAGGCCCTTCCAAGGCAACCGTGTATCGTTGGTATAACGAATTCAAGCGCGGTCGACCAACTTTGGGGGATGACGAAAGAAGCGGTCGCCCTTTGACGGCTGTTACCGAAGAAAACGTGCTAGCAGTGAAAAATTTAATCCAAGACAATAGGCGAATTACATATCAGGAGATTCAACACATATTGAAGATTGGATCGGGAAGCGTTCACGAGATTCTACACAGCCATCTTCGCGTGAGGAGGATAGTATCACGCTGGGTGCCGCACAACCTCACCGATGCTCAGAAGCAGGCCCGGGTGGAATGGTGCCGTGATATGCTTAACAAATTTGAAGCAGGCTCGTCTCGGCGTGTTTACGACATCGTTACAGGTGATGAGTCCTGGATTTATCAATACGACCCAGAAACCAAGCGCCAGTCGACTGTTTGGGTGTTTCAAAATGAGCCAACGCCTACCAAAGTGAAGCGATCTAGAAGCGGGGGTAAGATTTTGATCGCTAGCTTTTTTAATTTGACTGGCCACTTGGTATCAATTCCCTTACGGGATCAAAGAAGCATTAATGCCGAATGGTATACTACCAAATGTTTGCCAGAAGTTTTCTCTGTTATAAGCAACAAGCGACCAAACACAGGGCTCCGCGGGCTACTGCTCCACCACGACAATGCACCTGCGCACACCGCACTCAAAACGAGGGACTTCCTGGACAGCACGCCAGTCAAACTCCTGGGTCACCCTCCTTACAGCCCTGATCTAGCACCGTGTGACTTCTTTTTATTCCCAAAAATAAAAAATCAGCTCAAAGGGATACAATTTTCGTCGCCGGAAGATGCGCTGGCTGCGTTCGAGCAGGCTGTAAACGAGGTGTCTGCGGCGGACTGGAAAAAGTGTTTTGAAAACTGGTTTAGGCGCATGAATCTTTGTATAGAGGCTGGTGGAAAGTACTTTGAAAAGATTTAATAAAAATATATGTACGTATAGAACAATTTTTTTTAGTTTCGCAAAACTTTCTGAGTGTCCCACGTACAGTCAAGAATAGGAGTTAGAAGAGGAGGTATGTTCCTATGTTCAGCAATGGGCGTCTTTAGGCTGAAACAATGATGATAAAAGTTAAAAATATTTTTGAGATATCATTGTATCTATTTCACATTGCTACGTACAAAAACATTATTCTTTTTTAGTTATTAACACGTTATACTTTCAATTCCATCCTACACATATTATAAACTATGAAACATTAAACTCGGCTTCGGAGAATAGTAAAATAGAACCCATTACGCTAAGTCCTATTAACATGAATGTGAACAGAGCCAAGTTCTGTTCAATTTTGCTCCAGAGCACACGTAGAATATCGACAGCTATTAACATTACAAAGAAAAATATTAACTAGATTTTATACGTGGCATTTATAAAGTTTGAAGACTGAATAGTAAGTGTGAAGCTTACTGAGGGATTATATTTCTCTTTCAGAAGTTTTCATTGGCGGTTTAAGTTATAATTCATGAGAACGCTGAAATGATACCAGTGATTAGCTTCTTAGTTGGATAGGAGTTGGGTTTAGCACTAATCCACGTTTTAAATCTTCATTCTGTTTATTTCTTTTAGATTTTAAAAGCTTATCAGGAAAAGATTACCTTTTAGGGTTCCGTATCCAAAGGGTAAAAACGGGACCCTATTACTAACACTCCACTGTCCGTCTGTCTGTCTGTCACCAGGCTGTATCTCATGAACCGTGATAGCTAGACAGTTGAAATTTTCACAGATTATGCATTTCTGTTGCCGCTATAACAACAACTACTAAAAACAAAATAAAATAAATATTTAAGTGGGGCTCCCATACAACAAACATGATTTTCATGCCGTTTTTTATAATGGTACCATTATCGTATATTGGAACCCTTCATGCGCGAGTCCGATTCGCACTTGGCCAGTTTTCAAATGGATTTGACTTACCATAAAGGCGTTATATTTAAACTTAAAACATTTTTAGGAAATATTTAAAAAAAACATGTGAAGACGGAAAGTAACAATAAAATAAAAAACCGTAGCAATGTTTCACGAACTTGGCTGCTACACTGCCGTGCACTAATACGATTGTGCATTTGTGTTAACAGCATTAATGCATTTCCATTAATTCAAGCAGATTACAGGAATAGGAGCAGGCTGTACCTATATGCAGCGCCATATGTTCATTATGTATCAACCTCTAGATTCAATACATTTTGTAATATGTAGGTATCTGTCCATCTCACTTACGTGATTCTCGGGCTATATAATTATTCTATTTGGGGTATATTTAAACAGGTTTGGCAACGTCCATTACAAACTACTTATAAACAAAATCCTTTTCTAAGGCTGGAAGAGGATTACTTCAAGGGACGTCGGTTGAAGCTGCGCGTCAGCGGAATAGAACATTGATTGGTAGAAAAGCACAAAGGTTAATTGGTAGAAAATGCCATAAATACACGTGTGTTCGTAAGGCATTTAATAAATTCCATGAGGAGTTTAGTAGTTTAAAAAAAAATCATTTAACATCTTTTTTTAAACAAGCTTTTTTGTATTTATAGCAAACCCTTTCATTAGATACCCATATCATGGCAGTGCACAAAAAATAACTAGTCCACCATATTGGGCCGTCCGCCATATTATATTTAGAATGACGTTAATTAGCTAACCATGCATTGTCATCCAAACTAAACGAGTATGCAAAATTTCGTCTTAATCGGTGGAGGATAACTGCTTTAAATTTTTTTTTGTAAGGTTTGACCCGAACACACTTACATACATACATAAGTTAAATAAAGCTTGTAAAAATAACAGTTCAATTTGCGTATTAGATGGCATTTATATTAGACGCAAAGTTTCTGTTTCATGTGAAAATGCATGTTTTCCCCTCTACAAAAAACATCCATATATCACTCGACAGCTTTTAAATTAATTAAGATCCTTTTCCAATATTTACACAAACATCAGAACCCGTGGGGGCGCAAAATTAAACATACTTCAGACGAGACGAATTGAATTGCGTCTGATTTGTAGCACAGACAGAATTTATTAGTACCTACCCTCTCAGCCTCGCAGTCGGGTACGAGGCACGAGGTCCGTTGATAACCCACCCAAGGCTAATTGCTCAAATCCGATTAAGATGTGGTAAATGCTTCGCGATATTTCGAGTGCTGTGCTTCCGTGATTGTAGTGCGATATTATTCTGCTAATGAAGATATTGTGAGCTGAATTGTTGATAAATATAATTGCAATATTTATTTTCAACATTTGCATCTCTATGCAATCAATATCAATCTGCCTAGCCTTTTCCCAACTATGTTGGGGTCGGCTTCCAGTCTAACCGGATTCAGCTGAGTACCAGTGTTTGACATGGAGCGACTGCCTATCTGACCTCCACAACCCAGTAAATGGGTAACATGGTACCCCTTGGCTAGACTGGTGTCAGATCGCAAGCTTCTGACTACTCGTAACGACTGTCAAAGATCAAAGACCAACGGCAAAAGCTGGAAACAAATTATCGGACGCGGCTGACGGACGCGACTTACAGCCGCGGCTGATATGTGTGCACAGTCGTATGGGACGCGGCTGCCAGATCTCTATCAGACGTCTGAACGCCCAAGGTCACGTCCGCAACTTACGTCCGATAGTTTGCACAATGTAATGTACATTCATTACCTAGATACTCTATATGTCGCGGCTGTCAGTCGCGTCAGTAAGCGGCGTCCGATAATTTGTTGCCAGCTTTAACGTGATTTTCGAGGCACGGAGGAAACTCGGTATGTTGAAATGGTCACCCATCCACGGACCCACCTCGTCAAGCGTTGCTTAACCTTGATGATCGACCCGTGTGGCTGTTATTATTTAGCCACGAGCTCCTCTATGCAATCATTAGAATTAAAAGAGTATATACACACAGTAACAGCGAAGCGCTTCAATCCCAAACCACCAAAAAAAAAAACGAGCGTGAACGCTTATTTTTCGCCCACAACGGCACTTTATATAATCCAGATTCGAGACTCAGCTTCCATTTAAAAAAAAAAAACAGGCACATTTCTGTAGACTGTTACGTGTCGGGCCCTAATTACGGGCAGACGGTTGCGGCGAAATTCTTTGTCCTCTTTACACTGTGCCCGTGGTTTTTGACGTACCTAATTATTATTTTTAACGCGTAGGTTGAGGGCGGGCGGAGGCTGAGCGGGGTGGAGGGCGCGGGGCGGGGGCGGGTTAGTTGTCGGTGACGCTGCGACAGGCTGCGGCGGATAGCTTTTGGCGTTTATCGGATGAACACACGCATTTCACGGTCTACCACTCCAAAGCTGACCAAACAAAGCTTTATTAAAAAGTACAAGACAACAACGAGTCTCATTCCAATATGCAAATCCTTTTGTAATCCGGAAATGAAAGGAAAAACAGGCTGTTTGTCATCCAAAGGTTGTGAAGATAAGTGACGGAAATTAAATTTTGTGGAGCTACGAGGTGACTCCTTTGTTTGAGAGGCCGGTGTTCAGCGACAGACTGAAGACGATAATGACGCTTATTACGACAAAAGAAAGACAAGAGTTTATTTGGGCCAAGTACGACTTACCTATATAGAAATTATAAAAAAAACAATTTTACAAAATATACTACCGACTTCCAACTAAAAACACTACAAAGTGAAAAATTATCTGTAAGAGATTGCCCTGTGCGATAAGATCGCCCATTGTACACTTATCGTTATAAATGTTTAGTCCTGTAATTATTTAAGTGGTGTACAATAAAGTATATAATAAATAAATAAATAAATAATAACTTTCTTTTTCGAAGTCGGTTTCTTTGGTTGGTACCATTTTTTTTCGTTATGGACACCGACTTCTAAAAAGAAAGTTATTTTTCACTTTGTAGTGTTTTTGGTTGGAAGTCGGAAGTATTTTTTGGAAAAAAGTTTTTTTGTTTTTTCACTTTTTAGTTGTTGTTGTTGGTTTGTTGTTGTATGTTTGTTGTGTGTTTGTTGTTGTAATAGGCAAGTCTTAAGTAAGGTACTTATAATGCCAGGATAGGTTAACCGAATACCATGAAACTTGAACATAACCGGTGAAATGAGAGTGTACGAAGGTGAACTGAACACATATGCGTACCCCTTAAGAGCGGACTCTAGTCAACAGGAATTTGAAAAATAGGTTATTGAAGAAACTATTGCCGTCGCGTCACCTCCAACCTCACCCCGTAAAGTGCGAAAGGGACAACTGCAGCTCAGGCTGATTTTACCTACAAAAACTTTGACTAAAAGACGTTTCGTATTCTGCTGTTTTCTTCATGAAAACTGTCTGATCTAAAAAATTCTTATATCAAAATTTAGAGGAAAAGTATATCTATGCTCCTATAATTTCCTTTTTTGTTAAAAACTTATAAATTTTGTCTGAAAGTCTTCTGAACATGGCGGTAAAAACGGGCATTTTTTACGGATTTTTGGATTGTCATATTTCTTTTTGTGATTATGTTTTGGAAAAAAGGAAATGATACAGGCACGTATTAATTAGACCTAGATTTTATGGGAAAAAATCATTTCTCTAGAGGCTTTATCCACGAAGAAAACAGCAGAATGTGTTTATATATTATATAAATACATTCACTTCATTATATCATCTTATAACAAGCACGCTCTTTGATAGAAAGGACGAAAATCGAAGGACTGGAAAAGCTTTTTCCAGTCAGGTCACATTATCCTCAAAGGAAAATTATGCATATCATAATATGTCTGTCCAGCCATCTCGAGCTTTAGGCCTTTAACACACTGAATGTTGAACACGCAGTTTTGGGAAAATTACACAATATTTTTTTACTGCTCTTTTCTTTGGCTTTATCATTGGGCTAGTGATCACAAGCGATACTGCTAAACATGAGGTCTTAGATTCGATTCCTAATTCGGGCTGTGGTCAGGCAAAGTATCTTTTCTTTTTCTTTTTGGAATTTCCCGGGTGACAATGTGCACCTTATTACATGTGACCTTAAACATAACTCTTGAAATGTGGGTGTACCTCTGCCTAAACTTACGGGCGATTTATTTATTTAATTATAAACTCACACCACACTCACACACTCACTCACTCACTTTACAGGTCACACCTAAGGCGTTATACAAAAAACTGAAGGAACGCACTTCATCCGAGCCGTGTCCGTGAAATTTTGGTTTTGAAGTAAATACTTCTTGTAGGGAAGCAACAATCACAACACTAGCACTACATCCGAACTCTATCCGTCATAATCTGTCATAATTCAGAACACTTTTAACTCGGCACTCAAATCAAGGACACGGATAGCGGACACGGACTTATAGTGCGTAACCGCCCTAAAACGAAACCAAATATAAACGAAACTTACAAGAATAAGCCATAGTAAAACATAGCTATATACAAAGGAATAAAAAATAAAACATGCGAGATAACAAAACATACAAGAACATTTTAAAGTACAAAAAACAGAATATAACAACAACAAAAAAACTTACGGAAGTAAAAAATGGACAAAGAATATACAATTATTGGCAAAACAGGCGAGTTATTATATTAATATTTATTCACAATAAAATAAAAATCATTTATTTCAAACCAAAAGTCCATAGGCAAGACAAAGTTTGTTATTCACTTGAGTGCTGTTGTATACAGGCCTGCGGATCCCAAGCCAGGAGGCAGCACTGGGGCCCATGAGCAATGCTGGGACTCCTGGATCCTACAAGGTCTATATACGCGACACCGCGATACGCGGCAGCGGTAGCTAAGGGTCTGTTTTTTGGGATACCGATCCTCGTATAGGTGGAAAGTGATACAAGTATGCACAACTTACAACTACTACTCACATTTGTACCAGTAGTGGTCTCCTGGTCCCTTGTCCAATCCCGTGTCCGGTCGAGGGTTATAAAGAGAGAATATTTATAATAAATTTGGGATAACCGATGTGATCTGGACTGATATTCCTGGCAGATAACTATACACGTTCCCGTCAAAAATACTTCGCTGCGCGCGAAATACATACACAAACCAATGCACGGCGACACACAGTACCACTCGCGGATCGCGAACAAAATTTCGGTTATTTATCAATTTCTACAAAACCAAATCAAGACCGACATTTTTCCGTCTCACGGTATCAATCACGTTTTTACAAGTCTTGTCAACTGTCAACTTCAACCCAACCAAAACTTTCAATATCGATGACAGCGAGCTGACACAGTGTTGCAACAGACTAACAAAAAAAAAACAAAACCTTAATCAGTTTCAAACAAGTGCATTGTATGCCAAGGATTTTGTGAACTAAAACTAGCAATATTTTCAAAACGCCTTTTGCGACCCACCGCGCAACCGTTGTAAACCCACTCTTACAGCTTTCACCACTAGGACTCTTGACTTAGTTGAATCGCCCATAGCAGGAATACTGGAATACCGATCTGCCCACGTTGCTACATTTTATTAATAGAAGCTTGGTTCTATGTCTGTTTTAGAAAGAAGACACTACAAAGCAGTATATCTACAATACTTTCGAATCCTCATCGTCATTGTTTATTTAGTCAATATGTCTCCGATAAAATAACCATTGCATCATCGTCAGCTTATATTATATTTACGGCTTCTCCCCCAGCTGCTGCCAGCAACCTTGCAAAGATCGAACCTTTGCATATGCGATGCTAATGCATTGGAAGGGAGCGTAAATCTCAAATAGAAGATCTATTCCTGTATTGATGCATTCAAAGTGACGTTTACGAAGTTTTTGGCCAAAAAATATAAATCACTTTTGTACATCAGCATTCAGCATTCATCATGAGCCTCCTCGTTATCTTTGGTTTGATGGCGGCAAATTAAGTAGATATTATGTGATAATAGCATTAAGGTTCCTGTCAGGGCACTAACCATCGGCGTTCTTAATGAAAAAAGTCGAATCACCAAATTGCATTACTTGTAATAAAATCGAGGATGTACAACATTTGTTGATGGATAGTGTTGAAAAGAAGATTGAGAGACAAAAATTGGCAAGAGAGTATGGCTTGTACAGGTTAGATGTTGGCTTAATTCAGACGATATTATCATACCCTAAAGCGCAGGCCACACCGCCAGCTAGCGGGCGGGCGGGCTAGGCGGGCGAACATCGTTTCACCTCTTTACATACTTCGGTTCACACCGCGAGCTACCGACTAACCTAACGAGCTAAGCTAACGAAATATCCGACGATTCCAGCGAAGCTACTCGTTCACCTCGTTGGCGCGCCCGCGCTTCGCTAGCTTAGCTCGCCCGCCAGCCCGCTCGCCCGGTTCGTTCGCCCGTCCTCCCGGTCTCCGCGCAAATGACAATGGACAGATAGAACGCTAACCTCTCGCTCTCCCATCCGCGCCCCCCGCTTCGCCCGCTTAGCCCGCTTCGCCCGCTCCGCGTGCTCTGCCCGTCGCTCGTCTGTCCGTAGTTTTCGGTGTGAACCCCATAGTTTAGCTCGCCAATATTTCGCGTAGTTTGTATAGTTTCCTTCGTTCGCTTCGCCCACCCGCCCGCTAGCTGGCGGTGTGGCCTGCGCTTAAGTCTGATCTAGCAAAACAACTTTGTAGGCTGGCAGTAATCTCAAACCCGTAATGTTATATTAATTTTTAGTATAAGTAGATTTTAGTAAAGTATTGTAAAGAGAAATACTGCAGTATATTGTTTAAGATACAATGCGGTTGACGTATCCTTGTGGATAAAAATCCCCAAATTAATAATAAAGATTTAAAAAAATACCTCAAGAAGTAGAATGTATAAAGTATCGATTCATAGCATTATTGTAGCTTTTTTAAAAATAAAATGAAAATTTATAGAAACCTCAATAATGAATGGAAAAATTTATTACTTATTCTGATACTATCAATATGATCATAAATGCGTCGCAGTCTGGGAGAAGGAGTCGCAGAGGATTTTATGACCACACATGTTTTATAACATATACCATTACGGAACGCCATTTTAATTCATTTTGCAGTTCATTTTTATGACTTTCAAGATTTAATGCTCAGTATCTATACTTTATCGAATTCCAAAAAGAATGCAGAGATATTTCTTCGTAGGTATTGGAAAAATGACAATATCTTATTATAAAATATTCTTTGAAAGCAAAGAATGCTATTATTAGATACTTATTGTAAGCTCTTGTTCCTTGAAAGTAATTTATCGTAGCATAAAAGAGCTGTTTCTTCGTCGATACAACATTGTGCACCAAGTCTTAGCCGTCCGCGCCTAATAGGATTACTTTTGAGGAGCAGACATAGACGTAGCATACGATAAATATCATCTCGTAGGAACGAGAACCATGATGGAGAAAGAAAGAAAGAAAAATGAGTTTATTGGCATTAAAAACCAAAACACCTTTTTTTGGGCACAAATATGTGGTTGTCTCTAACTATTCTCAATCTCATTAATTCTTTGTTTTTTTTTCCTTATTTTGATTATTCTTTTTACAATGGTTTTCAATCATCTTCATAGCCCTTTGCTAAGAATAGTTACAGCACTGATAACAATATTTGTGCCACATGTTAGATTTAGTATTTTTTTTTATTTTACTTTTGTATAGATTCCTTTACCGCTTGTTTTGTAAATGTGTGAACATTGTATGCCTTCTAGATGCTTGTTAACATTTGTTAACTTTTTAACTCGTTTTATTATCTTTTGTTTAAATAATATGTAATCTTTTTTTTTTGTTTTTCTTACGACCTATTGTCGGGCCTACGTTGTCCCCACATATCTAAGTACTAATGCTGTAACAAGGAAATATTGTAAAACCAAACCATTTTTTTAAAAGAGTAACCATGGAGTTTCTTGCCGGTTCTTCTCCATAGGAAACGACCAAACCGAACCGTGCACCTTTTGTCGACGTTTTATAAGTGCCCATGTAGGCCTATATGAAATAAAAAAAATGATTTTGATTTTGATTTTGACCTTAAAATTAAACAAAATATTCATGTTCCTAGGTATTTATTTTAATTACTCCATCATAGACTTTAGTTTGTTTTGGAGAAGACTACGAAGGCAGTCGAAATGACAAGACAAATATTCATGCATAAGAAAATTGTTACTGGTAACGCTTGAGTGATTCCGAAGAATTCTAAGTTAGTACGTAAAATAAAAAAACCGGTCAAGTGCGAGTCGGACTCGCTACCGAGGGTTCCGGACAAACCTAGTATATAAAAGAAAAGAAGTGGCAACACTGATAGCTGTCAGTTCTATATTTACGTTCTGCGTTACATTTAAAGAAAAAGTATAGATAATCATTACTAAACAGTTACATTTTTGCTTCATTCCGGTAAGCAACTGTGCAAGAAGACAATCTGCTGTTATCTGCGAGGAGAACGCCTGTTTTCAAGTGTAATCAACATCCGCAAGTACTACATTTTTATACCCTCACAATTAATGAGTGACAAAATCGTAAACTACCCAACAGAATAGTCATTTATTGCTGTCAACATCAAATGACAACAGAACTGTCAATAGCACAGATGACATTGGCGTTAGACATTTGCTAAGCAAAAAGTTGCCAGTAATTTTTTATATCTGTCAACCGGATACTCGACTAAATCGTATTAACACATTTTCAATAGTCATTGCAAACGTTGCTCTGACTTATTCGTCAGGCGACCTACACGTAACCATCGCATCACTTAGACTTATTGCTAAGTTAAATATAGTTGGCGTTTCAACAACATGCCGCGGAAGCGAAGATCCCCGGCTGCTACAGAACGAAGCGTTTCACCCAAGGTTCCGGTCTTGAAGGAAGTAGAGATGACCCCAGATCGCATTGGTGACAGCAACGCATCCTCTAGGTCGAAGCGGCCACGCGTTGCTGACTCGCCTGGAAATTACTCATCGGAGGAGACTGCGAGTGCCGAGGTAACTTACGACCGAAATCAGCTGCACCCTCTAGACGAACAGCTTCTCGCAACAATGCGATGTGAGATTGAATCAGCGATAGCCTCCCAGCTGCAAATGTCACTCAAAGCTTACTTTAGGGACGAGTTTACCGAGATAAGAGACAGTCTTAAGTTGTTCTCTGAGCTGAAAGAATCGGTGGAATTCATGAGCAAATCCTTTGACGATATGAGGACTGAATCTGAGAGCAACAAGGAGGCCATAAAGCAGCTGAGAACAGAGAATGACAGTCTCAGGAAATGTGTGTCGGACTTGTCAGAGCGCGTTGGCATGCTAGAGCAATACTCGCGGCAAGACAACATAGAGATCAACGGTATTCCGGAAAGCAAAAGCGAGAATCTATTACACACTGTGTTGCAACTGGGCAAGGTAGTATCATGCAGCATTGGAGAACAGGACATATTGTCGTTTTCACGTATCAGGAAACTGGACTCCAAAAGCGACCGTCCGCGCTCAGTTGTTGTAAAATTGAGAAGTACCAGAGCCCGTGATGAGATCCTCGCATCAGTCACCAAATTCAACAGGGCCAACCCGCAAGACAAGCTAAATTCGACTCACCTAGGGTACGGGGGCACTAAGCTGCCTACATTTGTTTCGGAACACCTTTCGCCCATAAATAAAGCCATCCATGCCGAGACTAGAAAAGTGGCGCGTCAGAAAGGATACAAATATGTCTGGGTTCGCGACGGACGCATTCTGGTCCGCAAGGACGACGGCGCTCACGCTAAGCAAATAAAATCACTGCTAGCTGTCTCGCTAATGTAAGGGAAAATATTCCCTCGTGAATAAAACTCCTAAGCATAGCTTTAGAATTCACTATTTACTACCAAAATCTGCGAGGAATGCGTACTAAACTTCACGAGATAAACATGGCAGTCGGCGTGGCTCAGTACGACGTTATTGTGGCGACTGAAACGTGGCTCAACGGCAACATCAGTGATGGCGAGGTATTCAGCACCGCATACAACATCTATCGGAGGGACAGAGCCTCTACTACCTTGGGATGCAAAGAGGGGGGTGGAGTTCTAATAGCGGTATCTAAAAGATTTGACTCTGTTCGGGCTTGTCAATGGGAAACCACGGTGGAGGATCTTTGGGTCAGTCTGAAATCTGAAAGCGGGCAGAAAATCAACATATGCGCTGTTTACCTGCCTCCACCGGTGACTCAACCTACGCTTGACTCGTTTCTGGATTCCGCATCGAGCGTCATTGAAACAACAGGAGAAGATGTAGTCATACTGGGAGATTTCAACCTCGGTTTCATAAACTGGGAACTGAATTCTAGTGTCTCCAATGCTACAACAACTGTTCCTTCTAACTATGGCAATGGTCTAGGTTTTTCGCTGGTCGATTTCATATCCTTAAACTCACTACAGCAGGGCAATTTTGTTAAAAATTCTAGGGGTAGAGTTCTGGACTTGATATTATTTTCAAATGTGTTAGGTGGCGTGGTGAATGAGTGTAGGGCACCGATAAGTAAAGTGGATGAATATCATCCTCCGTTAGAAATTGAGTTCAAATTTATAAAGGTTGCTACACTGAAATCTAAGCGATCAATTTTTCTTAACTTCCGCGGTGCAGACTACGAATCAATTAATAGAAAATTATGCAGTGTTGATTGGAGGCAAATGTTTGAACCGCTTTCTCAAGTTGATCTTATGGTGTCTACTTTCTACGATCATCTGAACGACATAATTAATGAGCTGGTCCCGAAAAGTAGGCGTCTCAATAGCAAATATCCGCAATGGTACACAAGACCCCTAGTCAATATTTTGACCGAGAAGGAGAAACTGAGGAAGCGTTTTAGAAAATATGGAAACCCGCGTGACGAAATTGAATATAGAATCCTTGACGACAGGGCCCGGGCTCATATCAAAGAATGTTACAAAAAGTATGTGAATAGAATGGAAAGTAACATTCGTTACAATCCTAAGGCATTTTGGTCGTTTGTGAAATCCAAAAACACTCAATCATCACAGATCCCTTCTGTCATTAATCTAAACAATACTGTTGCTACTAACGGCGCTGACATTTGTAATCTTTTTGCCTCGCAATTTTCATCGTCGTTCTCTCCAAGTGATCGTAACAGTGGTCTACCTTCTAAAAGCTCTCACGCGTTTCCACAACATGCGCTAAGTAAGATTTCCCTCACCGAAAGAGACGTCCTCAAGGCTCTCCAAAGTCTTGATATAACCAAGGGTGCCGGACCCGATGGGATACCCCCTATTTTTATTAAAAAGTGTGCTCGCTACCTTGCCCTCCCACTCACTCTTATATTTAAGAAATCTCTAACTACAGCCATTTTCCCATGCGAATGGAAAAAAGCAAACGTCGTTCCAGTTTACAAAAGGGGTGACAGAGCTGACGCGGCTAACTATCGACCCATCTCGATGCTCTCTATCTTCTCAAAAGTATTTGAGACCATTGTGTGCCCCGTGCTAACTGCTCATATACAATCACAAATAGCGCCCCAGCAACACGGATTCTGCAACAATAAGTCCACCGTTACAAACTTGGTGTCTTACGTAAGTGACCTTTCAGCTTTCGTGGACGCTGGTGCGCAGGTCGACGCCCTCTACACAGATTTCAGTAGCGCCTTCGACAAAGTCGATCACCGATTGTTACTCTTAAAGCTGGAAAGTCATGGTGTGCACGGCAGCCTCTTGGAGTGGTTCAGGTCATACCTGGATCAGCGAAGGCAGAGAGTGGTGGTGGAAGGCTACTGCTCTTCAGAATATACCGCAACATCTGGAGTACCTCAGGGATCGCACGCAGGGCCGATTTTGTTCATTGTTTTCGTCAACGACTTACCGGACTGTATTCATCATAGCCAATGCTCTCTGTTCGCGGATGACCTTAAAATCTATCGTAGGATTGCCTCACATGAGGACGCAGAACTACTTCAATGCGACCTCAATGCACTGCAGTCCTGGTGCGATACAAACGGAATGGTCCTAAACGCCAAAAAATGTCACCATGTCTCCTTCACGCGTAAAAAACAAGCTATACAATCGCGATACTCGATTGCGGGTACTCCACTGCAGAAAGTTGAGACCATCCGCGACCTTGGCGTGCTGCTTAGTAGTGACCTCTCATTCAGCTTGCACATCGACAACATTGTTGCAAAAGCAGCTAGGATGTCCGGTTTCATAAAAAGAACTTGTAGGGAATTTCAAAACATGCTTGCCATGAAAATTCTCTACAATTGTCTTGTGCGCAGCACGCTCGAATACGCATCCCCGGTCTGGAACCCTACCTACAATGTTCACACGAGCCGCATCGAGAAGATTCAAAGACATTTTACACGTTATCTGCGATTAAAGGATCATACCTGTCCCTACAGAGCCGACTACATGCAGCGTTTGTGCCATTTCCGTTTGACCTCCTTACAAGACCGTAGGGTCTCAGCAGATATGATATTCTTGTACAAGATTGTCAATGACATGACATGCACTCCCGAACTACTCAAACAAATTAGCCTCGATGTGCCACGCCGGTGTCTTGTTAGGTCAGCGAGAGTTCGTAGAACATTCATATGCAAAACTTCTCGTACCAATCTCGGACGTTCGGCTCCTTTGAATAGGATGATGAACACGTACAACGAAATCAGCTCTTGCAATGAGGACATGGATGTCTTCTTTGACTCTCTGTCTCGGTTTAAGTCTAAAGTCACGCAGATTGATCCGTAGTCTCACCCGAATTGCCTGCTCTGTTTTATTGTGTACTCTAATTATTAAGATTAATTAATTATCATACAACTAACTTTGATACCATTTTATTAGCATTCTGTTTTATTGAACAATGACTCATTAGTCCTTTTTTTGTGATGTAATTTAATTTATCTGTTACTCACTCGTATTTTATTTATGAAACAACTGTAACTTGATTTAATAATGAAAAATTTAATTTTGTCCTTGACTCACTGGTATTTTATTGTGATCTAATTCTAATGCATATAATTTTATATTTGACCTTACTAGTAATTAATTTGTAATGTAATTGTAATCTATTTTAATTTTTATTCTAGCTCAATTTGATTAATTCTACATTAATTTAAGTGCAATTATTGTAGTTCATTTCCATTGAACTCGTCATTTAAAAAATGTAATTAAAGACTGTGAATGATGTGCACGCCTGTAACTGACATGTTTGCACAGGATCATCTTGTATGTCACTGACTCGGCAATGAATTTGTAAATATGTTGTTGGCATGCCTTATTGAATAAATAAATAAATAAATAAATAAGTAAAAGTGGCCGTCCGGCCGGCTGGTGGTTGGCCGGTTTTTATTTTTTTAATTTTTTGTATGGTGTAACTAAAAATTTACGGTTTTCGCAATTTTTCCTTTATCTGTGCTATAAGACGTTACTTCGTACCAAAATTCAAGATTCTGTGTTCACGGGAAGTACCCTGTAGGTTTTGATTCCCTTGCGAGTGTCAAAAATTTACTGCAGTTTAAACGGCTGTATCTTTTGATTGCGTTGGCTTAAAAGTTTGATTTTTTTCACAGCTTTAAGAGACAGTAGCTTGAGTATTTTATATAAATTTCAGCTTGATACCTCCACGCATTCCTGAGAAAAAGGGTCTTGACAGACAAACGGACGGACAACAAAGTGATCCTATAAGGGTTCCGTTTTTTCCTTTCGAGGTATGGAACCCTAAAAATACGTTCCCATTTTCCCAAACACGGGATAAATATTGAAAACTTTTCCCAGCATAAGAAGCCACTCAATACCTCGTTCCGATGCAGAAAGTTTTGTATTTACTTTGACTCCATAACGACTTCGCAATAAAAAACTCCGGCATAATTTCCATTTTCTATAAACACAAATGGAGGCACTTCACTTTCTTCCGGGTATTTACAATGAATAAATAACTGAAATATAAATGGAATTACGATCTGCTATTGAAATGGTGCTCTTCAATAATAAAATCTCATCTCTTTATTAAGGACATGACCGCCGTCTGTTAATAATCGGCTTATATCCTTCCCCCGTGGGCGCATGCAATGGGGACCGGGAGCCCAGAGCTGGGGCCCTACCCCCGAACATTAAGCATACTTCACACAGCACTCCAGAGGCTCGAGTGAAGATAATCTGACACTAGACTGTCTGCGATGTTTTGAAACACAATGTTTGCGCTTGTATGTGATTTTGGAAGACTTTACACTGCTTGAAACTTTCATGAGTGATCGTTATCTCGTGTTGCTGTGTGTTGATATAGTTTTGTTGCCTTCTTTATGTAGATATATCCTCTTTTCAAACAACTTTTCTGACGATGGAAAGACACCAACAAAATTTCGTAGACCCTCTACGAAAACTGCTACGAGGTGCTACGAAATCGTAGCCATTTGAAAAACCTTATCTAATCTACCCCTGTTTCTATATAAACCCTCTCAAATAGCATTTTTAATGTAATAGTGCAAATAATATGTAATTTCAGTTGGTATACAGCCTCCGTGCGCAAGGTAGTAGGCAGGTGGCAGTATGTACCACGTGACGGGTGACGCGTCTGACTCGTGAGATACAGCACGTTGCTTATTACGTTTACTTTATTGCTTTAGCTCTTCGCATAGTCCACGATTTAGTTTAACTGCATATTTCTGCGCTGGGATATTACGGTGTGTTGTGATGTTTTCTGGAGATAAATTAAAGTAAACACATTTTTTAAATCTGAGCTTACAACTTGTTTGTGGGTGTGCGTCAGAATGGCTGGTTGTCTGTAACGGTTCGCGTCAGGCTGGTGTCCAAAAATTGCTACCTATTTGCTACTTTTTACTACCTATAGTCAATTAATTGCTACCTAACTTGTAAACAAAATAAAGGGACTTCAAAATGACCAGCCATTCTGACATCAGGATAGCTGGTCAACTCTCCGTTTGTGTAAACTACTCAAATTCGAGTTATTATTTTTACTTGAGCAATTACTACCTGATTGCTACCCTCACGTCTTTCAATGTCCACCTTGTAGCTTTAACAAGTAAAAATTTATGATCATTTATTTTTTACAGGGAAAGACCATTACAAACGTAGTGTTACATACTCTTTGGCCATTATATCTAAAGCTCACTGCAAACGAGGTTCGGTGTGGGAGTGTTAAAATGACCAAAATACTAAAATAACAAAAAGTTGTTGAAAAATATTTCTCAGTGTATATTGTACGCAAAAAAAAACTCATTGATTATTACTGATACCTTTATGTAAATATGTATATTTATTAGGTAACATGCTGATTAAACATCTACAGTAACAAACATTTTTTTGTAATATTATCGTAAAAGCAAAATTATTAAGCATTACTTACTTTATCAAAACTGTTCCATCTATACTAAATAATAAAGGTGAGGTGTTTGTTTGTTTTATTGTTTGAAAACGTTAATCCTTTTATTTTTTAATTACCAGTAAGACTTGGTTAATCATAGCTTTTACCGTTTAATCCTAGGTTTTACCGTAGTTCGGGCTTTTACATTAGGGTTCCCCTAGTCGACGGCACGAACTATTTTGTGCGCGTGGTTAAAATGCATGCTATCTCATCCGACAACACGTGCGAAAGAGTACAAATTAGCACTTTGGCAAATTTGCATCGAAATATATGATGATTTAGGACGAAAACGAGCACACGAAATTGTATAAACAGACCCTTGGGAGTCTAGATATCATGAACAAACGACTTAATGTATATTTCCACCAATAAAATTATTTGCATTGTTGAATTACTAATCTATCCCTGTATGGAGGCCGTTTTGCAATTTTCCTTCGTCTTAAGGTATTTATTTCCGCCCAAAGATGCGTTAAAATTAGTGTTGAAATATGGAACTTTCGACGCTCATAAGTTATTTTTTTTTTTGTTTCCATACAGGGCTAGTTAATGATGAGACAAATTGATATCAATTTTTATTTTGAACGTACGTCGTCAAACAGTGGAGTAATCGCCAGACTACGTTTGTATGGAAGAAAAATCGACTAGTACACTAGTTACTATCTAGCTAGTCTACCTTAACATTTACATTTATATGTTCAATTACCATAATGGATAGGTGTATTCCAATAAAAATAAATATTGTAGTAATCGTTTTAAATTGCTTTGTTTCAATAATCGTAATCCATTCCCTGTAAAAATTTCAAATGATCATAACTTTTTACTTGTTAAAGCTACAATGTGGACGTTGAAAGACGTGAGGGTAGCAATCAGGTAGTAATTGCTCAAGTAAAAATAATAACTCGAATTTGAGTAGTTTACACAAACGGAGAGTTGACCAGCTATCCTGATGTCAGAATGGCTGGTCATTTTGAAGTCCCTTTATTTTATTTACAAGTGAGGTAGCAATTAATTGACTATAGGTAGTAAAAAGTAGCAAATAGGTAGCAATTTTTGGTCACCAGCCTGACGCGAACCGTTACAGACAACCAGCCATTCTGACGCACACGTTTGTGGTGGGGACAATTTTAAAGCAATATTAGTCAAAAACTAAATATAGGACTGAAGGCCGTAAAGTACTAACGGAAAAGAAATAAAGTCCCAAATGGCCATGGATTTGGAAAATAGAATCTGTTGTACAAAGGGCGGTGTTCCTGGTTTTGTGACTAAGAGTACTCGTTCACAAGAGACAATTCATGAGTAAAGATGAATTGTCTCTTGCGCACATATTTAATATTTAAAAGATGTGCGCTTATCTGAAATTATTTTGTTTTCCCATAATAATAGTCACAAAGAACCCAAAGCATGTACCTACCTACGACAAAATAAAAACTCAATACCATTCGCAACCGAGTTGAATTCTAAACAAAACAAAGTCTAAACTGCACAGCCTTGCAAAATTTCTAACATTGCGTCAAAAGCGTTAACTTTTTGGTAGAGATTTATACTTTGCGTACCGTACACCAAAACATACATAAAGTAAGTATATAAAAATGTGACAAATCACATAAAAGTTTTTCTCCCAGTCCGTACTCAAGTAGACGACTACGACGTTTTACTCTAGAATATAATAGAATACCTCCTACAGCCGCCTACAGAAGTCTGTAGAACATTATAATTAAAACTTGTCTATGTTCTCGGAAGCGAGCATCCTATATATTTCTATTTTTTTCTCACATCTATCTGTACATTAGATTCGGCGGCTGTCGCCATGGCGACGCAGCTCGCAGCCGCCCGGGTCCCGCCGCCCTGGGAAGCCAGGACGTGCCACTAATTCACCTGTCACGCACACAGCTACACGCACGCACACACGCGCGCAGGCTCACCTGGCTGAAGCGCGCGTACACCGACAACATTACACGCTTGTATGCACACGGCACAACCTTGCAGCTGCGTTCCACCCGTCATAACTGACCTTATTTTGACTGGCGGAGAGTCGAATGTGCAACGCCGCCACAACGTCAGTGGCGTAGCTTTTCATTTCGGCATACAATATAGTAGAGTGACAGCGAGGATGCGAGGTGCGGCGGCCCGGGCAGCGCGCCGGGAAACACTCGTTAAACCCGTCCGCAGCCAACTGTAACTGCATCGGAAGCGAAGCAGTCACCTCAGGGATTGCATCGGCGACCGGTGCTCGCGATTTCTGCCGCTTTTAGGCATTTCGTTTGCCGCTAGTTTCCGGGTTTGGTAGAATCTTTTGAATCTGGAAATTCGATTCGAATGAGTTTACGAGTCGTCGCGCTTCGTGTTGTGAGCAGCAGCTGAAATTTCTTGTGCAGGTCGGTGGAAACTTCCTTTATTCGCTCGACTTGCCATGAATGTAGTTATCGGGAAATGTTACGACGGTTGTTGGCAAACATTGGCACTGTTCCAAACCTCTGTTACCTAAGAATACGTCGGCGAAGTATTTGTGCGGTGATCGCGTGGACTGTGGACCCAGTGCCTCAGAAACTACGATTTAAAAAAAATAGACTTTGTATTAAATGTAATGTACTTAGTAATAAAAGAAGAAAGTAAAATTATATAGTATACTTGTGAAATATATTTTTATATAGTTTTAGATATATCATAAAGTGAAATTTTAATAAGTTAGAGTAAGGACTTTAGTTTTTATAGATTTATTTAAAATTCATTACCTAGTTATTAGTTATTTTAAGAGAATGAATATGTAATAATGAAAAAGTGATAGCTTTAAGAAAAAGGTAAGCAACCAAGCTCCGAATTTCGTTGAATAATTTTATAAGTGTTCTCTAAATATTTAAAATAATTAATTAAATATTTAAGACGACTTCTGATCTACAATTCCGCGCTAATATTTTCACACATAGATAGCCTTTGTCTCTAATAGGTACGGAGCGTGTAATAAAAACGTCGGGACATGGGGAGTAAGTAGTTCAGTCATTTACTGTACAAGTTGGTTTTAATGGTCGTTTTAGTGCCGGCGGGTACCCAGTGGCCACCCGGGGGCTGTTCGCACCTAATTATATAATTACACTCTATTTTTTCTAATTAGGGAAGACCATAATAGTAGGAATTTATTACATTATGATTGCACTGGAGTTTTTTTTATTTTTATTATTTGAATATTAGCTGACCTAAAGATGTTTTCTTGTTACGAGTTCATACAATAATACATACATACATAAACTCACGCCTTTTTCCCATGGGGGAAGGCAGAAACTACAGAACGCTACCTGCTACGATCCTTACATACTTATTTTGTTTCACACACATTCATACATCTAGTCATACACACACGCCGGTTATGGGTACTGCGCACTTGGCCTTTCTGAAGAACATCACCTATAAGGTCTATGTATGTCTTTCTAGGGCGTCCCCCCCCACCGTTTTCATACAATAATCTCATAGAAAAATCATTTTCAGTTTTCCCGAATTTTCCCGGCAACTTATTATTTCTTTCCCAAAAAACTTTAATTGTAATTAACATTTTTTAAATATTAGCTCAACGGTCCAACAGCTATCAAGATAATAGGCGATTTTTACCGAACAGTATCTAGTTTTTTATATAGGTAAATAGATGATTGCTTATTAACAGGCCTCCTTTTTCTTCTTCGTGTCGACGATGCCATTACAATGTTATAAGTTTTGACCACGCCAACAGCGTTAATACCACAAAGTTATTTCATGGCGACACACTGGATGAAGATTGAATACCAGCACCTACAGACTGCAACACCAAGGAGTTCAATGACGGTGACGAAATTAATGTACAGTACTAGTCGTGGTCCTGGTGATCTTCTTGTCTTGCTGTTTTAACAAGAAGTTTACCGCGCCGGCTGCTAGTACTACACTACTCATCGAAGGGATATACGGATTCCCGTTATGCATTATCAAGATTAATATTATAATTATGTATTTATACGAACGGGTGCCTCGTGAGGTTTTGTGACGGGCCTTTAAGAAGAAAGGAGCGTCTGAAAAGTATATAGAGATGATCCGAGCGATGTACAGTCAATGCAGTACCCAAGTCCTGTCTACAGAGGGCAATACTGGCAACTTCAATGTGGCAGTCGACTTGCACCAAGGGTTGGTCCTCAGTCCCTACCTCTTCCTGATGGTAATGGACACTCTGACGTTGGACAAACAGTCAGAGGCACCCTGGTGTATGCTGTTAGCCGTTCACATTGTGCTGGTTGCCGAGAGTCGCCTAGAGGTCCAGAGCCGATTGAAGGTGTGGCGCAGAATAGAGAGTGTTGGCCTGAAATTGAGCAGAACCAAAACATAATACTTGTTCTGCGATTTTGGCGGCCTCTCCAGTTTTCCAATACCTAGGGTCATTTCGATATAACCGCACGTGTTTAAACGTCTGACTGCGTTATAGGTCTAATGATTGGAAGCGCCACTGTAGAGCATGAGGTCGATGCCCGGTCGTGCAAAGTGCTATTAAAAACAAACGGATCCTGTGAGGTGCGCCATTGGAGTGAAACCGCGTGAAAAACTTAGTAGCTTATACATCAAAATAACACAGAGGCTATATTTTATAAAGATATTGGGTGAAGTACTTATACCACGCGGGCGGAGCCGCGGGCGAAAGCTAGTTAGACATGTAGCGGCACCGACGCCGCCACTTACGAACTAATGATATGACGTCACACAAATCCTGCATCGCGCAAGCAAAGTTTTCGGCGCGATTAGAACACATACAACAGTCCGACAACAACCGTCGGGCAGTTGCCCGGACCAAACACAACACCCGTCTGGTCGGAGGATCCTCCCTTTTCAATTGAGGTTTGTGGGTCTTTACACCCTGTTCCACATTGCCCCCAAAGACATCTACTACCTACTAGTACTATCTTGTGTTTTGTTTATGTTGTAACATTAGTGCACTTCTGCCTTACCCTTCATGGAGTATGGAGTTATTACCTTTATGGTGACAAAAATGTCTATAACACAGAAAAGCCAAGTTATATTATTTAAGATATTTTTGTACACTGACAGCCCTATTATGTCTATCTCCTCTCGTTCAATCCATCCAAAGGTTGTCTGTAAGAGATTGCCCTGTGCGATAAGACCGCCCATTGTACACTTAACTTTCTGAATGTTTGTCACGTAATTATTTAAGTGTTATACAATAAAGTATATACGATACATATAAAAATAAAAACAATAATAGTTTTAGAACTTTCAAATTCAAATCATTTATAGTTCATAAGTGAAACGACTGTTTTATTTTTAAACTCTCGTTTATGCCTTTTGTTTGAATCGTGCGTCTACGGTGTGAGCAGTGCTGGCCCAGTGGTAACGGCGACGTACTAGTTGTAGGTCATGGGTTCGAACCCAGGCAGGCGCTTTACTTTGTGTAAATTATTTCATCACCACTGCTCTCAAAACGGTGAAGGGAAAATCGTGAGGAAACCAGCATGTCCTAGAACCTAAAATTTGATGACATGTGACATCCACCAACCCGGACTGGGCCCGCGTGGTGGATTACGGCCCATTCTCTCTCACAGAGAGGAGGTCTGTGTCCCAGCAGTGGGAACGTTAAAAGGCTGATGATGATGATGACACCAATGATGGCTGATGATGGGCTGGTGATGATAAATACCAAACTCTTTCTTATATGCGCAAATACAAAAGAGAATTCAGTATAGTTGTCGGCACGTAACTTGGCAAGAGTCGGTAGATGAGCACAAGTCGTTTATTAGGTCTGTTAGAATAGAATAGAATAGAATTTTATTTTGCAAATATGGGTCATATACAATAGTTGTTATGATATCAAAGCTCAGCCATATTTTACCATTCGGCATGCAAACATTTACATTATTTATGCAACATGAACAAACATTTTAAAACCAGATAAATAAATAAATTATCATTACAATTATCATTCAATAGGTTAATTAATAAAATAAAATTACAACTATCATTCAGTAGATCATTAATAAATTATCATTATGCTTACAATTTTAATTCAATAGATCACTTAATAAATTATCGTTATCATCACAATTAAAATTCAATAAATCAATTAATAAATAATCTTTATCATCACAATGATCACTAATAGGTCATATTTAAATTATTATTATCATTACAATCATACTACTATAGATCAATTAATAAATTTTCAATATCATTACAATTATCATTCAATAGATCAATCAATCAACAAATAAATTTTTCTCTGTCAAAAATTCAGCCACACTGTAGTATGTTTTATTTATTAAAAAATTACGTAGTCTACTCTTAAACATCACCGTATTTAAATCTTTCCAAACACTCGGTTTGGTTACCAAGCGGGATGCGGGGAACGTTTAGCACCGTTCCGAGCGCGCGATTGGTTGGTCAGTTGTCACAAGGATCTACTGACCAATCGCGTCGCGTCCTCGTTCCGTTCGCTCTATATGGTGGTTGGTCAGTTCGCAGTTCACTATGACAAAAGATATTTATTTCAACTGGGCCACCAAGCGGCACTATTGAATGTCACAATTTAAATTTACATGGTATAAAAGTTGATTCTACCGTACATTCGGAAAGTAGCTTGTTATGGAGAAGAATGCACAAGAAACTCCATACTTACTCTGTTAAAAAAAAATTATTTTTACAATATTTAGGTACATAAGTACAAACATTAATAAATTCACATATGTGAGGACAATGCACCCAGAATAGCACTACACACTATACTACGTAAAGATATAAAGTATTAAAAGTACTCACACATGTACTGTGCAGTTATATAATAGGTACTAGAAAAACATTAACATCCGAAGCAGTTAAGTTATGACCAATCCCAACTGACGGCGCCCGTTCACGAACATGACGCATGAATCGGCACCACCCAGCTCAACCATCATGAAGGGAACCGAATGATCCAACACACGCACCACCATCAGAGAGACATTTGAGAGAGCATGACACACTCAACTGCGTAAACTTACCCCCACTACGCCGAAACCTTGCCAAGTTAAGTGCCGATAACTATATCTTCTTAAGATACCACAAAACAAAATGAGATTACGTAGAACAGTGCGACGTAAATAATTCACTCACGTGATGTGCCACCCTACTGGGGACAAGAATTAAATTCTGATGGCACAAATGAAATGCATTCATTCATTGCCATTTCGGTTAAATATCCCTGCACTACGCTGGCTAAGGAGATACATTTTAAAACACAGAGATACATGTTTATTCATACTAATAGTACTAATATCCATATCTACTATAAATTTAAAAGTTTGTGAGTGTGCTTGTTATTATTTCATGCAAAAACTACTTAATGGATTCTGATGAAATTTCACAAAATTCACATAGGGAAAAATATCAAAGATATTTGGGTAAGTAGAAATTCAACGCTTGGGCCAAAGAGATGCATGTTCAAAACAAAGAGATGCAGGTGTTAGAATTTGATGATTTTTTGATGTATGTGTGAGGTCATTAAATCATGAATTTTCATTTTTCAAGTCCCAATGGTTTGCTACATAATACATACCTGTCATATTTATTGAGCACCTACTGAGAAATGTCGAAGTACCTACCTGTGTTGTACCTACCTAGTGTTTTCAACTACCTACAAATATAAAATAGTACCTATCTATGCAAATATTGTTGTGTGTACAGGAAATAACTCTAAACTTATATTTAAGCCACATAGATGATATACCTATAAATCATTACGTAATTTGTAATGATTATATTTTTATTTTAATATTATAGGTTCTTTGAAACAATCAGTACAATACTGACTGTTACTATCAATTTTCTTTCGAATATTGATCAAGAATGACTAAATAGGCGATATTAAATTCTTTAATTGTCTTTATACGTTGTAAAACACTTTCACTACTTATGAATTTATTTTTTACCTAATTGTGAGTTTATTTACAGCAATATAGAAAATGGCGGGATACTGCGCCGTTTTCTGATATTGCCTTTAGACACAGATAGACCAGAGATTATAAAATAATGTGGATATGGATGGATAAGCTGACTTACTTTTTTGTGATCTACAAGCCAGTATAGGCCAGATATATTATTATCAATACTTGGTGTAAGATCGACTACACAAGGCAAACGTAAGTTATTTGATATTTTACCTATAACTTTATTCCTAATATGTTATATTGATTTAAGGGCTAGTCTGTGTCCTTTGCCTTATCCTTGTTATTTTGATTCTATAATATTCTAAATATCGATATCTTTTATAACTACATAAAGTATTTAACTTTATATGGTTGTAAAAGATATCGATATATACTATGAAAGAGTTTCCGTGGGGTTTGTTGTCCTTCTTCCTCACGAGAACTAGTCTAGCGTACGGATGGTAAGCTCAATGAGCCTTCTAAATATGAATTAATTGACGAGCCTTAATTAAATAAATACTTAGTCTTGTCTTTCTGTGCTTTTATTCATAAAACCCTTTCCTTACACAACACATACATTGGAACTCTGATACACAGTAAATAACCAACAACCATCTTGACATTCAAAGCTTGCTATCTTGGTAGATACCAACCTATACCAATATTATAAAGAGGAAAGATTTTTTTGTTTGTTTGTACCGAATAGGCTCCGAAACTACTGGACCGATTTAAATATTCTTTCACCAATGGAAAGCTACATTATTCCTGAGTGACATAGGCTTTTTTTTAATCCCGAAAACGGGTCCTGTGGGGTGGTCCGCGGGAGCGAAGCCGCGGGGAACAACTAGTACTTTTATATAGAGTTCCATTCATGATTCTAACACAGGCGTGACTTTGTATCGTAGTCTTTTACATCACATTTATCATTTTGTTATAGGCTAAACTAGTTTATTTATATTTTTTTTTATTTTATGCTTTATTGTACACCTTAAAATACACTAATAATTTAAAAAAAACTTAAAAGTAATACACATACAATGAGCAGCTTTATCGTATTACACAATAAAATACAAAAGTACAGTGCCTATTTTCAAAAAAGTTTTTTGCGATTGTACCATAAGTAACACACATGTGACTCAACCCTTTGTGGCTTGTTGTGTATTCAAAATAGTCTAAATAAAGTTTCTGTCATGAGACGACCTCTCATCCTGTTAAGCTCAAAAAGCTTCTAAAATCTTATTACAAGCTTTTATTTAGGTGTCTGTGAGTATGAAGTTAAAGCTTGCAAGTTAAATTTGATCCACTTTCTGGTGTCCGACTGACCTTAAATTTTTCACAGACGTTTGTTTCTGTGACATTGCTATTTTATACCAACTTCAAAAAGGAGGAGGTTCTCAATTCGACTGTGTTACTTTTTATGTGTGCTACCTCAAATCATTTTACTGGTGAACCGATTTTGATGATTTTTTTTATTTGAAAGCTGGTGCTTCGCATGTGGTCCCATTTAAATTTAATCAAGCTAAGACGAGTAGTTTTTGAGTTATTCTTAATATAGCGTATTTTTATGGTAATATAAGGTATACTAAGAAACTTTTTTACAAAAAAAATAAAACCGACTTCCAAAACAAAACACTCAAAGCGAAAATAACTTTCTTTTCGGAATGGTTGCCAAAAACGCAAAAAATATTGGTACCAAAAACACCGACTTCCGAAGAGAATGTTATTTTTTGCTTTGTACTGTTTTGTTTTTAAAGTCGCTCATTTTTTTAAATATTAGTATCAGATGCTAATATCGTAGTCATTCATCTTCCTTTAAAATGTTTGAGCTGAGCTAAATGGTGCCAATCCGTAAGTCATGTTCTTGAAGGGACATCGTAATCTGGCACTGGTCCTTTCCTACGTACCTTATTTTCTATATTTGCATTTTTACTCTCTATTAACGGGTTAGTTATAGTTAGTTGCAGTTGCATTTGACAAGGAGTACCGACTCCTTGTCAAATCCAACTGCTTGTAAATGGTTTATTTAAAATGCTTTGAATTTAAGCTCTTGAAATGTTTAGTTCTGCCCCCGAATAGTTCCAAAACGGAATAAAGCCGTAACATGTAACCGCTAACGATGTTGTTCCCCGCACTGCCAGAACAGAGAACAGGGACAATTAACAAGAGGAGTTACCCTTAACGGTCTGTTTACTGCCTTCTGTAGGTCGTTGCTGCGCTCTGCTGCTTGCATTCCACCTACAAATGTTACTGTGACCATTGGTTGTTGGTTGTATGTATGATGTCTGTAATGGATGTCTTGTCATCTTTGTCTAATTTGTATTCAGTTTTGTGGTTTAATTAAAGGTAGCCCACTCGAATGTAGTACAAAGATAACTTGTTATGCGTATGGAAAAATGCGAGGCTCCCCACGGTTCGATCGCGATTGCAGACGTTGCTATAGCAGATGTTCGTCGATGGATGACCATCTTTATGTGCTGGGACTCCTCCGTGCTTCGAAAAGAACGTTAAACCGTTGGTACTGGCTGGTATATATATATAATTTTATTTTAAGCACACACTATTTCTATAATAATCCGCCAATCAGTGGATCGGCACGGCAAAATTTTAGCCTATCTAGGAGAACAGTAATTCACCCGTCTTTATTGTATAATTCAACCTAAAAATATATAAATGCAACATTTGTAAACTTTGCAATCCCATTATGAAATAATCTAATATAATTATTACTGATATATTATTATTTCTTTTGTTTATTATTATTACTTTCAAATCATTAAATCCCAATATCTTACAACCAGTCTTACAATTAAACCAGTTACTGGGTGACAAAAAGGTATTTTGTCACCCATTAACTGGTTTTCGAAGGTTAGATAGGCAGCTTACTCCATGTAAAATACTAATAACTGGAAGCCGTCACGCCGACCGCACCATAGTTAAGAAAAGGCTAAGCATAATGAGAAATTCTACTGCGAATTGATTTGCTGAAATTAGTGGCAAGAGCAAATGGCTACAGAATATTATAGAACGAAAACTTATTAATAGGGAATTCCAGGATATGAAGGAACTATAAGTTAATGATATAATGTATTCTAGTGATTAATTGATCACTACAGAAAGAAATCATAGCGTATTGCTGTTGTATTTATAAACAAAACAAAAAGTTTTGTCATAAGGCTTGCAAATCTTATCATGGATTTAAATTGTCTCAAGATTAACAGAATAGGGCACACTGAAACATCCAATATTAATGGTTTATTTTACCAAAAAAATAACAGAGGTAGAAGAAAAAGACAAAGAACAAAATCTAAATATGTTCAATCTTTCCAAGAACGGTGTTTTAAAATGTCGTAGATTAAAAACGTCAACCATTTTGGTCTAATTGCTTATTAGATTTTGATTGCCAAATTTGTCATTCCTTTTCTCATGCCCATTTACTCTTACAATATAACCACGGTGATAAAATGCACAAGGTTAGAATATAAACCAAACCTAGAACTCTACCTTGAGGTACTCCAACTTACGTGGTTTTCAATTAAGATTACGGCGAGCTAAAATGCTTAGTTTTCTTAAAACTTGTTATTTGGGTTACATTCTTTATTATTTATTTTGTACGTAAGGAATGCTGAAAAAAAATAAGTCAATTTATGGATCAAGTTTTAATGTTCGACTTTATCAAAAGCTTAAGCAACGTCGTAAAGTACCACCGCACACACTTTTCTTAACTTTATGTCCTTCCAAATAGTATTTGTGGTTATTTCAAACTTATTTTACCTTTACCCAATAGCATGGAAAAACACTTTATCTGTTAGAACCCAATAATATCACAAACATTATTTGAAATAAAGTTTTGCTACGGAGCAGTAGAGTAATGTAATGCCCTATGGAATAGCTAAACTTCCTGGCGGTTACAAGAGTCGTAATAAAGCCTCCTTTCAAATTATTCATTAATGTACACTCACGGAGTTTATACAATCTTTGCACGTACACCACTCTCAATCTTGACCGATTTTATATTACTAGCGGCTTCAATTTCTTTGGGACAAAGCCTTTCCTACATGTGTTATCTTAAAATAAATTCGCAAGGCAACTCATCAAACCGTCAGACTGATGGGATTGCCGATTGATAAACGTTATGAAGTACATTACAAATCATCCCCCTATTTAACGGATTACCTAACCTAGTATTTTTTTCGGATTCATATTCGTAAATCCTACGTTAGTGCTCACTTTCTTAATAATTATAAGGAGCTCTTAGGCTCTAGGAAAACACCCATTCTATAGGCGATAAATTTTCACAAGTTTGGGATAGAACACATGACCTTTCCTAGCCTCTTGCGCAACATTGTATGCTTCTAGACCCAGCGATTTAGGCTGGGCGTAATCCTTCAGCGAATGAATTTAATTTAATTATGTAGATGTTAAGTATAATGAAATATGTTGCCACAGCTATAATATATTTTAAGGAAAATTAATTAAACGACATTTACCCTTACATTAAACCGGTGAACCCAGGCAGCAGCAAGCATTAATCGCGACAGACAGGAGATGAAATGAAAGGTTTTTAAGAACCCTAATAAAATTGTCCTTGTCCGTATAAAATACATTAATTTGTTGACAGCTGTTTCGTGTTTAAATATTTAAATTGTCTAATTTATTTCTGTGATACTAAATAAAAGCCTACCTAGGGTTCCGTAAAAATTTGTAGCTACACATTATAAATAGTTTAGGAATCGCAGTTTTTCCGTCGCTTTTTAGGGTTCCGTAGCCAAATGGCAAAAAACGGAACCCTTATAGATTCGTCATGTCTGTCTGTCTGTCTGTCTGTCCGTCCGTATGTCACAGCCACTTTATTCCGAAACTATAAGAACTATGCTGTTGAGACTTGGTAAGTAGATGTATTCTGTGAACCGCATTAAGATTTTCACACAAAAATAAAAATAAAACAATAAATTTTGGGGGTTCCCATACTTGAAACTAAAACTAAAAATATTTTTTTTTCATCAGACCCATACGTGTGGGGTATCTATGAATAGGTCTTCAAAAATGATATTGAGGTTTCTAATACCATTTTTTTCTAAACTGAATAGTTTGCGCGAGAGACTCTGCCAAAGTGGTAAAATGTGTGTCCCCCCCCCTGTAACTTCTAAAATAAGAGAATAATAAAACTAAAAAAATATATGATGTACATTACTATGTAAACTACCAGCGAAAATTGGTTTGAACGAGATCTAGTAAGTAGTTTTTTTTTAATACGTCATAAATCGTAAACCGCAATTTACCAAGTACGGAACCCTTCGTGCGCGAGTCCGATTCGCACTTGGCCGGTTTTTTTATAGCGTGTCTTATTTTTACGTTAATTTTGTTGTTAGATCTTTCACAGCGTCAAGGGTCTGTATACCTGAATATATGGTTTTAATTTCAATTCGATACCTCCACGCGTTCGATAAAGGATCTTGACAGACAGACGGACAAACAGAAAGACAGACTCAAAACAAAGTGATCCTATAAGGGTTCCGATTTTTCCTTTTGATGTACGGAACTTGTACGGTGCTTTTTACCGCGATATTATTAGTTTAGAGCCTTTTCCCATTGCTGTCTTATTAGAAGTACCAAAAAAAACCAGCAGCCTAGTGGCGTAATTGAATACGGCAGGGCAAATGGAGTCATACACTCCATGAAAGAGTATGACAAATTATCTTCAAACCTTTAAAAATAACGCTTTCATTGGTGAAGATACAATTTTCGAAAGATGACAATAATATTGCCCGGACGAATTCTCTTACGCAATTATGCTGCAGAACCGTTGTTTTGAAGACATGTTATTTAATTTATCTATCTAAGGATCACCACCACCACCAGCTCGTGTATAAATAATAACAGCCGCACGGTCGATCTTCAAGGTTAAGCAACGCTTGACGAGGTCGGTCCGTGGATGGGTGACCATTTCAACATACCGAGTTTCCTCCGTGCCTCGGCAAGCACGTTAAGCCGTTGGTCCCGGCTGTCATTTGAAGATCTTTGACAGTCGTTACGAGTAGTCAGAAGCTTGAGATCTGACACCAGTCTACCCAAGGGGTAAGTAAGGGGTACAATAAAACTTACAACAAATAAAAAAATTGGTACACATCAACATTTCCCTGTAATGCACACTCAATTACAGGCGACACAGCTTTTAAGTGTGTATTTTTATGTAGTATTTTATTGTCTCAATTATAATCAAGGGATGATATAAAAAACTTTTTAACTTAAAATCAAACCGACCTCTTTGATTTTTTGTTAAAAGTTTTTTTATTTTCCTCTTTTTAGTTTTGGTAGGTACCTCCATTTAACATTAAGGTCATTTATAACTAAAGTACATCTCTTTAAGATTCCAATAAGCCCAAACACGACTAGGATACATTGTTTTATTTCGGAGTTTCAGTGGCCATTTTGGTCTTTTTCACCAAATGATACTTTCTTAGTTCTAATGATTGTATTAATGATGAAAATACTAAAATCACCCATTCCCTCGATTTATCTGGGATCCCATCATCAGATCCTGGTTTCCTTATCATGGTACTACCCTTGGGATATCACCTTTCCAACAAAAAAATAATCAATAAAATCGGTTCGTATAAGACGAACTTATCCGCGAACACACAAACAAAAAATATACACGCTCGAATTGTGAAACCTCCTTTTTGGGAAATCGGTTAAAAATGCTTTCAGATTACTTTATTTACTACTCTCAGCTGAGGTTGGCCGCATAACCGAAATCGGTCAGGGACCAAAATATTGCATTTATAAATCAGGTTCATTCAATTCATCTGCTATTTTCATCCATTTACATTAGAATATTCGTCTAGTCACTGAATCTCCTGACTTTGAGACGTGAAACCTCCTGTACCTCCAACTCTGGCTGAGTCATGATCTCTCCATTGTGAACGAGGGTTTTCACGCCAGAGCTATGATTGATTCCTAAGTTTATATATAAAATGTTTTCTTCAGAGCTCTCTGGCCGAGGGTAAAATTGAGATAAATGTACAATATGTTGCAGGCGTATTTATCACAACTTTCGATAAAAAAATGTAAAGACAAAGTATTTATTAGTGGGTTTTTTGGTGATACAGTAGGTCTTATAGTTAGATTATGGTGACTCAAAAAACTACCCATTAGGGCATACACTATTTAACAATATAAGAATTTAAAATCAATATTTCACACAAATTAACAAAATGTCAATAATAACAATACAATAAATTTTTATAATAAACATTTACAATACAATTAATTATTAAAATAAATATACAGAATACAATTAATTACAGTCAAGTTTTTTAATTGATAAGCATACATAAATAATTATCATTTAGTTTATTACATTTTGTCAAGAAGGCAAACGTCAATGGTATAGTAGCATTTATCAATTAAAAAAATATTTCGTCTCCGTTTAAATTGTGTCAAGTTTAAATCTTTAATGTCATTTGGTATTTTATTAAATATTTTCGCCATAGCCATGCATAGGATGCTTTTGTGCATAAGGGCGGTCTTTGAGAATCTTAGACATAATTCAAGACGATATTCTTGTCTTGTCGAACAATAGAAAAAAAAAAAAATGTCTTTGGATATTTGTGTTCAAGACCGGCAAAAATTGGGTTTTTCCGATAGACTACGGGCAAATACGACTATTGTTGTTATTGTCGGACGTCAATTATGTACTCGCAAAAAAAAAAGGCCAACACTTATACTACTTATAAAAGTTTGGCCGAAAATCTAATAGTATTCCAATTAGACGCATTCGTTTGCTCATTCTAGACAAGTTCCACGGGTGAACTCTCATTGTTGCATAAAAGATAATATGCCAACACATCTCTGCAGATATTATTAAAGCTACATATTATATTCGCAATATTGTTGTCGACAAAAGCCATTTCTATCAATTTAGATTGTATTCGATGTTCGAGGTACCCCGACGGGATTCACAACTCTATTCAATTGTCGTGTGTATGTAATTAAACGATAGTATGGTCGTTGGCGAGTCTCGGAGGAGCGAGTAACGAGCTGCCGCCGCCCCCCGGCGTCGCTCGCCCAGCATTGTTGCTTCATTCTCAATTCCACTTGGAACTGCCTGATTGTGTCGCGGTTATGTAAGAACAAAGAACAATGTACGTTACAAGTTCATTCGCAATGTACTCGATATTGGGACCATTGGTAGAGAAAATGCGTTCAGAGGAATTTTTTTTTTCAACGTGAAAATTGAGTGTTAGCCATCTATGGTATTTCCCGTTGGCTCCTATTAGTATTTTGCATACGTCCGTTTTCCACGAACTAAAAGCACATCGTAAACTCTTTGATGGGAAAATTCAAATTTTGAGTTATGTCTGTAGGCAGGAGGGTAGCTGGCCCGGGGGCCCAATAAGAATAACGGTGATAGAGTGGCCGTAATGAAGAGCACTCAAAGGCAGCATCGGTCGGTCGCGAGCCCGGCCGGGCCACATCGGCGATGCACCGAACAACCCTTAATTGAATAGCCCGGCCGGGGGCTAATCAGGGCTCAGCTGAGCGGTGCAGGCGGGGCGCGCGGCGAGCGGGAGGGGGCGGCGGGGGGTGTTGGAGCCACGCGGGCTGGCCGCGCCCCCTGCGCGCGCCGCTCGGCCCGGGAGCTCATTCAAGTAGCGAGCGCGCCCCGTGCCAGCCGCCACCCTCAGGTATGTCCATTTTGCTTTTGGTGTTTGCACGTATCGTACCTATCGCGCGCGCTCCGCGAGTGTCAGTCGTGCAGTGAGTGAACCGTGCCGCTGCCGCGTCGCTCCCGCTGCCGCCACCGCCGCCACTCAGCACAAGGTAGGTCGCATGAAGCACCGCCACGTATTCAAGCCTGTGCCCACACGAATTTACGCGTTTTTTAAATTAAATGTGCGTTAACTTTCTCCGACTATTCGATATCGTGCCGCGAATAAATTAGAAGTGAAAAACTACCGGCTTGTTAGCATTGATAAGAGTTTAAAGCAATAAATTTTAAATTATGCTACGTTCAACGGTTCCAGTTCGGATTGGAAAACTTAAAATTATTTTCGTTTATACTTTCTCGGCAAAAATATTATTTAACTTCGTTCAAATTACATCATCGTCGGCAGTCGTTAAGATAGTTGGTCCTTTGATCTGAACTCGTCGCGATTTAAACTTTGCTTCACTTTGCTTCCTGTGTCGCATGTCTTGCAGAATGTCTGCTTTAAATGTTCTACTTTTATCTGAATTTTAATTACTAAAGATGGCTGCATTTATGAGTTATATTTCATTCATCTTTCAACCTCCATCACATCATTTTAAAATTGAATCATCTCTCAAGTAATAAAAATCAAATGGCACCTCGACAAGTAATTAAAATTCAGAGTTGATGTTGCATCTAAATGTTGTATTACGATAGTATTTCTTCAGTTCTGTGATTTCTGGGTCATTTATCGACGTCTTAAAGTCGATTCGTTTCGATGACTTAGCTCGTCCTCCATATGGGAGACTGGGGATGAGTCTACAAGCACTTCTGAGTTCATCTCACATTTCTACAGTCTTCGTTGGACTTTTTCTTCCCTTTCTAGCTTTTCAGCGATGTTATAGTATATTTTTCTGCGTCTTAGAGGTTGAGTTCCTCCTTAGAAAATTGAGTTTCTTCATTGTCTATCTTCATATTGCTACACGCATATTAAAAATTAAGCAGTGCGAGCGATTGCAAAGTTACTGATTGTGTTAAAAAGCTCGCGCTGTGCGTATCTTTTTTGTAACATTCACAGATTCAATCTGTAATCTCATTTTATCTGACTAGTCTTTGCCCAAGTCTTTAGAGCCGTCTCAATCTCATCTTAAAATTTAAAAGCGACGCTTACATATCTACTACATCTCGTGTGTATACCCCGAAGATTTATAAGGGGGGTTAAGTGCACCTTCATAGGCACCGCAGCAAGAAACTGTCAGGATAACGTGTTCGAATCGAACAAATGAGTTGTACTAGAATAGGGACACCCTATATTTTCATCCCTTGGATATCCCTAGAGAATTTCTGCAATTGCGGTAAAGCGGGACCCTCGTCTGTAGGCCGTAGTTATAAGCTTAGGGTTGTCGGGAGGGTTTGAGATGGTTGTAACTGAGGGCGAAGACTTTCACTGGCGCCGCCACTTCACCTTGTCGGCTGGCACACCGCCAGCCTCCGTGCCCCCCTTCCCCCGATGGATCCGCGCCTGCCCACGCCACCCTCCGCCGTATCCGACTTACGATACGAACCACGCATTTTATGCTAAACTTCACGTTGCTGCTGTATTTTATTACACCGGCTTTTTATACCATGTCGCGTTATAGGTATACGAAAATGTCATTAAGCTAACAAAGCCTATACGCAATTTAATTAAATTACATTTTAATTCCACCGTCATTACTGAAGGCATACGAACTTTGTTATCTGATGGAATTAGTTTAATTGGTCGTATTAGGCGCGGATGTTAAAATTGTCGCTAGATGCAAAATTGACGAAGTATTCGAACAATAACTTAAAATCTTATTTTGCAACTTAATCAAAACAACTCTCGGTACCAAAAAAGTGATTATAAAAAAGAATTAAAATTTCCAAATAAAACGTTTATTTTATCTGATAACTTCACTAATCATTTATAATCTGTGGCCACGAGCGTAGAGGGCTATAAATCGCTCTGGGTAATAATATCGATAACGCTCGGTCGTAGCGCGTAGCACCGGAACGCGTAGCACCGGAGCTCGTAGCTCGTAGCAGTCGCTACTAACACTGCGCCGTGGACGCCCGCCCCGAGTGCGTAGCCGCCTAGATCGCGCTAGATTGCCACCGGGGCAATACTTCACAACAATTAACATAATAAAATAAAATTAACATAAATTATTGGGATAATAAATTATAAAAACTTTAATAAAATAAATTAAACTTTTTTTTCGAAAAATTTTAAATGTTTTTTTTTCGTGAATATATAAAAAATATATGAAAGCAAGCAGTTGTGAAAATAACTTGAATGAACATTGACATCCACGTGTGAGAAATAAAGATTATATGAAAATAATTTATAAAATTAAAACAAAGAAAAAGCTGTTTTTATATCTTCGAAGATAGCAACAATTGGTACGTATGATCACCATATAAATAATGTTTTATAAAAAAAAGATTTTAAAATGCCTATTGACTTTGGCTGTGGACTCATCCGTTGTTAAACTTCGGGAACATTTTTTAACAAATGCCTCAATAAAAACTAGACAGGCATTTTACTCACGTCTCAAGGGCTGAACGAATTTGGATAAAACAATAGTAGACAGGAACACCAGTAACCTGCATTAGGACATAGGATACTTTTTGCCTCGATAGTACTTTTCCGTGTGATGATTTTCGAAATTAATGCAGGCGAACCTGATGGCAAAAGGTCGTTGAATATATTTTCTGAATGAACGACTGAACATTATTAGGAACTAGCTGACCCCCGCGGCTTCGCTCCCGTCAAAATTATAGCCTATCTCGGGCATAATGTAGCTTTCCATAGATGAAAGAATTTTTATAATTGGTCCAGTAGTTTCGGAGCCTATTCGGTACAAACAAACAAACAAAAAAATCTTTCCTCTTTATAATATTAGTATAGATAGGTACGGTATTCTATTCTTATTGTACACTAAATATATAAATACAATAGGACAGTTTAGTACATAAAAGGCGAGCTTTGTTGATAGCAACACAAAGTTATTATATTTCTTGTTCAATCTGTTACTATATATTATCTGTGTAAGGAACTGACATACGTCCTCTTCTCTACATCCTGTCGGCTGTGATCGACACGATTCATGTGTGTTATAGTAAAATATGAATAAAATCAAAAAACCCGACTGCAAAGATGCAAACAAGAAGAAAATCATGCTGTGTAGTCAGTTCCTTTTTTTAACGGCACCTTTCTAAGAACACTTGGGCGGGCAAGACCGATCTAACGATGTCTTAATTATAAAAATCCGTCAAGTGGTTTGGAAGATACGAGGTAATAAAGAACATTACATACAAACATACAAGATACGCGCGAAAAACATAACCCTTTCCTTGCAGCCGAATAATAAAACAAGCAAATTGTAACAATTACCAGCCTACATCATCTACAGTTCATTTAAAAAGAAAACAAAATAATCAAAAGGATAATTTGAGTTTTTGACAAGCTTAACCCACAGTTGAGTTTCTTCTATATACTTTAACGAGTTTTATCGTACCTAATACCAATATATACGAGCTTTCGGAACGGGAATACATCACAAAGCTTATAGTAATTATAATTTTCGGTACAAAAGTATAGAACTATTGATTAACTGAAGCGTTTATCGATACCGGTACTACATAGTCAAGTTATCGGAAACCTGATATGTTATTTACCTACTGACAGAAATAGATTAATATAAAAATTAACATGTGAGGTACTTCCAGTATCCGAAGTTTTAATATTGCAAAACTTAGTATCCGCTTATGTACAAAACAGTTATTAGTATTATTATTTTTTGGGATAACATCACCGCACTATTCCCAAACCACTGCAACTCCTGAAAGCCAGAATCAACAGTGGCGACCACCAGAAAAGCGCCGAGGCAATGAAGCTTGACGAAGTCCCGGAGAATGAATTTAACTGTCTTGGATCCCGCAACGAAATTAATTAGAATAGAATGACGGAGGAGTAGGAACAAAATATAAATTTCCTCACAGTTATTAGTATCTCAAAAATACAAAAAAAAAACAACAATACTTTAACAGTTTATATCTCAAAAAGGTTTAAAAGAACCATAATCAGTCTATAACTTTCCCAATGTACTACATGTGTGTACTTGTACTATATGTACATGAACTTACATATGTATGTCGTTTTGTGACACTTGAAAACTTTCTTTTCTTTCTTTTTAGGGTTCCGTAGCCAAATGGCAAAAAACGGAACCCTTATAGATTCGTCATGTCTGTCTGTCTGTCTGTCTGTCTGTCTGTCTGTCTGTCCGTCCGTATGTCACAGCCACTTTTTTCCGAAACTATAAGAACTATGCTGTTGAAACTTGGTGAGTAGATGTATTCTGTGAACCGCATTAAAATTTTTACTCAAAAATAGAAAAAAAACAATAAATTTTGGAGGTCCCCATACTTGAAACTGAAACTAAAATATTTTTTTTTCATGAAACCAATACGTGTGGGGTATCTATGGATAGGTCTTCAAAAATGATATTGAGGTTTCTAATATCATTTTTTTCTAAACTGAATAGTTTGCGCGAGAGACACTTCCAAAGTGGAAAAATGTGTGTCCCCCCCCCCCTGTAACTTCTAAAATAAGAGAATGATAAAACTAAAAAAAATATATGATGTACATTACCATGTAAACTACCAGCGAAAATTGGTTTGAACGAGATCTAGTAAGTAGTTTTTTTTTAATACGTCATAAATCGTAAACCGCAATTTACCAAGTACGGAACCCTTCGTGCGCGAGTCCGACTCGCACTTGGCCGATTTTTTCTTCAATGTGTGGCTGAAACACATATTAGCAAATATTGTTAAAAAACCTGTTAAAAATTAAGAGCAATCTGCTATAAATAGGTTTAAATCTAGACCGCGATTTTGGTCTTTATTTACTTAGATAAAAATTATACAGTGTTTAAATACTATAACTACATACACACGTCCACGATGAGGTTTTCGTTTGGAAATCCTACTAATAACATAAATGTTTGTTTGTCAATCATGGTATTCATTAAACGGATTTATAACTTAGCGAGTAAACCATTACCTGAATTATTGTAGTTAAAATTCTCAAGGGATCGCTATCTGCTTTAACGCGGGCGAAGCCGCTTTAAAATCTAATAGACAAAGAAAAGACCGGCCAAGTGCGAGTAGGACTCGTGCACCGATGATTCCGTACAAACAACTACATTCACCAACATAATTAGGTAAAAATACTGAAGGTTATAAACAATGAAAACACCGAACATTGCTCTAATTAAATTAAATTTTCTATTACTTTTCCAAGTACATTTTAGGTGTTGGTCGACTATTACTCGAAAACTTGTAAAGCCTACTTAGCTGTGATAGTTTTCCTTTTAATTTAGTTATATATACTACTGCCGTGATTTTTTTCATATATCTAAAAGCAACCATTTAGCTGGCAGGGAGGGGGGCACTTGACTCTAACAAAAATTACCAATTTAAAGCTTAATTTTACGCAAACGGATGCCTGAATCGAAAAATGGTTTTCACAGACCAGTAATATTTTTGAATGGCCTATCCTACGATACCCCACACCATGAGACAGACGAGAAAAAATAAACATACCCAATTTACGTGTACAGGAGGAGCGCTGAAAGTTTTTTTTTGACTACGGAACCCTTAAACACGGGTATTTTTTTTTTTTTTTAATAAATCTTAACTAACTTCCCTCCGGAGCAACTGGACAGATTCGCAACTGGACAGATTCTCAGCTGGACAGTTTCGCAACTGGACAGATTATCAACTGGACAGAGTATAGTCGTGAAAAAATAAGATATACAATGAATCATAGGTATTAAATATAAAAAAGTGTTTATTCAAGGAAAATCTATATAACACAAAGACACGAAAATAGCCTGTCTTACAATCTGTTGTATTGAGAATTTTTTTTGGTAACTAATTAATATAATATTAAATAAAAACTTCAATTGGACTTAAAAACTTCTGATTACGGGGCGAAAACTAATATTCAGATAATTTTAATAATCGTAGGCGTTCTAAGCATGTCAGTCGCAGTCCAGTCATGACACTGAAATTTTTTCGTTAACGCATTCCGATTTTTTTTTTTTTTCTATACCATACATACGTGTAAGGATAGGTCTTCAAAAATGATATTGAGGTTTATGATATATTTTTTTTCTAAACATTCGTGTATACGTTTCCTGTGACTTATTTGGTAAAATAATAAACAGTACTGGTACAAAGTTAACATAATCGGTACACTTGGTTATGTCAAAATGCGAGAAAAGCTGGTAAAACGGTTTCGGTGCAATTTTGAATGTAGGTACCATCCCCATAACATATGTCTGTTATTTTTATTAAATCTCTTGCTGCTTGACTGCCAAACACAATTATTTTATGTGCACGACCATCATCATTAATAAAGAAGTCTTTAACTAGACACTCAGGTATTTCAATATCTTCAATCTTGTCGCTTTGAAAAGAGTCAGCCCTTGCCCTCGGAGCAAATCGTCCACTTTCCTATCTGGACCACTTTTTCATAATTTCTATATTCCCTATTCATCTATTTTAATTTTGTCATGGATTGTACACGTTCTGTCCAGTTGATAATCTGTCCAGTTGCTCCGGAGGGACTAACTTAACTTGTGACGTGTTAATTAAAAACATTCTTTATTTCATAGTTAATCATCAAAATTAGCTAGCTAATCACCAAATATAGTTGCTTAGTTGAAACGTTACAAACATACATAAAGTTATTGACCACTCTCTCTCAATCTACAAAACATTTCATGATGACTACGTTAATTTGTAGAAAAAAGCTAATTGTATCTATTTATTGCTACGTAACGTAGCTTATTTGAAACGACTAATTCACTTATGAGTTTGAGTCATCATGGTGACTTTTAGCTAACAGAGGTTCTGGCTGACTAACCTGTGTTAGCGAGAAATGGCTACTTAGGGTGCGCTGGGGTTTTAGACTCGCAATACGATATTTTTAACTCGGCTTGGAAGGCTTATTTCAAGATATAGCTATACCTGTAGGAAAGGACATTTATGTGTTCACAAGAAACGAAAATAATAAAAAGTCGGTACTTTTAAAAATAAAATCAACAATAGTTTTAGAACGTATTTTTGAATCCCGTACGCAAAATACGCGCTTGGTTGCGGAAACCATTTTAACCTAACCTAACCTAGTTTTAAAACTTTCAAATTCAAATCATTTACAGTTCTTAAGTGAAACGACTCTTTTTTTAAACTCTCGTTTATACCTTTTGTTTGAATCGTGCGTCTACGCACTTTTACGTAACACTTTGTCGGATTACATTTTATACCAAACTATCTTTTACTTACCCACGTGTAAGTTGAAAATTCCATTCATTGTTCCAAAAACGTTCAGCAGTTGAGACATTAACTAACATACAGGCTTTCTCATTAATAACATCAATAAAATCATGAAAGCAAATACATAAAACAACGACAGCTGATCAGCATAGATACCTAGTACAAAGCGATCGATGGCCGAAACACGATAGTACTCATCGAGGGGTGACCGCCTTATCAGCCTTATCATCGCTTATCAATCGCCAACACTCGATTAGATACCACCCCGTTTGCACTTAAACTGCTGTTAATTCGATAGCGTATGACTCAGATTGAAACTTAGCTTTTTTAAGCTCGTTTGACACCTGCTTTGAATACAAAAGTAGTCTTATTAAATTTAGAAGTATAAATCTCTACATAATCCTGTCTTCCTCACTCACACAATTGGTTATCCATGTAGATTCAGCAGGTACAACAGGCACACTGACAACGAAGCTAGGTTTTCCAGGTGCGTAGTGGTCCCAAGACGAGAACCAACAAAACGAACGAAACTAATTCCCTCTCTCACAGAGAGGAGGTCTGTGTCCCAGCAGTGGGAACATTAATAGGCTGATGATGATGATAGTGATGAAACTAAATGAGTCTTTGGTTTTTAGGAGAGAGTAGTTTTCAGGAGAGAGTAGTTTTCAGGAGAGAGTAGTTATCAGGAGAGAGTAGTTTTTAGGAGAGAGTAGTTTTCAGGTGAGAGTAGTTTTCAGGAGAGAGTAGTTTTCAGGTGAGAGTAGTTTTCAGGAGAGAGTAGTTTTTAGGAAGGAGTAGTTTTCAAGGTAAAACGACTAGTAATTTAAGGCAACGTGAACAAACTAATATACAAACTTATTCCAACTTAAACTAAGTAACTGAAATAGCTTTTATTTATTTATTGACTTGGTGAAATTTATAGAATGACGCAAAGAAGTGGTTCGAATTTTTGACATAGTTGATAGGGAAGTTTCCCTTGTAAAAAAAAAATCAAAGTACTGTTGTGTTTTACAATAAAGAATTAGTCAAACTATGCCAAGCACAGCTCAAGTATATAAACCAACAAAAGAATACAATAATAATTTGTATATTTGGAATAGGTAAAAATTTTTTTTGAGAAACTAGATTTTGGAATAAAGTTATATAAACCAAAACACGACAAAACCGCGCAGCCGGCTCGCGAGTAGCGTGACGTCACATCGCACGCGCCTGGCCGCGACATATGCGGACCTATCAATTTGATCCGCGCCCGCGCAGCTGCGTCCAACGACCCCTATAGGCCCCACAATAACGGTCGAGTAAAAAAACACCCCATATTTTGGATGATTAATCCAACTTACCCGACCCTCTTTGTCTAGGATTAAAACTCTCATGTATTATTCGCACGCGCAACCTATCTGCATATTTAATAGAGTGCATTAAAACAGAGCTATTGTGTTTTCGCTAGACATATGCGAGCGGACGGTGATGCGTGTAATCCTAAAACCGGTTCTATGTAAATGGCCCGTAATTATTATTTTACTATGCCGAAATTATAAGTCTATCTAAGGGCTAAAATATACCTTGGACTGGATTAAACAATAAAAATAATCCCTCATACATTTTTTTTTGTTACTAACATCCTAGTATATACTAACGTAGGTCATAAGATAAATTGTCACTAACATCTTAGTATGTAAGCGCTAACATAGGTTATAAGATTTTATATTGTAACTAACACGCTTTAGGTGTTTTATTTTTGTTTTGTGAGTGGACCTTTTGTTATCTGAAATAAATAAATTATTATAATTTTTTTTTTAAACATCAAACTTTTGTGTTCAAAAATACGGTGTTCCAACAGAGTAGTTCGGTTGTAAATCGATACGTTCACGTGATTACATCCAAATTCAATCAAAGCTATAATTTCACACTTCGACCCGACATGGGGAGCCGTAACGACGCCCATTAACGGTTCTGTCACCGAGTTAATAATAATAATACCCACAGAAGTCGGTCACAAAAAGTCTCGGATCGGATCGACAAACAATCGAATAGGAACAATGGAAGTCGTGAATCAAACAATCGATCCGTCGAATCCGAAAGTAGTCGCGACAGCTGCGCGGGGCCCCGCTCTGGAAGTTATGACAGGGCCCATCTCCCACGGTCCCCCATGCTCCCTTGTCGTCCAAATTTCACGACTAGCATTAGAATAGTCCAGAGACCAGTTTGGGAAAGTTTTGAAACCCCACTAACTTGTTTTGTGGGATGGTTGAAAAGTGTTTTGAAAGTTAAAATTGTATTTTGAATAGCAAATGTTAGACATATTTCGAACTTATTATAACAATAGGGTAAGCCTTTTAAGTTACATTCGGCTTTATGTATACGTATAGATAATTGTCTCAAGTTTATATCGGACAATACAGAAGCCATAACAAGTCGCGTCAGCTACTCTACTTATTCAATAGGTTTTGGTAAACGGAGCATGAGAATTGATCGCAGTATTTGAAGGCTTTATTATTATTGGCTACGACTTTACAAACATTTGGGCATTCGTGTTGATAATTGTCTTCTCTCAAAAAAGAACTTTATCTATTTATTCATAGTGGTTTAATTTCTTTGTCAATACATATTATTTTTAACACTCTTCTCTGTTGTTACTACTTGCGAAATAAAAGCTTTATGTGTCGTTTTGCATGTTCAGTGTTTAGAAATTGCTTATAAATGAAGACATTTTACTTTAACGACACTAAAGACTCGTCAGTAGTTAGCATGTGGCCACATGACTAATATCTTCGCGAACCCTCCGACTTAACTAAATATGATATTATTAAAGTCGATACTGTGATTACTTTTATTTATACGCATTACCACGAAACTGGAGGGGTTGGTAGAGTGTTACTCTATGGAAAGGCTGAACATGGACACGGCAAAGGAATTACCCCGTATGTTTATGAAAATAGTCTCCTAGCGACCAGCAAAGTGACTCGATTGTCTTTTTATCATTATAATCAACACACGAATTAATGAATATTTATATCCATGGTGATTTTAAGGGTTTTTACTTCCTTTTAAGCACGTGTAGCCTGCTATCCTAACTGAACGAATCACAGGAATGAATGGAAAATCATCGACCATCGCATCGCTTATACGGTCCATGGTTTTTCTCGCGTATAGTCCTGGTAAGTTCATGTGATAAGGAGGGATGAAACGCATGTTACTAAAAGAGTTATGGATATAAATGTGGATGGATGGAGAGGTAGAGGAAGGCCAAAGAAAAGATGGATGGACTGTGTGAAGAGTCATATGAAAGAAAAGGGAGTCAGTGATTGCGTGACGGGGGACAGGACGGTGTGGAAGAAGAAAACGTGTTGCGCTGACCCCAAGTAACATGGGATAAGGGCAGGAAAATGATGGTTTTTCTCGCGTGTTGGTGACAGAATCGCTAAAGTAGTTTCGGTCTCAAAAATCATTACAACATATTTTCTTTATGAACAATTTAAAGATTTTCATTATCAATCTGTTGAGGAACAAAACTCGGGGACAGTTTTGAATATGAATTTGTACGGTTATAAGAATAAAGGAGGATCAAAATAACATTGGATAAATTATTGGCAGCAAATAGAGATATCGAAAAAGGAGAAATGCCGCGCAGGTCCCAAATTGAGAAAACGGCCTGCGGATGATTGAGATATACTTACTTATTAATGTGTACCTTATTGGTGATGTTCTTCAGAAAGGCCAGGAGTGCAGTACTCATAACCGGTGTGCGTGTATGACTAGTTGTATGTTCGTGAGTGAAGCAAAAGAAATATGTAAGGAACGTAGCAGGTGGCGTTCTGTAGTTTCTGCCTACCCCCATGGAAAAAGGCGTGAGTTTATGTATCTTATCTAACTAATATATTTAAACGAGAAATTCTTGTTTATATATATAATCTGAATCTCGGAAACGGCACCAACGATTTTCATGAAATTTAGTATGCAGGGGGTTTCAGGGGCGATAAATCGATCTAGCTAGGTTTCAGTTTTAAAAAACTTTGTTTTCTCTATTTTCACCCGAGCAGAGCTCGTTCGTTCAGGTACTGTATATTAATGTAATAATTATTCGTCTAGTCAGACAACCCTGCTCGACAATATAAGATATTGATCATTCAATTGAAAAATACCAACATTGAATGGTCTAAAAGTAACCTAGAACGTTTAACTTTGACATGAAACAAGACACGACAAAGTGTCCATTCCATATATTGCTCTTATTAAGCTTCATGCCGTCATCATTACATCCAAACGCACTTACAGTACACAAAGACCCGTCCATCAAATTTATCAACCAGTCATCTGTCCCTAAACTCAGCTCCATCCTCCTATTAGTTTCAAATATTAATTACTTCATCCCCAAAAAGGTCCAGATTCACCCTCGATTGAAAAGGACCCTCATATCGAATTGCCACCCAATAAAATACGTCCCACCAATTTTTCATACAGGATTGTATAGAACCCTTCTATTGTTAAAAACCGGACGACCTTAGCACACTTTAGAGCAACTTTTTTATTTTAATAATAACGGTTTGGGAATGAAGGGGTGAAGTCGCGTGGCGCCGGGGACGATGAACTCTATACCTTTCGATTTTAGAGTACACCGAGTACATACAGTTTTAATCGGGTAATGGATACTTAAGGATGATACGATGCGATTGTAACGTATAAATGGAATACGTAAAATAATTGAAACATTCAGCGATCACCCGTTTATGAATCATTCAGTACTTTGGAACCTAATTTGGACGATTTCGGTTCAATGCAGTGTGTATATTTTCTTGTTTCTAATTACGGAGACTTTGAATATTTATTGGTGTAAAGTATTTTCGACTTACACCGATTGAAAATTTAATTGAAGCCAAACAAATGTGACCGTGACGTCAATTGTGTATATCGTTTCGTATAATCAATCGATATTTAGGGTTCCGTACCTCGAAAGGAAAAAACGGAACCCTTATAGGATCACTTTGTTGTCCGTCCGTCTGTTTGTCAAAACCCTTTTTCTCAGGAACGCATAGAGGTATCTAGCTGAAATTTATATCTAATACTCAAGTCTACTGCCTCTTAAATCTGTAAAAAAAACAAATTTCTAAGCCAACGCAATCAAAAGATACAGCCGTTTATGCCGCAAATTTTCGACACTTGCAAGGGAATCAAAACCTGCAGGGTACTTCCCGTGGACTCAGAATCTTAAAATTTGGTACGAAGCAACGTCTCATAGCACAGAAAAAGAAAAATTGACGAAAGCCGTTATTTTTTTGTTACATCATATGATAACAATGTTTTTAATAATTTTAAACTTACTAACTCTTTCCTCATGAACGTGTAGAGTTATTAAATTGAAAATTATACCAGGTCTATAATACCTTTAAGCTGAGGTTTGTACGGAATCTTCGGTGCGCGATTCCGACTCGCACTTGGCCGGTTTTTATTTAAAACAGTCAATTATAGATAGTGAGTAAGGGCTTTGATCGAAATCGAAAGTTATCGTGCAAACCTATAAAAAAGAAACCAAAACGACTTCACAAACCAAATTAAAACAAAAAACTGTCCCATTAAACAAAAAAAAACCTCAACATTCAACGCCAAACTTTAATCAAAGAAACTTCGCAAAGAATAAAGAAGTTAGCAATGCCGACGTTATAATTATTGACGTCTACAATTTTCACAGGCTATTTCCCCGTCAGTTTAGCGGCTACACAGCTATACGGCTGTAGACGTAAATAAGGCGGCGGCTCTGAGTGGTGATTACACTGCCGTGTCATTTAACAGACGCAGTGAGGGTCGTGAGAGGGAAGCCCCTCCGACACTTCCGCTTGCGATGACGTCGATAAGCACCCTACGCGGTGCTACATAGATCATTGTCCTTAACTGTTTCATATAGGTTTAGGAATTTATGTGGAATGAAAAGATAAAGTTTTTTATTATTTTGTTGACATTCTTTCATTTGTATATAGCAGGGATGGCGAACCTTTGGCACGCGTGAATTAAGTAAGCGACAACGGAAGTAATTAAAAATAACTTTATTCCGACAGAGTTACAGCTAAAACAGTAATTAATCTTAATCTAATAAAATATTGATCTTATATACTGACTTGAAAAGTCATATAGAAAACCTCCAGCAACAGCTGAAACTTCAAGCGGAGAACCCACCGAAATCAGATACTACAACCGCCCCTGAAACTTCTCCCCCGCCTGTTGAATATACAACGGATGAAGAAGAACTTGCTCGAGAAACAGGATGGATACGGCAAAAAAGCAGGAAGAAAAGAAAATTGAACACCTCGCCCGCCCAACCCACTCTGCATGAACAAGGAAGTGAACATAATAAAGGTAAGGAAAAAACCATTAAAACTCCTTTGCCACCACCTATTGTAGTAGATGGTATCCAGGATTACCAGAAATTCTTTGATTTTTTGTCTGAGAGCCAACCAGCTGACGCGTTCAGCATCAAAATGATGAACGGCGATACAATCAAAGTAAATGCCAAAAACGATGATTCATACAGAGCAATTACAAAGGCCCTCTCTCTCAACAATTGCCTTTGGCACTCGTATGAGAACAAGCAAGAGAGACCAATTAGAGTGATGGCAAAAAAATTGCATTTCACATGCATTCCGGAGAGAATTGTTGAAGATTTGCGTGGCAAAGGCTACAAAATCCTAGAAGCAGTCAACAAATTGAGTTGGAAAACCAAAGCGCCACTCAATATGTTCATGCTAACATTCTCAAATGATGAAGAAACTAGCAAAATTTTTAACATCAAAACTGTGTTGGGATGTAATGTGGAAATACAACCGGTAAAATCCACAAAACTGGTACCTCAGTGCAAACGATGCCAGGCTTACGGCCATACGCAAAAGTACTGCTCCAAAGAACCGAGGTGCGTAAAGTGCACAGGCAAACATCTCACGAAGGATTGCAGAAAATCAAAAGAGGAGAAGCCAAAGTGCGTTCACTGTGGAGCGCCACATCCAGCTAACTACAGAGGTTGTATCGTAGCTAAAGAAATCCAGCAGATGAGAAACAAAAAATCAAAAGGCAATAATACTGCCCCTCAACAAAATACACCTAGTGAAAGAGCCGAAGTCCCCACCCAGTACAAACGAAGGCAAAGCACTACAATTAAAAACGTATCTTATGCCCAAGTAGCTACAAGAGGCATAGCCAAGGCGCCTGTGGTTGATATGAACAGTGACAAAAAGTTAGATGAAATCTTAAAGTTAATGTCATCATTCGACGAGAGATTGAAAAAAATTGAAAATAGCAACAAAGCTGCTACTACTAAGCCACAAAAATGAATACTACACTAAGAATTATGGCGTGGAACTCAAATGGGTTACAAAAACATCAGAACGAGTTACAAGTAGTATTAGATATAGAAAAGATTGATGTTTGCCTGATATCAGAAACTCACTTCACAAAGCAATCTCACGTTAAGTTTAAAGGGTACAAAGTATACCATGCACTTCACCCAGACAATTCCGCAAGAGGTGGTAGTGCCATTATAGTAAAAGAAAACCTACAGCACTTTGAAGAGTTTAAATACGAAGAGAGGGACATCCAAGCAGTGGCAATTTGTCTACAAACCAAAAAATATCCTCTAACAGTATCTGCCATCTACAGTCCACCACGGTATATGATAAAAAAGGACCACTATATGAACTTTCTAACTCGCTTTAGAACTCGATTTATTTTAGGAGGTGACTTCAATGCTAAAAATACGTATTGGGGCTCAAGACTAACAACTACTAAAGGCAAAGAACTACTAAATGCCATAAAAGAGCTGAAATGTGATGTCATATCAACTGGAAAGCCCACCTACTGGCCAACAGATCAAAATAAAATTCCGGACTTAATAGACTTTTTTATAACCAAGGATCTATCAACTAGTTATATAAAATCGGAACAAAGTTATGACATGAACTCAGATCACTCTGCAATATATCTTGAAATTAGCGAAACCATTTTGTGTAAAGAAAACAGGCCCACTCTTGTTAATAAGTGTACAGACTGGGTGAGCTTCAAGACCAGATTGAATGATCAAATAGACCTTAAAATTCCACTAAAAACACCCGAACATCTAAACGTCGAAGTGGAAAAGTTCATAATGCATATCCAGCAGGCAGCGTGGGAAAATACACCTGACTTCAACAAGAGGACGAAAGGAAATACTTACCCGCTCAGAATCAAGCATCTCATTATGGAGAAAAGAAAACAGAGGAAAACTTGGCATCAATCTAGGTGCCCTGAAGACAAACGAAAATTGAATTGTCTTACAAAAAAAGTAAGAAGACTAATCCAAGACTTTAAAGACGAGTCAACCAAAACCTATCTTCAGAGCCTAAGTAACGACCAAAAGACAGACTACTCTCTTTGGAAGGCTACTAAGCACTTAAAAAGACCGATTACCCAAATACCACCTATCAAATGTGAAAACGGGCAATGGGCAGTAACTAACGAGCAAAAAGCGAAAAGGTTTGCAGAGCACCTAGAAAATATCTTTCAACCAAACGACGGGGAAATCATTGAAAATCACACTTTTCTTAATATGGTGACATCGGAAAATGAAGTTACCATAAAATTAGTAACACCGAGAGAAGTCGCACGAGAAATAAAACACAATATAAGTACAAGAAAATCACCAGGGTACGATTTAATAACAGGAGAAGTACTTCATAACCTACCGAGAAAGGGTCTGGTTAAATTAACGACCCTTATCAATGCCGCATTAAGGCTTAAATATGTACCAGACTTATGGAAGGTGGCTGAAGTAATAATGATAGCTAAGCCAGGTAAACCGGCTCACGAAACATCATCCTATAGGCCTATTTCCTTGCTACCAATAATGTCCAAGCTATTTGAAAAGCTGTTACTCAGACGACTTAAACCTATAATAGATAGCAAGAACATAATACCAGAGCACCAGTTTGGTTTTCGAGAAAAACACTCTACTATTGATCAAGTACATCGGATCACAAACGTTATAGAAAACGCCCTTGAAGATAAGAAAGTATGTTCTACTGTATTCCTAGACGTGGCGCAAGCGTTTGACAAAGTATGGCATGAAGGCCTTATACATAAATTGAAGAGCTTATTACCGAAGCAATTTTCAGATATATTAGAGTCCTATGTTCTAAACAGAGTCTTTAGAATAAGACAAGAAGACGCCTACTCTGAACTGAAACAAATAAAAGCTGGTGTACCGCAAGGAAGTGTGTTAGGTCCGGTCCTGTACCTACTATACACTTGTGATATTCCTAAATTAGAGCAAAACACGATTGGGACCTTTGCTGATGATACGGCCATAATGGCTGTAGGAAACAGCCACGTAGAAGCAGTAGAAAAGGTTCAAATGGCTGTTAATCTAGTTTATGACTGGACCAAAAAATGGAGGATTAAACTAAATGAATCTAAATCTGTTCACATAGATTTTACCAACAAAAAACACCAGTATTCTCCAGTTTATATTAATAATAAACAAGTCCCATACGAGAATACAGCCAAATATCTCGGTATGACCCTTGACGCAAAGTTACGCTGGAAAGCCCACGTCAAGAAGAAAAAAGAAGAACTCGACTTCCGATATAAAAGAATGTATTGGCTGCTTGGAAGAAACTACATGCTGTCTGTGCAAAACAAATTACTGCTATACAAACAAGTCCTGATGCCAGTTTGGACTTATGGTATTCAGCTATGGGGCTGCACCAAACAGAGCAATATATTAATTATACAAAGATTCCAGAACAAAGTGCTAAGGGCAATTGTAAATGCACCGTGGTACATACGAAATGATGACCTCCATCGGGACCTAAAAGTTGAGTTCATCGATAAAGTGATCCAGAAATTTGCAGAAGCTCACGAAAAGAGACTTCATCAGCATGTGAACGTCGAGGCAATCCAGCTTCTCGACCACACAAACATAGTTAGAAGACTAAAAAGAACAAAACCGTTCGAGTTAGTGTTTAGTGTTAGTGAATAGTGTAACGTACGAAAGTGCTACCAAATAAACACAAGAACGAAGTGTATTCGCCTTAATAGAGACAATAAGAAAAGTGCTATTGGACACATTCTTAGTAAAGACAATGTAATAGTTTAGGTTATAATTAAATTACTTATTAGTCTATTTATAAGGCTAGATTGTAATAAGAGTAGGGTCCATCCTTTTGATGAACCCTAGAAAATGCAAAAAAAAATATACTAACTTTATTGCTAACGTAGTACATGCATGGCGTGATCAGATATGACGCTTGTCCTAGATAATCATGAACGCTGATCAAGCAATGGAATACATCTAATAAATACTTATTAGCGGACAAAGCTAATATTGGTAGTTTGGGGTTCCTTAACTCGTGCCTGTGGTGGCACACGACAAAATATTTTGGGCACTCTAAAATGAGGTTATTTAGAATCTAGGTAATTTTCAACAGCAGAAATGACACCAACTACTACTTTTATTTAAATACAACATAAAACTGTAAATAAATATTAGGATGGCTGTAAGAGTTTCTGGGTGAAAATAAAGAATTGATTAGTTCATAGCATTTAGAGTTTAATTGTCAATTAAGACAAAGTCAGAATTCTTTGGTGGCACTGCATTGTCACATAAAAAAGATATATAATTTAAATGGCACGTTTTCTAATAAAGGTTCGCTATCCCTGGTATATAGCAATCATATGGTATATGCTCTCACATCTGGGATGGATCTGCCAAATACCAGCTTGATGCACTTGAGTCGATTGACAGACGGGCCAAGAGGCTTATTGGCAATGATGCACTGGTCGCTTCAAAGCTCCAGAGCCTCGAACATCGACGCCGAGTTGCCAGCCTGTCGGTCTTTTATCGGTTACATTTCGGGGAGTGCGCGACGGAACTGCACAATTTAATTCCGCCTAGCCCTTTCCATCATCGGACTACAAGACGTACGGCCATGCGCCATCGGTACATGGTGGACATCCCACCCATACGCACAAAGCGTTTTGCTAATACTTTCATTGTGCGCACAGCTAAGGAGTGGAATTCCCTTCCGGAGTCTTTGTTTCCTGATAGCTACAACCTTGGGGTCTTTAAGTCAAGAGTGAATAGGTTTCTTCTAGGCAAGCGTGCTTCACCGTAGGCCACATCATCGCTTACCATCAGGCGAGGTAGTGGTCAAACGCGAGCCTATCGATAATAAAAAAAAAAAAAACATCATCTTCCTGCCCTTGGAAAACTTTACTAAGGATCGGTGCAACACGTTCTATTCTTTCATTTTTACGTTGTTAATATAATACTCACAACGGATCTTTGTGTCTCTGAATTAGCTGCAAGAGGCTGCTCTGTAGCTATTTTTGTGTCAATATTGAAAGTGAAAATAGCATTATATAACTGTCTCTTTCACGCGCTTACGTTTGTCGCATCATCCTATCTCGCTTACTCTATGCAGTTAATCTGTTTCGTGCGCAATCGTTGACAGAGCCAACTTCAGAGACACAAAGATCCGTTGTGAGTATTTAACAAGTTGCACGATTTATATGTATTTTTCTTGTCAGGGTTTTCAACTGCGCTTCTGTTGTTACGAACGGTATATCTGCCGCGTGTTTTCTATATTGCAGAAAGTCAGATACTAGGTATCTTAATTTTCCTATTGTATCTCATTCTGGAACTGGTCATCTTTCTAACTAGGCATACCACACCTTAGTGCTACCAATATTTCAACAATATCAAAACTATACCACGCAAACCCGCCAACCCGATTTCAAAATTGACAAAATATGTCGTAACTTCGTAAGGGTTTTATGAATAAGGCAGGTGGTAGGGGGTGGACAGGTTGTCCAATGTTTACATTCCTTCACCATGGAGAGTGCAGTGCCATTACTCAGCCGACCAGCGACCGCCGACCACCAACCACCGGCTTCCGTGGGGGACCGCCGATCAATCAAAACCTCTATTAGCGCTGTTACGTGTGATACCGCCCACCTTTCTTAACTTTTTATGTTTTAATGCCGTTCGTTTGAAGGGTGCTGTTTTGATTGTGAAAAAATAAATTGAGTTTTCTTTTACACGATGTATTTCTTGTGATTGTGGCTTTGACTTTTGTAACTCAATAATTGCGCGATCACGATCTAATAACGCTTCTTTCTATATAAATTCTGTAAGGTTCTAACACTCTTCGTTCTTCTGATTTTAATTCAAGAATTTAATTATGACGACATCGAAACACTACTTGTACCTTAGTGTAATACTACTACTGCAAAAAACATTCACACTCACACACACCATCACACACTACTCACCACCAAACACTCTCATACAAAACAGACACACATACTAACAAAAACCATGTCAATAACTATTATGTTTGTGTTCAACGAGTGAGATTCAATACCCAAAAATAATTCATCGAGATAATGACTATGTTTAGGGCGGAGTCCTGGTGTGCTGAAATACAGGCTTGCAGTCTAATTTAGGCACCAGTATCCCACAATAGTAATAAGCTTGTTAAAACATTCTAAATAATGTATTGTGTAATATTGTGGTGAGAAATAAACTTTTCTTTTTATTATTATATACTATAGAAGATCTGTCCTAAATATCTCCTCACAATTGTGTTTTGCTGATGTCGTCCCATCACTTATCACCATCGCATTTGCCCTAGTCTGGTTCCATTCCCACCAAATACTAAACTCCTTAAAACCATAGTTGTTGACAGTACACATTTACAGAAACAAATCAGTTCAAGGTTTCCCAAGTGATTGATGTACCAGCTTGTATTCGTTCGCCGTCGAGGCTTCGAATGACGTCGCTGGCCAGGCGTGAGTCGGGCCGCGGTTGGCACCACCAGCTAAGCCGTACTCATCCGTAACAACGTTCACTCCCCCTTCTTTTATTAGCTAGCCTAATAGCCCATAGTCACATTACATTTGTGCCCAATGTTTTTGGCTTTTTTGAGTCACACTTTTATTCAAAAGCTGTTTCTTCGTTCTTATGCTTCCTATGCTTCTTCGTCTGCCTAGCATTATCTTTATAACCTTAGTTACCGTGTTAGTGGTCGAAGGATCCACCCTTTACAACGGCGGATGAAAACTTTTCTCCTCTTACCTCTGTTATGCCAATATCAATAATGTCTGGCATTTGTTTTATTCTTTATTTGTTCAAATCAATCCTACTCCAACTTTCAATTTCACCCTTATGTAAAATTCACCATTTCCATCGTCCGGTATATTCAAAGTGAACGATACAACATTCATGAACCTAAGAACACAATCAGAATTCAATTCTTAGACGTCAATCTGACGTCAACATTACGGTGAGGTCATGTTAGCATATTGAAACGTTCCTCGATATGGTGAAATATAACACCAAAGTAACTTCATTTGTTGTAGGATTATTATAACAACCCTTGTGATTTCCTGGTGTTTTGTTTTCGGTGTGTATAATTCTTGACGACTTACAGTGGGCAATTGATACGTTACTTGTAACCTCAACGTGGGATTTTGTAACTCATGAAGTGTCAAAGTTAACAGTGGAAAGAGTTGTATTAAAATTAGCTTCATCATCGTTCCTTTATTTTCTATAGATTAGCCACCAATAGCCATCTGCAGCATGTATAGTATAAACGGTTAGGTACTTCATATAAATACATGCCATTTTTACTAAACTGGATTAAGAAATTATGTTCTGACACCATATATTATTTCTTTTTCAACTTCCTCGTGTGACTTTTCTATCATTTAATTTATTTTACTCGACTGCCGAAGGAGGGTAATGTGTTTATCAGTCTATGTGTTTTGATGATTCTTTCGTCAATCGATTCGTCCTAACCTTGCGAGTGTCACTGGCTACATTATAATTGGAAAATATAAAAATGACGGCTTTTGACGCCATACGGTGGGGCCCAATTTTTTTTTTCCAAACCTTTCGTGTGGTGTATCAAAATAAAGGGTTTTAAGAGATGTCTTCAAAAATGTATAACACACTATGTTTAAATGTAAATATTTCGAAAAAAAAAAAATAGAAAAAAAAAAAGTCATATATCCTATAGACGCGAGCTGGCTCACCAAAACCAGATAGATGTATCCTCCTCCTGCACAGCATGATTTTCATTCTTCTTGTTTACGCCTTTTTAGTTCGCTTCTTAAGCAGTCGGATTTTTTGATTTTCTGAATTAACCTTTTATTCCATTTTGCATTAAAATAGAGTTTTTTTTGTTATTCCTATTTTCTACTTTCTTCAAGAACTGTCTTCGGTTTGGCAACGTTTTTTTCTTCTTCACAATTCAATACCTTTTCGTTAGTTTATTTCACAACAGTAAAGTGAACGACCTGCAAGTCGAGATGTTATCAGCCGATCGATATGTGATTCATGACACGAATGCTATCACAATGTAACGTGCGTGCTATTTTTGTGGCTATCTGTCCTTAGAGATACTACGGTTCCCATGCGGTATTAACTTTAGTGCAACTTTTAACTGTAGCTTAAGGTTTTATAATAAAGTAATACTAAAACGGTAACGGGGTTGTTATTATGTTGTTGTAAGCAAAAAGAAACTTACAACCTACATTTTTGATGTGACCAAAAAATCAGCATGAGATATGAGCATTCCTATTGGCCTAGCGGCACTGGTGGCGCATGAATTACAGTAGTGAATACGCCCAGATTTTAGAATAAAATCTTTATAAAATCGAATTTTGGTCTATTGAAAAAAAAATACGACAAAAATGTTCGTTATTAAATTGTCTATCCATTAGTGTTAGTACCAAAATAATTAATGAACACTTTACGAGGAGATGCATGCTATCAACAATTATTTGTAATTTTTATGGTTTTGTTGGAAGGAGCTTAGTGAAACATATACCTCTTTAAAAAAAAGTATACGACCATTTTAGAATCAATAATATATATAAATTTAATGTAGTTATTTTAACTATTTTTTTTTGTAACTTCAACGAATTTTAAGTGTGTATGTGATCCTTTTGTACCTTTTACAGAAAGCTAACCGTATCTATAATAGTTTCATACTTCTCAACTTTAATTTTCATTTTTTTTTTCATCTCCTTATTTCGACCGTCCTTTTTTAACGCCTGCCGGTTTTGTGCAAGCAACATTTGCCAGCATGCGTATTGCTGTTAATTTTATTTTAGTAGAACGATTTTGCGATCAATAATAATATCCTGAATACTCTCCTGTCGTAGTTCTGCTGGAAGAAACTGATTGAATTTGCAGTACCACTGTGCTCTTCTATCCTTATGTATTTCTAACTTTTTGTGTTATACTCGTATCAAAATAATTACACAATATATTAACAAAAAGCATTCTAGTTAGACTGGTTGCTATGAATGCTGACAATAATTGCATCTAGTGTAATAGACGTAGGGTTGCACGGTACACGCGTGACGCACCCCTCTCGGCGTGACAAAAGGGTGCCAGCTGCATCCCTACCGCCATTGTACGTGCACAATGCACCCTCGATCTATGCGTGTTGCGATTGCGCACGGAATGCAACACAGTATCTCTCTTTGGATTTGAATCGAGGAGGTACATCAAAAAGTAAAAAAAAATATAGTATTAGTGGAAAAAAAACACGTTGTCATGAAGTTGTTAATACTACAAATTACGATAATTTCTAAGTGTACATTTCTAATTACAAATTATAACAGTGTACGTCCTCATTATCCACTAGTAGACAACAGTCTGGAAAAAAAAAACCTATAATTTTTTCAGCTCTTTTGGCTTCAAACATGAAACGTCGAACTTGAACGAATTCCTATATTGCCTAGATTCGTATCATTTGGAGTGGAACTAATGTAGCTTGTAATTTGTTTACTGAATAATATTTACGTCATATTTGTTACCCCCTCCCCTTATTGGCCCAGATTTCAAAAACCCCCCAGAAGCTCGTTACTGCTGTGGGATGTTTAATGAGTTCACTGTGGGGGTTTTCGTTAAGGTCAAGGGCAAGGACATTGAATATGAAACAAACATTATAAATTTATTATGACTTATGTATGTACAAGAGAGAAAATCGGAAATATTCTTTCCTCTGAGGTTTTGTACACGCAGCCGTCGCCTACTATATACTTTTTACCTAATTTGCAAGAGTGTGTAACTTGCTGTATCCTTTGTACGTATGTATTTCTTATGCCAGGAACTTCGCTTACATTTTCAGAAGGATCATTTGTGTGTCTAAGTAGTCGTATGCGTATTTGCTAAACATATCAACAAGGGGCCTGAAAATTCACAACATCTTTTCATTTGCTTCTTACTTCAAGTAAGAAGTCTTTTGAAGATATTTGAAGCAAGAAAAACGGGAAGATAGCAGTCCTCATCCTCGCGTTCACTGCGTTGCTTTTATGTGTTTATGTTGTATCATAAGGCACGCGGTGAATGCCAAGAGAGGACTCATTCGTCTTGCTAACAGAAGAAGGAAGATACTGAAGATCAGAAGCAGAAGAATTAAGAAGAATTCTTATTCATCATCATCATCATAAACCTTTAAATGTTTCCACTGCTGCGACACAGGCCTCCTCTATGTGAGACTGGGAATGGGCCTTAATCCACCACGCGGGCCCAGTGCGGACTGGTGGACTGGTGTCATGACTTAAAATTTTTGGTTCTAGAACATGCCGGTTTGCACTCGATGTTTTCCTTCACCGTTTTTAGAGCAGTGGTGATGAAATAATTTACTCAAAGTAAAGCGCCTACCTGGGTTTGAACTCTTTGAACCCACGACCTACGACACATAAGTCCGGGCCTTTACCACTGGACCACCACTGCTCTGTTTATCATTGATTGTTTTATCTGTGTTACCTACGAAATAACTTATAATTGTGACTTTTAGTACTGATATGTGTGTGTTTTATTCGTTTTTTTTTTCAGGTACGGTTACAGTCTACAGTCTAGGTATTTTTAATGCAAAGTGTGTTGAAATTTTCGCATTATTTTTTCTCAATATTGCTCACAGAAGCACCAATAATATTGGAAGACATATCTCAGTGACAAAAACACAAATCCGAAGTAGATATAGCCTAAACAAATTATCAAGGCTCGTGACAGATCAAACTTTTTTTTGTTTTAATTACGTTGCCCCACACTAGGCATTTCTTTCTGTATCATGGGTGCTTTTACAAACATTTAAACTCACTTACACAAGAAACTCAGATCCGTCACAACTATCTGTAGGCCATACAAATATTTGTTCCGTGCGGGAATAAAACCCGCGACACGCAGCGCAGAAGCCGATCGCACAACCACTTCGCCAACCGTGTCGTCAACTGTTCGTCCTGTAAACATTGTGCAACACCACTCATCCTTGATGAATCAAAGATTGTAAAGTGGATATCATAAGCAGAGATATAATGTATAATCAGCCTAAAATATTTCCACTCCTGGGACACAGTCATTTCTATGGGCTTATGGTTTCCACCACGCGGGCCCAATGCAGGGGTTGGTAGTTTGCAATGTCTTCAAATTTTTGTTTCTAGGATATACCAGATACCACACGATGTTTTGTTTCACCACTTTGAGAGAAGCGGTGATGAAATATTTTATACAATACTTACCGAGGGAATTGCTTTACTAAGCGCCTGCCTCGATTTGAATCCATGACCTACAAAGTTGTAAGACGGCTTTTATTACAGGGCCATCACTAGAGTCAACTGGAGATCAACTATTTATATAAAATAAAAAAATAAAAAAACCCGACTGCTTCAAAAGCGAACTAAAAAGTCGTAAACAAGGAAAAAATCATGCTGTGCAGTCGGAGGATACATATTCGCCGGCTGGCTGACCAAAATCTGGTGTATCCTCCGCCTGCACAGCATGATTTTTTCCTTGTTTACGACTTTTTAGTTCGCTTTTGAAGCAGTCGGGTTTTTTGATTTTTTTAATTAAGTTGTTTTTTATTTATAAATTTTTAGTTAGTTTTTTCGAATTAGATACATTTAAACATATAAGTGTTATATATTTTTGAAATCACCTCTTAAAACCCTTTATTTTGATACCCCACACGATGGGTCCGGAAGAAAAAAAAAATTGGGCCCCCACAATATGGCACCCAAAATCCGCCATTTTTTCTATTATCCAATTTTAATGTAGCCTATGACACTCGCAGGGTTAAGACGCATCGATTGACGTACAAATCATCAAAATCGGCCAACGCGTTTGGTCTCTGGAACGCCACATAGGAACAAACATACATACATACATAGACTGATAAACACATTACCCTCCTTCGGCAGTCGGGTAAGAAGACTAGCTGTTCCCCGCGGCTTCGCTCCCGTGGACCCACAGGACCTGTTTTCGGGATTAAAGCCCGTGTCACTCAGGAATAATGTAGCTTTCTATTGGTGTTGGATTTTTTTAAATCGGTCCAGTAGTTTCGGAGTCTATTCGGTACAAACAAGCAAACAAAAAAATATTTCTTCTTTATAATATTGGTATAGAATAGTATTAGTACCTACACAATAAATTAAGAACACGTTCCTAAGCGTAAGCATCGTTCTGCTTATCCGCCATTTCCAATCAGGTGTTTTATAAAAGTGCCTGAAATCTGCAGACGTTAACAATTTCAAAGAAAACACAATCTAGGTCAGTGTTTCATTGTTTTGCTATACTTATACGGATTTGCATAATTTACACAATTCTACTTAAGGCGGTACCCCGAGCAAAACGCCACGCAAGCCGTTTTTTGTGCTGTTTTTAGGAGCTATCTACTCGTTATTTAAAAAGAAATATCAATTAATAAAATACATTAAATTTCTACATAATATTGATTCTAAAATGGTAGATTTCGTTTTTTTTTAAATGTTGTATATATTTCACTAATCTCCTTCCAAAAAAACATAAAAATGAGAAATAATTTTCGATATTATGCATCTCCTCGTAAAATATTCATTAATTATTTTTCGTACTAACACTAACGGATAGACAATTTAATAACGAACATTTTTGTAGATTTATTTTTCTCAAAAGACCAAAATTCGATTTTATAAAGATTTTATTCTAAAATCTGGGCGTATTCACTACTGTAATTCATGCGCCACCAGTGCCGCTAGACCAATAGGAATGCTCGTATCTCATGCCGATTTTTTGGTCAAGGTACCGTCTTAATTTACGCCTTAGTACTATCTGGTACAAAAACAACTAGGTATTGGATGCTAATCACAAAATTATACACAAAGGCGTTATGAAGGGTAAAGACATGGGTTATGCCTAGCTTTTGTTAGCGGCTTTCATTGTAAACTATCCCACGGGAACGATCTTCCATAGCGAAAAGTATCCCCTGTTCTAATCCAGCCCGTGGTCTACGCGTGTTCCATATCGGGAAATGATTAATGATTTATTTTAATCAAACTTACGCACAAACAGGCAAAAGATATTTGGCAGTGGCTATATAAATAAATTAAAAGAAAACATTTTATTTTAGTTATATGTCAACAATTACTAAAAACGACAAGAAATAAAACTGAATTTTACTATTAATTTGCCATCAATCGGTGGATAATGTGTTCTTTTATTTAGCAAAGTTTTACACATGACGTTGTCTGCACAGGTACATCCCAAAGCGAACCCCAAAAACAACTACTCACCTATTCTTATCCAACGTGACAATTACTGTGTACTATTGTATGTATATTTATCAAGATAGGACAAAAAATACGTTCTCATGAAACGGGTTTTGCTTTGGTATAGCAACTAGCAACAAAGACAAAAATCTGAATCAAAACTTAGTTCCTAGTCTAGCTAGAGGACTTTACTTATTACGACAAGACTTAATAATAATCATGATCGTCATGAGCCTATTAATGTTCCCACTGTTGGGACACAGGCCTCCTCTCTGTGAGAGGGAACAGTCATCATCTGCCTAGCTTTTTCCCAATTGTAGTTGGGGTCGGCTTCCAGTCTTACCGGATTCAGCTGAGTACAGAGGCTGAGTGAGAGGAAACAGTTTATTGTAATATTATATATCATCACACTTATATTTTCGGAGGGGAGGCAGAGAGGTTAGTATATTTTACTTACATGCTTGCAGCCCGTTTCATCATCGGCCTAACAGACGCACGGCGATGCGCCATCGGTACATGGTGGACATCACACCCTTACGCACCAAACGTTTTTAGAATACTTTCATTATGCGTACAGCTAAGGAGTGGAATTCCCTGCCGGAGTCTGTGTTTCCCGATAGCTACAATCTAGGGGTCTTTAAGTAAAGAGTGAATGGGTTACTTCTAGGCAAGCGTGCTTCGTCGTCGAACACAGCATCGCTCACCATCAGGCGAGATAGTGGTCTAGCGCGAGTTTAATGTAAATAAATAAAAAACTTAGATACCCAAACTTCGTTGGTTACCCCTTCGACCCTTGTAAAAGGCCGGGAGTCTTAGGGCTCCCACACATAACTGCGATGCGATGCGATGCGATGCGACGCGATTTCTTTACATTTTTATACTAGCGAGCTCGCAGATATTTGCGATGCGCATCGCAGTTATGTGTGGGAGCCCTTAAACAAGAGAGAGAGAGAGAGCTTGGAATAGAAAGTAAAGAAAGACAGAAAAAGTGTTTGTGCCCGGCTGAAGGCAATAAGTGCTCCCACACATGACTCGCGAGCTCGCTAGTATAAAAATGTAAAGAAATCGCGTCGCATCGCATCGCATCGCAGTTATGTGTGGGAGCCCTAATCCTACTAAGGCAGGGGTCACCAAATGGCGGACCGCGGGCCGTATCCGTACCGCTGATTTATTTTATGTAGACCTTAAGTAAACGGTACAATATAATTAATTTGTGTTACTTGAGTACGTAAAATAATCATGTATCCCACGCTTTGCCTTTGCTGCCGTCGATTCAGCGAACTAATCATATCATCAAGCATCCGATTAAGCTGAAACTTGGCTACTAACTTACTATGAAACTGGTCTCATGATTGAGCCGGAAGGTGGCTATAGCAACTCCTCAACCAGAGAAGATAGCGCCATCTTGTTTGTGCTCATTGGTTACTCGTATGTATTGAAAAGCGATATTTCATCTCGTTCTTTTCATCCCATTCAAAGCTTGTTTTAAAACGAGTTTACTTTTAATTGTTTACCAAATATGACTTGTACATCTTTTACTTTTCTAAATGGCTCGAAAATAAAATGAACTCAGTGCTACTTTCCTTAGAGCTGAATAATCAGTTTTTCCACGACTTACTCGAGATTCCTTTGCAATATGTCATCGGCTATATTGACTGTTTATTATGATATCACTTTTGAGCAATTTGACGCCACAGCAATGCGACTCGGTGGCGTTTTTAGGTCAATACTTGATACCTATCCATTGTTGTAAAAAGTCGGATTATGTAGTTAGGTTCATACTCACCGCCGTCGCCCATCGAAAGGTTACGTAGAGGTTCATTATACGTTCGATAGGTTACCTCAATTTTTTATTTCTTTTCGATAAACATTCAATGCTCAAATTGGTATAGGAAGATACAACTGCACTTATATTTTTATTATTAAAACGACTGATTAGCGGACCCTGACAAAAATACTTATAGAGTACCAAATCATTTTAATTTAGAATCTTCATCAGCTTGCCATTAAATTGGGAAGGGAAAAAATCCAAAGGAAGAGACCGTTTTTTTTTGGGTGGGAAATCATCCAATGACTTCTCTCGCTCTGAGTATAGCGGGAGCAGACTTTTACTGACTAAAACCCACCCGTGTTCCTTCAGTTGTTTGTGCCAGGGCCGCTGAGAACTGACATTTTATCAGCGACTAGCTGACCCCCGCGGCTTCGCTCCCGTCAAAATTATAGCCTATGTTACTCGGGAATAATGTAGCTATCCATAGGTTAAAGATTTTAAAATCGATCCAGTAGTTTCGGAGCCTATTCGGTACAAAAAAACAAAAAAATCTTTCCTCTTTATAATATTGGTATAGATGACGATTGTCAAACTCAAAATGCCAAAGAGATCGGTAGCGCATTATTATCAAAGGGAGTAATTTTTTGCCGCACTTTCTACCTACTGACCATTTAGATACGAATCTGGCAAACACTATTAAAATAACTTTCGCGATGTCTATACGGGAAAACCCAAATCAACATCGATATTTTGGTATTTACATGTAAGTATCGTAAATAATACGATTGCATAGTGACAGGTCGATATGTCCTCAAGAAACGCGTGCACATAATGTTTCGCGTGAGTGTTCCGAGGTCGCCAGTGATAGCACAGCTGTACTTGTATCCAAAGACAATATGTTGGCCGTCCTTACGCCTGTGCCGATTGTCTATTACACTGTATGGAGTTACTGCATGAATTAATCATTTGTTATAAGAAAATAAACACGCGCTAAAAGGGAAACTTGATAGCCAATTCATTAGAGACTCATAAACAAGCCAAAGTACATACTTGCATCTGCGGATAGTATTAATATCAGCCTGTTATTGTTTTACTGTGGGCAAAGGTTTCTTCTCATACAGAGAAGGCAAAGCATTATATAATCCCCACGCTTGCACTATGTAGTTTTGGCAATTTCGAGCTTATAAGTCCCAGGTTTCCTGCGGCCAATAAGGAAATGAAAATAGTATAAAATAGAAACGGCTATTGCATTCATTAAACACACAAGTTGTTGCAATTTTACGATACCTTTATTGGTAATCGGCCAACTTTAGGCTTTCTTAAGTATATAAGAAGAACTCTTTATATAAGAAAGTGAATAACATAGATCAGGTATCACAAAATGGCGGACCGCGGTCCGTATCCGGACCTGTTTAGTGTGGACCGTACCTACAATATTATAATTTATCCTCAGCTTTGTCTTTGTCCGATGCTGAACATCTCCAAGATTTTATGAGAATAGTGTGCACCAACTTTAGTCCATACTACGGACTTCGTGTTACATAATTATGTTTAATTTTTAAATTTTAACAAAGTAACTACACGTGACGATGTAAAGCCGGGGGATGGCGGTTACTTGGTTTTAAACCTTACGGACCAGGTCGTTCATATTATTGTTAAAAAACGGACCGCAAATGAAAGTAATTGGTGACCCCTGACTTAGATAATGCCTGAGCCGACCCTCTTCAAAGTAGCTCTTCTCGAATCTCGTCTACGCTGAGAAAAGTCCATAGGAATGCCTATATGTTGGGATGTTTGTTGCACTGGAAGAAATGTTTAGTTAAATTTCTTGCTGGTTACGGAATAATTGGAGCCTGCGAACTTTGCTAGCAACAAAACAGAGATTTTCTAAATAGTTCTGTAATATTAAATTCATGTTCTAATAACTAAAGTTTGCTCAAATTTGACGTGACAAAACCAGTTTGGTTATTTCTTTTTTCTGTGTAATACGTCTCATCAACAGTGAAAAGGATTTGGAACACAGGCAGACCGTGGTCTGGATAAGAACATACTTTTTATCACGGTAATAAATATGTTTCTGTGGGAAAATTTGCGACATTTTTAACAAAAGCCAGCAATAAATAAACGACACCGCCATCTTTTACTTTATTTTTAAATAAATACATAGTTAAATAATACACCTTCACACCTTGAAAACAACAATAGTTTGCGTCGTTAAAGTAGTTTAGACTCATAAAGATAATGAAGATACCACAGAGTAGTTTTAATTATTCCGTCTAAGGCTCTTTTGAACATATTGACGTGGTTTTGAGCAAGCAATCAATCAAATTGTCAAGGCGAAATACCTTTAAATAATACTCAACCTTCCGGGTAAATATTCTGTAACTTCGCTATCTGGTTTTTCTGAGATCAAAGTGTTAAATTAACAATAAAAAATACTGGATTCTTAGAAGGAAAAGACGTGTTTTTAACCGACTTTCCAAGAAGGAGGAGGTCTATGTTCGACTTCATAATGTTTGTATTTTTTTTTCGTATATGTTCTTCTATATCTCCGTCAATTGGGGACCGATTTTGAAAATTATTCTTGCTTTGATAGAGTATGTTCCGAAATTGGTCACATTTTAATTTGGTGAAGATCTGATGAAGAACTTCGGAGATATACAACAGAACATACAACAGAACTCTTCAATAAATAACTGCAAATCTCTTGGGATTGCTGCAATCGCAAATCTGTTTATTATTTACACCATTTCATAATATAACATCATGCCAGTACGCTCTAAAGGGGTACGCAGATGTGTTCAGTTCACTTTGGTACACTCTCATTTCACCGGTTATGTTCAAGTTTCATGGTATTTGGGTAATCTATTCATGCTTTTATTTTAATGCCATAATTTGTTTTGTGTACTTACGAGTACCTATTAGGTACAACTAAAAAGTGAAAAATAAAAAACTTTTTTCCAAAAAAATACTTCGACTTCCAACAAAAAATACTACAAAGTGATAAATAACTTTCTATAATTATTTTTCACTTTGTAGTATTTTTAGTTGGAAGTATTTTTTTGGAAAAAATTTTTTTCGAATAAAGAATACATGCAGATTATCTACGCAGTCAACGCGCTCTCTCTTGTTCAACTTTTTCTGAATTTGAACAGTGGAATTATACTTTGCTTCAGTTTCTATTTACGTGGAATATTCACTTTTGCTACGGCTTTGCTCCCGGATCCTCTCTACCACAGGAACCGTGTCGTTTTCAGCCAAAATCAGCGGTAATGAAGACTTCCTTAGTTGCTGTGAGTAAAATAGTTCACAAAAAATAAATTTTACCTGTTTATAGTAGTGTAGAAGGTGTAGTGACAGCCGCACGGGTCGATCATCAAAGACATACCGAGTTTCCTCCGTGCCTCAGCAAGCACGTTAAGCCGTTGGTCCCGGCTGTCATTTGAAGATCTTTGACAGCCGTTACGGGTAGTCAGAAGCTTGAGATCTGACACCAGTCTAGCCAGAGGGTACCGTATTACCCAGTTACTGGGTTGTGGAGGTCAGATAGGCAGTCGCTCCATGTAAAACACAGGTACTCAGCTGAGTCCGGTTAGACTGGAAGCCGACCCCAACATAGTTGGGAAAAGGCTAGGCAGATTGATTGAGTAGTGTTAGAAGTTAGATTACTCCTTAATTGCGTTCTCAAGAATCGGAGAACGTGTGAAAGACCACAAAAAATACAAAATTTCAATGAATTTTGGTATAGTGTTAGATTGGATATTGGAGAAGGACATACGTCTGCTGGCAGAAATTTTTAATGAAATAAACAGTACCTTTGTGCTCTTCAATCTGTATTCTTTATTTTTCTGTTATTTTTTTTTGTTGATGGTAACGTTATTTAAATTATATATACATAGATACAAGTATATACAGTGTAAAAAATACTTAATTAACTAAGACTACAAACATATACACTTAAACCAAAAACTACTCACTAAATAAACCTAAAAATATGGCGTCGAAAATCTCCTCTCCATCGTTGTCCACTGGTAATGTGCCCAAAAGACTGGCAGTATTGCCACGTTGTATAGCAATGCTTATTCTCTGACCAAGGTAAAAGCCAGCCCTTGGGTCACGCGACTAGGCGTTTGGCAAGATCTTGAGCACTCGGACCCGTTAATAGTGTTTGGTTTGTAAATAAATAAATAGAATACTTTTTATCCCGGGAGTACGTTTCCTATTTCCCTTGGGATAATTACCAACGTTCACGTGGGCGAAGCCGCTGGCAAAAGCTATAGTCTAAGGAGATGAAAGTAGCTCGTCTTATTTTTTGTCAGTGCCAGTTTTAAAAGAGCATGTGCATACCTATATTTTTAATTTGTCGACACAATGTAAGTAATTGTGAACTGCAATATGTGCGAGAAGGCTATATACATAATTCCGTGTCAGTAATAATTGTACACTACACAGATACGGTATACAAAGTCACGTTCGTTACGTGACCCAAGTTCAATCAGAATCCTATACAATCAGCTCTCATTGTGCAATCCTGTGTTTGGACCCTAAACCACCCTATGGTCTGTTGTTCAGAATAATAAACAGTCTAGAGATTTTATTATTTACTAGCTGTCCCACGCGGCTTCTTTTCCGCAAAAGTTACAAAATGTTGCAAAAACGGGCAAAATATTTGCCCGTTTTTGCAACATTTTTCATGTATGCTCCGCTGCTATTGGCCGTAGCGTGATGTTATATGGCTTATAACCTTCCTCGATAAATGGACTATCCAACACAAAAATATTTTTTCAATGCCAACCAGTAATTCCTGAGATTAGCACGTTCAAACAAACAAACATATATTAGTATAGATTTTATTTTTCATGAGTAAAAACTCTGAATTCTCTAGTCTCTCTGTCTGGTTTTTAACCAGTCGCCCCAAGGGCTACCAAGTAGGTGGGCTGTGGAGGTCAGATAGACAGACATAAACAGGTATTGACAGGTGCTGTATGTAAATATGGATCCGTTAAAACTGAAAATGGCGACTTCAATAAACTTAGTTAAAAAAGGTTTTAGGTAAATGATGACACAGTCGTGGATACAAATAAATATATATTTACGTTTTTACCCGAGTGAGTACTACGGTATTGTCAGTTTGAGTCCGCAACGAGTAGGGAAATCCCAAAACATAAACTCGGGCAAAACCAGAAAAAAAAGTAACTAACGTTACGCAGTGTAGTTGATCATTCAATCGTTATCAGCAGCAGTGTTTTTTTAAATAAATGTTTGTAGGTATAGTAAGTACCAACTGCCTAAACAGAAACAAGTGACGTACATTTAAATAAATACTGTAGTATCCAAAATGAAAATGAAAAAAAAAGAAAAAAACGTAAATGAACCGAGTAACTGCTTTTTAGGGTTCCGTAGCCAAATGGCAAAATACGGAACCCTTATAGATTCGTCATGCCTGTCTGTCTGTCTGTCTGTCCGTCCGTATGTCACAGCCACTTTTTTCCGAAACTATAAGAACTATGCTGTGGAAACTTGGTAAGTAGATGTATTCTGTGAACCGCAATAAGACTTATACATAAAAATAGAAACAAAACAATAAATTTTGGGGGTTCCCATATTTGAAACTGAAACTAAATTAAAATTTTTTCATCAAACCCATACATGTGGGGTATCTATGAATAGGTCTTCAAAAATGATATTTAGATTTCTAATATATTTTTTTCCAAACTAAATAGTTTGCGCAAGAGACACTTTCAAAGTGGTAAAATGTGTCCCCCCCCCCTGTAACTTCTAAAATAAGAGAATGATAAAACTAAAAAAAATATATGATGTACATTACCATGTAAACTTCCAACGAAAATTGGTTTGAACGAGATCTAGTAAGTAGTTTTTTAGGGTTCCGTACCCAAAGGGTAAAAACGGAACCCTATTACTGAGACTCCGCGGTCCGTCTGTCTGTCTGTCTGTCTGTCTGTCACCAGGCTGTATCTCATGAACCGTGATAGCTAGACAGTTGAAATTTTCACAGATGATGTATTCCTGTTGCCGCTATAACAACAAATACTAAAAACAGAATAAAATAAATATTTAAGTGGGGCTCCCATACAACAAACGTGTTTTTTTCGCCGTTTTTTTACGATAATGGTACGGAACCCTTCGTGCGCGAGTCCGACTCGCACTTGCCCGGTTTTTTTTAATTGACTTTAAAAAAACGCAGAAGGGTTTCAATACGGTTATACTTTTTTTATGTCTCAGTAAATAAGGCTGAAGGAGGAGGAGCTCGTGGCTAAATAATAACAGCCCCACTGGTCGATCATCAAGGCATAGCAACGCTTGCCCAGGTCGGTCCGTGGATGGGTGACCATTTCAACGTACCGAGTTTCCTCCGTGCCTCGGAAAGCACGTTAAGCCGTTGGTCCCGGCTGTCATTTGAAGATCTTTGACAGTGGTTATAACGGGTAGTCAGAAGCTTGAGATCTAACACCAGTCTTGCTAAGGGGTACCGTGTTACCCAGTTACTGGGTTGTGGAGGTCAGATAGGCAGTCGCTCCATGGAAATCACTAGTACTCAGCTGAATCCGGTTAGACTGGAAGCCGACCCCAATATAGTTGGGAAAAGGCTAGGCAGGCAGGCATGTCTCCCAAAAAAATCTTTTGAGTATGGTATGGTATTGTTTAATTTTATGCTTATTTCTGGTGTCTCCTGTGTGGGTCACAAATAAATATTTATTCTTTCTTTCTTTGTACCAACTCTACTAAATATCAAATACTAGTTATTACAACATGGTATACTGAAAAAATCCATGATACATTGATGTTTTTTTTCAGTAATCTTATTTTATCTGCATTCATTATCACAATATCAGCCAGACGTTATCCAATGAATAATCCAACGAGATGAACAATGAAGAACCAAGACTGCAGGCGGGTCCAAGTTTTTTCAGCGAAATCGTGACAGTCGCTGCAGATTACTACAAAGTAAATAGACTATGACAACACTATTGATAACTTTTTGTTGACAATAAAAACGTCGAACTATTGACTTTACTGAAAGGCGACGATTTTCAGCTGAACAAAGCAGCTAAGGTCATAGAACTGTTATCTGTATGAATAAAAGATAAAAGCCGTAACAAAACTATAGGTTTTGTTTTTTTTTAGGGTTCCGTACCCAAAGGGTAAAATTAGGACCCTATTACTAAGACTCCACGATCCGTCTGTGTATCTGTCTGTCACCATTGAGGTAATAATGTACTATCTGTCACCAGGCTGTATCTCATGAACCGTGATAGCTAGACAGTAGAAATTTTCACAGATGACGTATTTCTGTTGCCGCTATAACAAAAAATACTAAAAACAGAATAAAATAAATATTTAAGTGGGACTCCCATGAAACAAACGTGTTTTTTTTTGGATAATGGTACGGGACCCTTCGTGCGCGAGTCCGACTCGCACTTGGCTGGTTTTTTTTCTTCTTCAGGGTAAGCATGAGTTTGGAAACCAGCAATTTCCTACCCATTACAGGTCCTGTTGGGGAGATTGAGTTTTCATACGAGTGATTTCTTTCACTGTTGATGCTGTGGTTGTCCGAAATTGATTTTAATTTCGTTGACTAAACTGACAGCTGCCCCTGCCAGCGACCTTATTTTTTTTAAATGTTGTAAGCGCATAGCATAGTGTTGTAGCCTGTAGGTAAGGTTCAATTATAAGGGATTCATCGAATCGACGTGACATGACTCATCAAATTTTACTAATTGGTGTAAATAAATGATTTATGAATTTAAACGTAATATATTTAAATGTAACAATAAAGTCTATCATAAATGAGTAGAAACTAAATAAAGGCCGCTAGTTTTTCAACAAATGTAATTTTTTGACGTGAAATTTTCCATTTTCGATCTACTTCGATTTTCGATCAATTTTCGATCACTCTGGATAGTAAGGACACGACACTATTTTTATGTAACGATAAAGTTACAACCCCACAAATGTCAGTTTAATCTACGAAATTAAAAATCAGAGATTACATGTATTATATTATCTGTGCCTACATGAAGCTCTACAACCTTAGATAAAGTACCTATAGATGGAGCCATGGCGTGGCCGCACATGAAACAACAATAACAATAACACTTTGGCTTGTACAGCCTAGAACACTTCAACCCACCATCGCACTGACACTTATTATCTATAAATAACCCAATTCCTTGTCTCAATAAACACTTAATCCCGCGAAATCACAAAAAAAAACAAACACGACCGAGTTAGTTTGTCAAACCTGCCATGATATTAGCGTTTGACAAACAACAAAAGCCGGCCACGGTGACAAAGACAAAAAATAATCTTTTGTCCTTATTATTTACGTGGCGTGAATCAAGCTCATTTTATTGCTAAATCTATAGGTACTTTATCTAAGTCTACAACCTTTAGTAAAACTGACAGATTCTTCTGAGATTGACTTAGTTAACCATTTTGTAGTTAACCAGGTTCTCAAACGTTCTGGCCCAAACTTCCTTGATAACTTACTAAACTATATTAAGCTTACACACCATACAAACCGCCTCTATAATCCAATCCGTATCGGAAACTCAATCTATGTTACGGAAACTATGTTTCGTACTAAACCCTAAAAACTTACAAGAAGGCCAAATTGCGGTTCTACTTACAACTAAATTGGAAAATTGGATTCTGTCGTATCAGCAGTAAGTTGATCAAATGGGAGAATTTGTGACGTCATAAGTTTGGCTTGGGAAAGTTTCCCTAAGGCAAATATAGTTTGTATTTTTGTTTGTGGAGAGGAAAATACGGGGTTTACCGTTTATGGAAAAATACCGTGTGTATCTTTGTTCATCGTCGTGTAAGTGACCTTTTCTAGTTAGTATAGAAAAACGATAAATTCATCATTTGTTGTGAATCACCGCTGCCAATTTAATGATAAATATATTAGGTATTGTTGTAATTAATTGACACACCATTACATTGAGGATTGCTGACGTCTTTGAGACAAATATTTTGTATTTATCAGATAAGATAATGTCATCGTGTTTTAGTCAGAGTTTGAAAAAAAATATCGGCTTAGAATAGAACATTTATTTAAAACTAGCTTTTTCCCTCAGCTTTTCCCCCGTGACCCGACCCCACAAAATAAAAATTAAGCGAAATAGAGCAAGATTTGACCCGAACATACAAAAATACACATTGCAAGTTATTAAAAATCTTGTAAAAAGTAGCATGTGACACTCAGCAATAGTCTTGTTTAAGAAACAGTGAATTATTTATTAAATCGGATGAGTCACCATCATCATTTCAGCCGAAAGACGTCCACTGCTGGACATAGGCCTGCCCCAGGCGTCGCCACATTAACCGATCCCGTGCGTCGCGCATCCAGCGCCTTCCCACAACCAGGTCATCGGTCCCTCTAGCCACCTAGTGGGAGGCCTTCCAACGCATCGTCTTCCAGTTCGCGGTCGCTATTCAAGAACTTTTCAGCCCTTTTCGATGAGTTGTTACGAAAAAAACTTTAACTCTTTATAATATAAGTTTGGATTAACTGATTGTATAATTTAATAACAAACATTCACCTATAGCACGTGTAGGTTATAAAAAATACATCATACGAAACTGTCTAGCATTTTCTAATCTATGTTAGGGTCGGCTTACAATCTACCCGGCTACAAATGAATATCAATTTTCCGCATGGAAGGACTGCCTGTTTTATCGCCATAACCCAGAATATAAAATATAATCTTCATGAGGTATTCTTACATCTTGTTTTCCTACAAACCTACCTAACTACAACATCCCCAATACCGCTGGGCTGTAAAGGAAAGTATGTTGTTTTTCTCAGGTCGCTGCTGGCACCAGCCGCCATCTTCCCACGCTAGGAAAGTGGACGTCGAGGGAACCAACCTGTTACCACTCGGACTTGTTGCTGACAAGACATGCAACACGTTATTACCAGCCCTTTAAAAAGTACATTTGAATGCCTACACCATCTTGTATAATTGATGTATATATGACTGTTGAAAAACAATCTTAACATACTCGTATTTTTTACGAAAACCTGGACAGCGAAAACATGGTCTAGCAAAGTAACGGAAAATTTGGAAAAAATTGGCAAGGCGTTCAGGGCACAGTGAATTATTCCAACACAAAAAAACCCTCTTGGTCTTGAATGATGATTAAAACTATTAAATAATTATGTTTCTCTATGAGTAAACAAGTTATTAATTCATAATTTTCCTGATATAGAAATCCTTACCTACAAACACCAATAAAAAGGGTAATAAAAGTAAATCTTTAACAAAAAACCAGCGACCCGTAAAGGTACCTAAGTCACTTTTATCATTAGGTAATGACCTCAGAGTCTACGGAGAATCCAATTAAACATGATCTAAATGAACAAGTGTGTGTGTGTGTGTGTAAGACTCAATATTTATCACTACCTGGGGTAGGTACTCGTGTCATATCAGCAGACAATAACAGCTAAGTATAAAGAAATGCGACTGATATATTTATCTTATCTGCACACACTCGCCAAAACGTGTCTGTACGTTGATCCAATATCTATATAAGTACACTTATACATCGCCAACGAAGGTGTCGTACGCCATGATGATAATTCTGATTACCTAGTTACTTACAAAATATCTGTCTGCATTGGTCTGTAGATTAGGGGAAGAACATAAGAATCGAGTTGCATATCTGGTTATTATGAGACGTTGGAATGACAGGTGATTATGCAAATGTGATCGAATGACAATTTTACCAAAGAATTTGTATATGAATTTTATCCGTATAGAATTCTGTTTAACAAAGAAAGCAGATATCGCAACCAATGTAGTTTTGTCCATACATTCAATATATATTTAGCCTATCTCTTAACCTTGCTACAGTCGCGTGTTGGTCTGTGAGACCGACGAAAAACACTTTCTTGATTTTTTCTCGTACAGTCAACGATGGCATTTTGTACTTGGTTTTAGCTGCTGGATTTGTTGCTACGGTCATTTTAGGGCGTAAAGTGCCATCGTGCGTGTAGCTGCGACAATCGGTCTGTGGGACCGACGCGGGTATATGTGTCACAGTAAGATTTTCTACAGAAATTTAAAAAAATTTGGTACTAAATTTGTGTAGTGTGTTTATTGTTCAATATGCAGTTATATTCCGTATTCAAAAGTTAATTCGAAGGAAAAAAAAAATATTTGCATGCATTTTGTAAAATCTTACGAAAATCACGCTATTTTTCAGAGACTGTTACAAAATAGTCTTGCTTAGTAAATGTACTGTAAATTGATGATAAAGTAGGTTTATCTTGTCAGTATATTCCCTAGTTTGAGAAAACATACAATCGCAATATGTATTCTCAATAAAAATGTTGTAAAATTGAGTTCCAAACTTTCGGTCTGTGAGACCGTGCGCGGGTGCTGATGTTAGAAAATTTGGCGTGGGCGTAAGAAGTTGAGATTAACCGACCATTCGTCTTTTTCGTGTTGCTGGCACGACATTATGGAGCTTTACCAAAATTTTGTTAATCCAAAACTTCTCGACTTTCACGGCGTCGATAGCAGCGCAGATTTTGAAACACAGATGGCAGCACACGCTGCCGCCGTATCATCGAGGTAAACCCAGGTTGAAATTCAATCTTCCCACGATGGTTCAATCGACTATTGATCAGAAGTTTATTCTTAGATGAAGCTTCTCGAGGTAGGTATACACAGTAGGTATATTTTACATTTATAAATAGCCGATGTGGCCAGTTGACGCTCACAACAGATGCAATCAAACAATTAATTGAGAGAACAACTGACACTGTCACACTGACAATAATTATGTAACATGTGCATTGAAAAAAACATATTTTCTATCTTCTTTCAAGATGTGAACTTTTATTTAAGTCTTTATTTATCAATGAAGCTTCATTTATCTTCTATAATCACTTGTAGTAAGTAGTGTTTCTTTTGATATAAAAGTAGCTAGAGGGCGTCAGCGATAATAAACAAAAAACTTTTTTTTTTCGGTTTTTAGTTTACTTAATTTAAACAGATTCGGTTCACAACTGAAAATTCGGTGGGCAAATTATCAGTAAATCCTTTTTTCTCCTTTTAGATGTGGATATTATTTTTTTGAAATTTAAATGTGATCAACTTTGAGGTATACTTTTTCCAATAAAAAAAGATTTTTTGTAGTCGGATCACTCTATATAATTTTATACATAAAAATATACATGTCGAATTGAAAACCTCCTCCTTTTTTTCGTCGATTAAAAAATTCAAATGGATAAAGGTCTATCCACACATCTTATCTTATCTTGTGGAGGGGCCGAGAAATAACTCGGACACTTCGACCCATGGGATCTATTGTGTTCCCCTAGATAACTTACTCCTCGCCGATCTCGTTGAAAACACTTTTCATGAGTTTTACAACGAGACTAGGAGATATGAGCCTATAGTCTTCTGGTTTTGGATATCCAACCCCTAGGAGACTCATTCGCTTACCAGCCAGTGCATCGCATGTGCACAGAAGGTGCTCCATGCGTTCCGTATGTTCCCCACACAACCTGCACATGGGTGTCGCGGTTAGACCCATTTTCATGAGCATGTCGTTGGTTCCAAAGTGCCCAGTAAAGGCCCCAAGCAGGTAACGGATTTGCCCCCTGCTCATATTCCAAATGCATTCCCGGGCTTTGAACGTAGAGCCTAGGAATTTCTTGGAGTGTTGTAGACCGGTATTAGACAGCCAATGTTTTCGTTGTGTTTGATCTGCAAACTCCCTAAATGTGGCTTTGACGAGACACGTCGAAATGCCTACACATGGTTCTGGACCCACAAAATCATTTGCTGAGCCCTCTCTTGCCAGTTCATCTGCCACTTCGTTACCATGGATTCCTTTGTGCCCAGGGACCCACATCAGTCTTACCCTGTTATGCTTCCCAAGCCTGTTTAGGGCCTGGATAGCGTCCAGAATAAGTCTGGAGTCCACTTTGTAGGATGCCATGGCTTTGATTGCAGCCTGACTGTCACTAAGAATATATATGGATTTGCCTCTGGTTCCTCTATCTATATTCTCTTGAGCACAGGTTATTATGGCATATGTTTCTGCTTGGAATACAGTTGCCATCTTCCCTAAGCTTCTGCTACATTTGTAACCTTTTGCGTATATTCCCGCTCCTGTACCTGATTCCATTTTGGATCCATCAGTGTACCATACCAGACTATCTTGTTCTGGTGGATCGATTCCCTTCGTCCAGTCCTCTATTGTAGGGATTTGGACCTTGAAAGACCTTTCAAACACAAACATAGTTTGCATTTTATCGGATATCATGCTTGTTACCCGATCCAGGTCTTCATTCCCATCGAACTTTGTATGGTTAGTCTTTGGCTTAGAGGCATCCCATAGTCCAGCAACAGCAAGACGATGTAATGTCTTCCTTGCCTCGAATTCAACCATCATATGCAGAGGAGGGATATTAAGGTATCTCTCAATCGCTGCCGTAGGTGTTGTCCTGAAAGCACCCGTGATGCCGAGACACACTGTTCTTTGTAACCTGGTGAGTGGCGCTTTGCACGAGGCAAGCTTTGTTCTTGGCCACCACACTATGCTGCCGTATGTGATAATAGGTATTATCATTGTCCGGTACAGCCATCGTATCACTTTGGGCTTTAGCCCCCAAGTTTTACCGTAGGTGGAGCGACACATGCCGAACACTCGTAGGGCCTTTGTCGTAATATTTTCCACATGAGTTTTCCACCTGAGTTCTTTATCAAGCGTTACACCCAGATATTTAACTTCGGTGGACCAGGGCAGCTTTATTCCATTGAGGGAGGGCTCTCCTAGGTTTCCTAGTTGTCTTTTCCTCGTGAATGGAATAATGACTGCTTTGCCTGGGTTGATAGAGAGGTGGTTCTTAGTACACCATTCTTCTGTCATCCTCAATGCCTGTTGTAATAATCCAGAGACTATGTTCGGGAATTTACCATTAACCATTATAGCTATGTCATCTGCATAGCCTACTGTGTAGAATGGTCCGGTATTGAGTTTGGTAAGTAGCGAATCTACTACCAAGCACCACAGTAACGGTGACAGCACTCCGCCTTGCGGACAACCTCTTGTTGTTTTTGCACTAAGTCTGTCTCCCATCAGTTCCGATCTGACTATCCTGCTTCTCAGCATATTGTCAATCCAGTTGCACGTGGTATCATTGATGCCATGTTCCTTTGCAGCTATGCGTATGGACTCAAATGTTGTCTTGTCGAAGGCTCCCTCTATGTCGAGGAAAGCCCCGACACATATCTCCTGTCCCTCAAGCGCAGCCTCGGCTCGGCTCGCAACATAGTGCAATGCCGTTTCCGTAGATTTGCCAGGGCTGTAGGCGCACTGTAGTTGATGTAGAGGGAATACTTTAAGTGGTCCCTCTCTTAGGTACCTGTCTACCAGTTTCTCCAGAGCTTTTAGGAGAAAGGATGATAGACTGATGGGCCTGTAAGCTTTAGCTTCCTCATAAGTCGGTCTACCCACCTTCGGTATAAAGGTGACTTTGACCTCCCTCCATGCTTTGGGTACGTACCCAAAGGCTATGCAGGCTCTGTAGAGCTTGCTCAAATGGGGTATCAAAACAGATGCCCCTTCTTGCAATAGTATTGGGTAGATGCCATCCGGACCAGGTGATTTGAGAGGCTGGAAGCCCGCTATGGCAAGCTTTAGTTTATTTTCATCTACCACTTTCTTTGCCGTGAGCCAGTTATTTTTGGACGTGTGCCTTGTGAGCTCGTCCCTTGTGACTGGTTCCTCTTCATCGCTGTCGCGCAGTATACATTCCGGGAAGTGAGTCCTAAACATCACGCCCAGAGTGTCCTGTCCAGTTTCCGTGAGATGCCCATTCTCATCCTTTATAGATGATAGTGGGTTTGTCTTAGTCATGGACATTGCTTTGCACACCCTCATTCCATTTGGCAGAGTTTCAATGGAGGTGCAATGCTGCCGCCAATTAGTTCTTTTGGCCTTGCGTACCGCCGTGTTGTACCTTGTCAGCATGCTATGATAGCCTGAGAAATCCTTCTTGGCTTTTGCATCATTAAAGGCCTGTCGTGTTTCCTGACGTATTTTAACTAGTTCAGGAGTCCACCATGGTACCTTTTTACAAAAGGCCTTTTTCTCTGGGCAATTATCTTCCCATGCACCGATGGTGCCCATCTTAATTCTGTCCGCTTCAAATTCTATATCTAGTATGGAATTAAGCTTACCTTTAGGGCTCCCTAGATTTATTTTTAGGTCCCTCCTGTACGAGTCCCAATTTGTATGCCTTGGGTTTCTCCTTCGTCTAGTTTCGGCTACTCCCGCCGTCCTAAACCTAAAGCATATATAATTATGGTCAGACAGAGAGATTTCGTCCGATACATGCCAGTTTTCAATATGACCGCTGGCCCTGTTTGAAGCCAGTGTCAGGTCAATAACTTCAGTTCTCGCCGAGGTCCTGAAAGTAGGTTTATTGCCTGCGTTAAGGATTTGTAAAGAAGAGCTTACCACAAAGTCCAACAAATCCTCCCCTCGTTTGTTGACATCTGAACTGCCCCAAACGACGTGGTGTGCATTCACATCGCAGCCAAGTATCAGGTCGAGGTTTTCTTGGTTGCCGTATTCAACCAGCCTTCTGATTAGTGGTGTTACTGGTTCCTTTTGTTCATATGGGAGATAGGCAGAGGCAAGGATAATTCTCCTTTTCTCTGTTCCCGTCCCCACTTGGATCAAAGTTGTTGTGAGATCCCTGTAACAGAAAGTACGTAAGGGCATTGCCTCTATACCGCCCCTGATATAGATGCAAGTCCTCGCGTCATTAGTTGGACAGTCATATAATACCATACCTCCTGTCCCACCTAAGCCTTTTATAGTCCCCTTATACAGATAAGGTTCCTGTATCAAGGCAACGTCATATGTGTTAAGCTTCAGTTGCCGAGCCAGAAGGGCAGTAGCGGCTCTGCAATGATGCAAATTTATTTGTACACACCTTAGTCCCTCCATCTTGGATGATTTTGATGGGCCTGTGTTGATATGGGAGGGCCTTAGTTTTGAGGCCCCTCCTCCATCGCCTGGCTCTCCTCGAGAGCAGTCGGCGACTCAATCCCCAGGGTGTCGAATTCCCCGAGGATGTCATCCTCGTGGTCTGCCTCCGACGCCCCGGTCTGAACCTCTGTCTCCTGCGCTGCGTCGTGAGGAGAGATTTCGTCGATGGCCCCATCGCATTGCGGTGGTCCATCCTCGGAGGGCTCCGCTTCTGCTTCCACAGTGGGCGCCTCTCCCTTGTCTTCTTCCAGGAGCTTGAACGAGTATCGTTCAATACCTCCTGGAAGAGAGTAGCCCGCGGCCTTGATGACCCCAGCGGACACCCCGTCCATGAGGACGATACGACGGATGCCGGTCTGCTCAGTGAGAGTATTCACGACCTTCCAGTCGTCCGTCCTCAAGGCAGGGTTAAGTCGCTGGAGCAGTCGAATGGCCCGGGCAGAGTCTTGCAACGCCAAGTTGCGACTCTTCCATGCCATTTTGATTGGCTTTGGAAGGTCCTTGGCGTCGACGACCTTGAGTTTCAGGGAGCCAAGTTCCACATTGTGGATGGCACCCCGAAACCAGCAAGCTGCATCAGAGTCGTCGCAGGATACATGTACTGCACCTGCAACGACTCCGGGAGCAACCGTGAGGACAGGCAGAGGATCCGGCGCATCCTCCAGTTTCCCAATAATGAGCTCCTGGATTGGCGCCAAGTCCTCCGCCTTCAAGTACTCCTCTGGGTACTTGACTGTGACGACAGCGAGTTTCACAGCCGCCACCGCATCCCTAAAGGATCCGGTTGAGGATGAATGCCCTTGGGTCTTCATTCTCTTGGCCACCGTGTCCCCGCTGTCCCCGCTGAGAACAGCACGCGGTCTCTTTGATGGGCCCTCCGTAGGAGTCCCCTCAAGAGCCGCCTGCTGTCTCAGCTTTTGACGCTTTTTCCGCTGCGCCCCAGATCGTCCAACCGGAAGCCAGCCTGAATCATGCCGGCCCCCAGGAGACGACGAGGTGCTGCCTTTGCCGGTCGCGTCCGGGGCTGTAAGGTCCGAGATCATTTGACCTCTAACGCAAGGCTCCCGTGTCGCGCCAGCTTTGGCAGTACCCTTATGCCCGGTGGGCTGGTTTGCAGTTCCGCCCTTCGGTGGTCCCACAGCAGTGCCGACCCTCAACAGTGCCGCAGCGGTACCGTCAATTGACAGTCCCACCACAGCCCCATCTCGAGACGATCCCACTGCAGTCTCGCCTCTGGACGTTCCTGCTAGGGAAGATGCAGTCCCGGCTTGCGCCGGTCCCGCCGTCTGGTGTGCAGTCCCAGCTTTTGCCGGTCCCGCCTTTTGGAGCGCAGTCCCAACTTTCGCCGGTCCTTTCGCCTTGTGGTTTTTTTTCTTAAAATCCATTAAAAATCCCGTTTGTATTTTCGTCCCTCAACTATCCCCACCCGCCATGGAGTGCTCAAGTGGCGATGCTACGGTAGCACCAGGGTTTAGTCGAGGGATATAGCCCCCCCCCATTAGTTGCTCACGAGACTGCACAGCACCAACCCACACCGCTACCACTAGCGATGCGAGCGAGCACTGCCGCCTGCAAGCCCCCAATGGGAGTGAACTCGCCTGGGGGCCGTCTGACCGGACCCCGCAGCCGATTGACCGTAGCTGGCTAGACTACGGCCTCCCGTGTGATGAGAAATCCGGGCCAAAGTGGAGTGTTGCCTCAGAGACGTTAAACCGCCTACGCTCGTCGGCTCAGCCACCAGGATCCCTTCATCCCCCCGTACGGGTCCCCGCGCACGGCACAAACACGCGGGAGGTCATTGCTATCCATCATTGTTCTCGTTCAATGGTGGACACCCAGGGGCATGACCTCGCCACCCCTGTGTTAAGTCGCCCGGTGATTTCTGTTACGTCTATTTCATAGGGAATTAGACCAAAAACAGGGCGGCAACCACGAGAAGGAAAATCACCGCACTTGCCTTGAGGATCTACACGACCGTAGCGCTCTCCCTCAAGACCACGCCACCTTGCCGTCTCTGAAGGAGACGGACAAGGTAGGACTGCATCGACAAAGCCAAGCCCTACGAGGCTTGTCGCTGAAAGCTCAAAGCGTAAGTTTGTTAACACAGGCCAGCCCCTATCCACACATAATATCAGGGCCGTGTCCGGGACGTGGCAGGGCCGGGCCCAGGCATTGAAGCTTCGTCACTGGCCCGTGCACGGACGTGTGTGAACGAGTTCATATAAAATGTACACTCCGATATTTTTTGAGCTCCTGACGGGGCACGGTCCATCCACGTCCCGGGCACGGCCCTGATATGTGTGGATAGACCTTAAGAGTGACAGTCACTATCAAAACGTCATGTGGGTCAATCCCAAACATAATGGACTTTTGACATAAGAGCGCAGTATAAAATTATAAGTTTATTCTTGTGTCAAACTAATTAAAGACAACTTAATACAACATATAACGTAAGTAAATAAATTGAAACAACCATTAGTTTTGACCATTAATCACCCCATTACTTGATGCCATCGCTCTATTTAAGTAAATGCCTCTTAAACAAATCACATTTCTTTGAATATAGTAATTTCGAGTTAATTAAGTATTTACCTATAACTATAACCAAACGACACCCATTTATTCCCAAAAAAAATGGTCAACAAAACTAGAAAAGCAACAATAAAGATTTTGGTAATTATAGAAAAAAAAATGTAGAATATTATTTAATCACCCGGATACAAGGAAAACGGGGTTCGGGTGATGACGTCAGTCTGCAATCACTCACCACAGAGTATTACCTCAACTAGGCAACTGGCGTATCCTGGTTTAACGTTGAAATGGAATAGCTACTACAGAGAATGAGTAATGGTTTTTTTTTTTTTCAGGCTCGCGCTTGACCACTATACCTGTTCATAAGCGATGATGTGGTCGACGGTGAAACACGCTTGCCTAGAAATAAGAAAGAAAGATTCCTTGATTGTAGCTGCCGGGAAACATAGAAACCGGCAAGGAATTCCCCTCCTTAGCTGTACGCATAATCTGTGTTTCCAGATAGCTACAACCTCGGGGTCTTTAAGTCAAGGAAGGCAAGCGTGTTACACCGTCGACCACATCATCGCTTACCATCAGGTGAGATAGTGGTCAAGCGCGAGCCTAGAAGTCTGATAGTCCGATGATGAAACCGGCTAGGTGGAATTAGATCGTGCAATTCCATCGCACACTCTCCGAAATGTAACCGATAAAAAACCCGACAAGCTGGCAACTCGGCGACGGTGTTCAAGGCTCTGGAGCCTTGACTTGACCAATGGTGACCAATTGGAGTTAGTCAAAGAGCTAGTGGAAAAAAAGTGTTGCTGCACTTGTCTGATATACTTCATGGCGGATATACTTCATATTCTTCTACTTCTCGTGTGTGGATGTGGCCACTTCTGGGTGTCAGAGTTAATCGGGATGTTTTCTGGGTAGAAAAATGGTAATTCTATTTAGTCCGTCTGTGAGATGATCAAATAATATTGGACCCGTATTTTTTGCTCTATCAAATAAATAAAATTGACAAAGATAAAGCGCATCAAAGTTCAGGAGTGGGGGCTTGTGACGTCACTTTTTCAGTATAAAATGTAGCACACCGTGACGTCACACGATATTTCAACGCACTGTATCGTCGTATTTTTTTGTTTACGTGGCAAATACGTGTCCAATATTTTTAGGTTATCTAACAGACGAACTAAATAGATATTTCTGTCAACTACCCTACTAAGCCGCTCACTCTACATATTAATTTCAACATGTCACATTGGTACTTGTCCGGCTTTGAACCCACGACCTCAAGCACAAGAGGAGAGGTCTTAGCCACTGGGTCACCACTACTTCATACTTATTATACTGTATCTGTCCCAAATTAAATAAGCTAGTGAAACTTCGCAAACATGATGGGTATCGATAACTAATAAGGACAGAAAACCTTCTTAATAATTTCTAGTAAATTAGTGCAGTTGATTACGTGGTCAAAAGTTGTAGTGTGCTTATTTATGAGTTTGGTTTTTAGGGTTCCGTACCCAAAGGGTAAAAACGGGACCCTATTATGTACTAAGTGCACTATCCGTCTGTCTCTCTGTCAACAGGCTGTATCTCATAAACCGTGATAGCTAGACAGTTGAAATTTTCACAGATGATGTATTTCTGTTGCCGCTATAAAATACAAAAAATATAATAACATAAATATTTAAGTGGGGCTCCCATACAACAAACGTATTTTTTTGCCGTTTTTCGTGCGCGAGTCCGACTCGCACCTGCCCGATTTTTTTTAAAAGTCAAAGCCATTTTTGCAGTAAATACGGTACAAAACAATGTATTGGAATTGGTTTTAAAATTTCGACAGCTATTCAAATTTACACTGTAGCAAAAAGTTGATGACTACTATCCTCTCCTTCTTCGTGAATCATTTGTGAAACCCCTCTTGTATTAGTCACAATTCTCATCAGTATTTGAAACAGATTCCATGACAAAGGAGATGGCCCAACACTAATGTATAAAAGTTAATGACTCCATTAACCTTAGGAGGTTACAAAACTAGCAACGATTAATGCAATCTATACTTATATAGACTAATATTATAAAGAGGAAAGATTTGTATTTTTGTATGAAACGAATAAACTTAAAAACTACTGGATCAATTTCAAAAATTCTTTCACTATTGGGAAGCTACACTATCCCCGGGTGACATAGACTTTTTATCCCTATATTCCCACGGGAACGGGAACTACGCGGGAGAAACCGCGAGGCGTCCGCTAGCGTGATTGTATTTTTGCCCATTTAGAATTGAACCGATGAGTGGTACTATAGTTAAAGTTTGTAACCGTTCTCAATTTGACGATAAACTTGAATTCGATAGACTCATTATTTCAACTTTCAAGGTATAAATACCATTGTACCGATAAATTGGTAAGATTATAAAAATATACGTAAACTAGCTGACCCGGAAAACTTTGTTTTGCCATAAAAACACCATAACATTCATCTACCCTACCTATCCTACCCTACCTTCCCTACACTACTTACCCTACCCTCCCTACCCTACCCTACCTACCCTACCCTACCCTACCCTACCTATTAAAAAAATTATAGTAGCCGATTCTCAGACCTACTGAATATGCATTTAAAATTGCATAAAAATCGGTCAAGCCGTTTCGGTGGAGTATGGTAACTAACATTGTGACTCGAGAATTTTATATATAAGAAATGCCACGGTGACATTCTGCGCATAAATAACTACATTTATTATTACTTTGACGTTCGAACAGATTATGGTAATTTATGGTCGAGTAAAACGGTAGGACAATTATTACAAGGACCATAAAAATTGCTCGTAAAATCAAGTAGCGGAAGAAAACTTTCTAGGCGTATACACGGAAACGTCACGACCTTTTTTGACATTATCGGGCAATTATGACATTACCTGTTTTACAACAAGCAGATGGTTGTTAAAACCGTTTCTAATTAAATTTAGCATACATTTATCTTAAGTTACTGGTATATTAACAAATAATATTGACTGTTAAAGGTGCTTTATAACTGACTTCAACAAAAAGGAGATTCTCAATTCGGCTGTATTTTTTTATGTGTCACCTCAAAACCTTTTACAAGGTGAACTGATTTTGATAATTCTTATTTTATTTGAAAGCTAATCATGTGGTCCCTTATACATTTGATCAGGATCTGACGAGTAGTTTTTGCGCTATCCTTAATATTGCGTATTTTCATGGTAATAAATAAGATACCAAAACTAAAAAGGGAATAATAAAAAGACCGACTTCCAAAAGGCCAAAACAAAACTCTACAAAGCGAAAAATAACTTTCTTTTCGGAAGTCGGTGTAAAAAACGAAAACATATAGACCAGGTACCAAAGACACCGACTTCTGAAAAGAAAGTTAATTTTTCGCTTTGTAGTGTTTTGTTTTGGGAGTCAATTTAATTTTTTTGTTAAAAAGTTTTTGGTTGGTAAACTTAAGAACCATACATGCTGCACACGCGAAACATTGGCATTGGGAACAGTGACTACGGTAAAGTAAAAGTCTGTCTGGTGTTAACATTGCAATTAATATTAAACTTCATTGATATAATTTAGATGGCAACCTCGCATGATCCGTCAAACTGAATGACTCTCACTCGCGTGAACATTAACTATTTATTGCAGTTTTAACGATCTTTAGAACATCTTTGGCGTATCGTTTAACATTTCTAAATCTTAGGTTTCTTTATTAGTGCTAGGCTCACGTTTGAACACTATCTGATCTGATGGTAAACGATGATGTGGTCGACGATGGAGTACCCTTGAATAGAAGTAACCTATCCACTTTTGAATTTTTATTTCTCACTTTTTAGTGGACAAGTTCTATAGTAAGGTACCTATAATGCCCACAGTGATGCCAGAATAGATAACCCGAATAACATGTAACTTGAACTTAACCAGTGGAATGAGAGTGTACCAGGGTGAACTGTACACATCTGTGTATCCGTTTAGAGCATACTGGCGTGATGGTATGTTATGAAATGGTGTAAAAAATAAACAGACATGCGATTGCAGCAATCCCGAGAGATTTGCCGTCATTTATAGAAGAGCTCCGTTGTCCGTATCTCCGAAGTTCTTCATCAGATCTTTACCAAATGAGACCATTTTGCAAATCGGTTTATATGTATATGACGGAGTTATGCCCGAACATACATAATATACATAAACATCCGAATTGAGAACCTCCTCCTTTCGGGCAGTCGGCTAAAAACCATAGCTATCACTATCAGTAAACACAGACACAGATGAGACATTTGTAAGACACATCTGGTTATTGATACAGATGTAGATACCGCTGTTCATAAGCCAGCCTTGCATTTAGAACTATAAAAAGACCTATGTACGTGTATAGTATTATAAAGGTGGGCACAAATTATCGGACGCGGCTGACGGACGCGACTTACAGCCGCGGCTGATATGTGTGCACAGTCGTATGGGACGCGGCTGCCAGATCTCTATCAGACGTCCGAACGCCCAAGGTCACGTCCGCAACTTACGTCCGATAGTTTGCACAATGTAATGTACATTCATTACCTAGATACTCTATAAGTCGCGGCTGTCTGTCGCGTCCGTTAGCCGCGTCCGATAATTTGTTTCCAGCTTAATAAACGTGTACCTAAAGGTTGTATTATGACAGTGTCGCATAGTTTGTCCTATTTAGCCTCTCCCGGGAGACTTCCAACTCGGTACATACCGGGATGAGTCATTAAAACGTTGACTACACTTTTATCTCCGGGGAATTTCTCCTTTGTTACAAACGCCAACGTTTTGGCTACTATTCAACTATTCGAAACAAAAACACTAAGTGCTCGATATGTGCTTTAAAAGGGAAAGATTGAAGACGCTAGAAATGACACTGAATTCACTCTCTGAATAAAAAGTGAATCTGATTTTCGTGAAAATTTTCCACAATTACATACATTGCAACTATTAAAACACTATCATTTTTGTAGATACAACAGTGCACGTTAATGTTTAGATATATCTAGTTAGATACGACAGACAACACAATAGTTATTCACATCTATGAACTTGTGATAAAATAGGACAGTTTATTGATTGTTTTCGCTCCAAATGTCATCATTAGCTAGTCCATTTTAAATCGATTATATCATCAATTTTGCAATAAGCGGTACTTACCGGTGTAATTTGTATGTACAGCATTTTGCTTTATAGTGAATATTACTACAACAATTTTATTTAATTTGGAGTACAATGACTCACAGTATACATTTCAGTACGTCGCCGCGCTGACAAATAAATAAATTAACGATTGACACGAGTGACGTAGTCAATAATTAGCTACAAACTATGTACATACATAACTGGTTTTAAAGATAAAACCAGGTTTCCTCGTCAGTGTTACACGGCCGGACAAAGGCAGGATCTAGATAATTAGTTGCGGACAAAAATAGTCGCCGCAGTCGGGCCCTGGGCCAGGTGACGTCAGCGCGCCAGGGCCGCCGGCGGGGCAAGACGGGCCCCGCGCCAGTGTCGCGCGCGCCGTCAGCCCGCTCGCACGCCACCTGCCGACCGAGCCTGACTCCGTGCCTCCAGCCGCGCTGTGCCGCCTGCCGTCTGCCCCTGCCTCCTCGCCCCCCGGACCCGGCTGCCTACGCGATCCTGAACCTCACTCTTACTGTAAGTACTCACTGCGACCTATTATATTTATGTTACATACGTGTTGAAAGCTATTGTCTAACTGCAGCGATGCACCGCGATAACAACCGATGCAGATTTCACTTCGGCCTACTACTGCGCTAGGGTATAATAACTATTTGACGACTGTATTAATTTTTATTTCTATTTTATTTTTAATGAATTTACTCATTAATGGGGCCTAGGTTATATCGGTACAGAGAAGCGAGTCAACCTTGGCGCATCGTGCAATGCAGCGGGGACCTTGCAAGTCACGCGTCAGAGTAACCTCGACTCACGCCGTACTCGCGTCGCTACTATGAGTTCCATCGGTACTATCGCAATATCTCGGTCGGTCGACGCGGAGCGTATTCCATTGCTGGCCGTACATACTCAGAAACGCAATTTCTCAAACGAAACGGGCAATGGATGCGACTTTAACAGATAAGAACGTATTGTGTTTATTATCTCGGTACGGCAACATGTTGATAGACGCGCTATGGAACTAACACAAACAGCTGACTGCTGACGACGTGTTTCTTTTTTTGACAGATAAAAAATATGACGCGGTCATTCAAGGACGGTCGACCACTGTCGAGAGGTATTTCCCGTTTTTGAACTGTCAATGTGACACGCAAATGGCGATGAAACGAGTATATAATAAAAGCATTGAGTGCACGAGAGATGCGGTTAGTTTGTGGACATACCCGTTCATATAAATGGGTAATTAACACGCGTTGGCAAGGGGCCTCAATGTTCCCGAGTTATCGCGTCGGAAAAACACGCCATACTTTATCGTGTGCGGCTCGCTATCAGCTCGGCTGAGTTACAAGTACGACTGTATTGTACAGTACATACAGTCGATACTCTTCAAGGGGCTCGGTGCTTACAAACATCACGTGTGCGACTAGCTCTATTCGTACAGAACTATTTAGTCACCATTTTTGTAATATCGCACTTAACACTCTGATCCATAAAGATATAACGGAGTAACTGTACACCAAAAGTAAAGGTGATCTCGAAATTGAAAGTGCCCAAGTTTCGTGAACCACTTTTCTTTAAAACTTGTCCTGTCGGTTTCCGGGGCCTTGCTCGATCTTTAACCGTCCAGTCAGTCATATTGTACCCCAATTATTGCAAATTGCTTTTTGTTCGTTAAGATAAATAAGACCTGAGTACTCTGTTTACCTTTTAAATGGTTAGGCGCATTGAAATGCACTTCATTATAATTGACTAAATCAACCTGAAACTCCGTAACAACGCGACGCGCCGCTCGGACTACCTCAAGATTTCAATGATAATATTTACTCAACGTTACCTTCTAGAACGTCTTTAGACATATTTTTTTCACCTCGACTTAGCATTGATCGTGGTCCACAAAACCGGTAAGGCTGCGGTTACCCTTCGCTGTGCGCTGCTCGACCATCGACCACCTTATATTCAAATTAAACCTCATTCGTTAATTACAATTACCTACTTTTTAATTCTGACACAATTGCCTACGTAATATCACTGACATGTATTATCACTTGTCAGTGAATAATAAACATTATTTGGAAATTCAAGATGTATACCAAAATAATGACCAAAATAGGTCTTTAACTCAATCAATATTCTGCTAATTGAACGTCTTCACTGGCCAAATTATAAGTTGTTTTGATTTGATTGTTTTGACTATAATCTGCGTCAAAACGAGTTCTTGCTAATAATAGATATCTTCGTGTTATCAAATACAGTAAGTTTATATTATTGTTATTTGTATTTCAGAGTGCAATGGTCAGAAGATACGAAAGAATGAGTGGACGCCAGTCCTGGAATGAAGACGATATGGCTAAGGCCGTCGCAGCCGTGGTGTCAGGTAAGATGGGGTACAAGCTGGCCGCCAGGACCTTCCAAATCCCGCGCTCCACACTGCAGAGGCGCGCCAGCAAGATACGCTACCAGCAGCCTGACGACCCCAAGCCTTTGATGGGCCACTACCGCAGGGTGTTCACAGATAGTCAAGAGAAAGACTTGGTTGGATACATCAAAAGTATGGAGAAGTATTTTATGGGAGTGTCAAGGCGAGATATTCGGGAAATAGCCTTCCAGTACGCAGAAGACAACAATCTGAATCATCCATTCGACGTCAACACCAGAATGGCAGGCGAAGATTGGGTCAGGAACTTCTTGAAGAGGAATCCTGAGCTCCTGGACAAGTCGGAGCACGAGTACGCCATGGAGCCCGTGAACTTTGACCAGTTCTATCACTTCATGTGTCAGCTATCATGATGGCTCGCTGCTTAGTACGTTAAAACTAGTTGTAAGTAAAAAGGTCAAGTTCGCCCCCGAGAGAGCCTCTACATAATGTATGTCATGCGTCAATCCAACCTGTGTATACTGTATGCCCACTCTTATAATCATTCATATTAATATGCTGTACAAATTGCTCAATAAACACACATTCGTAATCAAAAATCCTAAACACAGCAAGATTTTAGGCAATTCGTATCCACAAGTTGGAACATTAGCACAGATGTGCTCGTTTTTACTAACACTAGGAAATCATTTTGTTTTCTCCTAGTGTTAGTTAAAAGGGGTATAAGACTTTTTGGACACATTTTTTAATAAATTTATATGAACAAAATTGTAGCAAATGTTAGGAAAAGAGAGCCAAGCTCAAAAATGCGATGTTACCTTTGATATTTTTCTTAATTTGGTTAGATATTTAATTTTGTTAAAATTCGGGACCGTTGCCCGCGTGCGAGGAGACTCTGTCCCCGTGCGCGGGTCTTAGTCACGGTCCCGCACTTATTAAGTACTTACAAAGTCTATAGTTTTAACTGATTTATAGTTTAAATTTTGTTATTTAATGGTACTAAATGATAACTTGCTAAATTAAGGGCTGTGATAACAGAGAAAGGTGTATTTTTATGGAACATATCTATTGAGGTGATGTTATTTACAAAGACGGTATCTGATATTTTTAAATTTTAATAATGCTTATTACAAAATGTGACGAATGCTGAGTATTGGTTGTAAAAATGTTCCGTAACATGGTTTCTACCGGTAAGGTGCAGCGTAGCGGTGTTCTGATTAGCAATATTTCCTTTGTGTGCAATAATAACGCTGAGTACCAAGTGCATGTAAAACTATGCAGCACGTCACTCGAGAAGCGTCAAATAATATGTTTCAGTGGACTCATGCCCTGCGCGTGCGCCGCTTGACGCCAAACTCTATTACGAACTCGCATACGAGACAATCGTCAGTGTTGGGTACCTAGAGTATTCTACAACTTTTTAGCAATAGTTTTAAGGGGTTATGCACTTGATTGTTGAATTCCAAACACCATAACAGAAAACCTACTTTCAAACTTGAATTTACTTGCACATTACATTTCAGCAAATTGTACGAAAAAATAAGTGACAATCCACGTTAACAATTCACGGAATATACGCGAGCGAATCCGCAAGCGTAGCAAACATTCCCATTAGCTGAGTTTGACGTACTCGCGGCATAGCGCTGTGTTGCCAGTTACGGAACATTTACCCCTAATGAATGTTGATAACGAACGCGTCAGCATTTCAGCATCGCGAGCTCAATCCGACACACCACTACACTGGCAGCCAGTACTGGCTCGACAACTCGATTTCTACTGTCTACATACATGCGTCATCGTTTAGGTAAATTTTAAAACGTGGTATAGGGATGGGATGGGCTTCTTTTTCGTGGGATTTCGGCTTATATAATTATTATGGCTGTAGTAAAAAAAATACGTTCGTATTTCGTCCAAGTCAATGCTATTTTTCTATCGTCACTATTTTAATAATCCCACTGTACCAAATTAGTTATTATTATTATTATTGTCGTTACCTGATTCAAGTTTTGATCTCTTTAACTTAGTTCAAAATAGCAAAATGTTTATTTATATAAATCTCGAAATATTAAATATTGTTGGTTTTTGAAAGAAATTTTAACATTTGAAAACATTACCTGTATGCCAAATTATATGTTGTTATTTTGAGATTTATTTTTTAATTATTATATTAATAATAATAATATATTCCTATGTACTTAGTTAAAAAGAAATTGTGATTATAAATTGAAATATTTAATAAAGAAAATTTTAAGTACCTATCTACGTCATTATTTTTGTGCTCAAAGGCAACCAAAGCCAGATTGTAATCTAGCAAGGATCCCTGCATCTTCATCAACATGAGAGTTACGCAACCTATGAGTTACCAACAACCAAGTCGTGAGCAGCTAATAGTTTGATAAAATAAACCGCTGCTGAATTCAAATACTGAGAAACTCAATACAATTAGTTTCAGTACTACGTTGGTGAAGAGCCAAATCGATGCGATTTCAGAAGTGACATTATAACGATGCTGTTTATGGTGTCCTTTACTGCAAGAGAAAAACGAGTTTTGTAATGCAAATAAAATGATGATACAATGCGATGATTATGAAGTTAAATTCCACATACCTACAGGCAGCAATAAAAAATGGCACTGTAGAACAACAAAGAATTAATCATATTTCGAGAGAAATAATCCTTATTTCCAGAAATGTGCAGCAAAAAAGTCTATCAAGCGGATTTTATATTCAATTAATCAATTGAGGATTTAGATGTGTTACATTGAAAATAAAATTTTAGTCTCATTCTTGCTTGAGGAAAATCTAATCCCTTATTCTGAACGGCTTTTAGCAAATGGACAAAAAAAATTAACTCCTGTCATTGATGGTCGTTTAGTGCCGAAAGATATCAGAAAATTATAAAACAAAAAGCCACACACAAGCAATCCACAGCCAGCACAACAAAAAATATTATGGCAGCTAAACTTAAACTAATAATTATAACCATAATTATTATGGAAATAATCATATAGTCATTTATTCTAACATTCTTCAAAAGAAAATTAAAACCCACACATTGCCGCAATTTTTCCCACTTTTCTATATAGCCGACAACTTTAGCACACGTTTTTAAAAATAAATAAGTACAACTTCATAACCTACCTTTTTCATACTGTAAATCTATACTTAAAATAATATTATAAAGCTGAATAGTTTGTTTTTTGTGCACGCGAATAATCTCAGGAACTATTGGTTGAAATTGAAAAATTATTTTAGTGTGTTGGATAGTCCATTTATCGAGGAAGGTTATAGGCTATATAACATAACGCTACGACCAATAGGAGCAGAGTTTATGTGAAAAATATTGCAAAAACGGGAAAAAAATCCTTTGTGAGAGCTTCTGTTGCATGCGCTACGTAAGCGGTTAAACTTACACAACATTCATATATGTAGGGTAGGTAGGGAGCCAGTTGAAGGGAGCGAAGCCGCGGGGGACAGCTAGTACCCAATAAAACAGATTTTCAGCGCATACACTGATTTAAAAAAGCACTTCAATCTCATAACGAACTGCGAGTACAAACTCAATCACGTCTTACGTGAGGGCTTTTACTTAAAAACCTTAATATCTTTAAAGTGGAAATAGGACTTGAGTCTTACCGAGTAAACAGGTCAGTGCATTTTGCTGGGCTGCGTTGGAAAATGCTAGGCTATGCTGTGCTGCGCTGAGTGCAAGAACGAAGTGTCCGGAAGGCGTTCCGTCGAGAGTGCTTTAGTCTCAGAGTATTAATTTGACAGGCTAATGTTGACGTTGGTATCTTAAGTAGGTAAGTACACTGTCAGCAGCACTAAGTGTTAACAGGAACTAGTTTTCGAAGACGTGTCACTTTTCAAACGAAAGTTAATGTATTGAAAAGAGAAAAATAAGAATTTGGTGTATCTTTACTACGGGGTCCCAGAGCTAAGGAAGAAAATTTGGTTCAAATAAATATCACCAGATGGCGCGATATGCACCGATTTGTTATTGAATTGTATGTAAAATTAACATTTTCTGAAATTGAACATAAAAATTGTATGTTCTTGTTTAATCAACTCTCCTATGTACAAAATTATGGAATATTGGGCATTAATTCACATTTCAAAGACTATTTGAACGGATCATTCAAAATTGATTCCAATACAAAGCGCGGTTTTAAATTTCTGAGGCATCCCACTCGATTGTTTAAATTTGTATTGTAACACATTTTGGTGGCAATGAAACTGTAAAAACGTGCAAAAAATACTATAAAACAAATCGTCACCGAATTTAAAGAAAAAATATTCACGAACCGAGTAAAGCCTTTTACTTGCAAGTTTCTCCTAGCACCATCTATCTATCGTCGTGGAACGGAACTGAACGCGTTCGATGTACAAAAAAATATCAGTTTAATCAGACGAAAAACGCTAGTTACGTCGGCACGGTTTCTTTGTATGGGATGAGGCATCTGTATGATAGTATTACATTATCTGTGCCTTTACCAAAGTTCAACATCCATTGACTACATTTTGATTTTATTATCATTAATGTACGTAGTCGCCCGTTTTCCACACACAGTTGGAAGTATGTGCCTCCACTCAACTCAGTCGCCATGAAAACGAAAAACCTTCGAATAATGTCTCATTTATTTATTCACAAACAATTAACATTGTGTCGAATATTGGTTACATAATTACGAGAAATGGTGAAACATAACTGCATTCAAATTATTACATAAAGATTAATTAAATTATTGTAGCAAAATGTATATTGATTTAAAAATATTTACAAACAGATGCAATGTCATATTAATCTTACAAATATAAGTTGCAAACCATTATAGTGAATGATCATGTCAATAAAGAACAAACTATAACTATTAAGTTGATTATTTGAGGTAGAGTCGAGTTGGAGGGTAGGACTTGAAATATAGAGGTAAGCCACTTACTGCATTAATAATGATACAATTAATAACGATAACTGTGTCTTGGATGTAGAGAATACAATCCCGAGCATGTTTTTCAATCCCGGGATTACGGGATTTTTATAGCGGGTTCCCGGGTCTATCCCGGGATTAGACTATGTTGTTAATATTTGGGCTCAAATGAAAAAAAAAAACTGGCATAATTAAAAATTAAAAAATAATTGTTTTTCATGACTTTACTCAACACAAATCACAATATTATAAAAAAGGACAAAACAAAAAAACTATAATTTTGCAAGAAATCAAAAAGAAGACAAAAAAGTCTAAGTACTTTGAATTTCGAAAACAGAATCGCAAAAATATCAAAGCATCCAATGTTTGACTTCCAAGCCTGCTTCGTAGTTTATTGCCAACATAAGCAGCAGCAGAAAACGCTCGCTCAGGTTCTACGCTGGTTGGAGTAAGGCATATCTAAGGGTTGTTTTTTTGTCGTTATGTAATAAATGCTATTAATATAATCTAGGAAAGGTTATTGTCAAGACGCAACGGACTACGGCATACAAATTAGACTCGTTTAGGCAATCCCGAAAAGCCCGAGATTAGCCAAGTACAGTCCCGGGATTTTCGGGGCCAGAAAACGGTCGGGATGTATTCTCTACTTGGATGGCATGGTGGTGGGTTACTAAACCCATTTGTCATTTAAAAATTACTCAGAACGAGACAAAAACAAGCTTATCTTTTATCGTAACTAATGGCTCTTCAGCTTGTCCCATTCATACTTTAAAACCTCCCCAGATGTTAGTTCTAACTATATGTACACGTTGTACGCTGTCGAGAACACGAGTACCAGAGTACACGCTGGTTGTGAGCACTAATGATGTCGGCTTCGTATTGCTCGTTTCACAATATGAAGGTTAGTTAGAGTGTAACGCGATGTTGACTAAACTTCATGTGACCGTCTGGGTTTTTAGAGGGTGGAGAGGTGATCTTCGTGTTCTCGTGTAGGTCGAATGTTTTACATAGTTTGAGATGAAAAGTTTGAGAAATGTAGAGTCTAAAGGGACTTTGAAGAGCAACGCACTACACAAAATAGTGAACTTCGTAACGATGTTATTTTAGAATTTCAATATTTATCTTAGCATTTTTATTATTATACTAGCTGACCCGGCAAATTACTACTTTACCTACCTACCCTACCCTACCCTACCTACCCTACCCTACCTATCCTACCCTACCTACCCTACCCTACACTACACTACCCTACACTACCCTACCCTACCCTACCAACCCTACCCTATCCTACCTACCTACCTAATCAACCTACCTACATAACCTACCTACCCTATCCAACCTATCATTTATTTTTTTGTTTTTAAACCTTCCCTGTATTCAGGCAAACATAACAAAAAAAGAATTATTCAAATCGGTCCAGCCGTTTTTGAGTTTTAGCGAGACTAACGAACAGCAATTGATTTTTATATATATAGATAGATAGATAGATTTATCAAAGCATCTTTGTACTTTTTCGGTCTTGGGTTTTTATCATTTACTTTTTGTTTTTATATATTTCCTCCTAAAGTAACTTCCGTCTTTTCCCTGACAACTTCTTCTAAAAGCATAAGTCTAAAATCAATATCAAAACACTCTCCGGAGAGCGGAAACTGCGAAAGAATAAGAAAAATGCCGTCTAGAAAACAAGAAAGAGTAAAACTCAATACGTAGTACCTACCGAGAGCCGAACGTGGGCGTGAAGCCTCCCACGCAAAAGGAAAACAGAACTCGAGCAAAAACTGAAAATGATTATTGTATAAAGGCATCTACAAGTGTAACGTTTGCCTTTGAAAATTGCATGCGCCATCTGTACACATACGTACACAAGCTGTAGCTCGCACACTTTGCTATAACGTTTCCTCCAGTGTGCACCGCCCACAGTGCCCAAACGTATTTTATTTATTATTTGCTTTATAGTTGTTTGAAAGCCAATTTGCGAGACCGAGGCGGGAAAAGCAAAAACAACGTTTGAAAGGCTCCGTCTAAAGAAAATATCCTTTTCAAGATACCCATTAGGGGAACGACGAGAAAAAACATCTTATAGCTATTATGGTACCGACTTCCTGTTCACTTTTATGTTTAAAAGCTTTTGATTAGCTCTGTGTACATGAAATTATTATTGCTTCCGGTATTAAGGGAAATTGGATTTGAACTCTCGCGAGATTTGCTGTGGAGGTGCTACATATGGCCGGAACGTCGTTAATTAATATTCCCAACACAAGCATAACATAATACACAAATTCTGCGTAATTTCATTAGAAAATGTTACTTAGATGCTACTAATAAACAAGAAGAAAATCATGCTGTGCAGTCGGCGGATACATCTGGTTTCGGTCAGCCAGCTCGCAAATATGTATCCTCCGTCTGCACAGCATGTTTTTTTTCTTGTTTACGTCTTTTTAGTTCGCTTCTTAAGCAGTCGGATTTTTTGATTTTTGAATTAACTTTTTATTTAACATTTTTTTTTCGAGTTAGTTACATTTATATATATAAGCGTTTAATATTTTTGGAATCACCTCTTAAAACCCTTTAAATTGATACCTCACACGATGAACACGATGGATTTGACAGAAAAAAAATAGGACCTCACAATATGGCGACCAAAATCCGCAATTTTTCTATTTTCCAATTTTAATGTAGCCAGTGACACTCGCAAGCTGAAGACGAATCGATTGACGTAAGAACCATGAAAATCGGCCAACGCGTTTCGTCTCTAGAACGCCACATAGGAACAAACATAGACTGATAACACATTACCCTCCTTCGGCAGTCGGGTAAAAACAGGTGAAACTCATTCAAAGACCAGAGAACAAATAAATGTAAATCAATCAAGCAATGAATGCAAAGCACGAGAGACTCAACACTTTAAGAAAATAATATTCATCAATCATTAATGTGCATTATGCTCCGCTCGCTCGCTCAGCTCGCTCCACGCCCCGCACTTTTTATTTGAAATTACGTGAGAAGAAAACTCCGCTGCAGCATTTATCAAACGCTGTCAACACAACACGAGTTTTAAAGGAAATAAAAGCTCGTTCGTGCAATTTATTGAAAGCACCTTTTCTATATTTTCCTGTTGTTCTCTCCTAGAAAACTTCAAATATAATTTCTTCTGCTGTTCGCTTTAATATTTCAACTGAATGGAAAAATTCGACGGACAATTGGATTTTATACGTAGCTTTGGTGCCAAAGGTTTATTGCAAGCTCGCTTTTCCACTACATCGATAATAAAGAACGAAAAAACTTCAGCCCAGTCAAAGCTTTATGTGGAGAAGTTGGGAGTTTCACCACGATCCCGCGCCGATATTTTATCTCGCGGGCTTTATAGCTGATCCGAGTTTGAGGCCGCTTTTTTGAGTATTGTTCTATTCTTTTTCTGATAGATTCGTTGGGTCTGATATAAGGATTTATTAACTTGAGGTAAATCACAAAGGTACGTTCTTAAATGCTTTGTATTTAGTAGCAAAATTCTGTTAGAACTCTATTTTTAACCGTTTTACCAAAAAGGAGGAGGTTCTATGTTCGACTTAATGTTTGTTTTTTTTGTTTTATTCACGTCCGATAGATAACTGGCTGTCATGTCCTTCCCGAGCCAATCTGTCTATTTGGCGTATCTTGTGGTCAACACCTGTAAACAAAGGATAGGTATGGTCTCTTGGTAATTAAATAACTTGTGGATCTTTTGTTGGATACCTACTAATTTAAATACTCATGTTATTTACGTATATTTATTTATTGTAAACATGTTTACCCCTTGAATTCTGTTAGCAAACACAATAGAAAAACAATTTCTTCTATGTACCTCACATCACACTGTCATAACACCAACATATTACGACTGCTCAGCGACCGTATGTCACTGCAGGGATCCAGCAGAATATCAGCGTCAGGTATATTTGCCTGACACATGCTGAGCTGGACTCCCATTTGGTGCAACCTTGAGACGCACACCGCACTGTGTTTTAATTGAAGTAGGTATGCTACTTGTGTCACTTTTATTTGTATTATGTTGTTTTTCCTTCTTCTTTTTTTTTTGTAATTTGGCACCTTTTTTTCCAAATACATGTAAATTTATTTAATAGTGACTTTGTGTGTTGTGCTGTGTCTCGTGTGTGCACTGAATAAATTATTTATCTATCTATCTATCTATTTTTAAGCACAAGGAAAGTGGGAAATAATTAGATCATATAGTATAAAAGTCCTTTCTGATATAGATTGATTGTGTGTCACAAATAATGTAAAAACAGAAATAAACTATCAAGCAGAATTTGTGTCCTGTAAAGCATAGAGGTTGTACAATTAAGGGTCAAAAATGCAGTCAACATGTATTTTTTTTATTTTTATTGATATAATATTAAAGAGATATTTTGTAGGGCGCGTCATTAAACTTTCACGGTTAGTACCTAGGTATTTTGGGATTCAACATTTTGAGAATTCAACATTTTGGAAATTCAACATTTTGCAAATTCAACATTACGGGCCGGAAGGGTATAATCTATGCTTTAATTTCTATACAACATATTAAATCAGTTGTGGATAATTTAACTTCTTCTACAAAAACTAGCCATTTGAGTTTAGGGAGAGTATGACTGCACTTTTGACTCTTGACTGTACTTATGATTTTATGTGATAAGGTTGAAGTAAATAAATAAATAAATATATTTATTTTTCTACCAGTCGAAGCCATCTTGTTTCTTTAACTCAAGATTCCTAAAGAAGTATAAGAAGTCGTACTGAATGTCTCCACGGACGCAACATTGAATATTCCCATTAACGTAATACACAGATATTTTCAAAGGAGTGGCTTTGAGAAAAGCACACAAAGCCAAAGTTTTCTTATTCAGCTCCAGAGTGGAACTCTTCAAACAAGTATTCAGCATGCTTTGAGGGCTCTGTGGGTTGTTTACTTAAAAATTGTAAGGCAATCCAATTATATCGATGTTTGGTTCTCAAAGGGGCTGAGAGCAGCATAGCGGCGGGTTCCGCGCGGGTGCGCGCCGCACTTCGAGAGCTCACCGGCGAACTAACAAGAACCCCGACTTTTTATTTACGTTACACTCTATTACGACGTGACTGCAAACTTCAGTTGAATGGTAAGCCAGTTTTTCTTTCCCTGTCAAAGGCAATGAAATGGATTCGCAAATAGAGGCCCTGAATGTTAGCGTTCGATGTATTTATATTTATATAAAAGTCTCCGTGTCTTCGGAGCACAGAGTAATGTAAAAAAAGCAAACTAAAAAGTCGTAAACAAGGAAAAATCATGCTGTGCAGTCGGAGGATACATATTCACGGGCTGGCTGACCAAAATCTGGTGTATCCTCCGCCTTCACAGCATGATTTTTCCTTGTTTACGACTTTTTAGTTTGCTTTTGAAGCAGTCGGGTTTTTTGATTTTTTTTATTAAGTTTTTTTATTTATAACTTTTTGTTAGTTTTTTTTCGTATTAGATACATTTAAACATATAAGTGTTATATATTTTTGAAATCACCTCTTAAAACCCTTTATGTTGATGCCCCACACGATGGGTTTGGAAGAAAAATTTCTATTAAAAAAAATAAAAAAAATTGGGCCCCCACAATATGGCACCCAAAATCCGCCATTTTTCTATTGTCCAATTTTAATGTAGCCTATGACACTCGCAGGGTTAAGACGCATCGATTGACGTATGAATCATCAAAATCGGCCAACGCGTTTGGTCTCTGGAACGCCATATAGGAACATACATACATACATACATACTTACATACATACATACATAGACTGATAAACACATTACCCTCCTTCGGCAGTCGGGTAAAAAGCGTCGCCCCAGAAAGGAAGTATTCGCGCTCGCTTCGTTCGGAATACATTACTAGCAAAGTCATGATCATCATCATCTGCCTAGCCTTTTCCCAACTATGTTGGGTCGGCTTCCAGTCTAACCGGACTCAGCTGAGTACCAGTGTTTTACATGGAGCAACTGCCTATCTGACCTCCACAACCCAGTAACTGGGTAACAGCGGTACCCCCTTGGCTAGACTGGTGTCAGATCTCAAGCTTCTGACTACTCGTAACGACTGTCAAAGATCTTCAATGACAGCCGGGACTAACGGCTTGGCGTGCTTGCCGAGGCACGGAGGAAACCCATACAAAAAGAAAGTGCGAAAGTGTTGTACATATTTTTAAACTCGAAAGTTTCTTATTATATTACTTCCTTGAAATATACTTTTCACGTACCTAGCTTATCTTTAAAATCACAAAGATTATAAGTTCATTTTTAGTCTATAATGGTGTCTACACATTTAACATTAAGATTCATAATTTTATATGATTTCTCACTCTTACATAATAATAAAAACAAAATTACAGCTACAAAATCTACAAAGTTTATATTAATGCGTGTTGAATACAGGCCTGCGGACCACCAGCCAAGAGGCAACACTGGGGTTCATGAGCAATGCTGCGACTCTTGGATCCTACAAGGTCTATAACCACGAAACCGCGGTATGCGGCAGCGGTAACTAGGGGTTTGTTTTTTTGGGATACCGACTCCCGTATAGGTGGAAAGTGATACAAGCATACACAACTTACAGCTACATGGATACACGGGTTATCCGAAATTACGTTCGCGATCCGCGAGTGGTACTGTGATTCGCCTGTGCATTTGTTTGTGAATATATTTCGCGCGCAGCGAAGTATTTTTGTTGGGAACGTGTCTTGTTGTCATCCGCAGGCCTGTATTCAACAATTCAAATAAACTCACTCATTCATTGCCATTTTAATTAGGGTAGAACCTATAATTAACTAGCTGTTGCCCGTGACTTCGTCTGCGTAGCATCGGTACTTTGAATAGCCTATTTAATTATTTCGCACCATAATATTATAGGTGTGTGTGTGTGGCCGCCTTACTTGAGAAATTTTCACCATACAAACTTTTACCCTCCCGTGCACCCCCTAAAGGATGATTTCCTGGATAAAAACTATCCTATGTCCTTCCCAGCAAACTATCTCCATACCAAATTTGATCTAAATCGGTTGAGCGGTTTAAGCGTATCAAGGTAACAGACAGACAGACAGACAGACAGAGTTACTTTCGCATTTATAATAATATATATAAGTATGGGTTGACAATGTTACTCGTGGATAAGAAGATTATCAACTTTTAGTATGAGGTTAACTCTGAAATCAGATGTTCTCTATATTTTGTCGAATTATTCAGTTTTTTTTACATATTTCAAATTTGATCTCGTTGTAAAAGATACTTACGAGAAGTCTCACTCCCTGAAATATTGCCAATAAATTAAAAGGAACTCTAAAGACTACAAAAAAAAATAAAGTGGGTGTAACATTAGTCCGCCATGATTGCAAATATGTCTATCTAGCACACAGAATTGAAATTTTACGCCGAGTATATGTTGGAAGTGCGGACAACCAGGCCGGACAGATAGCTGGGGGGAGTTGAGGGTGGGTGGGTTCCGTGCGGACTCTTTGAGAGACACCCTACATTTATTATTATTTTTGATATATCTTTGAGAATCTCGGGACCAAAGGACCTTTGAAAGGCGTACTAGGGGCCCAAGCAGACTTGCAGGCCTTGTTAGACATGTAGGATAAAATGTGAAATCAAGCGGCGATTATCCCTGTATGTACTAGTCACTACGCATAAAGGTTAGAAAGTTGCCATATATAATAAATAAAAGTAGTCAGGACCTCATTAGCAAGCGCAAGTCCGGTTGTTTAAAGAAAGCCTTCCTTGGCAAACAGCCAGGATATGATCAGTAGGATAATTAAAAATATCTCACCTTGACTGTTCCTTGATACAAAAGATTTTTTTATTCCGTAGACCAAAATTAATTGTAAAGCAGTGGTGGCCCTGTGGTAACGGCACAGACTTATGTGTCGTAATGTCGTGAGTTCGAACCGAGGCAGGCACTTTACTTTGTGTAAACTATTAAAGTAATAAAGTTGTAACTACGGTGAAGGAAAACATCGTGAGGAAACCGGCATGTCCTAGAACCAAAAATTCGAAGACATGTGACGTCCACAACCCGCACTGGCGCAACAATTAAGGCCCATTCGCCCTCTCACAGAGTGGAGGTCTATGTCCCAGCAGTGGGAACATTAAAAGCTCATGATGATGATGATGAGACCAAAATGACAGCTACAAATGACCTTATTTCTTTTATGTTGCTGCGCGGAGCATAGTTTTGTAGGTAAAGCTCAATCATCAGTGATTCATCGAATCGTTGTGACATGACTCCTCAATTTTTTACTTATTGGTTTAAATAAATGTTTTATGAATATAAACGTTATATACTTTATTATAATAGTATTAATAAACATAGGACATAAACTAATACTGTAATAAATAAGAAATCTGTACCAATATTATGAAGAAGAAAGTTTTGTTTGTTTGTACCGAATAGGCTCCGAAACTACTGGACCGATTTTAAAAATTCTTTCACCAATAGAAAGCTACATTATTCCTGAGTGACATAAGCAATTTTTAATCCCGAAAACGGGTCCAGTGGGGACGGGAGCGAAGCCGCGGGGAACAGCTAGTCAACAATAAAATAACACACAACAGACATAAAAAAAATAATCTAATGGATTTTTCTTTATAGAGGTTTGTCCTAATGAATACTGGCCAGATGCGACAAAAAATGTTGGATGTCATTAAAGTTTTCTTTTCAATGTTTTTTTTTCGTCGATCTAGATGGCTTTTCCGAGTTTTTTTTTTCAAAAAGGGCCAGTTCGTTTTTTTAGTAGTTAACCGCAATAAAAAGGTTGCATTATTTTAGAAACCTTCTCTGCAAAAAATACTAATTCAGCTTTTCAAAACGAAATATTATCTAAATATCGCTAGATATTGTGGTTCCATTTTTTTTATTCATTATAGGCTCGCGCTTGACGACTATTTCACCTGATTGTAAGCGATGATGTGGTCGTAGGTGGAGCACGATTGCCAAGAAGTAACCTATTCACTCTTGACTTAAAGACCCCTAGATTGTAGCTATCATCGGGAAACACAGACTCCAGCAGGGAATTCCACTCCTTAGCTGTACGCATAATAAAAGTATTCTCAAAACGTTTAGTGCGTATCCTTGAAACAAAAGGCGCAAAATACCTATATCATCAAGTTAATTTAAGTCAGGGCCGGCTGTAAGTTTAGCTAAGATGATGTAATTAATGATTAACTGCTGATGCAGAGAAAATTATGTTAGTATGTAATTTGAGGTCCAATCACCAGGCGGGGTTTTGGAATAGACAAGCTGAGATTGTTTATATAAATCAGAAACCCCGAAATTTTTCACCAGCTAAGAGTTGATTCTATTGCAGTTTGGAATGTAATAAAACTACAAAAAAATGTAAATTATTTCTAGGCATTTATTTCACAAAATTATATTATTTTCTAAGCAGCAAGCTCACAACGGTAATATAATTTCCATATGAGAGCAAAACACAGGGGAATTCAAATATAAAGTAGAGACGACACTGCGAGGTTTTATAATGAGACAAGATGGCTGCCGCTAGGACTGACTGTTACAAGTGCGTTTAATAGTTTGTCTGGTACTTAAACCTATTTTTCGTAAGGAAAATATGTTTAATAGTTTATCAATTACATTTTGTAACAATCAAGTTCAATTGAGAAATTGGAGTCCTTATAATAATTCTTAAGATTTCTTATGAGGAAGAGGTAAGTCTCCGTTTTTCTGAAATTTACAGTAACACGCATTTATCTAATCTAATACCTGTATACGAGCAATTCTTGTATATATAAGAAAAGAAAGGAAGAAGTAGAAATAAGTAAGTAAGAATCGTAGCATGTGGCATTCTGTAGTTTCTGCCTACGCCCATGGAGAAAAGGCGTGAGTTTATGTATGTATGTATATATATATAATCTGAATCTCGGAAACGGCTGCAACGATTTTCATGAGAAATTTAGTATACGGCGGTTTCGGGGGCGATAAATCGATCTAGCTAGGTTTCATATTTAGAAAACGTCGTTTTCTATTTTCACCCGAGCAGAGCTCGGTCACCCAGGTACTTTCAAATTAAGTACCTACGAACTTATACTAATTAATTTTTTATTGACAAGATTTGGTCGGTTGGTTGATTTGGTCGCTGACAATGGGCCTTATCAGAAAGATTAAAATCACCCAAAGGACAATGCAGAGGGCTATGCGTGATCTTGTCAGAAATCAGGATAATCGCAGGAGAACTAAAGTTACCGACATTGCCCAAAGAATTGCCAAACTTAAGTGGTTGTGGGCAGGGCACATTGCTCGCAGAACGGATGGCCGATGGGGCCGAAAAGTTCTGGAAAGGCGACCGCGAACCGGAAGACGATACGTTGGAAGGCCTCCCACTAGGTGGACCGATGACCTGGTTAAGGTTGCGGGAAGGCGCTGGATGCGAGACGCTCGGGATCGGTCAATGTGGCGACGCCTGGGGGAGGCCTATGTCCAGCAGTGGACGTCTTTCGGCTGAAATGTTGATGATGGCAAGATTTCATAAAGTAATGTTTTTTTATATGGGCAGAACATCCTACATAGATAGCCTAGTTAAAACATGATTATTGTTGATTGTAGCCTTCTAAACTGATTTATTCTCGTACCAGTGATTGAAGAACCTAATAAATAAAAAACTTTTTACAAAAAATACAACCGACTTCCAAATAAAAACACTACAAAGTGAAAAATAACTTCAATTTCGGAAGTCGGTGTTCTTGTTTTCGTTTCTACATTTTTTGACACCGACTTTCGAAATTGAAGTTATTTTTCACTTTGTAGTGTTTTTATTTGGAAGTCGGTGTTCTTGTTTTCGTTTCTACGTTTTTTGACACCGACTTTCGAAATTGAAATTATTTTTCACTTTGTAGTGTTTTTATTTAGAAGTCGGTTGTATTTTTTGTAAAAAGTTTTTTTTTTCACTTTTTAGTTGTGGTAGGTACATAATGGACCAGTTATATAGGCTAGGTACCAATACTGCCCAAAGTGAAGCCAGAATAGATTAACCCAATAACATGAAACTTAAACAAAACCGGTGGAATAAAAGTACACTAAGGTGAACTGTTTGCACCTGCGTACCCCTTTAGAGCGTACTAGTGTGATGTTATGTTATGAAATGGTGTAAACAAACAGAAATGCGACTGCAGTTATCCCGAGTGATTTGGCGTCATTTATTGAAGAGTTCTGATGAATATCTCCGAATTTCTTCATCAGATCTAGATGAAAATTAAACGGGACCACATGACAAGTACCAGCTTTCAAATACAAAAAAAACAATCAAAATCGGTTCACCTAGTAACAAGTTCTGAGGTAACACACATAAAAAAATATACAGTCGAATTGATAACCTCCTCCTTTTTGAAAAGTCGGTTAAAAAGAGTAAATATAATGTAGGTATACCTAACACTTATTTATCTACACAAAGTATAAGGACAGTAGACCGCCGCCTACGCAACCATTATCTAAGTCTTGGTAACAGTTCACCGTTATATCCTTATTGACTATTATTACGACTTGCGTGGGCTGAAAAGCGTACGTCATACGACCATGCAATGTTGGATAAACAGTTAGAACTACCTATTAAGAATTTTGCTTCGGTTCTGACAGCCTTTGATTGGTATCCTCCAGATTTTTGATTTTGATCAATCACAAATCACAATCACTATAACACTCATCATAATCATTTCAGATGTGTGTAAGACGACCACTGTTGGACATAAGCGGGGAGGCGTCACTACTTCGCCCAATCCTATGCTTGTCGCTCCCAGTAGATTCACACTGCCTTCACCAGGTCATAGATCCACCTTTTGGGATCCCTGCCAATTCATGGTATTGCAAAATCTATGTTGTCCTACAAAATAGAACACGCTATGGTTAATTGATCATAAATTTATTAGGTAACCATATAATATATAGATTTTTTTAACCTCTCACGGAAAAAGAGGGTTGTTACAAGTTTAACGTGTGTACCTGTGTGTTTGTATATGTCTGTGGCATCATAGCTCCTAAACGGGTGGACCGATTTTGATTTCTTTTTTTTCTTTGAAATGTGACTTTATCGAGAGTGTTCTTATCTATGTTTGATGAAAATCGATCCAGCCGTTCAAAAGTTATGGGCGCTTTACTGTGTTGTGTCTTTAAATGTTTAAATTTTACTTGTTTTTTTTTTCTTTGACCTTTCATTTAGTTGCACCTACCATTTTTTATCTCTGCATTACCCTAAGTCGACTGGCAGAAAATACCTAATGCATTAAGTCCATATTTGTACTGATGCATAAAGTTTTAATAAAATTAACAAGATAAAGTTGCATTATTATTAGAACATGTATATATATAAACATAAATCGTTATTTTCTACTGATTGGACTACGTCCGCAGAAACGATTACAATCTCCGATGTTGGCAATCCCAACCCTGCGATTCCTTGCGTTGAGAAAAAGTATAAACACTCAACTGGATAGGCAGGGATTGAAGGTATCAGCACACACTCGGGACATCAGGGCCGGCCGGCGTGGCGAATATTCAATATGCACTACAAGTTCACGTTTTTTCTTGATTTCACTTCTCAAGGAGGGTTACGAGAACCAATCGGTTAATCAATTTCTAGCGAAGCCTTTTGGGTAATTATTAACCCTTTTTTAAACGGACACAGCGCGGGAGCAGTTATCTGCTTTTCGCCATTTTTTTCAAGTCTCAGTTCGCACTCTCACCGCAGTGAGGCGCTAGCGTGGCGCCAGCGGGATGGCGCCAATTTAAAATTGGGAAGGGAAACAAATTGGATAGGATATTTAGAAGGATAGGCTTAATGTTTATCCAACTACGTAGGTACGCAAAACTATAATACCAGACGCAAAATGTTGAAGCGTCAGCATTATGCTTAGGTCCTAATCTCTGATCTGGGAGCACGGTAGTGCCCCCGCCTGTCGAGCCAAGCGAAGCGCATGGGCACTACCTACCGTTTCTCAAAGGGCTTCGTCATTTTTTTAAACCTTCATAACTTTGGTTTGGATTTTACCAGATAAATAAAATTCTCGGGATATGATGTCAATTAGTGGACGTATTAAACATGTAAAGTTTCAATTGCATACTTTAGATTTTATTGATATCTGATGATCATCAAAATACTTTGGGTACTTGTACTTGAAATTTGGTAAGTAAGCTAGTATTAGTACACAAACAACAACAAAATTCTAAAACTTGAAACTTTTTCCCCCAAGCCCTTAAACTAGGGGATAGAAGTTTGTATGAGAATTCCGCAAATGTTGATGCTGGAGGTCTGAAAAATGATGTAGGGTCTCCTTGTTATAAAATTTGTGTTAACTATAACGACAACAAAATAGAAGAGGTAAAAATAACTGTGTTTTTAGGTATATATATTGACTTATCTTAATTGGAAAGCACGTATTGAACAATTAAATTTAAAAAAAAGAAATCTGCCCATGCCAAGTATCGAAAAAAGTAAACAGATATGCGCCCTATCACGATCGATTCTACGATTCGGAATTATATATGGAGGATACATATTCGCGAGCTGGCTGACCAAACCCAGATGTATTCTCCGACTGCACAGCATGATTTTCTTCTTGTTTACGTCTTTTTAGTTCGCTTCTTAAGCGGTCGGGCTTTTTGTTTTTTTTAATTATCTTTTTTTATTTATAACTTTTTAGTTAACATTCAACGAAATGACTTTTGTATGGAGTTTTGATATCATTATAGACTAGAATAGAATTTCTCTTAATTCGAGTATCCATGACTCAAAAGATGTTTAGTAAAACTTACAACTATGTTAGTAACACAGATATTAACAAACTGACACTACAAAAACAAAACAACAAATAACAGTGGATCACCGCTGCGACAACCCATTTGTGATGGCACAACAGCGACCCACGAAAACACAGTCTCGGCGAAACGAAATCATACTTAGGATACTGTTGGAGCTGCCCCACACCCTGCGCACCATGGATGCGCACCTTTTGCGCATGGTTGTATAGAAACTATCTACATGCGCATACGCGGAGAGCGTTGTACGATCTTTGCGTATATCTAGCCCACAGGCTGCTCGTGTAAAAGGACGTACAGTAGGCTCGACACAGCGTTATTTTGACCGAAAGTGAACATCGTGCAAACCTGCGAGCCAGCATGTTCGCTCTAACCGACAACGCTCTCCGCTCCCGTTCAATGTCGTTATCGTCTTTGAAATTGGGGGTTAATATATGACCTAGATAATTAAACTTATGGGCTCTTTTTAAAGGCGTGCCATACAGTAAAACAGGTGGCACCTTATTAGGGCTCTTACCCCCAGCCTCAAAGACCATGATCTCTGACTTCTTGGTGTTATATGCCAGGCCATGTAACCTAGCATACGCCTCACACTGGGCAACCAGTTTTCTCAACCCACAGATTGACGCGCTCAGCAGCACCATGTCGTCCGCGTAACTGATATTATTAAATCAGATACCGTCTACGTAACATCCAACCCTGGTACTGCTGAGTTCGACAATGAGTTCGTTCACATACAGGTTGAAGAGCGTAGGTAATTAAAACTTATTTACTATTTCTTCATATCTCTGGTTGTTCCTCTACAAAGTTTCGATTTGCCACTAATGGTAACTGGCCAGTAGCGGCGAAAAAAGGTAGTAGTAAGTTTTTTCTGCGGCATATCTTAATGGCTTTTCTACAAACTTTTCCATCAAAAAAGGCCAGTAGTTTTTTATTAGTATATCAAGCTTACTAAAAAGGTTTTATATAATTCGGTTTGAGGAAGGTCTCAGCCACCTCAGCAGAAAGTATTTTCAATTACAGCTTTTCCAACTATTATCTTACTTTAAAATAAATAACAAAGACAAATTACTGTCATCTTTTATAATAAATGTTAGCCAGCCATCGCTCACGTGCTAAGAGATAGACTTTTTTCGCCGCAGCGCAGCCTCATCTATCACTTAGTGTGCTTCCATCCCACGTATTAAATAACACGTACCGTAGGTGGCTCCAGGGAAAAGTAATTAAAGAACCATTTCCGCACTTCCTTTGTTACTTAGAGATATTATTTTTTATATTGTTGAAGCGGAGTTCTGATGGAAAATGTAACGTGCATTGTTTCTTTAATAATTTTCCTGCAACAAAATATTATTAGAACTTAATGTAACCTTTAGATACAAGACAAATACGCAAAATACGCGCTTGGTCGTGGAGTTGCGGAAACCAGCCCGTTTTAACCTAACCTAACCTAGTTATAAGAATATACCTGATTACCTATCTACGTGTATAATATAGATACAGATTTGTCTAGAGTAAAAATGCTAGTCTTATTAAAAGCTAGTCTTATTAAATTTAATTCCACCTTTCTCGGTGTCTGTATTCAAATCTTGCAAATTATTTGCGACCACCTTCCCAGTGTTCGATTGAGGTGAAAATTTGAACACAGTTTTGTACCTCGTGACAATACATTTTTTTAAATATAAAAGCTAGTTATTAAAAAATAGACGGGACAGAGACGTGGTCGCTAACAATGGGCCTCATCAGAAGGCTTAAAGTCACCCAAAGGGCAATGGAGAGACCTATGGACGGAGTTTCCTTGCTTGATCGAATCAGAAACGAAGACATTCGGAAGAGAACCAAGATTACCGATATAGCCCGAAGAATTGGCAAACTTAAGTGGCAGTAGGCAGATGCTCGCAGTACGGATGGCCGTTGAGGCCGAAAAATTCTAGAGTGGCGACCGCGTACCGGCAGACGCAGCGTTGGAAGGCCTCCATCTATGTGGAGCGACGACCTGGTCAAGACTGCGGGATTCCGGTGGATGCGAAACGCACAGGATCGATCAGTGTGGCGACGCTTGGGGAAGCCATATATCCAGCAGTGGAAGTCTTTCGGCTGAAATGAAGATGATGATAAAAAATAGCTTGTTTAAACATTTATGTGTATTATATAATCGCTCGTGGCTAAATAATACCAGCCGCACGGATCGATCTTCAAGGTTAAGCAACGCTTGACGAGGTGGGTCCGTGGATGGGTGACCATTTCAACATACCGAGTTTCCTCCGTGCCTCGGAAAGCACGTTAAGCCGTTGGTCCCGGCAGTCATTTGAAGATCTTTGACAGTCGTTACGGGTAGTCAGAAGTTTGAGATCTGACACCAGTCTTGCCAAGGAGTACAGTGTTACCCAGTTACTGGGTTTTGGAGGTCAGATAGGCAGTTGCTCGATGTAAAACACTGGTACTCAGCTAAATCCGGTAAGACTGGAAGCCGACCCCAACAATACAGATGATGATATAATAATATTACTGCAAAGTATAATCTTAACCAAGGTAACAAACAAACCCTACAAATTAAATTATGTACACGTCGAGATCATCAACAGCGACATGTAGCGGAAATAAAATATGCATTTACTCTCCATTTTCAGAGACACATCGCAACCCTCTCGCGCCATTACAAGATTACGGGGAAAATATTGTGCACTGTCTCGTGCGTCTGCCGGCAGGTAAATCCAATTTGGCCCATGTCACCTCGGCACACAAAAAATGCCACAAAAGTATCTTGCCACCTCGACGTCGTCGCCGGTGTTAAGCCGCATCCGCACAGGACGTCCGATAAAAAATTGAAAAGTCACTTGATTTCATTTCTTTATACAGAATTCATTCGTGCCACTCCCTGTTTCCGTTGCTGTTATATTTGTATTTTCCTTTGACTAAGCTTCTCCGATTTTTTATTTTCTTCTTCATTTTAAACGTTTCCTTTAGAAAACTCAGTTTTTCATGTCGTTTTGCATGAAGCTGTAAGCTTCTTGTATCGTTCAAAAATAAGTATTTCTTTATAAAAAATAACATTTTATTAAATTATGCTATTAGGGAGAAAAGAAGATCGCAAGCATTTCCATGATTACAATTTCTGTAACTCGTAATTCCGAGACGTCTATATCTAAAAGATTTAGCAGGTACACAAGAATATTTCCAGATGTTGGATAGACACCATTTTATATCTAGTGTTGTTTAATATTAGAAGTATATTTAGCCAGAAGTCTGGCTTTGTTTGCAGTTGATTTCAATAGGGTCACCTCTTATTACTTGCGAAATTAGGTGTACTGATCAGGTACATCTGAGGAGGCGTTCGTGGCTAAATAATACACACGGTCGAACATCAAGGTTAAGCAACGCTTGAAGAAATCGTTCCATGGATGGGTGACCATTTCAACATACCGAGTTTCATCCGTACCTCGAAAAGCACGTTAAAACTTTGGTCCCGGCTGTCATTTGAAGATCTTTGACAGTCGTTACGGGTAGTCAGAAGCTTGAGATCTGACACCAGTCTTGCCAAGAGGTATCGTGTTACCCGGTTACTGGGTTGTGGAGGTCAGACATGCAGTCGCTCCATGTAAAACACTGGTACTCAACTAAATCCGGTTAGACTGGAAGCCGAACCCAATATAGTTGGGAAAAGGCTAGGCAGATTGATTGATTGATCAGGGACATCTGCCGACACTTACGAGGAAATTAGTCTTGACTTTATGCTATGTTTTACAAATATGGTTTACTGAGTCACAGATAACACTATAGTGCGCGCGGAACTAGTTGGCCGCGCCTCAGGTGGCGCGTCATCTCGCTATTGCAATCTCATGTGCGTTTTGTCTAAACTAGTGCGGCGCCGTACTTCGCGACGGCAACATGCGTTGAAAGTTCCGGCTAGTTTAGACAAAACGCACAATAGATTGCAATAGCGAGATGACGCGCCACCTACGGTGCTGCCAACTAGTTCCGCGCGCACTATAGCATAACTGAGTCAACCATATTTACGGAAAATTCTAGTTCGGACGCATGTATCACCCCCGGGTGGTCACTCGTCCAATAATCCTGTTTTCCCCATACAGTACCAACCTAATGACGTAATTCATACTCTCCGGAGTATAGCTAACAGGGGCATCTATAAACCTTTGTTGGCGCCCGAGTATTGGATAAGGAGTGACGCAAGTCTCTGAGATTGCGTAAAGTCATATAAATCGCACATGTTATAGAATAGATGCAATTTTAGCTCATATTGATTTCATTTAGTTTTGTTACCTACTGAATTATAAAAACTGAAGATCTAGTTCAAGCACAGTAAAAATATACGAACAGTATGGAAACTACCTACAAACGCTTGAAACGGCACACTCACACAAACGTACGCACCGACGAGACCGATCGAGCACTTTCGAGGTAATGTCAGTACTAAGTGCCGCGTCACGACGAGTGGTCACGGATGTTTGTGTTAGTGTGCCGTTTCAAACGTTTGTAGGTAGTTTCCATACTGTTTGTATATTTTTACTGTGGATTAAGGTAGATACAGAGTATAACCTGAGTGGCCTTTTTGCAGCCAAAGATTCAGCGTGGTCATTACCATTCAACGTGGCAATGCTGGCAGTGTGTTCGACAGATTTCCCATTGACAGCTATTCTGATGCGTTTTTGACCACCAATGAGTTCTTCCCTTCTCCCCGTTTATACCTTCTTGTACATTATAATAATTATTAGCTTGAATTTATTATGTTATTTGTTAGTTCGTTTTAATTAGCATTAAGTTTGATCTCTCGTTTTTCGTTGACAAGACCTCTGATTATGGCATGCCGTCTAAGACACAAAGTGAAGTTCTAGTTATTATGCTGATAATTCCACCTGGTAGTGAATTCAGATTACGATTTTATATTTTTTTTATTTGAGAGGGGTTTGCTCTTGACTCTAGTCTAGGTTCAGAGGTGACAGATTAGAGTCCACGATGGAGTGAGTTTACCCAAAAGAAGCCTGTTTACTCTAACTTTGAAGAGATTCGGCAACACAGACGCGCAATTTTTGGAAGCGCTTGGTGCGAATTGGTGGAATAGCAACCTGGTAAGGATGGTAACTTGCACTGCGCCTAGATGTACGAAGGTAGAAAGGGGCCCGTGGGTTCTTGAGCACACTCACCGTAGTACAGCCTGTAGAAGTCCGATAAGCAGGTAACCTGTGTTCAACATTCGATAATTTTCTCGTTTTGATATGTGGCCCTTTATTACTCAGTACTTATTTAGTTATTGAAACGTGATGAACAAGCAGTGTGCATCTAATAAGCTAACATATATGGCTAAAGCAAAAATATTTGTCAAAGAGCAAGAAAATAGCCCAGAAATTAGAGCAATATTTAACGTTATCGGTGACGAGAGCAATGATGACGCAACCCTCCCTAAGAATAGGTTGCCTCATCTGATCCCCAGGGAGTCGTAGAGGGAACCTCGAGGGTACTACGGAATAACGGTTGTCTATTCACTGATAAAATAGAACTGCGAAGATTTTTCTCTTTCAAGATTTTCAGGATACTTGGCATTGAAGCGACCTTTTTTGAAAGGGTTATAAAACGGTTTGAAAATAATAACCTTTTGTTGGGCTTTCTTAATTATTTGGGTTCCGTACCCGAAGGGTCCAAAAGCCCTATTGCTCTCACTCACGTGTCTGTCTGTCCGTCGTCTGTCACACAAATTTGTTCCGAAGATTTTTTTTACTTCTCATTGAGCTACGAACTTGATATTTGGTGATAATGTTTATTATTACGTATACTTTACTAACAAATACCAATATATTGATAAATCAGATTTATTCTTTGATACATACGGAACCCTAAATTTGCGAAGTCCGACACGCACTTGGCCGGCTTTTTACTTTATTGTATAAAGTTTATGTAAGTACAAAGGCAAGCTGAACTGAAAGTAGAGTTTTCTACCACCAAACCTTTAAGTGATACAGAGAGAGAGTTTAACAAACAGTGTAGTAGGTATTCAAGTATACAATTTTATAATAACATAAATGAATTTTAGCTTTCTTGTTCGAAAAAAGAAGAAACTGACTAGACTTTAGGCAATACGGAAAGTGATGACTTAAATGGATGAATATTATTGTACATGTACAAGTCTCCCACGCTATTTCCAACCTCCGTATTTCCTAACACCCAGAGTCAACAGCAGCGACTGCCAAAATGCGCCAAGGCAATGAAGCTCGACGAGAACTGGAGAAACAATTAAAATGGCTTGTATCCCGCGTCCCGCAGTTAATTAATCAGATTAGGAGAACGGAGGAATAAGAAAAATAATATGATTTCCACTTCCCTAATACTTCCATGGAGTTAAATATTAAATTCACATAATTTGAACCCCTCTTACAGCTGCCACTCCTATCCACTAGCAATAATATTTGTACCAAAAACCGTTTGAATATTACAAGTTTGACACCGACATGACACTGGGGGAAACTTGGGCATAAGTTCCAAACCTTCACTAAGTTTCACACAGTTAAATCATCTCTTGTAATATAGTCATTAATCAAGGAACGGTTACAAATACCATAGGTTAATATGTCCCTGGCAAATTTATATTTGGCTGTAAATGTATATGTAGCCACCGAATTTTTATACGGATTCAGAAAAATGAGTAGGCTGAATATTGTACGTTTGTTCAGCGTTAACCGATTTTGACGATTTTTTTGTTTGAAAAATGTTATGAGTCGGTCCCATTTAAATGTGATGAGACGGTGTCAAAAAAATTTGAAATATCAACTCAAGATAAGTATTTTGCGTTAAGTATTTTTATTTTATTCAGAAGTCGCTTGTATTTTTTTTCACTTAATTTCATATTAATTGGTTGGAAAATGTATGTTATACATACATCTTCATACTAACTTTTAGAGAAGATAGATAAGAAGATGAATTCCACAAAACTTTGAGTAGTTTTATACCATACCAATATTATAAAGAGGAAATATTTGTTTGTTTGTTTGTACCGAATAGGCTTCGAAACTACTGGACCGATTTTAAATAGTTATTTGTTATACAAGAGTGCAAAGTTGCTTTTTAACCGCGTGTTCAATTTTGATGACAGAGCAAGCGAAGGATTCTAAAATTGAATCACGAGCGCAGCGAGTCAAGAAAAATTAAGAGAAAGAAATTAAGAGTAGAGAAATTAGAATCCTGAGCGTTAGCGAGGGAATCAAAAGAGCACGAGGTGAAAAATCTTTGCACTCGAGTGCAACACGTAACTTTTCATTCCACCTCAGCAAGGAAATGACTAAATGCAAAAAAAAATTACGTTTACAATCACAAGATAGGTACACTTTTATTTCAGTTTAGGTATTAATTACTACATTATGACAGGTAAGTATTACAGAATAATCTTTAAATTATAACAAAATAATACTAAGGTATAATTAAGAAAATTTTAAAGTAACGTTGCTACAGTTATTGTTGAGGGAGAAAGCTCATTTGCGCATTATTAACAGTTTCAGTCAATTCTGTTGGCGTCAAACAAACTTCCTCGTCGCTAGAATCACTCATTTTAGTTTTTTCACTTGTTTTCAAGTTTCTTGTTTTTAATATAAGGTTTAACAATGACGTGAAAAATGCCGCGTAAAGAACCGCGTACAAACCAAATTGAAAAAAGAACACCAAGAATGTTCCGAGTCTGAGTTTTTAACAAATTAAAAAAAAGTTGTATGATATATTCGGCACCATAGAGGTAGCAGTAAATAGGTTTAATGTTTTTTTTAATTCACAAACTTAGTGCACACGATGTTCTAAATTCAATTTACTTTATCCTCTAGTGAATAAAAACGGCTTTTCCACTCAGATATTGAAGATTAAAAATACTCTTTCCGAGATGGTGGGATGAAAAATTATTTCATCTATAGATAGCTACATTATTCCCGAGTAACCATAACCTAATTTTGACGGGAGCGAAGCCGCGGGGGTTAGCTAGTATTATATAAATCCTTTCTTAGTGCTCAACTTCATTGTAGAAGGTACTCTTTTACGTTTCATGCTTCCAGACCCTATTTTTTGTGGGTTTTCATCCAATGACTTCGCCCGCTCTGGCTGAAGTGTCAGACTTTTAGTGACTAAACCCCACACGTGTTCCTTCAGTTGCTTGAGCCAGCCGCAGTAACTCTTTTTCGAATGTATCCGAGACCATGCTTGACCAGACCCAGCGGTTGAAGCTGTGCATTTGTCTGTCAGCCAATGAAAGTATTATTTTAAAATGTTCTATTCTGAAACATCAGAATTTGTGACTTGACAATCAGCCGGTGACATCTTAAATCATCGTCATAAAGTTGTCCAGTGCCGAACACGATGCTTTTATAATCTTGGCAAACCACATTGGTCATGTTTGGCAAACTATTGGTTTTGGCAAGCCACGGTGGTGATGTTTGGCAAACCATTGGGTAATGTTTGGCAGACCATTGGCCGTGTGTTATGAAAGAGTAACTAATGGCCATTCATAATCATATTGACGTAATCTTTGTCACCTTTTAGGATAGCATTTGTACAGCATTTGGGTAAAACATAAATGCAATATACTTAATTCTTTATTATACACAAAACATAATTTTCATACTACAGTCACTGGAGTGCAAACAAACGCGTTGAATTTTCTTTCTCCCAGGAAATCTAAGAGGAGCAAGGATGTTCGCAGGGTAACTGGTAGCAGCTGGATAAGACCTGCCGAGGGTCGAGTTAAATGGCTAGCGATTTGAAAGGCTTAAATAGTGACTGCCAGCATTTTTATTTAATTTTTTTATTTGTTTAAAATAGCACAGCCACATCACATGCATTACACATCGACAGAAAAAGAAATAAACAATTACAGAACCAATATACATGACAAGTAAGTAAGTATTATAGCACGTATAATGATAACATTGCCGCCCTCAAATAACCACATAGTAACAATTCAATAAAAAAGTAAATAAATAATAAAACATCATATAAAATCAGTACAATAATCAAAATAGTATCTATAATAAAACAACAAAAAATAGTCCAGAATCAAAATCATAATGTCAATAATCAAAATTATAAAGTCGAAATAAAAATAATCAAAATCACTAAGAAAATAACATACAAAATGTAAATAATAAAACAATAAATGTCATAATGTCAGAAAGCAAAAATAAACTCAATAAAAAATCATGAGCTCAAAAATCAAAATCATAAAGCTCCAAAAATCAAAATCATAGAAAAATAAAATAAAAATCATCAAGTCAAAATTCAAATCAAAAGCCAGCATTGTAAGATTGGAGCTGTATGCTGACGATGATGGAACTTTTGAGTGATAGAGAGAGATCAAAACATACTTTTAAATATCTGAACCGATCGAAAACCTTCATTCAAACACAATCGGTCATTTTATACAGCGAAAAATATAGGTACCCACAAACCGGGTACAAAATAATTTTATAAGGCAAAACTAAAATAAAATCACAGCCTCCATGTTTGTTTCCCCTCCCACACCAAACAAAATATATATAGGCTACCTATAGACCTTCGTCTGGGAGAGCTGTCTAAAATTAATCAGAGAGCGTTACAGGAAGTCGGCTCGATCAAAGGCCACTAACGAACAAAGGAAGCGGCCGGGCGTACATACATGTCGCTGTGCCGCCATTGTTACTGCTCACTGCCAACTGATATTCAATAAGAAATGGAAACTGTGTTTGTGGGTATGAATGAGATGTAGAGGGCGAAGCTTGCGAGACGTGTAATTGACATGTTAATACGAAAATTATGTCACTGATACAAAGCTACACTGCCGCCACTGTCATTAGTTTCTTGATCTGTAAAATCCACGGTTCCTAAGGGATGCGCCATTTTGATAAACTGATCAACAAAAACACTGTTTGACAAAAAAAAATATACCGACTGCTTAACCAAAACACTAAAAAGCGTAAAATTATTTTCATTTCGGAAGTTAGTGTCTTTGGTACCTACCTATTTTTTTTTCGTTTTTGACACCGACTTAAGAAAGTTATTTTTCGCTTTGTGGCGTTTTGTTTTTGAAGTCTAATATTTTTGTTTGGTTTAATATTTTTGTTATTTTTGTTTTTCTCTTTTAATTTCACTACCTTATTTATTACCATGAAAATACGCATTATTAAGATACCTCAAAAACTACTCGCCAGATACACATTTAGATACAAATTTGAATGGGACCACATGATCACAAGCACCAACTTTCAAATAAAAAAAGAATCATCAAAATCGGTTCACCTAGTAAATAGTTCTGAGGTAACACACGAAAAAAATACAATCGAAATGATAACCCTTTTTTGGGAAGTCGGTTAAAAAGCAAAGGAGAGCAACTGAATGTGTTTCTGTGAGCTGGCGGCAGTCAGTAATCTTCTCCACATGTTATTTTCATGTAGGTATCGTATTGTGAGAGATTTTCGCCAGCCTTTTTCACGTGGGCGCATGTATCGCAAAAGATAATTTTTAAGAAGAAAAGCAAAACAGCCAGCAACATAATTTACATTTGTACGAGATTTCACCACTAGTTCATTCGACAGTCTTGTACTCATGTGCATTTACAACTTGACACTGTCAACTATTTAGGACAGAAGTAGAAGTTTTTGTCTTTTTACAATCTTTTTATTAACTTGCAATGTATGTATGTAAATATTAAATTGCAATTTATTTATGTATATATGTTCGGGTCAAATGTTGCAACTAAATTTTGAAGCAGTTTTCCTCAACCGATTAAGATGACATTTTGCATATTTGGTTTGGATTACAATGACGGTAAGCTAAAAACCTTCTTTATAAAAAGTGTTTTTTTACTGAAAAAGATTCATTGAGTCATCAGATTAACATCAATTACTTTAAAAAAATAAGCTAAGTATAAATATGCCAGCTAATTTTCTCTCATTCACTTAGTACGATCATAATTTTTCCAGCAGCTTACTCACCTAATTCTAAATAAAAACGGCTTGTATTATTCATACTCCGTGGAGACTACATTCTCATCTGTAACTCACAAGCTCGTATCATATTCCAATATATCAGAGTGGCGCGGCATTATGATCACATACGTGACTCGCGGGATCACGCACCTGCTCACAAAATTTCTGCCTTATTCCTCCCACAGAAAATATACTTAACGCAAACTACCGCGTTTCGGGTTTGTTTTGTACCTGCATTATTAATACCCATTATCTATTCCCAAATCGGCGTGCGGCCTAATTCGCTGTGCTATTAATAAATCATGCTATAAAAGCTTTGTTTCACGAATTTGTTTTAAAGTTGGTACTTATGTTTTGTTGTACTATGATTGTACTACTAAATATTTCATCTCAAGACTTTCCCTGACTTTCAACTAAAAATGCTTAGTAATCATCTGTGGGTTCGTATTTGTAAAGCTAATAAAAGGCCCCCAAACACTCTCGCTGTACGCCTACGCGACGCTCGCCATAATTTCCAACAAAAATATTTACTGAAACCCCAAACATACGCGTACGAAAAAAGGTAATTACAAAATAATATAAGAGCCTTCGTCAAAACAAACAAAGGCGCAAAGCGAAAAATATTTGAATTTGAATTCTATCATTCGATATTTAAATCCAGCAGCGGCGGTGCGGTCGGGGCGGGCGGCGAGAAGTTTCCTCGGGCGAGGGCGGGAGAGCGGGGCGCGGGCGGGGGTGCGGGGGCGGGCGGGATGCGGGGGCCGGGTAATTAGGCGGCCCGGCGGAGGCTGTATTGATCGGCGCGTCTCCTAGCAACGCGCGAGATGGCAGCACAGCCTGCCCTCGCAACGGGAACAAGTTTTTTGTTCGAGCTCGCTCTAGGTGAGACCGTTTTGATGTAATCTCCGTGGAGATGATTCAATTCGATTCAGCTCTGTACGCATTCGGCGGAGATTATGGCGCTATTAGTCTCGTTGTAGGGGTTTTTACGCTGATTCACCATAATGACGGGAAATCTGGCTTAATTTTATATTAGACCTTTGTTCAAGGTGTTGCTTGGAGGGGAAAGTATGAAGGTTCACTCTATATTGTAAGTCATTTTGAGTAGAAAAATTAAGGTTTTAATAGTCACGGCCGCATTGCCGATGAGCAAACAGCAGCGGCATGTACATAATTAACAGCACAGTAACAATAAACAGCGATGATCCTCTGCGAGGGCTCACAGGCACGTCCGCTGAAGGCTCTCATACTGTGCAGAACTTATTAAGTTCCGCTAAGACTTGGGACAGGCGATGGCGAACCACTTCTAACTTTACCGCAACCACGGAACAGTGGTCGTGTCGGAGTAACTATAAATTTGTGTGGTGAAAATTGTCACAAAGGGGACGTTTTCTGAAGGGCTCTTCCAGGAACAAACCGCAGGGAATATAGGAAGATACGTGAGAGGATCGTATCAGGAAGCGGAATATTTCCATAAGTACCTATTCGTCTAAGAATATATCTATACCAATATTATAAAGAGGAAAGATTTTTTTGTTTGTTTGTTTGTACCGAATAGGCTCCAAAACTATTGGACCGATTTTAAAAATTCTTTCACCAATAGAAAGCTGCATTATTCCTGAGTGACATAGGCTATTTTTTAATCCCGAAAGCGGGTCCTGTGGGGTGGCCCACAGGAGCGAAGCCGCGTGGAACAGCTAGTTACCAATAAAGTTGTTGAATATGAAGATGAACGCTTTACTTTGTGTAATTTATCTCACCACCACTGCTCTCAAAACGGTGAAGGAAAACATCGTGAAGAAACCAGCATGTCCCAGAAAAAAAAAAATCTGGGACATGCTGGCCTAGGTGGTGGATTACGGCCTATTCCCTCTTACAGAGAGGCAGCCTGTGTCCCAGCAGTGGGAACATTAAAAAAATATTTAAAAATAACAAAAAACCCGACTGCTGAAAAAGCGAACTAAACAGACGTACACAAGAAGAAAATCATGCTGTGCAGTCGGAGGATACATATGCGCGAGCTGGCTGGCCAAAACCAGATGTATCCTCCGACTGCGCAGCATGATTTTCTTCTTGTGTACGTCTGTTTAGTTCGCTTTTTAAGCAGTCGGGTTTTTTGTTACCTTTAAATATATTTTTTATTTACAACCATTTAGTATTATTTTTTTAGAATTAGGAACATTTAAACATATAAGTATTTTATATTTTTGTAATCAACTCTTAAAACCCTTCATTTTGATACCCCACACGATAGGATTGGAAGAAAAAAAAATTTAAGCCACCACAATATGGCGCCCAAAAGCCGCCATTTTTTTATTTTGCAAATTTTATGTAGCCAGTGACACTCGAAGGGTTAAGACGAATCGATTGCCGTAAGAATCATTAAAATCGGCCATCGCGTTTGGTCTCTAGAACGCCCTACAGGAACAAACATACATACATATATACATACTTACATACATACATAGACTGATAAACACATTACCCTCCTTCGGCAGTCGGGTAAAAAGGCTGATGATGATGATGAAGATGAATGCATATGAAGATTCAACATCTTGTTTCTTTGTAATAATCTGTAACTACACGTAACTCACTAACAACTTACGGATTAATAAGATCTGATATAAAGATTAGTACTTATGTTTTTTTTTGGCTGAAACCTGACAATCATCAGAACGTGAACATCTTTGATGCATTCACAAGCACTGTTAATTTTATACTCTTTCTAACAACATTTATTGGGTCGCACGAGGGCCAAAAACAAAGAGATTTTACGTAACAATTTGTTTTTATTCGGCAGAAACTTCAACTGCTTTAGGTAGTTATTACCCTATGACAATAATTACTTGCATTTCAAGGAAAAACATCCACGAGTAGGTTTTGATTGAGAATCTTTTCCAACTTCCGAGTCAATCTAAGAAACAACGGAGCCGAATAAACGGTTTCCATGAGTATGTATACAGGATAAAAAAGATTATTAACTCTGAGTCACAACACAACAGATCTATTTCCGAATCCGAATAGAATAACCTAGAAGTGGGGATGACACGTGAGCCACGAATATTATTCGCTACATCGGATCCATAGAATTGTTCCATAAAATTCCAGAACTCTTTCGACATTTATCCATTCGATCTCCGATAGGTAGCGAATATTTGAGCCAGCGTAGAGCACAAAGGCATTTTGAGATATAACATAATGTAGCATACTTTTCAGATACCTCCATCCAGCAAAATTTAATAATGTGCAGTTCTAGAATACGACGCCAGAGGGCACTGCGAACGCGTGTTTATGAGCAAAGTACGCCCCACATTTCTCAGACACGTTTGAAATTGTTAGAAGTAATAGAAAACGACGTCTTTTTAGTTTGAAAAATGTGCACTTTTCTAAGCTTTGCTGGCGATTCTTTTATTATTATTCTAAGAAATAAATTGAAAAGGCCGGGAGAGCAAGGTTTCTTAGAAATAATACGATTAAAAGCGTGTTGTACGAGCATGACAATTTTGAAGTTGAAAGTTGATATATGAATTTTAAAATATGACACTACGAATTTTAAAAAGCCAATCATACAAAATTTTATTAACAGACGTAGTCTCACAAAAAAATCTCTGAATATGGTTCTTTTTGGGTTCAATTCCAAAGTGTTATTTGGGTTCTTCCTTCTAAAATTTCTCAGGAGCATTCTGATGTCTGGACTTGTGCTCGGTTGATAAAATACCTTATTACAACATCATCATCGTCATCAGCTTTTTAGTCTAGGAATGACTAATTCGCGAAATGACTACAGAGTCTATAATTGACCAATTCTAAAAATAACCGATTCTTAAATATTAAGAAATATTTAAAAAAAAAAAAATGTTTTTTTTTTATATTAAATTATTATTATTATTATTGTACAATTTAGCGATTCTGAAATTGGCTGATTCTATAAATTATCGATTCGATAATTGACAGATCATGAATGAATATACGTATATGAATGTTTAAGTCATTCTTTAATTATAATGAAAGCTGTTTGAAATAAATATTTTTTGTAGCATTTTATTTACTATATTCCTAATCAGAGTTCATACATTCAAATTAGTCATTTGTAGAATCGGTCATCTATAGAATCAGTAAATTTTAGAATCGCTCAATTGTAGAATCGGTGATTTGTAGAATAGGTCATGCCTAGACTAAACCGCCTTTTTTATTGTTACCACTGCTGAGATACAAGCCTCCTCTCGAGGGGGAATGGGCCGTAATTTATTTATTTAGCCTTATTTATATTATTTATTGTACACCACAAAAATATATGTACAACGTAAGTGTACAATGGGCGGTCTTATCGAAAAAGGCAATAATCCACCACGCGTACTCACCACGCAGGATGTTTTCCTTCACCGATTTGAGAGCAGTAGTGATGAAATAATTTATACAAAGTATAGCGCCTGCCTGGGTTCGAACCCACGATGTACACTTGTAAGTCGCGGTCGGTACCACTGGGTCACCACTGTTCTTCCACTGGGCCATCACTGCTCTATTTACAGCATAACTGCCGAATGCATGTATGAATGAATGAATGTATCTACACACGTGTACGAAGAACTTAATTCAGAGTTAGTTAATATTGTATGAAAAACTGTCAATTTAACCTCGTGTTAGCAATAAGTTAAGTTTTTCCTGCAAGTGGGCGTAAGGGTAATTTATGGGCGATGTTTTTTTTTTCATGATTATCCAACCGGAATACCAGAGATCTTATCACATAAATCCTTACAAAGTATTTCCACCGTCAATCGCTCACAGAATTATCCTACCACAACACGCGCTACTCAGATTAAACATACGAACACATACATATTATAAATATGCATAGACAGAAGAAGCTTTGGCATAAAGGAGGCGCTTGATTAGAAAAGTTAGATTACCTGAGGAAACCACACCACGCCTGCCAGTAAAAAATGAAACATCCAACTGAAATGAAGGATATTATTTAGTAGTAGTTATTATAAAGAGGAAATTTTTTTTTTGTTTGTTTGTACCGAATAGGCTCCGAAACTGTTGGACCAATTTGAAAAATTATTTCACCTATGAAAAGCTACATTATTCCTGAGTAACATAGGCTATAATATTTTTTCAAAAAAAATAGAGATCCTTATGCAAATTGCAATAATGTAACCCAAAGTATCAAAATATTGTCTATATATAAAATTCATTATTTGGCGTGCGCTGAGAAAACTATTGATGATACATAAAAATTATGTACTGCTTGATTAAATATCTCATTATTACCTACAAAAAGATCTGGGAGAGTATATATCTAACTATCATAGTTAAGTCACAATAGCAGCAAAGTTGGTTACATTCGTACTGAGTATTAATTCTTATTCAAATAAATCGTTGAACAAATTGTTAGGTAGGTAGGTAGGGTAAAATAGGTAGGGTAGGGTACCTACCCTACCCTACCTATTTTACCGTATTTTACCCTCCTACCTACTTACCTACCTAGGTAAGTAGGTAGGAGGGTAGGTAGGTGGATAGTTAGGTAGGGTAGGGTAAGTAGATTTGGTAGGGTGGGGTAGGTAGGTAGGTAGGTAGGGTTGGTATGTACGTAGGATAGGAACGGGTACGTAGGTAGGAAGGGTAGGTTGGTATGTAGGGTAGGGTATGTGGGTACGGTAGGTAGGATAGGGTAGGGTACGTAGCCAGATGTCGGGAGCGAAGCCGTGGATGACAGCTATAGCTTATAAATCAGAATAAGCAATAGGCTATAATTTATAAAGATATTAGGAGAAGAACTAATAAAACGCGGGCGGCAGCTATTATTATATAAAGCGTTTCTACCTACATTCTCTCTGATTTATTCAAATATTCAACGAGTCCGGGACGAAAAATAAATGGTCTTTATAATTCTTTATTGCATCTCATTTACATCTGAATGCCCACTGAGCATACTTTAGATAATTGGACCCGAATTACTTTAACGACACATTAACCCGGGCACCCTTTGTTAAGGGACCCTAATTCTACAATAATATCTTTAGAGACTTGAGAATGAGATATGCAAGTTCGTTTCAACAATTCGCTGACGCAAGTTTCATAATCTCGTTAAAAAGCCTACGCTTCGTAGGCAGCGCTACGAATGGCTACGAACTCACCGCCTAACTTCGTAGCTCGTAGCATTGCTACGGATTGCTACGACAATGTACCAAAACTTGCAATTTCGTCAACAAGCGAATGTTAATACAATTGCAGTCTCGGTCCCGCTTTCGCTTGTTTGCTGAAAGACTTGAATACATTTATTCGCAATACAATATCTAGAGCGCTACGTCGCATTTTAAATCACTAGGGACGTACGCTAACTTTCTGTAATAATGTACTTGTGCTGGCTTTTACTGGATTTGCATATTGTATTTTTGCTACACGGTAGAATTGAAACTTGTTTTACAGATAATCCGATAAGTATAAAACGAAATTGTCGTTCTTAGGTAATCTTAGAATATAAACTTGGACTGCTACACGTACAAACTGTGGATAGTAATGGCCTAAATTACCAGGTTCGTACGGATTCAATGGCCCATCTACCTGAAATGGTAATAATTGAGACGATTTCGATGCAAACGGCGTAGTCAGAGTCTACGCCGTAGCAGAGTGCTACGGCGTAGCCTGGGTCTACGAAAAGGCTACGAAAGCGAGGTTAAAATGTTGACCAAAAAAATAATACGGAAATTATTCAAGAGCACCCACAAAAACATCATATAATCGTATCTAAGAAAAGCACCCGAATAAAGAAGAATATCTTACATTACATTAAATTCGTGCACAAACCCGCTCCTCATCACGGGGTGCGATGCCGGGACATGTCCCCGGCAGATTTATAACCCCGTCCCGAGGGCCTGGGTCCCTGGGTCCCCGATAACGGTAAGACAAGCTCGGGGGACTGCGCTGCGTCACGGATCACAAAAAATAACCCTTTCACTCAAAGTGGCATGTTTGTACTATTTATTACGAAGGTATTACGTTTGAATCGTGCAAATCATTCACGCTTTTATAAAGATTAGAGTCCCGAGTGTTCCCGAGTGATCCCGAGTGATCCCGACCACCCTTGAGTCCTCATGTTAAATATTTATCTAAATGTCAGCCGATCTGTCGGTGTTAGCAATTCTCGTTCAATTTTCGTTGCTGAAGGCTTCCGAATAGATTACGATCTGTTTAGAACAGTTACATTATTATATGGGTCCTTTTCATTCTCTTAAATAAAAAGCCGGAAAATACTGGTTCCTTGATTTAATTTATATCTTTCTCATGAAGGTACAAAGTATTAGAAAAATCAATTAAAATATTAGATCAACTGGAAATATGTATAATCTCAAAGAATGCACAATGAGAGAGAGAGACCAGATATGTGCTTCAATTTTTAGGAAATCAAAGCAGTCTTATTTCTCCTCTTATATATAGGCACAGATAATATAATACTAGTATAAGGAATGTATGTCAAGACAATAAAGATGAGCCATAAAACTGTGTGCTAAATCTGCAGAAGCTGGAGCGGCAGAATGTGGGTAATAAGTTAAGATACGTACAGCACAAAAAAAAAATTATGTCCCTCGGTAAACTTCGTGTTTCGGCAGTCGTCGGATTTCTATCAGTTGCCTTCTGCACTTGGTGCAGACCGAACGCTCTCAATCAACTTGAAAGCACAGAGGAACTTATATATACAGACATTTGAAAATATATATAATTGTTAATACTCTTTTAACATAATGTAATTTATTTTATAAATGGGTGGATAGCTGCTATTTTTACTGCTCTATATATTTCACACGGAAATCAAAACAAAACAACAATAAAGTACTTAGTTCTAAATTCAAATTATTATACACGATAAATCTAATAATTGATGGACATGGAAATGAACATTCGTTTGTATTCGGAAATGCGATTATTGCCGAGGGACATTTAGTAAATAGTTGTACTGTACATTCTTTGGCTAGTGTAGCTAACGGTAATGCTTCACGAATTTGTTCTAGTTAGAAATGTGTCCTTAGGTTTTCTTTAGTGGTCCTTTCCTTTCCGAAGTGTTAAAACATCTTTTCTGGCTGTGACTATGTTCTTTTGTCACCTAGATACCTATTTTTTGCAGTGTTCAAGTTAAGGCTACGCTTATTTTGTCCTTTTCCTTCGTACTCACTGAATTTGAAAGTTTAGCAAGCGGGTAGACTATGACCTGAATGAAGTCTGTAAACCTTGTTTATTTTAAATATTTATTATGACGTCTAGCGTCGCTAGTAAATTCGTAAGCAAGGTTCTAATCGCAGTTCCTTTGTAGTTTAATACGTTTGAGACGTACACAGTATTAAATAAAAAAAGTTAATTCAAAAAATCGAAAATCCCGACTGCACAGCATGATTTTCTTCTTGTTTACATCGTTTTAGTTCGCTTCTTAAGCAGTCAGGATTTTTGATTTTTGTTTCTTTTTTATTTACAACTTTTTAGTTAACATATTTTTTTCGAATTAGGTACATTTAAATAAATAATTGTTATATATTTTTGAAATTACCACTTAAAACCCTTTATTTCCTTTATTTTAATATCCTAAACCATGGATTTGGCGCCCACGATATGGCGCCTAAAAAAAAATCCACCACTTTTCTGTTTTCAAATTTAATGTAACCAGTGCCACTCGCAAGGTTAAGACGAATCGATTGACGTAAGAATCATCAAAGTCGGCCAACGCGTCGCTCTGGTCCCTAGAACGCCACATAGGAACATACATACATAGACTGTTAAACACATTACCCCCCTACGGCAGTCGAGTAAAAATCACGCCAATTTTATCTGTTGACCAATTTTAACTCCAATGAATCAACTTTAGCATGTCAACTGATTTACTGAATAGACTTTATCAAGCTTCCAAGGCCCTTGAATTAGTCATTGTGCTAGTTTTCTATGTCACCCCGGTAGCCGCTGAACTTTGGGGTCACGTAATCGGTTGCCAAAAATATTCAAGGTTAAACACTAAGTTCACCAAGTTACAAACAACTACCTTATTATGGAGGTGTATCAAAACACAGTTTTATCTTCTTAGTTTATTTTATTTATTAGGGAAAACAAACAATTACACACTATATATGGTAAACCAATAATTGTACAAGACTACATTAGTGTGCAACTAACAACGTTATCCACATCTTAATAAATATTTTTTAGTGTTCCGTAACCAAAGGGTAAAAACGGGACCCTATTACTAATACTCCGCGGTCCGTCTGTCTGTCTGTCTGTCTGTCACCAGGCTTTATCTCATGAACCGTGATAGCTAGACAGTTGAAATTTTCACAAATATAACAACAAATACTAAAAAGAGAATAAAATAAATATTTAAGTGGGGCTCCCATACAACAAACGTGATTTTCTTGCCGTTTTTTACGATAATGGTACGGAACCCTTCGTGCGCGAGTCCGACTCGCACCTGGCCGGCTTTATTTATTACCCACTACTATACTTATACTATGATATAGGAAAGGGAATTACTGCCTGGACTTCTGAATTAGGCCACAAATTATACGTTTGGTCCTCTCTGATTTAGGGTAAACCAAAATATTTTGGTAAATTCCAACATCCCACATGTTTAGTTTGAACTCCATAGCCAAAGATTCCCTTTCATCTTTATTCTTAACACATTCCATCAGCAAATGTTGCACATCTTCAATTTTATTACATGTGTTACAATAAGCGATGCAGCCTATCGCATTAAGAACGCAAACTTTGCCGATGGATAGTAGCCAGAACGAAGCCTTACCGCTAACTTAACATAACTCCTAGTTAAACATTTATCATCGAACCAGGGCTCACGAGGGGGTTCGTTTTGAATGACTTCGTACCAAATGCCTTTGTCTTTGGATATTTCATTGAAGTATTTCTTCCATTTGTCGAAACATACACTCTTAAACCTAGCGAAATATTCCCAGTAATCGGACATATATGAAGTATTATTTCTCGTCTCAACTGCCAGTTTCGACCAATGATAAACTACCGACAAAGAATTAGGTATAGTCATTGGGAATTCCACATAAATGTAGAAATAGGCATATTTTACTTTATATCTAGTCTAGGTCCAAACAGCTACCTAAAAACTACAATACAGTTACAATTTAGCTTTTGGGACATGAAAAAATATCTTAAAACCCAGCCACGTTAATAAAAACGTGTTAAAAATAAATCAGGCCACGCGTCCCTCAAGACATTTCACCATATAAGTACCGTCGTAAAAGCATAAAAAAAACATATTTCCTTTATTCTCGAACAAAAATTGGCTGGTAGATTAGGTTCTCCCCCATAAATCTCCGGTCTCGACGGTAAAGAGTATAACGGTATAAGGTGCAAGAGAAAATATTCAATCAAGTTTATGGTATCAATTCTTTGGAGGCAGCGGGCGGTACTTTATCTCGGCGACCGCCGTTCTCGGCGATCTCGGACAATCTCGGCGCAGTCGGTGATCTTGGCGCTCGGTGATCTCGGCAGTCTCGGACAACGGTTTCAGGGCTCATTTGGCTCACTGTAATGGTGAAAGGCCCCGCCGACATCATGAGATAGCAAAGACGTAATTTCCGCAAATAAACTTTGATGCTTTGAATACTGCTTGTTTTAAAATTGTGGAGTTACAGTTTGAGAAGGTTTCAGTTTTGTGATTTTAAGGTTTTTGAGCCGATTGTTGACAGTAAAAACGTGACACGATGGATCTGAGGATCTTAATGTGTCATATAAGTGTGAAAAAACAGATGTCAGACTTTCTTAAGAGCACAAAAACAATTATTCTTTCATAAAATCCTCAAAAATCTGTTCAAATACAGATAAAATCAAAGTGAAAGCTCGCGAGCATGTTCGTAAGAAGTTGGAATTTTCTCCAATTATCTGCTACCACAAATTTTTAAGTATATTCGTATATTTAATTTATATGTTTGAGTATCTATTGTATGTATTTATAGTATGTATGTATAGCTTTGTATTTGAATAAACCTACCTTAGGTATCGTGTTTAACTTTAAATATTGCACCTATCACTATTTGTCTCTGCATCACCCAAAGGTCGACTGAAAAAGAAATGAAAGACTGAAGAAAATGCCTAAGGCATTAAGTCCGCCTCTGTACGTTTGTGTGCATGAAGTATTAAATAAATAAATAAAACCAATGCGAAGAATTTCTGAACCGACTAAGAATGGATTTCTTTGTTAATCTTCCTTTTTAGTCTTCAAATGCATCTTATTCTAAAATCTACATTTTTTTTTTTTTTTTTTTTTTAAAAAACGTTGCCCCACACTAGGAATTTCTTCCTGTATCGTGGGTGCGTTTACAAACATATAAACTCACATACACAACACCCAGAGCCGGAACAACTATTTGTAGGTCATACAAATATTTGTTCCGTGCGGGAATCGAACCCGCGACACGCAGTACAGCAGTCAATCACTCAACCACTGCGCCAACCGTGCGCCCAATAATACTATCTTATTTACATATTAAATGCAGGTATATAATGTAGATCTCCACTAAAACTGATCGAGTTGCCAATTTAAAATACACTTTATCCATGTATCCTATATCCTACGTAACAGAGCACAGGCTAAGTGCCAACTCTCACAGAATTAACCTCCCCTACAAAGGCCAGCTCAAAGCTCACATTCACTGCATTCTTCAAATTATTCGCCCATCGCGCCGGAGAGCGGAGATTCACACTCCACCAGACAAAGAGCGCCCTCGAGAGTCGAGAGAATTCGATAATGTATCTCAACTACCAACATACGTAAATCTAGATAGTCACACAAATAAGGCAGCAGTCAGGCAGCCATCGGATTTAAAAAGCAAAATCGAAAACGTCGAATCAAAAAAGAAAATGTAAATGTTTGAAAAATAAAGGAAGCTGTGTACAACGCCCAATCAGCGCTCGAACGTACAGAGATTATTCCCGAACACGCTCGTAATACCAGCCATCAAAGCTTCATGAACGTTTATAACTACAGAATCAATATAGCACACCTAGACAGCCAGAAACGCTGTACACAAGATTATTGATTTTCCATCCCGGGAATAGTCTGGAGCTGGCCATGCAATATAAATATTGCGAACATCCCTATTCAAATATTAACTGAGTATAACGCATGTGTGGACTAGCTACCTACCTCGCGGTCCGACTGTAGGTAACCATTGGCAACCGCCAGCGGGAGCTTGCATCAGCTCTGCCCGGGCCGAGCCCCACATACAACCAATTACAGCTATAAACCTGTTAGAAATACGGTCCATAATCGCTTGTTAAACGGTGCAGCCGACGTTTGTAGGTGAATTGCATCTCTCTGCCACCTGATTCTCGGTCTCGTCCCAGGAGGGGGCCGGGGCCCGGACTCAACCACAGCATGGAGGAACCAGTGCTTCAATATTAATTTTGATTAAAAAAATTACCTTTTCTTTCAACTACGTAGTAATGTTATCATTAATCACTACAAAACCGATCACAAAGTACGTGTTTTTTGCTTGGAACCAAAACAGTGCAGAAATGTTATATGAAATCTCATTGTTGCACAGTTTTTCAATAATGCACTGTTTTTTATTATTTTTTATTTCGATATAAATTGACCACAGAGGTTTAATGTCTCCCATTAAGATATAGTAGATTGTTGCATCGAGCGCAAAGTGAGTTATTAATGCATGAGTGTTATGTTGGTGCCCGAGCGCAAGCGAGGGCACTAAATTAACACGAGTGCATTAATTACTCAATTTAGCGAGGTGCGTAATCTACTTTTCTTTCAACTACCAATCTACCTCTCATCTATTTCCATTTTTTTATACTTTTCTTGCTAAATATGAAGTACCTACCTATCAAAGTTTTACAATGGTACAAAATGCGCGTCATTTGTTTTTTTTTCATAGAATCGATTTTATTCAGCCGGTTTTTATTTTCAGCCAGTATTTCTTTGATCTAATGCATACATTTTATATTTTTCTTCCAACTACGTAGTAATGTTATCATTAATCACTACAAAACTGATCACAAAGTACGTATTTATTGCTTAAAACCAAAACAGTGCAGAAAAGTTATATGAAATCTCATAAAATATATAAACATTTCTCACAAACTTGAGTTTTTGTTTTGTGTAGATATATTTTATCACGGTAGGTAGATTGGTAGTTGAAAGAAAAGTAGATTACGCAGCTCGCTAAAGTGAGTAATTAATGCACTCGTGTTAATTTAGTAACACTCATGCATTAATAACTCACTTTGCGCTCGATGCAAAAATCTACTATTACATCACGACATTTTTTATCATTACTGCCCAGCTAACAAACCATTATAAAGATTCCACCTTAGTATAGTCACAGATAATATAATACTAGCAGTATAGTGGACATCGGTAGCAGACAACTTAGAAATTCAAATACGGTATTCCACATTACGTTAGCAGTTAACAAAGGGCTCGCAGACTACACATTAGCATATATTACGCATGTTATACATATATTTAAATAACAATTATGTACATTTACATCATTTATTCATTAGTGACATAATGCCCAGGTGCATATTCCACTTACAAAATCATGATACGAAGAAAGGTATCTTCTACACGTCAAAAGTCTGAGCCTGACGACAATATCAGACTTTAAAAAAAAAAAATATACAAAAAACCCGACTGCTTAAAAAGCGAACTAAAACGACGTAAACAAGAAGAAAATCATGCTGTGCAGTCGGAGGATACATATTCGCGCTGACCTGACTGACTGGCTGACCAAAACCATAAGTGTTTTATATTTTTTAAATCACCTCTTAATATCCTTTATTTTGATACCACGCACGATGGGTTGGGAAGAAAAAAAAAATTGGTGCTACATAATATGGCGCCCAAAATCAGCCATTTTTTAGGGTTCCGTACCCAAAGGGTAAAACGGGACCCTATTACTAAGACTACGCGGTCCGTCTGTCTGTCTGTCTGTCTGTCACCAGGCTGTATCTCATGAACCGTGATAGCTAGGCAGCTGAAATTTTCACAAATGATGTATTTCTATTGCCGCTTTAACAACAAATACTAAAAACATATTAAAATGAATATTTAAGTGGGGCTGCCATACAACAAACGTGATTTATTAGCCGTTTTTTGCGATAATGGTACGGCACCCTTCGTGCGCGAGTCCGATTCGCACTTGGCCGGTTTTTTATTTTCCTATTTTAATGTAGCCAGTGACACTCGCAGGGTTAAGACGAATCGATTGACGTAAGAATCATCGAAATTGGCCTACGCGTTTGGTCACTAGAACGCCACATAGGAACAAACATACCTACATACATAGACTGATAAACACATTACCCTCCTTCGGCAGTCGGGTAAAAAGCAATTCAAAATCTGATTGCAGTTGTTGCGCTACATGTTGGACAGTCTGTGACGGCTGCCATGACGTTTGAACAGCCCTCGTCGCTTTGTGCGCCCCAAATAAGTATATTCGGTGCATATGACATGTTGACGAGTAATTACATCGAAAGTAGACACCTAACGTACACACACGTACACCGTACAGTGCAGATACGCACAGATACATGTATCAAAGGGATTCAATATTGGATTCGTTAATTAATGCTACCTTTGTGATAGGCATTCCGCATTCGACAGGCGGACACAGACAGACAGGGGGACGGACGGACACTAATTAAGGGATTTCGAAAATGGTTTCGTTTTGTCTGGGGCCAGACGGCTTTGATATGTCCGTAATGAACAATTTGATGCCTGTATACAGAGTTGCGCATAGATGCAATCATGTCGAATATTGTCGAATAGCTAGAATTTCACAAATGGTTCGCCTCCCCTCTGTTTATTAATAAAACAAGTCTGGAGAGGTACTTCACAGTGGAATTTAACAGAGATAGATCTGTATGTGCTGTGGATAAATTGGAATATTACAATTTTGATCAATGAGTTTTTGGTTCGAAGCGTCTCAGGCATTCTCTGACTTGATTACACGAATGCTTTTCATAATTAACTCTTACAAATGAACTGATTGTTATTTGTTGTTTAAGAACAATGTACGAGTAAGAATAGCTTATAGAATCTTATCCGTAAATGATTTCAGATGGGCCTCATCAGAAAGCTTACAGTCAACAAAGGGCAATGGAGAGGGCAATGCTCGGAGTGATCTTGCGTGATCGAATCAGAAATTGTAGATACCCGTACGAGAACCAGATTTACCGACATAGCCTAAAGAATTGCCAAACTTAAGAGGCAGTGGGCAGGGCACATTACTCGCAGAACGAATTGCCGAAGGGGCAGAAAAGTTCTGGAGTAGCGACCGCGAACCGGAAGACGTTGCGTTGGAAGGCCTCCCACCAGGTAGACCGATGACCTGGTGAAGGTTGCGGGGATCCGCTGGGTTTGGACGCACGGGACCGGTCAATGTGGCGACGCTTGAGGGAGGCTCGGGTGATATGATGATGATGATGAGATGATTTCAGAAGCGAAGTAAAGGACAAAAGTTAAAATAGAGATCCAGAATGGTGATGAAAATATTTATTTCACCAAAATTTAGTCATCCTTGACTGCCTTTAAGATCAAGGAGAGACACTATTTTCAGGGTATATCTACATCTGGCCTTGGACTGTAACGGCAATAACCGGGTTAATTACTTGATTCACTAAAACCTTTGAAAATAAATCACTTTACAGGCCATCTTGTCAACAAAAACAGTTCAAGTTACTATTAATAGTGTTTTTACTCCCTAGCACTTTTCAGCCTTTTGGACCGGTATCAAAATGCACAATAATTTATCAAACCCGTGGCTCATAGGCATCGCTATGTTTTACGAGCTGCTATATTTCAAGAGACATGACACATGGCACGCCGGCAACATAACGGATGACTTGTGGCGGTTCGGGATAAGCAACTATCGTAATATCACACTAGTGCGGAAAACTACGTCGATTATAATGGAGTTATTAAAATGTGGCATAGATGTTTTCCGAGATTTTCTAAAACTAAAACAACACAGGAGCATTTTTTTTATTTGCCTTTATTTTTTGTCGCTTTGCCAAAGATTAGCAATGGATGCAACTAAAGACAAAATTCAACTTAAAGGAACTTTTGGAAACTGTGTTCAATCATTGTAGATACTTTTGCACAATACTAATTGACGAGATAACACCTACTGACATACAATATTGATAAATGTTTCAAAAGAGATGCATGCATTACATATGACACGCCGGAACCATAACGGATCGGGACAACCAACTATCGTAATATAACACTAGTGCTGAAACCTATGCCTATTATAATGGAGTTATTAAATTTTAGCGTAATACTTTATTTTCCGAAATTTTATATCACGAAAATAGAATACGGAGCTATACAGATTCTTCTTTGCTGTAAAATTGTGATAAGCATTTACTTATGGGAACTTTTGAAAATTGTTTTCATTCAGTAAATCGGAAGTCACTGGAATTGGGCTGAAACATTATTAATAACTTAACCTACAAACAATATTAATAAATTTTGAGTTCAGCAGACGTCGACGATTTTGAGAACGATTTTGAGTTCAGTTTAGAGATGGTCCCAATCTCAAGCAGACCTCTGACATGTTATTTTACCCAAAAACAAAACACAACTCAACAAAAGACAGTTAAAGTAAAATTTCAAAATTTAATAAAACCCCCGACACATTTTTATTTCATGCTACATAATTTATCTAGTACATAGTAGATAGGTAGACACGATATCTTGCGAAAACACCCCGATTCAAACAGTAAAACGCACATAACTTTTGAACGGGTAAACCGATTTTATTCAAAAATAGCTAAGAACACTCTCGACAAAATCACCATTCAAACAAAAAAAAACTAAATTCAAATCGGTTCATCCGTTTAGGTGCTATGATACCACAGACAGACACACAGATACACAGCAACACACGTCAAACTTATAACACCCCTCTTTTTCCGGCTGGGTTAAAAAATACATAACAAAATATTACAACTGTATTCGCTGAAAGGCATAGGCACCTGTGCTTAAAGTACACCATCAATTCGTAAGATCCGTAAAAAGTAGAACAACAATTTTAAAATATAATAAATGCACCATCCACAGTAAAATAAAGCTCGCGTCAGACATGACACGGGAGTAGGTAGCTAGCTCGCAACTCGCAGCCCGGGCGGGGGTGTTGCAGGGTCGGGGGGGCTGGATATTCTATCGAACTACCACCTATAACATCCAGCTATATACTCGGACATGTTGAAATCCTGGAACCGGAGAGCTTTGTAATTATTATGGAGGTAAATTGAAGCTAGCGTGTACCTACCTACCCTACCTCTATGCCTACGTATGATGTAGGCACCATTTTGTGGAGTAATTATCAGCGAATTCAATTATTGGCTACCTACCTACATAACGGTTGCCCTTTGTGGGGCGTTATTTATCTAATTGGACGTGAACAGTAATTATGAACATGTTATTGCATGATGTGCTGACATACAGAAGTTTGTAGGTACCAAAGTACCTCAATAGTACTTAGAACCAAAGAAAAAGACACCATCGACTTATTCCTTACCCTGACGACCAAAGGAAGAATTAACTTGTCCCGAACACCGATAACCTATGGGCGATTTTGACATAGCAGAAGTTAGTAGATACCAAAGTATCTAATAGTACTTAGTACCAAAAGACAATGACGACTATCTCCTAATTCCTTATCATCTCAAATAAGACTACCTACGTCCGGACTGCCGCTGCAGCTGTGTACGGCGATAGGATAATGCCATAACCTAATACCCTATCCGCTGAATGAAGACATGCAATCTTGTGGCCAACGTCTCAAAGAGGACGGGAAGCGCACTCAAACTGTTCTCTGCTTGGCGTAAGTCAGTTGTTTGGAATGATTCTAATGCTACTCTGAATGCTGAAATATAAAAGATACTTGAAGATGATTGTTAGTCGTATCATAATATTATGAAGAAACTGGAAATGGGAACAAATTATGATTGATGTTCATGTTATTGAAGAATACTTTTTGATGTTTTTACAGTATGTAAAGTTCCAAAAAAGGTCACAGAGGGTTTTCATTTACTTTTCCACACCTCCTGCTCGACAATGTTCAATTACATATCATGCAATCTCAACATAAAGTAAAGCCCAAGTTGTATGAAAATCCCGAAGGAGTAAAGTGATTTGAATTCGGAACGCCAAATTCGCGTTAAAACTCATGCGTAAAAAAAATCCATAAGGCATAGTAAAGAGATTTTGTTCGGAAATCGAAATGGCCACCATAAGCAGAACTTAAAAATAAATAAAAAAGGTGCGGTTTCAAAGAATGTGAAACAAAAGACCCAGAAGACAGAAGAGAAGAAAGGGTATTTGGTGCTAACAAAAAACTCTTTTTAACAAAGTAATTAAACCGACTTACAAAAAAAAACAATACTAAGCGAAAAATTAATTTCTTCTCAGAAGTTTGCTTTTGACACAAACTGCCGAAAAATAAATGTTTGTAATCCTCTCTTTTTAGTTTTGGTACCTTATAGTACCATGAAAATCATTTAATGCCAGAGGGCTTCTCATGACAGTTCCAACAATTCTAAACACGACTGGGTTACATTTTTTTATTACGGAGTTCGGAGTTCCAATGCCTACCTTCTGACTTCATCACCAGATCAGTTCGGGCGCACGGTTGGCGCAGTGGTTGAGCGATCGACTGCTGCGCTGCGTGTCGCGGGATCGATTCCCGCACGGAACAAATATTTGTATGATCTACAGATAGTTTTTCCGGCTCTGGGTGTTGTGTATGTGAGTTTATATGTTTGTAAACGCACCCACGATACAGGAAAAAAATCCTAGTGTGAGGGAACGTTTTTATAAAAAAAAGAAAAAAAAAAGTTCGATAGTACCATTTTCATTAAAACCACTTATTTACATTTGCTTCATTACAGTAATTTAACTATTCGAGATAACTCATACTCAAAACAAACATATCATTGAGAAGTGCCAGCTATCTGTGGTCTTCTTCATCAGTTCCACTACACCAAATGATACTTTTTGAATGCAAATGCTTGCCATGTTGATGAAAATACTAAAATCTCTTGTTCTTGTTGTTGTTATTTCTTGTATGTTTTTGTGGTGTACAATAAATAATAAATAAAATCTCTATATGTTTGCCTATAAAATTTGAGTAGTTGCCTCGATTTCCATGGGATCCCTGATCAGATCCTAACTGGTGACAATGGGACCACCTCGAGAGTATACCCTTTCAAAGAAAAAAAGAGTTTTCAAAATCGGTCCATAACTGACAGAGTACCTAATGGGTGAACATTCATTAAAAAAAATACATACCTACAGTCGAACAGAGAACCTCCTCCTTTTTGGAAAGTCGGTTAAAATGGTACTCTATCCTTCTCTAACTGAACTAATGTGTCCAACTTCAATATTAACTCTTGATTTATATTAATTACAAAATAAATACTTATTTTATGGAGCCCTGGCTTTTTATTGTCTCACAGAAGGTGTGAAAAGTGAGTATGCTCCTTTGGGATAAAGCCTGTCTTCGTCTTGGGCAGCTTGAACCCCTCGCTTCACTCAGGACTCTATACAACTCCCTCGCAGAGTCCCTCGTTACGCTAAGGGTTCAATGTGCCGCCCGTGACGCAAGACACTGCTTTGTCCCCTTGCTGCATAATCTACTTTTAAAACCACAGATACAAATCTAACTAGATAACGCTAGTCCCACCATCTGTACGAAAGTCAAACGTGCCACTTTTTCACACTCAATTTAAAAACAAATTTACTTAACAATGAAAGAATACATATCCAATGTCTCGGCCAACTGTATCTATACAGTTTTTACAGCTCAATATGTCAAGTCAGAGGCCTGTTGGGTTCCCAGAGGTGGCCTAATTAACTCTGACACCAGAGATAGCCACCTCATACGAAAAGAAGAAGCTCAAAATGGCATACCTAAAAAGGGCATATTTTTAGATTTCGGTGGGTTTCCGGTACCGATAATGCTAAATGAAAAGCTCAAATAACAATCATTGATTGTAATTTAATCGCGTCATCTAGTTAGATTTACGTCTGTGATTAAAACAGTTAAGATTTTGAAAACATTTTTGCAGAGATAGATAGTTTAAGAAAGATTATGAATTGTAAATTCAATAATAATATAAAATTTGGCAAGACCGTGTTACAGTAACAAATATGTAAAATGTAGTGTTCATGTAAATGAGCCTCATGCTGGATTGTTGGCCGCTCGCCGAGGAAAACAATTGTCTGCTCCCGACACTTTGTGTTTTAAACCGCACAAAATGTTATAAATAAAACAGAATTACCAGCTCTACACTTTAAAATATTGTAGCGAAAGTGTTGTTCAGATCTAGTTGTAAAGTTTTCTGAAATAAGGTGAATATTTTAGAGTCAAAATTCAAAACACTCATATTCAATATCCAATCTAGGAGGTCGTAATAGACTACTACCCGTGTGTGGGTAGGTATATTTTCAAAACAAATACTCTAATATGTTTACAGCATACATACGCAATTTTATATCTACGCAGTCCGTCTACAGTTTTGATAGAGACGCATAATTTTCGGTTTTTAATGGAGAAGAGACACGCCTCGGAAAGCACGTTAAGCCGTTCCCGGCTGAAATTTGAAGATCTTTGACAGTCGTTACGGGTAGTCAGAAGTTTGAGATCTGACACCAGTCTTGCCAAGGAGTACCGTGTTACCCAGTTACTGCTTGTGGAGGTCAGATAGGCAGTTGCTCCATGTAAAACACTGGTACTTAGCTGAATCCGGTAAGACTGAAAGCCGACCCCAATATAGTTGGGAGAAGGCTAGGCAGATTGAATGGAGAAGAGACAACAACATCAGCACAACGACCTAACTACGTACTATTCAAGAACATAATTAGGTTCCTATCATCCCAGGCAAGCGGTACTGCACGCCGGACAACAAAGCCTCACAATTTCCTGGACTCCTAACATAATTACAAGTAGTACAACGGAGTTGCGTCAGCGGAACATGTTTGTGAGCGAGCCATTCACAGGAATGAGGTCAAACCCTCCACTCACGTAATCCCGTCGGAAGCTGCGTCCATCATATCTTGTCGCCAATATTGAGGACCAGAGCCCCAAGCGCTCGCCTCAATAAATAGCCAATGAGATTCACAATGATTCATCGAAATCACATAGCGTCAGCTTTCTACCTAATAAGATTTTTATCGAAGCAGAAGTATGTCAAACCACAAAGTAAAATGTATGTTACGTCACAAGAATGTCTCCTAATAGTAGCATAAGCAATGGTCATATAATAGGGGTTATTAAAACACGAGAGTGGGTTTATCACATTTAAGCCGAATAGGATAATAATAACACGCGAGTGTTTTAATACCTAATTATATGCCGTTGCATACACTATTTTATCTTCACTCATACAGTTGAAATAAAATAAAAGTAGAAACTGAAAAATATGCAGTATGGCGGGCAATTTAGATTCTAATTGCACCATGACTGTCAATGTCAATAAGGGCCAATAAATTAAAAAGTAAAAATATGCTATAAAAATTAAATAGTTATTTTATGATGTATTTGTTTGAAAATCGAAGGAAAATGTTGCACTGTAATGGTATTTTTTTTTAATTTTATCTATCCACGAATATAAAGTACGTGTTTATGCAATATTTTTTGAATTCATATTTGGAACATTACGTTGTGAGTGTAGATAAAAGCTTTTATCTACACTCACAACTCTACATTACAGTTCAACATTTTCCTTTGATTTTCAAACAACTGCATCATAAAATAACTTTTTAATTTTTATAGCACACTTTTACTTTTTAATTTATTGGCGCTTATGGGCTTATTGACATTGACAGCCATGGTGCAATGAGAATCTAAATTACCTGCCATACTGCATATTTTTCCGTTTCCACTTTTATTTTATTTCAACTGTATTAGTGAAGATAAAATAGTGTATGCAACGGCATATAATTAGGTATTAAAACACTCGCGTGTTAATATTATCACCCACGCTCGTGTTTTGATAACCCCTATTATATGACCATTGCATAAACTACCATTATTTTTTATTTTATTTATCCACGAATATAAAGGCAATTTTTTTTGCATTCATATTTAGAACATTACGTTGTGAGTGTAGATAAAAGCTTTTACTTAACGCTATAAATTAAACTGTTCGCACAAAGCTCTCCTAGCACAAGATACGGCGACGAGCGTAGCAAACGAGCGCGGCGTTAGAACAACAAAGCTCCGTATGTAACGTCGCTGAAAGTGGCATTAAAGGAAATAATTAAAAACCTTGTTAGTCTTAGCTGCGAGCAATAAGAGAGCGGAGAGAGCTGCCAAAGGAACGCCGAGCGAACAAAATAAAGCACGACGCTCGGGCGGGCGGGATGGCGGGCGCGCGTCCTGTGGAACCTGTATAAATGCTGCACATTTCCAGGCGTCTACCTCTTTATTGCCTGCCCGAGCCGCGCGAGACAAAAGAACTAAAACTGCGCCACGGGAATATTAATAAGAATTTATCTCACGCCGCCGTAAGTGTCTGCAGCCCGCCTTCATTTTAAAATTCATAAAGCTGCGACGCACGTTCCACAAAGAGAATGCTAGGTACGAAAACGATTTCGTTTTAAATGCAATTTACTTATTCATCGCTAAGTAATCCTGACCCGCAAAGAAATGTTTAAGCTCGTACTGAGCAAACAGAGTTTTATGGGTAGAGAGAGTTTGCACGCCCTCGGTCCCTGGACGTGGCGGGGCTACCGGCGAGCCGGGCGACGGGTGCTGTGGCCCCCGGGGCTCGCGCCCCACATTACGGTGCTGCGTCGCTGCTGCTACTTGTAATGCGAGATCGTGCCGCCAACTTATTTGGGTAATCATAGGATCCACACATTTTGAACTCGTAACACAAACCTATATTTTTGCGTATCCTTTTTCCATAGGTGAAATGATAGCTCTTCTTTATTATATTTTTCTAACTGATCTTGCTGAATAATTCTAGCAGGACTTACACATAATTTCGTTATAAACTTATTATTATTTTATATATATTATTAAAATTATATATTTAGATTATTAATATAAATTCACTTTGTGTTTTCATTTTCAAACTGTTCATGATATTAACTTTTAAAATATTTGCATGCCATATTAGGTGGCAAACATGTCCGAACTTTTTGTTTTTTCAACGTTATCCTGCATGCACGGATTATTTATTATGTTCTGGAGGGCTTTTAAAAACAATACTGTACAAGTAAAGGGACCTAATAAAGACCTCTACTCGACCAGTCACTTGCACCAAGCTTTGCAAGGTCCAGCTACAAAGTACAGTCAGGGCCCCTGCATAAAACAAGCCCGCCAATACGAGTAGTATCTACTAATTTAAATAATTCACGCTTCGTAAGTGAAATGTGAATTCAGATGAAAATAATGCAGACGAGCGGCCGACGCGAGGCGCGACGTGAACGCACCCGATTCGTAATGGTGGCGTCACGCGGTCTGCCAAGATGGCGGCCACGCTCCCTGGAAATGTTCCACTATAATTTGCGGGATCTCCCGCTTTTTATACCGTACAAGCTCCACGGATCGCTTTCGGCAAGTAGGTACACGTTATTCATGAACATTTTTGATTCACCTTTTTTTTAATTGGGTCTAAAATTGACGTAAATTCTTAGGTAGCGTTGTACAACATTGAAGTAACATAAAACCATTAATAAGCCTCTTACCCTATCCGTCTAAGTCAACATCGGTGTTCTCGGAGATGCGGCGGGGTGGTGGCTGGAGGGGACTCGGGGCGCGTTGCCAGGCAACGCACGGGGGCGCGGACCCGAATTTTATCGATTCGGTACAGACAGCAGCCTGGTAAGCTCTCGCCTACACTAACACGATTCAACGCCCGTGTTTGCAGATCTCAGAGGTTTATAAGAGCTTTGACATTTGGAAACACATATGCTGTTTGGATGTCTCTCGGTCTATACGGGCTGAACTTAGTCCCGCATAAACCGCAAATTACTGCTGTACGTGCGTTTTGAGATAAAAGCGTTTGAGTCGATATGAACGTTACAATTATCATTAGGAGCATTTATATCCATATCGAGAATTCGAATCACATAGGTAGTTAGGAACTTTTCTGGGTAGTTCGCGTTAAGTAGGTACTAAAGGTGTTTTTACACGAATCTCTAACAGTCACTAAGACCTTTCTTTTCTAAGATTTCTGAGTGTCGTTAAGGAAAAATCTAATAGTTACTAAGAGCCTTTTACCTACCTAAGCGTAAGTCTTGATCTTTCAGTGCTGTAATAACAGTGACGGCTATACTAATGGGAATTAGATCCAACATCTTAAGTTTTTACATCACTTTTATATCCCCAAATCCAATTTCCATTTAACTAAGCTTTTGGACCAGAATGAAAACTTTTTTAGGGCATGTATGTTGTTTTTAGGGTTCCGTACCGCAAAAGGAAAAAAGGATCACTTTATTGTCCGTCTGTATGTCTGTCCGTCTGTCTGTCATCACCCTTAACCTCGGTATCGCGTGGAGGTAGCGAGTTGAAATTAATATCGTATAATGAAGTTTACAACACCTAGCAGCTGCGAAAAACCAAACTTCTAGATCAACGCAATCAAGAGATACAGCTGTTAATGACGCATATTTTATACTCGCAAGGGAATCATAATCTACAGGGAACTTCCCGTTGACCTAGAATCATGAAATTTGGCAAGAAGCAATATCTTATAGCACAAGTAAAGGAAAAAAGCCGAAATACGTAAATTTGTACCTACATCAAAAAAAAAAAAAAACTTATGTGCATTTGGCAAACTGACTGCGACTTATGTCGATGTATGGGGACTACAGAAGAGGCCTTTGCCCTGCCACAGGCATATACATTATGTTCGATACAATGTAAACATATAAAATTGATATTCTGAATTATTATGGATTGATGTAATTAATCGCAGTAATCTATAATAATTTAGCTTTTATGTGTGCAACATTAGTGTGCCTTAAAATTGGTTATGACGGGTGGCAACACACGTTTTTCTTTGTCAGTTGTGTAAATTATGTCAAGTGTAACGACCATTGGTTTTTTTCTCTATTTTAAATAAAAGTAAATCCATATTTTACTTTCTCTCTTTGTTTTATTCCAAACACATTACGTTAAAAAGACCAATAAGTAGATAGGTTCCCTTAAATTAATACCGAAAGAAAGAAAAGGAGATATTGATATTTACTGTATCTGCTCATAGCTATGGGCAGTCCAGAGTGGTAACAATGTGGTATAGGTCTACCAGAATCTCATGGCAAAAGGGGAAATAAAAATTTGTTGTATGCAATACTGGGGAAATTGGATCAAACGATCTTGATACTGTTTAATTTTTATTTATGTCTTTAGTATTAATGAACATGAGGTACCTATATTATAGTAGTCACAACGGATCTTTGTGTCTTTGAACTTGGTCCTGCCAACCATTGCGTAAGAAACAGTTTGTAATTGAGTATACTGCATAGAGTAAGCGAGATAGGACGATGACAAAAAAGACAAAAGATATTTATTTCAACTGGGCCACCAAGCGGCACTTTTGAATGTCACAATTTAAATTTACATGGAATAAAAGTGGATTCTACCGTGCATTCGGAAAGTAGGTTGTTATGGAGAAGAATGCACAAGAAACTCCGTAAGCTTATGTGACATACATAAGCGAGTGAAAGAGACAGTTATACAATGCTATCTTCACCTTCAACATTGACACAAAAATAGCTACTGCGCGGGGTCTTGCAACCAATTCAGAGACACAAAGATCCACTGTGAGTATTATAGGTATGTGTATGAATAATGTTATTATACATCGTGTTCTTAACATAGGAAAAATAAATCAATTGAATATTAATTTATGTACTAATTTATTATTTAGCATTTAAATCATACTAATAACTTAAAACCTCATTCAGAACTAGAAAACGATTCCATGAACTCCACTGGCATTTCAAAAACTTGTATCTTTGTAGTTTTATGTCATCTCTCTCCATCAAAATGGTTCTTTTTCATTGGCATTTAACATATTCAAAACCAATCTCTTTATGTATAAAGTCTGTAAAAAATAATAAAATGTACCAGGCCCCTCAGAAAGTATTGCGAAAAAAAGATTTTATATATGGGAGACTGGCCAGTTATAATGTTTTTCGAAAATATGATTATTTATAAGTAAAAATAAGTAAGTTCCAATTTCAAAATTTCCCTCCACATTTTTTGCGAGTTAATTCAAAGTATTGTGTCTCACTGAAATATGGATCTGCGCCGGGAACATTTTAGAGCTATGATTTTATACGATTTCAAGTGTCGCCTGAAACCGGATGAATCGTACGATAGACTTCAAATGGCATTCATGGATGAAGGCCCTTCCAAGGCAACCGTGTATCGTTGGTATAACGAATTCAAGCGCGGTCGACCAACTTTGGGGGATGACGAAAGAAGCGGTCGGCCTTTGACGGCTGTTACCGAAGAAAACGTGCTAGCAGTGAAAAATTTAATCCAAGACAATAGGCGAATTACATATCAGGAGATTCAACACATATTGAAGATTGGATCGGGAAGCGTTCACGAGATTCTACACAGCCATCTTCGCGTGAGGAGGATAGTATCACGCTGGGTGCCGCACAACCTCACCGATGCTCAGAAGCAGGCCCGGGTGGAATGGTGCCGTGATATGCTTAACAAATTTGAAGCAGGCTCGTCTCGGCGTGTTTACGACATCGTTACAGGTGATGAGTCCTGGATTTATCAATACGACCCAGAAACCAAGCGCCAGTCGACTGTTTGGGTGTTTCAAAATGAGCCAACGCCTACCAAAGTGAAGCGATCTAGAAGCGGGGGTAAGATTTTGATCGCTAGCTTTTTTAATTTGACTGGCCACTTGGTATCAATTCCCTTACGGGATCAAAGAAGCATTAATGCCGAATGGTATACTACCAAATGTTTGCCAGAAGTTTTCTCTGTTATAAGCAACAAGCGACCAAACACAGGGCTCCGCGGGCTACTGCTCCACCACGACAATGCACCTGCGCACACCGCACTCAAAACGAGGGACTTCCTGGACAGCACGCCAGTCAAACTCCTGGGTCACCCTCCTTACAGCCCTGATCTAGCACCGTGTGACTTCTTTTTATTCCCAAAAATAAAAAATCAGCTCAAAGGGATACAATTTTCGTCGCCGGAAGATGCGCTGGCTGCGTTCGAGCAGGCTGTAAACGAGGTGTCTGCGGCGGACTGGAAAAAGTGTTTTGAAAACTGGTTTAGGCGCATGAATCTTTGTATAGAGGCTGGTGGAAAGTACTTTGAAAAGATTTAATAAAAATATATGTACGTATAGAACAATTTTTTTTAGTTTCGCAAAACTTTCTGAGTGTCCCACGTATCATGTTCAATGATATTCAAATAAACAGATATGTTATAAGCGCGCGCATTGTGAAGACTCGAATAGTAGACAATTGTATGATTTAGTCTTTAGTTTATGTCACGCATGGCGAAGAGCGATACGCTTTGTTGAAAAAAAAACAAAATTAAAAAAATGCCATCGTGTGTATTTAGAAAGTGTACCAATTATAATACCAAATTACATAAAACAGAAGGGATCTCATACCATATGTAAATACGCAATACACCTCAATTTACTAATTTATTTCAATTTTTTTTCCTAATTTTCTGATATTTGGAGGTTACAAAAAGAAAAAACATTGGTTGTCAGAATAATGTTTGTTTACATTCACACGCAAGTGACAAACACTAGCTGTCTCTTTGTTTCTTGTTTGTTTTATCAAGCCATCCCTTTCGACATTGTAGTGAAATGTCAGATGAATGAAAAGTGTGTATGTGTGCTGCCGCTGCTGCGCGGAACACTTTTTTCAATTGTTTTGTGAGTGTTTAACGTATCTGTTTATTTGAATATCATTGATCATGTTACTTAAAGTCATTCATCATCATCATTCTATATATATTTTTTTTATGTAAGTTTTATGGCCTGGTTGCTAGGACCTTTTAGCCACGTCTTTGGAAAGAGTTTTGGATCTTATATTTATTCTTTAGTATACATTAGAATGCGGATGTAACAGATTCTAATGTTTTTTGGAGTATTTGGCAGCAAATTGTATCGAGTCAGTCTTCCCAGTAAGCTACTACAATAAAATACTCCGCTCCACTATCCCGAGATCGCTTTTGTCAATGATTTTACAAATTGTCCAGTTGCGGAGACAGTTGAGACACAAAACTACACCAATAATATATCACAATATCCACTAGGAATCAATTTACAAATAATATTAACAGCCACTGAACTTCACTCGACAAAATCCCGCCAAAAACCCCCGTCTATATACACGTCCCACTGCAGGGCGCAGATTATTACTTTATATTTTTCTTACGTCAAAGATTCTCAATCTCCGTTAAAATCAATATCTTGTCGAAGAATTAGTAACAGTTACATTACTGTTGCCATTTCCTTCCGGCCATCATTCGATGTGCCCTGACCTACGATTTACCATATAATAGTAATGGAAAGAAATTAAAATTAAGTAAGAAAAATATAAATTAAACTAAAAGTATCTAAACAAGTCAGTCCAACTTACCGGTCCACTCTACGACGCACTTTAAAATCAAAGATTGAGTTTGATTTACGCCTTCTTCTTCCCTTATTTTATGATACACATTGAAAACAATATGTCTCGCATGAGATCGAAGTGGGTTTTTCGACATTTTCACAAAAATAACAAACTTTCAAGATAATATCAAAAAAATTCAGCAGCGGTTGACACATCAAGTACTTTGATTCGACAGGTGACAATTGACATTGCCATATGAAAATCACAATTTAAAAAAAATAAAAAATGCCATGAGATTCTGGTACACCCAATGATATTCAAATAAACAGATACGTTATACATTCACAAAACAATTGAAAAAAGTGTTCCGCGGCAGCAAACGTACACAATTTTCATTCATCTGACATTTTACTACAAGTCGAAAGAGATGACTTGATAAAACCAACAAGAAAAAAAGAGACAGCTAGTGTTTGTCACTTGCGTGTGAATGTAAACAAACATTATTCTGACCCCCAATGTTTTTCTTTTTGTAACCTCCAAATGTCAGAATATTAGGAAAATAAAATTGAAATAAATTGTAAATTGAGGTGTATTGCGTACTTACATATGGTATGAGATCCCTTCTGTTTTATGTAATTTGGTATTATAATTGGTAAGCTTTCTAAATACATACGATGGCATTTTTTTAATTTTGTTTTTGTTTCAACAAAGCGTATCGCTCTTCGCCATGCGTGACATAAACTAAAGACTAAAGTCTACAATTGTCTCCTATTCGAGTCTTCACAATGCGCACGCTTATAACATTTATCTGTTTATTTGAATATCATTGGGTACACCTATAACAGTAGCTATGCAGGTACGGAGCAATAAATTAAAACAATGATTAAGCAATAAGTTCTTCTCATTTTATCATACAAACGACGTGGCTAACGGCACAATACATTTCACCCCAAACAAAAATAGCAGTAGTTACTTCGCAACGAAAACACGTCTCCCGAAGCGATTTTTGAGTAGGGATAAAAAGGAAAGTGGGGTCGCAAAGGGTTCTCCACACGAGATATGAACTAGTGCACCCTTCTCGCCACCACCCCTATCAATTGTTACCAGTTGCGCATATTTTTACCCGCAGAAACAACCCGATGGGAGCAGTGAGACCGCACCGCGTTTTGCGTTAAATCACACGAGAATATTCTCTGTCTTGAGTATCTCTTGCAGCTTATTTGAATAAATATTTATTGGTTTTACTGTTGCACATGATGGCACTTATCTTGTTTTTTTGCAGTTTTGCTATGGTAACTTTAAGGCTATATTCACACATTATTCCATTCCACAAAAGCGAGTACGAAATGCGTTAGATTTATGTTAGCTTTGTCTAATGGTGCGAATGATAGCATCGGATGCACTATGCACTAAGTGTTACACCTTTATAAGTACCTAGCTTCGGCCTGTTCGGTTGGCACCTTAAAATTGTAATGTTATTATCATCAATTTGAAACTTCTCATTGATATTTAGATAAAGAACAGCAGCCTTATTGTGTAAGTGAATTCGGCAAAGGAAACAATCAGTTTCTTGCACAAAAACGACTTTGCGCAATACAAAAAGTCGATTTTGGGAAAGAAACATTGTTTCCTTTGCCGAATTCACTAACACAATTAGGCTACAGGATAGCAAACCTATCCGGATCGATGCGATATTTCACAAGTCACTTGAGGACTGAACTTGTCATCTTTTGTGTGATGCTTATGCTCTGGCAACCTATCTGTATAATACAAAGAATGGCCGAGTATTATTCTAGGTTAGACTAAATATATTCGCAAGTAAAAACACATTTTGTGTGAACCTGGGAAGGAAATGAGTCGTCGGCCCGGATTTGAAACTCTTCGGATGAAACTGAGAACATGACGAGTTACACGAACTCGTCAAAATGCTACATTCCACGTAATCTTGTGGACTTCAATCTTAGCGATGAAATTCTCAAAACTTTAACAATACTCCAAAAGTTTGTACCAAGAAACATTGAGCAGGATTCTCTGATAAGCTTAGCAAGGAGGGCCGCTTACAGAAACAATAAACGAACAATTCTCACTCCAGATGGAGGGATTCACCAAATCTAGAAAAAGATAAATATAATGTAGGTAACCCAGCAGGCAAACAACAACCAAAAGCAAACGAGGCCGAGAGAATACGAGAAAAAAAATCAGTTTTTCCAGTCGACTTCCGTAGGCGGCATTCACAAAAAGTATCGCAGGGTCCGATTAACACAGTATCCTTGAAGATGTCGCTCGCAAAAAGGGGCATAAGGGGACAAAAGGCCCTGAAACATTTCTCATTGAGGCGAAGGGCGGCGAGGGTCGTGGGGTGCTCCCCCTCCCCTCCGACTACCCGCGCGACACCCGCCACGTAGCAGTCTCCAGCCACGGTGTCCATAATTTATGCTTTCGAGCGGACCACGAAAAATAAATGAGCACCAGTAACAAGAGGAAATGGAAAAGTAACTTACATCTTTGTGAAGAACTGTTTATGTGGCCATGTTTTTTGTATCAGACAACTAATTTTAGCATTTTATGGTTGACGCCCCTTTCGCAGATATTTTCTGAGGGAGTCCTCGTCGGAGTGAATTTTCTCTTACTTAGGTAGGTGTGAACGAATGTCAATCTGCTGAATAAAATTGAATTTGAAATATCATCATACCTATATTCCATCACTTTAGGGACCTAGGTCTATCTTGTGGTATATTTACTTAATGAGCCCTTTGTGTGTCGGCAAAAGAAGTAGAGGTAAATAGTAGTAGTACTGTATTTAAGTAGTAGTAGTAGTATTAGTATATTGAAAAAGTAGTTTGGTTTTACTTTACCTTGATCGCGTGTCATTTCATCATATAATGTACTTAGTATCACTTAATTTTTAACCGACTTCGCAAAAAAGAGGAGGTTTTCAATTCGACTGTATTTTTAACCGACTTTCCAAAAAAGAGGAGGTTATCAATTCGACTGTATTTTTTTTTTTTTATGTTTGTTACCTCAGAACTTTTTACTGAGTGGACGGATTTTGATGATTCTTTTTTTATTTGAAAGCTGGTGCTTGTCATGTGGTCCCATTTAAATTTCATCAAGATCTGATGAAGAACTTTGGAGATATACATCGGAACTCTTCAATAAATGACTGCAAATCACCCAGGATAGCTGCAATCGCATGTCTGTTTATTGATTTTACCATTACATAACATAACATCACACTAGTACGCTCTAAAGAGGGTACGCAGGTGAGAACAGTTAACCCTACCAGGGTTAACTGTTATCACCTGCGTCTCATTCCACCGGTTTTGTTTAAGTTTCATGATATTGGGATAATCAATTCTGGCTTCACTTTGGACATTATAGGTACCTTACCTATAGAACTGGTCCATTATGTACCACAACTAAAAAGTGAAAAATAAAAAAAACTTGTTACAAAAAATACAACCGACTTCCAAATAAAAAACACTACAAAGAGAAAAATAAATTCAATTTCGGAAGTCGGTGTCAAAAAACGAAGAAACGAAAACAGGAACACCGACTTTCGAAATTCAAGTTATTTTTCACTTTGTAGTGTTTTTTTTTTTGGAAGTCGGTTGTAATTTTTGTTATAACTATTTGAGACTTTTAAGTAATGCGAGCTGCCATAATCGTTTAGAAACCTAATTTTAATCTTAGAGCTACTTCTTCTCCAGTTCTACAAGCAAATAACTTTTGATTTTCACCAAAATCGAGTCAGACTAATTTAATATTTTATCAACCGACTTTTCAAAAAGGAGGAGGTTCTATGTGCGACTTCATGTTTGTTTTTTTATTTTATTTTATGTATATTCACCGATATCGCCGTCAATTGTGAACCGATAGTGAAAATTCTTTGATAGAATATGTTCCGAAATCGGTCCCATTTTAATTTGGTGAAGATCCGATGAAGAACTTCGGCGATATACAACAGAACTCTTCAATAAATTACGACAATCTCTCGGGATTGCTGCAAGCATGTCTGTTTATTGTTTATACCATTTCATAACATAACATCACGCCAGTACGCTCTTAAGGGGTACGCAGATTTGTACAGTGCACCTTGGTACACTCTCATTTCACCGGCTATGTTCAAGTTTCATGGTATTCAGGTAATCTATTCTGGCATAATAAATACCTTACTAAAGGCAAGTTGCCTATTACGTACAACTAAAAGTGAAAAATAAAAAAACTTTTTTACAAAAAAATACTACTGACTTCCAACTAAAAACACTACAAAATTTATTTTTCGAAGTCGGTTTCCTTAAGGAAAAAAATTGGTACCTACCAAAGACACCGACTTCTTTTTTTTTTTTATAGTGTTTTTAGTTGGAAGTCGTTAACTAGTATTTTTTTTGTAAAAAAGTTTATTTATTCAATCTTTGCAGCAAAGCGAGTTCCGTGTCTATAGCTCTCGCTGGAACGCCCATACCGATCTGTTCCAACTTCCGGTACCTGGGGTCGCTTGACCAGGGGGATGGCGACGTAGACCGAGATGTAACGCACCTAATCAACTCAGGATGGATGAAATGGCGACAAGTCACTGGAACAACTTGCGAGCTATGGATGCACCTCAAGTTAAAGGGGAAAATCTACATGTCCGTGGTTAGACATTTCTTGACCTGGCAAGAGAGGGCTCAGCAAATGATTTTATGGGTCCAAAACCATGCGTAGGCATTTCGACGTGTCTCGTCAAAACCACATTTACAGAATTTGCAGATCACAGACAACGAACACATTGGCTGTCTAATACCGGTCTACAACACTCCAAGAAATTCCTAGGCTCTACGTTCAAAGCCCGGGAATGCATTTGGAATGTGAGCAGGGGGGCAAATCCGCTACCTGCTTAGGGCCCTTACTGGGCACTTTGGAACCAACGACATGCTCATGAAGATGGGTCTAACCGCGACACCCATGTGCAGGTTGTGTGGGGAACATACGGAACGCATGGAGCACCTTCTGTGCACATGCGATGCACTGGCTGGTAAGCGAATGAGTCTCTTAGGGGTTGGATATCCAAAACCAGAAGACTATAGGCACATATCTCCTAGTTTCGTTGTAAAACTCATGAAAAGAGTTTTTAACGAGATTGGGGAGGAGTAAGTTATCTAGGGGAACACAATAGATCCCAATGGGTCGAAGTGTCCGAGTTATTTCTCGGCCCCTTCTCAAGATAAGATAAGATAGACCTGTCATACTATATGGATCAGAATGTTGGGCTGTGAAAAAGATGGATGAAAAGAGATTGCATGTAGCACAGATGAGAATGTTGAAATGGATGTACGGAGTGACGAGAATGGATAAAGTAAGAAATGAGTATATAAGAGGAAGTTTGAACGTGGCGCCAGTGACAGAAAACTTAAAAGGAAACCGTTTGCTCTGGTATGGTCATGTGTTGAGGAGGGATGAAACGCATGTTACTAAAAGAGTTATGAATATAAATTTGGATAGATGGGGAGTGGGAGGAAGGCCAAAGAAAAGACGGATGGACTATTTGAGGAGTGATATGAAAGAAAAGGGAGTCAGTGATGGCGAGACGGGGGACAGGACGGTATGGAAGAAGAAAACATGTTGCGCCGACCCCAAGTGACATGAGACAAGGGCAGGAAGATGATGATCAAATCTTTGTAAGTTTCGAATTTGGTCATAATGTCCCATCTCAATGGATACCTTGTTTCGTTATTATTAATCGAATCTGGGATTAGGGATGGATAGAAATGAAACTTCAAAAATTAAGGACACGTTTTTTTTATTAAAAAATAAGAAAAATTTATAGGATGACATAATTAGGATGACATAATTAATATTAGTTCCTTACGTAAAGTTAAGGCACAAAAAGCTTGTGTTACGTACAAAATAACAGCTTTTTACAATCACAATCACACAATCGTTACTTACATTACTATGTCTTAAATATTAATTTGTATTTGTCCATTTTTCCAACATGACAATATTATGAATATTAAAGTAACGATAAGCCATTATTCCCCAAAGGGGTAGGCAGGCGTGTATCCCGCATTGCGTCAGATAAGTTATAATATAACTTAAAAGTTACAATGCCCTTATTCAACAGGGATGTTGACCAGAAATATGTTTTTGTTCGTCAGGTAGAATAAAAAAAATTGAACAAGTATTTTTTCTTTTGACACGTAAACAAAAAATTACGACGAAACAGTGCGTAGAAATTTTGTGTGACGTCACGTTATGTTAATCTTTTTATTCAGAAGTGACGTCACAAGCCCCCACTCCTGAACTTTGATTGCTTTATCTGTGTCAATATGTAAGCAAAAAAACACGTGTTCAATATATTTTGATTATCATTGACACACCAAATAGAATTATTTATTTTTTTACCCAGGAATAATTCCTAATACAAAAGCTATTTAAGTATCTTATTATTCGAAAACCCGTTTTGTGGTTTGGTTTATTAACAGTTTCTTAGTTTAGCCCAGAGAAGGTGATATTCCTGGATTTTGAACATGATTTATACTATACACTTGGAACTTTGCTCTTTGAACATTATTCAAAAGAGACGAACATCAGTTCTATAGCTCTATCTAAAAGTAACCACTTCTTCAGAACCACAACTGGTAATGTGTAACTTATCGCAAAAACGTTTTGCGAACACTTTTATTATGTGTACAGCTAAAGAGTGGAATTCCCTGCCGGAGTCTGTTTCTCGATAGCTACAATCTAGGGGTCTTTAAGTCAAGAGTGAATAGGTTACTTCTAGGCAAGCGTGCTTCACCGTCGACCACATCATCGCTTGCCATCAGCTGAGATAGTGGTCAAGCGCGAGCCTAAAGACTATAAATATAGAAGTTCACGTGTGATCAAGACTGTCACGCACATATATTTAAACCGACACTCTAATTTTATCATAAATTTATGGAATTTAGTCGGAGGTAAGGTACGAATTAATCATTATGATTTTCATTTGCATACTACCTGAACAAAATCAAACGTAGCTGCCGTCTATAAGTAGTTTACATATTTTCAGCTCATTTTATTTTCTATGTAATCTTGATTCCATATTTTTGTTGATATTTAATGCAGCCGAGTTTTCTTACTTGTTTGTGCAAATCCTCGTACATTACTCACAGCGGCTTTCTCTGAAGTTGACTGCGAACCATTGCGCAAGAAACAGTTTGTCATGTCGAGTATACTGCATAGAGTAAGCGAGATAGGACGATGCGCCAAAGGTAAACGAGTGAAAGAGACAGTTATACAATGCTATCTTCTACTTCAACAATGACACAAAAATAGCAACTGCGCAGGATCTTGCAACCAACTTCCGAGACACAAAGATCCGCTGTGACTACTATATGCTTATGTATTACGGAGTAATAAACCTAAGACTTTGAACCAGAATGGCGATTGTTGCGTCACTTTTAAAAGACTATTTTAAATTTGACGCAACAATTAAATTATTCCATTAAATTTACTTATAACGAAGCTCCGTGACAGCTCTCTTTAAGAACCTGCTTAGTTGCGTAAACTCCTGTTCTAAGACCCCATTGAACCAAAGTTTATTGTCCGCATCTTTTAAGTCTATGGAATTCAATGGTATGTAAGTATACGGAGCGAAAGCTATGCTATTTCTTATACTCAATTTTCCATCAACATCAGGCATCAATGACATGAGTTTTCCCACAAGTTGTGGATGTAATTTGTTGAAAACGAAGCCTATGTTTCTAGCGCTTAAAACTTCTTCGGCGTACACACAATTGATGAGGTCTGAAGTGTACGCTTCTAGAACTTGCATTTGATTTTGGAATGTGCTGCTGTCTGCCAGGATTGTCTTTGATTTTTGCATCGTTATAAATGTTCTTTTGTACCTGGAAATAAGAGTGTTGTTATTAGTTAGTAATCCTTTTTAGGGTTCCGTAGCCAAATGGCTAAAAACGGAACCCTTATAGATTCGTCATGTCAGTCTGTCTGTCTGTCTGTCTGTCCGTCCGTATGTCACAGCCACTTTTTTCCGAAACTATAAGAACTATGCTGTTGAAACTTGGTAAGTAGATGTATTCTGTCAACCGCATTAAGATTTTCACACAAAAATAAAAATGAAACAATAAATTTTGGGGGTTCCCATACTTGAAACTAAAACTAAAAATATATTTTTTCATCAAACCCATACGTGTGGGGTATCTATGGATAGGTCTTCAAAAATGATATATAGGTTTCTAATATCATTTTTTTCTAAACTGAATAGTTTGCGCGAGAGACTCTTCCAAAGTGGTAAAATGTGTGTGTCCCCCCCCCTGTAACTTCTAAAATAAGAGAATGATAAAACTGAAAAAAATATATGATGTACATTACTATGTAAACTGCCAGCGAAAATTGGTTTGAACGAGATCTAGTCAGTAGTTTTTTTTTAATACGTCATAAATCGTAAACCGCAATTTACCAAGTACGGAACCCTTCGTGCGCGAGTCCGACTCTCACTTGGCCGGTTTTTTTTATAATGCCGATATAATGTCGAAAGCGAACGCTTTCTGATTTTGAGATAAAAAAAAACCATTGAAATTACAATAAAATTATCACCTAATTTCTGTTTTAGGTCTGTTGAGGGGCAGACAACATGATCTTCTCTTCGCGTCGCTGGATTGGAGGATTTTAAAAATTTGTTTGTACTAATATTTTACAATTTCTTCCGAAAACGACTGCAGAGAGGTCACTTTTGCTACATGTTATGTGGTACACAGGGCAGGATGGGAGATGGAGCATAGATTTTGATATAGCTGCTCTTTTACGATTTGCAATTAAACTGTGGCGCCATCTACACAGCCACATTCGAACTACGTCAAGAAAATCCTCCAAACGTAATCAAAGTTATCAGCGCGAGTAGCATCTATACTTATAATAATATTATAAAGAGGAAAGATTAATATTTTTGTATTTTTCTATGTAACGAATAAACTTAAGAACTACTGGACCCATTTCAAAAATTCTCTCACCGTTGAGAAGCTACACTATCTCCGGGTGACATAGGCTACTTTTTATACCTGTATTCCCACGGGAACGGGAACTACGCGGGTGAAACCGCGAGGCGTCTGCAAGTATTATAAAATAATATAGCAGCCAACGACAATAATCATCGGGTAATTACCCACCAGATTCAAGACCCGTCTGGTCGGTGAATTCTCATTTCTCTGATCATTATGCAGTTCCGCATATCTCTAAAACATCTTATCACTTCAGTTTGGAGATGGATCAAAATAAGATCGGAAATAAGAAATTGTGTACTGATTTAGTAGCACTCGCTTTGATACGGCATTTCTCCATCCAAGTATTAATCCTATCAAGGTGTACTTGTAGTTTTTGTAAGGCTTTATTCGGGTCTTGATCGCTAAGGGCTGCGGTGTAGTCTGCGAAAGTCGCAGAGAGAACACTGACTTTATTTGGTAGGTCATCTGTGTATAACAAATACAATACGGAGCCCAATACTCGTACCGAGCCTTGTGGCTCTCCTGCTTTGATGTCATAGCAGGACGAGTATGAATCGTTACTCTAAAAATTCTGTCATTTAAGTGAAAGGTAACTCAGCTTAAACAAAAAGTCCTTTTTTTTTTTAATAACGTTGCCCCACTAGTAATTTCTGCCTGTATCGTGAGTGCGTTTACAAACGTATAAACTCACATACACAACACCCAGAACCGGAATAACTATCTGTAGGTCATACAAATATTTGTTCCGTGCGGGAATCGAACCCGCGACACGCAGCGCAGCAGTCAATCGCTCAACCACTGCTCCAACCGTGCTATTGGACATCTAAGACCACTGCAGAGCAATATTCCTCTTTCTCCAGTGCATTTCTTATCCTGGTGACAACTTTATGGACTTGCTCTGTCATGGAATGTGAACTGGTGTTCTGGGTTAACCCAGGTATTGTTTTCTAGTTTGAAAGAGTGCTGTGCTGACATAGGTACTATTTTGCTTGTCTTGACAACTGTCCAAAGCCCCTTTTTATACTTGACCAAGATAGGCAGGTTTTCTAGTTTAATTTTGAAAGTTTCAGCTTCAATATTCATAAAGAAGAGTTTTAGTTCTGTGGCAATTTTATTTAGCGCCTTTTTGTCCGTGGGATGCTGACTGATGTGCCATACCCTCTAAGTCTCCTCTTTTCTACTGGTATTAAGCTATTTACTGCTGGTATTAAGCTTCGCCTCCGGTGTACACTTCCATGTTACCTGTTGTATTAGGTTAGTTATGTATGTAGTGGCAGATTCAATATCATCACACGTTTTTAGTGGCACTCTTAAATTGAGCTTGGACGTATTCTCTGAAAGCATCCCAGTCTGTTTGTTTATTATATAAGCTTTACGTTTTTGATCTTGTTATTATAGTAGTGCTTATCGTTCCTATTACAGGTGAGTGATCAGAACTACTAGCTTTCTACCTTCAGGTATAATTTCGAGAGGTCCTTAAATATAAAGAAATCTAAGACATCTGGCAATATATTTGAATCTGTAGGCCAGAATGTTGGATGTCCTGTGCTTATTTGCAGCTTGTATTTATCTAAGCTCAATTTTAGTTCCCTACCTCTAGTGAAAGTCAGATGTGACACCCAATGTCCGTTTTTTTGCGTTCTAGTCACCTCCAGCCAGGAACCTCTGACCAAGTGTCTTGAAATATTGTGTAAAGACTTGTTCTTTCAGAGCTCTCTTTATCTTGATGGGCAATATACGGCTGACAAGGTTATTGATTCTATGGTGCGCATAAACTGAAGTTGCTTGTATTTCAGGGATTTTGTTTTCTTGAATAATATTCTCTCAGGGATTTGTGGGTTTTGAAACCATTTCAGCATCTTAGAAATATAGATGATTAGGGGTCAGCCAGCTCGCTAATATGTATCCTCCGACTGCACAGCTTTTTTTTCCTTATTTACAGCTTTTTAGTTTGTTTATTAAGCAGTCGGGTTTTTGTTTTTTTTTATCACTGGGGGCTGCCTGAGTTGAACTCAGAGAAGGATTCTCCAGCTTCGCTGGTGGTATATCTTTAAATATTGCTTCCATGATTTCTCTTTACAACTTCTAACTGCAGATATTTTAGAAACAATTTTAGAGCGGGGCTTGCTGTAGCTTCTTCCGGCCAGTCACCTGGCCAGGTGTATGGTTATACCGCCATTGCTCGGTCGTCAGAACCTCGTCTATTATCTGGCAGGGAGCACCACAGAGTATCTATCTGTCGCCCAAGGCGCGTGCAGGTGAGGTTGACAATTGGATCGGCAAAAATGTTAAGTCCGTTCTCCCCTTACTCCCATACTACCAGAATAATCTTTTGTAATAGTTTTTAGAGATAAAACTTACAGTATTAAAAGCGTGGCGACGCTGTCAAGTAAGGCGGCAGAGGGCGCCATGAGCGACAGCGCCAGCGCCAGTGTGGGCGCCAGCGCGCCCGCAGCCACCGCACCGCGCGCTTCTGCCCGCGCGCGGCACACCCCACTGTGAACCGCGCTGTGTAGGGCTAGCATGTCTTCTGTGTAACATATAATTATGATTATTTTAAGCCGAATTTACATTACGAAATTAGTGGCAAACAAGTAAAATTTAAATAACCCCGACACATTTTTAGGGTTCCGTACCCAAAGGGTAAAAACGGGACCCTATTACTGAGACTCCGCGGTCCGTCTGTCTGTCTGTCTGTCTGTCTGTCTGTCTGTCTGTCACCAGGCTATATTTCATGAACCGTGACAGCTAGACAGTTGAAATTTTCACAGGTGATGGATATCTGTTGCCGCTACAACAACAAATACTAAAAACAAAATAAAATAAATATTTAAGGGGGGCTCCCATACAACAAACGTGATTTTTTTGCCGTTTTTTACGAAAATGGTACGGAACCCTTCGTGCGCGAGTCCGACTCGCACTTGGCCGGTTTTTTATTATTTATTTCCTTGTATGTAATTTATCCGTTTAGTCTACATTTAACAGATTCTACTTTTGACATCATAGCCAACTTTTGATAGATTCACATACGACAGATTCTACTTAAGACCGTAGACAGAGAAAACTATAGACGACTAGATAGCTAGCATCAAGAAAGAGAACAGTTTATGCATACGTCATGTAAATAAATGAGATAGCATGAAATGATTTTTTGTTTCATGTCGCGTGCCGGTTTTTCAAGGTCAGCACAGTACTGTGCTGACCTTGAAAAATAATACTTTCGACGCTTCGTGTCTAAAATATAAAATTAAACCAGACTACGCACGGAAATACACGTTAAATTAGTTCTGAACTACGAATAACTATTTTCATATCAGAAAATTCACTGAAAAAATGGGTCTTTGTAGTGTGTTAAGGTGTAAAAGTGACAGTGAACATAAGCATCCCGATTTGTCTTTTTACTCGTCAGTACAGTATTTTGGATTATTTAGTAGCTTAAAAATTGATTGTTTGTATTTAATCACAATAAACAAACCCACTAAGAATAGAACTTTGTTTTATGCATAAAAGTTGAATTCAATTAGTCATAACCTAAATAGATTACTATTTGGTGTTGCCTGCGTTTGAAATTATTTATCCTCAAACCATATAATTTTATGTCATAAAAAGGAACATAATATTGTTTTACTTGTACCTAAGTGTGAATTCAATTATATACATAAACAAAAAAATAAATGTATTGTATACAAAATATTTAATTGATAACGTATAGTTAACGATCTAACATTATAAAACTCCTTTATAATCTCTGGAATTGTCTGTATTCATATTTTTATCTAATCACATTCTTTGTTACATCTTGACACTACTGTAGTTATATATTATTTTGTATTGTAATTTCTTGATATTTAAAAATAAATGTTTATAGATATTTTTTTATTTTTTTTATAACCTATAGGCTCGCGCTTGACCACAATCTCACCTGATGGTAAGCGATGATGTGGTCGACGGTGAAACACGCTTGCCTAGAAATAACCTATTCACTCTTGACTTAAAGACCCCTAGATTGTAGATAGTATTGAACTATAATATAGTAATTATGACATGACTAGCTTCTGCCAGCGGCTTCGCCCGCGTGAAGTAAACTGGTCCCAAGGGAACATTACACCGGGATGAAAAGTACCCTATTTACTATTCCTGACTAATATATCACTGTGCCAAATTAAATCCAGATCCATCCAACCGTTTGAGCGTGAAGAAGTATCAAATATACACACACACACTCACAAACTTTCGCTTTTATAATAATAGTGTGATATCTTGCCAAAATCTGAGATTCAAACCGATACCGGTCCGATTTTCATCAAACATAGCTAAGAACACTCGATAAAGTCACCTTTCAACGAAAACAATACGAAATCAAACTCGGTTCATCCGTTTAGGAGTGATGATGCCACAGACAGATACACACATACACTAACACACAGGTACACACGTCAAAGTTATAACACCCTTCTTTTTCCTTAACGACACTAGTTTTGTCAAAAATTTAACGTGTAAACATCAAAGTTTTAAAATGCATGAAATAATTACATAAAATTGATTTAGTTTTGTGCTACGCGCATTTTTTGCTAAAACTAATGTGATGCAACTAATTTCAAACGCGTAAACATGACAAACGATTACGAAAGTAGTTTCACGAAAGCGCTTGAGCAGAGTGGACGTGCTTGTGCGAGCGAAACTTTACTCAATAAAGTATTAAAAAGAGCTTCACTCATTCGGAAATAGCTTTCAGGATCTTTATCTGCTAAATCAGATATTAACTGCGTTGCACCTAGATGTTTTCTTGATATCCACTCTCGAATCCACCATCGTCTTTTCTTTCGAGACAGTCTTTTCTTTATTTTGTACGAAACCATATGTAAACACATTAGATATGCATTGCAAAACAAGCTTCGATGACGATGGTGCCATGGTTACTGTGATATTCAGATATTCAGCAGGTTTCACGACACTATTTTTTACCGACTTAAAAGAAGGAGGTAATCAATTCGACATGTATGTATGTAATATTGTTGGCACTGCACAATATTCACATATGTTACTCTATGTGGGCTTCTAAAGACGTGTGCCAAATTTCATGAGAGTATGTATGTTTGTTTGTATGTATGTATGTTTGTCCACGCATTTCTCCGAAACTACTAATCGGATCGTGATCATTCTTTTTGTGTTGGATTGAGTATCTCTCAACTTAGGGAATAGTGCAAGCACTGCGAGCTTCATCAAAATCGGTCTAGCAGTTTTCAAGATATGGAGCACACAACCGAACTCCGTAGCGACAAACAGCACGAAAAACGTAAATTGTAGATGCATGCCTCTAATTTCGTTGAATGTTGGATTGAGTATCTCTCAACTTAGGGAATAGTGCAAGCACTGCGAGCTTCATCAAAATCGGTCTAGCAGTTTTCAAGATATGGAGCACACAACCGAACTCCGTAGCGACAAACAGCACGAAAAACGTAAATTGTAGATGCATGCCTCTAATTTCGTAATGTAAATTCGGCTTTATTGTTGATATTTCATACTTGACAAGCGGCAGTCATTGGCGGCACGCACCGACTATTCAGCGTATATATTTCAATTTATAATTCAAGATAAGACTTGGTGTCTGTACGTCATGTCCTAGGCGACCACTGAAAATCAGCGCTATGCTCTGCTGGGTCCCTCACGGCGACCACGGCACTGTATTAAGTATGTTATTGTTAAGTGGAAGCCTTCTTGCCACAATTACGTCATGCATCTTCTATTTCACTATCTATTTCTATTTATCTTATGGAAATTTAATGTAGGTGGTATTTACCTGTATATCATCATCTGCCTAGCCTTTTCCCAACTATGTTGGGGTCGGCTTCCAGTCTAACCGGATTCAGCTGAGTACCAGTGTTTTACATGGAGCGACTGCCAATCTGACCTCCACAACCCAGTAACTGGGTAACACGGTACCCCTTGGCTAGACTGGTGTCAGATCTCAAGCGTCTAACTATTCGTAACGACTGTCAAAGATCTTAAAATGACAGCCGGGACCAACGGCTTAACGTGCTTTCCGAGGCACGGAGGAAACTCGGTATGTTGTTGAAATGGTCACCCATCCACGGACCGACCACTCGTCAAGCGTTGCTTAACCTTAAAGATCGTCCCGTGCGGCTGTTATTATTTAGCCACGAGCTCCTCTGGTATTTACCTGAATATACCACCTACATTAAATTTACATTTTTGAGTTATTCAAGTGGGCGTGGATGGGCAAACCCGAAACTATGAGGAATAGCGCAAAAACACTCAAAAGAGCCACGATGCCGATTTTAATGAAAATTAAATCTTAATCAATGGAGTTTTTGAAAAATTAATATTCCTAGCCAATAAAAATCGAACCCGATTTTTATTTTGTTTTATTGAAAGCATGGTTTTATTTTTTCGTCTTTAGTAACATAAATTATGTACTACTAATACTATTGTTACCCACGTATATTAAATATGTATATCGTTTTGTGACAACTAAACCCTTTTTCTTTCTTTCCTTTTCTTTCATTCTATTTCTTTGTTTCTTATTCTTTCTTTTCCTTTATTTCTTCAATCCATCATCACAAATTAAAGTGCCGACTTTTTAATATAAGTGCAATAGAATTTGAACTTTGTCTTAATATATAGTTTTTTGATCAGTAATTTGATATTTATCTCGAATTCTGAATTGAAATAAAGGCTTCGCTGCTTAACAATGGATTTCTATCAACACACAGCTAACTCCAAAATCTAATGTTATATCATCCTTTTAAACAGAAATTCAATGTAGGGTAGTTGCGTCTTTAACTAGTCCTTTTAATCGATCGGCAGTGCTAATAGAAATGCTGCACGGTGCCTCCTCATACCTTGGCTAGTTGAGATAAGTTTTTTGAAAACAAATAACTAAACTAAGGCATCAAGGCTGAATAGTCGACCAACAAGGTCTCCTTAGTTTTTTTTTTTGCCTAAACATATATTATAATGCAAGCATGACAATGTTATCACTAGAGACAGGATTATATACATATGAACTTGCATATTTACCCCATTATCTGCAACAATTGCATATTATATCTAATATCTAGTGATGATGCATATTTTTGCTATATTTATTATATTTTTCGGTAGGTTACCCTATTGATAAGTGTAATAATAAACTCTACAACGAAAATTTCGCACATATACACTAACAATTTTCACATATAAAAATATTTTGATTGCTTGCAGACTACATTTAGAATACCTACCTACCTGATTGTTTACATTTACAAAAACGTTAAATATTTTTTCGGTTTAGTGCATTATTATCGTCTACAAAGTTGTTACATTTTAGTATTGCTAATTTATGATTGAATAATTATTTATTGTATGCTGATATAGAAATAAAAAAAATTATAACCTACTACACTTTTTCCTTTTTTTCATTTAAGGCGGTACCCCGAGCAAAACGCCGCGCAAGCCGTTTTTTGTGCTGTTTTTAGGAGCTATCTACTCGTTATTTAAAAAGAAATATCAATTAATAAAAATACACTAAATTTCTACATAATATTGATTCTAAAATGGTAGGTTTAGTTTTTTTTTAAATGGTGTATATATTTCACTAATCTCCTTCCAAAAAAACATAAAAATGAGAAATAATTATTGATATTATGCATCTCCTCGTAAAGTGTTCATTAGTTATTTTTTGTACTAACACTAATTGATAGACAATTTAATAACGAACATTTTTGTAGATTTTTTTTTTTCAAAAGACCAAAATTCGATTTCATAAAGATTTTATTCTAAAATCTGGGCGTATTCACTACTGTAATTCATGCGCCACCAGTGCCGCTAGACCAATAGGAACGCTCATATCTCATGCCGCTTTTTTGGTCACGGTACCGTCTTAAGTTAAACAAATGTTGAATATTTTACAAATTTTCATGCATATCTAACGCATTTTTGATGCATATTTCAAGCTTTTTATGTTGCATATAATCCGGTCCTTAATTATTACGCAAAATTTCGTCTGGTAGCTTCTACATACCTGGATCAACTTGCAGTTGTTTGTTGCACATATCACTGATGGCCGTTGCGACCTTTGGCAGGACGAGGGAGTAACTTTCTGTCGATGAAGCCGTGCCCATGAAATGTAGGTGAGTCCTGGTGCTGGAGTATACCTGATCGTATCAGAAAGTTTCATGTTAGATGTACGGCGATTGTGCCAAACAGACCACTTTAAACCTTATTGTTAAGACACGAAGAGCGAAAACTGGCCGTTAGTAGACCAATACAAATACAAAATTTCTGGACTCATTTTAATATCATAGTTGATGAGAATGCAAACAATCAAATTAGTTGCACGATGAAGTTAACGATATTTATTCTGTATAAAAGTAATAAACGTTTAGCGCCATCTAGGTGCAGCCAATGAAGTTACTTGCCGAAAACTTCGTTAGAACTGTTGTTGTTATTGAGTTGTATCAAAATATACTAGCGACATCTAGGCTATAGTATGTTAACTAAATGTTGTAATGAGGGTGTGTTAAAATAAAATTCACTCTGCACTGATTAACCGACGTATGTGTACTTTAAAAATTTCGCAACATAGCGTTCACTGTTTTTGCTTTTACAACAAATTTACTTTGGCGCTCTTTAGTGGCCCCGAAAACATCTCCATTGAACTAAAAGTGTATTTGACCAAGAGTTTCTGAAAGCAGAATTACCGCAAAATTAATGTGACAAATTGTCAAGCACGCGTTATCTGCTGTGATTGGTTGAATGTATTTTCATCAGCCATTCACAGCATTTGTCTCATTCATTTTGTTTCCAGAAACTCTGCATGAAACTATCTCACTGCGACATGGTCAAATAGACCTTATCGTTTAATTATATTAAAGTGACAATCAACCAGGTGATAAACAATTAATTTCCAGGAATGTATGTCAGTTAAAACTATACTTACAAGGTTAGAGTACATGTTGTTGAGACTCTTCAGTATGGCACACTGTTCTAAGGGCTGTGCTCGGTGGTATATCTTCGCGAGTGGCTCCACCACACACATCACGTGGTCTGGACTGTCTATGCTCACCCATTGGACTAGGTCCAAGATCTGGAAGAAAATAATAATTCGAACTAAAGTGAGAAACAAGATAACAAAAAAAACCGGCCAAGTGCGAGTCAGACTCGCGCACGAAGGGTTCCGTACCATTATCGCTACCGTACTATTAACGGCAAAATAATCACGTTTGTTGTTTGGAAGGCCCCCTTAAATATTTATTTTATTCTGTTTTTAGTATTTGTTGTTATAGCGGCAGCAGAAATACATCATCTGTGAAAATTTCAACTGTCTAGCTATTACGGTTCATGAGATACAGCCTGGTGACAGACAGACAGACAGACAGACAGACAGACGGACCGCGGAGTCTCAGTAATAGGGTCCCGTTTTTACCCTTTGGGTACGGAACCCTAAAAAGTGATTGATCAGACTTGAAAACATGATTCTTTGTTTATGGAGATATTTTGGTTTTTTTGTATCCAAATGAAAGGTTTAGGCTTAGAACCATTTCATCCGTTTAAATCATGTAAATCGGTCCACGCGTTTATGAGATATCAAGTAATTACTGAATGCCAAGTGAAACGGTCAAGGACGCCCCTTACCGCGATACGTTTGTTTTGATCGTGTTAGCGACACTGTCTTTACATTTTTTTCGTATCGTTTTGAAATATTGGTACAGGTGTGAACGACTTTTATTTTTTTGTTATCTGGTTCTCCCGTCAGCTATAGATTGGGCCCAATCCACAACCCACTGGGTCCCTACAGTACGACATTGTAGAAGGCCCAGACAAAGATGGAAGGATGATGCTGAACGCATTTAACAAAGAATGGTCCATGGCATCCGGATCTGCCAAGGACCTCTTCCCTTACTTGGGAAAATGGTAGGCAGGTGGCCATCTGTCGAAATTTATTTGCTTTCGGTACATCCTATGGGTATTAACCACACATATAAAAAGACATCATAGACTGAACCATATCCACCAAAATCAATCCATAAGAGTTACAACCACCGCCAAGCCCCGCTGGCACCGATTGGCGCCATCCCGAAAACATTGCTGTTTTATACTCAAAGGACAGCATATTAGGTCTACATTCGTTTGTAAAGTTTCCTGATTCGATAGGTCCGTCTTACCTCAGCAAAGAAATCCATCTCATTCCACAAGGGCAGGTATTGCGCTAGGAACCTGGTGATGACAGGTATGCCTTGCATCAGCGTGTTCTGCAGTATCCCCAGCCGGCGCAGCAGATCCTGCTTCTCTATATAGCTGTGTGGAGATATGTTCAGGAAACCTGCAAAGAAGTTGACATATTTTTAAATCAGCTTCGGCCACGTGTAAATGTTTTCTAATCACAAGGGAATGTTATGCCAGGGTGAAAGGTTGCCTATTTGCTAGTCTAGACTATAATCTATCTCTGTGCGAAATTTTATCCAGATCTGTTCAGCCGTGATTAGTAACCCCGAGTTTCTCACCTCTAAATTATCACAGAATTAATGTGACAAATTGTCAAGCACGCGTTATCTGCTGTGATTGGTTAAATGAATTTTCAACAGCCAATCACAGCAGATAACGCGTGCTTGACAATTTGTCACATTAATCCTGCGATAATTTGAAGGTTAAGAAATTCGGCCTAACAATCATACATCCATCCAAACTTTAACATTTATATAATATTAGTAAGATACATTTTTTCTGGTTTTATGTCATAGTAAAAACAGGGGGGTAACCACAAGCTCTTAGAGTAAGGTTATTTTGAGATCGAGTAAGAGACAGATGTATCTGACTTGTATACATCTGTCACTTACTCGATCTCAAAATAACCTTACTCTAAGAGCTTGTGGTTACCCCCCAGGTCAGTAAAACAGTGTATAGTTCTCACCAAACTTCTGGGCTGCCCTGAAGTTGGCTTTCCGATGGGTCCATATTGGCTCACCTAAAGTTCTTTACCCGAAATTGTTCTTCCTAATGATTTGTAATCCGAATGATCACTCTTCCCAAAATTTTACATCCTAATGTTTTTCAGAAAATTGTAATTAATAATATCATTAATGTAAATATATTTAAACTCCTACTGTTTTTTATCATAACGCTTTTATCCCTAAACATAATTACCATAATATTTTCACTCATATTCAGAAAAAAACATTTACCAAGTGTAATAAAAAATATATGTGGGTAATTGTAATTGTGTCTAAAAAATCAACTGTTTAGAATGATTAAAGGTCGTTTCACTGATTTTTGTCTTAAATGAATGAAATTCAGGTTTGAGTGTCGTCTTGAAAATACTACCACTACAAACACTATGAAAAAAATACTTCCACTTCCGACCAATTTCGAGGTAGCGCTCACCGGCCGCTGCCGCGGCACCGCTCGCTTCGCTCGCTCGGCTCGCGCGTAGTTGGTCACAGTTCTAACCTAACCTAACCTATGGATATCTTTGCAGGTACAAACCGCTATAAATAAAATTAAAGTTATTTGAAAATAAAGTCACGCAAAATTAATGTAAATAATACTGATTATTATGAATAAAAAGAAATCTAAACAAAAAAGATATGACTTTGAATAATAGTGTAAAAGATGGTTATGTTGAGAAAATATAGGAAAACAAATAAAAGTAAAATAAATGTTTATTGCTACTGACATTATGAAGTTGAATGCTTCGGAATTATGAACATGGAGTTAAAAATTTAGGTGAACTTTGGCGCATCCCTTTCAGATGCATAAATCACGGCGCGATGCTGTTTTCGTATGAGATTTACAACTGCGCAACCATTGTAACCAACTTCAGGGCGGACAAGAAGTTTGGCGAGAACTATTAATGCAATGCATGAACAACACAGATGAAAGCGAAGACAGGATTCACAAAAATATGGCGATCCTGGCTTTGGCATCTGTGTGAAGAAGATGGTAGCCTACTCACTCTCGCCTTATGTATTTATGGAGACTTAATTTACAGGGTGGACATTTTCTCACCCTCCAACCAGACGGGTGTATTGTCTGACAGGCTACGCTGGGCCGATGGTTGTTGTGCTTTTGTTTATTGTGTTAAAAAGGCGAACAATTCTGCTTGGATCATGAAGGATGGGTGACGTTAGATGTGGTGGTACAGATTTTGCCACATATTTAAAACGTCATATAGTGTCGAAAAGTTCGGTTTCAGCTTCGGTCGAATTTCGGCAAAAAAACGAGTTTCGGTTTCGGCGGCAAACCTGCCGAAACTACAAACGAAACCAAAACCGCATTCGGGAGTTCTCGAGCTGTGATCGGTTATATTCGGCGCGTTAAATTCCGTCCATGCGAGTATATTTTTAACCCCCGCCGAAAAAAGAGGGGTGTTATAAGTTTGATCTGTGTATCTGTGTGGCTGAGTATCTGTGTGTCTGTCTGTGGCATCATAGCGTCCAAACGGGTGAACCGATTTTGATTTAGTTTTTTTTTTATTAAAAGGTGATTTAATCGAGAGTGTTCTTAGCTATGATTGAATAAAATCGGTTCTGCCGTTCAAAAGTTATGGGCGTTTTACTGTTTGAATCGAGGTGATTTCGCAAGATATCGTGTCATAATAACGTGTTCAATAGATTGCCGATCGAAGCGTATCTACTATGTACTAGATAAGTTAGGTAGCATAAAATAAAAATGTGTGGGGATTTTTTAAATTTTGAAATATTACTTGTTCTTAAATGAGGGGTTGTTATGTTGATTATAAAACCAATAAGTACCTGCCATGTTATCTCTTCACCACCCTTGGTTGACTGGTAGAGAATGCCTAAGCTACTAATATGCTAATGCTTTGTACCTTTTATGCATGAAGTCTAAATAAATAAATAAATAAGTGAAACTGTCGAAGACTGTATATCTATGTGATTTAAAGATAAAAAAAATAAAGACTGATAATAATAACGTTTTCTTTATTTTTCCCTCAAAACATGATCCTTGTTAGGAAGTTTCGGTTTCGGCCGAAACTGAGATTGTTGCTGAAATTCGGTTTCGGTCAGACACTAACGTCATAGCTACTTCTTTCAATACTCACAGCAGCTGATGATGTTATTCATGCGAGAGGAAGGCCTCCTCCTCGTGTTACGCTACTGCTAGCAGGTCCAAGTCGGTTTCATTACACAGCAGAGCTCGTAAGCGAGCAACACGAAATGTGCAGCTTCGGACACTGCACTGGAGGACTGATGGTAGTGTGGTTCAACGGGCTATACTCACAGCTGTTCAGCAGATGATGCAGGTCATGCGACAGGAAGGCCTGCTCAGCATGCGATGCCGACGCTAGCAGAACCACGCCAGTTTCATTGCACAGCAAAGCTCGTAAGCGAGCCGGACGAGATGTGGAGCTTTGGACACTGCACTGGAGGACTGATACTGGGCTGTGGATGGTAAGATAAAACTTTTATTTGACGCTATGAATACAAGTAACAATACAGACAATCCAAATGTGGTCCAACATTTATTTTGCAAAAGCACCTGATTCATATCTTAAACCAGACCTGGGTTTGCATTTTAGAGTCTAGAGATTCAAGGAACCATGATTTTATTTGCACATTAATACATCTTTCGATGAGTTCCGCACTGTAGCTGTAGGATACCGACCCTACTTATCCTACCCTACCTACCTACCCTACTTATCCTACCCTAATAATTATTTACCTTTTTTTCATAATTTCTCTTTACGTAAAAACCGTCTAAAAACTATTAGAAAACTAACAAAAAACCGGCCAAGTGCGAGTCGGACTCGCGCACGAAGGTTTCCGTACCATTATCGCGAAAAACGGCAAAAAAACACGTTTGTTGTATGGGAGCCCCACTTAAATATTAATTTATTCTGTTTGTAGTGTAGTTGTTATAGCGGCAACAGAAATACATCATCTGTGAAAATTTCAACTGTCTAGCTATCACGGTTCATGAGATACAGCCTGGTGACAGACAGACAGACAGACGGAGTCTTAGTAATAGGGTCCCGTTTTTACCCTTTGGGTACGGAACTTTAAAAAAAAGATAAATGAAATCGATGAAGTCGTTCTCAAGCAAAAAGTCGTTCTTAAAAATAAAAATAGGTCTTCATTTTCATTGATGCATTTCATAAAAATCGACAACGCCATAAAAAAAAAAAAAAAAAAAAAACAAAAAATTATTTATTCAATTAGGCCATTAAGCGGCACTTTCGAACTTTCTACAGGCATTACCGGAATCAGCGTACAACGCCATGTTCATTTTTGTCCATATCTTGTTACTGACATTTATCAGAGATGACCCTGTGTTCACAAAACGTATGGGAAAATGGGTTTTCGTAATACTTTTTCTTGGTAAATTTTTCCGATGTTTTAATAGTTATTCTATTATTCCGGGCGGAGTGAAATCCATCGAATTATAGATCATGTCAATTGGTCTAGCCGTTCTCGAGTGAGATGGTCTAACGAACCCGATGTTGTTTTATATAATATAAAGATGTGAGTGAGTATGATAGTCATCAATCACACCCTAACGGCTGAATGGATGAAGATAAAATTTATTGGCCTGGATTAGACGTGGCATATTTAATATTTGAGCAGTACATTCCTGTAGGACAATTGTCTACTTTTGATCATCAGAAGTTTGTCTAATTACTTACTCTGTAAAGTCAAGGAAGTTCTTCTGTGGCTCCTTGTCTGCATACTGCTTTGAGCCGATACTGAAGAACTCCATGTTAGGCACCAATGGGTCTGCTTTCTTATTTCTTCCACTCACCTGTAAAACACAAGATTTTTTTTTATGTTGTTGAAGTCTAAGGCGCAGGCCACATAGAAATGGCGTCGGGCGCGGACATGGTACGGGCAGCTTCTTATTCCATTCTAATTTCAAACAAAATGCGTGGAAATAAAGCGCAATTTGTGATGGATAGATTGCGTAAGGAATTAAGTCTTGGAAAGAAGTGAACATCAAGATAGATAGATAGACAGACATCTGTCAGATATAGACAGAAAGAGCTTTATAAGCTTTTTATTTAAAAAACTAAAAAAACCTCTAACAAATGCCAAATAAAAACACTATCAAGTGAAAATTTACTTCAATTTCGGCAGTCGGTGTTTTTGTTACGAAGTCGGTTGTAATTTTTTGTTTTTTACTTTTTAGTGTGTCAATAGTCCAGAGTTATGCCAGGTACCAGTATAATATGAAAGTTGAACACAACCGGTGAAATTAGATTGTACCAGTGTGAACTGTACACATCTGCATACCCCTTTAGAGCGTAACGGCGTGATGTTATGTTATGAACTGCGAGACTTGCGATAGCAGCAATCCCGAGAGATATATTAAAGAGTTCTGTTGTATTTCTCCGAAGTTTTTCATCACATCTTGATCAATTTTAAATAAGACCACATGAGAAGCAACAGCTTTCAATTAAAGAAGGAACATCAAAATCACTCACCTATTAAACAGTTCTAAGGTTAATACAAATAAAAAACATACCGTTGAATTGTGAACCTCCTCCTTTTTTAAGTCGGTTAAAAAGAGGTTTGATTAACAAGTACCGTAGCAACCTTATTGAAATATGTTAGGAATTAGTGGACGCAAACCCATAATAGTTTGTATTTATTATCTGTATACATATGTTTTAGTAACTGGCTGTATCGAGTCTCCTCTCTTGTCTCTATGGCTCTCTCTATGGTTGACTATAATAATTGCGCACTGTACTTGTTCCTTGATTTTTATCTTACAATAAATAATAACTGTGTGGCACAAACTCTGCCTTTAATTTCATCAAAATACGAATAGGAAACAAAGAAGTAAGTATAAGTTAGTGTAAGTAACAAATAAGTTATTACTATCACAAATTATATACAATCCAGCTCTTCAGCGGGTCTCTGAAGAGCCAACTCAAAAGCATAGATGAAATTGACGGTATAAGACATAGTAAATGAATTATACTTACAGAATTGATAGGATTAATCCATGTAAGATGTTGTTTCTCCCTACGCATTGTGTTCCTGTTTTCCTAAAACAAAAAAATACTATAGAAAATATTTTTGGAAAAAGTGTTTCTTAATGTGTTAATAATTTATTTTTCTTCATACCAATATACATACAAAATGGACTGAGGAGTACCCACACAAAAAGGACCACTGTGTCACAGATAATATAATACTAGCATACAGATGCCTCATCCCATACAAAGAAACCGTGCCGACATAACTAGCGTTTTTCATCTGATTAATCTTGTTATTTTTGTAAGTACATCAATCGCGTTCGATCCCGTTTCACGACAATAGATGGTGTTAGCAACGACTTGCAAGTTAAAGGCTTTACTAGGTTTGTGAATATTGTTTTCTCTTTAAATACAGTGAAGGTTCGTTTTATAGAATTTTTTTGCACGTCTTTACAGTTTTTTTTGCACCAAAATGTGTTACAATGCAAATTTTAACAATCGAATGGAATGCCTCAGAAATTTAAAAATGCGCCATCTATTGGCATCAATTTTAAATGATCCGTTCAAATAATCTTTGAAATGTGAATTAAGAGCCCAATATTCCATAATTTTTTACTGAGGAGAGTTGATTAAACAAGAACATACAATTTTTATGTTCAATTCCAGAAGATGTTAATTTTACACACATTCTATTGAATTGAGTGTACATGTCGCGCCATCTAGTAAGATTTATTTGAACCAAATTTTGTTTCTTAGCAATGTGACCCCGTGACTGTGTAGAAAGAGAAAAAGCAACTTTGCGGACAAAAACTGTCTCTTTTGTAGGTTGTAGCGAAGCAGGTGACACTGCAAGCCTGTCATGTGGCCCAATCGGAATTTTAGACAAATACAATTGCTTTATCTCTTTCAAACTTTTCTTCCTTTTTCACAGCTGGCGAAGGAGAGAAAGCTCATTCCAATCTCTATGTCTACATTCATACCTGGTTTCTTCTGAACCTGGCAAGGAGTTTTTCGTTGATCTTCTTGAAAGCGCTGTGAATGGAGATAGCTGGTATGTCTTCAGGCACACATTCTGGTTTGTAAGACTTGAAAAGCCCTAAGAGGACTTGTAGTTGCCTGAATATGTTCTGTAATATGAAATGGAAGATAATTTAATTGATTGTATGGTCAGAGCTTTTTCTATATAAAAAAAAGTGTGCCCATGCTTGTAAATGTGTACAACTTTTATGGTGTACAGTAATGTATATTCTATTCTATTTGCACTAACACCTAAATAAATACAAGTATACGTAAAGCTTCTTGCAGCTGAAAATACAATGTTTGTTAGTTTCTCCCATGATAAGTATTTTTATAAGAAGTTTAAACCCTGGAGTTGCCCTCTTTCAGCTGGAGCGAGACCTTATAAGGAGTCTGTTTAACCCTCTTACAAATAAACGCAGAATAAAGTTATACCAGGTATAAACCTATGAAAATGTATGGGTATACCTTAGTTATACCTGGTATAACTTTATTCCGCGTTTATTAGTAAGAGGGTAATTGTTTAAAGTGCGGAAAAGGGGTCCATCTATCCTATCCTATCATAAGGTAAGAAACAGACAGAGTTTTTTTTGTATTTATAATATTAATATGCCCTTTGCCTTGCAGTCGGACATTGTGTTATGATACAAGACTTACCTTTCTACCTTCTCTTTTCTTAGCATAGTCAAGCAACTCAATAACTCTCCTTCTTGTAACATTCACAGGCTTTGTCAGTGTGTATACTAGTTTCATAGCGTGTGGTGTCTGAGAACAAAATTCATAAGTTATTTAATGTTTTAGATATAACGGGCACTATGTGCTTTTAATATAACGGATTATATTAAAAGCACATAGTGTAGACTAAAGTTAAATCCATATAGATAATATTGAACTTAATCATTATTCAGAAAAAACTAAATAAATTATGATTTTACAGTAGGTAGGTTTTTATTCTTATACCTAGATATCCAACAGCAGTAAATGAAAGATAAAAGTTGGACTATAGTTTTTGTCAAGGCTTTTGAGGACTAAAATCTAAGGCACTTGTCCACTGCCGACAATCAGCGAGTAGAGCTAGAACCTAGATACAAGTTGGCAAGCAGCGAGAAGCTAGTGTGTTGGTCTCTCGGCGTGAGTTCTGACCGCCAAGCGAGCATTGCCGAGCGAGTATTATCTTTGATAGCTCTTGTCACTGTGACAAACTTGTGGTGAGAGAGTACTCACAGGCAGTGTAAACAGCCAGCGATCAACTATTAATATATGTGACTCTTTTAATAACACGGGATCTGTATCTTTGGTTTGTTTCTTCAGCGAGAAAATAGTCAATAGCTAACAGGAGCTATTACTCAAATACATTAGATTTGTAGTTCTTCAGTCACAAGCACTTAAAGTAACACAGAGAAGAGTTATAATAAAAGTCTATGTTTAATATATAAGATTGTTTTTGATACTAACCAGAGCATCATATGTCAAACAAACATAGAAAACCTCATATCCTATATCCAGGGTTTCCATGTCAATACAGTCACATTCCATTGCAGCTGGAAAAACAAAACAAAGTTTATTGGAAAATTTAAAATCAATCATTCTGGCAGGTTTTGTCATGTGAAAATTACTGCAATTTCCACTTAAATAGGCCTAGGTACTAAAAGGGAAAGGATACATAAATACCCTAAAATGATTCTCAATTTCTAGCCACTTGCTTTACCTGTTAGCCAGTCAAGTAGAAATCCAGTTCGTGAAAAATTTGACTGGTCTTCATAGTTAGAAAGTATCCAACTCAGAGCGTATTCTACGGTTCGGACCTCGACACTGTCTGAGGGCACAAGGCAAGCACCCAAGCTTGTCCATTTTGTTATAGCTGTAAACAAAACACACACACCATTTTAGACGGTCCAGGGTCTGTAGTGTCACGACAAATCAACATTCTATTTACTATACTCACGAATAGATAAATTCAACCAAACTTTGAACAGAGTATGGAAATCATTGTATTGCAAGCCACTTGTATCAACTGCATACGCCAATTCATCGATTTTGTTCTGGAATAAATCTTTGTCGAACCCTTTCTTTAGTGATTTTGTGTAATCAATTATCTCGTCCACATCAGCCATTGTAAATCAATAAATTAATATCTTGTTTTTCAAAACCCAATATATTTTTGCAATCCACTCAATGAAATTCAAATAAAAAAAACGTTGAAGAGTCGACTGTTGATGTTGAATGACAGACGCTTACAAAATGTAAATAGAAAAAAACGTGGGACCGCAATGTGGATATTACTAACATGTATCCAAACATCGTACTGTACCACTCTTATTCTTAAAACATACGATAGAAAAGGATGGCGCATAAAACTGCACGTTGTCGATGTTTATAGATTATAACTATAAGTAAAACATTCATCGCATCGATGGAACGTGACCTTTATTTAACTGGCAACAGTCTAAAAAAAAAATTTAACTAAAGGTGTTTGTTTGGATTTCTTGTAAATTCGGACGATACATGCTACATTGTAGTAAAATTAAATAGGTACTCATTTATATATTTTAAGTTACAATAAAATATACGTACCTATACAATTCCTGCTTTTTTTGACGGGTGCTAGCGTACGGCTTGGAGTATCTCTAATGCTGTTTACGAAGATTGTTTGTTACACAAAATTCTTAATTGAAAAGGCAATGAAATAAATATGTATTTTTTTTTCATAAATTAAAAATTAATCACATTGTTACCCCGCTTAATTAATATAAATAATGTAATTGAAAATGTTATAAACTTGCTAATGAACATTACTATAAACAAAACGTAAAATAATGTCAACTATTTACTTTCTTTGTAAACAAGAACTGAATGCGTCTAGGTCTATGGTACAAACATTGAATGTTGCAATGAAAAAAGCTGCCCCAAAGAGAGGGGAAATTACAGACGTATGTAACATTCTGCTACTGCCAATAAGAAGCGAATAAGAAGCGAATCGTGACACGCACTGAGTTCGTGTCTATGTTAGGCTCAAAGACCGTTCAATAAAAAATATTTGGGGAAAGTTTTTTAGCGATTTGTGGATTTCTAGTACTTAAACTTTAGTTGGTCTAAAAATCTTTTTTGTTTCCTATTAGGAACAAGATCGATTGGTATGAAAAATGCTTCTGTTTTAATTGCCTATTTTCTTACTGAATGTATATTAGTTTTCAAAATCTGTAAATGAAATTGAAATTAGAACCGAACCGCAGCTCTTTAAATCCTTCGAAGATGGTCCATCTAGCTCGAAAATTGTCAATTTTTGTTTTGCGCCCGTTCAGATCAAGTTATTAGCAAAATCGCTCGTTCTATAAAAAAAGTTATTAGTAACAAAGTTGTAGTACATTTTATTTACACTAATTATAACACAGGACAAAGAGTGACGAATAGTTCACTTACAATCTTGAATAAACGAAAAGAAGGTAAAAATAGATTTTTGAAGAATTGAGACATCGCCATCTGAATATCTATGTATGTGCATAGTACCAAAGAAAAAGGCTTATGTCATGTAAAAAAGAATTTCAACCCAACTCTCAGGCAAGTACACGCTAGGGTATCAATATTGGAATATCGGCACGATATTTCCAGTATTTCAATTCCGATACTGAGTGATCCAATATTGGAATTTCGGAATCAGAAAAAAACCTATATTTTAGCTCCTTGTGAAGTGCTGAGTGCGATACCGTGGTTAAACCCGTTGACTACGGTGATTAGCAGCGATTGGATAATTGGGCGCTTTTTTACTTTAACTTCTTGAAAAAATAGTATAGGTAGACATGCCTCGATGAATCCCGAATTTAGAGTCCCTTTATGAGTAAATACATGATTTCATAGAACCGTTGTAACGATGTTATTTTCATTGAATAACGCTTAGATTTCGGAAATCCGCTGGATGCCAGTCGCACGGGATTGTTCAATGTCACTTGAGGTAGGCGTATGTTCAGCAGTGGACTTCTCTCGGCTGAAATTATGCTGATCAGGAATGCTTAGATACTTTTTCATACTTTTAAGAGGGCTTTTTCGGAACGAGTACCTATCCTTGTTAAACTTGATCACATATAACAAAACCTCAATAAATTAAAGCTTAGTATTTTGCAGTGTTCTGCTAGTATAAGATCCGTTCACTAATCTTTTGGATAAAACAACTTCGACTATTATACCTGACTACTTTATCAAATTTTTCATTGATATACCATTGGTTTTGAGCAAAATAATGATGAGATAATTATATTTTACCAATGCTTGCTTAGTTTATTAAAGTTATTTTATGAAATAATTTACTTTCGGCAATTATTATTATTTAAGCATTATTATTTAAATTAAATGAATCCTGGGATTAATTTAATTTAAATAATAATGCTCAAGTAGTACTGACAAAAAACGCAAAAATCAATAACCGATGATCACTACGATCTATAAAAATCAATGACTGGCCTTTGTTCTTACAACTATTACTATGTTCCTGATTAGAAAGCATCAAATGAAGAAGAACGTGCTCAGAATCTATTCTAGCTAGTCTGTTTACAAACAATTATCTTACTCGTAATAGAAAAAAGCAAAAATAACATTTAAATATTTTGTTAGACATCTCATAAATCCTATGGATTTAGCTACTGTTACTTAAACTGAATTTGTAAATCATTATTAATACATTATTAGGGTTCCGTACCCAAAGGGTAAAAACGGGACTCTATTACTAAGACTCCGCGGTCCATCTGTTAGTCTGTCACCAGGCTGTATCTCATGAACATAGCTAGACAGTTGAAATTTTCACAGATGATGTATTTCTGTTGACGTTATAACAATATATAAACTAAACCTAAAACCTAACCAAATACTAAAAAAAGAATAATATATGTGGGCGTGTGAGGAGCCGAAGCTAACTCGTAGAGGCCCCGTTAAGCATGTATCAGGAAATGTAATACCAACCGACAATTATCCCTGTATGCACTACGCAACTGCACCCAAGGACAGGTGGTCCCCGTTTGGTACAGGACTATTGTAAATTATGGAGAAAAATGTATTGGGCTATGGATTTTGTAGGTTTAATGGATAGATTGGCCAAAACTATAGGAGGACTACCGGCCCCTGCCCAAAAACTGTTGAACTAAACGGCTATACAATAGCAGGGGGTGACTTGCACACTCAATTTTTATTATTGTTATTATTAATCACTAATCGAGACTACTTTCAGAATTATAGAAATTTTTCTATCTCTAGCGATTTGAGATTTATAGCATAGTCCTTTTAGAAAGGCATGACTTTTATAATATTTCTTTGAAACAAATGCGAAGCTTAGGTCAATGAGTATCCGATTATCTAGTCACTGATGATTAAAGAGAGGCACAATAGAAAATCCTATTATATCGCTAGATAAACGTATTTTTATTCTACTTAATCCAACCACATACCGAATAAGTGCAATTTACAAAAAAAAAGGTATGTAACGAATGAGCGCAATTCCGAATTCCGATATTGAGATCTATATCAGGCATCAATATCGGAATCGAGAAACTTCCGATATTATATGCCTTAGTACACGCCCCCTACGTCCCTGCTCACATTTGTAGGCGATGAATTTGAGAAGGTCATAGCCTGGTTTCTAAAGTGTTAATAGAGCTGCAGTTGGGCTTAGATTATTGCAATTATTACAATTAACTTTAAACAGTACGGAAGTTTTTTTGCCGAAAAAACGCATATTTTATAACTTTTAGAGCAAAACATGAAATGTCTCAAAATTTCGAAGTTTTTCGCGTGGTGCGCAGTTAGAACAAGTTTTTCGAAGTTGCAAATTTGGATTTACACTACCCTAAGTGGTCCATACAACATACTAATAATTTAGAACTAAACCATGCTGTGCGATTTAAGCCTTTTTTGTGTCGATTTCTAATAATGGGCTACTCTGAGGACGCAAGAAGACGGATTTATTCATAAAATAAATTTAAAAATAAAATAAACTAAATAGAATTTCGGCGATATAGCAGTAGACCCAGGCGAAGATGGCGGGATGAGCTTGACACCTATCGACGGGATTGGGTCACTATTGCATTGTTTAATAAAGGAATAAAGAGAAGCCTTTGCCCTGCAGTGGGTCGGAACGGGCTGAAAATATAATAAATAAATTAGAATTGATAGTCAACGTATTTCATCTTTTACAAGCCTTGAATGATTGAATCCATACTAATATTATAAAGCCGGCAGTAACTAGTTACCTTTCCACCCTTAAACCACTAAACTGATTTAGGTGATTTTTTATGGAGACAGTTTAAGACCCTGGGACGGTCATACGATACTTTTTATCCCGGAAATTACACGTAAGGGGATGGAATTTTGAATGGTGAATTAATAATTTCTCTTATGCGGGTCACACACCTTAAATATGTTAGCTATTCGAAGTACTAATGCTACGCAAACAGAAGTCGCGGGTAAAAGCTAGTGTAACAATTTCGGAGACCCACGTCATCCACGCCTTACGACGCCTCTACAGGGATGTGCCCTAACAGGCGTTACACAGAGAGGGTTCCAGGGTGGTATTTTATGACGTCACGGGGGCGGGTTTCATGTCCTGATGGTGATCAACAGGGTGGTTTTAGTGATATGAAAATCCCACACTTCCTGGTGTTAACCCTAAAAACTCCAGGCGCCTTTTAAAGGTATCCCGCTAATAACAAAAAAAATGGTACCAAAACTAAAAAGTGACAAAAAAATACAACAACATACCACATAATGAAGGTGTCAACAATTTAGAAACGAAACCAGATACACCGACTGCCGAAATTGAAGTTATTTTTGACTTTATAGTGTTTATTTGGAAATCGGTTGTATTTTTTTGTAAAAACGTTTTTCAATTCCATGCAGATATGACATCTAAACATAAACACTTTAATCATTCAATTTCCCTCAACCCTCTACAAAATCGGACGACGGAGACGACGCGGTCGGTGGAAATCGTGAATTATTAAGTTTAAATTTCTGGATTTTCTGGTTATCGTGGACTTTTGGATCTCAATACGGGTATCACTAAACGGCATAGACAAGAAGCTTTTATTTTCGCTTCTCTTATTTGAAGTGTCAAAATGAACGAATTGTCGTTTGAAGTAAACAGTATGGATATTTGCCAATTGACTATTTTATAAAATATGTTCAAAATCATATAATCAAGAGTTAACTTTTAGTGTATAATAAAAGCCGTCGAAAATGTGGCCCATGCTCCTAAATATGACGCGCGACGAATGTCGCCTGACGCTCCGTAGACTCGGTATATATTTAGTCCTATAAATGGCTTTCATTTTCCCTCCTATGGTTTTCTTAAATTATACTCAACGCGTCGTATCTAATTTGTTGACAATCGTATAAGAAATATGTTTAGAAACTTATACAAAATTCATTTGTTTCTAGAATTGGAAGCCTACTCGAATATGATCAGTGTGTTTAGAGCACAAGGAGCATTGGAAGACAACAGAAAAAAGCTATTGGAAGAACTGCGCGCCGTGTTGCATATAAGCAATGATCGGCATAGCGCTGAGGCGCGCCGCGTGTCTAATGATGAGTTATTAGCTACAATTGCTGATCAGTAAGTGGATATTTAATATTTTTAGTGTAGGGTTGTTGATTTATTTTTAAACACTATTACACAAAGTCAAAGATGGCTGAGAGTAACTGAAAGTCAAAGGTATTAACATATTGTTCTTGCTTATTAGTATTTCTAATGAGTTTAATGGATAGTAGTCCTGTAAGATTGTTATAAAACTTAATATTTTTTAACTTATTTTTATGTTTAATACTGTTACATTATTGAATCTCAGCCTTGTAAATCTTTGACTGGTTTGACAATGTGGGTTGACCACTGCTTTTTGCAAAGTTTATGTGTATTCAAATTGTTGGAAAGTAGTTTTTTGATAATATAAAATTTTGACAGATAACCTATCATCTCAAATGTCAAAATATGTTTTAATAATTTCTTTTTCAACTCTATAAAAAGTTTGTAAATTATGCTTAGATAAAAAAATAAACTGCCTATTCCATGCGGATTCTATTAAGTGCACCAATTTCAGAATTACATAATGAAGATACTTTGAAACTTCATTAATATTTAATAAATAATTTGGTTGTAGTATTACTGTTGAGGTTGAATACATTGAGTATTAGGAATGACTCAAAAAGTTGAAAGGTTCACGATTAAATAATTCTGAAATTGACAACATTGTATTTTTAAATTTTTATAAATTATAAACATTCAAAGTAAATGTTTAAAATTTGATAAAACTATTTTCTACAATAACTTTATATTAATGGATGTTATTATTACTTCAACAAATAGGTTATCAGGTCCAAACACAGGTTTAGCATGGATCAGCGAAGGTCGGAGGCTGGTGCCTCTCATGCCCAGAGGGATTGCACAGACTATGTACACAGAAATTGCAGACAAGGCTGCTGAAGCCGCAGCTGCTGAGAATAAGGAGATTCAGAAGAGACTTGAAGCTGAGAAGCTCATAGCTCCCAAGTCCAATGAAGAGGGCATACCTGATACTGAGGGTGAGACGGCCGAGGGTGCTCTCACATCTAATGATACCATAGATGAGACCATGTACCCTCCCATAGCTATGGAAGATCAGACAACAAAGGTGAGTGTTGTTCTTTCACAAACCAGTTTGTTATTCTGATGTATTTAAATATAATTCCTCTTTTTCAGTTCACAATTCAGGAAAATATTTAGTATAATTTATAGAACAAAGAATTATCCATTTCCTGAATCTGTATTCAATAGACTTCGTAGCTGAGTTATTACTACTTACATAACTTCAATAAACTCAGCAGTACAATAAGTCATAAAAGTTTGAGTTAGGTCGTCATAACTGAGCATGGTAACAGAAAAATACAGTTTTTTTGTTAATAATTGAAATTGTCTGATAATTTTCCAGTGCCATACAGACTGCTTGTTTGATGGCATTGGTGAATGTAGAAATACTTTCCATTTAAAATTCTACATTCATAAAAAAAACTGGCCAAGTGCGAGTCGGACTCGCGCACGAAGGGTTCCGAACCATTATCGCAAAAAAAACACGTTTGTTGTATGGGAGCCCCACTTAAATATTTATTTTATTCTGTTTTTAGCATTTGTTGTTAAAGCGGCAAAAGAAAAACATCGTCTGTGAAAATTTCAATTGTCTAGCTATAATGGTTCATGAGATACAGCCTGGTGACAGACAGTCGGATCGCGGAGTCTTAGTAATAGGGTCCCGATTTTACCCTTTGGGTACGGAACCATAAAAAGATGCAAGATATGTAGTAACTGTAATTACTTGTTACCTTTTAGATTTGGGAAACGGAGCTTGTAAGTCGAAAGCGGAAAGTACCAGAGGGTGGTGCAATACCTGATGAAGCCAGCACACCTGTCAAAAATATGAGGAACATACCTGTCAACACCAATCAGAAACATTTGAATTTATCCCAGATTTATTCTAAGTTTTCACAACCAGCGACAAGTGAGTGGACTACATATTGCACATAAATAATATCTTTGAGAAATAGCATTTTTTTATAAATCAAGAGATTTTAATTTACCAGTATTTTGTCTGATATTAAAACGTTTCTGTACAGGTAAACCATCAGGGCAGTCAAAACATTCATATAATCAAGTAAGCAAAGTGTCAACCAGTAAACCGAGTCAAAGTCACGGGCCGCGCTCGACGCCGCATAAGAGCAGGTCTCACAAAAGTGCCAAGACTGCACAAATTGTATCTAAAACGCAAATGAAAAAACAAGAAATGCCAGCTTCTCCTAACAAACAGTACAATCCAACATCTATGCAGATGGAGTATTCAGGCCCTCCTAACACTTTTCAAGCTAGTTATGCTCAATCCATACTAGGTAATAAAACAAAACCCGAATATTTGGACGAAATAAAGCCTAAAGTGTTGTCGTCCCCGGGAATGGTGACGGACTCGCCGACCATGCAGCTACTAACACAACCCGCGACCGTCCCGCACGAGCTCGAGGTGTCGGAGAACGCGCATCCCGACGACCCCTCCTCCTTGCAAGCTCAGAGCACTCCTGTCTCTCACAAACACACGATATCCGGAAAACCTTGCCAACTTATCATAAAGAATCGCGGTGAATTAAGCACAGACAAAAAAGTACAAATGTCTGACATCAAGTTATTACAAAAGCCCTCTGAGGGGATAAAACTATTGACTAACAGACAAGTAGTCGTCGCGCCGAGTTCAGCTCAGAAAGCGTTGAACACGCCGGGGAAACTCGTCACTACTAAAGTGATTGGTTCCATACCGAAATCTCGTAATCCTAGCACGCCCCTTATGTCGGAGAAAATGATTGTTGTCTCGAAACCGTTGGAAAATAGAAATATGCCTAACTCGAAAGTAATAATTACATCCGCAGTCAGCACGCCGCATCGGGACCACCCAACTAGTACAAACAGCATATCAAACAAATTAACAGAAACACTTACACCTAAGGGTATTCCTGCCACCGATCTCAAAGTATCAGCTAAAGCAGTCGTTTTGAATCCTAAATCAGGACAAAAAATGGTCGTGTTACCGGCTAAAGCTCGAACGAAACCGGGGACCGAACAGATACCGCTAATACATTTCAAGGGTATACCTACTGCTATGAAATTAGTACCAGTGAGCTCCCAATCTATGGTACCAATTCCGAAAGCGCCCACTATGACTGTAATGTCTAAACCTTCAACAGCTAGCTCAATCCCATCGAACGCTAAAATCGTTGGTGTGGAGACAATTAAAACCGCGAATTTAGCGGATATTGTACCTGTAAAGGGTTTAGCACCCGTGACTACTCCTAAAATTTCCAATCCTATTGTTCGACCATCTAGTGCTAAAGGCAGCGTTATAGTAGTACAAAAGGGTACACCGATAGGCAAAGCTTTAACATTCGCTAAAAATGGGAACGACATGTCTAAAGTAATAATGGGCAAAAACGTTAATCAACTATTGCAAGCGTCGAAAGCTGACCAAGGTGAAGCAGGCAAGTGTGGGGGTAATGTTATTGTTTTAGAGTTGAACAATGAACAGACTGGTCGCACTACTACCATGTCTGAGATATTAGACAGTCGCGGCAGTAACGCACCTCGCCCTTTGCCCGACGAGGGCAAATTGTCCCAAATTACCCCAGAGACACCAGTACTGTTTGGAAACCAAATGACAGACGAAACTTGCAATGCGAGCAGCTTAGATTCTACTGTTGAAAGCATAGAAGAAATAGTACCTATGGAAGAGGGAGGTTTATCATTAATAGAAAAAGATGAAGGTAAATCAAATTTCACGAAAGAATCTGAAGGTGTCAAAGATTCGTCGAGCGTCACTGACTGGGAAATGGAACTTGATACCGTTTCGAGAAAGGGTAAAGACGAGGACAAGTTAAATTCCCTACACTTAGACTTAGGCATGTCCAGTGATAGCGACAGTGAATACATTTCCACCAGTCACAAGTCAAAAAACAAACATTCATCACAGGAGAGCATGCAACGGGCAACACCAAGCGGTAATCTATACATTTGATTCCACCTTTATTTTTATTTTTGTTTGTTCTTCTGATTAATTTGTAAGAAAACCTAAATATTTGTTCAGGTGAGAGCAGCGAAATATTCAGCAGTTCGAGCGCAATGTCCCTCGCGACCAGAACGTTACTCAGCCAGCTACAAGACGAAGGGTCGTCGAGTAACGATTCGTCGTTCGCTCTCAAAACTAAAATTGAAAAACTAAAAGAGATCGATCCTAAACTAGATAAATCAGAATCCGAAGCACTTACAAAAGCGAAAGAGAAGCTTTCCGAAAAAGTAAGAGACGCTCAATCACAACAGAAGAGAATAGATATTTATAGCACAGCTATCACTACTTCTGATATAAACCTAGACTCGTTCTCGTATCTGGAAGAGGGCGACATGTTGGCGGGGGACGATGTTTTCGCCACCGTGGAGGCGAAGACGCGCGAGCCGAGGCGAGCCGACACGCTCGACGACCAACTAAGCCGATTATTAGGCGAAGACTCTGCTAACTCGACTGACTCACAAACTGTAAGTGAAAGTATGCCTTTAAATAAATAAATGAGCAATAAAGTAGGTTAAATAAAATGTTGGAGCCTGTGGAAGATATCTTAAATAAAATGTAATGAACTAGACTAGACTAAGCGCGGACATATAATGTGAAGTGAAAAGTGGTGACATTGTCGGTCTCGAGGGAGGCGTGATCATAGTGCTGTTTTGTTTGTTCTGTTAAAATATACAGTTTTTTAAAGGTGTTTGTATACTATGTGCGTATTACATATTTCCCTTTGTAATAAAGAGGCTAACAGATTGGAAAACAGCTTAGTAGTAGTTTGGGGATATTCAAATAATCTCATCTGGAAATACAAGTTAGATAAAAATGATTTAATAAAAAGATTCAATAACTGGGGGTCTACTTCCTAAGCACGAAGTCCGTAGTTTCGGCCTTCCTTACAGGCGTTTCTCATACAAATAAACCGTGCCGACGTAACTAGATTTTTTCATCTGGTTATACCGATGATTTTTTGTAAATCGATCGCGTTCGGTTCCGTTCCACGGCGATAGATAGATCAACATCTATATCCGTGGAAAGGAACGGAACCGAACCGAACGCGATCGATGTAAACAAAATAATCAGTATAATCGGTATAGAACGTCTGTACGGTTTCTTTGTATGGAGTGAGACACCACTGGCCGTATATATACGGACGCATGATTCGTTCGGGGCCCGAACTACTAATGAATGACAACACAATTTGACAGTTATACCAACTCCCGATGTGTTTTTACCCGTCCGAAAAATTTAATCATTACGGAGTTAATTTCACTCCGAAGTACTTTCGGACGGGCCCGTAACTTCGTTGACTGAGTTAGGAAGTAGATCCCCTGTTATGCCAGTGACACAAAGTAGAAGAGGCACTTTAGTTTTTATTTCTAAATAATGTAAAATCAGTCTTCAATGATTACCTGAAATACAACAACTCCTAAATACAGCAGAATAATTATCTTTACAATAATATTCAGTAGGGTCTGGTTTACACGCTCAAGTAAGAGTTTTGAAATAAAACACAGTGTCATGAATAACATAAAACTTATTTATTCATGTAAATTCATACAAGTTTGCATTTGTTTAGCTACTTACACAATCAAGGTAACTTATATTTTACAGTAACTATAGGAGTATATTGCTTTTATAAGTGCATGTAAGTGCAACCTACATAAAAAAGTGCATATTTTATTATAAGTTCATGTAATGACAACGCAAATAATATAGTACAGTAGCAGGCAATGAATATGGCACATGGCATCGAAGAACATTGGCTATGTATACTTCTGTGGTTTTATTCCGAGTTTTTACTCATGCATGTTCGATCGCGTTTACGCCAATTTGTATTTTTGTAATTCAAATTGTCGTAAAATAACGTTTACGGTAACGCGGTCGAGTACGTTAAAGAACTCGCACGAAGGTCTCTGCTCTTGTGTCATATTAACGCCAGTGTACTGTCACAGTAAAAATATACAAACAGTATGGAAACTACCTACAAACGCACAAAACGGCACACTCACACAAACATGCGCATCGACGAGACCCCTAAGGGGCTCACACTACTGACAGCACTGGAGAAGTGCCCGAATGGTCTCGTCGGTGCGTATATTTGTATGACTCGTATTCGTTTGTAGGTAGTTTCCATACTGTTTGTATATTTTTACTGTGGTACTGTAGTGGAGTCGTGGTAATATCATTATATTCTCATGTAAATGTGTGGTTGTTTGGTTTTTAAAACGATTATTATTACTTATTATTTTTAATAAAATATGGGACCTGCGTTACATGTGAAGCCTGCCTGGTCCCGCGGATATTTTATTTTGGAATGTAATTTCAAGTAGGTATAGATATAGTTTACCAAGGCAACTTACTCATGGAGTATCCATACATTGGAACGCACAAATTGTTTCTAGATTTTTAGTTCTTGATATTGAATTTTTATTATTTATGTTATATTAGGTAATAATGACTCTAAAACGCAGTTGCTGCAAAATGCCTCTTAATTAGTTTTAATTTGAATCTTTAGATTTGTTTATGACTGTTTATAGAAGACTGGTTTTACTATCTGATGTGGAAGTTCAGGGCGGAGAAACAGCAAACATGTTACAATGTGTACCAGCTACTTACTACATACTGATATAACCTACATACATAAATAATATATAGTATAATTTGTTTATATACATTTCCTTATAGGTTTTCATATATAAGTCGCCTGTAATATTGATCACATTATTTATTTCACAAGCTATTCACAGTCGTTACTATTCTAAATAGGGTGCAATAACAATTTTTCTAAATATGTATAGCAAACATAGCAATAATTATATTTTTCATAATAACATGCTAAGAAATTTAAAGATGTACATAATATTGTACAAAACACAGTTTAATTTTATAACATAATAAATAGCCCAGTGTATAATAATAGATTTAAATGATCACACATTTAGGAGTAGTATGCAATACATCCATATTTTGCTTGGAATCTTGTAATATTCTAATACACACTAATGGAGTTTTGTTGAAAAACGATCGACCCGTCGTACAGACCTACCAGTGCCTGCATAAATTAAATATTCAAAAAACTTGGTGTACTGGTGAAATCCTATTTTAGTTCAACTTTAGTTGTCCCAAAATTTTATTGCTGTAGGAAACGTCAGTTGTCCCAGAATTTTATTGCTGTAGCAAACGTCAGTTGTCCCAAAATTTTATTGCTGTAGCAAACGTCAGTTGTCCCAAAATTTTATTGCTGTAGGAAACGTCAGTTGTCCCAGAATTTTATTGCTGTAGCAAACGTCAGTTGTCCCAAAATTTTATTGCTGTAGGAAACGTCAGTTGTCCCAAAATTTTATTGCTGTAGGAAACGTCAGTTGTCCCAGAATTTTATTGCTGTAGCAAACGTCAGTTGTCCCAACCTTTTATTGCTGTAGGAAACGTCAGTTGTCCCAAAAATTTATTGCTGTAGGAAACGTGTACCCCCTAAGATTTGCAAAAGAATATATGTAAAGCAATTGTGAGACTTTAAACCACGAGAAGTAAGGGCGTATTCTCGGTGGGGCAAGTAGGCCAGCCTGCCACACTTGCCTTTCGGACTTGAAGCTATAATTTAATTAATATTTATGTTATACATAAATCAGTTATTTTTCAGTAAATGCAGAACAAAAATATTAAACCGACTTCCAAAACAAAACACTACAAAGAGAAAAATAACTTGCTTTTCGGAAGTCGGTGTCCTTGGTACCTATTTAGAAATTAGAAAGTTATTTTACGCTTTGTTGTGTTTTGTTTTGGAAGTCGGTTTAATTTTTTTGTTGAAAATTTTTTTAATTCTCTTTTTAGTTTTGGTATCATACATTACCATGAAAATCATTTAAAGCCAGAAGGCTTCTCATAAAAATTCCAACAAGCCTGAACACGATTGGGTTACATTGTTTTATTTCGAAGTTCCGGTGCCTACCGGCTTCATCACCAGATCAGTTCGATGGTACCATTTTCATTAGAACCATGCTTCATCACTCATTTAACTGTTCGAGATATACCCAAAACATACTTATCATTGAGAAGTTCCAGTGGCCATCTGTGGTCTTCTTCATCAGTTCCACTTCACCAAATGATGTTTCCTGAATGCTAATGCTTTTAAATTGCCATGTTGATGCAAATACCAAAATCGCTAAGCCTATAAAATTTTAGGAATGCCCGCGATTTCCATGGGATCCCCTCATCAGATCCTGAATAATCAGTACACTACGTCGGGACAGTTTCTTTGTATGGGATGACACACCACTGCTAGGTATAAACTCTTAATTTCTTAGACTAGAACCTAGAACATTCGAGCTCGTTTCGCTCGCTCGAGTCCCGGGGCGAGGGGACAAGGGCACGTTTTGCCAACCCGGGTGTCCCCGACTTAGGGCCGATTTCACCAATGAAACTAATCGCGATTAGTTCAACTAAACTCAGTTTAAGCAAATACACCGTTCTGATTGGTTGATACCGCTGAGAAACTACCAATCAGAACACTGTATTTGCTTAAACTGAGTTTATTAGAACTAATCGCGATTAGTTTCATTGGTGAAATCGGCCCTTAGGGCCAAATTCACCAATTATATTAAACGCGATTAGTCCAACTAAACTCAGTTTACGCAAATACAGCATTCTGATTGGTAGTTACTCAGCGGTGTCAACCAATCAGAACGCTGTATTTGCGTAAACTGAGTTTAGTTGAACTAATCGCGTTTAATATAATTGGTGAAATCAGCCCTTAGTCTGTCACTGAAATGTCTACTTATCAAGTTTGCCTATTTTGACCCCACCCTTGCTGGGTGCGCCCATGGCGACTACCTATCTACCTACATTTTTTAAAGGGGTAACTAACTAAACAATATTATAAACGTACCACGACATAGCACTGCTAAACTAGAAGACTAAGTTCAGTTGTTCATTAAATATAGGGGCTAATAGAATAAGATAGCGAACTTTTTTTCTAAACTCATACTACAAGTTATTAGTTATTGCAGGGAAACAACCGCAGGTAGTGTCATAAAATCAGTTTTCTTTTGTAAACTTCACAGATTTGGTGAGCATCAAGCCCAACCCCGTAGATACTTGGAGTATGATGAGTTTAGTTTAACCCTTTTTTGTTTTATAGCATCTCAAGTTTCGCCAGCTATTTATTAGTTAGGGCCGAATTCACCAATGAACTTCGCGATTAGTTCAACTAAACTCAGTTTATGCAAATACAGTGTTCTGATTGGTTGAGACCGCTGAGAAACCACTAATGAGAACGCTGTATTTGCATAAACTTAGGGCCGATTAAACCAATGAAACTAATCGCGATTAGTTCAACTAAACTCAGTTTATGTAAATACATTGTTTTGATTGGCAGTTTCTCAGCGGTCTCAACTATTGGTGAAATCGGCCCTTAGTTTAGTTGAACTAATCATTAGTTTCATTTGTGAAATCGGCCCTTAAAAATAAAACTTATTCTAACGGAATGTATCCAGTGGACCACAATACCTTAACGAAACCTAATGTCAATAAAATCAGTGTTATAATATCACTACTACTTTGCTACTGTTTTCAACCAATATCAGTTAAATTACCAACGCGGTGTTGCGTTCATACGGATGCACTGGTCATATCTGTAGGACTTGAGGAAGACATGCAGGAAAGAACATGTAGCCTTTTTAGATATATACAGGTTGTCTTTAAAATGGTGGTGATACACGATAATTGCGTTTCTTTTTATCTGGACAATTAACGTAAAAGTTATAGGAAAGGTTTGTGAGTGTGTACAGTTATTTACACGAGTCGAATTAGGCATAGGTTTAAATGTGACACTTGTAAAGTTTTTACCCCCCTTCCACTAAAATAATGAGCATTCTATGATCATTGTCGACATAAGCCGCACGTCCTCCCTGAAATCAGAAGAGCCCGAGATTCGGAGCTTCAATTAATAAAACCTCTAGACTAGAGGTGTGTATATTAATGGTACATATTTCTTGCTTTAAAACGAATGCATGTACATTCTAAAGAAATTGTGCCATGGGTAGCAATTAGTTCGTTCTATGACAAATGTGTAAATATTATTATAATGTTAATGTTATTATTTTTATTAATAAAATATCATTGACAAGTGTCTACTAATAAAAATGTATTAGTATATTTTGTATCATAATAATGTACGAGAAAGCATTTTTGGATACCTACCTATGTATTATGTCCTACAATAAACTGATTTAGTTTAGCGAATTGTTAAATAGGTTTAAGTCGATATTGGATGCAGGTGAATATGTTTAAGATTGTTACCACGATGCAATAAAATTGTGGATGAAATATAGTGAAAACCGTTTATAGCGATTTCGCTTAAAACGACGTACTGGATATTACGACGGAATATACCGTGCAAATATATGCGTTTATAACGACTGCCGGTTATAACGACGGCATTAGAAAGGTCCCTTCAACGTCGTTTTAAACGGTTTTGGCAGTATGTTATCTTTATGTATAAAATGTCCTTTAAGGATTCAACAATTTGTAATATAAATTGTCAAGGCAATGTTAACGATTGACCTGCATCAGTTTATTTTGTAAAAAAAACCTAGAGTAAGATGTTTATTTGTTTCGTCAGCTGTAAATATTTTGCGTAGAAATACCTAGTACCGTCGTAGAATCAAACGTGTTGATACAATTTTCTGTGTTTTTCGCAAGTTTATTTTATCTACTTATTTTAACGAATAAAATTTTAATCGAACATATGAAGTTTTTTATACCTGCTGTACAGGAAAACGGTATTTAAGGTTGTACTAATTTACGGCACGAACTATTTTGTGGCGCGGGGTTAAAATGCATGCTATCTTATCCGACAACACGTGCGAAAGAAATAGATGCTGTGATGAGCAGTAAGAAGCTAGTTCGTGTACGGATTAGCACTTTTGCAACTTTGTAGCGAAATGGATGATGATTTAGGACGAAAACGATAATATAATAAACGATATCATGAAAAAAACTATTAAATGTATATTTTCAAAATAAAATTATTTGCATAGTTCAATTACTAATCTATCCCTGTATGGAGGCCGTTTTGCAATTTTCCTTCTTCTTATGGTGTTTATTTCCGCCCAAAGATGCGTTAAAATTAGTGTTGAAATATGGAACTTTCGACGCTCTTAACTTTCAAATATATTATTTTTTTACATTTTTGTTTCCTAATGATGAGACAATGAGACAAATTGATATAATTTTTTATTTTGAACGTACATCGTCAAACGGTGGAGTAATCTCTAGACTACGTTTGTATGGAAGAATTTTCGACTAGTGTAACCTTAATTAGTAAATGTCAAATAAATTCGCAGATTTTATAAAATAGTAAAATGAACAATTTGACGTTTTATTTGTTACTATACTCAATCAATGCGACAAGTGACAACGAAAAAATTGCACACAATTTTCTTTAAATTCGTATGAAGGTACCTGTGTCGCTGCTTTTCACCGATGATGGGCTCAAAACTAAAATACCTAAGCCACTGTACCGTCTCAAAATCCAACCAGTGTATTCTAAACTCCAACTATTACCTACATTAAAAAGCAAAGTAATGTAAAATGTTTTTAGGGACAACAACAAAAAAAAAAAAAACAAAATAAGTTGAAAATTTAACCCCTTATTCATAAACATCTTACAAATGTCTATTTTTTATACATATATCACATCTTTGACTTTAACAAGGACATGTAGAATTTATAAAAGATTTTTATGAATAAGAGCGATTTTTCCATTTATATTTTTGTTTTAAATAAAATATACATGACATACAAAAGTAAATATGATAAAAGCAATTTAAAAAAATAATCAATAAAAACAAGCTGGTTTTTCATAAATACTGTGTTTTTTTGGTACATTGGAGTAGAATCTCGTGTTGTATTGGCCGTCAACTCCTTTCAGTACCTAAAATGCTGAAAGTAAAAAAAATATTGAATACTTCGCACTAGAAATGTGTAATGATTTAATGATGTAGAAAATCATGAATGACATTCGTGATTCGATTAAATAAAATCCTCTTTTATTTTAGTTTTCTATTACAATCTAATTTGGGTCAGCCAGCAGTACCGGACCCTGTTTTTATAAACCCAGGTTTTTTTAATTATTTCAAAAGTTTGGTGTAAATGCACTCTTGTCCTGGCTCCGAGGTCGTGCAAACAGGCCATGGAAATAAGGGCAGGTATTTGTGTTTATAATTTGGTTTTTATGTGATTTGAGGAAAGGAACTGTAACACCCTCTATATAAGGTTTAGTTTCCACTGCAATTTAAATACTTCGCACCAGAAATGTGTAATGAATTAATGATGTAGATAGAAAATCACGAATGACATTCGTGATTCGATTAATTGAAATCCTCTTTTACTTAGTGACCCAGTGTCCTATTAAAATCTAATTTGGGTCAGCCAGCAGTATGTGACCCTGTTTTCATAAACCCAGGATTTTCATTTATTTAAAATGTTCGGTATAAATTCACCCTTCTTATTGGATATCGAGTTCAAACAGAATAGAAAAGATAACCAAAATCATGCCTGTGAACACCTCAAAACATATTAAATAAGAATGGACAACTACCCACCTATTTTTTTGATATTGCTGCGTTTAAGAGGAGACCTTGTGCATTGCCTCCGCGACATAATCCACGTTCTTTGAAGAGATCCCGGCGACGGAAATACGGCCGTCCTTGGTTAGGTAAATGTGGAATTCCTTAGTGAGACGCTCGACCTGGAAAAAATACAACATAGTAGTTATACAGGGCGAATACAATTGAAAAAAAAAAAAAAAATTTGAAAAGTCAATTTTCTTTTTTTTTTTCTTTATTTATACGCTGATCAATATCTTTGATATGATAATTTGTCGCTATGAAATATATGGGAGTTTCTTGTGCATTCTTCTCCATAACAAGCTACTTTCCGAATGCACGGTAGAATCAACTTTTATTCCATGTAAATTTAAATTGTGACATTCAAAAGTGCCGCTTGGTGGCCCAGTTGAAATATATATCTTTTGTCAAAAAAAAAGTTTTTGCGATTTCTGGTTGTTATAGTTCTCTTTCAGTTAGTCTAATCCAACAGACTTATGATTCTTATTAGAAACTATCAAAAGCCCGCATTCCCTCCGTATGTTTCTTTCTATATGAGTTAGCGGGGTGTTCAATTATTACAGAGTCTTTTTGAAGGCGAATTTTCTCAAGTATCGACGAACTAAAAAGAGCACCAAGGTTCGTCCGACGTTCATTTATGAATGGTTGCTCAAGAAATCTGGGAGGTGACTATAAGCTCTTACATTAAGACGGTACCCTGACCAAAAAATCGGCATGCGATATGAGCATTCCTATTGGTCCAGCGGCACTGGTGGCGCATGAATTACAGTAGTGAATACGCCCAGATTTTAGAATAAAACCTTTATAAAATCGAATTTTGGTATTTTGAAAAAAAAAAAAAATCTACAAAAATGTTCGTTATTAAATTGCCTATCCATTAGTGTTAGTACAACAAATAATTAATGAATACCTTACGAGGAGATGCTATCAATCATTATTTCTCATTTTTATGTTTTTTTTTGGAAGGAGATTAGTGAAATATATACAACATTAAAAAAAAAACGAAATCTACCATTTTAGAATCAATATTATGTAGAAATTTAATGTATTTTTATTAATTGATATTTCTTTTTAAATAACGAGTAGATACCTCCTAAAAACAGCACGAAAACGGCTTGCGCGGCGTTTTGCTCGGGGTACCGCCTTAAGGTTATTTTGAGTGTGCGGAAGGGACAGATGTATATGACTTGCAATTGTCTCTTTTTTACAGTCGAACTATGATAGTTTTGACACGTCAAGGTACGGGGGCAAATTAAATAACAGAAATTTACCGTTGCATTAGTTCAGAGACAGATGGATATGAAAGGAATGATATAAAAGAAAATCCAGTGAATGATAATTCTGATTTTGTAAACGAGTTATCCATCCCTCGTTAAGGCACTTGAAATCACATTCTTAACCAAAAAGTAAGAATATTAAGTTGAATATTATGCCTGTGTAGTAACGGTAACTTGTTTACTCACTTCGATGTTTGAACCAGTATTTAACTAAAATATCATCTGAATTTTTGATCTAGCCTCAAAATTAAATGATATTGTCTTATCCTACTTTCCAACTAAAACTATAGGCGAAAGTTTGCGAGATGTTTGTATGTTTGTTACCCTTTCACGCAAAAACTACTGAACGGATCTGGATGAATTTTGGCACAGGGATAGATTATTGTCTGGAATAACACATAGGATACTTTTTATCCCGGGAATATGTTCACTTGGGATCATTTTCGCGGACAAAGCCGCTGGCGGAAGCTAGTTTCTGTAATACTCCCAACAATAATTAATCTTAATAATATTTTCATGTATAGAATAGAATAGAAACATATTTATTCGACACAGGTACCACACATCAGCAACAAACATTGAAACATGGGTAAAAGACAAAAAATAAGTGCAAAGACAAATTGCGCTGAACGTGCCCATGAAGAAGATGTAGTGACTAAAATTGAAAAGGGTATGTTAAGATGGTTTGGCCATGTTGAGAGGATGAATGAAAGTCGACTAACGAAAGGTATTTACAAGGCAGACGTGAATGGAAACGCCGGGAGGGGACGCCCTAGAAAGACATACATAGACCTTATAGGTGATGTTCTTCAGAAAGGCCAAGTGCGCAGTACCCATAACCGGCGTGTGTGTATGACTAGATGTATGAATGTGTGTGAAGCAAAAGAAGTATGTAAGGATCGTAGCAGGTGGCGTTCTGTAGTTTCTGCCTACCCCCATGGGAAAAAGGCGTGAGTTTATGTATGTATGTATGTGCCCATACCGAAAAGGTTGCTAGCTCAGCTTCTGCTGGGTATCAGACACCCAGCGCTGGCATTTTTTCAGTTGGCACCCCGCAGCGACACACGGACTTGGGATAAAGATTTCTTAAACTAAATAAGTAAGTTTGTAGTATGTACATACCTGGTCGGGTTTAAGTCCAGTGAAGCAGAACATGCCAATCTGGTCGGTGATGTGGCTCCATTTCTTTGGGTTGCCACGACTCTCGATGCCTTCACGCAACTTCTTGCGCATGGTGATAATACGGTCAGCCATAGTTTTCACATCACTCAACCTGTAAACATGTAGGTTACATTTTTCTAAGATTTTTTGCGTAAAGGTGCTCCCACACTGCTACTAAAAATGTTTACAAACATTAGTAAACATTTTGATCACAATTTCAAGAAAATGTTTTCATGTTACATATTATAACAAACAAGTAAAATTTAAAAAACCCCCGACACATTTATCTTGCGAAAACACCCCGATTCAAACAGTAAAACGCCCATAACTTTTGAACGGCTGATCCGATTTTATTCAAACATAGCTAAGAACACTCTCGACAAAATTACCTTTCAAATACAAAAAACTAAATCAAAATCGGTTCATCCGTTTAGGCGCTATGATGCCACAGACAGATACACAGCAACACACGTGAAACTTATAACACCCCTCTTTTGCCGGCGGGAGTTAAAATCACCCCGATTCAAACAGTAAAACGCCCATAACTTTTGAACGGCTGAACCAATTTTATTCAAACATAGCTAAGAACACTCTCGACAAAATCACCTTTCAAACAAAAAAAAAAACTAAATCAAAATCGGCCCATCCGTTTAGGCGCTATGATGCCACAGACAGACACACAGATACAGTGATACACAGCAACACACGTGAAACTTATAACACCCCTCTTTTTCCGGCGGGGGTTAATAACTAAATAGCTCTTAGCGTTTGGTGCGTCCAGTTAGAGCGCTTTCTTTTTCAACAAATAATAAAAGCTAATTCAATAAGCATATCTTCCATTTTCATGTAGATGCCTCGGAACGTAAATCCAAACTGCGAGCCTATGTCATGTTTTCAAATGTTTTTAAACATTTTGGATCGGTATAGGAGCACTCAAAACATCTAACAATTCCTAACAAAATGTAATAATTCCCAACATCTTTTAGTAAAATGTAATAGTGTTAGAGAAAATGTTCGTAAACATTTTTAACAGCAGTGTGGGAGCACCAAGAGAGATAAGAGTTAAACGAGACAGATTGGACCACTTTTGTCTCAATCTCCCTAAAAAGGGCTTATTATACTACACGGTATTCAGGGCCCTAAACTCTTATTTATGGTGGTGTCATAACTGTTAGGGAGTTAGGGTCCCCAAAATAGCGACCGTAGCATTCAGAGACAAGCTATTCAGGGCCCTGAATACCGAATACCATGTAATGTAAGTGTAATAAGCGCTTAAAGTTGGCGCTGTTAGGTATAACAGTACAAAAATTTTCTTAATGTCTCTCGGAAAACTTCGTGTTTCGTCAGTCGTCGGATTTCTATCAGTTGCCATTTGCACTTGGTGCAGACCGGACTCTCTCAATCAACTTATAAGTATATTTAAACATATAAGTGTTATATATTTTTGAAATCACTTCATAAGAAAAAAAAATTGGTCTCCCACAATATGGCGGCCAAAATCGGGCATTTTTCTATTTTCCGATTTAAAACGAATCGATTGAAGTAACAATCATCAAAATCGGCCAACGTGTTTGGTCTCTAGAACGCCACATAGCAATAAACTTACTTACATACATAGACTGATAAACACATTACCCTCCTTCGACAGTCGGGTAAAAAATGGAAGGTAAGCTACTAGAAGAAATAGGATAATATAGCTAGGAGCTCTATATAGATCACATGGCAATCAAAACAAAACAACAATAAAGTATTTAGGTCTAAATTCAAATGATTATACACGATAAATCTATTAATTGATGGACATGGAAATTAGCACTCGTTAATATTCGGAAATGCGATGATTGCCGAGGTACATTAAGAAAAGAGTTGTACTGTCTACCTAGTGGTACTGGGTACATATATCCAAAACCTGTGCTCGCATCATTATAATTTTGCTTCAATATATTTATCGTTACATACAGTTAAAAATGAAGTCAGGACGACGCTTAGGACATGCCTATATCCAGCAGAGGACGTCTCTTGGCTGAACTCGACTTTAACTGAAAGTCATCAGACACATTGAAACATCAAATCACTACAAGAGTACTAACCACATCTTATTAAGTTCTGGGCTGTTGAGGATCTCGCAGACGATGCGGGAACCGTTGATGGCAGGGTTGGAGTAGATTGTGCGGACCATGATCTTCACCTGGGACATCACCTTGGCAGCGGTTTCCGGGTCTCCACACAAGAAAGTGAGCGCGCCTACTCGCTCGCCATATAAGCCTGGAATAGCCGCCAGAAGAAGAGCATTTAAAAACAATTGGTACGTTGTACAAAGCAGCATGTCCTACAACTAAAAGTGTCGTTTCTATAGCGTTGGGGAAATAAAACGAGATAATAATGAGATATATACGATTTTTTTGTTTGTTTGTATCGAATAGGCTCCGAAACTACTGGACATTATTCCTGAGTGACATAGGCTATTTTTTAATCCCGAAAACGGGTCCTGTGGGGTGGTCCACGGGAGCGAAGCCGCGGGGAACAGCTAGTTATATATAAATTGCAGGTAAACCCTCAGAAGACCGTACTTCGTGTTCCTACGCCGAAGTGCAAACACTTTTTTGAGTAAAAACTAGATTATCCGTTAATTAATTTTTAAACTTGTAATGATAGCGTTAAGATTGGCAGGCGAGAATAAAAATAAGAAAACGTGTTGTGCCCATCGCAAGTAACATGGTAGAAGGACAGGAAGATTATGATTTTTGAAGTCCGTAAAAGCCAAAATTCGCTAACATGGAACAGTTATGCACCAATTGCGTTCAAAATACCCCATCAAAAGGGTATAATATCACTATAAGTAGGTACCTCATCTTGCCTCATAGAAACACGCAGTGAACTTTCCACTTCATGATAAACTTGAGTTACTAAACATAAAAAAGTTAAATCAAAAAACCCGACTGCTTCAAAAGCGAACTAAAAAGACGTAAACAAGGAAAAAATCATGCTGTGCAGTCGGAGGATACATATTCGCGGGCTGGCTGACCAAAATCTGGTGTATCCTCCGCCTGCACAGCATGAGTTTTTCCTTGTTTACGTCTTTTTAGTTCGCTTTTGAAGCAGTCGGGTTTTTTGATTTTTTGATTTAACTTTTTTTATTTATAAGTTTTTAGTTAAGTTTTTTTCGAATTAGATACATTTAAACATATAAGTGTTATATATTTTTGAAATCACCTCTTAAAACCCTTTATTTTGATACTCTCACACTGGGTTTGGAAGAAAAAAAATTTGGGACCCCACAATATGGCGCCCAAAATCCGCCATTTTTCTATTGTCCAATTTTAACGTAGCCTATGACACTCGCAGGGTTAAGACGAATCGATTGACGTATGAATCATCAAAATCGGCCAACGCATTTGGTCTCTGGAACGCCACATAGGAACAAACATACATACATACATACATAGACTGATAAACACATTACCCTCCTTCGGCAGTCGGGTAAAAACCGGCCAAGTGCGAGTCGGACTCGCGCACGAAGGGTTCAAATTCAAATTCAAATTCAAATGTTTATTGCTCAACACAGTACATAATTATACAATTCCAGGTGTCAAGTGAATGCGCAGTCCACTGTGTTGTACCAATTCAGGCATGCAAAAATTATCATTAAATTATACAATTTCATGACTTCCAATTAATACCCTGTACAATGTCAATATTTCCAACAAATATCCTGTATAATGTCATAAACTCAAAAATTAGTACCCCATACCTACAATATCATAAAATCAAATAAGTACATTATACAATGTCATAAAACAAATGAATAAGTAAGTTATGTCACAGATTCAAATCAATAAGTACAATAAGTAATGTCAGAGTATACTATTTCATAATAATTAAGTGGATTATTATAATATTTAATAAAATTTAGTCAAAAACATTTGTCATTTAGGAATTCATTCATTGTGTAATATACTTTCTGTATCAGTAATTCTTTGAGTTTGTATTTAAATGTAGTTAGTCTTTCAATATTTTTAATACAGTCTGGTAATTTATTATAAATTTTAACACCCATACCAAATATACTGGATTGAAACTTAACTGTTCTACATTTAACTGACCTAAGTTCATTTTTATGTCTTGTACTTCTCATTGTTTCGAAATTACTGATATCGCGTTTTGTGATTGATGCTGCTTCCAAGATATAAATTGACGTTAGGGTTAAGATTTTTAACCTTCTGAAGTGCTCTCTGCATGAATCGGTTTGTTTAAGCCCACAAATGCTTCTGATGCATTTTTTTTGGGCTTTGAATGCAAATTCTCTGTTAGTAGAATTACCCCAGCACAAAATACCATACTTAAGTGCAGAACCTACATATGCATGATAAACATTTAGCAGTACGCCTTCATTAACGACTTTCCGAAGTACGTAGAGAGCATATGAAAACTGGTTAAGTTTTTTACATACTTCATCCACATGCAATTTCCAATTTAGTTCCGAGTCAATATGGATCCCCAGAAACTTTGTGTTATTGACCTGTTTTATTGTTTTGCCTTTATAGTTTAGATTGATTTTATTTGACTTCGTATTTTTATTAGTGAAGATCATATAATTTGTTTTGTCAATGTTTATTTTTAAATTATTCACTGTCAACCAGTTTATAATATTCTCTAGGGATTTATTCACCTGTATTTCAAAACCTTCTTGACCACTATCAGCAAAAATAGCCGTGCTGTCATCGGCGAATAATATAATTTCCTGGTCTATAGACCTTGGTAGGTCATTAATGTATATAATGAACAAAAGAGGTCCAAGGATACTCCCCTGGGGAACTCCAAATTTAACAAGTTTAGGGTCTGACATATATATATGTTCAAATTTTGTGTCTTTATGTAGTCTCGTTATTTGAGTAATTTGAAACCTATTTGATAAGTATGATTTAATAAGATTTAAGGCATTCCCTCGTATCCCATATCTCTCTAATTTGTTTAGTAGGATATTATGATCCACATAATCAAACGCTTTCGTCATATCCATAAAAATAGCTGTTATTTTTTGCTTATTGTCTAATCCTGTCATTACTTTCTTAAGAAAGTTAAAGAAAGCATCGCTGGTGGATCTTCCTTTACGAAAACCAAATTGTTCATTAGTAAATAAGTTATTCACCTCAAAGTAGTTGTATAAATTGTTATATATAACCCTTTCGAAAATTTTTGCCATCACTGGTATTAACGCAATGGGTCTGTAAAAACGCATATCCTCCCTATCTTCTTTTTTAAATAATGGATTTATAATAGTTGTTTTTAGTTTTGAAGGAAAAACTCCACCTTCTAGACATTGATTGATAATGTTACTAATGACTGGAGCTATGTATCTAGATACTCGTTTTATTATTCTTGTACTTATTTCGTCATATCCTGTACTATTAGTGTTGTTTAGTCCTTTTATAATTTGATCTATTTCGTAAGGATTTGTTGGTTTTAAAAAAATGGAATTGGAACTTTTATTAAGGGTTGTTGTATTTGTAACTGAACCTTTGGAGATAGACTGTATGTCATCAACGAAGTAGTTGTTGAATGATTGTGCTATTTCCTTTGGCCGTGTAATGAGTTGGTCATGTACTCTTATTTGCTTTATATTTTCTTTTGGAGTTACTGTTTTATAATTATTTACTATTTTCCATATAGCCTTTCCCTTGTTTGTAGATGAATTAATATAATAATTATTTTGGGCTTTTTGGGTTTTTTTAATTATAATCCTGAGCCTTTTTGAATAGTCTTTAAATTTTGTTTTATCATTTGGATTCGAAGTTAGCCTATACTTCCATAATAATTGGCGTTTGCGTTTCGAACATATCCGTATACCCTTACTTAACCATGCGGGCTTCTTGGCAATCGGTATTTTTACGCGTATTTCAGGGAAACATAAGTCATAAAATAGTTTAAATAAACTATGAAATGTGTCAAAGCTTTTTTCAGGGTCATCAAAGGTGTAACATTCAGCAAAGCTGAGATTTTTAATGCATTCTATAAATTTTAATATGTTTCCTTCAGAATAGTCACGTTTGGTTTTAAACCAGTGTGTTATGTAGTAACTTTTCTTCACTGGACAAGTCAAAAATTGCGCTGTATGGTCAGAGAGTGAAAGTTCCAGTACTTTAGTTTTTGAACCTCTAATATTATGTGCTATATTATCAATACAAGTCATGCTTTTCAGTCTAGTGGGTTCATTTATTGTTAATGTCAGGTTAAAGCTTGATAATAATTGTTCAAATTGTCTGGATATATTGTTTTTGTCAAATCTATTAATATTAAAGTCACCACATACTATAATTTTTTTGTTTGTGTATGCTAATCTACTTAATGATTCTGTTAGCCTAGAAAAAAATTGATCTATACAGTCACGTCTATTATTAGGTGGTCTATAAATGCACAATATTACAATTTTGTGGTCCGTCAGCTCGATCCCACTACATTCGAAAATATTTTTGATACTCAAACCTCTGGCTTCTGAAATAACTTTAAATCTGTGGTTCGACCTGATCATTATACACGACCCCCCATTCCGAGTTTTACGTGAGAAAAAGTCTCCTAATATATAATTTTGTAATTTAAGTATTTTAGTATCTTCTGCGGTCATATTATGTTCGGTAATGCATAAAATGTCAACAGGATTTTTGTTAGTGTTTTCACATAATGAATACAAGTGTACATTTAGCTCATCTAATTTAGTAATCAAACCATTTATATTTTGGTGAAGAATGTTTAAATGTTTAAATTCGAAAAAAACCGTTACTGGTTTCAGAACTTTTAATTTGTAGATTTGAATTTTCATGATTATCTGTTTGAGTACATTTGTCAGTATACGTTGGAGCAGAATCAATGCTAAGCTTCTCTATCGAATACTTACTAAAGTTCTGTTTATAAACAATCCGTAAAATTTCCCTAAGGGTCAACTGAGATATATGTAATGCTAAAGAGCTATAATCTGGTATAAATATTGAGTAATTCATTCCTAAATATGTTGAGTGACTGTATTGAGAACAAATAAGTTTAAATTCACAATTTAACTTTTTCACATTCAAGTGGATATTAAACAACACTTCGGAAACGATGACATTAGTATTTTGTGTATTGTTTAGGAAATTTATGAGACCAATTTGAGTTTCCACTGGATTTTTATCGTTTACTCCTCCTAGAACAATAACAAAGTCATTTTTGTCCAATAGACTTATTTCTGATTTTTCGGAGTTTAAAACTTGTTTTAGAGTCGCCCCTCGCTTCCAGAAACATATAATTAAAAATGTATCCCCTAATAGTTTTTGAAGGATTCTCTGCACGTAGCGTCCCTGCTGATCAGCAATAATAACCACTTTCTTCTTTATATTGTAGCATTTCATGTTTGCAGATTGATTTTTGTTGGTTTGTAATGATGCTTTATTTTCTACAGTCTTCTGCTTTCTAATATAGGATTCGGCTTCGGTAAATATCTGATGATTTCTTGATGATATACTAGCCTCCAAGAAGTTCTGGTTTCGGTTATCTGATCCTGTTACTACGGTACATTCTGACTGGGTAATATTTTCGGTAGTCGTTACAGTTTTTGCAATGCTTACCTGTTCATTGTAGTTTGTTTCTTGTGTAGCTAACTCGTCCAATTGCTTGTATTTTGTAACAGGCATTTTATTTGTTTTCTGCGGTGATATGCGTAGTTGCTCTTTATTTGTAACAGGCGTTTCATTTATTCTCTGTGGGGTTATGCGTAATTGCTTTTTATTTTTAGCAGGCGTTATATTCTTGCCCTGGCTAGATATTCGTTTGTGTTCTGGGCGTGGAGTCAAATGTCGTGTATCTGTAGAACTTATTTCTTTGTAGGCATTTATTATTTTTATGTATTTTTGCACGTCTGTTTTTAATCTAAAATTTTCGGAATTTAGATTTTCTATTTCTTGGTGGGCGCTCTGTAAATCGTTAGATAATGTTTTGACTTTTTCTTGAAGATCAATAATCGTCTGACTGCAGTTTAGTGATGTATTAGGCAGACTCATCATGGTCGTGTCAAAAAGAGCTGAATTTTCTTGACTGATGTCGTTCATAGAGCTTGATTTAAATAATTTTTGGTTTCGGAAAGTAATGTTTTCATCCATTGTTATATTGGTCACAAATAAACTTCCAAAAAGAGTAAATTTTAGCAGGATTCGAACTCGAGGCAATCCGTGCACCGGGTCTTTAAAGTCGAATGGTATTACCCCTGAGCCATTTGGACGATTAAGTATTTAGTTGAATGTATGGCTCCTAATGTAAGTACTCTTTCTTTTAAAAATTGAGTGGCGGTTAGTATGATTCATGCGTTAGGAATTTTTTGCACTATTCCTTTGTTCGTCTTGCTTCACAATATCACACTTTTTATGTTTTTTTTTTGAGATTTGTTTCTTCACTTTTTGTGTTTATTGATTAGTTTAACTTGTTTATGTCACTGGTTTGTTGTTATAAACGCTTAGTTCACATTTGTTTTTGTAGTTTGTTTATATAATTATTGCACTGATGTTCAAGTCAATAAAATACAAGTGTTTTTTATTAGACTCCAGTAAATGTCACATTCACAAGATAACAATGTCACTGATAGATTTTGACTTTTAACACAAATTAGTCACACATTGAACTCAATATTTGTAACATAAATAATTTTAAATATTTTTTTGAGCGGAGACGACCTTATTCTCGCTGCGGCGCGCGCGCGAATTCGGGCGGTTCCGTACCATTATCGCAAAACACGGCAAAAAAATCACGTTTATAGATAATATTGAAATCGCAGGCAAGATACCTCTTATGGGGCCTGTGTATGGGCAATCTCCTTTGGAACTTATTTTGACCCGGTATCTGCGAACTACCTTAGCACCCAAACATCCAATATATATTCCTATGTATAAACTTAATTTTTCTAAAAAGTCGGCCAGTGCGAGTCGGACTTACGCACGAAGGGTTCCGTACGATTATCGCAAAATCTGGCCAAGTGCGAGTCGGACTCGCGTACAACGGGTTCCGTACCATTATCGCAAAAAAACGGGAAAAAAAACACCTTTGTTGTATGGGAGCCCCACTTAAATATTTATTGTATTCTGTTTTTAGTATTTGTTGTTATAGCGGCAACAGAAATACATAATTTGTGAAGATTTCAACTGTCTAGCTAACACGGTTCATGAGATACAGCCTGGTGACAGACGGACCGTGGAGTCTTAGTAATAGGGTTCCGTTTTTACCCTTTGGGTACGGAACCCTATAAAACCATATCCAGTACATTCCGGATACCTTAACACAGAATTCAAACTAAAAAATATCCCATGAGGGTTACCGCCAATCGACCCAATTGACGTCATTTAAAAAACTCGGATAAGATAACAAGGTCAGAACTGTAAACACGCGGTTCATCTATCACAAACAAGTATTGTAAGACGTGACTGGGGGTACTTGACGACAGATCAATAAGCTACCGGTATTGCATCGTTTTTAGTAACAAAACCTTATCAGAAGGTTCTTATCAACCTACGCTATGGGATATTAACTTTTACAAGTTTATAAATGAAGCCAAATGAAATTTGTGGGTATAGGTCTACCAGAATCTCATGGCAAAAAGGGAAATAAAAATTTGTTGTATGCAATACTGGGGAAATTGGATCAAACGATCTTGATACTGTTTAATTTTTATTTATGTCTTTAGTATTAATGAACATGAGGTAACTATATTATAGTAGTCACAGCGGATCTTTGTGTCTTTGAACTTGGTCCTGCCAACCATTGCGTAAGAAACAGTTTGTCATCGAGTATACTGCATAGAGTAAGCGAGATAGGACGATGACAAAAAAGACAAAAGATATTTATTTCAACCGGGCCACCAAGCGGCACTTTTGAATGTCACAATTTAAATTTACATGGAATAAAAGTTGATTCTACCGTGCATTCGGAAAGTAGCTTGTTATGGAGAAGAATGCACAAGAAACTCCGTAAGCTTATGTGACGTACATAAGCGAGTGAAAGAGACAGTTATACAATGCTATCTTCACCTTCAACATTGACACAAAAATAGCTACTGCGCGGGGTCTTGCAACCAATTCAGAGACACAAAGATCCACTGTGAGTATTATAGGTATGTGTATGAATAATGTTGTTATACATCGTGTTCTTAACATAGGAAAAATAAATCAATTGAATATTAATTTATGTACTAATTGATTATTTAGCATTTAAATCATACTAATAACTTAAAAGCTCATTCAGAACTAGAAAACTAGAATACGATTCCATGAACTCCACTGGCATTTCAAAAACTTGTATCTTTGTAGTTTTATGTCATCTCTCTCCATCAAAATGGTTCTTTTTCATTGGCATTTAACATATTCAAAACCAATCTCTTTATGTATAAAGTCTGTAAAAAATAATAAAATGTATCATGTTACTTAAAGTCATTCATCATCATCAGTCTATACGTGGGACACTCAGAAAGTTTTGCGAAACTAAAAAAAATTGTTCTATACGTACATATATTTTTATTAAATCTTTTCAAAGTACTTTCCACCAGCCTCTATACAAAGATTCATGCGCCTAAACCAGTTTTCAAAACACTTTTTCCAGTCCGCCGCAGACACCTCGTTTACAGCCTGCTCGAACGCAGCCAGCGCATCTTCCGGCGACGAAAATTGTATCCCTTTGAGCTGATTTTTTATTTTTGGGAATAAAAAGAAGTCACACGGTGCTAGATCAGGGCTGTAAGGAGGGTGACCCAGGAGTTTGACTGGCGTGCTGTCCAGGAAGTCCCTCGTTTTGAGTGCGGTGTGCGCAGGTGCATTGTCGTGGTGGAGCAGTAGCCCGCGGAGCCCTGTGTTTGGTCGCTTGTTGCTTATAACAGAGAAAACTTCTGGCAAACATTTGGTAGTATACCATTCGGCATTAATGCTTCTTTGATCCCGTAAGGGAATTGATACCAAGTGGCCAGTCAAATTAAAAAAGCTAGCGATCAAAATCTTACCCCCGCTTCTAGATCGCTTCACTTTGGTAGGCGTTGGCTCATTTTGAAACACCCAAACAGTCGACTGGCGCTTGGTTTCTGGGTCGTATTGATAAATCCAGGACTCATCACCTGTAACGATGTCGTAAACACGCCGAGACGAGCCTGCTTCAAATTTGTTAAGCATATCACGGCACCATTCCACCCGGGCCTGCTTCTGAGCATCGGTGAGGTTGTGCGGCACCCAGCGTGATACTATCCTCCTCACGCGAAGATGGCTGTGTAGAATCTCGTGAACGCTTCCCGATCCAATCTTCAATATGTGTTGAATCTCCTGATATGTAATTCGCCTATTGTCTTGGATTAAATTTTTCACTGCTAGCACGTTTTCTTCGGTAACAGCCGTCAAAGGGCGACCGCTTCTTTCGTCATCCCCCAAAGTTGGTCGACCGCGCTTGAATTCGTTATACCAACGATACACGGTTGCCTTGGAAGGGCCTTCATCCATGAATGCCATTTGAAGTCTATCGTACGATTCATCCGGTTTCAGGCGACACTTGAAATCGTATAAAATCATAGCTCTAAAATGTTCCCGGCGCAGATCCATATTTCAGTGAGACACAATACTTTGAATTAACTCGCAAAAAATGTGGAGGGAAATTTTGAAATTGGAACTTACTTATTTTTACTTATAAATAATCATATTTTCGAAAAACATTATAACTGGCCAGTCTCCCATATATAAAAACTTTTTTTCGCAATACTTTCTGAGGGGCCTGGTATATTTTCTTTTTATGTAAGTTTTATGGCCTGGTTGCTAGGACCTTTTAGCCACGTCTTTGGAAAGAGTTTTGGATCTTATATTTATTCTTTAGTATGCATTAGAATGCGGATGTAACAGATTCTAATGATTTTTGGAATATTTGGCAGCAAATTGTATCGAGTCAGTCTTCCCAGTAAGCTTTGCAGAGGCAATCAATACTACAATAAAATACACCGCTCCACTATCCCGAGATCGCTTTTGTCAATGATTTTACAAATTGTCCAGTTGCGGAGACAGTTGAGATACAAAACTACACCAATAATATATCACAATATCCACTAGGAATCAATTTGCAAATAATATTAACAGCCACTGAACTTCACTCGACAAAATCCCGCCAAAAACTCCCGTCTATATACACGTCCCACGCAGATTATTACTTAATATTTTTCTTACGTCAAAGATTCTCAATCTCCGTTAAAATCAATATCTTGTCGAAGAATTAGTAACAGTTACATTACTGTTGCCATTTCCTTCCGGCCATCATTCGATGTGCCCTGACCTACGATTTACCATATAATAGTAATGTAAAGAAAATAAAATTAAGTAAGAAAAATATAAATTAAACTAAATGTATCAAAACAAGTCAGTCCAACTTACCGGTCCACTCTACGACGCACTTTAAAATCAAAGATTGAGTTTGATTTACGCCTTCTTCTTCCCTTATTTTATGATACACATTGAAAACAATATGTCTCGCATGAGATCGAAGTGGGTTTTTCGACATTTTCACAAAAATAACAAACTTTCAAGATAATATCAAAAAAATTCAGCAGCGGTTGACACATCAAGTACTTTGATTCGACAGGTGACAATTGACATTGCCATATGAAAATCACAATTTAAAAAAAATAAAAAATGCCATGAGATTCTGGTACACCTATAGTTACAACATTTCGTTGATGGTTGAGCTGAGTGGTGCCGATCCATGCGTCATGTTCGTAACCGGGCGCCATCACTTGGGATTGGTCATAACTTAGCTGCCTGTTATTGTATTTTTTTTAATTGTTTTTTTAATCTAGACGCTTTTACGTGCACGTCTTTTTAAATCGTTCGCACATATAATGTATTTTTTCAACAAGAATGATGTAAATACTTGTAATTAAAACTGACGGAAAAGACAGTCAGTGGAGTTTCATGCAAATGCCTGAACACCCCATTGAGTTTGAGACCTACTGACACTTGCGAATTTGCAACTTATCCTTTTTATTTTTTGTTTGTCAATTTAAAAGTACCTCAAAGGTATATTTGAAAAAAAAAAACTATTTGATTTTGATTTTTTCGTGATACTGGCTTTCTGGGTTTTCTTATCTGAATGTCCAGATTATTCACGTCATTGGGGTACCTACGCCCAGCCTAAAGAAGAAATATGCCTCCGATCCGTGATAAAATCACTATCACTACCTAATCACTTCATATTAAGACCCCCGCCGTGTCTGTTCGCGATAAACTCAAAAACTACTAAACAGATTTTCAAGAACGGAGGAAGGTTTTTGTATATAATTTGTCGCAGGTGAAGTCTGGGCTGGTCGCTAGTGATGGATAAAAAGTTTGGTGCTTATTTTAATCGGTCAGAATTTCAGGTGCGAATTTTTTCATCAGTCAAATGCAGGTTAGGTAATGCCAGTGGTGTCTCATCCCATACAAAGAAACCGTGGCGACGTACTGTACTGATTATTTTTTGTAAATCGATCGCGTTCGGTTCCGTCCCACGAATATAGATGGTGATTTATCTATGGCCGTGGAATGGATCCGAAAGCGATCGATTTACAAAAAATAATTTGTATAATCAGATGAAAAACGCTAGTTACATCGGCACGGTTTCTTTGTATGGGATGAGGCATCTGTATGCTAGTATTATATTATCTGTGGTAATGCTATCTTAGTGATAGTGATATCTTTTTAAATTATATAATAAATATTGCGTCACGATGATATATTATTTGAGTACATTCCGATAGCTAAAGATAATTCATCAATGTCTTGTGCACCGTTTCTGCACGTTTATCTTTAGCAAGACAATACTTAACCTTGCAATACAGAGATATGCAAAACAGCTTATAACAATTTATTTACAGGATATTTCTATAGTCAGCTAGAACCGTTAAAAGGAAATGCGGTTGCAGACATCTCTGTGCTCCGACTGAATTTCCTAAGTAAAAAGTCATAATTCGAGGTTTGGCTCTCGCCTATTTCCCCCTACAATATTGTACCAATTTAAAAGATATTCCATAAACTGGAAAAGAAAGATATATACCGTGCCCCTAAGTTTTCCTTTTTGATGATACATTATCTTTAGAAGCACTAGAACCATCAAAAGATGTTCAAAGTTGCGCTGTCAACAGAGGCCTAGTATACAAATTTGAACACTATAAATTTAATAAAAAAAACCGGCCAAGTGCGAGTCGGACTCGGGTGAAAGGGTGCCGTACCAATAACGCAAAAAACGGCAAAAAAATCAAATTTGTTGTATGGGAGCCCTACTTAAATATTTATTTTATTCCGTTTTTTTTAATTTTAGAAATACATCATCTGTGAAAATTTCAACTGCCTAGGTATCACGGTTCATGAAGATACAGCCTGGTGACAGACGGACAGACAGACGGATCGCAGAGTCTTAGTAATAGGGTCTCGTTTTTACGCTTTGGGTACGGAACCCTAAAAAGAAAAACAGACGCACAACATATATTTTTTTTATTCAGTTTATGGAATATCTTTTAAATTTGAACAATATTGGAGGAGGAAATAGGCGAGAGGCAAACCTCGAATTATGACTTTTTACCAAGGAAATTCAGTCGCCGCTCTCTGCCCGCATTTTCTCTTAAGGGGTTGATTCCACCCGTCTATTGTCATAGTGATAAACTTCAACATCAACGAATCCGTGATAAAATTAACAAGATTTTGTACAAAATATATCAGCATTCACGGGACCGAACAAAGTGGCGACGCTTGGGGGAGGCCTATGCCCAGCAGTGGACGTCTTTCGGCTGATATGATGATGATGATATCAGCATTATCAGCTCACAACAACAGTCATCGAATCAACGATCAAAAACATGTAACACCATTAAAAATTATTTAATCTTAACACGTGTCCACACTCACCCATATTTTTGGCGAAACTCTGTGCTAACATCACCTGATGACCTTGTTCTACGAAGAGACGTACGGCGAACGCGTCGTTGTCAACGTTGCCGGTGGCGAATCCTTGGTACGCCATGTCGAAGAATGGTAATAACTTCCTCTCTTTGATGACCTGTGAATTTTCAGAGGAAATTATGGCACATGGAGTATTTGAGAGACAACGCTCTACAAATCCAAACTTTTTCTGAAACTCTGCAGTTGTTCTATCTCACGAAGGCGGGTTACGTGACTCTTATGACGTCGAAATAAGAGTCATTTTGTTACGATTTATCCGCCATCGTTAACGTATAACTGTTCTCCAGAATTTCAGTCTGAGTACATATATTCTTGTCACTGTTTCCTTAATTTGAATGGATTTGAATGGCAATCCACCTCAAGGTGGGTTCTCACCGCTGCTTAGGGACATCTGCAATACCAGAGGGATAGTGCGATGAATTACCAAAGACGAAAGCTTAAATGACTCATGTAATAGGGATGTTTCCTGGGTATAAAAATATTAATTCTATTTAGTCCGTCAGTGAGATTATCAAATAATATTAGACACGTATTTTTGCTTTACCAAATCAGAAAAAAAAACAAAGTGAAAGTGCATCAAAGTTCCTCGTGACGTCACTAAGGCAGAATAAAGTGTATTAGCGGCGTGACGTTTCATGATATTTCAACGCATTATATCCTCGTCAATTTATGTTTACGTGTCAAAAGGAAAAATACGTGTCTAATATTTTTTATTAATCTACCTGACGGACAAAAACTATTACACCGCTACTAAATTTCAAACCGGAACATGACAACGCTGCTTCACAGCAGAAGTAGGCTTCGAACTGAAGGCATAGAACTGGGCTTCTTCACAGATACATCCTAAGTTTCGATTCCCAAGTCGAGCAATAGTGCTATCTATTGGTTTTTAACTGATAAACACATTACCCTCCTTCGGCAGTCGGGTAAAAAGGAGGAGCTTCCCGATTCGTCGCTTTTTTTTCAAAAATTTGGAAGTTGACGGTTTATCCACGTGTCTCTGTAAGTATGTTAGGCCGTCAGTATTGCCTATGATATCTCCATCCATCCCATTGGTTAAGAAAATGAGGGAGGAGGGAGCGCACTTGTGTTTGCGCACACGCATCCCCCGCATCTGGCTAGTCCCCGCTGAGATTGGCCGCCTTGACCTAGATTCAGTTAGGAAATCTAAATTGCGAATATTTACCTCTGACAGGCACTTCCATTCCTCCGGCTTAGGGTCAACTCCGGTTGGGTTGTGGGCGCACGCGTGCAGTAGAATGATGGAGCCTTCCGGAATTTTCTATAATATTAAACAAGTAAAATTTCAAAATTTAAAAAACCCCCGACGCATCTATCTTGCGAAAACATCCCGATTCAAACAGTAAAACGCCCATAACTTTTGAACGGCTGAACTGATTCAATTCAAACATAGCTAAGAACACTCTCGACAAAATCACCTTTCAAATAAAAAAAACTAAATCAAAATCGGTTCATCCGTTTAGGCGCTATGATGCCACAGACAGACACACAGATACACAGCAACACACGTGAAACTCTTTTTCCGGTGGGGGCTAAAAAAGAGATACATAATATAATTTATCGACATGTAATCACAAGACCGTGGCTAGTTAAGAGCCGTAGGTATGTAATAGTTATTTACTTTCTATAACTACAAGTACATACTTTTAATATCAAGATACCATATGTATAAGCCTATATTAGAGTACTTAATACACTAGCTTCTATTAGCCTACTTATTCAGGGTCGCTCCTGACTTATTGACTATAGGTATTGTTGTACAAACAACTACGATAAGGCCACACTATAATGAGTTAATTCCGATTATCGTTGCTACAAAAATAGCTATTAAAAAGTTGATAATGTTATGTAAGAAGAATATTGGGTGCCAGGTCAGTAAAGAACGGATGCTCAGACTGGGAACTCTGACCGCCCACCAAGTGATTCCTGGTAAGTCGGTGGCACAGTGATCACGCGCTGCCGTGCACAGCGAGGCTCAAGGGAGACGCCTCTTAGTCGCCCCAGGGACGTGCCTGGACGTCCGGAGAGGTCTTTTAAGAGGTAACGGGGCCACTTCCAAGTACTGATGGTGATCACCAGGGCTGTTTTAGTGAGGTAAAAGCAGGCGCCTGCCTGCTCTTTGGGGAAATGTGGGCATTTCCCCCAAAGAGCAGGCAGGCGCCTTTTGAAGGTTTAGCCACGTAAACAAAAAAAAAGGCCAGTAAAGAAGTCTTTTCTTTCATCATTATTTCAGCCAAAAGAAGTCCAATGCTGGACATAAGGCCCCGAAGCATCATCCAACATAGACTGGTCCTGTGCTTCTCGCATCCAGCAAACCCGAAGCATAATTATCTTTCATTCAAATTTAATACAACAGATACAACTTTAATAATATCACGCGTGTATTTCGTGAACGCTTTTATCGTATTATCTAACAAGAAACAGTAAATATTTTTTGCTATATGTAGTAATTCCAGTTTTATCTAGTTGTAATAAATATGATAAACTTGAGTTGAATACCTATAAGTGCTGACAAGAACTGTCGTTACCGAGTTCTTTTACCTCATTTGGCTTGTGGATTGTCTACTTCAGTAGATACAACAGCTCCACAGACTATCTGCAGCCATTGATTATATAGTCTGCCTTATTTCTGTAGTCTTTGGATATCGATACCATCCCGTCTGCGGCGTTTTTCTAACAAATTTAAAGGAGAATGCCCATTTTGTAAGGGAACTTGGGCCCTTTTGAAAAAATGGTTCTACCTATCTTGATGAATTTGGTTGTATATTGCAGAAAAAACACGTTATATTCATAATTAGAAAACCTTTTTTTTATTTTTCGGGGTTCACGAGATATACCAATGTTTCTGTTCTTGAAACGAACCCTTATTACAACGTAATAAGGTGCATACAAATGTCCAAGTGAAGGAACCTGATCTGTTGGTCTCCTGTCCTGTCTGTACATAGGTATGTAAAGAAAACAGACGGAAATCCAATTTTTGGATAATATTGAAATCGCAGACACGATACCTCATAAGGGGCCTGTGTAATTGTGTATGGGCAATCCCCTTTGGAACTTATTTTGACCCTGTATCTGCGAACTACCTTAGAACCCAAACTTCCAATGTATATTCCTATGTATAAACTACATTTTTCTGAAAAAGGCCTTTCAAAATAAAAATTAAGTTAGTCAACATCTAACAGCCCAGGGCCCGTGATCTTGGCCATAAAGGTCATTAGTGTCAAAATTATCTAACATCTACAAACAACGTTAATCTGCATTCTAACAAAACCTAATTGCACACAGAAAATGTAATAATAGAAATGCCAACAAGAAGTGACAGTTCACACTATTTAGAGGCCTTGTGATAATTTTAACATTCTACAATTTCTCGTCAGCTGTTGACTTTTTATATTGGCAGCTTTACAGTCGAAATTCCAAGTTTAAAAAAACGCTTGCTTATTTGTAACCAGCTTCTGGCAGCGGCTTAGCCCGAGTGTAAAATGATTTTTTAATCCCAAGGGAATATTACACTGGGATGAAAAGTAGCCTCTAAGCGCTACTCCAGACTATAATCTATTTCTGTGCCAAATTTCATCCAGCCGTTCTGATGTGATTGAGTAACAAACATACACACATCCATCTAAATTTCGCATTTATAATATTTTTACTATTTTTTTTACGGCTTCGCCCGCGTGTATGTCGAAAATTATCTCAAGGGAACATATTCTCGGTACAGAAAGTATCCTGTGTGCTTTTCCAGGCTATAATCTATCTCTGTGCCAAATTTCATCCAGATCCGTCCAGCCGTTTGAGCGTGAAGAAGTAACAAACATACAAACACACTCAAACTTAAGTAGATAAATTTAAGCAGTTTATGAAAAACAAATTCATGAATAAAATATTATCATCACAGACAATGGTCCTCATTACGGACTAAGTGCGGAAACCAAATAACTAAAGAAGAATATTGAATTTTAATGTCTTTTCTTCAACGGAATCTATGATACATAACACAGAATATAACAGCTCATTATGGCATTTCTCATTTTCCACCAGAATAAACTCCAGCTCTCACATAGTGTATCGGAAAGAAAAGAAGAATTATTTAAAATTGCTACTTACACAGATATCTTCACATGCACCAGCGAGGTCGAAGCCATGTGTATTGGGGTCATAGTAACGGTACTTCTTGTGTGGCAAGCTGAGCATGTTACAGATCTGGGGGTGGTTACCCCATGTTGGGTTGGGGAACCATACTTCCTTGTTTCCAGCATAGTGTTTCGTTGCAAACTCAAGACCTAGACGTAGCGCACCGGTACCGGATAATGTCTATGAAATAAAGATTGCTATTAATGTAGGTACTTATTAAAATACAGTTTTTTATAATAGTTCAAAGTTTTTACTTGGTCTCAAACCAGATATGTTTTTTCTTCATGACGTCAACTTCAAGATAAAATAACACGAATAACTCACCTGTACAGTGCAGTTGGTTTTATCTTTTATAGCTTGACAGTTATCACCAAACGCAAGCTTGGCTACAGCATCATTGAAGGCTGCTTCACCAGAAATAGGAGCATACTCATGGTTCATACACTTGTTGAAGATGAGTTCTTCTGCCTGTGATGTAGAATACAAGTAAACTTTATGTTTTGAAGAGCGCCCGCCCCCCCCTATTTATTAATATAAAATGTATATAGCCTATGTAAGGGATGGCGAACCTTTATTAGAAACCGTGTCATTTAATTTATATTTTTTTATGTGATAATGAAGTGCCACTAAAATAATGTAACTTTGTCTTAATTTACAAAAAATAAACCTCTAAATGCTATGAATTCTTTATTTGCACCCAGAAATTCTTACAGCAATCCTAATATTTATTTACAGTTTTATGTTGTATTTAAATAAAAGTAGGAGTTGGTGTCATTTCTGCTGTTGCAAATTACTTAGATTCTAAATAACCTCATTTTAGCGTGCCCAAAATATTTTGTCGTGTGCCACCACAGGCACGCGTGCCATAGGTTCGTTATCCCTGGCCTATGTCATTCCCTTCCCACAATTGAGACGAATCCAACGACACCTCATTATGTCATAATCCATCAAGCCGTTTGGGCTGTAGAGCGTGCTATAGAAATGGACATATGTACATACACTGAAAAAAACATTACCCTCCCGCTGTCGGTCGGGTATAAAGCTTGTAAATAAACACATTACCCTCCTTCGGCAGTCGGATAAAAAGTATCATATTATGTCAAGGCAGAGGTCTTTCTGTGTATCCAATTTTAGTTGAAATTTCGATTATGGGCCGTTGATTTTTGGCGCGGGGAGGGTGGAGGGGGAGGTTTGGCTTTCGCCCAGTACCATCCCCACCACTCGGAGCCCTATGGTTATGGATATATCCATAAAGTTTTCAGGTTAGAATAAAAATTTCCATAAATCTGCATCGATTTAAGGGGCGCGGAGGGGGGAAGAGGGAAAGGGGGTAGAGGGGCTACCTCACTGTACCATCCTCACCCCACAGAACCCATGGTTATGGAGATATCCATGGTTAAAGTTTAAAATTACTATTTAAGCAACAAAGTCGACGGAGCCCCGCTGCGAGGGGCTCCTATTTCTGTCTGCACTATGTGTCTAGGTTACTTTAGACCCAAAAGTAACCTAACATGAAGGAGATCTCCTTCGAACCTAACCTATCCGTGTCGGGGTGCCCTGAGTGCCCGAGCTCGCTTCGCTCGCTCTTGGACTAATTCGCATTTTTTTACCTCACGAAAAACATACAAAAAAACATAAAATTTCCGAGTCTTGAGAATTTGTAATAAGCTTTCTATTTATGAGTACTACCTACAAAAAAAATATGAACTTCGAAATCAACGGCCCATAATGGAAATTTTAGCCCCAATTTTATCCAGTCTAGGAAACAGCCGAATATAAGTTAATAATTACCCACTGATAAATATAATAAACCATCTAAATTTCTGTCTTTAATTGCATTTTAATTTAAACTCGTTCATACATGACTTCAGTGAAGAATGTCAAAGATATTTGGTTAACTATGTTGGGGTCGGCTTCCAGTCTAACCAGATTCAGCTGAGTACCAGTGTTTTACATGGAGCGACTGCCTATCTGACCTCCACAACCCAGTAACTGGGTAACACGATACCCCTTGGCTAGACTGGTGTCAGATATCAAGATTCTGACTACTCGTAACAACTGTCAAAGATCTTCAATTGACAGCCAGGACTAATGGCTTAATGCGCTTTCCGAGGCACGGAGGAAACTCGGTATTTTGAAAATGGTCACCCATTCACGGACCGACCTCGTCAAGCGTTGCTTAACCTTGATAATCAACCTGTGCGGCTGTTATTATTTAGGCACGAGCTTGATACAACAATGTCTATTAATATTATAATAACCCTCAAAGTGTCAATTTCCAGACACAATAGAAATTACCATTGTTTTAATCCGATTCGGAAATATGGACAGTTGAGCTGATAGTTCAATAATTTATTATTAGATAATAACGCTGACCTTTCTCACTGATGGCAGTATAAAGGGTTTGCCTGCATCATCTCTGTAGGCACCCACACCAAGGTTGACTTTTTTGGAGTCCGTATCCCTCTTGAAGGCTTCAGAGATACCCAGGATCACATCAGGGGGGCCCATAGGTACATTGCCCCAAAAAGAACTGCCAACAAAATTTATTCATTCGGAAATTATGAAATTAGTTATCTCAGGGAGTTCTAGCTGGAGATGCTTGCTGAGAATATAGTAGTCAGAGACACAGACATTGTTTTAAAATTGTGTTCTTTGGTTTAGAACAGTTTTCTCACATTATAAAACTAAATTAACAGTTTGGGTTTGATTTTACATAAAACAATTAATAACCCACTGAGTGCTATGCTACAGAACCTCTCACTGAGTACTATGCTACAGAACTCAAAAAAAATGGCAAATATAAAGAAAAGTGCGTTGTCGGTGGCCACCAGGTGGTCTTGCAACAATCTGGGAAATTTAGGGCCCCATATTCACTAAAGTTGCTTTTTTTTTCAGTTTTAAAGGAATTGTAGGATTAAATTTAATACTTGTTACTCAGATAAACATATAAGAAAGGGTGAGATGTCACAATGGGTGAGATAATATGCATCACATGTTTATTTGATTAAATTACAATCAGGGTCAGACCACGACAAAGTATTACACCAATAGTGCCATATTTTTTGACATCTGTGAAAAGCCACATTGAGGTATAAAAGCTGAGCGGACTATTCACTACATTAACTTTAGCACTTTAGAGTGAATCTATACATATACCTAAATAAAATTGAAGTGTCTGTTGCTAATATCAAAATAATAGGTTTTTATTCAATGCATTAAGAAAGTAAATACAGTCTCCATAATTTTTGTCTGTCTGTTCCGTGTTATCTCCCAAATTTGAAGGGCTCTTTCACTGACAGATTGCTGATGTTATAAGGAGTAACCGGGTTTTGTTAACGAATAAAACATTTTATTATTTATTTATTTTTATTTTAACTTAGGTTACTTTTATTTTAGAAAAAGAAGGGTTCTGTGAAACACACAATTTAAAACCTTATTTTTTTGTAGTTATTACGAGTTTGACGCCGGCGAACTCATCATCAGATTTGAAATTTAATTTAAATTTTGAATGCTTAGGTGCACTCAAATATTCTGTACCTTCACCTGCAGATAAGATACCATTAAACAGGTACAGAACCATAAATATAAATAATATCTTTATCAAAGAGTGTTGTATGTCATACATACAAGCACGCTGTCATTTTGATTGAATCCACTATTAATATTAATTTAAAATAAAACATTTCGTTACGTAAATAACCAAATTGCCGGTACATCACCTGCTTGCCCTTGAGGCGAAGTTATAGTAATCCACATTATTTCTTAGCACTTGCACTGTTAATTTTGCTAAAACGTGTGGCATTTTTAATTTTTTCTAAACTTGTGACTGATATGGTGACTGCTGCTTGAATGAATGATTTGAATTGATTGGGCTATTAATTAGTTAGTTCCACCACCCATAGAGGTTTGTAGTTGCAAACTTCCAACACCGCAGCAGCAGGTCGCGCGCGCAGATCAGATATGTAGGGCTGCCAGATGCGGGTTCGGGTTTTGAATTTTCCCCGAACCTACCCTATTGTTTTACTTCAAAATGATATAATAATATTAGGTCTTTACCTATGAAATTGTCGTATTATGAAACACAGGGGTAGGCCATGAAATTTTGGGGCCCTGGGCTAACACTACTTGGAGGCCCTACAACTAAACTCAAAATAGCGGTTGGAGTGTAGCCTTAGGGGCACTATGGCGCGAGGACTTTTTTAAAAATATTTTTTTGGGTAATTTTCCAATTTTATAGCAGTTTCGGGTTAACCTTAACCATAAAAACCATTTAGATTCTGAGAAGCATAGCCGTACGACGTACTGTTTCCGAATTATGGGCCTCCGAATTAAGGTAACACCGCTGGTACTACGAAAAAGTATTTTGATAGTTTTTTTTTTTGTTGTTTTGATAGGCCACTTTTGTTTTTTTTATATATGTAGGCTCACGATTGACCACTGCCTCACCTGATGGTAAGCGGTGATGTGGTCGACGGTTTAGCACGCTTGCCTAGAAGTAACTTATTTACTCTTGACTTATAGACCCCGAGGTTGTAGCTATCGGGAAACACAGACTCCAGTGGCCTTAGTGCGAGTTTTTACTTACGCGTGACTCACGCTCACTCGTGTTACGTAAACGATCTCTTATGTCAAAATGTAAAAACAGCGTGAGTAAAAACTCGCACTAAGACCTCTGAGGCCTTAGTGCGAGTTTTTACTCATGGTCAATCGCGTTAACGTAAACGTCAATTTGTATTGAAACTGGATAAGCGCCGTCTGGGGACGTTAAGGAGAAACCTCTTTTTTTGTTTACATTTTGACCTAAGAGATCGTTTACGTTATCACGAGTGAGTACGTTAAAAAACTCGCACTAAGGCCTCAGCAGGAAATTCCACTCCTTTATCTGTAGGCATAATGAAAGTATTTCCAAAACGTTTAGTGCGTACCGAACTCCGAAGGGATGTCCACCAAGGACTGATGATGACGGCGCATCGCCGTACGTCTTGTAGTCCGATGATGAAACGAGCTTGGCGGCATAAGATCATGCAATTCCATCGCACACTCCCCGAAATGAAACTGATAAAAACCAACAAGCTGGCAGCTCAGCGACAATGTTCAAGGTTCTGGATGGTTTTCTGCAGCTTTGACTCAACCAGTGCCTCATTGCCGATGAGCCTGAGATTATATACTGAGCCTCCTCTTGGCCCGTTTATATTCTGATTCATTATTTCATTCCTGGTAAAGAATAGTCACATTAGTACGATGCAGTGTGGATTTGATACAGTTTTATCACTATGAATGGCCGCTTTCTCTGTGTGTGATTACTGCAAAACCACAAAGTTTGTTGTTTTGCTTGATAATGTTGTAATTTGACACGATGTTCATGTAAACAACATGAACAGGCGTATGAGTATTTAAAATAATGTTCTTGGTTAAATAATCTAATAGGCAAAAACCAAAAGGCAAAATATCTAAATCATTAGCTCGTACACATCAACGTTGCGATATCTTGTAAACATTGTCGTTTTTGGCTAAGAACGACTTAAGTTATTTATTAAGTTGTTTAACATAGGTATTATAATAATAATGGTATATCAAGGTATTAAAGAGTGCGGTATGTTATGACAGAGGGCGTACAAATGTTTGTAAATAATAAAAAAAACAAGCCAGCCAAGTCTCAATAATTAAATTAAATAAGCCTGAACAATAAAAAAACAATTACCCTCTTACTAATAAACAAGGAATAAAGTTATACCAGGTATAACAAAGGTATAACCATACATTTTCATTGGTTTATACCTGGTATAACTTTATTCTGCGGTTATTAGTAGTCTGGCAAACGAAAGTAGAGACTGAAAACGCGCGGTAAATTTAAAAAATATCAGCAAAGCAACCCCAAAACTAGTATGAAATACCTGGCATAATCAAATTTGATACTTTAGAATAATTAACTTTACTTCGTCTGAATAAAAATACTATAGGTACATACTTTAGGTAGGCAATACTTTATATTTTATGTATCGATCAAACCGAATTAAAAAAAAACAACAGTATTCTATAATAATTTTGGTTTATTCACTACCAGTAATGAAATAGGAGTACATAATGAGTACAAATTTTTAGGCAGCTGGAATTTTAGCGTGGTCGTGCTGGGAAAAAATCTTGCCTGCACGACCTTTATATCTGCGATAATTGAGAGGTACATTTTTTTAATAAATTTTAAATTGTAAAAATTTAAAGGATTTCAGTACCATCTAAAGTTATAATGAATGCGTTCATGGTCGTGCTACGAAGTACAACACACTATATGTCTGTAATATTTGAGGTGTTCCCACGATTTCTCCAGGATCCCGGCATCAGATCCTGACCTGGCCCAGGCATCTTTGAGTAATCGGGAAATACAAATTTAAAATAAAATCCGATGTATTGAGAACCTCTTCCTTTTTTAGAAAGTCGGTTAGAAAATTTTGATAAAAAGACGGACGGGTCTCGTTACTGATGCAAATGTGGTTAACATTAGCTACTTGTTTTTTTACCTCATATTAGGGCATTATTTTTAAGCTGGCAACATTATTAATAATAAACGTCATGTTTACATGATCACTGACTGGAAGTGTGCTGAATGTTGGATTTGGTCGGATTGTACAGTTTTTCCAACCAATGTCATGGAAGGTCATCGTGGTTAATGGTTCAAAATAGAGATTTGCGACTCAATGTTTGCGATTTGCTTTGCCAAGCCAAGCCAAACCTTGTGTTTGATAAATACGTAACAATTTAAGGGTTCTATTAAAGCTGAATAAAATGATTACTGAAGCTTTTATTTATAACTAGCGTCTAGCGACTTAGGCCTGGTTTGCATGGTTCTTAAAATGTTCTTACAACAAGAAAAAAATTCGATGTTGACGATGTTGTCATAAATTCACATAAAGCATTTAAATAATTATGGCATATTAATTTAAATAAAGGTTCAAACCCAATGATATTCAAATAAACAGATATGTTATAAGCGCGCGCATTGTGAAGACTCGAATAGTAGACAATTGTATGATTTAGTCTTTAGTTTATGTCACGCATGGCGAAGAGCGATACGCTTTGTTGAAAAAAAAAAACAAAATTAAAACAAAAAAACAAAAAAAAAACAACAATCCATCGTGTGTATTTAGAAAGTGTACCAATTATAATACCAAATTACATAAAACAGAAGGGATCTCATACCATATGCAATACACCTCAATTTACTAATTTATTTCAATTTTTTTTCCTAATTTTCTGATATTTGGAGGTTACAAAAAGAAAAAACATTGGTTGTCAGAATAATGTTTGTTTACATTCACACGCAAGTGACAAACACTAGCTGTCTCTTTTTTTCTTGTTTGTTTTATCAAGCCATCCCTTTCGACATTGTAGTGAAATGTCAGATGAATGAAAAGTGTGTATGTGTGCTGCCGCTGCTGCGCGGAACACTTTTTTCAATTGTTTTGTGAGTGTATAACGTATCTGTTTATTTGAATATCATTGTTCAAACCGCATAAAAACGACGATAATAAATAACATAGAAAAATATGGTGCCTCCTAACCTCCGATAAAGTAAAAAAAAACTTTTTTTTTTACTTCATCTGAGCTCCTAACATCGCCGTGTGTGGATCTCAAAGACCTTATACTTCGTAGTAAGAAATACGTATAAGGTATTTGGTGGATCTAGTTAAAGGTACCCGTTTGTTTACAAAAAAGATCTCTGTGCTGTTTACCTCTACTAATCATTAAATTTCAAAAATCGCGGCTGTTTGACCTTTCATGTCTCTCATCATCCCACGTCCACAAGTCCCTTTGATTTGCGCTGCATGCAATCTACATCTTCAAAAAAAAAACAAATTGCCGTTTGTCGCTAGCGAGTCACCGGTGTCCGAAATCGACCATGGACCATGCATTGCATTAGCTTTTTTAGTTGGTTTTGAACTTTGAATTTACAATATCCAACGATAAAAAAAAACTGCGTAAAAAGGATTTTCGGGGCGTATTCTAATAGCATTATTTTATTTTATCTATGAACTTGGCATAGGATTATTTATTTATAACTTATTGTTATTTTCAACTTCTAGTCCATTTTATTATAGAAAACTGCTTTCACAGAGTACTTTTTTTATATATGAAAGCTGCTCTCTCCATAAAGTAACGTTCCAACACAACACAGAGTACCCCACATATTTTTAAGAATAGCACCCCCAAACCTAAATGTCAAAATTATTATGACGTTTTCTTTTCGCTGAAAGAATTAGTGTCGAATAATCGTGTTTATTTAGTAATTCCGCTTTAAAACGTTAAAATATGGCTGCTGAAATTAAGCCTGCTCCAAGAACTCCAAACGATAGGTTTTCTACTACAAAGAAACCAGCTCTTTTGAGTAAATTGGAAGGTTGTACCGACGATGTAAATGCAGCGGTCGTTATACCTGGCGAGGACGGTGTAATTAGCGTTTGTGATGATAAGTAAGAGTACTGACTCATATTTCGTCCATTGTTTGATAACAGAGCTCTTTTATCTGTATGATTTTCCGAAAAACATGTTCCTCTTGTACCCTCATTGAACTGTCAACGTATTTGAAATCTCCCCTACGTGGGCTGTAAATACTGCCTAACTTCAAGTTAATTAACTAAAGCTAGTATTTAAATAGATTGGTATCAGCTACGTGACTGTTTCAATTTGTAGCAAATTGATATGAGTAATAATCTCTTGTTGTTATTTTAACTATTTTTTATTTTTTTTTCTTGTTTTCATTCTATTAAGATTCATATAGGTATAACATTCTCAAACCCAAAATATAATTATTATTGCTTAATGTTCATACATTATAAGGGTGCCTTTCCACCAGAGATGCGCTATGCAGCTATGCTGCGAGGAACCTGTTTCACAACTAGTGCTATGCTATATGGACCAATAATTATGATTGATGGATATCGAACGCACCCATAGCAATGTAGCATAGCATATCTCTAGTGGAAAGGCACCCTTTGGCAGTTTTTTTTTTGCAGAAATAGCTTTGTTTAGTCTCATGAGATTTAAGATTGCATTTAGTGTTACAACTAGAATGATATTTGATAATGCTTAAATTGTTTTATGTCAGAGGTAAAGAAATATAACAAAACACTTATTTGAATGGGCCTACAATGATGTTTGATAAATTGTATAATTTTATAAGCTCAATAAGAAAATATACACTCTTATAACAACAAATAATTTCAGGACAGTGCGAGTATGGCTGAAGCGAGACTCTGGACAATACTGGCCATCTATTTGTCAATACATGCCATCTGGGTGCACGTCAATGTTCTATACACCAGAGACAAGGCAGCTATTCATTGGTCAAGAGAACGGCACAGTCTCAGAGTTCACACTAGCAACAGATTGTAATAGAATAAACCCTGTGAGTACTTAAAAACCTCAACATCTGAACAAACATTTTTTGTTAATATCTAATCCTATGTTTTAATAACAGGGTGTCAATTTAAAAAAATTCAAAATATTAGGTGTCCAAACAAAAAAGATTAAAACTTTCTAATCACACAAAATTATAATATTATCACCTACACAATAATATCATTAATCACTAAGTAGTACAATCTATTCATTCAAGTTAAAGATAAGATTGCTTTCGAAGAATTTGTCATTTTACATGACTCATGAGATCCTTGCTTGTTATAATAATGCTGCCTTATAAGACCCCAATCAGCACTGTTGATGCGTTGAAGCCACAGATATAAATCTTACTAGATGACGCGATTGTATGTACTTAGCGTGAAAAAAAATGGAGTAAAGTTACGATCAATGATCGTAATTTGAGCTTTTCATTTAGCATTATCGGCATCGGAAATGCACAAAAATCAAGAAAAATGCCTTGTTATGCCATATTGAGCTGTATAGAAAAAGTTGGCCGAGGCATTGTAAACGTTTTCTTTCATTTGTAAGTAAATTTGTTTTTAAATTGTGTGTGAAAAATTGGCACGCTTGGTTTTCATACAGATGGAGGGACTTGCGTTATCTAGTTAGATTTATGTCTGTGATTTAAGCACATCCACCCTCTAAATCAGAGGTTCCCAACCTTTTCTTGGTCAGGGACCACTTTTATATTATTCTTGTAAGCAGGGACCACTATGTTGGTATAATAAAAATAAAGTGTAATAATCAAACTGAAACGTTAAATTAAAATTCACTCAATAGGAAATTACATAAAAATAAATAATAATATTTTAGGATAAACTTCTGTAATTTAGTATTAATGTGATTTCTGAGCTTGCATCTTCTTCACGAGTTCGGCTATCCTAGGACTAATATTGTCACTCAAAGCTACACGCAAATCATCACTTTCTTTCAAACGATTCGTCGCAATTACCAACAAAGCAGAAAATCCTTGTTCACATAAATAAGTTGTTGAGAAGACCATAAAATAGCCCAAGGCGATTTCTTTTTTTTATTATCGATAGGCTTGCGTTTGACCACTACCTCGCCTGGTGGTATTTCTCAAAATTTAGTATAATAAATTGCTTTCTTACACCAAAACGACTCAAGTGAATTTGATTCAAAAGCATCTTTGCAGTTTCTGTAATTTTGGAATTCAATGAGTTCTTCCTGGATTCCTTGAGTCACTTTACCAGCGTCCGTGCTAAAAGGGTTACGAATCAGTTTTTGGTCAACTTTAGCTTTTCGGCATATTCTGGGGAGTAACGATTGAATTAATTTATCAATATTTGTAAATGAGTCTTGATGCTTGCTTGTATATTTGCTTTACTAGCGTCATACTTGTTGTCTTCCACAAGTGCTTTTAATGTCGCAAACACAGAAACATAATTTTCTTCAATTTTACGTAACCACAACTAAAGTTTGCAAATAAGAGCTCGAAGTTTATCTTCAAAAATGAATAAATTTGCGACGTTTTCTAATTGTTTATTTCAGGAACCTTGCAGTAAAATGTTTCAACAAATCATTTTTTTTTTTAAATAAAGTTAATAACTACGGTCAGTAATGAATGATTCACTTCCTCGCACCTTCGCGGACCATATTTTGGCTTCTGCGGACCACTGGTGGTCCACGGACCACTGGTTGGGAACCCCTGCTCTAAATCCTAAGGTCTGATATGAATCAAGTCAAATATCTTTTACCAGCAGATCAATTCTCCTTATTATAAACCTTTTTTATATTTTTATATAAGCCTTCATCCAGACACAACATTATTTTCTTTGTTGTTCATCATCTTAAGTTCCATTTTTGTGTGTCCATTTGCCAGGTGGCAAAGGCCTCCTCCAATCTTCTCCATTTCGGCCTTTCTATGGCCAAATTTCTATTACATTCCAATTGAAAATGAAATGATTGACATTTAAAAGTGTTTGTACAAACCAACTTACAGAAATAAAATCATTTATCATTAACTTATCAATTGCATCATTAGATTTGCAAAGTTTAAAAAATTACTCTATTGCAGTCCATGATTTTTGATGTTGTGCTTTTGTAATGATAATGCTATTGGAATGTAATCGGTATATAATTGGGATCTGTCAAAAAAATCTAAATATATTTTTAAGACAAGGCTAATACTAAAAGCCTGACAATCTATGAAGTCTGATGACATTTCTCATTTTACATGCTGCAATAACTTTGTATGTAAGAAATTGAAAAATAAAATGCCTAATTCTAATTAATAACAATTACCCATACACTAGCTAGAACAACGAGTATAATTTTTAACCATCAACGTTAAGAATTTTTAGAGGTGTCAAATCAGACTTCTAAGATTGTCACAACTATAGGGTATAAAAGCTTGTAAGATTTTGGCTAAGCATTGTCTGTGCACATTATAACATTAACATTGCATTTTACTGAAACAGTGCCTGAGGTGACATCTTTCAGCAGGCAAATTGCTGAGCTCTTGTTATTTGCTATGGGTTCATTTACTTGCCAACCTATAGTAATTTCACACAATAAGCTCACATGAGAAAAGACAACAACTGCCCAGATTATATATCTCTTTGTTTATGATCTGTCTCAGTACTATTGGACATTAAGTAATTTTTTTATGTGTTTTGATGTGTTGGTTGGTTTGTGTCCTATGACAGATCCTATTTACTTATGTAGCATATGTAGCTGTTTGTCTGATGAAGTCTTGAGGTATTTTGTACTTTAGCCTTCTGACCCCTTTTCCATCCTTAAGGTGGCTTGCCAGGATGTTTTGGTGATGTGTAATTCGTTCCTTTTATGACTTGATGTAGTTCTAACTGTTCAGATAAAATACAAGTAAAATTTCAAAATTTCTCCGAAAACACCCCGATTCAAACAGTAAAACGCCTATAACTTTTGAATGGCTGAACCGATTTTATTCAAACATAGCTAAGAACACTCTCGACAAAATAACCTTTCAAACAAAAAAAACTAAATCGAAATCGGTTCATCCGTTTAGGCGCTATGATGCCACAGACAGACACACAGATACACAGCAACACACGTGAAACTTATAACACCCCTCTTTTTCCGGCGGGGGTTAAAAATAACCCCTCGAGTGTCAAACCTAAAATATCAAAAAGCAATGGCATCCAAGTGGTTCATACTTTGAGGTTCGGTTAAAATTTGTACACGTTTTTCTTATGAACTTATGTGGTATTGTGCAACAAAAAAGTTAACAAGACTATTGACCAAAAAACTAATTAGTTGTGTCACTGTCAATAGTGTTCTTTTATAGTGTTGTTGACCTTGATTTCATTTCATCGTGCCATCTAAATTTTTTATACTCTAGCTAGTTAATTAATTAACATTGTAGTAATTTGCATACACCATAATATATTGTGACTAGATGTATGAAAGTGAGTGAAGCAAAAGAAGTATATAAGGATCATAGCAGGTGTCGATCTGTAGTTTCTGCCTACCCACATGGAAAAAAGGCGTGTATTTATGTATGTATGAAAGTATAATTATGATTAACTTTGAAAACCTAAAACAACTTGTTATCAGTGTAAAAGCTAATATTGAGTATAAAAATAAAATTTACAAATCACAAGAATATGAACAGGTAAAATTACTGCTTATGTATTGTATATACTTTCCTATTGTTATTATTTGTTGGATTTGTGGTTTAGAAAATAAGGATATTTAATATCTATATAAATACATGTACACGCGTTTTCCCCAATCTGAGGCAAATTATACCGTTTTATTAATTTTAAAGGTTTTCCTTGAAAGCAAAACCAAGTATTTGTTTTGGTAATTAGGCTTTAGGTGGAATAATTTCGCAGAGTCCCACTCATACGCCCAAAACTTTTTGGGGACCCTTTCATTATGCGTACAGCTAAGGAGTGGAATTCCCTGCCGGAGTCTGTGTTTCCCAGCTACAATCTTGGGGTCTTTAAGTCAAGAGTGAATAGGTTTTTTCTAGGCAAGCGTGCTTCACCGTCGACCACATCATCGCTTACCATCAGGTGAGATAGTGGTCAAGCGCAAGCCTATAGAAGATAAAAAAAAACCCGACTGCTTCAAAAGCGAACTAAAGAGTCGTAAACAAGGAAAAAATCACACTGTGCAGTCGGAGGATACATATTCGCGGGCTGGCTGACCAAAATCTGGTGTATTCTCCGCCTGCACAGCATGTTTTTTTCCTTGTTTACGACTCTTTAGTTCGCTTTTGAAGCAGTCGGGTTTTTTGATTTTTTGAGTTTTTTTATTTATAACTATTTAGTTAGTTTTTTTCGAATTAGATACATTTAAACATATAAGTGTTATACCCCACACAATGGGTTAGGATGAAAAAAAATTTGGGCCCCCACAATATGGCGCCCAAAATCCGCCATTTTTCTATTATCCAATTTTAATGTAGCCTATGACACTCGCAGGGTTAAGACGCATCGATTGACGTATGACTCTTCAAAATCGGCCAACGCGTTTGGTCTCTGGAACGCCATATAGGAACAAACATACATACACACATACATACTTACATACATACATACATAGACTGATAAACACTTTAGGAGGGTAATGTGTTTATCAGTCGGGTAAAAAAGCTCGGAACTGTTGCGCCGACAGCGAGTAGTGACGTCATAACTAATAATATGTCCACGCAATGAGCACTAAGCACAACGCTCGGTTGTCATAGCCATAGTAAGAATTGTTACAGGTCTTCAGTTTGTTTTTAGGGTTCCGTACCCAAAGGGTAAAACCGGGACCCTATCACTAAGACTCCACTGTCCGTTTGTCTGTCTGTCTGTCACCAGACTATATCTCATGAACCATGATAGCTAATAGACAGTCGAAATTTTCACAGATAATGTATTTCCGTTGCCGCTATAACAAATCAAATACTAAAAACAGTATAAAATAAATATTTAAGTCGGGCTCCCATACAAAAAACGTGAGATAATGGTATGGAACCCTTCGTGCGCGAGTCCACCTCGCATTTGGCGGTTTTTAGTAAAGAGTTCAGCAAACACTCTCTGACATGTTTGATTTGTATGGAAAGTTTTGTCAACGCCGTATCTAGCAGTGGCCTTAGTGGTGGTCTGTGGGGATAATTTTCTCATTTCATTCTTAGGCTCGTGAGTACCTAGCGCACACAGCACGCGTGACTGCGGTCAACTTCTCCTTGAGCTGCGAATGGGTGCTCTCCGTCAGTCGAGACAAGCTGTTCGCGTACCACTGCAGTGAGACGGGACGCAGAATCGGCGGGTACTCCTTCGAAGCATGGTGCACGGCTTTGCAGTATCCTTTTCTAATAATTAAGACAAATAATAAAACATGTTGAGCAGACTTCAACCAGGGGCAGGAGCAGGAAGAGCGGGACAAATAAAAAGTGTATTTTGAATTTGCTTTTAATGGGACTTATGTCTAGCCCCCTTATTAATGAACATGGAGTAAAGGTACAGCCATCTACCTGCACCTATAAAACTTTTGAGGTTCGATTTTCGCGATTTTCTAAGGGCGCGCGATGAGAGCAGTGGTGGTCCAGTAACGTGTCGTAGGACGTGGATTCGAACCCAGGCAGGCGCTTTAGTTTGTGTAAATTATTTCATCACCACTGCTCTCAAAACGGTGAAGGAAAACATCGTGGCGTGTCCTAGACCCACCCAACCTGCACTGGGCTCGCGTGGTGGATTATCCACTATTCCCTCTCACAGAGAGGAGGCCTGTGTCCCAGCCGTGCCGTGTCTTGTTTGGTTGTTGTGAATGACTATGAGAATCTCTCATATACAGTCACAAAGTTTTAGATTACGATTTACGACTAAAATCAACTAAACTATTGTTGTTGAGTTGGCTGTATGCTGTTCCTTTTCGGTAACTCGACCTCACAACCCCAGTCAGTAAACGGAAGACCTTCCGGTACAGAATAATACGCTAACGCTTACATAATTATAAAATTAATAAACTAACAATTTAACAGAATCCATTTCGAGATAACAGAATGAATATCCTGAACGTATCCCGTCAGATTTGACTCGCAGTCGAAATATGCCTTTGTGGGGGACTACAGCGGCCAGATAACGATGCTGAAGCTAGATAATAATTGCGCTACGCTTGTTACTACGCTCAAAGGTCATACCGGGTGAGTATCTATGGATTTTTTAGGGTTCCGTACCCGAAGGGTCCAAACGGCACCCTATTGTTGTCACTTAGGGTTCCGTACCCGAAGGGTCCAAACGGCACCCTATTGTTGTCACTTATGTCCTTCTATCTGTCCGTCGTCTATCACACGGGTTTTGCGGCCAAATGATTGGAGTTACAGTCTTGAAATGTTCACAGTAATAAAAAACCGGCCAAGTGCGTGTCACGTGTCAGACTTCGCATATTTAGGGTTCCGTACCAGACCGCAAAATTAAGTTGGTTGTAATGTTATAGGAATGAATGCATTTCAAAGAAAAAATCTGATTTATCAATATATTGGTATTTTTTTAGTAAATTATAGGTAATAGTAAATATTATCACCAGATTTGAAATTATGGGACGGAATACTTATATCTTGTCGACCCAAAGTATCACCATATAGGTACTTATATACATAGATACTTAATAACTTGTTGACTCAAAGCCATACAAATTGTCAAAAAATATTTTTGAAGTCTTTAAGGAGGGCTTCCATACAAATAAAGGGCCGTGACAAAAAATATTGGCCTGCCCTATCGAGTGAGGTATCGTTGTTTAGAGCTAAATAATGTGTTTTTTGTTTAAAAAAATATTGAAAAACATGACACAACAATGAGAAGCCACCAAAATCAGCTTTTTTGTACAAAATTTTGTGCCGAAGAATTTTCTGACGTCCCATTGACCTACTACTACGTATATGTACGTACGTACGACATACTATTACGTATATTTTACTAAAAAAATAGCAATACATAGATAGTTAGTTTGTTGTTTTTTTTTTTTAAACTTTCTTTTTTCCTATTACAACCTACTTCATTTTGCGGTCTGGTACAGAACCCTAAATGTCCGAAGTCTGACACGCACTTGGCCGGTTTTTGTTTTTGAAGAATCTTGGTTTCTCTTGTTAGCTAAACTGCCTAGGATTGACTTTAATTGGTTGCTACCTTTAGAAACCTATCTTCAGATAAACAAATTCTTTATTCTGGCTTATAAAGAATTAGTTTAATTGGAATTAGTTTACCTGAAGATAGATCGTGATAAAGTAGTGGACCAGTTTGTGGTGATCTTCTACCGGAAGACCTCCCACAAGGTGGACCGATAACCTGATTTGGGTCGCTGGAAGGAGGAAGTGGAAGAGGCTCAATGTGGCACTTGTTGAGTCAAAGCTCCAGAGCCTTGAACATCGTCGCCGAGTTGCCAGCTTGTCGGTTTTTATCGGTTGCATTTCGGGGAGTGTGCGAATTGCATGATCTAATTCCGCCTAGCCCGTTTCATCATCGGACTACAAGACGTTCGGCAATGTGCCATCGGTACATGGTGGACATCCCACCCATACGCACTAAACGTTTTGAAAATACTTTCATTATGCGTACAGCTAAGGAGTGGCATTCCCTGCCGGAGTCTGTGTTTCCCGATAGCTACAATCTAGGGGTTTTTAAGTCAAGAGTGAATAGGTTTCTTCTAGGCAAGCGTGTTACACCGTCGACCACATCATCGCTTATCATTAGGTGAGATAGTGGTCAAGCGCGAGCCTATCAATAACATAAAAAAAAAAGTACAGAACCGACCTATGTGATGATAAGATCTATGTTTAGCAGTTGACGTTTTCGGCAGAAATGACCATGACGCTGTGTTCTCGCTGGTATCACTTCCTTGAAAATCAGATCAAAAAGTATTGACCGCAAAAAAGATTCGTGCAAGTTATTCTTATACACTGACTGTTTTATCTCGTTTGATGAGACTATTCATACAATATTATTAATTGAAGTAATTTATTTTTCCAGTTCCGTTAGAGTCCTGAACTGGGCTCCTCTGCCCCAGCTATTATTCAGCGGTTCGTTTGACCAGACGATAATAGTGTGGGACATAGGCGGTCAGAAAGGCACGGCATACGAGCTACAAGGCCACAGGTATTTATGATATTTTGTTGACAAGCTACCTCTATTCATTCATCATAATATAACAATGCATTCATCATCTGCCTAGCCTTTTCCCAATTGTTTGTTGGGGTCGGCTTCCAGTTTTTCCGGATTCAGCTTAGTACCAGTGTTGTTTACATGGAGCGACTGCCTATCTGACCTCCACAACCCAGTAACACCATACCCTTTGGCAAGTCTGGTGTCAGATCTCTTGCTTCTGACTACCCGTAATGACTGTCAAAGATCTTCAATTGACAGCTGGGACCAACTGCTTAACATGCTTTCCGAGGCACGGAGGAAACTCGCTATGTTGAAATGTTCACCCATCCACGGACCGACCTCGTCAAGCGTTGCTAAACCATTGAAGATCGACCCGTGCGGTTGTTATTGTTTAGCCACGAGCTATTATTTTGAAATTACCACGGATTACATAAAACTTTTACTATCGTACTTAGCAACATAATTAACCATGTTAACTTCTTATATATAAAATTCTCGTGTCACAATGTGAGTTACCATACTCCTCCGACACGGCTTGACCGATTTTTATGAAATTTTAAATGCATATTCAGTAGGTCTGAGAATCGGCTACTATCTATTTTTTAATAGGTAGGTAGGGTAGGGTAGGTAGGGTCGGTAGGGTAGGGTAGGTAGGGTAGGGTAGGTGGGGTAGGGTGAGTAGATGAATGTTATGATGTTTTTATGGAAAAACAAAGTTTGCCAGGTCAGCTAGTCAATATGTATAATTCGTGTAAGGCAGAAAATCGGGGAAGTTACTGAAGAAAAGTCCTGACGCTGAAATTATTAATTTGAAGTCTTCGTACTAGTTTCTTATTTTTTTTTTGGTGAACCAGTTTGTGAATTAATGTTTTTTTTTCTCTCTTATCTTGTGCAGTCATTCATAGCACTAAGAGCAGAATTGTTGCAATATTGTGGTGCAGAGTGGCTACCCCCGCGAAATTTTCCTTTTCACCCGACTGCGGAAGGAGGTTAATGTGTTTATCAGTCTATGTATGTATGTGTGTTTGTTCCTATTTGGCATTCTAGAGACCAAACACGTTGGCCTATTTTGATGATTCTTACGTCATTCGATTCGTCTTAACCCTGCGAGTGTCACTGAGCAGAATTGTTGCAATATTGTGGTGCAGAGTGGCTACCCCCGCGAAAATTTCCTTTTCACCCGACTGCTGAAGGAGGGTAATGTGTTTATCAGTCTATGTATGTATGTGTGTTTGTTCCTATGTGGCATTCTAGAGACCAAACACATTGGCCTATTTTTTGATAATTCTTGCGTCAATCGATTCGTCTTAACCCTGCGAGTGTAACTGCACTGGCTACATTAAAATTGGAAAACAGAAAAAGCGGCTTTCGGCCGCCATATCGTGGGGACCAAATTTTTTTTCTTCCTATCCTATCTTGTGAGTATCATCAAAATAAAGGGTTTTAGGAGGTGATTTCAAAAATATGTAACAATTATATATGTTTAAAAAATTTTGGTTTAATTCCAAAAAAAACATTAAAAAGTTATAAATAAAAAAAAATAACAAAGGTCTTATTAGTTCGCTTTTTAAGCATTCGGGTTTTGGTTTTTTTATATTTTTTCTATTCATGACACGTTCCGATGTCCTACTTTGTGAGGTGCATTACAACCAACCTTTTTCAGCAGCCTTTTGTGATCCGGCTTTGTTCGTCAAGGAATTTGCATGATTCTCCATGCGTGTTCAGTAGCGTTCTGCCCAGATTTTCGCCTCCTGGTGCACTGTGTTAAGGTTAAGGTTAAGATATTTATGAACCTCGCAGTTTCTTATAAACCACGGTGCATTTGTATTTTATTTTAAGGGATATGGGAAATGGCTTTAAGATTGTGTTGTATACTTACCAATAACTTAGTGTCCACCGAGAGGACAGAATTTATTCCAAGGAGCCAGTATAGGTCCCTGTACTTTATATTCAGTTGGTTTCTCTTTGCTTGTATATGGTTCCGCCATGTAAGCCTGTGGTCTAGGTGCATGCCCAAGTACTTCACCGAGTCGTTATGTGGTAGTACATGCTCGTCTACGGCCTAGTTTTACAGGTGGACATATTAGGGAATATGTCCACCTGTAAAACTAGGCCGGCTAACACATAACGTCTTAAGCTGAAAGTGACCTGGTTTGATTTGAGCCATTTCTCAATGCCATCTAAGACTGCTCTTTGTGGCTAGCCAGAACGGCTGTGTCATCTGCATATGTTGCTGATGTAATGTCTGGAGTATGTGTTAGATCTGCTGTGTATATGGTGTACAACACTGGTCCTAGTACCGAGCCCTAGGGCACTCCTGCAGTTATCTTGTGGAAATCCGAGGTGGCCATAAGACAATACCACATGCTCTGGTTTGCCTTGTTTATGGATCATCACTATTTGAGAAACTTTCCATAATTATGGCAAGTATTTGGTTCGTTGTATACCTTTACAGCATTTGCCTGTCTGCATTTTTGCCATCAAGTTTAATTATCGGCCGAAGTACTTCCTTTGGTGTTGTTTGAATTGATGCTAATCTCTTATAATTAACAGAGCAATGTTAAACGAATCAATTATAGAATGGACAATCTTTTTCCGCTTCAACAGTTGCCGGCAAATAACTTTAAAATTCGCTGTGCTCGTTTCCATATTTATTTAAATTAATGGTATCATCACATCATCAGCCTATTAATGTGCCCACTGCTGCGACACAGGCCTCCTCTTTGTGAGAGGGAATCGGCCGTAATCCACCACGCGGGCCCACTGCGGGTTGGTGGATACCACATGTCTTCGAATTTTATGGTTCTAGGACATGCCGGTTTCCTCACGATGTTTTCCGTCACCGTTTTGAGAGCAGTGGTGATGAAATAATTTACACAAAGTAAAGCGCCTGCCTGGGCTCGAACCCACGACCTACAACTTGTAAGTCGCGGCCGATACCACTGGGCCACCACTGCTCCCGAAATTAATGGTATCATTCCTTTATACTTTCTCGAATAAGAAACGCAATTAAAACAAAAAACTTAATTTCCATCGTTAAATCATTTAGTGAGAAAAAAAGTCAAATTTTGAAAATCGAATATTTTCTTTCCAGCAACAAAGTCACTGGGTTATGGTACGTCGGTAGCTGCGAGCGGCTGATCTCCGCGGGGGAGGATGGAGCGCTGGGGGTATGGGAGATGGGAGTGCGACGTCGGGAGACGCCCGCGTGGAAGGAGTCCGACCTGTGCCAGATCTGCCGCGCGCCCTTCATCTGGAACGTTAGGGCGATGATGGAGAAGAAACAGCTTGGTGAGTTTGAGACGTTAGAGCGAAACATTTATTTCTTTTAACCCGACTGCCGAGGGAGGAATGTGTTTATCTGTCTATGTATGTATGTATGTTTGTTCCTATGTGGCGTTCTAGAGACCAAACACGTTGGCCGATTTTGATGATTCTTACGTCCATCGATTCGTCTTAACCCTGCAAGTGTCACTGGCTACATTAAAATTGGAAAAGAAAAAATGGCCATTTAGTTGGGGGGAAAATAAAATTGAGGTAATAAGACAACGTTGTGGTTTAAAAGACGATGTAGTGACTAAAATTGAAAAGAGTATGTTAAGATGGTTTGGCCATGTTGAGAGGATGCATGAAAGGCGACTCACGAAAGGTATTTACAAGGCAGACGTGAATGGAAACGCCGGGAGGGGACGCCCTAGAAAGACATATATATACCTTATAGGTGATGTTCTTCAGAAAGGCCAAGTGCGCAGTACCCATAACCGGCGTGTGTGTATGACTAGATGTATGAATGTGTGTGAAGCAAAAGAAGTGTGTAAGGATCGTAGCAGGTGGCGTTCTGTAGTTTCTGCCTACCCCCATGGGAAAAAGGCGTGAGTTTATGTATGTATGTATGAAAATAAAATTCTTCTTCCGATCCCGTCGTGTAGGGTATCAAAATAAAGGGTTTTAAGAGGTGATTTCAAAAATATATAACACTTATATATTAACTTATTAAATGTAACAAATTCTAAAAAAAAACTAAATATTTGTAAATAAAAAAGATAATTAAAAAATACGATACGTATTCGCGAGCTCGTTGACCAAAACCAGATGTATCATCCGACTGCACAGCATGATTTTGTCTTGTTTACGTTTTTTTAGTTCGCTTTTTAAGCAGTCGGGTCTTTCGATTTTTTTAAATTGAATTTTTCATTTATTGACAACATGGTTGGCGTAGTGGTTGAGCGATCGGCTGCTGTGCTGCGAGTCGCGGGTTCCATTCCCGCACGGAACAATTATTTTTATGACCTACAGATAGTAGTTCCGGATCTGGGTGTCTTGTGTATGTGAGTTTCAATGTTTTTAAACGCACCCACAATACAGGAAGAAATTGCTAGTGTGGGTCAACATACTAAAAAAAAAAAGATTTCCTTCTCCTCTACTTAATTTTTTGAAAGCGCCTTTATGTCGTAGCGGTAAGGGTGGTTTTCGTGGTTCAAATGTTACCTCAAAGTCAACCTTGCTACACTGCATGATGCTCTTGAATATATTTGACCGATAGTAATTTTATTTAAAAATCTGCTCTGAAGTGATGGTGTTTCTAATTTTATTTTATTTCCCATCTCCTATTCCCCTTCCTGTCTGTAGTTGTCAGGTGGTTGTATATCTATACATAGTATACATATATAATATAATAATAATCTATATATATAAAAGAAAGTCGTGTTAGTTACACTATTTATAACTCAAGAACGGCTGAATCGATTTGGCTGAAAATTGGTGGGGAGGTAGCTTAGAACCAGGAGAAGGACGGGTAGGGTAGGTAGGGTAGGGTAGATAGTGTAGGGTAGGGTAGATAGTGTAGGGTAGGGTAGGTAGGGTAGGGTAGGTAGGGTAGGGTAGGTAGGGTAGGGTAGTGTTACATAACACAATCACAACATAATCCGCGACGTCAGGTGTAAAGCGTGGTTCACCATGTAGCTCCCATAACTGGCCCAGCAGAGTATAACGAAGCTGCGTTACATTGCAGGTCTCCGCCAACACCACTGCCGGTGGTGCGGCGCCGCGGTATGCGCAGCTTGCTCTCCTCACCGACTGCCGCTGCCGGTCATGGGCTTCGAGTTCCCGCAGCGCGTCTGCACAGGCTGCTACGACATCTTGAGGCATGAGCCGTAAGTATCTAAAGGCAATCTCAAAAACGGTTATACCAGAGAAGGTATGCGATTCGGTAATCTTCGTGATTCCGAATTATCGATCTTTTTGTCGAGGGTTTTGGATTTAAAGTCGCATGTCTCATTCGTTACCAAATGTTTATGTTCCATTGAATTTCATCCATGTTATGCATAAATTGGCTTTAGGCCACAGATAATATAATACTAGCATGCAGATGCCTCATCCCATACAAAGAAACCGTGCCGATGTAACTAGCGTTTTCGATTATACCGATTATTTTTTGTAAATGGATCGCTTTCGGTTCCGAACCACGGCGATAGATAGATCACCATCTATATCTGTGGAACGGAACCGAACGCGATCGATGTACAAAAAATAATCAGTATAATCAGTACAGTACGACAGGACAGTTTCTTTGTATGGGATGAAACACCACTGCTATAGGCCCATTTCCAACTAACCATTGAGGAGCATTCTAGCCTCCAAAACTAACTTTACACCATCCCTATTTCCAGTCGAGAATCCCTGGCATCGTTCCACGACATGAAGCACGCAGTATCGTCGCTGTACATGGACGAGGCGACGGGCCGCATGTGCACGGCCGGCAAGGACCGCGTCATCAAGGTGTGGGACGTGGGCGTGCTGCTCGCGCCCGCGCCCAAACCGTCCACCGCCGACCAGTAGCCGGCCACGACTGAGCCAAGCTGAACAATAACATGTATGTCGCTTTACTTACTAACCACACATGGGGCAATTTGAAAATGGAACGTTTTGGAGGTCACATGTGTTCTTCAGCCAGTATTTTGCGTTATAAAATGAAATGTAAAGAGGATTTAATGTTGGCTCTAATTTAACTTTTGGGGAACAAATGACATTCCAAATTTAAAAATATTAATCTCCCGGGTTTTTCTTTTTAACAAAATAGACATGTGCGTTATTGATTCAGCTAAGTCGCGAATTGTAAAAGAGTATCAATTGAAATTAATGGATGTACTTCATCGGGCTGTTTGCATTAATGTTATAGTCGTTATATAATATTATTATTTAATGTGTATCTAATATATTTGTTGTTGATAGTCCAACGAAAGTTTTGCTTTCTATCACTTGTCGTGAGGTAAGACTGAGACTTTCTTTTCTGATAATATGGTGTGTCGTTTATTATGGATAGTAAAATATATTTGTGTCATTGTATAAATTATAAAAAAAAATGAGACGAAGATCTCAAAACTATTTTATATGTGTGATCAAAAATAATCGTCTATATAATCTGAAAGTTTCACACGTTAAGTGTACATAAGTCTGTCGATTGCTTTGAATGTTTTCATCAATTAGTTGTTTTTAATCATTTCTGGTATCTTAGTAGTATACTCTGTGGAATGAACTTTGAGCGAATGTTGAGTTGGTTATTCTGAACGTATCGTTTCACCATTGTTACATGTTAGGACCGTTTGTTCACGATACGACACGACAAAACGTGGACACGATTAAAAGCTCCATATATTTGTATGGACCGTTTGTTCATTACACGACACCGCACTACACGTAGGGTTGTCAATTTTTTTACAAGAAATAAAGTATATTTAGGTCTGAGAATAATAAACAGTATTTTAGAAAAAATTACAGTATTTTATTTTTTTAATGTTTTAAATACATTTTAGAGCTTCTGGCTCAACTTATTAATTTACAGTCTTTTTTAAAACTTCATACGCCTCACCACAATTATAACTAATATTAAAATAAATGAGGAGCTCATTTTTTTATTAACTTAATAGTTGCTCTATTTCTATTCTCCCGCCGGTTTGCGTTCATTACTTGAAAAAACTCTTTCAGTAAATGCTGGGATGGCGGGAACAGAATGTAGATATGAGACAATTTCAGTAATATTTTTAAATTCTTCTGAGCTGTTGAGTTGTGAGCGCCAACTGACTAAATAAAAAAATCTAACACTTATAGTGTTAAGCATTTTGATTCTGAAAACAGTATTTTGTATACTTTATTTTTGTTTATCAGTAAAAAGTATAATGTAGTGAAAAACAATATAATACTTTTTTGAACAGTTATTAGTTGGCAACCCTAACTACACGCGACACGATTTACAAACGGTTTACCGGCTATGTCTTCGCGACTTTTTTTGCGGTGACTATTTAGCAGCTGTACAAAACAAGTATGAGCTTGTTGACGTTTCGTTCGTCACTCACGCGCTTATAGAACAATACAAGTGCACTGCAGTGTCGTTGCAGACTCGTGTCTAGTGTACCAACGAACGGACGACAAATCGTCTGCAGTGTGTAGGTGTAGTGTGTAAAAGTCGTGTCGTGCAGTGCCTCGTGAGCAATAGACCTTACGGCCCGTTCACATTACAACCATCCGTAGATCGTTTTGTTCGGTAAATTTAACGGATCGTGGACTCATTGGTCGGCTAAAAATACGGTTCGTTGTTATGCAAACGGGTCGCTATCCAGCATCCACATGATCTGTCGTTATTATACAGTCGTTTATTTCACATTAAGGCGCCTCCCCGAGCAAAACGCCGCGCTAGTAGTTTTTGTGCAGTTTTTAAGAGCTATCTACTCTTTATTTAAAAGGAAATATCAATCAATAAAAAAAACATTAAATTTCTACATAATATTGATTCTGAAATGGTAGTATCCTTTTTTTTAAAGAGGATTATGTTTCACTAATCTCCTTCCAACAAAACCAATGAGAAATAATTATTGATAGCATGCAACTCCTCGTAAAGTGTTCATTAAAATTATTTTTTGTACTAACACTAATGGATAGACAATTTGATAACGAACATTTTGTAAGTTTTTTTTTTCAAAAGACCAATATTCGATTTTATAAAGATTTTATTCTCAAATCTGGGCGTATTCACTACTGTAATTCATGCGCCACCAGTGCCGCTAGGCCAATAGGAATGCTCATATCTCATGCTGATTTTTTGGTCAGTATACGGCTTTAATAAGTATTTCAAAAGCATATTCAGAGATGCTCTAGTCTAGCTAATATTTACGCTTCGTCGCAGGTCGCAGTAAATCGCATTGTTTTAGTAAAACAACGAATTGATTGATGAATTCAGGTACAATTTTTCGTAATTATTGTCACGCAGCTCAAATAGGTGAATATTTATTGATAATATTTCATCTGTTTTTTTAAATAAAGCTAAGCTTATGTGGATGTTGCAACATGTAACAATAGATCTCAGCTTCCATCAAGGGTACATATGTTCAGATGTGAATATGTAGTGATGTCATTGTTTCCACATTACCGGAACCGCCAAATATGCAAATGGAATCGTTTTTGTACCATCTAAGTTTGTTGTAAGTAGCAATTAAGCGGTTTGTGGAAAATGGCGTCGCGACATAATGTACTAATCGGTTAAATAACTGTGTACCTGACGCTGTTACGTCAGTCTGAAGTTCGACTGCGCTCGCTATTGGCGGATCTTAGCACGCACTGCGATTTTTATACGCGCGATTTTTTTCCGCGCGATTTTATTCCGCCTTTTCTGCGACCTATGAAATTGTATGAAGCTGAACGTATTGCGGTAAAAAAAACCACACGCGCGCGGCGCGGATTTAATTCGCGCGAACATTTTGAACTCTATGAACAGGTGGAAAGATTCTTAAATCGCGCGGAATTTCATCCGCAGTTTCGTTAGTTAGTTAGTTCTTCAGTACGCGGGCAAAAATTCGCGCGAATAAATATCGCAATACGTGTTAAGCCTAAGGCGAACGGGGGGTGGGGGGAGTCGGTTCCCATTCCAGCGAGGTGCACAGTTATATAGAACGATATTTTGTACCCTTGGAGAAAATTCATGTTTTGTTAGAACTCATACAAGTATTTTGCGTTATATGTTTAGATGTTACAATATATTAGTTATGTATTACTTAAAATATTATTTACTTTTTTATTTCAACAAAATATAATTCCAATTTATTGTATTTTAATTCCAAACTTGGCATTGCTAAAGACATTTGCTTTCAAGGCAATTGCTTGTATTTTAAATAAAAAAGTTCTTTATTATAAAAAAATATTTTAACTTATTATTATTTTGGTTTCGTGACATATTGTAATGAAGTAAATTTAAAATTATATTTATTAAGAATAAGTTTTTGTTTAATATTTTCTAAATATATTTTCATAAATTGAGATAAATTGCTTTTATTAAGTATTTCAACGAGGTACGGCGATCGTTTTGATTGTTCGTACTGTACCTGTTAAAACAACACTATTGAATTTGACAATAAATATGTTATATATGATCTACCCCATATAAAATAGTGATGTGCACTGTCATCATTTATCGATACTATTATTATATAGAAAAAAAACTAACGATCTAATCGGGAATTTTGTGAAAAAGGTGCTTTTACTGAAGTTGTGTCACCTGTGTAGATATGTTTGCAATCTTTTTATCGAACAAAACAGTTATCTTTCTGTTAGCTTAGAGCCACAGTAAACATATACAATCAGTATGGAAACTACCTAAAAACGCCCGAAACGGCACACACACACAAACGTACGCACCGACGAGACCGTTCGTGCACTTACAAGGTAATCTCAGTACTAAGTTCCGCGTCGCGACGAGTGGTCGCGTATTTTTGTGTTAGTGTGACGTTTCGAGCGTTTGTAGGTTGTTTCCATACTGTTTGTATATGTTTACTGTGTTAGAGCTCTGCTGTCAAAGGCATCGATTGGCCGCGCCTTTAATTTTTACAAAGTTACTGTTAGTCTGTTAACTTTTCTTTTAAAAATCGAGTCTTCTCATTTTCGGCGTGGACCAATTGATAAATTATATGAAAAATCCTTGTATAGACGTAGTAAATCTATCATAAAGTGTGTCCGAGTAGGTCAAATCGTTAAAGGAATCTGTAATTGACCCCTAGTTTCCCAGCTCAAAATTATCGGCGAATTAATGTGACAAATTGTCAAACACGCGTCATCTGCTGTGATTGGCTGTTGAAAATTCATTCAACCAATCACAGAAGATAACGCGTGCTTGACAATTTGTCACATTAGGGTCCAATTTCACCACTGAAACTAATCGCGATTAGTTCTACTAAACTCATTTTATTCAAATATAGCGTCCTGATTGGTTGAGACCGCTGAGAAACTACCAATCAAAACGCTATATTTGCTTAAACTGAGTTTAGTTAAACTAATCGCGATTAGTTTCATTGGTGAAAATGGCTCTAAATCTCCGATAATTTTGAGCTGGGAAACTGGGGGTGAGTGTTGTATAAAAATGTATAAAACAAATCTAGTGGTATTCGCTGGTGTCTTGAGTTAGAGAATGTCGTAGACCCCGGTGTGGAGAAGGGGTAAAACTCGCGACAGTTAAAATTACTGTAAATTTTAACTAATTTTTGGCATATATTTCCCGGTCCACATCGAAACTACGACAAGCTCACAATTAAGGCGCCAGCTTATAAATTATATACACGAAAATTTAAACTTAAAACGTTTATTAAATACGTAACATTATATTATATACTATGTACATTATTTAGACATGCTTTCCTAGTTATGAATAATGCCAAAATTGTTTACATTATATTTAACGGTTTTGACGAATACTGCACGTTAGTTACAATCATATATTCGGCTAATTTCCTTTACTCAAAATATTCCTTTTTTACTGCCTGTAATGATAAAATTTGTCATATCAAAGGGCTCGAAATATTACCAAGCCAATGTAAAAATATAAACTCTATTTACTTCAATATGACAAGTAGTATCTTAACTGTTTTGTGAAGATTCGCTAATCATCTGTATTGTATTAATTTAAGGTCGAGAAAATAATTATCTATATTAATATTATAAATAAATAAATTAACTATTCTTTTATGTCGTTAAAAGAGATTTTATTTTTCTATTCATGGAGCTTATTATTCATTTGTAAAGTAATACTGTAAGATATAGTCAATGTGTAATTATTATTAGAAGTATATAGGTCGCTTGAAAGTTTCTATGCCAATAAAAAGTAAGAAGTAATCGTGTCTTATTACAATAGGAGGTAGATGAGTGGAACGGGGACGGGAACTTAATAGTGCGTGCATCGTTAAGAGCGGTTCACAGCCTCGAAATAAATAGAGTAATCAGGTACGATGTGAGTGTCTCCCAGCCTTGTGGCGGAGTGCCCGCGGGCGTCAGCTCGGTCCTCGCAGTGCGGCCGCGGCTCAGCCGGGGCACGAGTACTGCGCCCGAGGCACGCACACCTGCCCGTTGAACATCTGCTCCTCAGGACACGTCAGGTAGGTCCTGCTGCCGCTGACGCAGAAGTAGTACCGCTTGCATTCAGTGCCCGCCTGCACGGAGAACCCGTCGCGCTCGCACCGCGCGCCCCCGGCCTCCAGCGAGCCGGCCGGCGCGCCGCCGCACTCCACCTGCGACGCCTTCACGCAAGCCCGGCCGTCGAACATCTTGCCGCCGAGGCAGGACAACGTGACGAGCCGGTCTCCGCGCTCGCAGTAGAAGTACCTGCCATTTCAAAAGTTATGGGTAAGTTATCGTTCACGACACTAAATGATATAGGTGAAAAAAAAATCTGGTGCGTACCTTCGGCATCCTGATTCGATCTCGGCGTGGTAACCGTTAGAGAGACCTTCGCACGAGTAGTCCTCTCGCAGACACAGGCCGGGCCGCGCCGGCACGCACGCCTCTCCGTCGAACACGCGACCGGACGTACAGGCGTAGATAGACTTGTCGCCGCGCACGCACTCGTAGTAGCCGCGGCAGCCGGTGTCGGCGGCGCGGTACCGGCCGTCCGGCCGCCCGTAGCACGACTCGCGCTCCAGGCTCGGGCACAGGTACTGCGCGCGCGGCGAGCAGCGCACCCCGTCGAACACGCGCCCCGGTGGACAAGCCAGCGTCGTGCGCAGCAGACCGTCGCAGTGAAAGTAGCGGGTACAGTTCGTGTCGAGGTCTTGATATGTGCCACTCGGAAGCCCTTCGCACTCTACCGACACTGCTGGACCATCGCATAGGAACTTGTCGGCAGGCGTACATCCGCTGCCGTCGAACACGAGTCCCGACGCGCACGAACCGCGCTTAACGACGCGCTCGCGCCGGCACTCGTACCAGGAGGTGCAGTCGTGCCAGTCGCGGTGCAGTCCGTCGTGCCGGTTGAAGCACGGGCTCAGCGCTGGCGGCGGGCATGTGGCGCGCGCCGCCGGCTCGCACGCGCCATCTGAGAACAGCAGGCCCGGCTCGCAAACCCCGCGCCGTATCACGCGGTGAGCCTCGCACACGAAGTACTCGCGGCAGCTGGTGGTGCGGTCGGCGTAGGCACCGTCGGGCACGTCGCGGCACAGGGACGAGCACGCCTCGTCTGAGCAGAAGTCTGCATCGCCGGCCGGCAGCGGCACGGCTGCGGCGCGGGGCGGCGGGCACGGCGCCGTGCAGCCCGCGCACGTCTCCACGGCGCGCAGCTCTCCGCCGCGGCAGCGCAGCACGCGCCGGCACTCGTGTGACGCGTCCGGGTAGTCGCCGTCCGGCAGGCCGGCGCACACGGGCTCGAAGCAAGTGCCGGCGCCGCGGGTGCAGGCTTGGCGCTCCAGGTCAAACCAAGCGCCCGTAGGGCAGACCCGCTCCAGTGCAGTGCCATTCTCACAGCGGTAGTACTGGCGGCACGCGGTGCCGGGGCTGGCGTACGCGAGCGTGTCTCCGGGCGCGCAGAGGCGCCGCACGCAGGGCCGGCGCGCGCGCGGCACGCACGCACCCTCCGCCTCACTGAACACGCGCCCAGGGAGACATTCGTACCGACCGGTCACTGCACCACTGCTGCACTTCACATATTTCTGGCAATCTTGATCATAGTCTGTGTAAAGACCGTCTCTGTGACACTCAAACGCCTGGATACCTGAAATAATCGAAAGGAAATATTAATCCAACATGGTCTACCATCAGAGCACCCGATGCTACGAAAGAAAAAAAATATTAGAGTTTCTCTGGTAAAAATATCACTATCTGAAATATTATTAGATTATTTCTAGCCCATGAATTTCGACCAGTACAAATCTAAACGCTAGTCGACAACCCATATTATGATGTTGCGTATCGTAAATGGAAAATATTACTCACTGCCGATCCGCGCGAGAACAGCGAGCACGCAGAGCGCGGCGGCGGTGACAGCGCAGACGGGCGCGCGCGCAGACATGTCGGCTGCGACTGGCGGCGGCGCGGGCGCACTGGGCGCGAGGGTTCCTTGACATTCGCACGCCCCCGCCGTAACTTGATCCCTGCGGTGGCCCGGATGCAGCCTCCGAGTTAACAATCTAGACACGCCTTGTTTATCGAGCGCTGATGCTCGAGTGAAAATGACCGCAGATGATGCTCGATGGCCGTGAACTTTGTCTTCTTATGTAACGACAACGAGAAGTATTTGATGAATGAACAGAACAACCGCAATGGAGTTATTAGCGCATTTAGATGTTGGGAGTATTGTTGATTTCCGAAGTAGTCGAGGTACAGCAAGATAATTGAATCTAATACAAGTTTTTTTTTGCTATTAAGATGCGGTCCGAATAAAATATCTAAACATTAATTTACTCGAAGGACACCTTTGCTACTGACCTCCTACAATGTTTTGCTTACAAGGCCATAAATCGTCTCTACCTATATAATGAACGAATGAATTGCTATTCTGCCGTTGTACTCGTGGGAAATTATTATAAAAACACGTAGGTAAGCAAAAACATGCATAGATCGTGTCGAAACGTAATAAATACTTGGTAGTGAGCCGGAATCTCTGAGAATCCGCATAGGCATACGAATGAGATTCTGTTGACATAGATTGTATGATAATAGTGTACAAATATTTGAATTTGGAACCGTATAGTGATGGGCCAACACTCTAAATATGTTGCTCAGAAATTCAGGAGCTGTGAATAAAATCCTCTATTTCTTGTCTTTATTTAAAAAAAAGAAGCAAATAATTCCAGAACGCTGAGTGAGCCTTTCTTGCAATACAATTACCTACAAAGCTTCGATGACCATGCAAATCTACAAATTGTCCATCATCAGGGGGAAACCATATTGCTCATTGGCTGCTGTTCAAAGTGCAGCGCTCATATAGGTCCAAAAGTCAAACCGCAAGTATGTGGAAAAATCAGTCTATAGGCAGTTTCTTTTTCATTTGTCCCACAATACCTACATCCGTAAGCTGTATCTATGCAAAGACCTGTCATCAGATTAAAGCTAGTTCACAGTAACTTGAGACTGGCAAAAGGTAACGTTAGTCCGGGGAATGTACGGAATGTGAACCACGCGTGTGACTCTGCCAGTTGTCCGCAGTGGGGGGCGGTCGGCATTCCTCTAAGGTGGCTTACACACGAGTCATGTTATTCGTGGATGATGCGGCACGTGGCAGAAACGAGTGAGTCGTGACTTGAGACCGCGCGGTTCCGTTAGCGAATTAAGTACCTCGATGTAGATAAAGCTTAAGAGCGGACTCTAGTCAACAGGAATTTGAAAAATAGGTATTTGAAGAAACTATTGCCGTCGCGTCACCTCCAACCTCACCCCGTAAAGTGCGAAAGGGACAACTGCAGCTCAGGCTGATTTTACCTACAAAAACTTTGAACTAAAAGACGTTTCGTATTCTGCTGTTTTCTTCATGAAAACTGGTCTGATCTGAAAAATTCTTATATCAAAATTTAGAGGAAAAGTATATCTATGCTCCTATCATTTCCTTTTTTGTTAAAAACTTATAAATTTTGTCTGAAAGTCTTCTGAACATGGCGATTCAAAACGGGCATTTTTTTCGGATTTTTGGATTGTCATATTTCTTTTTGTGATTATGTTTTGAAAAAAAGGAAATGATACAGGCACGTATTAATTAGACCTAGATTTTATGGAAAAAAAACATTGCTCTATAGGCATTATCCACGAAGAAAACAGCAGAATGTGTTTGTATGGAGAAAGTCTCACTAGAGTCCCCTCTTAAGCAGCGAAAATCTACATTGAACGGTCACACAATGGTCTAATACTTCTACAACAGAAAACGCTCGTGATATTCCACTTGTAACAACAGAGTAGGTACAAGACAAAACGCGTAGTGGAATGCCCAATAAAAACGCAAATTTGATATCGTACTTATTGCACCTGAAAAAGTTGGGCAGCATTGGTTAAAGAAAAAATTGTCCGAATGTGCAAATGGTGAAGTTTATAGTCTGCATTTTTTTTGCATGTAGGTAGGTATCTCGATTTAAAATCAGATCGCAGTGGTTAACCTACTGTGGATCAAGATTCATACTTGACCACGTCTTCAGAACACCTGCAGCCTTATTGCCTTATGAGTTCGGCAAGGCAAAGGGCAAAAAGTATGAAAAATCGACCAATCACATCCGAGATAAAAGAGATGTGGATTTTCGTTCTTGTGATTGGTCGATTTTTCATACTCTTTGCCCTTTGCCTTGACGAATTCTTTATGCAATAAGGCTGCTGGCATAGCATTTCTCTCCATTTATTTTCTCTCGCCCGATTGTAGATACCTCGTCTTTACCTATCTTTGAGTCTCAAATTCAGCAACAACAATTTGAAATCGCAGCTTATCAACTGCCTTGTGTGTAGTCCCTACCCTATCGATTACCTTTCGATCTTTCGATCATTATCTCGGATCCAGCCTCAATTACAATAAACATAGCCTCGGGCTCAGTTCCGTATCGCGTTGTTTAGCGTTTGATCGACAATGTTATTTGCAGTCGTGATTGTGCAGCATTACTTGACAATATCCTTCCTAATATTTCCTGTCGCATATCTTTCTTTTATTTGAATAAATTAGTAATGCGAGGAAGGGAATTTCAGACAGAAAGACGCTTAAATAAGTCACGTAAAGCTCTATTTACACAGTTCCGGGTCAGGGCCTTTTTAGACCGTATAAGCATGCTCTGAATTATCCGGAACACTGATGGTAGCAAGTAGCCCGGAAGGCACGAACCTTGTAATAAGTGTTTAGATCCTAAAGTAGAAAAACTTAGTTTAATTAGCACAATGTCATCTATAGACAAATTTTGTCTATTCCCTTGTGGCATAGACAAAATTTGCGTTTGTTTGTTTGTGTGCTTCGGCTTTGCATGACACATGCCTAGTGCCTATTTAAAACTAGAGAAAAATGCTAGTTATTTTTGGCTTGTCATGCAAAATGAGCAGTGGTGGCCCAGTGGTATCGGCCGCGACTTACAAGTTGTAGGTTGTGGGTTCGAGCCCAGGCAGGCGCTTTACTTTGTGTAAATTATTTCTTCACCACTGCTCTCAAAACGGTGATGGAAAACATCGTGAGGAAACCGGCATATCCTAGAACCAAAAATTCGAAGATATGTGACATCCACCAACCCGCACTGGGCCCGCGTGGTGGATTACGGCCCATTCCCTCTCACAGAGAGTAGGCCTGTGTCCCAGCAGTGGGAACATTAATAGGCTGATGATGATGATGATGCAAAATCATCATATCGTTGGATTTGCCTACTTACAACCTATAGTTTATCTAACTTGATGCTAAGCTCTATATTCTCTACGTTCTATAATAACAAGTGCACTATATGCCTTTGGGAGTAGGTGGAACAGGGTGTAAAGTTCCACAAACCTCCATAAAAAAGGGAGGATCCTCCGAACAGACGGGGGTTGAGTCTGATCCGGGCAACAGCCCAACGGTTACCTATTGTCAGACTGTTGTATGTATTCAAATCGCGCCGAAAACTATGCTTTCGCGATGCAGGATTTGTGTGACGTCATGTCATTAGTTCGTAAGTGGCGGCGTCGGTGCTGCTACAGGCCGAATTGCTTAACTAGGACCATTTTGAAGTAGCTACGCGGTACGGAAAGGGTGTATTTGTTTCTTTAACAAAACTGCATGCAACATAAAAGTACATAAACGGACATATTGTCGCCGTGGGTGTAGTGACCTGTCAGTCTATAGTTCGCTGATGGGTGTCAACATCTCTCTTGCTACCTTAGGAACGGTCTCAGCAGTCAGACTAAACTGTAGTGTGGTACCGCCAACGACCCCAAATATGAGCTATGTAGGTCGTGCGGGGCTGGAGCTTTACATTGTGCGATTCAGAACATCCATTGCTCTTAAAACGGCGAAGGTAAACATTGTGTGAAAACAGCACCAAAAATTCACCAGTTATGTGTAAGTCCCATGTATTAGGAGCTAGTCTATTGCCATCAACCGGCCACAAGTCCAGACTCCGGACTGTGAATATCCAGAAGGAATAACCCAATAACATTTTGCACGTTTCGGGCATTGAACTCAAGAGCTCTTGATAGCCAGAATCAACAGTGGCGACCACCAGAAAAGCGCCGAGCCAATGAAGCTCGACGAAGTCCCGGAGAATGAATTTAACTGTCTTGGATTTGGATCCCGCAACGAGATTAATCAGAAAAGAATAACGGAGGAGCAGGAAAACAAAAACATAATTTCCACTTCCTTCCAAGCAGGAGACAGAGCATGCATTGCTTATGGCATAATAAGACTTGACGTCTACCAGTCCGCAAGGGCCCGTGTAATGGATTACTACCCACCTCGTAACACAGAGAGGAGGCCTGTCTTCCAGTTGTAGAAACATTATATGTTTGTTGATTATGCTACGCTTTTACAACATAGGTTTTTACGAATATCATGCTACTCATTCAACGACAGACTCACAAGACTTAAGGAAAACGTGAGACACGCAAAATGTAATTGCCTTTTAATGGGGTTTTGTAATTGACGCTGAAAAGACTTCAGATATTGGATAATCCAATACATAGGACATTGAATAGGTCTTTCATGTATTTATTTATTAGAAGTTTATACAGTGTATAAAATACTTAAATAACTAACACTACAAACATATACACTTAAAACAAAAACTACTCAATAACTAAACCTAAAAATATACTTAACTAAAATATGGCGTCGAAAAACTCCTCCACATCATTGTCGACTGGTAATGTGCCAAAAAGACTGGCAGTATTGCCACGTTGTATGGCAATGCTTATTCTCTGCCAAAGTTAAAAGCCAGCCCTTGGGTCACGCGAAGTGCCATCTTTAGCCTCGATCAAGCATCCTGTTTAATTTTTCCATTCCAGCTTCAATTCTCTAAATCGCTAAGATCACTCTAACATTCTCTCACAATGAAAACTCAACCTATCCCTGGATTCTCGCATTTGTAAGTTCGTATTGCTCGTTCTTCGTCCTCGTTCCTCATAATTGTTTAACCGCTTAAGCCCGGCTGCTTCCAATTGGTACCATTTATTGGCACAAATTGCAAATTGCCAGTCCTGAGAGGTTAAGTTATCCAAGTCAAGAAAACAGGCTCTTATTTTATTAATTTTGTAATGAACTTTATCTTTCTTTTGATCTTTGCTGCAGTTTAGTAAAACGGTCCCCCAAGAAATTTTGAAACGGGGGCAAAATGGGCCCTTTCGTCTTGCTTGGCCACTGTTTGAATGTCTTTAGTTTTATGCTGTCTCTCTCTGATCTTGACAGCAGTTCGCCAGAAATTCTGGCAACAGTCATAAGCAGTCTAAGGCCCAGTTTTTTGAGGTGCAGTTTTTTGTTCAGTAGTTAACGCAACCAATTGCAATGTTAAATATAACTCACAATTTACACACACACTCACACTCACAATTTACTCATTTTGACAGTTTCGCGTTGTCGCGATCTAAGAAGGTTTCTCAATTTCTTGCAAGTCGCCCATGATGTAGGCTCTTGGCATCCGCTTCCTTCTATTCGTATATATAGTCTTCTTCTGCTATAAATATAATTTTTTTTCTCATTTAACATGCGTTCCATAACATTCTCCGATGTCACTTCGTGGACAACAGTGTGAGTTAAACGTTTTTTCGACTGTAATATAACTACTTTTTGTATATGCTGTACTGTATAACTGTTTTTTGTCCCAAATAAATAAAATAAAATAAAAAATATGCTAACCAATGTTTTAAAGACCTATTTAAAAACTTATTTGACCATTTTTAGTCTAAAAAATGGTCAAATAAGTAACTCTCCAACATACTTGACCATTTGTGAGATTAACAACTGAAGGAAAACACATGTCACCTTAAACCATTGGTTAGCATATTTAAGCACTGGTAACTATGGCCACACTATGGATCAAAAAACAGGACCTATGAGGTATCGTGTTAAGTAGTTACTGGATTCTTAAGGCCGGATAGCCTCTTCATCTAGAATACCCACAGATATCCAGTTGCGTTCAGGTAGACTGGAACTTGACGCCTTTGCGCCCCTAGCCACCGCAGGAGACGCTCTGGGCGTCTGGAGTTGCAAGCCGATTCCTGGGCACCGTAAGCGCGGGCTTGCGGACGGCGTGTAATGGGTAGCTCGCCGTAAGGACCAGGCTCGAGGCGGCGGCGCATTGTGTTCCACGCACGCCTCAAAGAGATTTCAGCAAAACTGACGGGGTCCACTAGGGCCGATGCCTGTCTGGGTCGCGGATAAATTTGAAAAAGAGTTACCGCGGCCCTGGCTCAAGCAACTGGAGGTACACGGGTGGGTTTTAGTCAGTAAAAGTCTGACACGCCCTCCCGCTTCACCCAGAGCGGGAGAAGTCATTGGATGATTTCAAAACCCAAAAAGAAAAAACAGGTAGACTGGAACTTAACACCAACATAGTGGGGAAAAAGTGGGGGACAGATGACGATTCAAAGCATTGTTCTATCAATGGGTTTATAAAATACGGAGTTGTTGTTAATTTTGCGAAAATCCAACTTGTGGTCGTAAACGGATATAAAACATATATTTCGTAATATGTGATAATCATGGTCAATTGAATTGATAACTCTTTAAAGATCTTTAATTAATGCGAACCACTGAGTGTTAAATAAATAATAACTGTTTACCGAAGATTTGGATGGGAATTCCTAGTGTGGGAAAACCTATATTTGTGGTAAAACACTACTGCTTGAAGTTTTGATCGGTCACTCATGTTATTATTTATCGGACACTAGATAATTATGAAGGAGGTATTGCATAGATTGGAGGTGGAGAGTGGCAAGTTGGGGCTTTCAATAAATAGACAAAAAACTAAGCTTATGGTGATAGATCGTGCGGAAAAGCTATCAGGCGCCTACAGCATCCAGGGCATCGAACTTGTGGATAGTTTCATTTATCTGGACTCAATTGTTTTTTTTTTGTAATTTTATTTCCAAAATACTTAACCTATTTTACATTTGGTTTTAGCCACACAACAAAAACCTCACAGGGCTTAACTGTGTGATGGCGAGCCGCTTATTTTAAAATTAAATTACAAATTGCAATGCTGCGTAAATACAATATTATATATTTATGATTAAATTACATATAAAATACTTTCATAATAAACATCGATAAATTTTGTTAAAAGATAAATTGTTTGGGGAATTTTACTGTGTTAGGAAACGTTTTAATTTGCACTTACAACCTTTCGAACCCTTTTGGTACAAATTTTGCAAGTCTTCTGGAAGCTTATTAAGAAAAAGAGGTACCAAGTATTCTGCAACCCTCATCCCGTACACATTATTGTATTTTGGTAAGCTGTATTTATGTTTAAGTTTTATATTTCTAAGAAAGTCAGATCTTGTTTTTTCGGTTAGCAGCTCCGGTCTATTTACTTCAGTAAGAGTGAAAAATTCGACTTTATTGAACACATTCATAACATTACAGTATTTAAAAAGATCTTCGTCACTATTTTCGAACTTCTTGTTTATATGTTTAGGCGTAATTACTTTTATTATTCTTCGTTGTAGCTTATAGATATCTGTCAAGTATGTATGATAAGTTCTCCCATAGCTGCTGCTGTATTATTAATACTGAAGGCAGCTACGTCCCAGAAATAAAACGACGGATAGCTATGGCTAAGGATGCTATGACACGCTTGCAGAACATCTGGAAAAATCGTGGCATAAGTTATAAAACCAAAGCCCGTTTAGTCAGAGCATTAATTTTCCCCATTTTCCTCTATGGAGCTGAGACGTGGACAATCCGAGCAAGGGAAAGACAGAGGGTAGACGCTTTTGAAATGTGGTGCTGGAGGCGGATGCTCCGAATACATGGACAGCCAAACGCACAAATGTGTCTATCCTTTCCAACTCGATATCAAGACCAGATTTTCTACAGTATGCCTACAGCGTATTTTGACCTATTTCGGTCACTTGATACGAAGGGGAGATAGAAGTTTAGAAAAACTGGTCATTGTTGGCAATACCGAAGGGAAAAGAGCACGAGGCCGGTCGCCAACACGATGGTCTGACCAAGTTAAAGAAGCTACGTCCTCAAGCAAATTTCAGCAGGTGGTGTTGGCAACTTTGGACCGAAATCGATGGAGGCAGATTGTTTGCTTAAAGGGGTCCAGTGACCACGATCCTCAGTAATGAGGGACCGATTAAAGAAGTAGAAGAAGATAATTATACCCTGTTTTTTTTTTCGTATAATAAACTGACATTTGGGGTGTTGTCACTTTATCGTTACATAAAAATAGTGTCGTATCCTGACTATCATGAGTGATCGAAGTAGATCGAAAATGTAACTATTTCACGGCAATTGCAAAAAAAATACATTTGTTAAGAAACTAACGGCCCTTATTTTGTTTCTACTCATTTATGTCAGACTTCATTTATTTTATTGTTGTTTTCAATATTTAACACAGTAAACGTTTATGTACTATGTGTTTAAATACTGTTATATTTAAATATATTACGTTTATATTCATTAGACACTCATTTACACCAATTAGTAAACTTAAATTGAGGAGTCATGTCACATCGGTTAGATGATCACTTTTTGATTGAGTCTTGCCTATAAAACTATGCTCTGCGCTTGTAACATTAAAAAAAAAATAAGGTCATTCTCAGCTGTCAGTTTAGTCTACGAAATTAAAAATCACAGTATCTATGACCATTCAGAAGTCAGTTTCGGTTTCAAAATTGAGTATTTGGAATTAAGAACGTGTCAAACCCTATGCCACAGATAATTTAATACTAGCATCCTATGCCAAAGTTTGACAGGTTTTTAGGCTAAATTAGAGCTTGACAAATAAGTAACTAGGTACTTCATCATCATCATCATCGATCGATCTTTTAGGTTGAGCAACGCTTACCGAGACTCCTCCGTGTCTCGGTAATCAACCTGTACAAGATCTTAGACAGACTTTACAGGTAGTCATAATCTTCCTGCCCTTGTCCCATGTTACTTGAGTTCGGCGTAATAAATTTCTTCTTCCATATCGTCCTGTCCCCCGTCACGCTATCACTGACTCCTTTTTTTTCATATCACTCCTCACACAGTCCGTCAATCTTTTCTTTGGCCGTCCCCTCCTTCTCACGCAAATGACTGCATTATTGATGAAAATACCAAAATTGATATATGTATGCCTTTAATATTTGCGGAGTTCCCTCGATTTCTATAGGATTCCATAATCAGATCCTGGTTTAAAACCGCCTCCTTTTTGGAGAGTCGGTTAATTAGAAACCTCCTCCTTTTTTGGGAAGTCGGTTAAAAAAGCGTTTTAAAATGTCTTTATGATTGGATTACTCGTTGGCGTAAGTGTACCTAACGTTTCTGAAGAAGCATACTTTGAAGGTGATAAAAATAAATTTTGTGTAATATTTATTTATTTATTAAAACTTTATGTACAAGTACAAAGGCGGACTTAATGCCTTAGGCATTATCCACCAGTCGACCTTAGGGTGGTGCAGAGATAAAAATAAGGCAGGTGCAACTAAATGAACGGAAAAATTGAGAAAACATATATAAAAAAAAACCCGACTGCTTAAAAAGCAAACTAAAAAGACGTAAACAAGAAGAAAATAAAAAGTCATAAACAAGAAAAAAATCATGCTGTGCAGTCGGAGGATACATATTCGCGGGCTGGCTGACCAAAATCTGGTGTATCCTCCGCCTGCACAGCATGATTTTTTCCTTGTGTATGACTTTTTAGTTCGCTTTTGAAGCAGTCGGGTTTTTTGATTTTTTGGATTAAGTTTTTTTATTCATAACTTTTTAGTTCGTTTTTTTTTTTTTCGAATTAGATACATTTAAACATAGTTTGAAATCACCTCTTAAAACCCTTTATTTTGATACCCCACACGATGGGTTTGGAAGAAAAAAATAATTTGGGCCCCCACAATATGGCACCCAAAACCCGCCATTTTTCTATTGTCTAATTTTAATGTAGCCTATGACACTCGCAGGGTTAAGACAAATCGATTGACGTATGAATCATCAAAATCGGCCAACGCGTTTGGTCTCTGGAATGCCATATAGGAACAAACATACATACATACTTACATACATACAAACATACATAGACTGATAAACACATTACCCTCCTTCGGCAGTCGGGTAAAAAGAAAATATACAAATATATACTTAGATACATACATTCATAAACAATTTAATAGAGAAACCGAAACCAACAAATCAATTCAGTGATGATTCTGCAAACTTCTTGCGATTGTGCTCACGTGCCATAGGGCGGTACCCCGAACAAAATGCCGCGCAAGCCGTATTTCGTGCTGTTTTTAGGAGCTATCTACTCGTTATTCAAAAAGAAATATGAATTAATGAAAATACATTAAATTTCTACATATTATTGATTCTAAAATGGTAGATTTCGTTTTTTTTTTAAATGTTGTATATATTTCACTAATCTACATCCAAAAAAAACACAAAAATGAGAAATAATTATTGATAGCATGCATCTCCTCGTAAAGTGTTCATTAATTATTTTTTGTACTAACACTAATGGATAGACAAATAATAACGAACATTTTGGTAGTAAAACTTTTTTCAAAAGACCAAAATTCGAAATCTGGGCGTATTCACTACTGTAATTCATGCGCCACCAGTGCCGCTAGACCAATAGGAATGCTCATATCGCATGCCGATTTTTTGGTCAGGGTACCGTCTTAAATTTGAAAGAGAACGGACTGGTTGCCACCCTGATATTCTGAGGGAGCGCATTCCAAAGAGAGATCGTCTGGACAAAGAAGGACGAATGAATAAACCCAGACCGGTGCGAGGGACATTGTAGAAGACGATTATTGGTGGAGCGAAGATTTTAAAATATTAATATTGATGTTTTCCCGGTACTTTCATGACAGAGTAGTAATTTATGGCCGATATTTGACACCTGGCCAAATCATAAATATTAAGTTCCGGGTTCCGGTCTAGAAAACTATCGTAAATACGCCAGACAAGTCTGGTGTGTGCAAGAGTGATTGATAAATGATAAACGATCGAACAATCAATCAGATCCAGAGATTAAGAGGCAAGAGTGATTGATAAATGATAAACGACCGATACTTAAACCTAAAGCCAATGACTCACCCAAGGAGTTCCGTTCTGAAATAGGTCTAGGTATTGCTCTAGAGAAAGATCATGCAATAGCTAGCGAAATTACGTAAGATAAAATCCTGTAGCAAATCGCACGCATTCACGATTTGGTACAGACAGTTTTATAAGTTATAATTAGCACGTCGAGTTGATCGAATTATGGCGGATCTCTCGTTTTTGTGCGCATTCCTAACGCGCAATTAATAATCCCTTGATGGACGTTACTAAGTAGGTACAGCGCTGTTTGACGCTCAATTCTGAAACCATCGACACTTATCCGGGTTAAATTCGACAGTAAAAGTTTTTAAGGTCATTGAAATATCATGCCATTTATCTATTGATCCTGTTTATAAGGATATAACAAAGAAGCTCTCAGCTACTTTAACAATGCTCAATAAAAATAGAATTGTTAACTGCGACTTAACGACCGTCCTGGTCACGAAAAAATATTGATATTCCAACTGATATTTGCCAAATAAATCCACCGATTTAAGAAAATATGAAAATAATCTTGATGATCTTTAAACAATATGATAAAGTTTTGTAAACCGATTAGGAACTCCGGCTTCCAGCCAGTGATACGATACGAGATAATTTGCTCATTTAGACGTAAAATGACATCTAAAGATAATATTTTGAACGTTAAAATTATATTTGAATTAGTTTTGCTAGCGGGGGGTGCAATGCTGAAGGTCAAATATGACAGTTCGCGCCGACAAAATTTGTGAGAATTTTTATTCCCACCAATGTAACAACATCCGAGTATAATTTGAGTATCAAATATAAATAAAATATGTCTGTCTATCGTATGTTTAATTACGATAATGCGACTGATATGATTATAGGAACTGCCGATGTTACAACTTATAATTTTCTGTAGGTAAATTATAATGATGTTTAATATGTTAAAACTCCGAAGTGTTTATTGCCTTCCTGAAATCTAGTTAGGTACCCCAGAAAGCTGAAGCCTCTTGTGCTAATTAAAACGATTCGAAACTATGAGAACAGTACCTAACTAATGAGACCAAGACTCTCTGAAGCCCCTGCATGAGGTGATGGCCTACAGTCAGCCTATCCATGAAACCGGTGGGCCACAGATAATATAATACTAGCACAGTGGGGCCTTGCATTCGGATTAACGATCTGAAGGCGTTACACCTTTTAGTTGCAAATTGGAGAGTCCATGTCCAGTAATAGATTAAGTTTGTCCAAGTTCATTGAATACCTTATGGATTCCACAGCGAAGTGGAATGATTGCAATGCTACCTTGACAAAACGGTACCAAGAGAGGTAGAACATTTTCGAAAAATACGCCTTGCTTCTTCTCCCATTCTTTGCCACAAAACCTGCAATCGACAGCACTACGGCACTGACTGTGAAAGTTGCCGAGATTTAAATTTTTGTAGTTACTGACTCTATATATAAGTATTTGTAGAGTGTTTACTTAGCTAAGTACTACGGCAGGAAATTTGTCTCATCCCGGTTTGAATTGAAAAAAGGCATCTCTGCCTGCCAAAAAGTGACTAACAAATGCTAATCATTTAATTTTAAACTATTTTAAATGGAAAATTAAGCAAACCATCTGTTCAAAATCAAACGAAATATCAAGGTCGATTAGGTAATTAGCAAAACATGAAAAAGGAAATGTTCTAATTAGACAAGATCTTCTCGTGTTTGTTTTTGCTATTCTATAAGGCAATGTTTAGCTAACAGAGATGTTTTGCAACATTGATGTGAGACCTCTACGATTAATTTATAACCATCATTTATATCATATTTTATTAACTTCAAGGGTTTAGGTAAATTACTTACCTATAAGAAGTTTTCCTCAAGCATACCAAAGCAATTATTGATCATCATATTTATTGAAAAACTCGTCAGTTAGAGATGATCCGCATTGCTCAGGCCCTGGCCTCTTTATTATTTACATAATTTTAAATTAATTAGGGTTACGTGTTAGTGCTATTTGCTCTGTCTAATATGTTTATAGGTAGTTTTAATTGAAGTGACTCACTCCACGCTTCCGTAGTGCAACTGAGCCGGATATGTTGACGTCACTGCCAATACAAAGCAAAATATAAAATGGCTGTTTTTGGCGGGAAATCTTGTCGCAGAACTCGCAGCAGTCGCAGCGGGGGACGATATTAAGTACTTAGCTATATTATTTTGTTATTTGTAGGTATTTATATTATGCTCGTTTTAACATAATTAGTAGCTCACTGCTAGCCGGAACTTGAGCGTCGACGCGAGACTGCCAGCGGTCTTAAGGCGTGTGCACATGTGCATTAATTAACTATTTTAAGAACATAATAATTTGAATATTCATTAAGCTAGATCTACAAAGTGAATCATACATGTTAGCGGTAGGAGTGTCTAATCAAGTGATGATTAATTGTTTCTACTGAAATCTGATCCGAATTGGATTATCCCCCATTATTCTGGTATACCTAACCTCGATAAATTAAGTTAGAAGACATAAAATGACCGCTCAGTTTTTAATAATTGATTATGCTGTCAAAAATTGGATATTCAAATCCTTAGATCTGTTTAATTTAGCCGAAGATGTTTTAATGAGATAATACTAACGCGAAACGCAAAAAGTCCTACGTAAGGCCTCAAATAAAATGGAAAAGCATTTATCAATTAAATCATTTAAAGGCACTTCTGAATTGTCATGGAGTCGTTCGGTCAAAAAAGCTTTTTACAAAAAAAAAATACCGACTTTCAAATAAAAAAATACAAAGTGAAAAATAACTTTATTTTTGGAAGTCGGTGCCTTTTTTCCCCATTTTTTGCGATATGGACACAGACTGCCAAAAATAAAGTTATTTTTCACTTTGTTGTTTTTTATTTGGAAGTCGGTAGTATTTTTTTGCAAAAAAGTTTTATTAATTTTTCCCTTTTTAGTTGTACGTACCTAAAATAGCCAAGTTGTTTAGTAAGGTACCTATAACGCCAGAATAGATTACCCGAATAACATGCAACTTGAACATAACCGGTGAATTGAGAGATCCCTTTAGAGCGCACTGGCGTGATGATATGTTATGAAATGGTGTAAACAATAAACAGACATGCGATTGCAGCAATCCCGAATGATTTACCGTTATTTATTGAATAGTTCTGTTGTATATCTCCGAAGTTCTTCATCAGATTTTCACCAAATTAAAATAGGACCAATTTCGAAACATACTCTTGCAAACAAAAAGAGAATTTTCAAAATCGGTCCACAATTGACGGAGATATCGGTGAACATACAAACAAAAAAAAACGTACATGAAGTCGAACATAGAACCTCCTCCTTTTTGGTAAGTCGGTTAAAAAGATGAATCTAGTTTCACATCCCAAAGCGTAGATCCCTCTCTATAGAGTAAGGATCTCCACGGGCAACAGCAGAAATTCACGATGTGCAATCTTCATGCAATTATCATACAATTTTGGACTGTCGGAACAATTAATTTATTGTTTGACGCAGAATCCCCTTAATTAGATTTGTATTGGAGCTCGTATACATTTGGAGCTAGCTATAAAAGGCAGCTAGAATCGAATGACGTATGAAACAGAAAATTATATTGTCTTTTACACAAAAAAATAATCCGATGACGTTGGTTATCCTAATTTTCTTGTTTCAAATATATCAAAAATGGCTGTCTTATTTTGGCGAAATATTAATTGCATACTAATGGCAGGCATGGCAGGTTCAAAAACCCTAAAGTTAGGATTTGTGAGCTATGTCACTCCTACCAAAAAAAAAAACAATTCTGGGAAATCTGTGAGGCTGGTAATTATTACCGATACGAAGAATTTCCAGAGAAACGGTTCGTTACGCATGCAGTGTAATTTGAGCCACATGAAGAAGTTACCAATTCAGCGAAATCGCGTTGGTTATTCAGCCAGTTGATTTTTAGGGTTCTGTACCCAAAGGGTAAAAACGGGATCATATTACTAAGACTCCGCGGTCCGTCTGTCACCAGGCTGTATCTCATGAACCGTGATAGCTAGACAGTTGAAATTTTCACAGATGACGTATTTCTGTTGCCGCTATAACAACAAACACTAAAAATAGAATAAAATTAAAATCTTACATACAACACGTGACTTTTGTGCCGTTTTTTTTTGCGATAATGGTACGGAACCCTTCGTGCGCGAGTCCGACTCGCACTTGGCTGGTTTATTTTTATATTGCCGCAGCCAGTTTTTTCTAAAGGTCTTACAGCTTTCAGGAATTTGATCATGTGTCTTCAAACTCGTACGCTGCGCTGTTCTTTTTATTCCAATTTTCGTTGCGGGATTTATGGCTCTCAAGCTTCATTGCTTGGGATCTTTTTGGTTGCAGCTACTGTTTTATCGCTTTCTGGAGTTGCGTTGGCTGTGAATAATGTGGTGGGAATGCCTACCTATTCTGACAAAGATTTGAGACTTAGTTATGAGAACAAAATCTACTTAGAGACGACCTGGGCGTCGGGAGTTTTTTTTTTTTTTTAATCTTTATTTATTTAAAGAGGGTTTAATCTAAACAGATTATGCCACCCTCATCGTTACAAATCAACTTTATAAACCAAAAAGAACTAAAATAAATTACTATTTATCGCAAATTACCCCTGCGTTTAATCCCAATGATAACGAGTCTGTACATCATCCTGGCTGCTTCCGATGTAGGAGCAGCAAGGACGCTGTTACATACCCCAGTCTCGTTCATATTATTAAACACCATCCACAATTCTTGTCTCTCCGGCTCGTTCCGGACACATTCCATCATGATATGGTAAACATCTTCAACAAGGTTGCATTCTACACAGTTTGGAGAAGCCACTTTACGCATTAAAAAAGCGAATTTATTTAAGGGTATGTGTCCGGAACGAAGTCTGAGGGCTGTTATGATCGTTTGCCTTCCCATGTTGGCATTGTCTAACCACGTATTTTTAAGAACGCTTGGCTGTATAGTGGCATACCATATCCCTTTACTACGGCTTCTTTCATTAAAATATTCTTGCCACCCGTCATAACAATGTTGTTTTAGTTCAAAGTAACGTTCCGTATAATAAGGCAAACAGGAATACTGTTCACCATCTGTTATAGCCTCTTTAGCTAATTGGTCAACCACCTCGTTACCTACAATGCCAACATGAGAGGGCACCCATTGTATTACAACATTTTTATTCTTACTTTTAAGTTTACAGATCAAGTCCAATATGATATAGGCAATTGGAAGCCCACGTCTGGATCCGTCTGTCTATCTGTCCGTCTGTCACCAGCCCGGCGAGCATGGCCTACTGTGACATCGCTTAAGTCACACTTTTAATCACAGTTTGGGCGATAAACTCATTTTGTCTTAAATGCTAGCACGGCGGCGTGAGATATTTTCTTGACTTGTGGCATAACTTCTTGACGTTTATTTTTTCTTTTTCGGAAATTTTCCAATTTTATTGCAGTTTCGGTTTAACCTTGGCCATAAAAAACATTTATGTTCTGAGAAGCATAGCCCTACGACGCACTGTTGCCGAATTATGGGCCTCCGTATCTTATTTTATTTTGCATATTTCCAAAATGATATCTCGAAAACGGTATGTCCTAGGCCAAAAATAACCAAAATTTAGCCCCCCCCCTTTGCTACTCCCATGTTAGCAGCATCCCAACAAGAATTATAAGTTTTTTTTATTTTTTTATTTTGCTTGGTTTTCGACTCGGTCATGACAAGTTGTGATAAAATATGTCATGTCTTACAATTTGCCTTAAATGCTAGCACGGGACAACCATGTGACATAATTTACAGGCGCGACTTGCTTTTCTTGTTGTTGACTTCATAGTGCGACATAATTTGAATAGACGACCAAATAAAATAATACGTAAAAAAGTATGCCGTTTATACAGCTTAAGAACTTTTTAATTTTGTTGGGAATAAATTAATAGTTGACCCACGACCATAGACTTATGCACACTTTATTTTTCTTTGTTTGTTTGATAACATATTAAGTGTTTGTTAGAAAGATATATTTATACCGGTGGGCCCCTATTTTTTATATTTTAAATGTTTTTTGGGGATTTTATTTAAGACACATTTAAAAATGTAGAAAGCAAGAAGAATATGGTTTAAAAGAAAATAATTATAAAAAAAAACATAATTAAAATAAGAACAACAATAAAAAAAATTACAATTATGAAAAAGTAATAATATAAAAATAAATAAAAATCCTGTAACATTTCAATTAATTAATAAGCATTGATCACCAATTCACCATACACACAAAATGAATTTATTTCCATTTGGTGCCGTAATTAGAAGGCAAATATATTTTTTTCAACTATAAAATTTTATCACCACCTCCGAACGAAAGTGATACATTTTTCTAAATCATCTGTCAAAATGTGACATTTGTGACAAAATGGGTGCGCCCGTATTAGCAATTAAGACCCGATGAGTCCCAAACAAACGTCAGGCAATTTTCTCACGCCGCCGGTGCTATTATTTAGGACAAAATGGCGTTATCGCCCAAACTGCGATGAAATGTGTGACTCAAGCCATGTCACAGTAGGCCGTGCTCGCCGGGCAGCAACAAGAAAGGCATGTAGCGCCTTTAAAATATGTCACATGTTTGACCCGTGCTAGCATTTAAGACAAATTGTAAGATATGACATAATTTATCATGTCATGTCACAAATGTCTTGGGTACGCCCATGCTCGCTAGGCTGGCCACCGTAGGCGCGGGTTTGTGAAAGCCGAGTAATGGGTAGCTCGCCGTCCGATAGGTACCAGGTCGTAATGTCCATGCGCGCCTCAAAAAGATGTCAGCAAAAACTGACGGGGTCCGCTAGGGCTGATGCCTGTCTGGGTTGCGGATAAATTTGAAAGACAGTTACAGCGCCCCTGGCACTAGCAACATAAGGAACACGGGTGGGTTTTAGTCAGTAAAAGTCTGCCACGCCCTTCCGCGGGCTTATTACGTAAGGAACAGCAAGTAGCAATAATTGTACAATTATTGCGCGATCAATTTAGCGACCTGGCTACTGAGGCCTTTAAGTCAAGTCTTTTTTTTGACAGTCACTTTTAACAGAAGCTATTTTATCTGTCCGATGATTTATAAAATGTATCGTTTGATGAATTAACCAGCTTATGAAAGAGCAACACTTCGTGGGGGCTGTTTTTTTACAATAGTCAATTTGATTACTATTTAGCTCCAATATTCCGATAAATTAATATTCGCAGATGTAAAGAATTTGTGTAAAGTAAATATGACAGTGCACATTTGATATTTGCATTTTATTTACATGTATGTCAATGCGTAAAATCAATTAATATTCTTCGAATTGTCGATTGTTTTAAAAATTGAATCGATAACGCATTAGAACATCACTTAGTAGACTACATTATCTCGGATTTGAGCTATGAAACGTAAAAAAGATTTTTCAAATTTAATTTGGACATTGGCAGAATAGTCGACATCGGTGTTTGCCATATATAAAAAAAAATATAATAGAAGATACTTATTGCGGACTTATCACATTCTCATGTGTTTGTAAGTATTTAGTAGTAAACATATAAGCTTGTGCTGAGGTAGCCAACACAGGATTTTTTTATACTGTATATAAAAAAATCCTCCACTTTACCGTGATCACTTCTGTTTCAATGATTCAACAAATAGTCCAGTTGCGTAGACATTAAAACTCAAAACAACACCAATTTGTCATTTAGATTTACAATATTCACTAGGAATTTGTTATTTCAATATTTATTATTATATTATTATTCTAATTTGCGGATAATTAAAGTAGCCACAAAATAACATACGAAAAAAGTCGCCAAAAACTCAAAAACTTCTCTACCTACTCAGCCATCAGCGAGCGATTGGCAATTGACCAACAACAAGGGAAAAGTAATCGCAATTTGACAGCCACATTTGCTCGCCGATCGCTGTCGCACTGCTGTCAAAAACCATACGTAATACGAAATTATCGCGATCACCTTGCGATAAATGCACATTTCAGTTAATAGATTTTTATTGCTAGCAGTGCTGTCGTAAAATTATTATGGTGTGGCTATAGCTCATATATAATGCGGATTCGCGATTGAAGAGCAATTATTTCGCAAAAATATGCCTTCCAATTTTTTGACGTAAATCGATATTCGCGCGATGATTGTACAATCTCTGCGCAAATATTGTTAATTGCTGTTTCATACGTAATAAGCCTGCCGCTCCCGCCGCTAGTTATAAACGTACGATATTATATTACATTGTAGCGAATATTATATAAGTTAAAGTTCAATATCAGTGACATGTTAGTAAAGTGACGCCATTACACATTATAACAAGTAACACAAAGTAATGTTATAAATATGTTCTTGACACTATTGTGTGACCTTAGCCTAACAATACTATCAAACTCTTTGAGTATTATTATTGCATTTTAATTTACATAAGCTTATCTAAAGTTTTTTTTATACTGTTCCGTGACTAATTCAGTAAATGACACTAACCTGGGATATATATTTTTTTTATTCATCCTAAACTTTTATTAATTTTTTATTTTATAAAAATTTATGTCCTTATTATAATGTGAGTGATTGGGAAAGCTAAAAAAATATTTAAGTATCATATTATTGTGTTTTCGTGTTCAGTTTTGGAGAGGAGTATTTCTTCATATCCGGATACGACTGACGACATAACGACTGTAGAGTTCAACGTAAAGGTGAACTGTTGGAAAACTTGAAATGGTATTTTGGTTTGATATTTTTTTTTGCCGATCGAGCGTCTAATTTTAGGTTATTTTATATTTAGGCTTTGGCAGACCGCACTAGTTTTCTTCAGCTGTTTTGGACCTACTGAAGAAAACCGCGGTAATCCCTTAAGACGGTACCCTGACCAAAAAATCGGCATGAGATATGAGCCTTCCTATTGGTGTAGCGGCACTGGTGGCGCATGAATAACAGTAGTGAATACGCCCATATTTTAGAAAAAAATCTTTATAAAATCGAATTTTGGTCTTTTGAAAAAAAAAACTACAAAAATGTCCGTAATAAATTGTCTATCCATTAGTGTTAGTACAAGAAATAATTAATGAACACTTTACGAGGAGATACATACCTAATATCAATAATTATTTCTCATTTTTATGTTTTTTTGGAAGGAGATTAGTGAAATATATACAACATTTAAAAAAAAACTAAATCTACCATTTTAGAATCAATATTATGTAGAATTTTAATGTATTTTTATTAATTAACATTTCTTTTTAAATAACGAGTAGATAGCTCCTGAAAACAGCACAAAAATCGGCTTGCGCGGCGTTTTGCTCGGGGTACCGCCTTAAGGTTACACTAGTCGATCATTCTTCCATACAAACTTAGTCTGGCGGTTACTCCACTGTTTGAAGGTGTACGTTCGAAAAAATATATCAGTTTTTCTCATCATTATCTAGCCCTGTATGGAAACAAAGAAGTAGAAAAAGAAATTATTTGAAAGTTATGAGTATCCATAGTGCCATATTTCAACACTAACTTTAACGCATCTTTGGGCGGAAACAAAATACCATAAGAAGAAGGAAAATTGCAAAACGGCCTCCATACAGTGATAGATTAGTAGTTCAACAATGTAAATAATTTTATTTTGAAAATATACATTTAGTCGTTTTGTCATGATATCTAGACTCCCAAAGATACGTTTATAAAATTTCGGCCGCTCGTTTTTGTCCAAAATCATCATCCATTTCGCTATAAACTAGCAAAAGTTATAATTCGTTCGCGAACTAGTTTCTTACTGCTCATCACAGCATCTATCTCTTTTGCACGTGTTGTCGGATGAGACAAAAAAATAGTTCATGCCGTCGACTAGGGCAACCTTAAGTATTAAAAAATTAAAACTTATGCCCCACAAAAGGACTCTTGCAACTTTCAGATCTTATATTTAACTTGCTGTGCCCGCGACTTCGCTCACGTCAGCTGCCTACCCTACTTACCATAGAAATATAAAATACAGTATATCTATGCTACTTACCTTCCTACCCACCCAAAACTCCTCAGAGGTTATAGACATACATACATATATATATATAGCGATTTTGGTATTTTCATCAACAATGATTGCATTGTACACTCAGAAAGTGTCATTGGTGAAATGGAAATGATTAAGAAGACCAAAGATGGCTACTGGAACTCCTTAATGCTAAGTATTTCACGGGTATAAGATATCGTCGGTAACAGATTCTCAACGCGGATTCCAATCTGTTGGCGCGATATTTCAATTTTGCACCTTTTTGTTGTTACGCGGTATTAACAAACTGCTGTTACGCGGCTTCGCACGCGCACCGACGATATGTCGAATAGCTAACCGACTATAATGAAGCACATACTTATAAATAATTGCTGCTGATAAAAATGGTAACATCGAACTGATCTGATTATGAAGCCGGCAGGTAGGCACTGGAACTTCGAAAGAAAACAATGGATTCTAATCGTGTTTGGGCTTATTGGAACCGTCATGAGATTTACTTTAGCTATAAATGTTTTTCATGGTATTTGCTGGTACCTACCTACCAAAACTAAAAGATATAAATAAAAAACTTTTTAACAAAAAATCAAACCGACTTCCAAAAAAAAATACTATAAAGCGAAAAATACCTTTCTTTTCCGAAGTCGATGTTTATAATTGGAAAACAATAGGTACCAAAGGCACCGACTTCGGAAAAGAAAGTAATTTTTCGCTTTTTTGTTTTGGAAGTCGGTTTGATTTTTTTTAGTGACATAATGTGAAGACTAACGTCAAACGCAATAAAGTCCTACGTAAGACAGGTATGTGTGGTGTGATGTGAGAAAGGTATCAAGGAGGAACTGCCTAATCATACCTTACACACATTGTCTACTGCCTGATCATATCCGTTATCTAAGTTTTCTCTGGCACACACACGCATTCACATAAACATGACACGCACACACTAAAATAACACTCCCACACACCCAACACACACACATACACTCACACACCCATACACTCACCAGCAGACACCATTTATTTTTTGTTTGTTAATTTTAATTGTAGTTTTGCACATAAGTGTCCCTAATTCTTTTGCTCTTGTAATGAGACTAATCTATAAAACTATTCCTGTAATTAAAATACGTGTTGTTGATCAACAGTTACAATTTGTTAACGAGGGTGGGCGCTGATACCTATAATTACAAGATATTAACTTATCTTAGTTTAGGTATTGGCTGCAACTTTAACTTACAACTTTACTTACCTTTGGCTTATTTTTTATTGTAAACCATAACATTTTGTGTTTTTACTTGAAGGTGCAAATAAACTATTTTATTTTATTTATTTATCCTATCTTTGTCCTATCTGATGATACAATAACCTACTTACACCTATTGGGGGTAGGTAAGTAAGGCTAAGGGTAGTTGTAGGATCAACGTCTGTCTTAATCTATTTGACCACCTACGCGACAGTGAAGAAAAAACTCAAATCAAACGTAAAAGCATTTATCAATTAAATTATTTATAGGCACTTTTAAATTGTCAAAGAGTCGTTCAGCCAAAAAAAAACTTTTTTGCAAAAAAAAATACTACCGACTTCCAAATAAAAAACTACAAAGTGAAAAATAACTTTGTTTTTGGAAGTCGGTGTCCATATCGCAAAAAAATGGGAAATAAGAAAGACACCGACTTTAAAGTTCAAAAAAATAATAATTTAAAAGTTTTTTTTATTTAGTTGTACCTAACTAAAATAGACAAAGTTATTTAGTAAGGTACCTATAACGCCAGAATAGTTACCCGAATAACATGAAACTTGAACATAACCGGTGAAATGAGAGATCTGCGTACCCCTTTAGAGCGTACTGGCGTGATGTTATGTTACGAAATGGTATAAACAATAAACAGACATGCGATTGCAGCAATCCCGAATGATTTACCGTTATTTATTGAAGAGTTCTGTTGTATATCTCCGAAGTTCTTCATCAGATCTTCACTAAATTGAAATGGGACCAACTTCATACTCTTTCAAACAAAAAAAGAATTTTCAATATCGGTCCACAATTGACGGAGATATCGGTGAACATACATACAAAAAATACGTACATGAAGTCAAACATAGACCCTCCTCCTTTTTGGTAAGTCGGTTAAAAAGATGAATCTAGTTTCACATCCCAAAGCTTAGATCCAATGATTTCGAAAGTATAAATGTCAATGCTTAAATCCCTATCTATAGAGTAAGGATCTCCACGGGTAACAGCAGAAATTCACGATGTGCAATCTTCATGCAATTATCATACAATTTTGGACTGTCGGAACAATTAATTTATTGTTTGACGCAGAATCCCCTTAATTAGATTTGTATTGGAGCTCGTATACATTTGGAGCTAGCTATAAAAGGCAGCTAGAATCGAATGACGTATGAAACAGAAAATTATATTGTCTTTTACACAAAAAAAGTAATCCGATGACGTTTGTTATCCAAATTTTCTTGTTTCAAATAAATCAAAAATGGCTGTCTTATTTTGGCGAAATATTAATTGCATACTAATTTATATTTTTTTTACCTAGTCGGCAGGTTCAAAAACCCTAAAGTTAGGATTTGTGAGCTATGTCACTCCTACCAAAAAAAAAAAACAATTCTCGGAAATCTGTGAGGCTGGTAATTATTACCGATACGAAGAATTTCCAGAGAAACGGTTCGTTACGCATGCAGTGTAATTTGAGCCACATGAAGAAGTTACCAATTCAGCGAAATCGCGTTGGTTATTCAGCCAGTTGATTTTTAGGGTTCTGTACCCAAAGGGTAAAAACGGGACCATATTACTAAGACTCCGCGGTCTGTCTGTCACCAGGCTGTATCTCATGAACCGTGATAGCTAGACAGTTGAAATTTTCACAGATGATGTATTTCTGTTGCCGCTATAACAACAAATACTTAAAATAAAATAAAATAAATATTATATTATATTATTTTATTTCACCATATAAAATGTACAAATTGAACAATATAATTATTTTAAAGCTATTAAGAACATGCACAAGAATGAAAGATGAGCAACTGCGCCTGAGCTAGGCCAAGCCTGTATTTCAGGACGCAGTTTACTTAACAGAATTTTTTTTTTAACGACAGTAGTTTCGTTTAACATAATATTATATCACTTTAAAACTGAATAAGGTTTAACAACAAACAGAGTGAGTGTTGAGCGATTGATGTGTGTTGTATGCTTGTGTTGAGTGTGTTTAAGTGAGTGTTGTGTGCTTGTGTTAGGTGTGTTTATGAGTTGATCTTTATCTTAAGATTTTAAGAAGATCTTCTGTAGTTTCGTAATCACAAGTAATGAGAAAGTTCAATAGTTTAAATTTGCATTCTCGTTTACTTAATGTATAGATGTTAAGAATAGTATTTAATTTATTGTATAGAAAAGGACCGGTGAAGCAGAAAAACCTATTTGTAAATGAGTGTTTAAATTGAAGGGACTGAGGAACTACAGCATTTCGACGACGCTTATGAAAATATTCCTGTCAAGAGGGGTGACGGAGTGTTGCCTTAGGATTGTAGCTATGATGTAGAGTTGTCGAATGGTCGGTAGGTTCCATGACTGATACAAGAGATGTGTAGGGTAATCTATGGGTCGGAAGGAGCCAACTTTTAGAATTGCCCGTTGTGCTATTTCAAGAGGGTGCAGTATGGTTTTGGCAGCTCCACCCCAACATGAAATGCAGTAAGTTAGAAGCAATTGACAAAGGGCCGTATAAACTTTTTTTTAAATTAAAATATCTGCTACATGTCGTAAGTTCTTAAAAACATAAATGAGTTTTCTCAGTCTGGATTGGAGTAAAGATATATGTGCATTGAAATTCAGCGATGAGTCCAGTATGACGCCCAAATATTTAACCTCAGATTTTCTGATTAGACAAGGGCAACAACAAGAAGCAGTATTTATTGGGTGGAGATGAACAGAGTGTGATTTAAGGGTAAGTTCTATAGGGGGTTTATAAGGAATTCGTGTATAAAATGGCATGTACACAGTTTTATCTGTGTTCAACGTGAGAACATTTTGTTTCAGCCAGTTGACACCTTGTTGAAGCCATTCTGTGCCAACGTGAAGGTTTTTTTTTCCAATTATCAGCAGAAAATAGCAATGCTGTGTCATCAGCATAGGAAATAATGGTACTGTAAGGACTTACCATTTGAGAAGGCAACCTACTTGCCTATTAAAACACTGGCAATATTTATTACTTGAAAGATGTATGAATTTCGAACAGAATAGCTGTAGATGTTTTTTGTTAATTTTCAATGTGTCAGAATTGGATTGAAGCCGCCCAAAGGCAGGCGTATTGTAATATCTTACTAAATATATATAATATAAAGTTATTTTCCATGTTTAACTGCTGATCACCCTATCTACCCCCTTACATATTGGTGGAGGCGCCGGGTATTATACCCCCTTACAGTACCCTGGTCCAGTTTCAGCTCACAGAGGTCATTAAGGTAAATTAAGAAAAGTGTAGGTCCTAGCACTGAGCCCTGCGGGACACCAAAAAAGACAGGTAGGTCAGTGCTAATGTGGGAATCCACCCTCAGGCACTGTTTACGACCACTCAGATAGTCTTGAAACAATTTCAGCTGCAACCCCCTTATTCCCAGGCGCTCTAATTTAGCTAGAAGACGCGGGACAGACACCGTGTCAAACGCTTTGGCAAGGTCAAGGAAGATGGCGAGTGCTTTGTTCCCAAAATCAAGTTTCCTAATAATATTGTCAGTAAGCTTATGCACCGCATCCTCCGTTGACCTCCCAGAGCGGAAACCAAATTGACAAGATGAAAGTAAATTATTGCTTTCGAGATAGTTAACAAGTCTACGATTGATTATTCTTTCCAGAATCTTTGAAATAGCTGGTAGTATAGCAATTGGCCTATAATTACAGGCAAGGCGTCTGTCACCCGCCTTGTGGATAGGGATAATGATCGCTTTTTTGAGTACGTCAGGAAAAACACCTCGGCAAAGGCAAAGATTGAATAAATGCGTTAAGGGTGGAACAATGAAATCCTTTATATCTTTAAGTAGGCTGCTAGATATTGTATCATGTCCGACTGAGCTAGAACTTTTTAAGGCATTTATAAGTGACAGGATTTCGTTTTCATCTGTGTCGTGTAGTACAAACGAGTTATTAGTTGTGTGGTTTGAGGCGGGTGCATCAATTGGATTCTGACCTATTGCCGGAGAGTTTAGCAGCCTATTGGCCAGGGAACTTCCAACACTAGCAAAATAAACATTAGCCTGGTTCACAGATGCCTGAGGGGAATCACCAAGAAGGGCGGTAGCAGCAAATATCTTACACATACAACAAACGTGATTATTTTGTCGTTAATTTTGCGATAATGGTACGGAACCCTTCGTGCGCGAGTCCGACTCGCACTTGGCTGGTTTATTTTTATATTGCCGCAGCCAGTTTTTTCTAAAGGTCTTACAGCTTTCAGGAATTTGATCATGTGTCTTCAAACTCGTACCCTGCGCTGTTCTTTTTATTCCAATTTTCGTTGCGGGATTTATGGCTCTCAAGCTTCATTTCTTGGGTTTTTTTTGGTTGAGGCTACTGTTTTATCGCTTTCTGGAGTTGCGTTGGCTGTGAATAATGTGGTGGGAATGCCTACCTATTCTGACAAAGATTTGAGACTTAGTTATAAAACAAAATCTACTTCGAGACGACCTGGGCGTCGAGATTTGCAAGCCGATACCTGGCCACCGTAGGCGCGGGTTAGTGGAAGCCGAGTAATGGGTAGCTCGCCGTCCGATAGGGACCAGGTCGTAATGTCCACGCGCGCCTCAAAGAGATGTCAGCAAAAACTGACGGGGTCCGCTAGGGCTGATGCCTGTCTGGGTTGCGGATAAATTTGAAAGACAGTTACAGCGCCCCTGGCACTAGCAACTGAAGGACCACGGGTGGGTTTTAGTCAGTAAAAGTCTGCCACGCCCTCCCGCTCCCGCCGCTAGTTATAAACGTACGATATTATATTACTTTGTAGCGAATATTATATATGTTAAAGTTCAATATCAGTGACATGTTAGTAAAGTGACGCCATTACACATTATTACAAGTAACACAAAGTAATGTTATAAATATGTTCTTGACACTATTGTGTGACCTTAGCCTAACAATACTATCAAACTCTTTGAGTATTATTATTGCATTTTAATTTACATAAGCTTATCTAAAGTTTTTTTTATACTGTTCCGTGACTAATACACTAAATGACACTAACCTGGGATATATATTTTTTTTATTCATCCTAAACTTTTATTAATTTTTTATTTTATAAAAAAATATGTCCTTATTATAATGTGAGTGATTGGGAAAGCTAAAAAAAACATTTAAGTATCATATTATTGTGTTTTTGTGTTCACTTTTGGAGAGGAGTATTTCTTCATATCCGGATACGACTGACGACATAACGACTGTAGAGTTCAACGTAAAGGTGAACTGTTGGAAAACTTGAAATAATATTTTGGTTTGATATTTTTTTTGCCGATCGAGCGTCTAATTTTATGTTATTTTATATTTAGGCTTTGGCAGACCGCACTAGTTTTCTTCAGCTGTTTTGGACCTACTGAAGAAAACCGCGGTAATCCCATAAGACGGTACCCTGACCAAAAAATCGGCATGAGTTAAGAGCATTCCTATTGGTCTAGCGCATGAATAACAGTAGTGAATACGCCCATATTTTAGAATAAAAACTTTATAAAATCGAATTTTGGTCTTTTGAAAAAAAAATAACTACAAAAATGTTCGTTAATAAATTGTCTATCCATTAGTGTTAGTACAAAAAAAAAATAATGAACACTACGAGGAGATACATAATATCAATAATTATTTCTCATTTTTATGTTTTTTTGGAATGAGATTAGTGAAATATATACAACATTTAAAAAAAAACGAAATCTACCATTTTAGAATCAATATTATGTAGAATTTTAATGTATTTTTGTTAATTAACATTTCTTTTTGAATAACGAGTAGATAGCTCCTGAAAACAGCACAAAAATCGGCTTGCGCGGTTACTCCACTGTTTGAAGGTGTACGTTCAAAAAAATATATCAATTTGTCTCATCATTATCTAGCCTTGTATGGAAACAAAGAAGTAGAAAAAGAAACTATTTGAAAGTTATGAGTATCCATAGTTCCATATTTCAACACTAACTTTAACGCATCTTTGGGCGGAAACAAATACCATAAGAAGAAGGAAAATTGCAAAACGGCCACCATACAGGGATAGATTAGTAGTTCAACAATGTAAATAATTTTATTTTGAAAATATACATTTAGTCGTTTTGTTATGATATCTAGACTCCCAAAGGTCTGTTTATAAAATTTCGCGCACTCGTTTTCGTCCTAAATCATCATCCGTTTCGCTACAAACTAGCAAAAGTGCTAATTCGTACGCGAACTAGTTTCTTACTGCTCATCACAGCATCTATCTCTTTTGCACGTGTTGTCGCATGAGACAGCATGACCCCGACCCCGCGCACTAAATAGTTCATTCCGTCGATTAGGGCAACTGTAAGTATAAAAAAAAAAACTTATGGCCTACAAAAGGACTCTTGCAGCTTTCAGATCTTATATTTAACTAGCTGTGCCCGCGGTTTTGCTCTCGTCAGCTGCCTACCCTGCTTACCTTCCTACCCACCCAACCTACCTACGCCTTGGAAAGATCGCGGCGCCCCCGTCAGGGGGCGTGGCGAGCGGGTTATAGGCAATGCCTGTGTCCCGCAGTATCAATGCGTGCCCGTAACTACGGGCACGTTCTCTCTTGTGTTTGCCTTCTTGGGCATGTGGAGGTTGGCAGGCGTGTATACACTACCTGCCAGAAGTATGGGTGTGATGTGTTCAGTGGGAGCGCCACGACGCTGTCTCACAGCGCCGTATCTTCGCGGCACCTTGGCGACATGTCCCCACCCAGTGAGACTTATGGCGAACCAATAAGAGGCCAGATGAGAACAGCCAGCGGCATAGGTGCCGACTTTATTGGCGCTGCCTTCTGAGGATGTATGGCCCCCGCCTGACACGCTTCCAGAGCTAGCCGGTCACGTCCCAGGCTAAGGGACCGTTGTGTGTGTGTGAGCGGTATTGTTTTGTGTCACACCGCTCATGTAACAACAAAGCACGCGCCGCGCGCGGCTTGTGCCTGTCGTGTGAATTTAAACGCATGTGGAGTCATGATTGTGTGGGTGGCAGTGTACATCGTGCCTATATTAACCTAGAACACGACATACACTGTGTGTATGTTACATGTAAAGTATTATTGTTTGAACGAGCCGCGTGTAGTGGTGTGTGGCTTGCTCAGGCGTCAAGTCCGGTAGTAGGGCAGCGGAGGGGGGGTGGGGGAGGGCATGGTCGGGGCCTATGTGTTACACAGGTCGCGCGGTAGGCGCCTCGCGTCCGGTGGCCGCGCGTGCCATGGCGCAATATGCTTGACATGAGGCCAGGCAGAAGCGTCGGCACGCGCGAACATATTGGACGCGAGGCGGGCGCAAAAATCGTCCAGGCTCTCAATCTTTAGATCCCGCGCGATTATATCGTTCCTCACGTAGCGAGGGGCATCCGTTATCCGACGCAGCGTCTGATTTTGCTGCGTACGGATACGTTTCTTATTTGACTCGCTAGTGAGGGCGAGCCAGGCTGGGGCGGCATATGTTAGTACTGGGCGTATATAAGTTTTATATACGCCCAGTTTGACACGCAGCGGGAGTCGAGATGAGAGCACCGGGTGAAGCATTGCGCGCACTGCTCTACCCTTGGCGACGACCTGTTTCACGTGGTCACCCATGGTGAGCCTCCTATCAATAGTCACCCCCAGGTATTTCGCCCGGGGGGTCCACTCAATGTCCACCCCCTGCAGCCTCAAGGGTGGTGGGAGGCGGGCGCACCCGACGAGTAGCGCCTGTGTCTTACTCACGTTCACCGATAACCGCCACTTCGACAGCCAATCGGGAAGTAGCTCGAGGACGCGCTGCATTTTGACGGTCGCGTGCCGCGCGCTTAATGACGTGCAGATGTACGCGGCGTCGTCAGCATACAGCGCAAGTGTGGATTCCTGCGTCGAAGGGATGTCATCGGTGTAACATGAGTAGCACAGTGGCGAGACACATCCGCCCTGCGGTACGCCCGCCTCTATGGGACGGGCACTCGAAAGTGCTCCGTCGACCACCACCCTGTAAGTCCTGTTTTTCAGGAAGGAAGAGACCACCTTAACAATGCGACGGGGCGCATTGGACTTCGCCATCTTGTAAATAAGGCCCTCGTGCCAGACGCGATCGAAGGCCTTCTCCATGTCGAGGAATACTGCGACTGCGTGCTCCTTCTTATTGAGCGCCGCTGTGAGCAGGTGCAGTACCCTCGACAACTGGAGCGTCGTACTGTGTTCCGAGCGGAACCCAAACTGTTCAGGTCTAGGAGTCAAGTGCGGTGAGAGGTGTCGCAGCAGGAGTGCCTCGAACACCTTGGAGATAGTAGCAAGCAACGTGATGGGCCGATAGCTCTCCGGCTTCAGCACGTTCTTGTGCGCCTTGGGCAGCATAATGACGCGCCCCTCCTTCCAGCATGAAGGAAAGGTCCCAGTGCGCAGTATCCCCGTGAACAGGCGCGCCAGCGCCGCAACCATACGGTACGGTAGGTGGCGCAGCGCTGTATTGGTGATACCGTCCGCACCAGGAGCCTTTCTCAGCTTGGTTCGGAGTATAGCGCGTCGAACTGCGCAAGGCGAGAAGAATATCGGGTCTTCATCGTGAGCTATCGGCGATGCGAAGTACTCGACAAGGTGCTGCTTGACTGCTGCGACATGCTCATGGTTGTCAGTCGGGTTCGGCTGGAATTGACGCTCCAGGTGGTCGGCGAAGATCTCCGCGCGGTCTGGCGCGGCGTATCTAGGCGCCCCGTCACTATGTAGGAGCGGGCGCACCGGAGCTGGGGCACTCGATAGTTGCCGGCAAAGTCTGTGAATTGCCGGCCAGTAACCATCAGTGGTTTCAATATGTTGCTCCCAGCTCTCGGCGTTGTGCGCCTGGAGCTTGGCCCGGACCTTTTCTGCATGACGGTTTAATTCCGCCTTCATTACTGGGCAGCGGGTGCAACCTACCTACTATCAATTTCTTCTAGGGTCATTCTTTCACGGCGAATCTTAACACCGCCATTCAGAAAATGACGCCACAACGCCATCTATCGCATATGGAGTTCAACTGTCCGAGTATCTGAATTGCGTGTGTTGTGATAATTTACTTCTTAAACACTTTAAATTCATCTAACTTTTGATAGAGTGAACCGATTGAGATGAAATAAAAACTAAGTAATACATCATGTTACACACAATTTGTATGTATAAAAGTTAGCTGCATTGGTTTCGTAAATGTTATGCAACTTCAGGGCGGCCCAGAAGTTTAGCGAGAACTATAAAAAGTATTTAAATTTTATGAATATAAGGAAGCTTTTAGCTTATTGATGGTTAGGTTATCATATATGCAAACTACAATCATCAGCATATCTGAGTAGCAATTAAGTACTTGCATATATATCTATTGACGGGAAAATAATGGTAAATAAATAATAATCAATGCAAACGACGTTCACAACTGCACAAGTACTTATACAGAGTCGCTTTTAATTTATTGGTAAGCTTTTTAGTAGATGAAAATACTTATGAATATAAAACTTTAACAAATTAAACCTACTTCCAAAACAAAAACTACAAAGAGAAAAATAACTTTATTTTCGGCAATCTGTGTTTGTGGTACCTACCTATTTTTTTCGTTTTCACACCTACTTCCGAATAGAAAGTTATTTTAGCTGTGTAGTGGTGTTTTGTTTTGGAAATCAGTTTTTTTTTTGTTATTTTTTTTTCACTTTTTGTTTTGGTACAGCCTAAGGGCTTCTCATAACAATTCTAACAAGCCTAAAAACGACTGGGATACATTGTTTTATTACGGTGCCTACCTTCCGGCTTCATCACCAGACCATTTCGATGGTACCGTTTTCATCATCATCATCATTTCAGCCGAAAGAAGCCCACTGCTAGACATAGGCCTCCCCAGGCGTCGTCACAATGACCGGTCCCGTGCATCTAGCATCCAGCGCATTCCCGCATCCTTAATTAGGTCATCGGTCCACCTAGTGGGAGGCCTTTCAACGCATCGTCTTCCGGTTCGCGGTCGCCATTCCAGAACTTTTCGGCCATCCATTCTGCCAGAAATTGAATGCCCTGCCCACTGCCATTTAAGTTTCGCAATTCTTCGGGCTGCCTATGTCGGTAATTTTGGTTCTCCTGCGGATATCCTCATTTCTGATGCCACCTAGCAAGGAAACTCAAGCATAGCCCTCTCCATTGCCCTTTGGGTGACTTTAAGCTTTCTGAAGTGATAAAGCCGATTGTGTGCGACCACGTCGGTCCCAAAGGCAACACACACTGGTCATAGACTTTTGTCTAGAAACACTGCGGTAATTGGACGAGAAGATACCGCGCAACTGCCCGAACGCCATTCAGCCGAGTCGGATTCGACGGTTGACCTCTTTCTCGACTACCCAACAGGACCGTTTGTCATAGGTAGACATAATCGTCTACAACTTCAAGTGTAGAGTCTCCGATCTTGATAGGAGTGGGTGTCAAATCAAATCAAATCAAATCAAATCAAATCTTTTTATTGTGGGCATAGGTTATACAGATAGATGTTAGGTAAATTACAGTTCCATTATGTCCTGCCTAGTAGGCATACAATAATTAAGTCAACATGCAAAATATTCATAGGTATCACATATCACATTTATAGCAAATCTTACAAAAAAATAATTAGATGCGTGGTTGGGGTTTTGTCCATGTTCATTTTAAGAACTACTGTTTCTGAAGCTCTACTGAGCTCTTCGAGCATTGTACTGAAGCCCTCCATGGTCTCGGCCATGACCACTTTGTCGTCGGCAAACCGAGGGTTAGTGAATTACTCGCTATTAACGTTGATTCCTAGCACTATCCAGTCCAGAACCTTGAAGACATCCTCCAGCGCAGCAGTGAACAGTTTCGAAAAAATACTACTAATAGTAGTCTCCTTGTCTCACACCGCGCTTGAGAAGGATAGGTTTCGAGGTCGGATCCTGAAGACGGACTGACATGGTCGCGTGTTTATGTTACCTCTATAACCCATATATATATCCAGATACTGTGTAACACGATAAGTCATGTAAAAACTTTTATACAATAAAATACAACCGACTTCCAAATAATATAAATACTACAAAATGAAAAATAATTTATTTTTCGGAAGTCGGTGTTCCTGTTTTCGTTTCTTGAATCCGGCTTCCAACACTGAAGTTAATTTTCACTTTGTACTGTTTTTATTATTTGGAAGTCGGTTGGTTTTTTTTTGTAAACACTTTTATTTTCACTTTTTAGTGGTACATAAATAATGGACAAGTTCTATAGTAAGGTACCTATATAATGCCCACAGTGATGCCAGAATAGATTACCTGAATAACATGTAACTTCAAAATAACCAATGGAATGTGACTAGTGTACCAGGGTGAATTGTACACATCTGCGTAACTGTTTAGAGCGTACTGGTGTGATGATAATTATGTTATGAAATGGTGTAAACAATAAATAGACATGCGATTGCAGCAATCCCGAGAGATATGCCGTCATTTATTGAAGAGTTCTAATGTGTATCTCCGAAGTTGTTCAAGATCTTCAACAAATTTAATTCGGACCATTTCGGAATAAAAAAGAATGCAAATCCGTTTATATATGACGGAGTTATACAAGAGAAGAGGAGTTATACAAGACTATAAAAAAAAACCTGGAAACATCCGACTTGAGAATCTCCTCCTTTTTGGAAAGTCGGTTAAAACTGGTTATAAGTAATCATTTTATCCCTGAAAGATTCTCAATGAATAAAAAGTAAACTGTATATTTTTCAAATAAAACGCTAAAAGGTTCCGTTTTGATTAAATCATTTCAAAGTTAATTCTCATGACCTCAAAAAGCGGACTAAGATAAAACCATGATATACTTCGGTATTCATAAAAAGCGATAGGTACCGGTTTTAATAATTATGTCTACACAAACAATTAATAATTATAATTTATGGTCGAAACTTGTGTTTACATGTGAAGACGTTTATGCTATTTTACAAATTAATTAATTATATTGATATCTACGTCCTGTTCCGTAGCTTTCAAATTTTATTTTTTGTATCATCAATTTAGGTTGTGCTGTTTATTTCAATATTTTTGTTATTTACTTAAATACCCCAAGTTATTTCCAGTTTCAATGATAGCTTTGTAAACAAGACAAAAACGAAATAAGACAAAAAGTAATGCCATTACATTGCTAAAAAAATCCAGTAGGTTTCTAACAACAACTAACAAACAAAAACAACTTTATTTTTGGAAGTCGGTGTCCTTATCGCAAAAAATTGGTACCCACCAAAGACCAAAAATAAAGTTATTTTACACTTTGTAGTTTTCAAGTCGGTATAGTATTTTTATAAAGCAGTGGTGGCCCAGTGGTATCGGCCGCGACTTACAAGTTGTAGGTCGTGGGTTCGAGCCCAGGCAGGCGCTTTACTTTGTGTAAATTATTTCATCACCACTGCTTTCAAAACGGTGAAGGAAAACATCGTGAGTTAACCGGCATGTCTTAGAACCAAAAATTCGAAGACATGTGACAACCACCAACCCGCACTGGGCCCGCGTGGTGGATTAAGGCCAATTCCCTCTCAAAGAGAGGAGGCCTGTGTCTCAGCAGTGGGAACATTAATAGGCTGATGATGTGTGTATTTTTATGTAAAAAAGTTTTTTTTTTACTGTAAGTGAAAACTTGTAATTGGCCTTATTTTTATTATAATAACTAAGCATCCTAGCATTTAGCAGTGGGGTTTCCAAATAAAATAAAATATCAGATCATCGTATCACGTCCACTGCTGGATATAGGCCGCCCACAAGCGTCGCCACATTGACCGGTCCCGTGCGTCCCGCATCCAGCGGATCTCCGCAACCTTCACCAGGTCATCGGTCCACCTGGTGGAAGGCCTATCAACGCATCGTCTTCCGGTTCGCGGTCGCCACTCCAGCCAAGTTACGTTTCGTATCGAATCTCTTTCTACAATCGTTAACGCCTTCTATTTGTATGGTCTGACCACGTGACTTAACGTTCAGATGTGTCATTACATACATACCCATACATTGATGCGTTTTCTACTAGCGTTATCGATTGTAGATGGTCAACTTGACTACACTGTGCAGAACTTTTCTGCTTCATCGGCCATCCGTTCTGCGAGCAATGTGCCCTGCCCACAAATATTAGATAGTATCGGTAGATTTACCAGTAAATTGGCAACTTTAATCTATGTTTTAGCACGGGGTCCTAGCGCTAAATAAATGTCACTAGATGGCGCGATATGCATCGCTTTGTTATTTAATTGTGTGTAAAATTAATATTTTTTTGATTTGATAATTAAAAATTGATATGTTCTTGTTTAACCAACTTTCCTAAGCACAACATTATGGAATATTGGGCTCTTAATTAACATTTCAAAGATTATTTGAACGGATCATTTAAAATTGATTCCAATAGATGGCGCACTTATACCTGAGGCATGCCACTCGATTTTTAGGGTTCCGTACCCAAAGGGTAAAACGGGACCATATTACTAAGACTCCGCGATCCGTCGGTCTGTCTGTCTATCTGTCCGTCTGTCACCAGGCTGTATCTCATGAACCGTGACAGCTAGACAGTTGAAATTTTCTCAGATGATGTATTTCTGTTGTGGCTATAACAACAAATACTAAAAACAGAATAAAATAAATATTTAAGTGGGGCTCCCATACAAAAAACGTGATTTTTTGTCATTTTTTGCGATAATGGTACGGAACCCTTCGTGCGCGAGTACGACTCGCACTTAGCCGGTTTTTTAAATTTGTATTATAACAAGTTTTGGTACAAAGAAACTGTAAAAACGTGCAAAAAATACTATAAAACAAATTGTCATTGTATTTAAAGAAAAACAATCGCGAACCGAGAAAACCCTTTTACTTGCAAGTCGCTGCTAACACCATCTATAGCCGTGAAACCCTTTTACTTGCAAGTCGCTGCTAACACCATCTATAGCCGTGAAACCCTTTTACTTGCAAGTCGCTGCTAACACCATCTATAGCCGTGAAACCCTTTTACTTGCAAGTCGCTGCTAACACCATCTATAGCCGTGAAACCCTTTTACTTGCAAGTCGCTGCTAACACCATCTATAGCCGTGAAACGGAACCAAACGCGATCGAAGTACTTATAAAAATAATCGGCCAAATCAGACGAAAACCGCTAGTTACGTCGGCACGGTTTCTTTGTAAGGGAAGACGAGGCATCTGTATGCTAGTATTAATAGTATTATATTATCTGTGGTTTCAGCATACAGCGCCCACTAAATCGGTACCTGTATGTGAGCATAACGTAGGTAGATGCATACCTAAGGTTCTGTGTACAACGCAGATACCTAGTAGGTAGTAAAGCGTTTTTAATTTTCCAAGAAAACTGGAACTAATCAAAACAATAATTAATCAGTGTCACATAATAATTGTGACATTGGCGAAGCAGAATGACTAAAGGCGACCATAAATATTTATTGGCACAATTAATTTGAAGCCAGTCAATAATAAGCCGGTGCTGTCGCAGTTGCAATCATGAATGAATCTGTTTCTATTAGTTGAGCGTGAACTTGAACTTTATTAATAGCTGTTAGGGCCAGTTTTTAGGGTTCCGTACCTAAAGGGTAACAAGTAAAATTTCACAATTTAAAAAACCCCCGACACATTTATCTTGCGAAAACACTACGATTCAAACAGTAAAATGCCCATAACTTTTGAACGGCTGAACAGATTTTATTCAAACATAGTTAAGAACACTCTCGACAAAATTACCTTTCAAACAAAAAAAACTAAATCGAAATCGGTTCACCCGTTTAAGCGCTATGATGCCTCAGACAGACACACAGATACACAGCAACACACGTGAAACTTATAACACCCCTCTTTTTCCGGCGGGGGTTAAAAACGGGTCCCTATTACTCCACGATCCGTCAGTCTGTCTGTCTATCGTGATAGCTAGGCAGTTGAAAATTTCACATATGATGTATTTCTGTTACCGCTATAACAACAAATACTAATAATAGAACAAAATAAATATTTAAGTGGGGGCCCCCATAAAACAAACGTGATTTTTTGGCGTTTTTTGCGATAATGGTATGGAACCCTTCGTGCGCGAGTCCGACTCGCACTTGGCCGGTTTTTTTTATTCGTAGTTTACTCAACCAATGCTATTTTTTTTTTTGTAAAATGCGCTTTTTCTGTAATAATCACCCTCACAAATGGTCAAGTAATTTGTAATTATTTGATCATTTTTTGGACTAAAAATTGATGAATGAAAATTCAAACCATTGGTTAGTATAATTAACCATTGGTTGAGTAAACTACGGAACAAAAAACTGCTTATTACTCGTACGACTGTTGTTTTGTTACAATGTAAGGATTTAATGACTTGGACATGATTACTTGTTAAACGGTATCTAAGTTAATAGTATTAGTATTATATGCATGCTTACAAAGCTAGATTGTAATAAAAAAAAAATGTAATTGAAACACGGGGTCGGTCTGGTAAAAATTACACTAGTCGATCATTCTTCCATACCAACGTAGTCTTGCGATTACTCCACTGTTTGACGATGTACGTTCAAAATAAAATGATATAAATTTGCCTCTTCATTATCTAGCCCTGTAGGTATGTAAACGAAAAAGTAAAAAAACAAAAAAAAAAATGAAAGTTTTGAGAGTCGAAAGTTCCATATTTCAACACTAATTTTAACGCATCTTTGGACGGCAATAAATACCATAAGAAGAAGGAAAATTGCAAAACGGCCACCATACAGGGATAGATTAGTAGTTTAACAAATCAAATAATTTTATTTTGAAAATATACATTTAGTAGTTTTTTCATGATATCTAGACTCTCAAAGGTCTGTTTATAAAGTTTCGCGCGCTAGTTTTCTTTCTAAATCATCAATTTCGCTACAAACTTGCAAAAGTGCTAATTCGTACGCGAACTAGCTTCTTACTGCTCGTCACAGCACCTATCTCTTTCGCACGTGTTTTCGGATGAGATAGCATGCATTTTAACCCCGCGCACAAAATGATTCGTGCCATTGACTAGGGCAACCTTAATCTATTGCCTGAACTGAGACTACTGACTGCCTAGAAAAAGTTTACCCAACGAGAGGTCACAGATTAGGCTGAAGGCGATTCTACATAATAGGGGTACCACGTTTGAATTTTCCGCTAGGGGCGCTGGTGTAGACTGAGGTCTTCAAAATGACAATTTTCATATATTTTTGGCTTTTTTTATTGCTGTGAATATTTTGCAAATATGGCAGATTAAAATAGGTACGGGTTTACCAACCACTGCTTTAATAGAGTTTTATGTTTTGGAAGATGTTTTTTATTTTTTTTTGAAAAAATAGGACTGCAAAAAAACTGATTTTATATTTAATCGCACTTTTACGGCATTAGAAATTAATTACAATTCAAACTTTGCTTAGTGTTTGTGCGCGTTATAACAACGTTTACAACTATACCTTTATTTATGGACCTTACTCAACAGTGGCGCCAACGTTAGCCCTTCATTGAGAAGAGGCATATTTTATTTTAGTACAAATTATGTTAAAAAATACTCTAAACGGAGTGTCTGTGGGTTACCATAAGTACCTACTTACAGATAATATTATATTGGCATGCCACAAAGGGATTTATATTAAAGCAGTAGCAGTGAACTTAGCCCCGGATCTAGCATTTATTCGAACCGGGGCAGCAACTTGACTGTGACCTTTCTCCAGCGTTTGCGCAGTGGCTGATTTGGAGTCCTGCAGTCTAGTTGTGTAAGTGTAGGACTCTGCAGCCTAATTGTGTAAGTGTGTTCAGCAATGCAAAGGGTATCACTCCCATGAAATAGTATTTCAATTAGGCTGCTGATCTGACCACTCTAGGCAAACTGTGAATATCCCACGCCCAGCCTCGCCCAGCCCCGACCGGCCAACCCTGAAATATCTTTTTCTGCTAAATCTACGTAGCAACTAAATAGTTATGATACTATAACAATCAGATGTAGGAAATATGCCACGATCATATACTCCAAGATGATGAGCCCTCAAGCTCTGGCATTGTTACAATCAAGTTCAAGAGTTCAAATATTGTCGACATTGACACCTCGTGATGGCGTGGCTAGCTTTGTGACAGCTTAAAGCATATAGATTGGAAAGGATAGCCTGCTGTATAAGTAATCAATATTTTAAAGATTGTTAGACTAGCTATTTATCGATTCTACAGCACTAATCTTGTGAAAAGACATTCGTTTTAATGATAGAAACATATCGACGGTCAATACCTCGAAAGAGAGATTTCATCCGTCTTCTTAGAGGTCACTTGCCAACTTTCATTAATGTTTTAATCATGAAGACTATTAAATACTTCATTATGATTCAAACCGTTGATGGTAATGTCCTTCTTTTATATTTGCGTCGATTATACGAGTTTTAGTGTCGTGTTTTATCAATATTATATTTGACATAATGTTAAATACCTGTTTCGGAATCGTTACGGTCGCCGGGCGGTCTGCCTCTCACATATATTTATGACGTAACTTGATATGCGAAATATTTTCGGGGTCCTGTGCTAATAATGTGGTTTCCGAATCCTTTTAAGTTTTAGCTCTTTTTATTTCTAAGGAATTTTGATAAATACGTTAGCGGATATCAATAAGGAAGGGCCTTTAGATTTGTTTTTACGGAAGGTCTTCCATCAAAATATTTCTAAGTTCGACCGTTCTCACAAACATTTCAGAAAATGTTAGTGGGCATCTATAAAGGTTTGCTTAAGGCGCAGATACCCCTCAGTAGCTGATTTAAAATGAGAATCACGTCTATACGGCTGGTCGTAATTTTATGAAAAAAAAAAATTGTTACATGAGACCATTTTTTAATAATTTGATCTAAAATAAAATTGGGTTTTATTCGTATAATATAGCGTTATTAATTTGTAAAGTAAAGTAATGTCTAACACGAAAAAAAAAACGACAATCGCAACAAAACTACATTTAAAAAAGTGTCACCATCTCAAAGACAATTTAATTATCTACATTTTGATCTGAGGGTTTTTTTTTAAGTCATGGAATAATAAGGAAAGTACTAAAAGCTACTATATTATAGGTCGCGCGCGCGGGGGTGAAACGAGTCCGCGTTTTGTTCCCTCAAGGTCGTTGGCGGCAGTCGTCGTCTTAAATACTGTTATTTGTAGATCTAGATCAATAGCATGACAAGCAACTTCGGTTTTTGGGTAATACCTGTGTACTTTAATTCCATATTTACGTAAAATCCGGCATATGTAGTGTGTGACGTAGCATTTTTAGGGTTCCGTAGCCAAATGACAAATTACGGAACCCTTATAGATTCGTCATGTCTATCTGTCTGTCCGTCCGTATGTCACAGCCACTTTTTTCCGAAACTATAAGAACTATGCTGTTGAAACTTGGTAAGTAGATGTATTCTGTGAACCGCAATAAGATTTTCACACACATGTGTCCCCCCCCCCCTGTAACTTCTAAAATAAGAGAATGATAAAACTAAAAAAAAAATATTATGTACATTACCATGTAAACTTCCAACGAAAATTAGTTTGAACGAGATCTAGTAAGTAGTTTTTTTTTAATACGTCATAAATCGTAAACCGCAATTTACGAAGTACGGAACCCTTCGTGCGCGAGTCCGACTCGCACTTGCCCGGTTTTTTTGTCATCTGGCTGATACTGGCAATATCGAGTTCGATGTTTGTTGAGACTACTAATACTATAACCAACCAATACAAACCGTGCCTAAGCTAGCCTAGAATCTACAATCAGAAAAGGTCGAAGAGATCAAAGCTAAGCTAGAAGACTAAGAAGTTACTCGATTTATACACACAAAATAAACCAGTTTCTAAAGGAAATGGTTCAAAAAAGATTGAAGGTTACCACACTTATAGTTCATGCTGGTAGGACACAGAAGCATAGCCATAGGCGTAATGATGCAACTGGAAATAGCTCAGTCGCCTAACTCTTAGTGATCATATCGCATCGGTAAGTTTTTAGGATTATCAAACCCGATTTCTGAATTGGGAACTATTCAGAAATTAAAACTCTAATGCAAATGCTTGTATGGTTTTCATGTTAAATTTAACAAGTCCTTAACTTCAAATTCTTAATTAAGAAATCAGGGGTCAATTTTCTATTGTCTTCTCCGGCGATTCCGTCAAAAAGGAGCCAACATTTTCATACCAGCTTTTCTTAGGCCTGCCTTGGTAACGACGCCCGTCTTAGGCAGGCCACTGTGTAACAATCCTGGCCCGTCGGTCCTAATGCATCTTGCAAGCCTCGGAGACTTATCATCAACATCGGCGATGCCTGTCTTGGAGTTGCAAATTCGATCAGTGAGTTTGTTTTTTTTATACGACTTCCAAAAAGGAGGAGGTTCTACGTTCGATATGTATTTTTTTTCACTTCTATCTCCTTAAATTATGGACCGATTTAGAAATTTATTTTTTTGTTTGAAAGGTATGTTCCCAAATTGGTCCATTTTAAATTTGGTGAAGATCTGATAAAGATCTCGGGATTGCTGCAATCGCATGTCTATTTTATTGTTAACACCATTACAAAACATATAATCACGTCAGTACGCTCTAAAGGGGTCTGCAGATGTGTACCGTTCACCCTGGTATTTTCCACCGGTTATATTCAAGTTTCATGTTATTCGGTCAATCTATTCTGGCTTCACTTGGGGGCTCGTTAATAGTAGATTATTAACCAAGGGGATAAAGCAGTGTCTTCTGTCGCGGGTGACTATTTAAATCGTGAGCGTAACGAAGTACTCGAGTTTTACTCCCGAGCGTAGCGAGGGTGTTAAAAACTTAAATCACGAGCGAAGCGAGGGATTTAAGACGAGTCCTGAGTGTAGCGAGGGATTTAATTTCACCCAAGACTAAGACAGCTTTATCACCGAGGAAAATACTCTACTTTTCGTACCATTTGCGAAAAAATTAACACAATAATAATATGAGATAAGCATTTATTAAAAATAATGACAATTAAAAGTAAAATAAACTTACAGTTAATGTATTTGAAGAAAACAAAAATGCGGCTAATTCTTAGACTAATATTTTTTTGTCGGAAAAGCAAAGGCATCAAGCTCATACGGCCTCGTCGGTTTTCGTAATTTTATTTAATAATCATAACTGCATAATAAATGCGTATTCCTTTTTCAAAAAGATGTATAATGCTTTATATACAAACTCAATGGTGTAAACACAGATGTAGTTCAGTATAAATTTCGGTGAGTATTCCAAATTTAAATCACATTCTCCCCCTAGAGGATGAATGAAATTCAGTACAATTTTCTTTCCCTGTTTTTAACAGATTAAAAATGACTATTGTTATGTTCGCTTTTTGTGGCATAGAATGTCACTTTTTTGAGCAAGTGGTACGAAAAGGTTCTTTACTATAGAACTTGCCCATTATGTTCCACAAATAAAAAGAGAAAAATAAAAACCTTTTTACAAAAACATACAACCGAATTCCAAAAACACTATAAAGTGTAAAATAACTTCAATTTCGTGACAAAAAACGAAAACAGGAACACCGAATTCCCAAATTGAAACTATTTATTAATTTTAAGTGTTTTTGGAAGTCGGTTGTATTTTTTTGTAAAAAGTTTTTTTTCAAGCTACGTTCCGAAATAATACAAAAACAATCGTGAATCATTCAATTTCTAAATCCATCTATTAAAAAATCCATAAGGTTTCTATTAATAGACATCTTGACGTCATTTTATCTATAATAAAGATACATTTACTTATAGATGATAGTTTTTTAAGCATTTCTTTGAGATTGAGTTGAAAATTATAGCATATTTTTTATGTATCCTTGTCGTGTAAGATCCGGCTTGATATCCGGAAAGGAGTTAGAGTTGTCGACAAACAGCTTGCAGAGTGACAGTGAACCGGTGTCCTTGCTGGTAGAAGGACTGATTGCCCCTGGAGCAGAAGATTCCTTGAGAGAAGACCGCAAACCGGTAAACATAGCGTTGTCCACCTAAAATCTCTATGGGCCGACGAGCCCTTCGAGCTCTTCTTAGCAGGATGGGCTGATTAGGCGTGGAATGCGCTGTGCTGGCTAGCAGGTGGCGTAACAGCTGGTCCAAACCCGCCTGTCCTCTACAGGGACTGCGATTGGATAAGTTTATTAATTAATTGTTCATGATGGTAGAAATCCGTAAAAACTTGTGATTATTTCTCTTGAGTTCATTTTGGATGTATCCGGTCAGTATCTTAAGAGGATAACACAATCACATGTTGGAGCAAAAAAAATTTTTCATTACCATATTTATGGTAACATTTTTTACTAAGTATATACTTAGTAAAAAATGTTTGATTAGGTATGGAAAAGTTTTGATAAAGATAATGGATGAAGATGAAGATAATGAATCATCCTATAGAAAAACAAACCGAAAAAAAGGGTACGGACCAACCCGCCTACGTCAGAATTTGATATTAAAACTTAGTTAAAAGATTATTACAGGTGTACCTGTTATACAACTGATACAAGATAATCCTCACTTTTTTGTTACTTTGTAAACATGCATTCGTCATCATGCAAATAAAAGGCTTCGACAATGAATGAAGGCTGTATAGTGTTAAGTGGCTCCATCTATGGTTTAAGCATGGAACTGAGTTGACTCGAGATCAAAGTCTGATTAAGTATAGCTAGAAGTTCAGGGCTAAGAACATTGTGTTTTAAGGTTCAAAATACATTATGCATCTCAAAATTTCAACAACGTACTTAATTTTCCTGAAAATTATTTACAGTTTTCCTTAATCTCCAATGGCTAGTGACTTGACCGTTTCACTAATGTGAACTTAAGGGCGTTAGTAGTTCTAGCTACTTCCTCCAGATGGCTGGACTACGTCGGTAAAGCAGATTAAGGCTTTTACGCCTATCTTTATAGCGATCCACGATAATTTACAGCAGGAAAATTTATTTACACGAAATTTTTAGAGTTTGGGCAGTATATGAGTGGTGATTTTGTAAAGGTATGATAAATAAGTGATTTAAAGATGTTGCAAGGAGGTTGTATAAAACATGGCGGTGGTGTATGTCGGTAAAGCAGGGCGCCGGTCGGCGGGCCGTCGACGGGCGACACGCAAGCGCAACAGGTAGGTTAAGATTCACGGTCCGTCGCATTTGCTGGTCCTATGCGCACGACGCGGCGACGCGGCCCTCGCATACAGCACCCCAACCGCGACCGACGAAATGAACGGCCACCATCGGTGATCAGTGAAGTGATCGTATCCTAGTGATAGTTTACAACAAGTGCTTGTGTCTGTGATATGACGAGGACCAGCTCCGGAGCTTGAACGAGCACCACTCAGCGGATCTTAACGGTAAATTTCGTCAAACGTGACAATATGACCTGAGTGTTTACTAGTCAGGTGATGGTGCATAAATGTATACTCAACATGTGAATAACTTTGATGAGCGCTGATTAATTGAATCGAGCACAGTCGCACGCGCAGTGTTCCACTTAGGATGCGAGAACTCGCTGGATTTCTTCCACGTAGCCCGTAGCGGTGTTTACACGTGAATTATGACACCTGTATCGGATGAGTTCGTGTTGCCGACACTAACAATTTTAACATTTAATAAGTATTCTTTAAAGAAAGTTTTGTTAGTTTAGGATTGTTTGCTGGTACACCATGGAGTTGGTTTTACCGTTGCAAAAGAAAGTAGGATCAGCAAATATGTAGGCAAAATTATTTTCGCTGTTCAATCGATTCGACCGCACAAGAATCTTATTGGATTATAATTGACACTTAAGTTATGAGTCGCGTTAATTAAAAGTGGTTAATTGTAATTTTATGCGTTCGAGATATTCATTAATGAACCGTGTGCATTTGTAGAACATCATAGCATTCCACTATCTGAATGCAACCGTTAACCGAGCTACCTGTATCCCAAAATATGTTGGTAGAGCTAGAACCGGTCATTTCAAATAAGAGGAAATTCATAGCTGAATCTTGCAAGATCCAAAAAATCCTTTTACAGAGACGTGCATTCGTCTGACATTACAAAAACGGAATCCAGTTTCGACCAACCTAATGCAGTTTTTCATACTACCCACAATATGAAATGAAAATGAAACTTGTCGCATATGGTAGCCGTGTACTTTTTACACGACGTGCTGTCGATAAACGCTCTCCTAAAGCAAACAATGGAGCATTAAGTTCCCATAGAAAGTTGTAAACAATATTGATCTCTAATGTGCATTGATTATCACAAATGGAGGGCATAGCAACAATAAAAGCACAGATAATAAACGTAAACAAATCGGGGTTTCAACCAAGTCCTGTCGAAATATTGGAAAAGCCGTATTCGTCATCGGTTGCTGACCGTTATTTGAATTGTATCTTTCTCAATATCGAAGCTATAGTTTCCATAGGTCATATGGCCATAAAAAGTAGACCAGTTGGCCGTTTCGGGTTTTTAGTAACAATTGGTAAGCAAAACGAACCGTTTTCATGCCTTCTGTAACCGGGTGTCAGTGAATAATAAAACCTCTCCGAGAAGAGGGTTTTTACTCTTGTATGCACAAAAGAATACGTCATCCTCAAAGGTCATTTATGTAATATCAATATAACTCGTTTAATATCACAAAAACTTTAAGTAAATGACTGTTGATGTATTATGAAATTAACGCAAATGAAAAAGACGGAGATAAGGAAAACACATTTCAAAACATCTTTAACAGTTCATTTATTAAATCAGATTTGATTTGAAAAGTATGAAAGACGAGGAAAGATACATTGTATGTTACCAGCTGTAATGGCATCCACTAGCATTATAATTTTTTGATGAATTTTGTTATATAGATTCATTCGATTTTACAGAAGAACTTACATTCCCCCACTCTAAGAATTTCTGCCTGTATCGTGGGTGCGTTTACAAACATAGAAACTCACATACACAAACACCCAGAGCCGAAACAACTATCTGTAGGTCATACAAATATTTGTTCCATGCGGGAATCGAACCCGCGACACGCAGCGCAGCAATCAATCACACAACCAATGCGCCAACCGTGTCCCCAACAATCGAAGAATGCCTACGTTCCCTTGGGATGTACTACTTAACGTGTTGATAACAAACAAACTCTAGTTAAATAGTCTTGCTTGGCCCAGAATTCAGCCACGGTAACGTCTTCCGCTAACGCAGTCATAATGTCCTCACGTGAACAGGTCTTCATGAGATGGGATGATTTCCGACTTAACCTCTGGTGAAGCTATAGTTTCAAATAATTTATGAGCACTAAAAAGTTACTCTCGTCGATTTCTCCATCAGCTTTTCACGTAAGATCTCTTACATAAGTGACGCCAGACTGACATTAGCAAGTCTGAGCTGTGAATAACATATAAATACTTAAGTTTAGCACAAATGCGGAAAACGTGATACAACTATTATATCTTTTATTTGTCCATCTGCGATTTCTTTCACGTAGAACTTACGTCTTCTACCTTTCGTGTTGGGTTTTGATACGAGATTTTAAAGCCGTTTATGACTCCTTATAGCTGGTCAACAATATGCCATATAACATGGGTACATTGCTTTTAAAGTCATCTGCCCAAGTCCCTATAGGGTGTGAACTGCGAAAATAAACGCTTTGTACCATCACTCTTAGAGGTTCTGTTTTATAAACAGCATAAAAAAGAACCTGCAGCCTTATTTCGTAATGAATTCAGCAAGGCAAAGAGAACTATCGACCAATCACATGGCGAGATGAAAGACGCGATGTTGGTTTCCGTGTATGTGATCGATTGTTTATATTCTTTGTCTTGCCGAATTTATTACGCAATTAGGCTGCTGGAGTTCACACTTCCAGAAATGTCTGGAGGTTCTATCCACTGCATTGGTATTCAAAATCTTACCGACCGACCACAAACGGAACCAGAAATGGTCAAGAGCTTTGTTTAATAATATTTCGTCTTCTAAAATCAACATTATCTCGTATTCGGGGAGTTCGTATTTGTTGATAGTATTTGGCATTAGATGCAGTTGATATTTACCTATATCAATTTATTACCTATTCGAACCTGCTATATTAGATAATTACTAAATCGATTCTCTGACAACAGTTTTATAATAGTTAGACCTATTAACTAGCCTCTGATAAAGGCAAGTGACAATTGTCAAGCAAATGATAACGAATCTTTAAGACTGGAACTATTTGTACTATCTAGCAATTAGTGATAGATAGTTAATGATTGGGCAGTTTCTATAATAAGAAATTAGGAGAGAAAGAGGTACTTCAACCGTTTTGAAGCAATAAATGTTGCCCTAGTCGACGGCACGAACTATTTCGTGCGCGGGGTTAAAATGCATGCTATCTCATCCGACAACACTATTGCGAAAGAAATAGATGCTGTGATGAGCAGGAAGAAGCTAGTTTACTTACAAACAAGCGCGCGAAATTTTATAAACAGATCTTTAACAGTCTGGATATCGTGAAAAAACGACTAAATGTATCTGTTCAAAATAAAATTATTTCCATTATTGAACTACTAATCTATCTCTGTATGGAGGCTGTTTTGCAATTTTCCTTCTTCTTATGGTATTTATTTTCGCCCAAAGATGCGTTAAAATTAGTGTTGAAATATGACACTTTCGACGCTCATAACTTTTATATAATATATTTGTTTACTCTTTTGTTTCCATACAGGGCTAGATAATGATAAGACAAATTGATATATTTGTTGAACGTACATCGTCAAACAGTGGAGTAATCGCCAGACTACGTTTGTATGGAAGAATGATCGATTAGTGTAACCCTAATAAACATACGTCACTCGATATTGGAAGTCTCACTACTTTATAAAAAAGTTTAACTCGATCATTCATTCACTGATACGACAACACATGGCCTAAACCGAGATCATGAGAACTATGGTCTAGGCACAAGCATGCAATGTTGCACAAGATTTCCTCATATAACGAAAAAGGTGAATGCTCAGGAAGGCTTTTGAAAATGCATCCCTTAAAGGGGTTCTCGCATTTAAATTTTGTATGAATGTTGGTCAATTTGCCGTTGGGCAATCCCATCGGGTACACATGACTGTTCTTAGCTGTAAGACTTAGCTTATTGTGTTGCAGTAATTGCCATTTGCGTGATTATAAACAACTCAAAACAAGTACTATTTGTAGTAATTTACTCCTTAAGAAAGGAACGCACGGTCGTTAATATTAATTTACGACTGAATGTTCTAAATTATTGCGTATAAACCTTTTATTAGGTAATTATCGCAACAAACCTGCTAATTGGTTACCAAACGTGATTTAGGCATGACAGTATTAAGAGGAAATACGGGCAGAGAGCTGCGACTGAATATTTTTTTATTTATAGTTTTCAAATTTGTACATTAGGCCTCTGTTGACAGCCCAATTTTGAGCATCTTTTGATATCTATCTACCAGGCCCCTCAGAAAGTATTGCGAAAAAAAGTTTTTATATATGGGAGACTGGCCAGTTATAATGTTTTTCGAAAATATGATTATTTATAAGTAAAAATAAGTAAGTTCCAATTTCAAAATTTCCCTCCACATTTTTTGCGAGTTAATTCAAAGTATTGTGTCTCACTGAAATATGGATCTGCGCCGGGAACATTTTAGAGCTATGATTTTATACGATTTCAAGTGTCGCCTGAAACCGGATGAATCGTACGATAGACTTCAAATGGCATTCATGGATGAAGGCCCTTCCAAGGCAACCGTGTATCGTTGGTATAACGAATTCAAGCGCGGTCGACCAACTTTGGGGGATGACGAAAGAAGCGGTCGCCCTTTGACGGCTGTTACCGAAGAAAACGTGCTAGCAGTGAAAAATTTAATCCAAGACAATAGGCGAATTACATATCAGGAGATTCAACACATATTGAAGATTGGATCGGGAAGCGTTCACGAGATTCTACACAGCCATCTTCGCGTGAGGAGGATAGTATCACGCTGGGTGCCGCACAACCTCACCGATGCTCAGAAGCAGGCCCGGGTGGAATGGTGCCGTGATATGCTTAACAAATTTGAAGCAGGCTCGTCTCGGCGTGTTTACGACATCGTTACAGGTGATGAGTCCTGGATTTATCAATACGACCCAGAAACCAAGCGCCAGTCGACTGTTTGGGTGTTTCAAAATGAGCCAACGCCTACCAAAGTGAAGCGATCTAGAAGCGGGGGTAAGATTTTGATCGCTAGCTTTTTTAATTTGACTGGCCACTTGGTATCAATTCCCTTACGGGATCAAAGAAGCATTAATGCCGAATGGTATACTACCAAATGTTTGCCAGAAGTTTTCTCTGTTATAAGCAACAAGCGACCAAACACAGGGCTCCGCGGGCTACTGCTCCACCACGACAATGCACCTGCGCACACCGCACTCAAAACGAGGGACTTCCTGGACAGCACGCCAGTCAAACTCCTGGGTCACCCTCCTTACAGCCCTGATCTAGCACCGTGTGACTTCTTTTTATTCCCAAAAATAAAAAATCAGCTCAAAGGGATACAATTTTCGTCGCCGGAAGATGCGCTGGCTGCGTTCGAGCAGGCTGTAAACGAGGTGTCTGCGGCGGACTGGAAAAAGTGTTTTGAAAACTGGTTTAGGCGCATGAATCTTTGTATAGAGGCTGGTGGAAAGTACTTTGAAAAGATTTAATAAAAATATATGTACGTATAGAACAATTTTTTTTAGTTTCGCAAAACTTTCTGAGTGTCCCACGTATATTATTATCTATCTATTTGGTTCTACTGCTTCTAAAGATAATGTATCATCAAAAAAGAAAACATGACTTGACTTGACTTAAGATCCTATGTCCCCTAGCTGGGGCAGAGGGCTTCCACAGTAGTCCTCCATCGAGACCGGTCATGAGCTTCGCACTTCACCTCGCTCCACGCCATTCCAATGCTTGTCGCTTCAGCTAATACGGTACGTCGCCAAGATTGACGGGGACGGCTTCGCTTCCTTTTTACCCGACTGCCGAAGAAGGGTAATGTGTTTAACAGTCTATGTATGTATGTAAGTATGTATGTATGTTTGTTCCTATATGGCGTTCCAGAGACCAAACACGTTGGCCGATTTTGATGATTCATACGTCAATCGATTTGTCTTAACCCTGCGAGTGTCATAGGCTACATTAAAATTGGACAATAGAAAAATGGCGGATTTTGTGTGCCAAATTGTGGGGGCCCAAATTTTTTTTTTCTTCCTTACCCATCGTGTGGGGTATCAAAAGGGTTTTAAGAGGTGATTTCAAAAATATATAACACTTATATGTTTAAATATATCTAATTCGAAAAAACAGTAACTAAAAAGTTATAAATAAAAAAACTTAATTAAAAAAATCAAAAATCGCTTTTGAAGCAGTCGAGTTTTTTGATTTTTTTAATTAAGTTTTTTTTTTCTTGAGGATTCCAATCTAAGGCCTGTTTAGGCATGTGATCGGAATCCCTCCGGAGCGTGTGACCAATCCAACTCCATTTACGCCGCTTGATCTGTCGGTCGATCGGGGTCTCGTTGCATCTCTCCAACAGCTCTACATTAGAGATGATCTCGGGCCAGTAAATTCCGAGGATGAAAAAATAAAACATAGGGGCACAGTATATATCTTTCTTTGCCAGTTTATGGAATTACTTTAAAATTGGTCCAATATTGGAGGAGGAAATAGACGAGAGACAAACCTCGAATTATGACTTTTTACTTAGGAAATACATTCGGATGTCTGTGACCACATTTCTTCTTAAGTGCTACCATTATTAAATTGAATAGGTTTTCCAGTAATAAGTTCCACTAGTCTTGCCAAGGGGACATTGAGATACCTAGTCGCAGGTTGGTGAAGGTCAGATAACCCAGAGGCTTCATGCAAAATACTGGATTTCAACTGCTTAGAGTGAAAGCCGATCTCAACATTGATTGTTGAGAAAAGAAAGAAAACTAGTTTAAAAGCTGGTTGGTAGGTTTAAAAGGCTAGGCAGACTGATTACATAATACAGTAATTTCCTCATTAGTTTTGAGAAGTAATAAAGAAACTATAAGTTCAAAGATTGATTCAAGGTTCAAAGAATATTTTTGGGCCATGCCCTTCTTACGTAACAACGTCCTTATAAAAGACATCAACGACTTCGTGACGTAAGATATTTTTCTAAACGTTTTTTTTTGTTTCTAATATTTTATTTATGTTTGGTTAATGGTTACTATGTGTTAATTAATAGCAGCAGTTAATAATAATAGAGCTTATGTAACGAATATTTCATTTCAAATAATCGTCTTTCCTGATGAAAATTGTTTTCAAAATTTTGACTTGAATTGATTGTTATGTTGCCGTCTTATAGCTTTAGAATTGTCTAATTATGTAACAAAACTTGTTATATTTTCATTAGTTTCTCTTTTTGCATTTTTAATTCACAAGATTTATCGACATGTTTTATCTTTTGTTTTAAATAAAATTAACGGTTATTGAGAAGACCATTAAATGCTAAACATTTTTAATATCCTTAGATTTTTATGATCTTAGGTTTTGAAAGAAATAATTATAGGCTATAAAATATATTTTAATAATTGACTGTTACATGTTGAATGGTTATTTTTTTAATTTAATAGTATGCATGAGCAAGCAAAAGAGTTCTCAAATTACTATTCCATTGAAAAAAGCCTATTATTTTTATTTACACATTGGCTAAATTACCCTTTATAATATGCCAGAGAAAAGCCAGTTCTACTGCTTTCAGATAAAGCTGATATCTCCATAACAAAGATAAAATTGATACAGGGTACACTTAAAGCATGACAAGTAAAATTAAAAGTTGCTAAAATAAAATTTATGTTGGAACCTATCACGATCGCATTCAACAACGGACGGCGATTATTTTCTTTTGTAAACTTGTGCTTATCGTGTGACAGGATAGTGGACTTTTTGTCGTAGATAATAAAGTTCAAGATTGCACCTGTTAGTTGGTGTGTTTAATTATTACTGGCGCGTAGCATTACATCGGTTGAACTTCGCATTTCGGTTGAGAACGCTGTGCCCGTGACCGACACTGAACTTGGTCGTATTTAATATAGAAATGCTTTTTATTATTTTAATAATAATTTTCTGAGCAGTTTTGAAATTTATGAAGTTAATTGTAAACTTCGTTATTTCATTTTCTGGTACAGTACCTCTCTTTTTATGCTCTCGTTAAAAAAACATTAAATTCCTTTTCAGTTGTTAATTATTTTCGTGCTAAGGTACAATTATTATTTTTGAAAAACCGGCCAAGTAAGAGTCGGATTCGCGCACGAAAGGTTCCGTATCATTATCGCAAAAAACGGCAGAACAAACATGTTTGTTGTATGGGTATTTATTTTATTCCATATTAAGCGGCAACAGAAATACATCATCTGTGATAATTTCAACTGTCTAGCTATCACGGTTCATGAGATACAGCCTGGTGACAGACAGACAGACGGACCGAACTGGATAGACCGGAGTAATAATAGTCCCGTTTTTATCCTTTGGGTACGGAACCCTTAAAAGGAAACTACTTTATCTTCACTTTTGTTGCACCAATACATTTCCCCCTCATGAAGGCAGTTTTTATACCAAGTATAAAAAATCGTGATAAATCTAATAAGGCTCTTTATGGCAAATTAGTTCCATAAAGGGAAGACCCCACTTATAAGGTATATGTCTTAATCCTTTTACAAATGCCGCTAAAGCACGCTTTCATTCTTTCAACTGACTTATTGCCTTTTTTCTTAAGGCGCCAATTCCCTTGAGTAGCTGATTTTAAAATGAGAATCACGTCTAAACGGCTAGTCGTAATTTTTTGGAAAACATATATGTTATATTAGACCATTTTCTTAATAATTTCATCTGAGCAGAATTTGAGTTTTATTTGTATAACATAGTGTAATTAATTTGTAAAGTTATGTCTAAAACGGACAAAAACACGACAATCGTAGCAAAACCGCTGGGCGTATTTTAATGAAATTGACACCATCTCAAAGACAATTTAATTATCTACATTTTGATCTGAGCCTTTTTTTTTTAAAGTCATAGAATAATAAGGAAAGTACAATAAACTACAAAATTTTGGGTCGCGCAGGTGTGAAACGAGTGCTCGTTTTGTTCCCTCAAGGTCGTTGGCGTTAGACGACGTCTTAAGTGTCCAATAATTCTTAGAATATATTGAAAGGAGTAGCTTTAAGATAAATATCGGAGTGTATGAGCAGTTTGACAGATGAATGGGCGGAGATCGGACAGCATGCAAGCTTGTGGTTGATTGATTCTCACATTGTGTGTTAAGATGAAGTCATCTGATTTGCTATCTTTTGAGCTGCCCACGTATAATGAGCATAAGTATGTCGACTGAGATAAACAGCCGCTAATATTGCCTACGTGAGAGAACCAGTATTAATATAATAATATGCATTATGATATGAGAAACAACATGTTCGTTCAAGTCAGTAAGAGAGAGGCAATCTCTCAAAACCTATCTCAGAATATGATCTTGCAAAAGAATTTTCTAATGTGACTGTAAACATACATTTCTGTATTTTCTATCAAAGAAAGAGTTGTTGTTACAAACTCGCCTGAATCCTCTTTGTAACCGACTTCCCAACAAGGAGGAGGTTCTCATTTCGGATGTTTACATTTTTTTTTATGTATGTCCGGGCATAATTTCGTCATATATAAACGGATTTGCAAAATTATTTTTTTGTTCGAAGGAAGTTTATTCCGAAATGGTCCCATTTAAATTTGATAAAGATCTGATGAAGAACCTCGGAGATATACAACAGAACTCTTCAATAAATGACGGCAAATATCTCGGGATTGCTGCAATTGCATTTCTGTTTATTGTTTACACCATTTCATAACATACCATCAGTACGCTCTAAACGGGTTCGAAGATGTGTATAGTTCATCCTGGTACACTCTCATTCCACCGGTTTTGTTCAAGTGACATGTTATTCGGGTAATCTATTCTGGCATCACTGTGGCCATGACATGTACCTTACTATAGATAGAACTTGTCCATTATGTACCATTAAAAACGAAAACAAAAAACTTTTTAACAAAAATTACAACCGACTTCCAAATAAAAACACTAAAAATGGAAAAATAACTTCAATTTCGGCAGTCTGTGTCAAAAAACGAACCATCGCTTACCATCAGGTGAGATAGTGGTCAAGCGCAAGCCTATATCAGATTTAAAAAAAACTAAAACAGGAACACTGACTGCCGAATTTTAAGTTATTTTTCATTTTGTAGTGTATTTATTTGTAAGTCGGTAGAAATTTTTTGTAAAAAGTTTTTTATTTTTCACTTTTTAGTGGTACGACATAGTGGACAAGTTCTTGCCACTGATATTCATTATTTAATCGTCACCTACGTGTAGCCATATCCCCGATTTGCTAGAAAACGTTGATCTCCAAATTCAAAATCCCATCGATCCTTAGAAACTCATAAACCATTCTATAGCTTACCACTCTCTACAGGAAACAGTAGCCACTCGGCGTACCCGCAGGAATGTCGTTTGGAAATGTCCTAATTTACAAACAGAGGACGATACGCGACTTGCATCATAACAAGGTTTTTGTTTATATTGTGTCGACTTTCACTGGAACAGCGTCGCCAGTCGGCAGGACGAAAGGACCATCATTTGTTTTGTTAACCGCTTCGTCGCGACGTGACTTGGATCAAGCGTTTGCTTAATTCGCCATCAATTATTGTTCTGCAAAATTCTTTCTCCAATTTTTTGTACAACGTTTTTTGGGATAGTCTCTTGTTCTGTATCTGTATGTTTTGGACCAGCATTAGGTGCTTATCACTATCAGCTTTATCCTTAACAACGTCTGCTGTAGTAGAGCTTGCTAAATTATTATTTAAGGTCTTCGTATACCCTGATTCATCTTCATCAAGACGATCACTTTATTTCAAAATCGCTTCGTCTCGGTCTTGATCTGACTTGGAATAGGCATTCAATTAGGCTTGTCGGTGTTATTCTATGTTCTGACGGCGTATTTTTTTTCTGCAACGTAATAGAATTCATATCAATCATATTATGTCACTTCACAAGTTCAGTCTTATTGTTTGCTTTTTAAAGTATCACAGTATCAGTAATCATTTTGTTTACAAAATGATTCTACGTATATTGAGGTGCTACAACACTAAGTACTACATTTAAAATATTAACACAGTATTATGTTATATCAAGAACATTATGTACTTTTAATTTTATTATTGGTGTAATACGAAGTCACTTGGAAGCCGTAAGACTGCCTGCTCAATAACCACCTAATGCAGTAATCGATAAGCTGATTCTTAAGTCGAGCATTCACACACCGGTTCTGAACTGGGTATATGTATAATGAGATTGAGGTATTGTATGCATTTTATTTAAAACTTTCTCAAAGAATGTATACTCTTTTAAATTAAGACCTTTTTGAAGAGTATGGTGGCGTTTTGATGATATCGTGAGATATAAATGAAACGTCATCGTCTGCGTCCATGTATGTCTTTATACGGGAGGCAATAAAAACCTCCAACAAGATAAATGGCAAAATAAATAGCTATTAAGCCATTTATTGCATTCACAACCATCAGTAGGATCACATCTGTTTCTAAAGGTACAGAATGAAAAACGTTTACAGGATCACAATAACTCATTCAACAGGATGTCCACTTAAATGAACAGTGCACATTGAGCTGATCCATAAGAGGGATGAGCTAATAACTTCGATTCACGACTTTTCAAAACGAGTTTCTAGAGTTGTCGTTTTTCTCTACGTGTTTGTGAAGGTATCGAGTCATGTCGTACTCAATATTTGTGACAAAATGCTTCTTTTATGAGGGTATTACAAACATTCTGCATTGGACTTGCACGGTGAGATTCATAAGCGATAATTAGCTCGCCTCGTCTGGATATGATCCGCCAATTTAGCGAGACCTTCACTTTCAGTGCGTACTTCTGCGTCGTCACCTGGCACGACAACTGTTGCGGGAGGTCATACCTGGCTGGTCAGCTGTGACACGCCAGTGACGTGTCTCCGGTGCTCCACAAAGTCACGTTGCGTCGTTGTTGACACAAACCATTCTCTTTATTTTACGAGGCGATAAGAAATGTTCGCTCGCAGTGACGTTGTCGTGAGGATACAGCGTACTGACTTCTAACTATGTATCTCTGTCGTTAGTAAATTGCTCGTTCTGCGTCTGACTGACGTGCTAAGCATAGTTATTGTTTTGAAATGTTTTCCCGCCTCGCTGTTCTTTGCAATCGGGTAGTTGAGAATAATGGAGATATGCATATTGTGAGCGTGCAAGTCAAAAGATCTTCACTTGAAAAGTAAAGCTTCCCAATCTGCACATTTGGTACGCAAACCACGTTCAAATGAAAGCGAGAATAAGTGAAAAAAATAAGGATTAAGTAATGGCTGATTTGTAAACGAGTCTTGAGTTACAAAACAAAGTGTGTCTCCCGCGGTTCCGGTCGTAAAGTTGGTTGAACTTGTTGAGAAAAACATCCAATTATGTTGAAGATATTTTTTGTGTGCGACCACGTAAGAATGTGGGTCAGATGATGTGCGTCGCATACAAACCAGTGGCGCGGCGCTGAGCGTTCATTGTGTCGCATATCAAGCACTTTCCTATGCGCCCGCGCCGATAAAAAGCGAAGTTCGGCCACTTATCTGATCGACATGCGGGTTCTCTTTTTGGAGATGCGGGTCGCATTTTAAATTTGTGTTTTGCAATCGGTCGATATTGTTAGCGTTGTCTAGTAAACTGTTATCTCATAATATTCTATGGGTAAAAGAAAGTAACGATCCGATTATGGTAAAACCTTTACTGGTAGTAAGCTACACTATGGCTGATCTGAAAATCTATGATGCCTGTGCGATATACCACAGGAGTGAAGCCGCTGGAAAAACGTAGTCAAGGAAATTTTGCAAAGATACCTATGGGTAAACATGACCATATATCCCCTGCGTCCGAAAAATGTTAGGTGGTGGGGCCATTGACCTGACCCGTCTCAGGGGGACCAAAGGTGCCATACACGGGATCGTCTGGCGCCCATGTGCTGGTTTGGTCCCTGGGGTGGTCAGGGCGTACAGTGTGTTCTGGTGCGCCGGTGATGGAGGGTACTCCCCAGAAGAGGGTCCGGTGACGGACAGCCGCGGCAGGTTCGCGGTGAGTGCTAACGCGTGCCCGTGTTCACGCCATAAGCGGCACAGGAGTGCACCGTGGAGTTTTAGTGAGTTGGAGTCCCACATAACTGCACTATTTCTCCGTGGTAGTGCAGTATGCATAACGAATTCTCCACGAAAAAAATGGTCTTGACTATAGCCTCCTACAAGTTCGAATCAGATAGCATAAACCGGTAAATTCCGAGACAGACTAGACTACTAAGAACGACTCGAGACTATAAGTGATTGAAGTCTTGATCGATGTTGATACTAAATCACGAATACATGGAAATCATGCACATAAGCGGCACGCGATTATTCGCTGACAATAGTGAATAACATTCGTTTTACGCACGTGAGTTGTTTGATCTACTTATTGTAGGAAAACTCTTTATTTTAAACAGTTGTGATTGTTATTAGAGTAATAAACATGTGGTTGTTTTTAAATCCAATACCAAATGCCAACAATGGATGCTTGCTTATTAAAGTTCAGTTGATAACTGAAGAAACACAATAGGGTAGTTGACAAAAAATATCTATTTAGTCAGTGAGTTAGATAACCTAAAAATATTATAATAATAATAATAAAAATACGACGATATAGTTCGTTGAAATATCGTGTGACGTCACGGTGTGCTACACTTTATACTGACAAAGTGACGTCACAAGCTCCCGCACTCTTGTACTTTGCACTTTATCTTTGTCAGTTTTATTAATTTGATAAAGCAAAAAATACAGGACCTAAATTATTTGATAATCTCACTGACGGAATAGAATTATCATTTTTCTACCCAAGAAACATTACTATTGAATAACAAGTAGTGTATAATAAGATTAATTAATAAGATTAATTAATAGCCCAAAGAATTGCCAAACTTAAGTGGCAGTTGGCAGGGCACATTGCTCCCAGAACGGGTGGCCGATGGGGCAGAATAGTTCTGGAGCGGCGACCGCGAACCGGAAGACGTTGCGTTGGAAGGCCTCCCACCCAGGTGGAACAATAACCTGGTGAAGGTTGCGGGACTCACGAGACCTGTCAATGTGGCGACGCTTGGTGGGGCAGGCTTATGTCCAGCAGTGGACGTCTTTCGGCTGATATGATGATGATGATGCTAAGATTTAAAGGATTAATCAGACAAGGGCTACAATAATTTAGGAAAGAATTAAACAATAAAGTTTAAGAAAGAAAACTATAAAGCTATTTCGCGTTGTGTCCAATAGAAATACCTACAGAAGATTGATGGGGGCAATAAAATGCAAAGATGAAGTGAAAACAGAGACTGCAATGTACTCGGAAGGAATTACTCGGTTTCAAATAATAACGCATTAGAGAAAAATCTAGATAAAATGCCATGGAAGCAGTTAAAAGTGTCATGACCTACATCTTACTAATATTATTAATGCGAATGTTTGGATGGATAGATGTATGTTTGTTACTCAATACGCCAGGACTGGTGAACCCGTTCTGGATGAAATTTGGCACAAAGATAGATTATAGTCTTGAATAGCACTTAGGCTACTTTTTAGGGTTCCGTAGCCAAATGGCAAAAAACGGAACCCTTATAGATTCGTCATGTCTGTCTGTCTGTCCGTCCGTATGTCACAGCCACTTTTTTCCGAAACTATAAGAACTATGCTGTTGAAACTAGGTGAGTAGATGTATTCTGTGAACCGCATTAAGATTTTCACTCAAATATAGAAAAAAAACAATAAATTTTGAGGGTCCCCATACTTGAAACTGAAACTATATTTTTTTTCCATCAAACCCATACGTGTGGGGTATCTATGGATAGGTCTTCAAAAATGATATTGAGGTTTCTAATATCATTTTTTTCTAAACTGTTTAGTTTGCGCGAGAGACACTTCCAAAGTGGTAAAATGTGTCACCCCCCCCCTCTAACTTCTAAAATAAGAGAATGATAAAAGTAAAAAAAATATATGATGTACATTACTATGTAAACTACCACCGAAAATTGGTTTGAACGAGATCTAGTAAGTAGTTTTTTTTTAATACTTCATAAATCGTGAACCGCAATTTACCAAGTACGGAACCCTTCATGCGCGAGTCCGACTCGCACTTGGCCGGTTTTTATCCTTGGGATAATTTTCGAGTATTACGCGGGCGAAACCACTGGTAGAAGCTAGTTAACATTATATTAGCAGTCAGTGTTTTTAACCCCCGCCGGAAAAAGAGTAGTGTTATAAGATTCACGTGTGTTGCTGTGTATCTGTGTGTCTGTCTGTGGCATCATTGTGCCTAAACGTATGATCCGATTTTGATTTAGTTTTTTTTGTTTGCAAGGTGATTTAGTCGAGAGGGTTCTTGCTATGTTTGAATAAAATCGGTTCAACCGTTCATAAGTTATGGGCGTTTTAATGTTTGAATCGGGGTGTTCTTGCAAGATACCAGGCCCCTCAGAAAGTATTGCGAAAAAAAGTTTTTATATATGGGAGACTGGCCAGTTATAATGTTTTTCGAAAATATGATTATTTATAAGTAAAAATAAGTAAGTTCCAATTTCAAAATTTCCCTCCACATTTTTTGCGAGTTAATTCAAAGTATTGTGTCTCACTGAAATATGGATCTGCGCCGGGAACATTTTAGAGCTATGATTTTATACGATTTCAAGTGTCGCCTGAAACCGGATGAATCGTACGATAGACTTCAAATGGCATTCATGGATGAAGGCCCTTCCAAGGCAACCGTGTATCGTTGGTATAACGAATTCAAGCGCGGTCGACCAACTTTGGGGGATGACGAAAGAAGCGGTCGCCCTTTGACGGCTGTTACCGAAGAAAACGTGCTAGCAGTGAAAAATTTAATCCAAGACAATAGGCGAATTACATATCAGGAGATTCAACACATATTGAAGATTGGATCGGGAAGCGTTCACGAGATTCTACACAGCCATCTTCGCGTGAGGAGGATAGTATCACGCTGGGTGCCGCACAACCTCACCGATGCTCAGAAGCAGGCCCGGGTGGAATGGTGCCGTGATATGCTTAACAAATTTGAAGCAGGCTCGTCTCGGCGTGTTTACGACATCGTTACAGGTGATGAGTCCTGGATTTATCAATACGACCCAGAAACCAAGCGCCAGTCGACTGTTTGGGTGTTTCAAAATGAGCCAACGCCTACCAAAGTGAAGCGATCTAGAAGCGGGGGTAAGATTTTGATCGCTAGCTTTTTTAATTTGACTGGCCACTTGGTATCAATTCCCTTACGGGATCAAAGAAGCATTAATGCCGAATGGTATACTACCAAATGTTTGCCAGAAGTTTTCTCTGTTATAAGCAACAAGCGACCAAACACAGGGCTCCGCGGGCTACTGCTCCACCACGACAATGCACCTGCGCACACCGCACTCAAAACGAGGGACTTCCTGGACAGCACGCCAGTCAAACTCCTGGGTCACCCTCCTTACAGCCCTGATCTAGCACCGTGTGACTTCTTTTTATTCCCAAAAATAAAAAATCAGCTCAAAGGGATACAATTTTCGTCGCCGGAAGATGCGCTGGCTGCGTTCGAGCAGGCTGTAAACGAGGTGTCTGCGGCGGACTGGAAAAAGTGTTTTGAAAACTGGTTTAGGCGCATGAATCTTTGTATAGAGGCTGGTGGAAAGTACTTTGAAAAGATTTAATAAAAATATATGTACGTATAGAACAATTTTTTTTAGTTTCGCAAAACTTTCTGAGTGTCCCACGTAAATGTGTCGGGGGTATTTAAAATTTTGAAATTTTACTTTTATCTATCGCTATTGAATTAACTACTGTTTCTGAGCTTGGTATTTTATTTTCTCGGTGCAAGCCTTGTTTGGTTCAGGACAATGGGCATTGTCATTAACGTGTTTTTCATCTTTTTCTTTACATTAACATACAACGGATTAAGAAATTGTTTGCAAAATATGTCATATTGACAGCACTTTAACGTAACTTACAGAAGTGAAAATTATGGGATTTTTGCTGATTCTTTTCGGTGCGGATTCCAAGACATGTGACCGTTCCTAAATTACCCTAGGCCAGAGATGGCGAACCTTTTTTAGTAAGCGTGCCATTAAATTATATATTTTTTAATATGTCAATGACGTGCCGCCAAAGAATTTTGACTTTGTGACAAACAATGAAACTATAATGGCTATTAATAAAAGAAAGAAAAATATTTATTTGTGACCCGCACAGGAAACACGAGAAATATGCATAAAATAAAACAATAATAAAAAATTAAAACCCCGTGCGAGACCAAAAAGGCTCAGCATGTGCAGTGATATCCAAAAAAGAAAATAACGCTGCTCTGATATTCTGATAGGACCCACTGTTGATGCCACTGACACAATTACGGAAACGCAAAATTCTTAACTAATAAAATAAAATAAACAATTATAAATAACAAACAAAATAGAATAATTTGCATGCAATATTTTGTGTTGCAAATTACCTAGATGCTAAATAAACTCAGCTTGGCGTGCACTAAATATTTTCCACAGGCACGCGTGCCATAGGTTCGGCATCCTTGCCCTCATCATCATCATCATCATATCCGAAAGACGTCCACTGCTGGACATAGGCCTCCCCCAAGTGTCGCCACATTGACCGATCCCGTGCGTCTCGCATCCAGCGCCTTCCCGCAACCTTAACCAGGTCATCGGTCCACCTAGTGGGAGGCCTTCCAACGTATCGTCTTCCGGTTCGCGGTCGCCATTCCAGAACTTTTCAGCCCCATCGGCCATCCGTTCTGCGAGCAATGTGCCCTGCCCACTGCCACTTAAGGCGGTACCCCGAGCAAAACGCCGCGCAAGCCGTTTTTTCTGCTGTTTTTAGGAGCTATCTACTCGTTATTTAAAAAGAAATATCAATTAATAAAAATACATTAAATTTCTACATAATATTGATTCTAAAATGGTAGATTTAGTTTTTTTTTAAATGTTGTATATATTTCACTAATCTACTTCCAAAAAAACATAAAAATGAGAAATAATTATTGGTATTATGCATCTCCTCGTAAAGTGTTCATTGATTATTTTTTGTAATAACACTAATGGATAGACAATTTAATAACGAACATTTTTGTAGAATTATTTTTTTCAAAAGACCAAAATTCGATTTTATAAAGATTTTATTCTAAAATCTGGGCGTATCCACTACTGTAATTCATGCGCCACCAGTGCCGCTAGACCAATAGGAACGCTCATATCTCATGCCGATTTTTTGGTCAGGGTACCGTCTTAAGTTTGGCAATTCTTCGGGCTATGTCTGTAACTTTGGTTCTCCTGCGGTATCACTGCCATAGGCTGATAAAATATTTGAGTTTCCTAAAATCGTACATTTAGTGTTAAGGTCTTGAATCTTTCACTGGGACTTGCTTTTGTGATAGTCGTCACTGTTAATTTTGGCTTTCAGGAATTTCGCTGGCTGGGAATTGTATGATCAGATGGTAAATTGTTGGCATTGTTGCAGTACCTATTTTCAGTAAAATATGTAAATTGTTTGTCATAATGTCGCTGTTATATCTTGATAAACGTGAGACTATGCAAATTAAGATGATTATATTATGTTCTTAATTAAGTCGCTGCAGTAGTTGTGAGAGATTTTTTCTTATCATTTGTGATAAGATTTCAAAAAAATTGGGTTATCATATCACCGTTCCTATTTAAATTATAAGTAAGTAGTTATAATTTATATGAAGGTATACTTAAATTGCAGGCAATATGAGTAGAATATCACTACATATTCTAAAACTAGCTGTCCCACGTGGTTTCGCTCCTGTCAACTGGCTACCTACCTACCCATCTTCCCTACCTACCCTACATACATGATTGTTGCGTAACTTAAACCGTATAAGCAGCGCACGCAACGGAAGCTATCAAAAAGGAATATTTTTGCCCTTTTTTGCAACATCTTTAATTTATGCTTCGTTCCTATTGGTCGTAGCGTGATGTTATATACCCTATAACCTTCCTCAATAAATGGATTATCCAACACAAAAATATTTTTTCAATTCCAACTAGTAGTTCCTGAGATTAGCGCGATCAAACAAACAAACAATCTCTTCAGCTTTATAATATTATATAAGTATAGATAAAGTTTCCCGCCGATTGTACGCGATAAACTCAAAAACTACTGAACGGATTTTCATGCGGTTTTCATCAATATGAAGAGTGAGAAACGAGGAAAGTTTTTGTGTATAATTTGACACGGGCGAAGCCGGGTCGGGTCGCTAGTATTTTATAAAACGCCGAGATTATATTCGAATAAAATAAAAAACTTTCTCGTTTCGCTAAATAGTTTACGATATCGATAAACATAAACACTGATGGAATCGTGAATACATTCTAAGATATGAGATTTGCATAAATATTACATTATGTTTTGCTATATTAATTTGTTTAATAACATCCTGTATTTTGTACAAGTTGGACTTGGAAACTAGAACAAATTATTACCTATTTCGAAATACATACATAAACTAACGACTTTTTTCCATGGGGGTAGGCAGAAACTACAGAACGCCACCTGCTACGATCCTTACATACTTCTTTTGCTTCAATCACATTCATACATCTAGTCATCACACACGCTGGTTATGAGTACTGGCCTTTCTGCAGAACATCACCTATAAGGTCTATATGTCTTTCTAGGGCGTCCCCTCCCGGCGTTTCCATTCACGTCTGCCTTGTAAATACCTTTTATTAGTCGCCTTTTATGGCAACATGGCCAAACCATCTTAACATAATCTTTTCAATTTTAGTCACTACATCTTCTTTTAAACCACAACGTTGTCTTATTACCTCATTCCTCAATCTATCATTTAAAGTTACACCACAAATACTTCGCAAGGAGCGAATTTCTACTGCTTTCATGTCTTTTTTTCGAAATATCCTATTATTAATATAAATGTGACAGTCTATCTGTTTGTATGTTTCGTAATTAGTTAAACCTCAACGGCTTCACAGATTTGGATGGGAAAACGGGTAGCCCATACTTTGGATAAGGACGTAGGATATGTTTTTATCCCGGTAATAGGTACGTGTCTATGGTATATCTTTTTTCTTTTATCCGGCTGATCCTTGTATTTGTAGTTACCAAACATTTCGTTGTTTTTTATGCCTATTCATAATTAAACTCTAAAAACACGATAGATTTGCTAAGTTTGGAAACGTATCGTGTTACCAAAAATTTCTAATATATTCAGGAAGTCTAATATTGCCAATGTTGAAATGTGTGTAGGTACAGTTTCGAAGTGTCGAATTTCGTATTTAATTATTATTTCTACCGTTACTTAACAAATGATCGTTTAACGGTTTTTCGATTTTGAAAGGAAGCTGTACCTAATTAGCACTTTGTCCGTAAGAATTTATGTTGACATGCAAAATAGTAGTCTCTTTTAAATGAATATTATACATGATTTGTCAGATGTCTCTTTTCTACTAAAAACCCGGGGCTTGTCAGTCTCAACATTTTTATCAATAAATATTCATTAATATTTTTTATCTGCTATAGATTTTGATAGTATCAACATTATCTCTCATCTTTATTCATTATCATGATCTTAACATTCTCTAAATTGGCTCTTCATGATCTAACATTTCTTGTTGTTTATGTGTCTTAGTTTGTTATTATACTTATGCCGAATATATTTTGAACTGACTTCAATCACAAATCAAAAGCTAGAGTAGCTCAAGCTGGGGATTTACTTACTCTGAACGTGTCAAAACAAGCTGAAACCATGCTAGTTTGCTGTGATAGAGACTGAGCTGATACATGAAGAAGAGCAATATTCATTTCCCTTTTTCACAGGGGTCAGTCAAGGTAAGGCGATCTTAATGCCTTAGGCATTTTCTACCACTCGACCTTTGGGTGATGTTTGAGAGGTTTAACTGTAAAGCACAAAGTCAGTTTCACTACATGCTGTTACCGACCAAAACACTAGCAGACCTTTCGACAGCTGACCATTGATTAAAAACTACACCAGTGACCACGTCATAGCGCACCAGGGGTTCGGCCCCGGTCGAGGCGCATCGATGTTCGCAGGCGCACGCATGAATGAGCGCGTTTCCTAGAGGCGGCGCGGGCGACAGGAAGCGGTGGCCATTCGTGCGTGAATGCGTTTGCGTACGCCTCCCGACGACTGAATGCACAAACACCGCTGTCTGTTTACATAATAACGACACTTTTGCGACAACTACGCAACTGAACGCACTTGCAATCGTAATTGGAACATTGATTCTGTTGTTTTTTTTATACGTAACTGGGCTTTGCTCTCGGTTTCTATATTATTGTGATAGATTTGAATGTGTGGGACATATTGCATTAGTTGGTTCGGTGAAACAATGGATGTTTGATTCAATTCAAATTGATGAAGGCTAGAGATTTCATCCGTTGTGAAATAACTATAACTATCTATCTATACTAATATTACAAAACTGAAGAGTTTGTTTGTTTATTTGAACGCGCTAATCTCAGGAACTACTGGTTGGAATTGGAACATTATTTTTGTGTTGGATAGTCCATTTATCGAGGAAGGTTATAGGCTATATAACATCACGCTACGACCAATAGGAGCGGAGCATAAATGAAAAATGTTGCAAAAACGGGCAAAAATATTCCTTTTTGAGAGCTTCCATTGCGTGCGCTGCGTAAACGGTTCGTTACGCCACAATCATGTATGTAGGGTAGGTTAGGTAGGTAGCCAGTTGACGGGAGCGAAGCCGCGTGGGACAGCTAGTTGTAGTATAAACTTTACCAACTCGTTGCCTCAAGTATACTAATAACCCTATTGTTATTGCAATTCTACATATTTTGTGATTCGTTTAACAAATAATATAGCAGTTCTAGTAAACAACACCAGCAGGCTTATTGCGTAATGACTTCGGCAAGGCAAAGGGCAAAGAGTATGAAAGATTGACCAATCACATAGACGGAAATCCACATCGCGTCTTTCATCTCGCATGTGATTGGTTGATTTTTCTTACTCTTTGGCCTTTGCCTTGTTGAATTCATTACGCAATAAAGCTGCAGGTATTATTGGGGGAATTATTTCCAAAAAAAGCTACTTAATTATACAAAAGTCTAAATATTCTCAAATGCTGGTTATGTTAAAAATAGTAGATTATTAACCAAGGGGATAAAGCAGTGTCTTCTGTCGCGGGTGACGATTTAAATCGCGAGCGTAACGAAGGACTCGAGGTTTACTCCCGAGCGTAGCGAGGGTGTTGAAAACTTAAATCACGAGCGAAGCGAGGGATTTAAGACGAGTCCTGAGTGTAGCGAGGGATTTAAGTTCACCCAAGACTAAGACAGCTTTATCACCGAGGAAAATACTCTACTTTTCGTACCATTTGCGAATAAATTAACACAATAATAATATGAGATAAGCATTTATTAAAAATAATGACAATTAAAAGTAAAATAAACTTAACGTTTATGTATTGGAAGAAAACCAAAACGCGGCAAATTCCTAGACTAATATTTTTTTGTCGGAAAAGCAAAGGCATCAAGCTCATACGGCCTCGTCGGTTTACGTAATTTTATTTAATAATCATAACTGCATATTAAATGCGTATTCCTTTTTCAAAAAGATATATAATGCTTTATATACTAACTCAATGGTGTAAACACAGATGTAGTTCAGTATAAATTTCGGTAAGTATGTATTCCAAATTTAAATCACATTCTCCCCCTAGAGGATGAATGAAATTCAGTACAATTTTCTTTCCCTGTTTTTAACAGATTAAAAATGACTATTGTTATGTTCGCTTTTTGTGGCATAGAATGTCACTTTTTTGAGCAAGTGGTACGAAAAACCTTTTTTCGTACCACGCTACACTCAGGACTCGTCTTAAATCCCTCGCTTCGCTCGTAATTTAAGTTTTTAACACCCTCGCTACGCTCGGGAGTAAACCTCGAGTCCTTCGTTACGCTCGCGATTTAAATCGTTACCCGCGACAGAAGACACTGCTTTATCCCCTTGGTTAATAATCTACTATTATTTTAACTTCATCCCAAAAAGCTCACTTGCATTAAGGATATCCGATTCATCCAACCCAACACTGCCTAGGTCGACGTCCTCCATAAACCTAGATGTATACATGATTTTGACGTATAGTTTAGTAGGTACGTCGTAGTATTTAATCAGCTAGTCGTTTACAACGGCCGAGCGCTCACCCGCGACCGGCAGGTGGCGGGTCACGGCCCTCCCGAAGAGTGCCACAGAGGTAAACATCACGCACATACATACCTACATACAATTACTATGGTCGTCAGGTATACAATACAATACACGGTACGCCCAACGTTTGTAGAATCGTGTATTATTTACTTGAACTGTCGTGAACCACGCTTTATGCGTATTTTGCTTTAATGATTTTGTGTGAAGTATTTGGAGGAGCTCGTGGCTAAATAATAACAGCCGCATGGGTCGATCTTCAAGGTTAAGCAACGCTTGCCGAGGTCGGTATTTTCAACATACCGAGTTTCCTTCTTGCCTCGGAAAGCACGCTAAGCCGTTGGTCCCGGCTGTCATTTGAAGATCTTTGACAGTCGTTACGGGTAGTCAGAAGCTTGAGATCTGTCACCAGTCTTGCCAAGGGGTACCGTGTTAACCAGTTACTGGGTTGTGGAGGTCAGATAGGCAGTCGCTCCATGTAAAACACTGGTACTCAGCTGAATCCGGTAAGACTGGAAGCCGACCCCAACAACAATTGGGAAAAGGCTAGGCAGATGATGATGATGATTTTGTGTGAAGTATTTGAACTGGCAGGTCTTTTGCATAACTTAATAGAAGATGAGACACCTGTATGGGAAGAATTTAAATTCAATACTTCACACCAGTCTTTTATAACTAATTCGTGTTTGAATGAATACCGTTACTTTGTATCTTCTTCGACAACTAATTCAAACATACAAAACTCTTATCGCCAAAAAATTCTAAAAGCCGGACTGCTTAAGAAGCGAACTAAAACTCCTCCGACAGCACAGCATGATTTTTATGTGCTAATTTATTATGCTACATTTTGGCGATATAATTTTATATATTTTTGAAATCACCTCTTAAAACCATTTATTTTAATACCCCAAACGAACGGGTTTGTAAGAAAAAAATTCAGCCCCCACAATATGGCGCCCAAAAGCCACCAACTTTCTATTTTCCAATTTTAATGAAGCTAGTGACACTCGCAAGATTAAGACGAATTGATTGACGTAAGAATCATCAAAATCGGCCAACGCGTTTGTTCTCAAGAACACCACATAGGAACAAACACATACATACATATACTGATAAACACATTACCCTCCTTCGGCAGTCGGGTAAAAAGTATTTATAGCCATGAATAGTTAAAGGACCACCTGCTTCCTTATACAGTTAGAATTAACATTTCACACTAAATCTAAACTCCGATAAATATTTTGTTTGTAAAGAATGAACATGGCACTATTGTAGTACCCTCTGCAGCAGAAGGACAGATAAGCAAAATCCTGGAATAGCAAAAGCCCAGTATTAGAAAATACAACCTGCAACTTACTACAGCGAACACATGCTAATCTAAGCCAACCTACTCATCTAAATGGCCATCATTTGCCTGCGCACACGCAGATAGCCGTACATGTCGCGAACGCATTGCGACCCGCACTGAACCGTAGCGTAGCCGCATGCCACAGCTGCCGTCTATGGGTATGTAAACCCTTTTACTTGCAAGTTGCTGCTAACATCATCTATCTATCGCCGTGGAATGGAACCGAACGCGATCAATATACAAAAAATAATCAGTTTATTCAGACGAAAAACGCTAGATACGTGGGCACAGTTTCTTTGTATGGGATGAGGCATCTGTATGCCGTATATATTATCTGTGCTATGGGTATTACAAGATAAACAAGAGTAAAATTTCAAAATTTCAAAATCCCCCGACCAATTTATCTTGCGAAAACACCCCGATTCAAACAGTTATACGCCCATAACTTTTGAACGGCTGAACCGATTTTATTCAAACATAACTAAGAACACTCTCGACAAAATCACTTTTCAAATAAAAAAAACTAAATCAAAATCGGTTCATCCGTTTAGGCGCTATGATGCCACATACAGACACACAAATACACCGATAAACAGCAACACACGTGAAACTTATCCCCTCTGTTTCCGGCAAGGGTTAAAAAGTATATTGGGTTGCAGTTTTTAAAGGTCTTAATACTCTCTTTGTTTTCAAAAAGTTTTAGAATATTTGGCTTTGCCGGTGCTACGCTGCTGCATCCGTCTACGACCTAAGGAACCTACAATCACTAATAAATCATTTAGTAGTAATAAACAACTTAATAAAAGAGTAATTACTTGATAATTTAATGACTGATGCTCATAATTTTACGACTCAGTGAATAGGATACCTACATTTGGAAGACTTTGTTGAAGCGACATGACAATGCGTTCTAAACTTCATCATGTTTGACACACTTAGATAGTGCAGTTAGCTCATACTAACACACAAACCTACAATATACCTATAGTACAACTTATAAGCGTTTGTTTTAAGCAGGATTCTATTGATGTCGGTACCCTGACCAAAAAATCGGCATGAGATATGAGCATTCCTATTGGTCTAGCGGCACTGGTGGCGCATGAATTACAGTAGTGAGTACGCCCTGATTTTAGAATAAAATCTTTACAAATCGAATTTTGGTCTTTTGAAAAAAAAAATACTACAAAAATGTTCGTTATTAAATTGTCTATCCATTAGTGTTAGTACAAAAAATGATTAATGAACACTTTACGAGGAGATGCATGCTATCAATAATGCTTTCTCATTTTCATGTTTTTTTTGGAAGGAGATTAGTGAAATATATACAACATTAAAAAAAAACTGAATCTACCATTTGAGAATCAATATTATATAGAAATTTAATGTATTTTTATTAATTGATATTTCTTTTTAAATAACGAGTAGATAGCTCCTAAAAACAGCACGAAAAACGGCTTGCGCGGCGCACATAGGAGTATTTGGCTAATAAAACCGGTCAAAAATATCTGAGGCGTTTTTTTATATGAATTCGATTTAAACATTATTTTTTATTACAAATAAGTGTGCATTAACAATTAATCTCATTAAAACTCTTCATTTTCAACTTCTTCTAATAATAAAAACTTTTCTTCCATTTTATTTCCTTTAAATTCATTCAGGATGTTATACAATGCTCTTCTGGTAAATTTCTTGACAGTTCCCGAAGAATCTGTAGAAAAAAAACATAAAAAATAATGATTTAATTATAATTCACATTTTTCACTCATTAACTTTGAAGTAATACAAAACAAAATGGCGGACGTGGGCGGACTGTTTAACTACGGTGTGCAATTGTCGGAAGACCGGTTATTATGACCATGTATAAATGATAGCGGGACAAGACAAGACACATAAACAAAAACACTGTTTTCTGATAAATTTAAGTAAAAAAATATATACAAATTATGCCTGTTATCATACCCTTTTTAAACATAAAATTTAAGCAGCAGATCAACTAATTGATATTTTAAAATACAGTACATACCTTCATCTTCCATATTCAAAAGTTTTTCTTTTAAAACTCCACAACACGAGAACACAATAACAAAACAAAGTAATACTGCAACCGAGAGCGTCGAAAACAAAGACATGCGATTCTGCGAACGAATGAGTTTCGACTGACCTACGTAAACAAGTTTGAAGCTTGCGGGGATTGAATGGCTGTCATTTGATGGACCGGTTACCTAGCTAGATGAACAATAGATTCAGTGAGACTTTTGACTAATTTACTGATTCCGACTTTTGTCCGGTTTTATTAGCCAAATACTCCTATGTGCGGCGTTTTGCTGGGGGTACCGCCTGAATATGCTAGAAATTGCTAGTTGATACTTGATACGCGGGCTCTACGCAGCTACGAGGCTACGAAATTTGGCACAGTCATAAAAAAAAACTTTATATCGCCGATTCCCTTGAGTAGGTGATTTTAAAATGAGAATCACGTCTAAACGGCTAGTCGTAATTTTTTGGAAAAAATATATGTTACATTAGACCATTTTCTTAATAATTTGATCTAAGAAAATTTTTGGTTTTATTCGTATAACATAGTGTAATTAATTTGTAAAGTTATGTCTAAAACGGACAAAGACACGACAATCGGACCAAAGCCGCTGGGAGTATTTTAATGAAATCGACACCATCTCAAAGACAATTTAATTATCTACATTTTCATCTGAAGCTTTTTTTCTATGTCTCAGAATAATAAGGAAAGTACAAAAATCTACTAAATTTTGGGTCGCGCGGGTGCGAAACGTGGGCGCGTTTTGTTCTCTCTGCAAGGTCGTTGGCGTTAGTCGTTAACCTCATGGCGGGAGTGGTCGTGGTCAAGAATCGTCTGCTAGGTTGGTTGTGGTTTTTCTGAGCCAGAGCCTAGTCCATCTTTCTCTATTTGAGGCACCGCGTGTATATTCAGTAAAGGTACTTTGTATTATACCGAATTTAATTATTATTCAGTATTTTTTTTTTTTTTAAACAACCTTTTTTCCGTATTCTTCTCAGCAAACCCTAACATTTGATACCCATATCATGGCAGTGCACAAAAAAGAACTAGTCCGCCATCTTGGACCATCCGCCATATTGGATTTAGAATGACATGGTTAACCATGCATTGTCATCCAAACCAAACGTGTATGCAAAATTTAATTTAATCGGTGGAGGTTAAATGTTTTAAAATTCACTTACATACATACATACATTGCAAGCTTGTAAAAATTACGTAAAATAACAGTGAAATTTTATGATAAACAAGGGATGTAAAATCTTGTACATATTATGATACAAAAATTGTGATGGTAAAAATTTCTTGAACAAATTAGGTAAATGTTTATTTATTAAAACTTTATGCAACAAAAAAGGTACACAGGCGGACTTAAATTAGTGACATTATTTTATATTCTATTATTAGTGACATTATTTTATATTCTATTATTAGTGACATTTCTTTATATTCTATTATTAGTGACATTATTTTATATTCTATTATTAGTGACATTATTTTATATTCTATTATTAGTGACATTATTTTATATTTTATTATTAGTGACATTTCTTTATATTCTATTATTAGTGACATTATTTTATATTCTATTATTAGTGACATTATTTTATATTCTATTATTAGTGACATTATTTTATATTTTATTATTAGTGACATTTCTTTATATTCTATTATTAGTGACATTATTTTATATTCTATTATTAGTGATTTTTTTATATTCTATTATTAGTGACATTCTTATATTATAAAAATCAAATTATTTTATTAGTGACATATTTTTAATTTTACTGTGAGATATTTTGTATGCCTTTTGGCGGGACACAGCTCGGATCTTATGTATTATAACACCTTCTGTATGTACCCTGTGTTCACGAAATAAATGAATTTGAATTTAATGTTTTGTTAACAAACCAAAATAATCACACGGTTTACTTTATATCATTAAGTAATTAATGTCAACGACTTGATTGCATTTAATTACATTATACGCACACGTATAACACTTACAATTCCAACTTATGTTAATTTTAAAGGGTCCATTACAAACTTTATCAATAGTCATAATAATTATGCAAATAAACTTGATATTACTGCACTAACAGCCGACCTGGTAACATTCAATGCAAGTTTATTCATAAATATATACATTTATCGACAGACCACTTCAGTTTTCATATTTGTAATTTATTAGCAATCAAACGATATCTACTGATATCAATAGTACGGTTAGCAAAACAGAAAATTATTCAGGCAAGCAATTATTATCACGTTTTTAAGATGACGACTAACGCGAACAACTTTCAGGGAGCAAAACGCGCCCTCGTTTCACACCCGCGCGACCCAAAATTTAGTAGTTTTTTGTATTTTCCTTATTATTCTAAGACTTAAAAAAAAGCTTCAGATAAAAATGTAGATAATGAAATTGTCTTTAGGTGTCGATTTCATTAAAATACTCCCAGCGGTTTTGGTGCGATTGTCGTGTTTTTGTCCGTTTTAGACATAACTTTACAAATTAATTACACTATGTTATACGAATAAAACTCAAAATGTTCTTATATCAAATTATTAAAAAAAATGGTCTAATGTAACATATATTTATTCCAAAAAATTACGACTAGCCGTTTAGACGTGATTCTCATTTTAAAATCAGCTACTCAAGGGAATCGGCGCTTTAATAAAACTACAGTTCTGACGTTTATCGATAACTAAAGTAAATGTGTGCCATTGTTTTATTTATTAGCGGTACCAAAAAAAAAAACTTTTTTTTTGTTTTTCACTTCAAACATATAATGCCAATCGTAACAGCTTTCATAAATATGTAGAAAACCGCACTCAATATAGCAGTTACGTTTATATACCTCCAGAGACCGTAGAAATCGTTATTTGAATCTGCTTCGGCAGATACTCTAACCCGTAGAAGACACTGTAAAAAAAAGCTTCACAGTCTTACATCATAAATGCATGCATTTTTTACTATTATTATATTCATTGTTTACCTACCCACTAAACTATTCTGCCATCAGTACACAAATACGTTAAGCGCACTCGCAATCGCTATCTCGCATCGGGCACTTGCGTCCCCTTGCCGTTACATAGCGGACTTGTCTCGCTTGTGACAAATATGGTACCCGCATGTCACACCGCTATTTTACTATAGTTTCTGAGAAAACTCTGCGCTAACTGGATCCTAGTTTGCTGAAGTATGTGTGAAGTAAATGTATGGTGTTCTAGGATGTGATAGTATGTGATTTGTGCGGTTCCTGGTGGATTGCAGTGTGTTGGTAACTAGGTAGGTGGTATTTTGTAAATAGAATCTAGAATAAAAGTTGGCGTATTTATGCATACATACATAAACTCACGCCTTTTTCCCAGGTGGGTAGGCAGACACTACAGAACGCCACCTGCTGCGATCCTTACATACTTCTTTTGTTTCACACACATTCATACATCTAGTCATACACACACGCCGGTTATGAGTACTGCGTATTGGCGTATTTATGTCTATAGAAATCAATGTTTAATAAAACCATTAGGTAAGTTCCTAAGAATTTACAGCTGCAATGTATATTAGTCGTTCAAGATGACGAAATGATTTAAACAAAATATGATTCAGCTGTTAGTTCTTCGTGTAGAAGCAGACATCTCTCTTACGGTAAAATTCGGTTACATCCTAATTATATTCAAGTTCTACTCAATTTTGAAACGCATCTAATGGGTATTATTATGTACCTTTTCTGTCTCTGTTTTTTTTTTTTTTATGAAATATTTTAAAAATAGCTCGTGGACCCGTCGCCACAGCAACCGACGCCTATTATTTATTTATTACATACTTTATTGTACACCACAAAAAACATACAGGACAAACGTTCACAATAACAAGTGTGCAATGGGCGGTCTTATCGCACAGGGCAATCTCTTACAGACAACCTTTGGATGGACTGAACGATAGGAGAAGAATTTAGGTCTGTCAGTGTACCTATCTAGTGTGGGCCTATTGTTAATATCTCTTCTAAAATCGGCTGAAAAGAAGTAACATCAAACAAAGCCTTACTCAACAGAGTACCCAAATTCCACAGCATCAATAGCTAAGCTTAGCATCATCACAAAGTATTGTGCGCGAGATGAACGCCCCACAGATAAAGGACTTCCGCCGTTTAGTTCCGCCGCTCACTTACACGTGCGCTTGCGCTTGTACATAAGAAGCAGTAGGTGAAGTACAAACAAACATTTAGATAATCTATTGGCACAAGCTGGATGTGCTATATTGTATTTATTTTTCGCCAAGCCTTTTCCCAGCTATGATGCAGCTAAATACCAATATTTCATACGGAGACACTACTTATGTGACCTCCTGGAACCTCGGGTGGGCAATCATCTAATGACTTCTTCCGCTCTGGATGAACGGGGGGAGGGCGTGTCAGACTTTTACTGACTAAAACCCATTCGTGTTCCTTCAGTTGCTTGTGCCAGGGTCGCGGTAACTCTTTTGCAAATTTATCCGCGACCCAGAAAGGCATCGACCCTAGCGGACCCCGTCAGTTATTATCTATTTCTATTTTATTTTTTTTATCTATTTTTTAAAAATCATTGCCCCACACTAGGAATTTCTTCCTGTATCGTGGGTGCGTTTACAAACATATAAACTCACATACACAACACCCAGAGCCGGAACAACTATCTGTAGGTCATACAAATATTTGTTCCGTGCGGGAATCGAACCCGCGACACGCAGCGCAGCAGTCAATCGCTCAACCACTGCGCCAACCGTGCGCCCAAATATTGCTGACATCTCTTTGAGCCGCGCGTGGAACCAGGGCTCGATCTAGCAATGTCGTCGCTCCGGGCATAGACAATATTTGCCGCCCTTGGCGCCCTTTAAAATGACGCCTTATGAGGAGGTAAATGTTTCAGGATTCTCATTCTTCTATTGAAAAAAAATGCGGTTTTTAAACGTCGGAACTTCGAGCGAAGTGAAAACGAAGTGAACTCGAAAATTTCACCTAAGAATTTTTGCAACATTATGAATGTTAAGTTATTTAATGGTGGGTTTACAGCAAGAACCAATAACATTTGGGAACGAAGCGAGCTTGAAAATTGTAGCACCACAACAAGAATAAGTTAGGTTTTCTGATGCAATAAAAAGGGCTGTAATTGCAATTTGACCGCCCCTCATTTACGCAGCTCTGGGCATTTGCCCACTCTAGATCTGGCCCTGCGTGGAACACTACGCGCCCTTCAAATCGGGCCTAACCTCTGAGGACCTGGCAAGACTGGTGTTAGATTTTCTGACTTCTGTAAAATTTGCTTTAATGGATGTAAGATCTTAAGTCTCGTGATTTTTGACAAAATACTTCTTTGCAAAACAAGGTGGTCAATTGTAGGATTTTGATTTCTTCATAGCAGGTACAAGACAGGCCAGTAAACCAAAAAAGAAGCAACAATTACTTCCTATACTAACACACCATGACCTAAGTCAACAATGTAATCAAGTCCTAAGTCAAGACTTAGGTCTTGATTACACTGTTGACTTAGGTCATGGTTTCATCTTGATCTACGGACTCAATGTTCGCTTAGGACTAGTGGCTAAATTCAAGCAACATTGAATCGGGTAATTCATGCCTATACATTCGAATTACGAACACACAGCCTTTTGAATGGACCATCAGTCCAACGCCCTAGTAATTTGAGCCCCAGGCTATTGACTCTACATCATTTATCCATTCAATTCACATGAACGACTAAATAAGAGACCACAGCTGCGACAACGATTCATAGGCATTTGTATGAGTGGTCCTTTTATCAATACATCTATTTTGTGGTCGAACTATTACGCCGGGACATGCGCGCACGCACCTTAATAAGTTGCGCCGGAGTGGAGCACGATCCCTGTATTATAAAGTCATCTTAAAGCTCTTGAAGTGCTGTTATTAAGACATGTAAGACGTGTTTCTTGTGTCAATAGATGTTTTCTCGCGGTTGCTTGATTTGAATGTAGGTACTTGATTATTTCCGCTGTGGTTTTTCCATTTGATTGTTATGCATTTGGTGGTTTCTTCTTTCGTAACTGTATTTTCCGATCGAGTATGAATAGGTATCAGAAAGAGAATATGGCGGGATGAACTAGAGTCATATTACAAATAGGTTTGAACCTTTTAGTTTAATTTCGACCCAAACCAGGGCCTTTATTTTTAATGCATTTTTGTTTTCTCTCTCCTATAACGTTCCCTGATATAATGTCCGAACTAATATTTTTATTTAGAGCCATTACTGACCTTCTATAGTATTTACTCCTGTCAATGTTTGGCCTTTTTACCCGACTGCCGAAGGATGGTAATCTAAATAAAGTGTTTATCAGTCTATGTATGTATGTAGATATTTTGGTTCCTATATGGCGTTCTAGACACCAAACGCGTTGGTTGATTTAGATGATTCTTACGCCAATCAATTCGTCTTAGCCTTGCGAGTGTCACTGGCTAGTGACACTCGCAAGGCTAAGACGAATTGAAAAATGGAGGCTCTTGGCCGCCATATTGGGGGAGAGAGGGGGGCAGTTGTGTTTTTTTCCTGACCCATCACATAACCATGTGGGGTATCAAAATAAAGGGTTTTAAGAGGTGATTTTAAAAATATATAACACTTATATGTTTAAAAGTAATTCGAAATAAATAATTATAATAGCAATAAATAAAAGATGTTAATACAAATAATCAAAAACCCGACTGCTTAAGAAGCGAACTAAATCGATGTAAACAAGTAGAAAATCATGCTGTGCAGTTGGAGGATACATATTCGCGAGCTTGCTGACCAAAACAAGATGTCAGCCGAGTTTTTTGCTTTTTTGAATTAACATTTTGTATATATTCTAACGAAATAAGACTTCAATCATGTGATAGTATGTGGAAAGAAAGAAAGAAAAACTGCTTACTCAGCACACACACACACACATTTATTGACTGGTAGCTATTAATTTTATCTACATCTGTTTGCAGTTATGTAAATGCAAAATTGCCCAATACGCATTGAAATTGATCCATTTAAAACTTAGTAACGTTGCACACGTCTATTTGTGTGAATATGTTACAATAAATTCGTAGTAAGGAGGTTGCAACTCGGAATTACAACATGGAGAAATCGGATTGCATCAGGAAATTGGGCATAAATCACCAGTCCACGAGTTTGCTAACTATAATCTATACCAATATCTATACATCTTACACATATTATAATAAAATTGGAGTGTCTGTTTGTAATATTGAAATAACCGTTTTTTACTACATGTATATGAATATATATACGGTACATACACCAAAATAACATTTTTTACAATTTTTGTCTGTCTGTTTGTTCCGGTTAATATCTGAAATGGCTGGACCGATTTTAAAAATTCTTTCACCTATGGAAAGCTACATTATTCCCGAGTAACTTAAGCTATAATTTTGACGGGAGCGAAGCCGCGGGGGTCAGCTAGTTATAAATAGACAAGATTTTTGTGTTTGTTTGTTTGTACCGAATAGGCTCCGAAACTACTGGACCGATTAAAAAATACTTTCACCAATAGAAAGCTAATTATTCCTAAGTTACATAGACTATTTTTCATCCCGAAAACGAGTCCTGTGGGGGTGCTCCACGGGAGCGAAGCCGCGGGGAACAGCTAGTTTTATATATGTATATTCTGACAAATTTAGGGCATCTAATTTCTGTTCACCTGCAGCGTAAGTGTATTCGGCAAAGAACACGTATAGTTAGGGTAGCGACACCTTTAAAATAACGACTTTAGTATTGCGTAATAAACTCATGGAAAGGATATGTGAATTTAACTCACAGGGTAGGACGCGTGCCCTTTCTAAATTCCTTATTACACAATACCGAAAACATTTAAAGGAAATGTGTCATACTCTTTCATGGAGTTGTTTCTTTTGGCCTGCCTTACTTACGCAATGGCTGCTGATCAAGACTCTGATCAGTACATGTACTCACATATCACGTACACGGTGAAATAAATGATGAAAGAAACCTTAAAAGCTCATCAAATCACTTTTTTATAAGATTTGATAAAATCTGCATAGCCTTTTCCAACGGCGGCCAATGCATCCGGTATGCATCCAGCTGAATATCAGTATATTTTTACCCGACAGTGCGTCGCAAAGGAGGGTAATGTGGTTATCAGTCTATGTATGTATGTATGTTTGTTCCTATGTGGTGTTCTAGAGACCAAACGCATAAGCCGATTTTGATGATTCTTACGTCAATTGTTTCGTGGCGAGTATGCGAGCGTCACTGGCGACATCTAAACATAAAAAAAAAATTGCGGCCGTATTGTGGTAGCCCCATTTTTTTTTCTTCCATACCCGTCGTGTGGGTTATCAAAATGAAGGACTTTAATAGGTGATTACAAAAATATTTTATATTCATTTAAAAGTAATTCGAAAACAAAAATATAACTAAAAAGTTATAAATAAAAAAGTTAATGTAAAACATTAAAAGACCCGACTGCTCAAAAAGCGAACTAAAAAGACTTATACTGCGGGACACGTAAGTTGAACCAAAATGTATTATCGTTTTACTGAAATTAAACCATTTAAACCGAAATAAATCCCTTTTCTACGACCTAACCGTTTATAATATACAATTTGTCAACGGTTAGATCATAAAGAAATGACTAATTTCGGTTTAAATGGTTTAATTTCAGTAAAACGATAATACATTTTGGTTCAACTTACGTGTCCCGCAGTATACGTCTTTTTAGTTCGCTTATAAGAATAAGAATAAAATCATGCTGTGCAGTCGAAGGATACATAATCGCGAGCTGATTGACCAAAACCTATCCGCCGACTGCACAGCATGATAAACTTCTTGTTTACGTCCTTTTAGTTCGCTTCTTAAGCAGTCGGGTTTTTTCATTTTTATTTTAACATGGAGTGACTGCTAATATGCCGTTCCACAAACCAGTAACTGGGTAACGCGATGCCCCCTGGCAAGTATGAAAATGTAGGTACATAATAAAATCCAATCCAGATATCAATAAGTTGCAACGAATACATACATATCTGAGTTTACAATTGATAAGTGTAGTGTGTGTGGAGTCGAAAATAGAGGCCTTAATGCGAGTTTTTAAGCGCCGTCTGGTGACGGTAAGGAGAAACCTCATTTTTGTATATATTTTGACATAAGATACGTTTACTGTTCGCGACGATACGTCACCATTTAGATAGGTTGTCATATGTAAAATATAAATAGTATTGACAGACACACGTCTGCTCACCCCAGAGCGCCATCGCATACTAAGCGATGTCGGTAGGTGAAAAAACCTTTTATAGTAAAGCTCGTAACTAATTTTTGCTCATGTTTTTGAGACACTAAAATTATATTTTATGTGTCTATCAGTAGGTAATAGAATTATATAGTCTAATAACAATAAATTAGAAGCTTTAATATGCATACTGATTGTGTTATTACGGAAAGAAACAAGTATTTAACTCCGTAAAAAACAACCGTCCTCAACGAGCGTTTAGTTCACAATGACCTGTAAGAGGGCGGCACCTTATATTTATACTAAAACCAGTTTTTGTAGAATTTTGATAACTTTAAACTCATGTTTTGGGGGCTTTTACATAGTTTATAGTGTGAATATAGCGCTTATGTGTTAGAATTATACATAAGGTACCTTAGTTATATGATAAATGTATAGGTTTAAGGAAATAAAAATATTTTGTTTACTTATTTTAGACCCCCCGTTTTGAGCAGGGTATCAGGTGGTGCTATAGGTATTCTATTCACCAACCAATCAGATTGCTTCCTTACATATAATTGTTTTGTTAGGAAACACCATCTAGGTGTTCTAGATAGGATGGCTGGATGCCATGACTGAGAAATTATACATAATAGCAGTACATGGCCAGTCTTAATGCATTTTTACTCTAAAAAGGGAAATACACATACATTTTACTCAAGTAAGTGTTTGGAAAATTCGTTACAAGCCGTTTTAGCGCTTCTAGGTGACCTAGAATTTTGTCTAGGCCCTATAAATAGACAGCACCTATGTAATTCTAGTACATGGGCGTCACTTGCTTGAGAGGATGTGTCTGTGTATGCCGGCATGGACGTTTCTATGCGGCTGCCGATGTGTCACTGCGTCCAGGGACATTTGGTGCCTGGTCAGCTATAGATATGCTGTCTGAAGCATTACCTTCGTGGACCCTCAGGCAGGCGCCTACACTCAGTCATGACACAGAGCTAGTATATAGGGGTATGTAACGCACACAGACACATTAGAGACGTGAGACGACGTAAAATTTAGTATTCGGCCGCTTCCCGGCACCTTAAGCTGCGGAAAGGCTGGTGGTACACCCATCAGGGTACCGCCGTCAGACAGCCTAGTTTTCCAGCTACCCAACCACACTTCCGGAAGGAGCTTAGCTCTGGTGGTTGAGGAGTTAAGCGACCTGATATGGTGCGAGGTTACATGGATTTGCTATGTAAACAAACTTGTAACAAACAATAACTCATCGGGGGTTGGACATGTAGCTACCGGACTTCTACCTTGGGATAGCCCATCACGAGGGCTACCCGGGTGTGAATGTAACTTAAAAATCCACCCAGCGGTCTGAGTAGGAATCGAGTTTATGTGCCAAGATCAGGGGCATAAGCTAACTTCTCGCACCATTTCGCGGCTGTACGCCTGAATGTTTTGAATATAACTGTAACACTTATGTGTGTCAACGGCCCAGTAGGAGGGCTCCAAGTCCCTCGCTGGTACCCTAGAGCTAACATGTCTAGTTTTAGGAGAAATTCGATTGTAAAGCTTCAAACTGGCGGGAATTCCCTTTCTTCGACATTCTCCTTACGAGAACTCCCTGATGGTAGGGGCTAGGGACCTGGATCAAAGACCGGAGGGAAGGTCTCCTCGAGACCTATCCAAAAGTACAAGTTTCACCAGAATCGGTCCAGTGGAAGGGTAGTTCCTGTCAGTTTCAAGCTACGAGTCTTAGCGTATATTATTTTGAAAATAAAAGTTTTTGCGGTCGGAATGTTGTGGTCCTCGTCGCAGTCGAGTTCGCTTCTTTAATAGTGCGCAGGCGCGTGAACATTTCGTAGCCATTATTTCACTTAAAGTATTTCCACGCATCATTGCGCATCGAGGACCATGAAGGAACATCGCTTCTGGCCATGAACAAATAGTTTTATTTAACCTGGACATCACGTTTTTCACCTCAACCTACTTGGCAGCCTTCAAGTGTCTCCAAGGTCCATAGTTACCAGATGACAACTGAACAATAGGTGCAAGGGGCGTCAACGCGTTCAAGCAGGAGCCTTACAACCTCCTGATTGCCTGTCGGTCTTGGACGATCACGTCCGTCCCGTACATTTACGTTATCACGAGTGAGTACGTTAAAAACTCGGAATAAGCACACAGATTGTCTTTTATAATCTGCGTCTAGAAGTATGTTATAATCTACCTAAAGGCCAGATGCTATTTTAAAACAAAAAACTCCATTCTCATTTTTCAAACATTCATACTACGATTACCATACAGCCTCCTAGTCTACCAGGGAACGCCTCTACAATTCAACGCCATAAAGCTGAATGCATTTCCACGGGACGCAGTTAACAATGCGGCATACTAATAAGTGAACAATGGAACACTTCACACCTGCTGCGATTAGGGTTACCACATTTATAAACATTGGACCATTAGACCGTCGTGTATTCATTCATCTTGTATTTTATGGAGCAACCTTTTTCGTGTGAGTAGCTGCGGTTTTATTTGTAAGGTATGCAGGTACCGAAAGAACATACCGAGTTTCAAATTCGTCGTGGGTAGGTTTGGCGCACCCTAAGTTAAGAATAGAATAGAATAGAAAACATTTATTCGACGTAGAAACAACACAACAACAACAATCACAAAGTAACAGAAGAATAGTAAAAAAGTACAAACAAGGTTTAATAGTGATTGCGCCGAGCGTGCCCACACCGAAAGGGTTACCAACTCAACATTTGCTGGGCGTCAGACACCCAGCGCTGATTTTCAGTTCAGTTAATCTTTTACAGTTTCTTTTTCTCCTGAAAACAAGCATCGTGTCTCCTGCGGTGGGTAGGGTCGTGAGTGGCGTCTCCATTGCGTCTCCCTGACACGTTCCGCTTCCTCCGTCGCGAGCATTACTGCTTCGCAGGAGGAGACAGCTTCCCATGCCCTCTCGCTCCGTTCCATAGCCTAAACCAGGGCAGGACGCGAGAGGTTGCCACCGCCGATCGCCTCCACAAGGACACGGCGCGCCGCACAAGCGGGGCAGAACCTTCCGAAACAGCCGTGCCTAGTCTAGCCTCTCACTCTCAGTCTCTCACTCCTCGGAGAGGAGCCTTATCGCTGCAATTGTGGCGTGCCCAATCCCAATAGTCTCCAGGGCATTATAATAAACAGAATCTAATCTTTTCAGACGCCCAGACGACTAGCAACCCTAAGGTATTGTTTCCAATCACCAAAGAGAAGTTTGTCGTTGCGAGCACTATTGACTCCGTTGTTCCGCACCACTTAATTTGCAGGGCTTCTCATACAAAGCTCTGAAGTTGAACAAAAGCCCTTTTTACGAACGACGTTGAATAGGCTTTTAGAAGAGCTTTATATCCTATTTTTAAATAAAAGCTTTTAATTAGAGGTTCCTTGTTAATTGGAATAAAATGGTGCGTTGTTTGAAGCTGTGAAAGGATTTAAACGGGTATATATCAAATTGAAATAATTTAAAAACAATTAGTTCATCTGTTTAATTACTGGTCCTTTTAGAAATAGTCCTATGCGAATGCTTTCTTTTCATTTCTATGATGTATCTATGAAAACAAATTTTTGGTTTTTGAGCTTATCTTGATGACTTCTTCAGGTTACTTCAGTGCCCAAGATATTTAAAGCGGGTGACTACCTTCATAGATATTCCGTTTAAAGTAACGGGAGGGACATGCTCCGGTGACTTTGTACCCGCCTTAAATATCATGAGCTCACTTTTTAAAACATTATATTTGAGGCCTTGCCTAGCCGCGTACATTTCACACACATTAGTTAATGTAAAACTAGTTAGTTTCCTAAGGCCACCGATCGTTGGGCTCAGCAAAACCATGTCGTCCGCGTAACTAAGATTGTTTACACATTTATGTTGTCGACATGGCAACCGACATGAATGCTGCTGAGCTCAACGATCAGTGCATTAATGTACAAATTAAACAAAAGTGGGGATGACAATCCACCCTGTCTCACTCCACATGGCAATCTATATGGATAACTATTCATCCGCCATTTTTAGGGTTCCGTACCCAAAGGGTAAAAAAGGGACCCTATTACTGAGACTCCGCGGTCCGTCTGTCTGTCTGTCTGTCTGTCTGTCACCAGGCTGTATCTCATGAACCGTGATAGCTAGACAGTTGAAATTTTCACAGGTGATGTATATCTATTGCCGCTACAACAACAAATACTAAAAACAAAATAAAATAAATATTTAAGGGGGGTTCCATACAACAAACGTCATTTTTTTGCCGTTTTTTACGAAAATGGTACGGAACCCTTCGTGCGCGAGTCCGACTCGCACTTTGCCGGTTTTTTTATCTCTCTCCCACATACTCGGGATCGAGAATGAGAGGGTCTCATTCCCACATTGCTGCATTCATATTTATAATAATTTCTTAAAATTATGTTGCTTTACGTGGTTTATAATATGTAGATAGTAATTATTCAAGATCTCTAATATCGTTAAATCATACAAACCTTTAAAAACTGAATTACTAAAAACTCGTCGTAATTCAGTTTTATAAAGATGTTTATGCATACATAACCTCCCTCTTTTTTTAAGTCGGATAATTAAGTACGCCAACTTGCCTACGTTACCCTACTTTAAACCGGTCTAGAACAGCCTCCACCTCAATGAGCCTGCAACAAGTACGTAGAACAATGCGCTCAATAAGTCCATAAAACAACAATCAGCATAACACAATGGAGGATCATTTCGAAAACAATCCCATCCTCGAGACTGAATGAATACTGGGTGCGTGATAAGAACGCACTTAGAGTAAGTGCTCACAGTACCTAGTACTCCTTTCCATCTGTGTCCCCAGTCCGGAAGTGCTGTTGTGTCATAATATTTTTCTTAATAACCTACCTTAAGACGGTACCCTAACCAAAAAATCGGCATGAGATATGAGCATTCCTATTGGTCTAGCGGCACTGGTGGCGCATGAATTACAGTGGTGAATACGCCCAGATTTTAGAATAAAATCTTTATAAAATCGAATTTTGGTCTTTTGAAAAAAACATTTTCGTTATTAAATTGTCTATCCATTAGTGTTAGTACAAAAAATAATTAATGAACACTTTACGAGGAGATGCATAATATCAATAATTATTTCTCATTTTTATGTTTTTTTGGAAGGAGATTAGTGAAATATATACAACAAATAAAAAAAAACGAAATCTACCTTTTTAGAATCAATATTATGTAGAAATTTAATGTATTTTTATTAATTGATATTTCTTTTTAAATAACGAGTAGATAGCTCCTAAAAACAGCACAAAAAACGGCTTGCGCGGCGTTTTGCTCGGGGTACCGCCTTAAACTTCTTTATAGTCGTACCTTCCTTTGCTTGAATATAATACTTACTATATCCACTACTATACTACCTACACTAAACAAAATGTATAACTACACTAAACAACATTTTTATATCTGAAATTTCAAACGCTCATTTACCTATTAATGTTTACTCAATTATTTATTTTTCATTCATAAATTAAACTGTTCGCTCCGTCACTTGCCACTAAGATTTCATTGGTTCAGAGTCACCCAGTCGACACCGGCTATCAGGTAGGCAGCATTATGCTGAGCGATGACCGATTTGCGTAGTTGTGACGCATACTTTGTAATGATTGTATTTTTGATTTTTTGTTAGTTTTTTGGTATGCGTCGTGCCTGGCGCAAATAAACGATTTTTCTTTCTTTTCTTTTCTTTTCTTTTCTTTTCTTTCTTTTCTTTCTTTTCTTTCTTTTCTTTCTTTTCTTTCTTTTCTTTCTTTTCTTTCTTTTCTTTCTTTTCTTTCTTGTCTTTCTTTTCTTTCTTTTCTTTCTTTCTTTAGAGGTGGTATTATCAGAATTATTCGCGAATTTTGAGTTAAGTAAGAATGATTTAAATAAGCCTATAGTAGTACCTACTTCTCTAGTTAAATCATCATCATCTTCCTGCCCTTATCCCATGTTACTTGAGGTCGGCGCAACACGTTTTCTTCTTCCATACCGTCCTGTCCCCCGCCACGCTATCACTGACTCCCTTTTCTTTCATATCACTCCTCACACAGTCCATCCATCTTTTCATTGGCCGTCCCCTCACTATCAATCCATCCACATTTATATTCATAACTCTTTTAGTAACATGCGTTTCATCCCACCTCATCAGATGACCATTTACTTCCCTAGTTAAATGCTCGAATTTAAATATTTTATTACGTATTGATACAATTGGGGTGATTTTAATTCTGTCTCGACTGTTATGACCAATCTCACGCGTTTCATACTACGTTTTTCAACACACTGGCTAAGAAATAATAAACAACATTTGCAAGAAACGGTTTTATAGTTAATTATTAGCTAGCGGATTCAATTATCGATGTTTAACGAAGAAAACAAGCCGAATATTAAAAAAATAATAATCTAAACATAAAATAATATGAAAGGCAAACACTTTATTGAAGTACACTGCGTAGTGAACCTAAAAGTAATGAAATAATAGCCAGTATACGAGTGTGTTGAAAAAAAATACATTCTAGAAATGTCATGCATTTAATTGCAGGATTCGAAATAGTAGGTATTTTAAAGAAGAACACCTGCAAAACTCCATAAAAAGGAATAAGCTGATTTTGATTACGGGTTCTGTACCTTTTGCGGTGTCCGACAGTCTTTATTTTTTGTCTCTCCTGTTATTAACAATCTCACTGCAAAACATGGCCGCAATATTACTACAATTATTCTTTTCCTTGACATTTGTAATTATTATAGCACTGTATCTTCTTTTTATGTGAATGAATTGTTGTCTTCAACTGGAGTGGTTAAAGCATATTATTATTATGCTATTTCTAGCTATCACCTATATTATGGTATCTTATCATTACTAGTATTAATACTTCAAATTATGGTTAGCTCAAAAGGACTCATTTTTTTTACTTTTAGACTTAAGTCTTGACATCGCCGCCACAGTCTTAGTCACTAACAGGACAACCTTGGGTTTACATTTGTATAGCACATAAAGACCAAAAGTCACTTGTTAATTTTTATGTTAACATACAGTATAACTCGTAAACCCCTTACGAGTTATACTGTATGTAGATATATGTATTGACTAACAAGTAAAATTTCACAATTTAAAAAACCCCCGACACATTTGTCTTGCGAAAACACCCCAATTCAAACAGTAAAATGCCCATAACTTTTGAAAGGCTGAACTGATTTTATTCAAACATAACTAAGAACACTCTCGACAAAATTACCTTTCAAACAAAAAAAACTAAATTGAAATCGGTTCATCCGTTTAGGCGCTATGATGCCACAGACAGACACACAGATACACAGATACACAGACACACAGATACACAGATACACAGCAACACACGTGAAACTTATAACACCCCTCTTTTTCCGGCGGGGGTTAAAAAACCGCCGTGAGCATTCCTAGTGCCCTAGCGGCACACTGGTGGCGCATAAGTTACGCCCAGATTTTTTCCGGCGGGGGTTAAAAAACCGCCGTGAGCATTCCTAGTGCCCTAGCGGCACACTGGTGGCGCATAAGTTACGCCCAGATTTTTTCCGGCGGGGGTTAAAAAACCGCCGTGAGCATTCCTAGTGCCCTAGCGGCACACTGGTGGCGCATAAGTTACGCCCAGATTTTTTCCGGCGGGGGTTAAAAAACCGCCGTGAGCATTCCTAGTGCCCTAGCGGCACACTGGTGGCGCATAAGTTACGCCCAGATTTTAGAATAAAATCTTTATAAAATCGAATTTTGGTCTATTGAAAAAAAAACTTACAAAATGTTCGTTATTTAATTGTCTATCCATTAGTGTTGGTACAAAATTAATTAATGAACACTTTACGAGGAGATGCATGCTATCAGTCATTATTTCTCATTTTTATGGTTTTGTTGGAAGGAGATTGGTGAAACATATACTTCATTAAAAAATCAATATTATGTAGAAATTTAATGTATTTTTATAAGTTGATATTTCTTTTTAAATAACGAGTAGATAGCTCTTAACAACTGCACAAAAACGGCGTTTTGCTCGGGGAGGCGCCTTAAGAGCGGACTCTAGTCAACAGGAATTTGAAAAATAGGTATTTGAAGAAACTATTGCCGTCGCGTCACCTCCAACCTCACCCCGTAAAGTGCGAAAGGGACAACTGCAGCTCAGGCTGATTTTACCTACAAAAACTTTGACTAAAAGACGTTTCGTATTCTGCTGTTTTCTTCATGAAAACTGGTCTGATCTAAAAAATTCTTATATCAAAATTTAGAGGAAAAGTATATCTATGCCTCTATCATTTTTTTTTTTCTTAAAACCCTATCAATTTTGTCTGAAAGCCGTCTGAACATGGCGGTAAAAACGGGCATTTTTTTCGGGTTTTTGGATTGTCATATTTATTTTAGTGATTATGTTTTTGAAAAAAGGAAATGATAGGGGCACGTACTAATTAGACCCAGATTTTATGGGAAAAAATCATTGCTATAGAGGCATTATCCACAAAGAAAAAAGCAGAATGTTTTTGTATGGAGAAAGTCTCACTAGAGTCCCCTCTTAATCTGAATGGACTGGCATTTGATGGAGAATTATTGGTCTCTAAGCCATTTCTTTTTATTCCATTACCACGTATGTGTATATCATTTTGATCCCACAGATCATATGATATTATTCGCATTGAAGGACTATCTAATAAGTTAGAAACGAAAACTGAATCTATAAATAACTGTGACTAAAACTTCCTTGAAGTTGAAGAAACACCTATCAATGGTCACACCGTGACGTAATCTTACGTGATTTGCTACTTACTTGCATGCAGTAACATTAGGTCATTGAGGATTCACTTATTCATTTGAATATAATATTTTAAAATAGCTTGCAGTCCTTAGTGCCGGTTGGCTTAGTTTGAGTTTTTAAACGTCAACGCGTAGATAATACGTGCGCGTTATCGTAAACTAAATTTTATAGATACTAAATCTGAATAAGTGACGTCTGGTGTCAATAATGCAAAGTATACAAATTAAAAATAAACTGGCACTAAGATCAGTGCATAAGCTTCTTCTGGGAGTTTTGGCGGGAACGTGATGGCGTCTATGTTGCTTCTCTGTTTTATTTTCCTAATATTGTGTTAAATTGAATATTAATAGTGTAAAAATGGTGGTTTTATATTCTAATAATATTAGTGAACGTGCACGAGTGTCGGCAAGTAAAACACAGCGGTAGAACATGTGTTCGTACATGTTGTCGACAAAGCTCCGTGGAGGCTTCCAATAAAGTTACCGCCATTTTATTGGGGCCTAACTAGGATATTGGAATAAAAACTAAAGAAACTAGAAATTCTATTCTAAACGTGACACTGGCTAAATGCACAGACCGTGCGAAGCCAAGATCTAATATATAAAATTCTCGTGTCACAGTTTTCGTTGCCAAACTCCTCCGAAACGGCTAGACCGATTTTGATGAAATTTTATATGTATATTCAGTAGGTCTGAGAATAGGTCAACATCTATTTTTTTTTTTTTTTTTTTTTTTATATGGGTAGGGTAGGTATGTAGGGTAGGGTAGGTAGGGTAGGGTAGGTAGGGTAGGGTAGGTAGGGTAGGGTAGGTAGGGTAGGGTAGGTAGGGTAGGGTACGTAGGGTAGGGTAGTGTAGGGTAGGGTAGGGTAGGGTAGATAAATGTTTGGTCTTTTTATGGCAAAACAAAGTTTGCCGGGTCAGCTAGTATATATATAAAAAAAAAGCTTCTTCTGGTGACACTACAGTGAAACACAATCATTGCAACGATTTGACATATGCGGATGTTTACATCAACGCAATCATGTAAGTCTTAAAACTGGCACTACGCCCTCTGGCGTCACTCTCAACAATTGATGTGTGCTTACAATTAGATGAAGTTAATGAGAACCTCTCAGGTTACTACTACATAACTAATTGGCATCAGACAATGGTATTATGAATTCTGCCCTTTTGTTCGTCGACTTGTAGTTTATATTCAATTGTATAAGAGCATTGCATAATATCATTATCTAAACGTACGAGACTCGTGATACTCGCTTACTAATATTCAAACTCAAAGCCTAAATGATTAAGTGTGTCACGTCAATGTAAAATAACTTTTAGAGAATTTCTAAATTTGGGGGAGACACCGAGACGGCATCAGTTTTACCGCGAATATGAATAATGATTTGTATTGTCATAAGGCAGTGTCTTTATAACCATCAGTTAGTTTGATTGATCAGATTGGTTCTTATGGTAATATCTCGTAATTATGCACAGCAAAACGCAATTCAAAAGTTACATGAACCAAGATTACCTCCAGTTTTGGAAATATGCTGAATTTTTTTGAACTTTTTCTTCATCATTTCGCTCTTGCTGTCAACCACTCTAACCAACTACCAACTCTGTAGTGGCCATTGGTCACAATGAATTGTGTACAATGGTTGATGTTGTCGTAGGTCATCTAACGATCACTCTCCATCTGGTTCTGTTAGATGACAGCATCTTAACATCTATCATTTACAACATTAATAATGAAGTTTTTTAATTGTTTCAGATCGTGCCGGTGACCACATGCCGCCGACATCATGGTGATCGTTACCAGGGTATGTATCTTTCCCTTAATTATTTATTCGAATGCTTGGAATGACTTTTAAGAGTAACTATTTTTGCTCTAACAAAAGTTAAAAAAAAAAAAAAAAACTTAGGTCTGGCACAGTTTAGTCCTTCGAGCCGGATACCTCGAAGGACCAACCTCTGGTGCCCCAACGTTGCTAAATCATCTAAAAGTTCAGTGATACGTTATCATTTACCGACTTAACCGGGGATATGAATTTGTATTAAAGCCCTAATTTATACATTGACAGCTAGAATAAATTTCTTTTAAAGTTTCAATGTACAGCGAATTAAATCAAAGTAAATTCCTGTTCTACGAACATTAATGGGTACGTACAGTTTTTCTCAATGTAAACAAACGTGACTCAAGTACCCAGCTTGCTCGCTAAGTATGGTGTTTAAGTTGAAATCTTTAGAAAGCCTCTCGACGATAGCTTCCAGTTTTGTGGCTCACACATAAAATTATGGGTGTTCACGAGCAAACCGGATGCCGCTTAGATGTCGAGATGGAATCAGTTTTACCGCGAGCTTCAAGTTCAAGGCTTGATACTTGACATGAATGACCTGTGATAATGATTTGTATTGTCATAAGGCAGTGTCTTTTTTACCATCAATGGTTTTGTGGGTGGTAAGAGTCAAATCCTTTACCTAATTTTGTAGTCACATAAAAATCATTTTAAAGTTACATGAATCCATTTAATTTTTCGGCAATAAGCACGGTTAATTTACATTTCAGTTTATTGAATGAGTGGATAAAATGTTCATTATAAGTTTCAAGTTGTTTGTAACTTTCAGCCGCATTCCGCTTTACAATTAGGTACTTATATAGGAAATCGGATTAAACTAAAATTGAAAACGATTCGATGCAGCAGACATTGAATGAAACGTTCAATTTTTTCTTAACACACGGAAGTGAACATAAAATTCAATAATTGGCAATTTTAATGTGATTGCTTGTAAAAAGAGATTTGCTGTCAAAAGCTGCAACTTCCGTGAGTAAAATGAAAAAAAATGGATAGTCGGCACCGTGGACGGTGACGCAGTGTGAGCTACCTACTTGTGCCCAAAGCGGTACATTCTCGCCGAGTTCCGATCAGTGCGTTTGGCAACACATTCCGTCAGCCCGCCACAGAATCCAGCACTGAGGGCGTTCACCCCGCTGACCAATACATACATGCATACATACATATACACTCTCACATCGCGAAGCCAAGTATAAAAGTCTCATTTTCGAAAACGTCAAAGTGAGAATTTTTAACGATTCGATACGGTCAACGAAGAAACTTATTTATGAGTGTGACAAACAATCACAAATTACTTGATTTATGATAGCCATTTGACACTGCAGGGCCATAATATGTAATACTACATCCGCTAATGTAAATTGAATCTATAAATTTTCGAATCAAATTAAAATATTTGCTTCTGATTATACAGTTCCTGTTCGTCCAAATCTTTCAAACCTTTTTGTGATACATAAACAAGGCGCCGTGCGCCGTAAGCCAATATTATTGAAACTAGAGTTAAGTTAGATAATATAAATGAAACGTCAAATTATTCAAATTTCGTAAAAGGAATGATTGCTAAAATATTCTAATCTGGTTTTACATTGGCGAATCAGACGTGACTTTTTGCTGTCGCGCCAGACAACATTTCGAATAAGGGAAGACTTGAAATAATTATGAATGATTCTAATGTTTTACTGCAAAAGATCCTCACATCATGAGGATGAGGCTTCGTTTGATGCACCCAGAGTCCTATCACCGCATTGACTTTGTAAAGGTCAGTATCTCCACAACACCACAAGCATATTATGATGAAAGTGTTTTAAAATCAATTCAGCATAGACTGTGTTGCCAAATCGTATATGTGCAACCTTACCTACCTAAGTACATGTTACCGATATGTCAGACAGTGTGCAGAAATGGACGAGGCGAGGTGTTCGACTTCCAAAACGAGAGGGAGAGTGGACACAATGCCTCGTAAAGTTCCTCGAGTGGGAGGGAAACTAGGACCGACGGGTTTCAAAACTAGCTTGATATCGATTTAAGTAATCTGTTTATTGTTTCAATAAATTCTCAAGGAATTGCATAAATGATTACTAAAGTAGCTTATTCAATGTTTTGGTCCTTCCGTCATTTTAGACTGCGATACTTTTGAGCCGGATTCTGAAGCTATCTTTAGTATCTTTTGCGTATTTACGAAATGTGACAGCATTCTACGTTCAACCTTTTTTAGGGTTCCGTACCCAAAGGGTAAAAACGGGACCCTATTACTAAGACTCCGCGGTCCGTCTGTCTGTCTGTCACCAGGCTGTCACACATCATAGTATATAACTATATATACTATGATAGCTAGACAGTTGAAATTTTCACAGATGATGTATTTCTGTTGTCGCTATAGCAACAAATACTAAAAACAGAATAAAATAAATATTTAAGTAGGGCTCTCATACAACAAACGTGATTTTTTTGCCGTTTTTAGCGATAATGATACGGAACCCTACGTGGGCGAGTCCGACTTGCACTTGGCCGGTTTTTATGATTAATTGGCTGATTATATTTTCGGCATTAGAATCGTTTCTAGACACACCAGCAATTACTTAAAAACACTTATTGTACAGTTTTGACTTCTCCACAATTTTATTCTACGTATAGAAGAAGTATTAAGAGAGGACTCAAGTGAGACTTTCTCCATACAAACACATTCTGCTGTTTTCTTCGTGGATAATGCCTCTAGAGCAATGATTTTTTTCCATAAAATCTAGGTCTAATTAATACGTGCCTGTATCATTTCCTTTTTTCCAAAACATAATCACAAAAAGAAATATGACAATCCAAAAAGCCGAAAAAAATGCCGCCATGTTCAGAAGACTTTCAGACAAAATTTATAAGTTTTTAACAAAAAAGGAAGCTGATAGGAGATGGTAGGAGCATAGATATACTTTTCCTCTAAATTTTCATATAAGATTTTTTTAGATCAGACCAGTTTTCATGAAGAAAACAGCAGAATACGAAACGTCTTTTAGTCAAAGTTTTTGTAGGTAAAATCAGCCTGAGCTGCAGTTGTCCCTTTCGCACTTTACGGGGTGAGGTTGGAGGTGACGCGACGGCAATAGTTTCTTCAAATACCTATTTTTCAAATTCCTGTTGACTAGAGTCCGCTCTTAAGGTTGTATCCATTTATTATATTTTCCTCCTACGAGTTAATGTAAGTACACGTCTTGTCTTTGTTTAACGTTAAATGTTGCAGTGTGATACTTATGCTTAACTGTTCTTTAATAGATAACATCGCAATGACGTTGCAGATTCTTCGAATGTAACGATTAACTTGCAAGATTTTTCAATAGGCACATTACCTTTTTATGTTTTCTTGAACATATTCTTATGAGTTAAACTTTTAGAATGTAAAGGGCATTTATTAGGAATCACCTACTATCCAGATTTTTTGTACTACCTCCCTAATCTTCTTTCACTTCACTTTGTCTAGGGCTGTTTGGGACTAGTTTTTACCAGACTTCCGAAGGAGGGTAATGTGTTTATCAGTCTATGCATGTATGTATGTATGTTTGTTCCTATGTGGCAGTCTAGAGACCAAACGCGTTGGCAGATTTTGATGATTCTGACGTCAAGCGATTCGTCATAACCCTGCAAGTGTCAATGGCTACATTAAAACGGCAAAATAGAAAAATGGCGGATTTCTGGCGCCTTATTGTGGGGGCCAAATTTTTTTTAACACTTATATGTTTAAACTAGCTGTTCCCCGCGGCTTCGCTCCCGTGGGCCACCCACAGGACCCGTTTTCGGGATAAAAAAAATATCCTATGTAGGGCATAATGTAGCTTTCTATTGGTGAAAAAAATTTTAAAATCTGTCCAGTAGTTTCGGAGCCTATTCGGTACAAACAAACAAACAAACAAAAAAATCTTTCATCTTTATATTATTGGTATAGATGTACATAATTCGAAAATAAAATGTTAACTAAAAAGTTATAAATTAAAAAGTTTATTAAAAAACCAAAAACCCGACTGCTTAAGAAATGAACTAAAAAGACTGGCAGAAGAAGGCTGTGCAGTAGGAGGATACATCTGGTTTTGCTCAGCCAGCTCGCGATAATGTATCCTCCGATTGCACAGCATGAATTTCTTCTTGTTTACGTGTGTTTAGTTCGCTTCTTAAGCAGTCGTTTATTTTTATTTTTTGAATTAACTTTTTTTATCGAAGTATATCTCCTTCTTTAAAGACATACTGGTCCGAACTAGCTCATCCCGTTTTCTCTGCTTGCCCAGAACCAATAGACCCCTAACACGGCAAGCCACAGCCAATGTTAAATTTAAATGTCGTCTCTACGCGCAGTGAATAACTGAAAATCCTGAAACATATCGAACTCGACAACAATCCAATAATTGTTATAGGATATTCACCTCCATATCGCCAATGGCAAAACATCGGATGTTGATCTCAAACATTCAGTTTTGTCCAAACCCAAGCTTTTTTAAAAAGCCAGACAGTTTACAATTTCCATAGATATGTAAATCAGACAAGAGTTCATATTTATATACACGTAAATGTCAAGTTTTTTAGTTTCTGTTTAATATTAACATTTAAATCTCACTTTCTTCTAACAAGCGAAGACCATACATTATTTAGAAAGTAATATATAATTTAATAAACCGGTACAGAAAGTGTATCCTAAACAAGAACACGCTGTATTCATATTAACATTCGACACTGGTGAGTTGGTTGAATTGCTAATCATGTGTGATTACTTTATTGGTTTGATGATCTGATTGTTGTAATTTTATAACTATTTGTATATAATAATAGGTTGTTATTAAGGCGCAGATACCCCTCAGTAGCTGATTTTAAAAAGAAAATCACTTCTAAACGGCTAATGGTATTTTTTTTTGAAAAAAAAGTATGTTAAATAAGACCATTTTCATAATAATTTGATAGAAGAACATTTTGAATTTTATTCGTATAACATAGTGTAATTAATTTGTAAAGTTATGTATAAACGGACACAAAAACGACAATCGCACCAAAACCGCCGGGCGTATTATAAAAAAATTGTCACCACCTCAAAGACAATTTAACCATCTATATTTTGGTCTAAGGATTGTTTTTAAAGTTGTAGAATAATAAGGAAAGTACAAAAACTACAAAATTTTGTGTCGCGCGAGTGTGAAACAAGTGCGCGTTTTGTTTCCTCAAGGTCGTTAGCGACTGTCGTCGTCTTAAACCACTGCAGAACAAAAGCATTTTCTCTTTCATATTATAACATAACATTACGCTTATATATATACCCAGGTTTACCTATTGTTCCTACACCCGCATTTCACCATGGCAGGCCCCCGTGGGTTGGAAGGCGAGCCTTTTGCCACCATCGGGGTACCAACCGAGGTACCGGACTGCTGCTGAGAAACATATGACAAATTATTATTTTCTTCTAGTCGAACATAGGACGACATGTTCAACAGCTGCATTGTGACAGCTAGATAATCGAATCATCGAGTCGTCATCGAGAGTTGCAATCGAGTCATACTCGTTTGCAATCAACGTACCTATGTCGATTTCAAAGCATAAAGTTCGCAGTTCATTTCGATTTTCTTCTTCTCAGTAAGTCCGTGGTAGCCCTAATAATGTTACGTAAGAAGGTAATTAAGGCCAGTGGCTGCCTACCAACTGCTTTGCTAAAATCAACTGTTGCATCCGTTTGGTAGGCTTTGTTTGGCGTATCGGATGTTTCTCAACTACCGTTTTTTTGTGTCAATATGAAGTTCAAAACAAAAGTAACACTCATTACTTTGATTTTTTAAAGTTCTCCCCTTTCTCCTTCTAAATCTCTCTGTCTTAAACGATCTCAGAGGCTCTAGTGGCATTCGATGTCAGCGAAGGCGTTAGTCGGAATACCAAAATGATTTGATGAATTGATCACTGGCATTTGACATTCCCATATATTTTTTAAATTTTTCCAATTGCTATGGTTGCGTTTTCGTTGATACAATGTCACTTGTCGGCCTCAGGGGTAACAATATGAAAGATTTATTTTGAACGTGATTCAGTTTTCACATAGTCATCTTTTATAGGTACAGTCACGGGTCAAAAGTGCAGTCATACTCTCCCAAAACTCAAATGGCTAGTTTTTGTAGAAGAAGTTAATCCACAAATGATTTAATATTTTGTATAGAAATTAAAGTATAGTTTATTCCTACTAACCGCGAAAAGTTGAAATTCTGCTGACTACAAAAAAATTGTCTTTGCTGTTTTGGTAAAGTGTGACTGCACTTTTGAACCTGATAGTACCTCCGCGTACTTTAACATTTAAGACAGCTTTTCACATAACACAATACCCAAGAGATTATCATAACAAAACATAACAAAAACATAACAAACATATGTATCATATTTTCTCAAATCAATCCCATCTCAACGCCAGCCGATGAATGAATCTTTCGACACGTCAAATGAATCAAGTTGAACTCAATGAACGAAACGAAACGAATGGTAACTGGTGATTGATAACTATAATAAACTAACTACTGAGTGCCCCGAGAGAATCGCGGTCAGTTTCCGATAAACTTATCGAACGACACTTCTTAAAAACAGAGGTTATATCGAATTGATATATTTTTTTGTAATTTTTTTGCTACTGTGATGTGTTGCCATGGAAAATCTAGAAACTCTTTACTTTGAGGTAATAACCGTGACTATTACTAATGTTAATTTGTGTATTTAAGTTCTAAGGTACCTATCTATGTAACAAAATAATACTTCAAGTACCTAGGTAAGGCAATGCAGGAACTAATTTTATGATTAAAATTGTTAGATTATGATTCAGTAAACACAGTCATCAAAGTCCGTAATACGATGCCTAATAACTACTAGATTGTAATAAAATTGTGACATTGAAAATGCATTTTCTCATAAAGTTGATATAGAACGAGCATCGATCATCAAATTTACTGTGCTCTATTGGTATTGCACTTTCTACTCAACCTCTAAGCATTAATGAGATAGTCACCAGTGTCTATGAAAACATAACTTCTAGAGTCAACAAGGAACTTTTCTTTTCTTATTGAAACGTTGCAACGATTCAGTTTGTATTGATTCCAAACCAAATTCATTACACTAGTCGAAAATTCTTCCATACAAACGTAATCTGGCGATTCCTCCACTGTTTGACGATATACGTTAAAATAAAAAAATATATCAATTTGCCTCATCATTATCTAGCCCTGTATGGAAACTACTACGGACTACCAAAGGTCTGTACATAAAATTTCGCGCGCTCGTTTTCGTCCTAAACCATCATACATTTCGCTACAAATTTGCAAAAGTGCTAATTCGTACGAGAACTAGCTTCTTACTGCTCATCACAGCATCAATATCTTTCGCACGTGTAGTCGGATGAGACAGCATGCATTTTAACCCCGCGCACAAAATAGTTTGTGCCGTCGACTAGTGGAACCTGATTATACTGACTGGCAGGAAATGCTTCTGTTTTTAAAAGTTTGTTCATATTTCGAATAGGTTTGAAATATTTTAGAATTGATTGTTTTTTTTAGGACGACAATCTTTTAATGGCTTTCTGAGGGTACCTTTATGTGTTTCATATAATCATACATTTTTTCAAGTAGTTTAATTTGATAGTGTCGGTATGATTTACCTAACTTATACAATATACCATTACCGAAATTCTAGTAATTACGTTTGTGTAATGGTTGTCCCAAATTAAAATAAACAGCGGATCAGCCACGATCTTTCCACAAAAAAACCAACCACTAAAATGAAGATATCACAGCTCCACGTAACAATCTCATCGTCAATTAAGTAATAAAAAAAGATGTACTTTTAAGAATAATCATAATAATTAATTAAGATAGTGATCGCGAAGTATTGACGCGCGCAACAGGGACGCGGCCGACTTTCTAGAACTTTATACTGACACACAGACGCACCATTGTTTTTATATTAGTTCCGGCTCTAGTGGATTACAAGTTTATATGTTACTGGCTTTTACTCGCGTCTGTTTTTGTATGGTATAAGCTTGAAGTCTCTGGCCTTAATAGGAAAACTGTCATTGTTAGAACCAGTCAAAGCGGTAAGCCACAAGAAGTTGAACACTTAAAAACTTATTAGCTGAATATTAGCAGATTTTGAATTAAAATTTTCCAAGGAGAATTGGAATAAATAATCTGGTTATCAGTATTATAAACTAATCATAATACAGTAGAATCCGTTTATTATGACTCCGCTTATATTGACCAACCGATTATTATGACGTAATTACACTACGAAGTTTGGTTTTCATATAAAATTCTTTATAAAAAAGTCGGATACAATGACTTCCCTTACAGGATATGTCGCTTATTATGACCCATTTTATCATAAGAAACAAAGGAATACCTGTCAGCGGCCCGATGCTACATGAAAAGGCAAATGTTTTTGCCGCGCGTTTTGTTATTCTCGACTTCAATTGTTCTGCAAGCTGGATCAGTCGTTTTAAAGTTCGACAAAACATTGTGGCGGGAAAATTTGTAAATACTTAAGTACATATTTACATAAAAAAGTGTCTTTTTCACAAAACGCTTTGTATGACGTCCGCATATTATGACGTGTTTGTCAATTCCTTTCGATGTCATAATAAACGGACTCTACTGTAGTTAATAGCTTTTTTTTAATAAACAAGCCAGATAAGTGTTGAATTTTTGGGGAACGAATGGATGATGCATAAAATTCGGGGATTTCCTCTCATAAAAACTTTATCTAATAACCTACTCTTACAAAAAAATAGGGAAATTTTTGGTAGCCACGTTATCGTCTTTTTAATTATGACTACTAATGCTGGCTTATCTGCATTACACAATATTTAGTAATGTCATCGTAGCCATCCCGTAAAAATCTCATCGTGAAAACTTAGGTCATTTCATCGGACGCTAGATGTTGAGAGTAGTACTATTCTGGATAAACACATCGTGAAAATTTGTCATTTCATCTGACGTTAGGGATTGAGACTGGTACTATTCTGTAAAAATCTCATTGTGAAAACTTGTCATTTCATCTGACGCTAGTGATTGAGAGTAGTAATATTCTGTAAAAATCTCATCGTGAAAACTTAGGTCGTTTAATCTGACGCTAGCGATTGAGAGTAGTACTATTCTGTAAAAATCTCGTCGTGATAACTTGTCATTCCATCTAACACTAGGGATTGACAGTAGTCCTATTCTGTAAAAATCTTACCGTGAAAACTTAGGTAATTTCATCTGACGCTAAGGATTGACAGTAGTACTATTCTGTAAAAATCTCACCGTGAAAACTTAGGCCATTTCATCTGACAATAGGGATTGAGACTAGTGGAGTTTTTTGTCCATTCTTCTCCACAACAAGCTACATTTCCGAATGGACGGTAGAATCAATTATTATTACTTTTAATTATTTTTTTTGACGTTCAAAAGTGCCGCTTAATGGCCTAGTTGAATTAATAAATTTTGATTTTTTTAGTACTATATCATCGGGAAAACTTAGATCATTTCATCTGACGCTAGTGATTGAGAGTAGTAATATTCTGTAAAAATCTCATCGTGAAAACTTAGGTCGTTTAATCTGACGCTAGCGATTGAGAGTAGTACTATTCTGTAAAAATCTCGTCGTGATAACTTGTCATTCCATCTAACACTAGGGATTGACAGTAGTACTATTCTGTAAAAATCTTACCGTGAAAAATTAGGTGAAGTGTATATGGAGTGATCTTTCAATTCATCTAATCAAGGTGGAATATAGCTCACTCCACCTACACTTTGACGGTCAGATGTTCATAGTCAGTCGATTCTGTAAGAACGCTCACCGTGATAACAGTGAAGTAAGCAGTCATTCCAATTGATGGGGATTGACAGCTCCAGGTTGAGATTATTACAGCGGGGCGAGCATGGCCTACTGTAAAAGGCTTGAGTCACACATTTTTATCACAGTCTGGGCGCGAAAACCGTGATAAAATGCGTGTCTCAAGCCTATCACAGAAGCCGTGCTCGCCCGGTAGAATAGCACTATAGAACCATTTTCTCCAGCACAATGTGATATGATGATACATAATAATAACTAGTAAAAAAAAGTTCGGGAGGGTAACCACTTAAAGAAAGCTTATTTCGAGTGTGCGTAAGGGACAAATGTATATGACCTGTTTAAATCGGTCCCTTTTTCCAATCGCACCATGATAGTTTTGTCCCATCATGGTACGGGGGCAGAAACTCAATTTTTAGAGAACTAATAAAGAAGTACAGTGGCTAGTTCCGTGACAGTGAATAAGTTATATATTAGTGGCGAATAAATCAATGTCAGATTATATGCTTAAATACAGATAATTGGAAGCGGGCTTTCTTTTGAAGAGATTAGTGCAGTTGCTTTAAATTGACCGGAGAATCACTCAATATCGCTTTAATATAGCTTAATTTTGATTGCTTATTTAAATATTTTATTGGTTGGAAATGAAGCAATTAAAGATGTGCCGTGTGTGTGTGCTGCTCGGCAGGCTTATTACGTATATTTTTTAAGAGCAAAACGATAGCGACAATGATATTCAAATAAACAGATACGTTATACACTCACAAAACAATTGAAAAAAGTGTTCCGCGCAGCAGCGGCAGCACACATACACACTTTTCATTCATCTGACATTTCACTACAATGTCGAAAGGGATGGCTTGATAAAACAAACAAAAAAAAAGAGACAGCTAGTGTTTGTCACTTGCGTGTGAATGTAAACAAACATTATTCTGACAACCAATGTTTTTTCTTTTTGTAACCTCCAAATATCAGAAAATTAGGAAAAAAAAATTAAATAAATTAGTAAATTGAGGTGTATTGCGTATTTACATATGGTATGAGATCCCTTCTGTTTTATGTAATTTGGTATTATAATTGGTACACTTTCTAAATACACACGATGGCATTTTTTTAATTTTGTTTTTTTTTCAACAAAGCGTATCGCTCTTCGCCATGCGTGACATAAACTAAAGGCTAAATCATACAATTGTCTACTATTCGAGTCTTCACAATGCGCGCGCTTATAACATATCTGTTTATTTGAATATCATTGGATAGCGATCACACACTTTATGTCATAAATGTCGGAATTACCTGCAGTGTAGGTATGGTAGGACCTACTCAATCGTTTGCTATATTGTATGCACTTATTTAAAAAAAAAACGCCAACAACTCTAAAACTTTTGTATTGAAGAGCAACTATTGCGCAAAAATCGCTATCGTTTTGCTCTTGCAAAAGATACGCAATAAGCCTGCGGATTTGCCGTATCTTGGCAATTTCTGTTTACATGAAAAACAGTGTCATCGATAAATTTAATTAAGATCTGGTTATCCATGTTGATGTCGTTTCTCCTTTGTTTGTACATGTAGATGCTCCAGATATTCTGTATGATGTAGATATGCTGCTGATTTATGAGCATGAGCAAGTGCATATCAGATAATAACAGCGACAAGAAATAGGTGCCATAGTTTTTCTAAAGATTCATAAAAAACAAAAGAAAATAGTTTGAATGGACTTTTGCTATTGTTGTATTGTGTCACAGATTATAATACTAGCAATTGTGTTGAGGTTACACTAGTCGAAAAATCTTCCATACAAACGTAGTCTAGGGATTACTCCACTGTTTGACGATGTACGTACAAAATAAAAAATGATATCAATTTGTCTCATCATTTTCTAGTCCTGTATGGAAACAAAAATATAAAAAAATAATATATTTGAAAGTTATGAGCGTCGAAAGTTCCATATTTCAACACAAATTTTAACGCATCTTTGGGCGGAAATAAACACCATAAGAAGAAGGAAAATTGCAAAACGGCCTCCATACAGGGACAGATTAGTAATTCAACAATGAAAATTATGTTATTTTATAAATATACATTTAGTTTTTTTTTCATGATATCTAGACTCCCAAAGGTCTGTTTATAAAATTTCGCGCGCTCATTTTCGTCCTAAATCAATCATCCATTTCGATACAAATTTGCAAAAGTGCTAATTCGTATGCGAACTAACTTCTTACTGCTCATCACAGCATCTATTTCTTTCACACGTGTTGTCGGATAAGATAGCATGCATTTTAACCCCACGCACAAAATAGTTCGTGCCGTCGACTAGTACAACCTTAAATATTCTTCTCGGGTAGGCATTCTAAAACCTGAATTTACTCATATTTAAAATTCAGCTTGGATTTATCCATGTTTTCAAGACAAACATGGTTTTTTTATTTTTTTATTATCGATAGGCTCGCGTTTGACCACTACCTCGCCTGATGGTAAGCGATGGTGTGGCGTACGGTGAAGCACGCTTGCCCAGAAGTCACCTATTCACTCTTGACTTAAAGACCCCAAGGTTGTAGATATCAGGGAACAAATACTCCGGAAGGGAATTCCACTCCTTAGCTGTGCGCACAATGAAAGTATTAGCAAAACGCTTTGTGCGTATGGGTCCATGATAAATAGTAATTTAGAGATTTCGAATATATAAAAAAGAAAAACTAATAAATAACATCTAGCTCTAAATAGATAAATACTAGCTTTTTTGGTTGGTAGATAACCGAGTGTCGGTACTTAAAAACAGGAACCAGATGTTAAAAAGGAATCAATATCACGAAAGTTGTCTGGTGACATTAAAGACAGCTAATGGCTAAACCTGCTCACTAACCGGCAATATATTTTTTTTCAGTATAAAAAACTTAGCTATGAGGACTTTTAGCAAAAGCAATTAGGTAATATAAAAAAGTTGTTGGATTGGTTCTGGTTTATCTACAGCCAAATTGGGATCATTTGTCGTCCATCATTGCTTCGCTCAAAAAAGGAGAGCTATCGTAAACCTGATGGCCGATTTCAAGATTTGTCGCCAATAAATATATCGTTTCGTCTGAGTTGAGACATGGACGGAGGACAATATAAATGCTAAGATAAGGCGATATTGATCTGGGACAACGACTATAATTTGCCCAAATTTCTTTTGGCTGTTTTTTTATTTATTTCTATCGGTGATGCCTGTCTTTTAATTAAAGATAAAGATAAACGATATTTTATTTTGCAAATATGGGTACAATGGTGATATAGGGAAATAGGTCCAGCCATATTTTACCAATAGGCATGCAAAAATTACAAAATTATAAACTAATCTACTAAACTTTAACAGACAAAACAAAGAAAAACAAAAACCAAGCATGATTCTCATTATACTCAACTTTTATTCTTAAATAGAGAGTATGAACGATTAGTTTTCGAATAGCAAATTTTTATCCAAGTTCTGGGGACTACGGTTCTTTACCTACCCACCTATAGTATACCTAGGCACTAGGCACTAGATGGCGCGATATGCATTAATTTGTTATTTAATTGTGTGTAAAATTAACATTTTCTAGAATTGATCATAAAACTAGTATGATCTTATTTAATCAACTCTCCTAAGCACAAAATTATGTGATATTGGGCTCTTATATCACATTTTAAAGATTATTTAAACGGATCATTCAAAATTGATTCCAATAGATGGCGCGGTTTTAAATATCTGATGCATGCCACTCGATTTTTTTAATTTATTCTGTAACTCATTTTGGTACAATGAAACTAAATACGTGCAAAAAAAATACTATAAAACAAATCGTCACTGTATTTAAAGATAAAATAGTCACGAACTGAAAAAACTCTTTTATTTGCAAGTCGCTGCTAACACCATCTATTGCCGTGAACGCAATCGAAGTACTTACAAAAATAATCAGACGAAAAACTCTCATCGGCACGGTTTCTTTGTATGAGATGAGGCATCTGTATGCTAATATTATATTATCTGTGACCTAGGAGTGTACTGCAAATCGTCTACATGAGTTTTAAAGGCATGCCATTTTGGGCTCGGTTAAATAATGCCTGTGATGGCACACGGAGCAAGCCAAACTACAAAGCTAGTTGCACTTTTGTATACCATTTACCACCATTCATATTTTTTTGTGATCAAGAGCTTATGATCTCGGGTAGTTGTAGTGTTATTAAATTGTATGTATGCTGTGCGTTTCTTCAGAACCCAACAGACAATACTTGCCATTGTACTCAACGAAATTCCTCTCATTTCCAGGGCGATTACATATGGATCGAGCCGGTGTCTGGTCGGGAGTTCGACGTAGCGATCGGCGCGCGTGTCCTCGCGGCCGAGGGGCGACGCATCCGGGTGCGGGATGACGACGGGCACGAGCAATGGCTGCCCCCCGAGCGCCGCATCAAGGCCATGCACGCCACCTCCGTGCATGGCGTCGAGGACATGATATCACTCGGCGACCTGCACGAAGCCGGCATCCTCAGGAATCTACTTATAAGATACAATGAGAATCTCATTTATGTAAGTATAGACCTTTTTTGTACTAGTATGAGAAAAAGATAGTATCGTTCTCATTATAATTAGGGTATAAGAAATGTTGAATGGACTGGGTGAAACATAGAAAGAAGAAAAATATTAACATTTGAAGTAACTACAGTGAATGTTGCCCTAGTCAATCATTCTTCCATACAAACGTTGTCTGACGATTACTCAACTGTTTGACGGTGTACGTTCAAAATAAAAGAATGATGTCAATTGGTCTCATAATTATCTAGTCCTGTTTGGAAACAAAAAGGAAAAAAAAAAATTGAATTGTGAGCGTCGAAGTTCCATATTTCAACTCTAATTTTAACGCATATTTGGGCGCAAATAAATACCAATAAGAAGAAGGAAAATTGCAAAACCGTCACCATAAAGGGATAGATTAGTAGTTCAACAATGCAAATAATTTTATATTGAACAGAATATTTAGTAGTTTTTTTATGATATCCATACTCCCAAAGGTCTGTTTATAAAATTTCGCGCGCTCGTTTTCGCCCTAAATCATCATCCATTTCGCTACAAATTTGGAAAAAGTGTGTATTCGTACGCGAACCAGCTTCTTACTGCTCTTCACAGCATCAATCTCTTTCGCACGTGTTGTTGGATGAGATAGCATGCATTTTAACCCCGCGCACAATAGTTCGTGCCGTCGACCAGAGCAACCTTAAGAAGCAAGAATAAGACGATACGAGTATTAAGGCTCCAAACATCAGAATTCTGAGATGACGGCTGATAGAGATGCAAATTCTCTGATGGAAAAGAACAGGTTATGATAATGGACCTTGACTTCTTCTTGCCTTTACATAAACTCATAGAAACGCAGGGAAAATAAAAAATAAATATCTATTTGACAATAAAATACAACCGACTTCCAAATAAAAACACTACAAAGCGAAAAATCATTTCAATTTCGGCAGTCGGTGTTCCTGTTTTCGTTTCTTGACCGAAATTTAAGTTATTTTTAATTAACCATAACAGTACATAACTAGTTCTATAGTTAGATGCCTATAATGCCGAAAGTGATACCAGAATAGATCAACGCAATAACATGAGACTTGAACAAAACCGGTGGAATGAGAGTATACCAGGGTGAACTGTTCACACCTATGTACCGCTTTAGAGCGTACCATGCAGTAAATAATAAACAGACATGCAATTGCAGCTATCCCGAATGATTTGTCGTAATTTACTAAAGAGTTTTTTAAACTTCTTCAACAAACAAACTTCAACCAAAATTCTTCATCAAATCTTGATGAAATTTATATGGGCAAAAAATATCTCCAAAATCGGTTCACCTAGTAAAAATAAATAAACAATACAGTCGAATTGGGGAACCGATCACATTTTTTATATTTTTGTTCGAATTTCATTATACCGAAAACTATTGACTGACGTGGAGTAACAAAAAAAATCGAATTGATAATAAGTCAACGGAGACAGTGGCAAACGTGACTTCGATGAAGTAAAAAAAAATGAAACGATAATACTTGAAAAGTTTTAGGTGAAATGAAATTCGGTCAAATATTTTTCGAACTTATGATAGGTAACCGTCGAATTGATAACCTCTTCGTTTTTGAAGACGGTTAAAAAGGCAGAAACTACACAACGCCACTTGCTAAAGGTGAACGCGCACCTGTCCGCGCCGCACTCACCGCACGCGCCGCAGTCATCGCATTTTCTCTTGGCCCCGCGCTATCCGCGCCGAACGCGCCGCACGCATTTAATCAACTTCTGTACATCTTGAACTATATTTTCATACGGATACGGATCATGTTGCCGCGCCGCCCGCATCGCCCGCCGATTCTGATGACGTCATCCGCACGCGCTGGTGGAATCCGTATACCTACAGCATTTTGCTGAAATGCGGCTCGTGCGGCGCGGATAGGTGCGCGAGGCTGCATACGATTTTATATAAAGATTTATAAAATGCGATGACTGCGGCGCGTGCGGCGAGTGCGGTGCGTCTAGGTGCGCGTTCACCTTAAAACTCTTACTTGGAAGGTGGTTTTTTTCTGTAAGTAGGTAGCTATGTTACCACTCATTCAGTGCCGAGTCAATATTTACAAACGTTACTATTGTGTCAAAAGAGCATGAATATGAAGCATATTGTAACACCTGGGCGTTGTTTACCTTTTCATCGTATATGATATGCCTTACCCATTGAGATAGGAAATATATGGAGGCGCCGCGATGTTCTATACATACATTAGCTTATACAAATATGAGTGAAATACGATACAGAATGTGAAACATCGTTTTGTTTCATTCTTTCTAATGTAGTAATCGTATTTGATGAAAGAGACAACAATATTTCAGTTGTTGCTCATTATGGCAACATTTTGTTAAGACGTAGTGACGGTTGTAGGTACGTGCCATATTCGCCATTTTATGTGACGAATTTTGTGGTTGTGTTCGTGGTAGTCCTGCTGTCAAATGGTTGTTTACATATTGTATTATTGAGATTTGTGAGTGTGTGTGTGTTGCTTGATTGACACAACCTTAGAATCGGCGGCCATTTTATGAGACATTTTGAGGTTTAGGTAGGCACGTTTTTTTCGTAGGTATTTCCAGTCCATAATATTTAGTATGTCTATGGCCTTACCAAGATTTCTAAACGATCATCTTTATCCAACTCCATAAAAATTGGCAGAATTTGAGCAATATAATATTAAGTCTTGATTAATCAGAATCAGCTACTTCTTCACGTAACTTAATCCTTTTTGATCGAGAGTTAAAAGCTGCGATGACTCAATATATTACATTTCATTTTGCACGTTTTTTTAGTGAATGTACATTTATCACTTTATTAGTCTGACGGGGCGAAATATTTAAAACCGGTTTTAAAGCAAGGATAAGCGCCATAGGTCAAGAATTTATCAAAATAGAGAGGCAGGCCATATCTTAATTTCGTTTAAAAAATCTTTCACTTGACCTATGGTCCAAGACCAAAAAACTAAGATTATAAGAAATCGGATATTCCTGTGATTTTTAGGCGACACTAGCAATCTGTCTTTCTAAATTAGATATCTGTATATTAACCGATTAACATATTCGTTTAGGTAAACAGATTAATTATGTCACTGGTAACTTTCATTTTCGTTAAAAATTGCTTTGGTATTATTCATATTTTTTTAGAAATACTTTAGCCACTACTGACTTGTAAGACTGGGTACTTCTACTTCTAGGTCCTTCTATAGTCTTTGATGTTAGCAGCTAATGTAGTATAGTTAAGCACTATCTCTGTAGTCTTGCATAAAAAAAAAACAATTTAATATCTACTGTTGCCTTCCCACATAAATTGCTAGACGGTTTTAACTAACAAGAACGTTAAAATTTTCAGACCTACACCGGCTCAATATTAGTAGCTGTAAACCCGTACCAAATACTGCCGATCTACACGGCAGACCAGATCAAGTTGTACAAGGAGAGGAAGATCGGGGAGCTGCCCCCACACATCTTCGCGATAGGAGACAATGCGTACGCGCACATGCGTCGGTACAAGCAAGACCAATGTATCGTCATCAGTGGGGAATCTGGCGCTGGGAAAACTGAGTCGACGAAGTTGATTCTCCAATATTTGGCTGCCATCAGTGGGAAGCACTCTTGGATTGAACAACAGGTTGGTTTTTTAATGATTTTGAAGTAGATGTTACGAAAGAATTAAAGACAGTCTTGAGGGTTGAGTCTGTTCGAACAGTACAAATTACGGCTCACTCAACTGGCCTAGAAGTAGTACCGCTTAGAACTGACATTGACGAAATCTATGGAGATATCTCTGATCAGTATTGGAGGTCCCCTGGTAAAAATAATTCCGATTGGTGGCCTATGTCCAGCAGTGGACTTCTAACTGCTGATGATAATATAAATGACAAAATATGAAACGAAAAGTGTGTTACACATGATTTATATTTAAGATTAAAATCTACAATCAGAACACATCTTTCGGACGTAATTAATTAAGATTAGATACCTACTGAAATATGGCTGCGGGGAATTATAAGGGTCCCTAATCTGATAAATTATAATCCCATCGTAAATAATGTTCAGATGAGTGTCAATGATGTCTACCACTTTAATTGATCTATATTTAGTTTCTTTATTATATCTTAGTGGAAAGGAAGCTCAGTCCAAAAATACAGTATGAGCATAGGTAATTAAATTATCAACAACAATCAACAACATACATACTCGTATACTCATGTTTTAACCCTTGAGGATTGCAGAGACTTCATAGCTCGATGCGCTCATCTTTCGCCCATCTATTAGGCAAATAGTCATCTGCCTAGCCTTTTTTCCAATTATTGTTGTGGTCGGCTTCCAGTCTTACCGGATTCAGCTGAGTACCAGTGTTTTACATGAAGCGACTGCCTATCTGACCTCCACAACCCAGTAACTGGGTAAGACGATACCTCTTGGTAAGACTGGTGTCAGATTTAAGGCTTCTGACTACCCTTAACGACTGTCAAAGATCTTCAAATGACAGCCGGGACCAACGGCTTAACGTGCTTTCCGAGGCGCGGAGGAAACTCGGTATGTTGAAATGGTCACCCATCCACGGACCGACCTCGTCAAGCGTTGCTTAACCTTGAAGATCGACCAGTGCGGCTGTTATTATTTAGCTACGAGCTCCTCGCAATAGCAATTAGGTCCTCGCATATTAGGCAAATAGTAACCCTAACAATTCTTTCTTCAGATTCTAGAAGCCAATCCCATACTGGAAGCATTCGGCAACGCGAAGACTGTTAGAAACGACAACTCCTCGCGTTTCGGCAAGTACATCGACATCCATTTCAACAACGGTGGAGTCATCGAAGGCGCCAAGATCGAGCAGTACCTTCTAGAAAAGTCTAGAATAGTCTCCCAGGGCGCGGAGGAGAGGAACTACCATGTGTTCTACTGCCTACTGGCAGGACTGTCCAAAGAAGAGAAGAAGAAGTTGGAACTGACTGATCCGTCTGAATATAGATATTTGTCTGGGGTAAGTTTACAAGAAAAGACTCGTCGAAATTTGTTGTTGTCGAAAAGTTCAACAACGAGAAAGAGACGCGATCAATTCATTTTCAGGAACATAAATAATTTCAAATGTTGTAGTTTATATTTAAAAAATTAAAAACGATTCGATTTTTTGTATCACACTGAATATTAACTTCAAACTGTCAGCTGTTTTGTAGTTGTTGTGACAAAAATTTCTATTTTGTTCTTATCAATATTACTATATCTGATTATAGCCATATTAATAGTGTAATATCATGTCTATAAGATAAAATCGTATTTTAATAATGGAATTACTAAGACCGTATCTTCTTCCGGCAAAATTAGACCTAATTTAAATATGAGGTGAGACCCATGTACCTGACGTCGATTTATTTTCCAGGGAGGAAGTCTCACATGTGAAGGCAGAGACGATGCTGCAGAATTCGCAGATATACGATCAGCCATGAAGGTTTTACTATTCACAGAACCAGAAATATGGGAGATATTGAAGCTGCTAGCTGCCGTCTTACACACCGGTAACATAAAATATGAGGCAACAGTAGTCGACAACTTAGACGCTACTGAAATTATAGAACAAGCCAATGTGAGGAGAGTAGCAACCCTGCTCGGTGTACCCATGCAATCACTCATAGACGCACTCACTAGAAAGACACTGTTTGCCCATGGAGAAACTGTCATATCAACCCTTAGCAAAACCCAGTCCGTTGACATCAGAGACGCCTTCGTCAAAGGCATCTATGGACGTCTATTCGTCACCATCGTCAAGAAAATAAACGCTGCAATCTACAGACCAAAGTCGACAATGCGGACAGCCATCGGCGTCCTAGACATATTCGGTTTCGAAAATTTCGATCAAAACAGCTTCGAACAGTTCTGTATCAACTTTGCCAACGAGAACTTGCAGCAGTTCTTCGTTAGGCATATATTCAAACTGGAACAAGAAGAATATAACCATGAAGGTATCAACTGGCAACATATAGAATTCGTTGACAATCAAGATGCGCTGGATTTGATTGCGCTTAAACAACTGAATATTATGGCTTTAATTGACGAAGAGTCGAAGTTTCCGAAGGGTACTGACCAAACGATGTTAGCCAAGCTACACAAGACCCATGGTCTGCACAGAAACTACCTCAAGCCAAAGTCTGATATCAACACCAGTTTTGGTCTCAACCATTTTGCTGGGATAGTGTTCTACGATACTCGAGGATTCCTCGAGAAGAATCGAGATACGTTTAGCGCTGATTTATTACAGTTAATTCATATTTCTACGAACAAGTTCCTGCAGCATATATTCCAGGATGACATCGCGATGGGATCTGAGACACGGAAACGAACTCCGACACTTTCAACACAATTCAAGAAGTCTTTAGACTTGTTGATGAGGACATTAGGAACATGCCAGCCGTTCTTTATACGGTGTATAAAACCTAATGAATTCAAGAAACCAATGCTCTTTGATCGTGGTCTTTGCTGCAGACAGCTCAGGTACTCTGGTATGATGGAGACGATCAGAATCAGGAGGGCTGGGTATCCCATCAGACATAGCTTCAAAGAGTTTGTTGAGAGATACCGCTTCTTGATTTCTGGCGTTCCACCAGCCCATAAGACTGATTGTCGTTCAGCTACTGCGAAGATCTGTGCAACCGTCCTTGGCAAGTCTGATTACCAGTTGGGTCATACCAAAGTTTTTCTGAAGGATGCTCATGACTTATTCCTGGAACAGGAGAGAGACAGAGTGCTTACTAGAAAGATATTGATTCTGCAGAGGTCTATTCGAGGATGGGTGTACCGCAGACGGTTCTTGAAGATGCGAGCGGCGGCCATCTTGATCCAGCGTCACTGGCGAGGCAAACTGCAGAGAATTCGGTACAACAAGATGAAGGTTGGGTATGCGAGACTGCAAGCTTTGATACGTGCACGAGTGTTGGCGCATCGGTTCAGGCATCTCCGTGGACATATTGTGGCTTTACAAGTAAGTTGAGATTTTTATAAAGTATTTAGTTCTGAAAAAGTAATCTATCCGAGTCCAATTGCAAACTGTTCATAGAATTCATTGCTTCCAAAATCCGTTTCACCGACCTGAATCGTAGTATGCAGTTTTTACCCGGCTGCAAGGAAAGGGTATGTTTGTTTGTATGTATGTAATATTCTTTATTACCTCGTATCTTCTAAACCACTTGACGGATTTTTTAATTAAGACATCGTTAGATAGTGCTTGGCCGCCCAAGTGTTCTTAGATAAGTGCCGTTAAAAAAAAAGAACATGGCGGATTTTGGACGCCATATTGTGGGGGTTGCAATTTTTTTTCTTGGACACCCATCGAGTGGGGTATCAAAATAAAGGGTTTTTAGGGGTGATTACAAAAATGTATACCACTTATATGTTTAAAAAGCATTCGATAAAAAGTATACCTAAAAAAGTTGTAAATAAAAATAAAAAAAAAACAATAAACCCGACTGCAAAGATGAAAATCATGCTGTGCAGTCGGAAGATATTTATACTTTGGTCAGCCATCTCTCGAATGTGTATCCTCCGACTGCACAGCATGATTTTCTTCTTGTTTACATCTTTGCAGTCGGGTTTTTTGATTTTATTAACTATTATTTTTTAAGTATTCTTATAGAAACCAAAACACTTTAACCAATTTACCTGGAAATCCAACACGATCTCGAGGAAATATCAAGTAATGTTCTTTTAGCAATTCTTATCCTAAATATTACCAATGAGGAGTTTACTATGATGCAAAGGAATGTCTTTTCTACAACTTTCTTCTATCACAAACCCTGACTAACCTTTTTCTCTGTTTAGGCGGCAGCTCGCGGCTACCTAGTCCGCCGCTCCTACGGGCACAAGATGTGGGCTATCGTGAAGATCCAGTCACACGCGCGGCGCCTGCTGTGCATGCGGCGCTACCGGCGCATGCGCGGGGAGGCGCTCGCGCACTCCGAGGCGCTGCGCCTGCGCCGCCAGGAGGAGCTGCGTCTGCACACGCAAGGGAACACCAGGGCTAAGGAGATCGCCGAACATAATTATCGGGTAAGTGAGATGCATGGGCATCGCCAAGGGGCGGCAGAGGAAGGGCGGTTGCCTCCTTCTACAGATTAAAAAAAATGCAAAGAAATCAATGCCTTGAATCGTAGAGCGATCGTTTATCAGCCTTGGGAGATTTAAAACCTGGTTAAGAAGCACTATGGGGCAAATCATGATGAGTGTGTACATACAACTTCCAAGTATTCAGAACAAAGTACCCCCAAAAATTGGGTTTCAATTGACTTAATCAAAAAAAGGATCTCGCTCGATAACTTAACTATAAAAAATATATAATTGTCAATGGACCATTTGATTGCTTCCAAATTCTTTTCATTCTTTTATCTTATATTTTGTAACAAATTCTTTTTATTCAAATGTATATAATAACTTTGTTTACAAGTACTATATATTTTACTTTACACATTGGATAATGTACCTACCGTTTTTTTTCTCAATCGCCGTAGGGGTAAGAGAGCCCGTTTTTACCCCTTGGGTACAGAACTATGACCAATGACAGTCCGCTTCAAGCTCACTGCACCTAAATTGTCACGCTGAGATGTTTACAGAATAGACTGGCTTGTTTTTTCTTCGCCGTATCTTTATTTATTTCGACCAGAATTCAGCGGTCACTGTTAGAATCAGCATTGTCCAAACTTCCCATGACGACTATGTCAGCCGAAACTTGACCTAAGCGCGGATTGTGGTCACTGGCATCTCTAATCGTTGACGGCGCAAAGATTCCATGCTTTGTGAGCTATTTAGTAGTTTCATAGTGCAGGTGATACAAAAAGAGCATGATAGGAGTTGAAGAGTCGTTTGAAATGTAGCTAGAAAACCACACTGGTAGCTTGGAAACTGGCAAATGGTATCACACTATTATATATCTATATATACTTCTATATACTAATATTATAAAGAGGTAAAGTTTGTGAGGTTGTAGGGGGTAATCTCTGGATCTACTGAATCGATTTACCTATATGAAATTTGTCATGGAGATATTTTGAGACCCTGGGCAGGACATATTTTGTATTCCCTTGGGATGATAAAACACTTTTTCGCGGGCGATGCCGCGGGCAGAAGCTAGTAATATTGTAAAGGCGAAAGTTTGTGTGTGTGTGTATGTTTGTTATGTCTTCACGCTCAAACAGCTGGACGGATCTGGATGAAATTTGCCATAGAGATAGATAATAGTCAGGAATAGCACACACTATATTTATCCCAGGATAATTTGCGAGTTTCACGCGGGCGAAACCGCTGGCAGAAGCTAGTTTAAAATAAATGACATCGTTATCGTCGAACAGTCTTGCCAAGGGGTAACGTGTTACCCAGTTACTGGGTTGTGGAGGTCAGATAGGCAGTCGCTCCATGTAAAACACAGGTACTCAGCTGAATCCGGTTAGACTGGAAGCCGACCCCAACATAGTTGGGAAAAGTCTAGGCAGATTGATTGTTATCGTCAAACAGAAAAATTATATATGATATCATTCGTATGATTTTTCTAATATAACTGGTTAGCGTGCCCAATATTAAATACAAACAAATTAGGGTGTGACTGATTAATGGTGTCGGTACGTTATTGTATCATTATGAAGTGTAACATTATTTAGTTCAATAAACTACGCAAGCGATGAAAGAATATTTGAAATCGATTTCCGTTGGTAGTCATTGAATCGTTTTAACTTCAGTTAACATTGTATCAAGTTAACGATATTGTATTGTGCAGTTCAAGTACAATGTTATAAGATTAATTTTACCGATTAAATTGTATATTTTTAATTAAAAATGTCGATGACCGAGTCGGCGAACTTCAAAGTGACACAAACTTTGATAAAAACAAAATTAAGTAATGTTTTATTTTTCTAATTTATATGACTAGTAAAATTATGCATATTCACGATAAATAATTAGTAAGATGTCAGTTTAACACTATCAAGATCTGTTAATCAAAATAGATAAATTATCCACTTAGTTAACACCTTAACTGCCAAGTGACCGACAAACAATACATTTTCAATTGTGTCTCATTGCCTGGCAGTTAAGGTGTTAAATAGAAGATTAAATAAACGATAAATCTAATAAAACTACAAAATTTACTGGGTTAGTTACTTCCTAACTTTAGGTATTATCAACAAGTAAAATTTCAAAATTTAAAAACCCCTGACACTTTTATCTTGCGAAAACACCCCAATTTAAACAGTAAAACACCCATAACTTTTTAACGGCTGAACCGATTTTATTCAAACATAGCTAAGAACACTCTCGAAAAAATTACCTTTCAAACAAAAAAAAACTAAATCAAAATCGGTTCATCCGTTTAGGCGCTATAATGCCACAGACAGACACACAGATACACAGCAACACACGTGAAACTTATAACACCCCCTCTTTTTCCGGCGGGGGTTAAATGAAACTTATAACACCCCCTCTTTTTCCGGAGGGGGTTAAAAAATAAAACCAAACCGGTAAACCGGCCCGCCAGTATTCAGATTACATAAGAATGATTGTCATCAAAATCGCATTAAGAAGGTAATGTCGTGTACCTATTTCAACTCTTCATAAACATTTACAGAATTATTACGATAGTCATTAATTCCATGGTAAGCCCAGGGTGCGAATTCTACTATTTTATCCTCAAAGAGGTTTCTCGGTGCATCGCTCTCTAGAAACGATATCTAGATATCTTTTAAAATATTGGCTTTCTTAACCAAGCAAGCTTAGTCTGTATTCTACTTAAAGAGTGAATTTCATAAAATAATCAGTAAATTAACTCGAGGAGCTCGTGGCTAAATAATAACAGCCGCACTGGTCGATCATCAAGGTTAAGCAACGCTTGACGAGGTCGGTCCGTGGATGGGTGACCATTTTCAACATACCGAGTATCCTCCGTGCCTCGGATAGCACGTTAAGCCGTTGGTCCCGGCTGTCATTTGAAGATCTTTGACAGTCGTTACGGGTAGTCAGAAGCTTGAGATCTGACACCAGTCTAGCCAAAGGGTACCGTGTTACCCAGTTACTGGGTTGTGGAGGTCAGATAGGCAGTCGCTCCATGTAAAACACTGGTACTCAGCTGAATCCGGTTAGACTGGAAGCCGAATCAGTAAATTAACTATTTATGTTTAGGTTATCTGTGCATCTAACACCATTTATAAATTTCCCTTGTCTATGTAGGAAATTATACTACATCGTCTAATCCTATAGTAATCGCTTCGTTATACACTGAATTCACTTTGAATAGTTCTTGTAAAGTAACAGTACAGTATGTTGTCGAAAATGTACTGAAATACTTTTTCAAAATATAAGTAGCTGTCAGTACTGACTGACAGTGATGCCACTTAAGTTTGCCCTAGTCGGTCATTCTTCCATACAAACGTAGTCTGGCGATTACTCCACCGTTTGACGGTGTACGTTCAAAATAAAAAATTATATCAATTTGTCTCATCAACCCCAATAACACTGGATGTCCTATCGGGGCCAATATTCACAAGATTGAGCAGAAATATGCCATAATATTATAGTAATGTAACATGAAACTATGTATTTCTTCATTCTTTGCTAAAATAAATTATTGTTATTGTTTGTTTGTTATTATCTAGTCCTGTATGGAAACAAAGAGTAAACAAATACATATAAAAAAAAATATATAGTTCCAAATTTCAACACTAATTTTAACGCATCTTTGGGCGCAAATAAATACCATAAGAAGAAGGAAAATTGCAAAACAGTCACCATACAGGGATAGATTAGTAGTTCAACAATGCAAAAAAAAATATTTTGAACAGATACATTTAGTAGTTTTTTAATGATATCCATACTCCCACAGGTCAATTTATAAAAAATCGCGCGCTCTTTTTTGTCCTAAATCATCACCATTTCGCTAGAAATTTGCAAAAGTGTGTATTCGTACGCGAACGAGCTTCTTATTGCTCATTACAGCATCTATCTCTTTCGCACGTGTTGTCGGATGAGATAGCGTGCATTTTAAACCCGCGCACAAAGTAGTTCGTGCCGTCGACTAGTGCAACCTTAAGCTTCGGTCTTTAAGTCAAGAAATATTAGGTTACCTACTTCTAGGCAAGCTTTGTTGACCACAATATCATAGCTTACCATCTGGCGAGATATTTGAAATAGGCTCATATATCTGCTTGCACCGATTTAAAAAAAAACACACATACGAGAATAATAACGATAGTAACTTTCTCGATTTTTAAAACGTGGTTGAAAAGAAAGGTCTTCTAGATTTCTAGATGCTTGTTAGCATTTGTTAACTTTTTATCTCGTTTTACTTTATTTTTTTTTCTTTTGTTTACATATTATTATTATATATTATTATTATTTTTTGTTTTTTTACGACCTTTGTCGGGCCTACGTTGTCCCCCATAAGAGGTACTAATGCTGCAATATGGCAATATTGTAAAACCAAACCAGTTTTTAAAAGAGTAACCGTGGAGTTTCTTGCCGGTTCTTCTCCATAGGAATTGACCAACCCGAACAGTACAGCTTTTGTCGACGTTTTATAAGTGCCCATGTAGGCCTATGTGAAATAAAAAAGTTTGATTTTGTTAAAACAAGTCATCATCTGCCTAGCCTTTTCCCAACTATGTTGGGTTGGCTTCCAGTCTAACCGGATTCAGCTGAGTGCCAGTGTTTTACATGAAGCGACTGTCTACCTGACCCCCACAACCCAGTAACTGGGTAACACGGTACCCCTTGGCTAGACTGCTGCCAGATCTCAAGCTTCTGACTACTCGTAACGACTGTCAAATATCTTCAAACGACAGCCGGGACCAACGGCTTTACGTGCTTTCCGAGGCACGGAGGAAACTCGGTATGTTGCAATGGTCACCCATCCAAGGACTAACCTCGTCAAGCGTTGCTTAACCTTGAAGATCGACCCGTGCGGCTGTTATTATTTAGCCACGAGTTCCTCCTTTTGTTGAAACAAGTAAGATGTTTTATAAACATACTGTAGCTATGTTACTATGCCCGCGATAAAACTTACACCAAACCTTATCACCTTAGATCAATAGATAGTCAAATTAACTAAATAATAAATCAAAATAAAATGCCGCTATTGTTTTATCTTTATAGATAATCGATAATTGACTTTACATAATATTTCTAAGTTCATTTAGATATCGTAGTCTCAAAGAAAGCGCACGTTGCATTCTTAACAAAGAAAACTGAAAAATAAAAAAAAATCTGTTGATTGATATACGTCGCTTTAAAAAATAGAATATAGATTTATATTTTTTGTTTGTGCCGTTTTTTGGTTAGTATAATGTAGTTCAGTGACCATGACAAAAGGTGAATATAATAAAAATGTTAAAGAATTATGTTTGAGTCCATTATTATACGGCAGGTACCTGCCGTATATTGACGAAAGCCTATCGCATAGGGCACTTTGGTATCTTCTGCGTTACCGGGTAAGTTAGACACCTATTATATAATTTAAAAAAACTCTTAACTAAATCAACTTAAAAATATAAGTTCCTATTCGTGTCCTTGGCAATAAGACCGTGCTACGAGCTTTGCTACGCGCCTGGCTACGGCGTAGCACGTAGACATATCCTGCTACGCTTCCAGGACATTTTAGAAAACTTTCCTTTATTGTGTTTTCCCTGGTTCGTTGGCGAGTATTGAGCATGATGTTCTAGGTTCGATGCACAGGTCGGGCAGTTTTTTTTCATCTCGAATTTTTCAGTAGCAGCCCGGAGTCTGATTTAGTGCCCGGTTCATGGCAATAGACTCATCCCCTATTAAATAGGACTTAAATATAACTGGTGAAATGTGGGTGTATTTTAGGTGCACACATGCCCCACCCTTCGGGGAATACGGGCGTGATGTTATGTTACTTCGTTCTTTACCAATTCTATTTCATTTTTTGCCGTAGTAGTGCAGTATGCATGAGCATTCACGGGGAGATAGTGCAGTTATGTGGGACTCTAACCCACTAACACTCCACGGTGTCCTCCTGTGGCGCTTATGGCGGGAACACGGGCACGCGTTAGCACTCACCGCGAACCCGCCACGGCTGTCCGTCACCGGAGAGTAGGGGGTACTGTCTGGCGCACCAGAACACATTGTATGCTGTGACCACCCCAGGGACCCAAACCAGCACATGGGTGGCAGACGAACCCATGTATGGCACACTTGGACCCCTGTGACGGGTCAGGTCAGTGGCCCCGCCACCTCCCATTGTTTGGCCGCAGGGGAATGGGAGGTCGGCCAACGCTATACCGACACTCCTCCTCCCCTGCGGCCCCACCGCGTCCGCCATCATACAGTAGCGACAAGTAGGGAGAGCAGCGCACCACAATACCGGCAATCCTCTCCCGCCGCGGCTTGATAGACCTATCCTCAGCCGATGCTTCCCATACGACATCGCGGTCCGCCTCAGTTGCGATGTCGCCTCTGTTGCCTAGCGGCACCGTAAACTACTTGTTGGCCGCTACGTCGTCGGTTTATCGGCAAAAGCCCTGACGAGCGGCCCCTTCTCGAGTTCCTCTTCGCTTCATCGTGGGTGACACAGCCACGGCTACTGTGCTCTCCCGCCTCTACAATGCCGGGACCCACCGGGGTTTTACCAACCCACGAAAAGAGAGAAATACCAGTCTATTCTCGACCGGACTGCAGCAATAAAATGCCTAACTAGAAATGAAATTCCGTAACTAATTACGGAAGGTAATGAGGTGCTAACACAAGTGTTATATTAATGACGGTTAGCTTTGCGTAATTGAACGATATCGTCCAATTAATCAAGCGTTTGCCTTGCGCAAGCGCATCGAGTCTGGTACCTGTACGAGTGTACGTCTGCCGTGCTCGGCTAGGCTATATGGTATATTCTGTAACACGATTGCCTTGGTCATTTCATGAACATTCGGGTTAAATAACTTTGGATTGCCAACGCAAGTCAATTGGAATTGAATTTTAATTCAGGTAAACGCAATTAATTTTCTTAAGAGTTGACTGATGGGTGCTCAATGCCTTTGTTTCCTTGATTACGTCTTTTTCTTTTAAGCGTGTCCCTGGCAATCCTGATTGTGTTAGCCCAAAAAAAGCTACAATAAGCGGTATCAGTAGTCTTCTGCTTCTTCTTTTCGCTTTGACTCAATTTGAGGTACTATCAGGTACTGAGGTACCTATATTCTATCATCGAAACCGTGGCGATTGTTAAAAAGGCAAAATTGTATGGAATTGACAAGCGATATCGAAAACTCACGTGATTAAACCCACATTTTGACATTTCGACTATCGCCTGCGCTGACTTCGAATGGCAATTATCTATGGCCTCTGGCTCCGTCTATCTAGGCCGGAAAGGAGATGACGCATATCCTTCGAAGGGGCTCTACACTGGCACTGTGTTGGGGATGGGTCAGGATATCCCATTTGTCTAGATTTTTTCTGCAGTATCAGTAGTATTGCTAGTAAATTATTCGTGAGTCAAATCGCGCTTGTCTTAGTATATAAACTGCATCGCATTCCTAACACATCTGCGTTACACAATAACCCTGCAGGTTAACGTAACCTGCAACCTGCCGATACCAGCCGTAGGTAATAGTGAGGTAATGTGCAGTAATTCTTTAAGTTAAGCAGACGTGTGGTTGCCCAGTGGTCCGTACATAATGATGAATTTGTGGTTCGAAAAGTTCTGTAACAATGCTATATTTGACACTAACTATGTTGACCTGTCGTATGTGGGTAGTTTCATTGTGAGTTGGTATTATTTTATTTGTTTTTGTTAATATAACCTGTCTTTTATCGCCATCCATTTTTTTCAGTTGATATTTTGATACCGTAAGTATCAAAATATCAACTATTAAATTAAAAAGCGAACTAAAAAGACGTAAGCAAGGAGAAAATTATGCTGTGTAGTCGGAGGATACATATTCGCGGGCTGGCTGACCAAAACCTGGTTGGTGTAACCTCCGCTTGCACAGCTTGATTTTCTCTTTTTCTTTCTTGATTTTGACTTTTCGCTTTTTAAGCAGTGGGTTTTTTTGATTTAACTTTTTTTATTTATAATTTCTTAGTTATTTTTGTTTCGCATTAGGTAAATTTAAACATATAAGTGTTATATATTTTTGAAATCATCTCTTAAAACCCTTTAATTTGATACTCCACACGATGGATTTGGAAGAAAAAACATTTGGGCCCTCACAATATGGCGCCCAAAAGTCGCCATTTTACAATTTTAATGTAGCCAGTGACACTTGCAGGGTTAAGACGAATCGATTGACATAAGAACCATCAAAATTGGCCAACGCATTTGGTCTCTAGAACGCCACATTGGAACAAACATACATACATACATACATAGACTGAAAAACACATTACCCTCCTTCGGCAGTCGGGTAAAAAGAAGTCAGCTGTTCCCTACATTTTGCCGAGTTGTGCAGCGAGTTGTACTGAACAGTTGAACTGTTGTTTCTTTAAAAAAAAAAGGGGAATGGTAGAAAGTATTGCACATTTATACATTTGTAAACATAGTTTTATTATTGATATAAAAAGCGATAAGAGACTAGATTATCGTCTTCTTAGAATTAAAAATCTGAATGTAGATCTAGTCACGGCACTGACGGTAGAACATTACGATAGTAAAGTATGTAGATTTTTAGAAACGTTAGTAGATACGTGAGTTGATTGAAATTCTAGGGAAAGTGTTTACGTTACGAAAATACAATAGTACAATGATGATGATAATGATGCTATCCAGCCGGTTTCGGCCACAGCGACCGCAATCATTGGCTGCGCAATGTGGTTGAGAGCTCTGATTTCCTGCTCTGTTATGTGCTCTCATGTGACTTGCATATCCACCCTTGGCCGAAAAACTCCGAGCACAAAGCGGACACGTCAGAACACCGTTGACTACGTGATAAATAGTAGCTATTGGTGGTCTAGCTTTGAGGTCGTCGCGTTTCTGGTCCAATTCCGACCTCCTTCTGTCCTCGAATGCCTGCACCTGCCGCTGCACACGACGTCTCCACTCGGGCCGATTTTGTGCCTGATTCTCCCAAAGTGTGGAGTCAATGTCGCCTCTATTCATGTGTCTATTCTGAACATCCTTGAAGCGCAGGAACTGCCCACCAATAGTACAATAACGTCCAACTAGATATGGCCTCAAAAAATACCAATGGGAATTCTTGTAAGAAATTACTTTGAAATAACCAGTACATTTGTGCTGTTCTGTCTGTATTTTTTCTGCTTTCTATTTACTGTTTTGTGTGCACATAAATAAATAAATAATATTATCATTATATAGAGACGCAAATAATATACAATAGGCATTCGGATTGTCCCTTATAACATGGGAGTTAAACGATATGTGGGTGTATTTATAAGAACCACCTCTGGCTTAACCTCCGGGGTTAACAGGCATGATGATGTTATATTTATCTTATACAAGCAGGCAATTACAGAATATTATAAAATGATCTCTTTTCACAGGAACGCATGTACGAACTGGAACGGCGTGAAGCAGAACTCGCTCTTGAAGAGAAGAAGCAACTGGAAGCAAAGAGGACGTTACTCCAAGAAGCGGCGAGGAAGCAGGACGAGCCCGTGGATGACAGCAAGCTGGTGGAGGCCATGTTTGACTTCCTGCCTGACTCCAGCAGCGAGGCGCCTGCCCCTAAGGATACCTCGGTCTTCAGTGATCTGCCGCAGCCTAGAGCTGATCAACAAGAGGTTATTTATTTTATTTATTAAATCTATTGTCCACCTTCACTTTGATAAAACAAATCACTTCGTCACATTATTATTTCATGAAAATAAGTTCGCGGACAACGATATATGATACAAGACAATTTGTATACCCAACTACTCTCAATCTAACTACCAAACTATACAAATTACCTACTTTCATATTTTAAAACGACAATGAAAATTTATAGGGAGTGAACATTTGTAAATGATCTACCTGACGGAAGACAATTATGTAATTGCGTTTACACAAAAGAAAGACCTAAACACAAAGAACAGTGAATTGCCAAATCAAATCAAATCATTCTTTATTTGCTCAAACATGAGTACAGTACACACAACAAATTGTCAATATGCAAGATATGTTATAAAAGTAAAATACAGAGCGTCATGTTTGCCTTAGTTTATAATGGCATGCAAATATTAATAACAGAATATAAATCAAAATAATACAATTCAAATCAAAATAATAAAATCCAAAACAAAACAATAAAACTCAAATCAAAATCATAATTCCAAAATGTCATGTAAATCAATTATTCCGAAAACGTTATCGGTAAATAATTCATTTAAATATGTTAATTACCCAGTACATATGGTCCACGTCAATGCACTCTGTTTTATCTTTGATTTCTATCAATCATTCACGTACGCATTGATTTTCATCTTCACAAAGTTCACTCCGGTTTAGGTATTACATTCAGTACATTAATTTGTCCTTATCCATATTGATGGTATCTGCAGTATTGACTTATATTTCAACAGATTATTTTAAATCAATCTTGACTACGACTTCTTCTTGACTATTATTGTCAACTGTATTCACAGTATTCTTTTAAGAATTTTACTTGGTATTTGCATTCTCAACCATTCAATTGTTCAACGTGAATGTAACTATTCTTATTCAAGTTTTGTTTACTTTTCTGATTCCCATTCCATTGAATGCTTTGGTTACTGATGGCAGGATATTTTTTATTACCAATCAATCATTATTATGTTCCTATATGTATCCCATGTTTTTTGGAGTTGGCGTAATAAAGAAAAGAATGACGGAAAAAGAGTTTATTTGCACCAGGTACACGTTCTCCCCTGTCAGTCGTCAGCGTCACTAACAAAAAATCAGTAGCAATAACTTTCGTTAATTCTATTACCAATCTTTATTCGCAGATGGTAACACCGATGCAAACCACATCAGAAGACGAGGAAGATTTGTCGGAGTTCAAGTTCCAGAAATTCGCAGCTACTTATTTCCAAGGAAACGTCACTCATCAGTACTCGAGGAAGCCACTGAAGCATCCATTGTTGCCTCTACATACGCAAGGAGACCAATTGGTAAGAAAACTTTACATAAACATATAGGTACAAATGTGTTGCAAAATATCTAATTATATAAATAAATAAGTCTTTTTATTTTCTTAATAAAATTAAATTTACAATGATATTACGATTATTTATTTATAGAGAATTGCATGCCCTTTGCATGCAATTTATGTATTAGTCAAATAAAATAAATTATTTCTTTGAAAAATATACAATTATTCAATTTAATCATTATTGTTAATATATATAGTTCAATTCAATTACTGTTACAATACAATTCTAATTATATAGACGATAAGTAAGTGTCTCACGGAATTGTATTTTTTTAGAATGCGTGTAAATTAATATTATTTACTACAAACGTTAAAATACTTTTCAATGTAATCCTTTAAGGCGCCGATTCCCTTGAGTAGCTGATTTTAAAATGAGAATCACGTCTAAACGGCTAGTCGTAATTTATTGGAAAAAATATATGTTATAGTAGACCATTTCCTTAATAATTTCATCTGAGCAGATTTTGAGTTTTATTCGTATAACATAGTGTAATTAATTTGTAAAGTTATGTCTAAAACGGACAAAAACACGACAATCACACCAAAACCGCTGGGCGTATTTTAATGAAATTGACACCATATTAAAGACAATTTAATTATCTACATTTTGATCTGAAGCTTTTTTTTTAAAGTCAAAGAATAATAAGGAAAGTACAAAAAACTACTAAATTTTGGGTCGCGCGGGTGTGAAACGAGTGCGCGTTTTGTTCCCTCAAGGTCGTTGGCGTTAGTCGTCGTCTTAAGCAGGAATGTTAAGTTACGCAAATGAGAATTTATAATTCAAATCGCATTACAGGCGGCGCAAGCGCTATGGATCACAATACTCCGGTTCACTGGGGACCTACCAGAACCAAGGTACCACACAATGGACCGGGACAACACGTCAGTCATGTCCAAAGTCACAGCTACCCTCGGCAGGAACTTCATCAGGTCCAAGGAGTTCCAGGAAGCTCAGATGATGGGGGTTGACCCTGATGCGTACCTGAATAAACAGAAGCCGAGGTCCATCAGACACAAGCTCGTGTCTCTGACGCTGAAGAGGAAGAACAAGTTAGGAGAGGATGTGAGGAGGAAGTTGCAGGTTGGTTTCGTTTTTTGATCATTTCACTGCTATTGTATTTTTTGGCTAATAATGATGAATTTAATGTTGTCCTTTCCAGGATGAGGAGTACACAGCAGACAGCTATCAGTCCTGGCTAGAATCTCGCCCAACATCAAATCTAGAAAAATTACATTTCATTATTGGGCACGGTATTCTACGGGCTGAGTTGAGAGACGAAATATATTGTCAGATCTGTAAGCAACTGACAAACAATCCTTCGAAGTCTTCGCATGCCAGAGGATGGATATTACTTTCGTTGTGTGTTGGATGCTTTGCCCCTAGTGAAAAGTTTGTCAATTACATACGGGCTTTCATAAGAGAGGGTCCTCCCGGGTACGCCCCATATTGTGAAGATCGTTTGAAACGCACATTTAATAATGGCACCAGAAACCAGCCTCCCTCGTGGTTAGAACTCCAAGCAACGAAGTCTAAAAAGCCCATAATGTTACCTATAACCTTCATGGATGGCAACACGAAGACCCTGCTAGCAGACTCGGCAACAACTGCGAGAGAACTGTGCAATCAATTATCTGATAAAATTGGTTTGAGAGACCAATTCGGTTTCTCGCTATACATTGCTCTGTTTGATAAGGTTAGTTCACTTGGAAGTGGAGGAGATCACGTTATGGATGCAATATCACAGTGCGAACAGTATGCTAAAGAACAAGGTGCTCAAGAACGAAACGCGCCATGGAGGTTGTTCTTTAGAAAAGAAATATTCGCTCCATGGCACGACCCTACAGAGGATCAAGTGGCTACTAATCTTATTTACCAGCAAGTTGTTCGTGGTGTCAAATTCGGTGAATATAGATGTGATAAAGAAGAAGATTTAGCTATGATAGCCGCTCAACAGTATTACATCGAGTACGGTCAAGACATGAACACTGAACGACTGTATACGTTACTGCCAAATTACATACCAGATTATTGTCTAACTGGTGTTGAAAAAGCGGTTGATCGGTGGGGTGCTTTAGTGGTGCAAGCGTATAAAAAGAGTTACTATGTAAAAGAAAAAGTTCCTGCTTATAGAGTGAAAGAAGACGTGGTGAGTTATGCAAAGTTCAAGTGGCCTCTTTTATTCTCTAGATTCTATGAAGCTTATAGAAACTCTGGTCCAAATCTACCCAAAAATGATGTTATAATAGCAGTGAATTGGACCGGTGTATATGTTGTGGATGATCAAGAACAAGTGCTGTTAGAATTGTCGTTCCCTGAAATAACCACTGTCTCCAGTCAAAAAACCAACAAAGTGTTCACACAAACCTTCAGTCTCTCGACAGTTCGTGGTGAAGAGTTCACATTCCAAAGTCCTAACGCTGAAGACATTCGAGATCTTGTGGTATACTTCCTTGAAGGTCTGAAGAAGCGATCGAAATTTGTAATAGCACTACAAGATTACAAAGCACCTGGCGAGGGCTCTAGTTTCTTAACATTCAACAAAGGAGATCTGATAATTTTAGAAGAAGACAGTACAGGGGAATCTGTGTTGAATAATGGTTGGTGTATTGGTCGCTGTGAAAGGACAATGGAAAGGGGTGACTTCCCCGCAGAGACCGTCTATGTGTTGCCAGCACTGACTAAACCACCTCCAGACATATTGACTCTGTTCTGTCAAGAAGGTGCATCGCACGGTCGTCGAGCTCCGACTGCCACATATAATGGAACAGAAATAAAAGACAAGCCGCATACTTTGTTAGAATATGCTATGGATCATTTCCGGTTGCCACCAAAACGCACTGTTTCCAAGGCACTTACGCTTTCTACAGCCAAGAGAGGAGGATCTGAGGAGCTTTGGAGACACTCCAGAGAGCCGGTGAAACAGCCTCTGTTAAAGAAACTACAGGCAAAGGAAGAACTAGCTGAAGAGGCATGTTTCGCGTTCACAGCCATCCTGAAGTACATGGGTGACCTTCCATCGAAACGGCCTCGCATCGGCAATGAGTACACAGACCACATTTTCGACGGTCCACTAAAACACGAAATCCTGCGGGATGAGATTTATTGCCAAGTGATGAAACAACTGACCGATAACCGAAACAGAATGTCAGAAGAAAGAGGCTGGGAGCTAATGTGGCTTGCCACGGGATTGTTTGCATGTAGTCAAGGGCTGCTTAGAGAATTAACACTGTTCTTAAGGACTAGGAGGTATCCAATAGCCCAAGACTCACTCCAAAGACTTCAAAAGACTTTAAGGAATGGTCAGAGGAAGTATCCGCCTCACCAGGTGGAGGTGGAAGCTATTCAGCATAAGACTACACAGATATTCCACAAAGTGTACTTCCCTGACGACACAGATGAAGCGTTTGAAGTAGACTCGTCTACTAGAGCAAAGGACTTCTGTCAAAATATAGCTCAGAGACTGAATCTCAGATCTAGTGAAGGCTTTAGTTTATTCGTTAAGATAGCTGATAAGGTGATATCGGTCCCTGAGGGCGACTTCTTCTTTGACTTCGTGCGGCACCTCACGGACTGGATCAAGAAGGCGCGGCCTACGCGCGATGGAATCACTCCGCAGTTCACCTACCAGGTAAGAAAACAAACTGAATATTACATATGCTGTCACCGTATCTTACCGTATTCACAGTTTAATAATGGCTCCATAAGTTTCACTGCAACTCCCGTAATTTCCTTTGGGCATTTGATCAGCTGCATATTTTGGAAATGTTCACAATTCTGAGAATTATAACCTGAAAATATGGTCACACAAATGACCCAAATCTTAATTTTTGCATAAGATTTAGTGGAGTACTGGAAACTACGTCATCTGAATTAATAATTTATCTTTTCTTATGGAGGGGCCGAGAAGCAACTCGGACACTTCGACCCATTGGGATCTATTAAACCCTTACCTCTATTTCACAGGTGTTCTTCATGAAAAAGCTCTGGACGAATACAGTCCCCGGCAAAGACCGGGCAGCGGATGTGATCTTCCACTTTCACCAGGAGTTGCCCAAGCTGCTGCGCGGGTACCACCGCTGTGGACGCGACGAGGCTGCTCGGCTGGCTGCACTGGCCTACCGGGCGCGCTTCGGGGATAACAAGCAGGAGTTGCAGGCGATTCCGTACGTATTTCTGATATACGGGTAACTGTATATGTTACACCTAAAACTAAACTTCAATAATTTCACCAACTACCCATAGTTGGTAAAATGGTAACTAATCCCTGATTTCTAAATTAATAATTTGAAGTTGAGTCAAACTCTACTTGAGCCTTATAAACCGTTTGGCATTAAGATTCCCCTAGTCGACGGCACGAACTATTTTGTGCGCGGGGTTAAAATTAGTCCTATCTCATCCGACAACACGTGCGAAAGAGTTAGATGCTGTAATGAGCAGTAAAAAGCTAGTTCGCGTACAAATACACACTTTTGCAAATTTGTAGCGAAATGGATGACGATTTAGGACGAAAACGAGCGCGCGAAATTTTATAAACAGACCTTTGGGAATATCGATATCATAAAAAACGAGTAAATGTATCTGTTCAAAATAAAATTATTTGCATTGTTGAACTACTAATCTATCCCTGTATGGTGACTTTTTTGCAATTTTCCTTCTTCGGTATTTATTTCCGCCCAAAGATGCGTTAAAATTAGTATTGAAATATGGAACTTTCGGTAGTAGTATGGTAGTATGGAACTTTCGTTAGTAGTTAATGATGAGACAAATTGATATCATTTTTTATTTTGAACGTACACCGTCAAACAGTGGAGTAATCACCATACTGCGTTTGTATGGAACAATGATCGACTAGGTCAACTTTAAAGTAGGATTTGACACGTTCTTAACTCCGAAAGTCAATTCAGAAACCAGCCTTGAGATTCGTTTGTTGAGTTTTAAAGGTACGCGATCATGATACTAGATCCTACATACGATATATATGTGAATACTTCTGATTCTAGTTAGAGAAATTAATAAAAATTTCGGGAGAATTAAATTTAAATTAGGTTAGGGTTGCTCAGGGTTCCGTTGTTGGCCCACATGTTTTTTCATTATATCCTTATAACACGCTTATTTTTAATTACTTTAACGTTAGTACTAAATCTCTGTTACAAATTCAAATCAATCTAAGATTATAATCATTAAAATATAGTACGATAAGATACAAAGTGCCTAACAGAGATTAAATCAAAGCCATGCCCTGCCTATTTTAAGATTTTCGTCGATATTTTTGCACAAATAATAGATCTATATCCTAGTTACCTGCTATTTTCAGGCAAATGCTTCGTGAGCTGATACCAGCAGATCTGATAAAGCTTCAGAGTTCTGCTGACTGGAAGCGAGCTATTGTGGCGTCATACAACACAGATGCTGGCATGACGCCTGAAGACGCCAAGATCACCTTCCTGAAAGTCATCTACCGCTGGCCCACGTTCGGATCTGCCTTCTTTGAGGTCAAGCAAACCACGGAACCAAATTATCCTGAACTCTTGCTGATTGCTATCAATAAGCATGGAGTTAGCTTGATACATCCCCAGTCGAAGGTAAGCATTGTTTTAATATTTCTTGTTGGTATGTTTTATTTAGCGATTTGTGTCTGATACGAGTACTTCAAACAAGAGTCATGACTTAGCCGCTCAAGCATCTACTGAAAACAGGCCAATTAGAAATTAATTTTTATTTGCGATATGAATGTTTTTTTTTTACAGTATTTTATTTAAGTTGCAATGTATGTATACTATTGTATACGTATGTAAGTGTGTTCGGGTCAAATCTAGCAACAGAATTTTAAAGCAGTTATCCTCCACCGATTAAGATGAAATTTTGCATACACGTTTTGTTTGGATGACAATGCATGGTCTATTTCAATATGGTGGATGATCCAAGATGGCGGACTAGTTAATTTTTGTGCACTGCCATGATATGGGTATCAAATTAATTGGTTTGCTGAGAAGAATACGAAAAAAGTATATTTAGAAAAAAAAATGTTCCGGTATCTTCCCAAATTTTTCATAACTTTTAAGTTGCCGAGTCTAAAATAAATCTAAAGAAACAAAAAAACTTAAAATTCACTGTTTTATTTTCCAGGACATCCTAGTAACGCACCCATTCACGAGGATATCAAACTGGTCGTCTGGCAACACTTACTTCCACATGACGATCGGCAACCTAGTGCGGGGGTCCAAGTTGCTATGTGAGACCTCCTTGGGATACAAGATGGACGACCTTCTGACGTCATACATCTCGCTCATGCTCACGAACATGAACAAGCAGCGTTCCGTCCGCGTCAAGTAACCTCGCGGTAACATGATAGCTGTCATCGTAGTCAAAAATTGCGAATATAGACACAATTATTTTTTATCCGCTTACCGTTAAGTTCGCACGCTTCCCAGCGGTATATTTAACTTAACATAGAATTTAGCATTTACATGCAGTCAGAACGAATGCTTATTATTAATGTTTTGAGTACAGTGTGCCCGGTATATCTTGGTCTATTAAGGCGCTGCTTGCAAGATGAAAAGCTACAATTTAAAATTGAGTAGGATTTGAATTTAGTTCCATTATTCGCCACCTGTCAAGATATACTGCGAGCACTGTATCTCCATCGCAATGCGCTGTATCATTGTAGATAAAATTGATGCACAATTTTTGTGGTAGCATTACTTTTGTTACATTCGCGTCAAACAAAATCTACTGTAGAATAAATGTATCCGTCCATACATTAAGATCGAAATATAATATATAGATATTAAACGATGTTACTGGTATTCCAAATCCGTTCTGTTATAGTTATTAAGTACAACGACCTAAGTTTAGGTGTTTGTTCTTCTTGGTACTCTCCAGTGGAAATGGCTAACTGAAATACGTATCTTATAAAATCTAGAAATAGGAAACATGTTTATTTATTAAAATTTATTTTCATTGAAAAATATATTTTTTTAATTTTTCTGTCATATTTATTGGTTTTAAACTTTTAATATTAAATAACGGTTGTCGAAAAGATCTGTTACAATATTTATATTTAGGTGTTCGGTAAAGTAACATGGTGTGAAATTATCTAGCATTGCATCGCCTTAATAAGTGCCTAGCTTCAGTGCTATTCGCAGGAAAAATGGAATTATATTCAGATTCAGGAGCTAGTTATATTTACTCGTGAATTAGTTTTAGCACTGTTTATATTACCGGAATATTATAATAAAATAATTAACAGTGGTTTGAATTGCTGCTGTATTGCTCGAATTTTATTTTAAAATCGTTTTAAATAGAGATGTAATCGTTTAACAGTCGATAAAATGAAATATCGTTAAAAATCGAGCATATCGCAGATGTCGCATCGTGCTTAGATGTTTATATATTTATAAAAGTAACCGTTTAGCATAACATCTATATAAAATACATAGGTAACATCAATGTATTTATTTAATAGGTAAAGGAATTTATTCTAAGTATTGTGTAAAATTGATTGTCAGTTTCATGCCATGAGTCCGGTGACAATTAAATATGTTTGTTTTATTAATATCGCTTTAAAGTAAAAGTTGCATTTGTGAGTGGTTGTAAACATGAGTCACAATGATAATTTGAGTGTTTTATTTTATTCAAATACCTTTCCAGTGTCGTTTCGGCTTCTAGCGAGAACGGTCGCGTCACGCACGCTCTTACACAAGTCTGCGCTCGTGCACAAGTGCTGACGCCGCAACCTAATTCCGCCGCGTATTGCCCTCGCGGACGGTGCAATTACCTAGACTTCTAAGTGAATCATGCATTATTATGAGAATTTGCGGTAAGTTATAATTTTAATTATGGCTTCGCCGAATAAAATTGTCCTCAAAACTGATCTGGAACATCAGTTGTACACCCGGTACAAAGAGGAAGCTAAAGAGCGCCAAGAACTGCAGCAACTAGTACAAGTGCTCAGTAGCCAGGTAGAAGCCTTGCAACACCAGCTGAAACTTATCCAGGAACAAAATAATGTTACTTCAGAGAAGGAACATTCGACAAATGATAAGCCCCAGTCAACAGTCGAATATAAGACTGATGAAGAGGACCTTGCCAGAGAAACTGAGTGGGTACGACAAAAAAGTAGAAAGAAGAGAAAGATGAATGCTTCACTGTCTCCAGTATCGCAAGGAGCAAGCTCCATGGAACCTCAGGCTGGTACAAAGTCCGAGCAACCAAAAATAAAAAAACTACCACCACCTCCCCCAGTCATAGTAGAAAATATCAGAAACTACCAGAAGTTTTATGATCTTCTCTTGACTTGCTCAAATAAAGAGTCCTTTGTGGTCAAAATGATGAACGGGGATTCTGTCAAAGTAAACGCCAGGAAAGAAGACTCCTACAGAGCGATTACTAAATTATTATTAGAAAATAATTGTCTCTGGCACTCCTATGAGAACAAACAAGACAGACCAATTAGGGTCATAGCAAAAAATCTACACTCATCATGTATGCCAAATAGAATAGCTGAAGAATTAAATGCTAATGGCTTTAAAATCCAGGAAGTGGTAAACAAATTAAGTTGGAGGACTAAGGAACCTCTAAATATGTTTATGCTTTCCTTTCAAAAAGACGAAGATATAAATAAAATTTATAGTATTAAGACCATATTAGGTTGTAAAGTAGAAATGCAGCCTTTAAAAACTTCCAAGCTAATACCACAGTGTAAGAGATGTCAAGCATATGGCCATACACAGAAATATTGCTCCAAGGAACCTAGATGTGTGAAGTGCACAGGTAAACACTTTACTAAAGACTGCACAAAACCTATAGCAGATAAACCCAAATGCGTTCACTGTGGTGAGCCACACCCAGCCAACTACAGAGGGTGTATGGTAGCCAAAGAATTGCAACAACTGAAAAATAAAGCCATGAAAAAAAAAGTTACTACACCTGTCACTCAGGCTCCTAGTGCTAAGAAAAATGTCAAAGAGTATCAAAGGGTATCAAAGAATGTGTCTTATGCGCAAGCTACGAAATCTCTTGAACCACAACCACCAGTGCACGGTTCACAACCCTCCACGTCAATAGACGCCGACACAAATGAAAATATAAATAAAATTTTGAATATTTTAACCTCATTTGAACAAAGGTTAAAAAACCTAGAAAGTAGTGCTACGCAGCTACCTCGTATGACTCAAAAATGAAGAACACTCTAAAAATTATGGCGTGGAATGCAAACGGACTCCTAAAGCATCAAAACGAGCTACAGGCGGTCCTTGCAACAGAAAAAATTGATGTGTGCCTCATATCGGAGTCTCACTTCACAAGAGAATCGTATATACACCTTAACGGATATAAAATATATCATGCACTGCACCCTGTCAATACTGCGAGAGGGGGAAGCACCCTTATAATAAGAGAGAACATCTACCATTACCTAGAACTTAAATATGAAGAAGAGTTCATACAAACTGTAGCCGTTAGGGTCAAAACTAAATATCATCACATTACCGTAGCAGCTATATACTGTCCACCAAAGCATGCTCTGAAAATAGAGCAGTACAGAAACCTGTTGAAACTTCTTGGCAACACGTTTATATTGGGAGGTGACCTTAACGCAAAACACATACGTTGGGGATCTAGACTAACCAACACTAAAGGAAGGGAATTGCTTAGTGCTATGCGAGAAATCAATTGCAATGCAATATCAACAGGAAAGCCTACTTACTGGCCTACTGATACCCAAAGAATTCCAGATCTGATCGACTTTTTCATATTTAAGAATCTGTCGGCTACATATCTTCACATACAGGAGGGATTTGATACGAACTCTGATCACTCGCCCATTATCTTAACTTTAAGTGAAACCATAATTCAGAAAGAAAGCAATCCAACTTTAGTGAATAAAAACACGGATTGGGATAGCTTCAAATTCGATTTAGACAATATGATTGACCTCAAAGTACCACTCAAAAATAATCAACAATTGGATAAAGAAGTGTCAAAAATTGTGACAGACATTCAAAGCTGCGCTTGGGGAAATACACCTCTCTTGAAAAGAAAAGTTGCAAGTCATAGTTATCCGTTAGAAATAAGAAACCTCATAGCCATAAAGAGGGCTCAGAGGCAAAAATGGCAACAATCAAGATATCCACCTGACAAAACAATGCTAAATAGACTTACAAAAAGATTAAGTAAAGCAATACAGGAATATCATGATGATGCTACACATAATTACTTAAGCCAATTAACAAGTAGTGGAAAAACAGAACACTCACTGTGGAAAGCCACTAAACGTCTGAATAAGCCTATTGTTCATGCATCACCTATTAAACAAATAGATGGCAAATGGGCCATAAGCAACGAACAGAAAGCAAATATATTTGCAGAGCATTTACAACAAACTTTTCAAACAAGTGCTGAGGAAAGCTCTGAAAAAATAACACTAGATGTCACTCACCATGACGAGTTGAATATACGATTAGCTACGCCGAAAGAAGTGCAAAATATGATCAAAAACTTAGCCAAAAAGAAATCGCCTGGATACGACCTTATCACTGGAGAACTGCTTCAAAATCTGCCACGAAAAGCCATAGTAAAACTTACAACCCTTATAAATGCAACATTCCGATTGAAACACGTGCCTGATATCTGGAAAGTTGCTGAAGTAATAATGATCCCCAAACCCGGAAAATCGCCTCAGGAAGTAACATCATACAGACCTATATCTCTTTTACCAATCATTTCAAAATTATTTGAAAAACTACTTATAAGACGCATAAACCAATAATAGAAGACAGAAAACTGATTCCCAATTACCAATTCGGTTTCAGAGAAAAACACTCCACGATAGACCAAGTACATAGAATTACCAACATTATAGAAAGGACCCTAGAAGAAAAAAAAGTCTGTTCTACAGTTTTTCTAGATGTAGCACAGGCATTTGATAAGGTTTGGCATAAAGGTCTCATTTATAAGTTAAGGAAAATGCTTCCTAAACAATTTGCAGACATTTTAGAATCTTACCTAACAGAGAGGACGTTTAGAGTCCGACATGAAAATGCTTACTCAGATCTCGAGCAAATAAAAGCTGGTGTACCACAAGGAAGTGTTCTTGGACCTATCTTGTACCTATTGTACACCTGTGATATCCCAGAAATGAAAAACAACTTTATTGCAACCTTCGCAGATGACACAGCCATCATGGCTATAGGTGTCACTCACAAGGAAGCCGTAGATAAAGTACAAATTGCTGTGAACTCCATCACCAACTGGCAAAAAAATGGCGAATTAAGTTAAATGAGTCCAAATCGACCCATATAGACTTCACAAACCGAAGCCCTAATTATACACCGATTTATATCAACGGTTGCATAATACCTTATGAAAATACTGCAAAATACCTGGGTATGACGCTTGACGCCAAGCTTCGCTGGAAGGCTCATGTCAAAAAGAAACGCATGGAGTTAGATATCCGCTACAGGAATATGTACTGGCTACTTGGCAGACATTCATCATTGTCAGTGTACAACAAAGTACAGAAGTACTTATGCCTGTATGGGCATACGGTATACAGCTTTGGGGCTGTACAAAACGTACCAATGTTGAAATTATACAAAGATTTCAAAACAAGGTACTGCGGAGCATAGTAAACGCTCCCTGGTATATTAGAAACGAGGACATCCACCGGGACTTAGGAGTGGACCTCGTCGCCAAAGCTATAAAAAAATACGCCGAAGCTCATGAAGAGAGACTTCATAAACATGTGAATGTCGAGGCTATCCAGCTCCTTGACACCACGGACATAATAAGGAGACTGAAAAGGACTAAGCCTTTTGAGTTAGTTTAGAGTGAAATTAGTGTTACGGAGTGCAGTGAGTGCTACCTTTTAAAAACACATGAACTAAGTGTCTTCCCATCATAATAGAGACAATAAGAAAAGTGCCAATGGACACATTCTTTACCGTATAAATTATTAGCAAATTAGGTTAAATTTAAGTTACTTATTAGCCTCAAGGCTAGATTGTGACTGTTATGAAGTAACTATTCAGTTACATCGTAATAAAAAAATAAAAAAAAAAAAAACCTTTCCCGAAAAATCCCCTGTCCCCCTCCCTGTCACAAAGCAATCTTCAAATATTTGCTTCCTATGATTAAAATATTTTACCTTACTGATCTTCGTAGTTTCATAGTAGGTACCTATAATACATAAGAATACCTAGTACCTACACATAATCGAATTGAAAAATGAATACCTACCAAACGTGAGCATTACCCCAACAGGAAAGTGGCTCTTGGAGTAATATGAGTGAAACGTATAATTAGTGAGTAATCTGCTGTGAATGTGCGCCCCATAAAAAATAAGTGCGTATCGTCGTTTTTGACAAAAATGGAAAAAATTGTCCCTGCTGGAGTAACGTATGTCCGTGACTACCGCAGGACCCCGACAGCAACCGCTTCCATATTTGGTAAATAATTACTACTCAATTGGTACCAATTAGTACCCGAACAACAAAATTGGTACCTTAGTAGTTTTCGAGAAAATCAATTCAATCTAAGTATACAAATAACGACTTTGAATGTTGATTCCAAGTTGGAGGAGTTCCAGTTTGTCACATTAATTCTGCGATAATTTAGAGCTGAGAAACTTGGGGCTAATTGTTTTAAAGCTTTATAATATGTTTATGTTCAAGACTTTAGATGATTTTACTCTAATCCAAGTTTAATCTAAAAATAACAATCAGTTACTATTTCAAATACGTACTTGTAAGTACATAATAATTATTTTAAGTTTTAATAAATATAGTTATTGTTATAAACGTTATCTAGATATACTTACATAAGTTTAGTCAAAAAACTTGAGTCAAGAGCGTTCAAACGGAGATCAACTGGCTTTATGTTATACTTCACACAAAGTAATCATGTATATTCATATTACAGGGCTCATTTTAAGTTCTACTCAGTTAAAATATCAAATAGCGACGACGATTTTTCAATCGTCGATTTTCTTCACATAATTTTGAATCTCATTCTATCTTGTCTATGGTCCAAAACTTTTTTGCACGAGTGTACTGCTCAATACCATTGACAACTTAATATGGTCGGGTTATACGCGAAGATTTAGTATGGAAAAGTAATGAAAGCTAATTTCTCTTAAAATACAACACTTAGGTATCTGAATTTTTGGTCGTTTTATCTTCTGTAGGAGTAGTAATTTTTGTATACATTTGGGCAGAATTCACTAAGTTTTTAATAGGGAAATCTTGAAATGAAAATTTAACACCGTGACTACCGCCACCCCACCAATGGCATGGTATATCTCGTAAACTACTGGAGTACTAGTTGTGAATTCTGGGTATCAATTTTATCTTGCAGGGTAGTAATTTTCTATGTAGGTTTGAGGAAAGTCGCAGGCTCCTCCAACTTGGAATCAACATTCAAAGTCGTGGTCCTGCTGAACGAGCGAGCGAAAGTTATCATCGTTAATTTCTCGATAAATAAAATTGATTCAGTTCTATTTTTTTTACGAAATGGATCACATTTATGGGTAGTAATTATTTGTATACTTAGAATAGCTGTAGCATGCCCCCGTTTTCGGCGCTCATGGTGGTCCTGCTGAATGGAGCGTGACTACCGCAGGACCACCTTCAAAGTCGTTTTTCTCGAAAACTACTAAGGTACCAATTTTGTTGTTCGGGTACTAATTGGTACCAATTGAGTAGTAATTATTTACCAAATATGGAAGCGGTTGCTGTCGGGGTCCTGCGGTAGTCACGGACATAGTAACGTTGTTCCAGCAGGAAAATTGGATAACTTCTTGGCGGAAAAAAAAAACCATATCTGAGAGGCAGTACAAAATGCCTTTGAAGAATTTGTTCCTCCCGTCCAGCTGATTTCTTCAAGAAGGGCATAAACTCCATAAACTGGAACTGCATTGGCAAAGATGCATGGGTGATTATTATGATTAATAGTAAAAAAAAAATATGGCGATTTCAAAGGTAAAGACCTAATAGAACGTCACAACTCACACTTACGTAACACACCATTTTTTTTGGTTTTGCTAAATATAAAATCTAAGAAGGGAAAAAATTCTCTGTGGTGTAGTGGGGTGTTAGCGTCGAATTCCAGCCAGTCGGCCTTACAGGCGGCGGAATCTCTAAGTAGTTAAAATCGTTGACAGCCTACAAACTCTCACCAGTCACTCCAAGTAGCTGTCTTACACGAAGCGGCCACACCCTGGTAACCACGTCGGCTCGTGGGCTAAACCTGGTAGAGGGGGGTTGAAGTGCCTTAAGGGCGGCGGTAGGAGACATACAGTTATCGTTCGGCCAGATACTGGATGGCGGGTAAATCACCAGCAATAGCATTCCCAAGGAGGGTTGGTGTCAGGCTGGCGGCCGACTGTAAGATATTTGCCAAATCACCTGCAACATGTTAGCTGTGAATGTAATGCGTGATAGGGTTAGGGCGTAACCCATAGGCGACGCGCAGGGGCAGCACCCGGCTCCTGTGGCAAATGGCCCCGGGTGGGGGCAACGAAAGAAGCGAGCTCGGGAAATGATATTGAGGTATGCAAGTTAGAATGTTGGGACTATGACAGGAAGGGCCAGAGAGTTAGCGGATGTATTAAAAAGACGACGAATAAATATCGCCTGTTTACAGGCAACTAAATGGAGGGGAACCAAACCGAGAGAAATAGGTGAGGGATACAAGTTTTTCTACTGTGGAAATGGCGGAAAAAGAAATGGTGTGGGAATAGTGTTAGATAGTAATTTGAAATAAAGCGTGAAGGATAAAAAAAGGATTAATGAAAGATTGATAGTTGTGAACGTTATGTTATAGAGTGTGATGTTGAATGTAGTTAGTGTGTATGCACCGCAGGTAGGGTGTGCTGAAACGGTGAAAGAGAAATTTTGGAAGAATTTAGATACAGCCTTAATGACCATCCCTGTGCATGAAGAATTGCTAGTTGGAGGGGATTTTAATGGGCATGTGGGTAGAATGAAAGGGATTTATGAAAGAGTAAACGGGGGATGGGGATTTGGGAATACCAACATCGAGGGAGAGGCGCTACTTCTAACCCGCTACTACATTTGACCTGGCAGTAGCTAACACTTGGTTACAGAAAAAAGACGAACATCTTATTATCACTAACAAAAGTGGTTACCACAAGACCCAAATCGACTACCATCTCGTCAGACGCAACAGCATACAGAACGTCCAAGATATTGCAAACTGCTGCCAGGAGAAGCTGCTCAGCACAGACTCCTGATTATGACACAACTAGTAAAAATAAAGTGTACAAAAAGCAAAGAGCGTCCCCCTCCTAAAATAAAATGGTATAGGCTATGATTGTGCGAAGAAGTTTCGAGAGCGAGTCGTTGACAAAATGATAGACATTGGAGACATGGGAGATCGAAGTGTAAACGAAAGTTGGAATGAGGTGTGCGGCGAAGGATATTTTGGAAGAGACGATAGGAAGGCGCACGATAAATAGGGAAACATGGTGGTGGTCAACAGAAGTACAGAATGTGTTAAAGGAAAAGAAGAACAAATTCAAGGAATGGCAAAGTGGAGAACAGAAAACGCTAGTTTGAAAGTTGCAAAAAAGGGTGAGTATGATACTGCGAAGAAAAAAGCTAAGAACGTTGTGGCTAAAGCGAGAGCAAAAGCTCAGGACAAGCTATACGACACGCTGAATAGTCCAGCAGGTCAAAAGGATCTGTAGCGGCTTGCTAGAGCTAGGGAGAAAAGGGCGAGAGATGTCTGTCAGATAAGATGTATAAAATATGAGGCTGGAATGATTCTTTCTGATGATGGATATTGCGCGTCGATGGATGGACGTGGTTAGCTTTATTATTCAATAAGTTGTTACGGGAAGAAGCCATACCTGATGAATGGTGCAATAGTTCGCTAGTGCCCATCTTTAAAAACAAAGGTGATGTGCTGGAGTGCAACAACTATAGAGGAATAAAGCTAATGTCGCATAGTATGAAAGCTTGGGCGAAAGTTATTGATAGGCGGCTGAGAGAAAAGAGTATTAAATATCGCAGAACCAATTCGGTTTTATGCCTGGTCGGGGTACAGCAGATGCCATTTTCGCAATCCGCCAGTTTTGCGAGAAATACAGAGTTGCTCATAAAAACTTGCACAACATGGTGTTCATTGACCTCGAGAAGGAGATTGATTGATTGGATTGATTTCGTTGCGGGATCCAAGACTGTTAAATTCATTCTCCGGGACTTCGTCGAGCTTCATTGCCTCGGCGCTTTTCTGGTGGTCGCCACTATTGATTATGGCTTTCAGGATTTGCAGTGATATGGGAATAGTGCGGTGGGATTGACCTCGAGAAGGCATACGACCGGGTGCCCCGTGAGGTTTTGTGGTGGGCCCTTAAGAAGAAAGGTTTGCCTGGGAAGTATATACAGTTGGTCCAAGCGATGTACAGTCAACGCAGTACCCAAGTCCGATCTACAGTGGGCACTACTGGCAGCTTCAGTGTGGCAGTCGGCTTGCACCAAGGGTCGGCTCTCGGTCCTTACCTCTTCTTGATGATAATGGACGCTCTGACGTCGGACATACAGGAAGAGGCACGCTGGTGTATGCTGTTTGCCGATGCATATGTGCTGGTTGCCGAGATTGGCCTAGAGATTCAGAGCAGATTGAAGGTGGGGTGGCACAGACTGGAGAGTGTGTGCTTGAAATCGGGCAGAACTAAAACTGAATACCTGTTCTGCGATTTTGGCGGTCTCTCCAGTTCCGTGCCTATAGCTCTTGCTCTCGATGCTCCGACTTCCGGTACCTAGGGTCGCTTGTCCAAGGGGATGTTGAAGTAGATCGAGACGTAACGCACAGGATCAACTCGGGATGGATGAAATGGCGACAGGTCACTCGAAAAACTTGTGACCCACGGAAGCCCCTCAAGTTAAAGGGGAAAATTTAAGTCCGTGATTAGACCTGTCGTACTGATCAGAATGTTGGGCTCTGAAAAAGATAGATGAAAAGAGATTGCATGTAGCAGAGATGAGAATGTTGAGATGGATATGCGGGGTGGACTGAAGAGAATGGATAAAGTGAGAAATTTGTATATTAGAGGCAGTTTGAAAGTGGCTCCAGTGACAGGAAAGTTGAAAGAAAACCTTTTGTCCTGGTATGGTAATGTGATAATGGAGGGATGAACCAAAAGAGTGTATGAGTGCATGTTACTAAAAGAGTTATGATTATAGATGTGGATGGATGGAACGAGGGAGAGGACGGCCAAAGAAAAGATGGATGGACTGTGTGAGGAGTGATATGAAAGAAAAGGGCGTCAGTGATGGAGTGACGGGGGACAGGATGGTATGGAAGAAGAAAACGTGTTGCGCCGACCCCAAGTAACATGGGACAAGGGCAGGAAGATGATGAAAAAGAAAATTTAAGAAGCAGACTCAATCAAATGGATGATAGGTATTATGATAACCTTTTAATTACTTCATCATCATCATCATCAGCTTATAGCAGTCCGCTGCTGGACAAAGCCCTCTCCAATTGCACGCCATTTGGTTCGATTGTCATCCAGCTGCTACCGGCCACCCTGCGAAGGTTGTCGCACCACCTAATCTGAGGGCGTCTTACATTACGTTTACCAGTTCGCGGTCTCCACTCAAGAACACGTTTACCCCTACGGTCATCGGTACTACCACTTATATTTTGCCCATTGTCACTTTAGCTTACTTATTCTGTGAGCTATGTCGACAACTTTAGTTCTCTGCTGGATCCCTTAGAGAGACTCCGAGCATAGCCCTTTCCATAGCTCGCGGAGCAACTTTGAACTGATGACCAGCCGTATTGTGAGTGTCCACGTCTCGGCACCGTAGGTCATAACAGGTAGGACGCACTGGTTGAATACTTTGGTCTTTAGGCTTTGTGGTATACGTGACGAGAAGACTTGACGAAGTTTTTCCAAACGCCGCACAGCCCAGCTGTATTCTTCTGCTAGCCTCCTTCTCAAAGTTGTTCTTACCATACTGCAGAGTTTGCCCGAGGTAAACGTATTCTCGAACAACTTTGAGAGCACCGCCATCGACCACAATCGATCCCGGAGTGACGTGTGAATTGAACATAACCTGGGTTTTGTCCAAGTTCATCCGGAGAACGGTGCAGAAGAATCGGCTAAGGATCATCCTGCATCTTCTGCAAGTCATGCAGCGACTCTGCCATTATGACGATGTCATGCGTAAATCTCAATCTCTTTTAATTACTTATCATTAACTAATCTATCTAGTATCCATAAAATACGTAAGTATAAAAACTATAAAAAGTTCCCTATGCTAATGAGAACATTATAACTTCAATTTACATGAAGATGGGGAACGGAAAGCCATTTTCCACGAGCGAAAGACGAGCCATTAATGAAGTGGTTTTTATAAAAACTTAATCTTTTTCTTCATCATGTATTAAAAATATAGAGGCAAATTCAGCGAACTGTCCAATCATATCGCAAACAATTTTGATAATCACGCAATTACACTTTAGTTCAGAAAAGCTGGTTCATTTTGAAATCTACGTTTTCAACAGTGTTATTTTACCAAAAACAGTTAAAAACACGGTTCTGAATGAACAAGAACAATTAAAGTAAAAGCAGACTATTAGGAAAACTGTTAATTAGAACAAACAAAAAATATATATCCGCAATAAAGTCGTGAGAGACTCCCACGGCAGCGCGGCCTATTCACGGAGCAAAGGAATAATGATGCCTCTATTGTGGCCCAGCAGGAAGTCATTTATCTAACATCAAGAATATGAGTGTTTAGAGCAATTTCGTGTCTGATTTCTCATCCTAAAGTGTGCAATTTTGGTGACCCGCCAGTAGGTAGCTACGAGAAATGTCAAACAACTCAACCGGTGACTAAGTATTCTTTGATTGCTTGTTCTGTACGTTTCTAGAGCTTTATAAATGCTATGTTTTGTAATGCACAATTTGGTGTGTTTATTTTCACAATACGAGAAAAATCTCAACATGCTAGACAAAGTCATCGTTTCCACGAAGTAAAATTAAAGAACTGCACGTGTATACCTATGGGAAACCAGGTGCCAATGATAGTCCTTTCAAAAAAAGCGTATGACTGAATTTGGCTGAAGTTATACGCTGTACACACTGCCCTTGTATAAAAGAAGTCTTACTGGGAAAGATTGGTATAATAGTTACAAATTCCAAGAGTCAGAGAGAGTGCTGAGTGCAGTCAATTCTAGGTCTTATAGAAATCGATAGAACAAAATGGTATTTTCAAAGTTAGATTTGAACGAGACAAATTGATGCAAGATCATCTAGCTCTCAGTTTATGGGTTACCCTGGTTTAGCAGGTAAACTGGGTATTGCGGCTAACTAAGATTATAAACTAATTTTTCCAATTTTCTACACCACTTTCTTAAAAATGACGTTGGACTTAAAAACTTGTTTATTTGGGGTTAGCTATCAAACATAAATTTCAATTTATTTAATTAAGGTAATTGCGGCTAGATATTTCCAGATAACCCTTGACTTAAGATCCTATGTCTCCTAGCTGGGTCAGAGAGCGTCCATAGTAGTCCTCCACCGCGACCGGTCTTGAGCTTCACGTTTCACCTCACTCCACGTCATTCCGATGCTCGACACTTCAGCTAATACGGTGCGTCGACAGGTTTGACGGGGACGGTCACGCATTATTTTTCTTTGAGGATTCCAATCCATGGCCTGTTATGTGATCGGAATCCCTCCAAAACTTATGACCAATCCATCTCCATTAACGTTATTATCGAATGGGCTCTCGTCTCGTGGCATCTCTCCAACAGCTCCAAGTTAGAGATGGTCTTGGGCTAGTATATTCCGAGGATGCGACGAAGAAATCGGTTGACGAAGACCTGGCTTTGGCGTGAGATGTCCTTTGTTACCATCTGAGTTTCGCACCCGTAGAGCAGCACGGATTTGAAATGTAATTTTTCACACTTGTACGAATGTGTCTCCTGTGTCTTCGGTATGTGGTCTTTAAGCCCAGTTTTTGCCAGCTCCTCTCGCAGGTCGTTCTATTTCGTTATCATGTCGGCGTGTGTATGACTCAGCAGGCATAGATCATTGACATAATCCAAGTCTTCCAAGACTTTGGACAATCTATAAATCTCTATGCCACGGCGCCTGCTTTTGTATAATTTAGCTAGTGGCAATTTTAATGTAGCTAGTGACACTCGCAGGGTTAAGACGAATCGATTGACGTCGAATCATCAAATTCGGCCCACGCGTTTGGTCTCTGCAACGCCATATAGGAACAAACATACATACATACATAGACTGATAAACACATTACCCTCCTTCGGCAGTCGGGTGAAAAGTTGCAAAAACGGGCAAAATTATTCCTTTTTGAGAGCTTTCGTTGCGTGTGCTGCATAAACGGTTTAGGTTACGCAACAATCATGTATGTAGGGTAGGTAGGGTAGAGTAGGTAGGATAGATGGGTAGGTAGGTAACCAGTTGACGGGGGCGAAGCCACGTGGAACAGGTAGTACTTAAACAAATCAGAGCAGCAAAGAATCTAATCCTGTCGGGAGTGCTACACGAATTTTCTTATACCCCTTGTAGTGGTAGGAACTTTAGTTTGTAGGAGCAACTTAAACCTCTGATTTCCCCAGGCTTTATTCAAGAGGCTATACCAACAATAAAAAGTATATAATTAGAACATAATAAAGTATTTTCATTTCTTCACCAACCACGTGTTCTTTTCCTATCTTGATGTGTGTGAATGAATTCGAATGTCAAGAGATTAGAATCCTGAGCCGTGATTAAGGCAGTTTCCTCCGCGTTGAATGAGAGATCATCTCATCTGAGGCTGCAATTATGTTCTCAGTGACGCAAACATGATGCATGGCTTACGGAAGTGACTGCTTTATATTTACTACACTAGAAAACCTTAGTCTATGTGCTATGAGCATTATTTTACAATGGTGTGGTAGTTACTTTACCGATTCTTTGTTTAAATAAATGATATTCACTTGGAAAATTGGAAGCTAGCCTGGGTATTATTTTTCCAGATCTAAAAAAACCACCATTTTGCAATTTATCGTGTCCCTTCTTTCATTCATCAAATTAGTATTGGTAAGATTAGGTTCCACGAGCAGCAGCGGCCTTCTGTCTGCCCCAATGAAAAACCGGCCAAGTGCGAGTCGGACTTGCGTACGAAGGGTACCCTACCGTTATCGTAAAAACGGCAAAAATAAACACGTTCATTGTAAAGCCCCACTATAATTATTTTATTCTGTTTTTAGTATTTGTTGTTAGAGCGGCAACAGAAATACATCATCTGTGAAAATTTCAACTGCCTAGCTGTCACGGTTCATGAGATATAGCCTGGTGACAGACAGCCGGACCGCGGAGTCTTAGTAATAGGGTCGATTGGCTCTCTGCAGTCAATGAAGTCTAAAGTGGGCAACTCCCACGAAAATAGATGGACTTTCCCGCCGGCCGTACCTCTCTACTATAGATCGGTACCTATGTCTGTTTAGTGTGTAAACATAAAAAAATATACACAGATAGACCTAGATAGCGTTGTCCGGTGAACAAGGCCCACAGGTAAGCACCGGGCAAATAGGTTCAAGAGTTCCCCATTTCCGGTAAAAAAAAATTAATGGCGCCTATCACTCCGTGCAAGGCGGAGTCTGTGAGCTAGGGAGGTTCGCCGGACATTATCCGAGACTTTAGGGACTCATCTTTAATCAAGTTCAATTAAACATTATTCTTATTTTCTATTACAGTCTTAATGTCTATCACATGATGAGTTTCTTAATTATTTATATTCTATAGGTACAGACTTATCCTACTTATTATATAGCATGGGCTTAACAATATCTTATTTCTATTTTTGTCTATAGGTTTTATCGTTCTTTACGCTTCCTATTTTATATATACATAAAGAATTTTGAGCATTGGTGTTGTTACTTATTTTTGTCTATTGTCTTTTGTGCAATACTTGCACAATATTCAACAAATTCAGTGCTGTGTTTTTTATCTGAATTTGTCTGTTCAAATTATTACTTATACCCCATTTTCGGTTATCAAGGTTGCCAGAACTTCACTGTCAAGCTGTGGTATCCACGGTTGCTTGTTGCAAGATCCCTTCTGCTAAACTCAGCAAGTGGAGCTTTTGTTTTTAATGTGCTTATTAACACAACATTGCCTGATACAATCGATAACTCTTGTTATAATTTGAGCGATTCCATTAACTATCTTATTTAATTGTATAACGGACAGGTAGTTTCTTTGATGGCGCATTGATTGCCGGTAGGTATGTGGCTATTGTTCTGATTATCAAAGAAAGAGGTAATAAAGAAATAACGTTAATGTAGTTGTAAGGTTTTTAAAGGCTACAACTACAATATAATACCTACTTCCGGTAGTACTTGGAACCACTTAAAAGTGAAAAGATACTTTCTGTGAGACCCACGGTATGATAAATCTAATTTATAAATTCTTTTTGAGGTAGATTTTCTGTTTGGCCTAGTAATGAGCCATCCACTGACACAGTCATCAGGTCCTCACGTATACAAGTAACAGGCACAGGGCATAAGGCACAGAATTTAGGTGGATAATGTCTGCCAACGTCTGTGTTCTTCCCTATCACCTATGACCCAATTAGCCCTCAAAGCAATAGTGAACAGGCATCTTTCAGACTCCCTCGTTCTACGAATATTTCATCTATAGATTGTCATCAAACTAGATCGAGGTCAATAGCGGGTTGCATAGGCAATAAAACTTTTCTTAAAAAAGTAACCGCCTCCTAAAGCAAAACACTAAAAAGTGCAAAAACAACTTTCGTTTCGGCAGCCTCTTAAAAACCGCTACAGAGTACTAAGCACATACCTACCTAAGTATGTGAAATGCCTGTAAGTTAGAAGAGCACATCCCTGGTGAGATTGTAAAGGAGTCTCCCCTGAGCAACGTGCTAATTGAGCTCCCAATACTAGATTATGTACCCTTTTAAAATCTACTATAATAGTAAGTAGTTACAATTTTATAATTAAGTAGCTTGGTAACTTTACTAATAATACGATAGAGTATACCTATCTCAAAACTAAGAATGACAAAGCCAAACACGAAAAGTGATTTTGTGGAAATTCCAAAATCTGAAATAGTAGGTACCTAATAAACAGCCACGTATCAATTGATGAGGGTTTTCCAGATGGATATGAATAAATAGCTAACATAAACGGTAGGAGGTGAGGTGAATATGTACCTATCTACCTTCTCGTAGACATCTAAGGAGTACTGGACATTTTGCTAACATGCTGTTCTGCTTATAGGTACTGTTAAAACTTTCAGAGTTAGAAATTGGGATAGCTGAATGTCCAGTTAGTTGCCAGCTGCCATAGAAAAGGTAGTTAAGGAACTTAGGAACTCTGGATCTTCTCCTACTTGGAGAGCGAAAGGCAGGAATAGGAATATTCAGGCAAATTATCTTATTAAGAGCCGCCTTATTTAGCACAATTTCAGTACCTACACTTAGCAATTAAGCCAAGACGTCACAAGCCACGGCACAGAACTTTTTGTGCATGAAACAATGGGCGTTTTCATCGAAATGCTCCACCCACAACTCTGAATGGCCAACGCGGAAAAAACAAACAAATTATAGAAAATCACAACCAGAACGTACCACAGTCACGTTAAACTGAAAATTCGAGTTCAATTTACACCAAAGTTCATAAAAATATGAGTTTTAATGATAACGATCTTGTTTTTGTTAGTCCTATTATAAGTTAATTGCCAGAAGACGTCCTCTGAAGCACTTTTTGAACAACAAGTACGTTTAAATCATTCTAAACAATCGAAAATTAAACTAAAAATATAATTGCTTCTATAAAATTCGTGTGTTTCCTGGCCACCGTTCCCACGAACGGAGATGACATGTTGGAAAACACTGGAGCACGGTGCCGTTCAACGTTTCCCACACTCTGCATATCTTGGCACCATAGATCAACCTGGCAGAATGTAAAAACGCAGACAATGATTCAATTGTGTGCACACAGATTTCTCACAGTCCCGCATAGATATAATCGTCATACGGTTAATTGGTGCAGGTAAATGACCAGCCGATGTTCCGGCTCACCGTTTGGCCAAAAAGGATGTTGATAAGGGAAAATCTGATGTGTATTTCCCCTGATTAGTGAACAGGATGTCGAAGCCCTGATTTCTTTCAACACAATGATATTTTTTGCAACACGAATGACATTACGTGCATGTGCTGCTGTAACGTCATAATTTCTTATGCACGTCACCGATTGGGAAATAATGGCGGCAATCACGCGAGCGACACACTGCCTGCCTCTGCCAGCGGCGCGAAGAAATTGTATAGTTTGTACGCGTAAAGGTAAACTGAAGATATTTGTTTTCCCAGGCGTGACGAAAAATGTAATTAGCGGTTTACAGTTTATACAGTAATTGATTAGGTTTCCGTCTGATTAGGTTTTGACTTTGAGATTTTCTTGTAGAAAATGTTACAAATTTTTTGTCAAAATGTCTTTGTTTTAAGGAGGATGCCATGTCCCCTAACTAAGATGGATGGATAGCAATAGCAGGCCCAGAAGGATATTCCCAAGAAGTTTATAGATATACCTACCTTTGTATTATTTTATTTTAAGGCGGTACCCCGAGCAAAACGCCGCGCAAGCCGTTTTTTGTGCTGTTTTTAGGAGCTATCTACTCGTTATTTAAAAAGAAATATCAATTAATAAAAATACATTAAATTTCTACATAATATTGATTCTAAAATGGTAGATTTAGTTTTTTTTTAAATGTTGTATATATTTCACTAATCTACTTCCAAAAAAACATAAAAATGAGAAATAATTATTGTTATTATGCATCTCCTCGTAAAGTGTTCATTGATTATTTTTTGTACTAACACTAATGGATAGACAATTTAATAACGAACATTATTGTAGAATTATTTTTTTCAAAAGGCCAAAATTCGATTTTATAAAGATTTTATTCTAAAATCTGGGCGTATTTACTACTGTAATTCATGCGCCACCAGTGCCGCTAGACCAATAGGAACGCTCAAATCTCATGCCGATTTTTTGGTCAGGGTACCGTCTTAATAGGTAGTCGTTAGCTAAGTACAAGCTAATCATTAAATTGATATAGAACAAAAGAATCATGATCTTCCTGCCCTTATCCCATGTTACTTGGGGTCGGCGCAACACGTTTGCCTCTTCCATACCGTTCTGTCCCCAGTTACGCTATTACTGACTCCCTTTTCCTTCATATCACTCCTCACATACTCCATCCATATTTTCTTTGGCCTTCCTCTTCCTCTCCATCCATCCACATTTATATTCATATAGAACAAAAGAATAATTAATTGAATTACTAAGATCCTGCAATACTTCAAGTTATGATTAAGATAATTTGCTAGTGATAAAAGTTATCAACTGTAGGCAATTAAGACGCGGAAACGAACAGGACATGGATAAAACCGGTGATTATTGAGACTGTCCATCATTAGTCTTATATCATCCGTTTTTTCATGATTGTCCACGTATATGAGCGATCAGCGACATTATAATGAGGTAAACTATCTACTGTTACGTGTCCCCGGCGTCACTCATTGCATGGCTGTGCAAATACTGGGTATTGAATTCTCACCATCGCTATGTCAATCTGTGACGCCTAGATAGTTTCTATGACGAGTCTAGAAAAGAGCGAGTCTGACTCGCGCTCAGAGGGTTCCGTATAAAAAGCTGCATTTAGCAAAATAAATAGGTAACATAACTAACGTTCATAAACAATGAAAGTACAAACATTGCTCTAACGAAGGGACAAAATTAACTTTGCCGTTCGAAAACTGTTGTCCCTATACATCAATATACATGGTGATGGTCCAGTGGTATCGTCCGCGACTTTCAAGTTGTAGGTCGTGGGTTCGAGCCCAGGCAGGCGCTTTGCTTTGTGTAAATTATTTCATCACCACTGCTCTCAAAACGGTGAAAGAAAACATCGTGAGGAAACCGGCATGTCCTAGAACCAAAAATTCGAAGACATGTGACATCCACCAACCCGCAATGGGCCCGCGTGAGAGATTACGGCCCATTCCCTCTCACAGAGAGGAGGCCTGTGTCCCAGCAGTGGGAACATTAATCCTCGTAAAGCCTACTTAGCTGTGATAGTTTTCCTTTTAATTGCTTAACATATACTACTGCCGTGAATTTTTCCACATATACAAAAGCAACCATTTATCTGGCAGAGGAGTGGACACTTGACTTTAACAAAAAATTGGCCTTTTGAGTAACGGAGGAACCATAAAAAAATTGTCATGCTTTTATTGTACCACTTTTTAGGCGTGATTAATATACCTTCAACTGTCCAATTCCAGACACAATAGAAATTACCATTGTTCTAATCCGATTCGGTCTGGTGGACAGATGACCGGATATTTATATCCATGCCAAATTTTAGCTTTCTAGTACTAAGTCTCTGAGCTAAGCTGCGGCCGGACGGACGAACAGACGGACATGGCGAAACTATAAGGGTTCCTTCTTGACTACGGAACCCTAAAAAAGAAAGAAAAACTGTTTAATTGTCACAAAACGACATACATAGGTATATACATGTTAATAGAACTCGGCGATGACACAGCCACCGATGCTCAGTGCGACAGGACCCTTTATGTAGATCGAAGATCAATTGACTCAATTATCTTCCAATTTATACAGTGACAGTCGAACTCCAAGACGCGAGCACATGTCATAAATATTATCCAGTTTATTACACTGAATCTCGGCAGCGAACAATGGCGGAATGGGTATAAACTTGTGATAATTATCTGAGGTTAAACCCAGCGTTGCGGAACGGTATGTAGGGGAAGACACTTGTTATTATCATGTGAAGACTTTTTGAAGACGTTCCCACAGACTTCGAGGCACTGATTCCTCGATTAACACTGATTCATAAGTAGATAATTACACTTGACCCCCGCTTTTTAATTAAAACAATGAGAATTAAGCCAATGAGATCCGCTTCGTGCAAAACAATTCGACTGTGAGAAATGTAGTTTTAATGATCCGAGATTGTTGCCTTTGAATCTTAATCACGTAGGGTGAGGTCTAATAAAAAACTTTAGTTATTTATATTCAATTTTATTAAAAAATATTTACTCATATTTCAGAATTACTGCTCCGAATATCTTACCGCGTTTACACTCGGTTCACAATATCATACCCGAGCAGTCACCACTTAAATATGACCATTTCCAAATATAGAAATACCAAAATGTAAATGATAAAAAGGAGTAAACAGGTTTTTTTTTTTAATGACAATACATTTTTCACTTGAAGGGTACAGGCAAAGAACAGGGAATGTCACAAGTTTTAATTTTATATATTTTTTATTGGCAAGCAATAACATTTAGCTTTATCTATGGTAGTTTTATTCTCAATCATTAGATTTTTTTTTAAAGTAAACGTAAGACGTCAAAAGGACGTTTTGTTTATGGCCGAAGTGAAAAGAACCGGGATGTCCAAGACATACCGGTATAGAAGAAGGATTTACATACTTCTAAACTTTTAACTGCGTTTTTCTCAAAATCTATGAATTAGGACATTCCCTGTTTTTTGCATGTACCCTTCACTTATAGTTTTACAAAATTGACGATATTATTACTGTCTATATAATATTCATCGCGTTTAATACTAATTTCCTTGTAATACTGTAACTTTACCAATTCCATAAGATTATATCGTAATTCAACGTTTTGCTACAAAAATATTGATATTTTTTTGTACTTCTTATTACATTTTCCACATGGAATGTTCGAAATCACACGTTTCATTAAAAATACACATCAAATCCGTTTTCAAAACAATACAGTTTCAAAAGAAATCATATTGGCATAAAATAAATAGAATTCAAAAATTTATAATTTCAGTTTTTTTTATCATTTAATTATTTATTAGGAGGTCTGCACATCGAGCGCGATTTATGCAAAATAGTGCGTTCAACGTCTTTGATGGGCTATTTAAGAGGAAACGGGAGCAGAAAGCGCCGACTAAATTTCCTAAGTAAAAAGTCATAATTCGAGGTTTGGCTCTCGTCTATTTTCTCCTCCAATAATGAAATATGATATTCCATAAACTGAAAATGAAAGATACATTCTATGTCCCTATGTTTTCCTTTTTGATGATACATTATCTTTAGAAGCACTAGAACCCTCCAAAAATGCTCAAAATTGCGCTGTCAACAGAGGCTTAATGTACAAATTTGACAAATATAAATGAAAAAAGGAAAACATAGGGGCATAGTATATATCTTACTTTAACAGTTTATGCAATATGTTTTAAATTGGTCCAATATTGGAGAAGGAAATAGACGTGAGCCAAACCTCGAATTATGACTTTTTACTTAGGAAATTCAGTCGGCGCTCTCTGCCCATATTTCCTCTTAATAAAATCTGATGTCTACGTAAAAATACGTACGATCGCGTCGCATCGCATATCGTTCGATGTGCACAGCTCATACTGTTCTATTGACTAAGTCTAGCTACTAAACTACATGTATTGTTCGTTTAAAATCTCCTTAAATATACATACGTACAGTGACAGCTCTACGTGTCTTTAATTTGATTTCATTATTATCTTCAAGTGTTGTGATTAAATAAATTGTGCATACACATTGAGACCGATTGACTTGCAGCAAGAGTAAATCGTAAATGAACACTAAAATAAGAGAAAAATACTATATCAAGTATTCTGAGATAAAAAGGACTTATTTGGCTCTTCTCTAAATCGATTGTAATATACTAGGATATCTACTTAATTTATACAAAACATTAAAATCACTCTTAAAATCAATCTCGTAGAGTTCATTTTCCTTTACCCAAACGTATTAAAAATAACGTTAAGGCGGTACCCCGAGCAAAACGCCGCGCTGGCCGTTTTAAGGAGCTATCTACTCGTCATTTAAAAAGAAATATCAACTAATAAAAATACATTAAATTTCTACATATTGATTCTAAAATGGTCGTATACTTTTTTTTAAAGAGGTATATGTTTCACTAATCTCCTTCCAACAAAACCATAAAAATGAGAAATAATTATTGATAGCATGCATCTCCTCCTAAAGTGTTCATTAATTATTTTTTGTACTAACACAATGGATAGACAATTTAATAACGAGCATTTTTGTCGTATTAGTTTTTTTCAAAAGACTAACATTCGATTTTATAAATAAAGATTTTATTCTAAAATCTGGGCGTATTCACTATTGTAATTCATGCGCCACCAGTGCCGCTAGGCCAATAGGATTGCTCAAATCTCATGCTGATTTTTTGGTCAGTGTACCGCCTTAATTAGAATATTATTATAGTATAAACGCAATGACTTGTCATGGATATTACAACTATTTGGCCCCAAAGAAACAAATCTAAGAGCAGAGAGATCTCTTGTTATGAAGATGAAAATGAACGAACTATTTTAATATTGGTGTATATTAAATGCCGGAGTTAGGAACTACCTCCCTGTATACACTAGCAGTGTTCAAACGAACCTTTGAAAACTATTTTTACGAGCTCTGTAGGCAATTATTGCATAAACTTTATACGTATAATTATGTGCATTTATAAGCGCTTTTAAAGGCGAATAATTGCATAAGAAATTGTGTGAAAACATAATTACGGACTAGTTACCTATTGGTAGTAAAATATAGAAATATCGTATTAAAGAATACTGGGCAGCGGGTTGAAGAATGGACATACAACAGGAAATAAAAAGATCAAAAGAAAATACAAAAATATTGCCTTAAAATATTGTATGTATTCGGCAATCAGGGAGGTCTACTCCCTAAACACGAAGTCTGTTATTTCGGCCATCGTTACGGGCGTTTCCTACTCCGTATAACATACGGACGCATGATTCGTTCGAGTTCCGAAATACTAATGAATGACAACATGATTTGACAGTTGTAACTATAGTTCTCGCCAAACTTCTTGGCCGCCCTGAAGTTGGCTACAATGGCTGCGCAGTAGTAAATCTTATACAAAAACAGCACCGCACCGCGCCTTGCGCTTCGGAAAGCCAACTTCAGGGCGGCCAAGAAGTTTGGCGAGAACTATACTCCCGATGTGTTTTTACCCGTCCGAAAAATGGAGTAGGGTTTACTCCAAAGGTCCGGAGTACTTTCGGACGGGCCGTAATCGTTGACGGAGTTAGGGAGTAGACCCCCAAGACACTTAAAATATTTGAGCGATTTTTTTTTTAATTATTTTCCCAAGATTTTTTCCTGAACAAGTATTCTGCCATACCCACAAAACTATGGAAAGTACTGTTGCAAATATCGATTTCATAACTTCCGTCTTGTTAGCCCACTTTCAACCCGCCAACCGTGAGAAAATGAGAATTAATTTACAGGGTGAAGTTTTTTCAAAGGTACAGCTCTAGTTGTCGTTTCATTCTAACAATAGTTTCAATTATATACCTAAAAGTAAAATTATTAATGTCATTTTTCTAGCTGCAATCAACCAAGACTTCCCAAACATACAAATAGAGCTATATCTTAGCATTTATCACAAATTCCACGCCCTTTTACTGTTGTCACAACTTTTATTGCTGAATTTTCAACCTTAATTATAGTTTTGGTGTCATAATCTCGTAGATATACAAACATATACTTTAAGATATATTTAGGCACACGTCGATCGTGCTCGCATCGTATCCAGCGCCGTCGGTCTAAGCTCAAGCCATACGATCGGCTGAAGTGGCACTTTCATTAATAATAAAACTTTTTATAATCTATAGACCCTAACATGATCTTTAAAACGTATCCCTCCAATTATTATAATGATCTGCGATACACAACATTAGGGCTACATCTCCACAAGAGAGATTTTTACATTTGACAGCCGGGCGAGCACGGCCTTTGTGATAAGCTCGAGTCGTTTTATCACGGCTTTTCCTCCCAAACTGTGATACATGTAACTCAAGCCTGTCACAGTAGGCCGTGCTCGCCCCGCTGATGTGATGACAATAAGAAATCAGTCACAAAACTAAATAGTTTAATATTGCACAAACTAATGAGCTATACGTTTTCTATTGTACATTATTCCCCCTCCTGAAGATACCGCCTTAATAAGCAGGTCGTGTCACTGACGTAACACGCATGCGCCAATAAAATATTTACGCCATTTGTAACAGCACACCTTTCATTTGAACGACTTAAAATACATGATTTTCAAAAATATTACCCACTCGTCCGTAATCTGTAGCACACTCCGCTAGAGATCATGCTAAGTTGAATAGACATTAGGCACTATAGAAATTATACAATTGTAAATTGTCTATGAATCACTCACCAAAAATTCTCGTCTAGAGTCACAAGTTCGTTCTTTGGAGTCACATTAACACAGTTTTTGAGTTGCCACAGATAAAGTTATAACTGCAGGCTTTCGTCTTCGAGCCTGCAGTCCATGGGCTATTGGAGGGTGTTGTCTGGTAGCCTGTGAGGGTGGCCATCTGGGTGCCAGCCCGTGGCGGTGTCCGGCCGCATGACGTCGTCCACGGGGGCACACACGGGTCGCGGGCCCGGCTCCGGCGTGTACGTAAACGTCAGACCCGTCGCGTATATTATGCCGTCGTTCCTCACCAGCGACACCGGTACCTGAAATGGAAGAGGAGACTATTGAATTGATTATAAATCGGCTATTTCATTGATTTTATACTACACCTGCTCGGAAAGTACCTTGATACTTTATCAAATTTACGGTAGAAAGGACGTCATTGCATATCGAACAAATATGCGGCGAGAAAACGCATCTGAGCGGGAGAGAAAAGTGTATAAAAATCCATTTCTTACGTGGTTTTTCTTTTTTAATTTTGGGTAAGACTATGCGCTGGTAACCTAAATATCAAAAGCCAAAAAGTTTTTACAGTGAGTTTTTATCTCCAAGTTCGCAAAATGACACTGGCCACTAGCTGTGTGTTGGATGGTGTCAAACAATTTGAAAAAAGAACATGTGAAAATTGCAGACGCCATTGGCGCCATTTTCAATTTGTGTGTTGTTTGAGGATTCAGTTTTCGTAGAAAAGTAAATTCCTCGTAGGTGTAGTATAAAGCACTATGTATCACTCGAGAGAAAGTGCGATTCCCGATCTCGGGTGTTTTAAAGACAAACGACACCCTCGACGGTAATCGGTCACTTTCTCCTCTCGGTGAACAATGTACTATTACCTCAGTAGTAGGTATGTCAGCCAGTAAGCTAACTGTCTAGTTGTCGATGGCCAAATAGAGGACAGGTGGTATCAGCGTGTCTTTGGATGCTTCTGCATTTTCCTACACAAGATATCCGTCAACCACGGGATGGGAAGGGGTGATAGCATCATTTATAAAAAAAAAAACTATTAAAGTTGCCCAGTTGTTCTAATTTGAAACACTAATCCTTTAAGGCTGCCCTAGTCGGCGGCCCGAACTATTTTGTGGCCGGGGTTAAAATGCACGCTATCTCATCCGACAACACGTACGAAAGGGATAGACGCTGTGATGAGCAATAAGAAGTGCGCGTACGCATACACACTGATGGTATAAAAATAATAAAAGGATGATGATTTAGAACGAAAAGGAGCGCGCGAAATTTTATAAACAGACCTTTGGGATTCTGAGTATCATGAAAAAACTACTGAATTTATTTGTTTAAAATAACATTATTTTCATATTTTAACTGCTTATCTATCCCTGTATGGTGACTGTTTTGCAATTTTCCTTTCATTTTATGGTATTTATTTCCGCCCAAAGATGCGTTGAAATTAGTGTTGAAATAATATATGCTTTCGACACTCATAACTTTCGAATACACGGTTATTTTACTTTTTTGTTTCCATACAGGGCTAGATAATTATAAGACAAATTGATATAATTTTTTGGGTCCCGTACCTCGAAAGGACAAAACGGAACCCTTATAGGATTACTTTGTTGTCCGTCCGTCCGCATGTCTGTTAAGACCCTTTTTCTCAGGAACGCGTGGAGGTATCAAGCTGAAAGGTGAACGGCAGATTTCGTACCGCATACTTTTTTTGTTGTTCGGTTATAGAATTTGTACCACTTATTAAGGCAACTAAGCCATTTATTTTTATGTAAGTTAACTATTTTTAGAACTTCGGATTAATTAATAATATCAGTAAAAATATTTTAATAAATAAACGTAATAAAATCGTACATTAAACGCAGTTATGTTTTAGAAGTTGCCTTGTTTTTAATAACACAAATATTGAAATGATAATTAATTATTTAGAAATACAAATAACACTAAATATAATCAAACTCATCATTATCAAACCGTTGCAATCCGCTGCTGGACATAGGTATCTTATAATGCCCTGAGTATATACAATTCGCATCTCAATCTACGTTAAGTAAAACACTACAAAGATAGCAAAAAACCATTTAGAACATTTACTTTACACATTATGTAACAATATGTAACATTTACGCATATGTAACATTGGTACACAAGTACATAACCTTAAAACTTAAAACTAGTTATAACTTTTACGTCCCAAGTTCTAAAAATCTATGAATTTAAAAAGGGATTATCTATTATATAAACTACCAATTAAGACAAAAAATATCCCAAAACAAGAAAATTTATTAGCGGTACGAAATTCCCATACAAACCTGCCGTTTTCCTTTATCTTTTAATATTAATCAAAAGATACAGCCGTTTATGCCGCAAATTGTCGACACTCGCAAGGGAATCAAAACCTACAGGGTACTGCCCGTCAATTCAGAATCTTGAAATTTAGTTCAAAGCTACGTCTTATAGCACAGATAAAGGAATAATTGCGAAAACCGTAAATTTTTAGTTACATCATATAATAAAAATATTTTTAATAATTTTAAACTTACTATCCCTTTCCTCATGAACGCGTAGAGGTATTAAATTGAAATTCATATCAAATACTGTCACACTTATACAAGTCCGACTCGCACTTGGCCGGTTTTTTTATTTTTAGTTTACACCGTCAAATCGCCATACTACGTTTGTATGGAATAATGACTGACTAGGGCTACCTTAATAACAGCACCAATGAACGAGTTATCCAAGTCGTGGTGATTATAACAGACTTGTAAATGAGGAGATGTTACGCAGTAGCATATTAAAGTAGGGGGGATCAAATTGCCGCTTTATGACTGAAGTATCAATTTCCAAGCCGACATAAATTATTCAAGTCTCCTTCAAACGAGTCTGTTATTAAATCGATTTGATCGAAGGGTGCAGTTCTACGAAGGAATATTATTCCTCGAAATGGAACTAGAAATTCGCTTTGTGTTACGAATGTTACTATGCAAATATCTGTAAATATGTTTTGAAATATTATATCGCGGTTTTTATGATAACGATGTTTTCCTGGTTTCGAAATATACTGAATAATAAATTATTCATTAAAAAACAAGCTTTTTTCGTATTCTCAGCAAACCCTTTCATTTGACACCCATGTCATGGCAGTGCACAAAAAATTACTAGCCCGCCATCTTAGGCCGTCCGCCATATCGCATTTACAATGACGTCACTTAGCTAACCATGCATTGTCATCCGAACTAAACGTGAAAGCAAAATTTCATCTTAATCGGTGGAGGATAACTGCTTTATAATTCAGTTGCAAGATAAATAAAAGCTTCTAATAATCTGGATTCCACAAGTGAACCGAGTAAGCAGATGTTCTAGGCTCGTAAACATGGAACAATCGTCTTCGAGGACAATTATAAGTAGCGTAATAATTAACTTATTGTTTGTATATAATGTCAATTGTTTTCTAATCACCAGTTGTTAGACACAGGTGCGCTTTCGGAGACATATCATAACATTTTTATTTTGTAAATGTCTGCGAACGAGTTCTCACGATTCAATATATTTAAAGTGTCTAGTAAACGCTTCCATCGTGATTGTCACTTCCTGACAAAGGAGATTATTTGAATAGGGTGCTGGTAAATTGTATGTAATAAAAAGATACACACACAGCGGTTTTAGCAGCTACGCTGAAATAAAAGTAAGAGGATTTTTTTTTATCGAAATTTATATCTATTTTCATGTAAGTAACAAAACGAAACGAGGAACGAAAGACGACGATGATGAGACGATTGTTTCGACGTCGTCGTACGAAAGTTCGACCAAAAAGTTTAAGTTTATTCGCAACACTACATTAAAACCGGCCAAGTGAAAAGCGGCAACAGAAATACATCAGCTGTGAAATTTTCAACTGTCTAGCTATCACCGTTCATGAGATACAGCCTGGTGACAGAGAGACACACAGACGGACCGCGGAATCTTAGTAATAGGGTCCCGTTTTTACCCTTTAGGTACGGAATCCTAAAAACAAACTTTTGTTATTGATTTCAAAGTTGGACAGGCCAGTCTACATTGTCCACTGGCCTTCTTTAAAAAAAATTGAAGTTGTCTTTGTAATTTTTACGCTAACATAAAGAGTGGGCGGCGGCCATTCTGAGGTCAAGCTTCGGTTTACTACTTGAGAATATACGGGAATGAGACCTAATTTAGCTTTATTATTTTATTTACTTATCATAATATCAGCCTGTATTCGCCAAAGTGTAAGCAGAGATGTACGAAGTGTGGGTGCACCAATAGTACCTACACCCATAATTTGCTCGGTTTGTATGCTTAATTCCCATGAACCAGACAGGACGGGCACAAATCCTGACCCCTCCCCGCTGAGCCCAAGCCGCTGTCCTTAGTCCTAGCCTAAAAAGGATTGTTAAAGGCTACAACTAAATTTAAAAAACAAAAAAGCCTTCGAATTCTAATTACCTGCGTCGGCTGCCGCACCCAAAGCCACTGTCCTCTGAACTGCGAGATGTCAGGCACGACGCACAGCATAGATTCGGCGCAGCGGTACATGGTCTCTGCTTCCACGTCGCCGAACCAGACTTGCAGGGATGGCGTGAAGTTGTCACCAGCTAGCTCCAGCATGGCCACGTCACCTCCACCGTTGAGGTTCAGAGAGTGGACTAGCGGCACTGGTGTTACGGGAGACCTGTGTGGAGAAAAGGTGTGTGTTATAATCATGTAGTTTTTGCTACCCTATATAGTTTATTTGGGCTTGAGATTGACCTGCCTGCCTAGCCTTTTCCCAACTACATTGGGGTCGGCTTCCGGTCTTACCGGATTCAGCTGAGTACCAGTGTTTTACATGGAGCGACTGTCTATCTGACCTCCACAACCCAGTAACTGGGTAACACGGTACCCCTTGGCAAGACTGTTGTCAGATCTCAAGCTTCCGGCCTTCGCGTAACGACTGTCAAAGATCTTCAAATGACAGCCGGGACCAACGGCTTAACGTGCTTTCCGAGGCACGGAGGAAACTCGGTATATTGAAATGGTCACCCATCCACGGACCGACCTCGTCAAGCGTTGCTTAATCTTGATGATCGACCAGTGCGGCTGTTATTATTTAGCCACGAGCTCCTCTTTGATCTTTGCTTGAGCTTGACCAAAGCGTGAAAAAAAAAAGTGGGAAGTGCATGCCAACGCTGTCCCGCAATAAATAAAGGGCCGATCTAATCCCGCAACCTAAAACCAGAAAAGCCCGCATCCGCGGTGGTAAATAGTTGTTGGTTGGTTGATGGTTGTTTTGGTTTTTAGGAGTCTGCAGTAAGCTTAAGTATTCATTCATTGTAAGAGGATAACGTCCGAAGTTTTGAAAGATCTTGATGTTTGTCTGAAATTGATCAAGACGCGATACACGAACTGGATCTATGCTGTACGAAGAATACATGTCCAATACGATATCTAATGAGCAGTGGTGGCGCAGTAGTAACGGCCGCGGCTTACAATTTATAGGACGTGGGATCGAACCCAGGCAAGCGCATTACTTTGTGTAAATTATTTCACCCCCACTGCTCTCAAAACGGTGAAGGAAAACATCGTGAGGAAACAAAGGTATGTCTTAGAACCAAAAATTCGAAGGCATGTGACATCCGCCAACACGCACTGGGCCCGCGTAGTGGATTACGGCCCATTCTCTCTCATAGAGAGGAGGCCTGCACGCACAACGGGCCAAATGGGAGTCTTAAGTGCGGAAAACGGGGTCCATCTATCCTATCCTACGATATATAATAAATATGATGAAAATGTTTTTGAGGCCCTAAATTATTCTGGAATCCCGCAAAAATCTACATAGGTTTCAGAGACCACCGAATTACATCAAGAATCGCACGTTGGAACAATTGACATCACATGATAACACAATTAATACGTTTGGAGAGAATCGAATAAAAATAGGGTGCGATAAAATTGCAGGGGTGGCAAATAATATTTAGGGGTGAGCTATACGATAGAGTTACTTGTTTGGAACTTTAAAAGGATTGTATAACACGATATATGTTCGGTGTTTCCACCGAACAGCTTACTTTGCAATATCGGCCTGACGCGTTAACCTAGTTTTATTATATTATAATCAGTGCACTTTTGTCTACCGCGTTAGCCGGGTGTATTCAAACATATCATTCAACATTTTGTAACATTTTAGTCATTAATAACATTCGAGTGTAAGGAAATAAATAGTGTTTCACGTAAACTTTGTTTTTCCTCAAAAACACCGACACTTCACGAAAAGTACCCCGACATAATTTTGGTCCTTCGAGCCGGATATGAGCCGGCGACCTATGGATATGGAGATTAGTAGCCTCGGACAGTTTGTTACATATAGCTAGCTAGGCAGGCGGTAACTACGTCACAGCAATCGCTTATCTTCGCTGACAGCTGGCACCGCTGTTCCCAGGGTATCAAACGTTACATGTTATGATGGGCGTGCGAATTTTCTTTATGTTTTCCTATAAATATTGCTACTGTTTTAATGTCGGCAATTTAGGAGTGTTTTGACAACATGAAAGTTATATCGGTATAGTTTATGTCTGTCGTGAAAGGAGGTACGGAGGTTCTCATGGTGTCAAAAAATAAATTCGCACGTAAATCATAATATCTAAATTTCGATGGTCGTGGGACTTTTCCATGTTTTCCTTATTAGGGTTCCGTAGCCAAATGGCAAAAAACGGAACCCTTATGGATTCGTCATGTCTGTCTGCCTGTCCGTCCGTATGTCACAGCCACTTTTTTCCGAAACTATAAGAACTATGCTGTTGAAACTTGGTAATTAGATGTATTATGTGAACCGCATTAAGATTTTCACACAAAAATAGAATAAAAAACAATAAATTTTGGGGGTTCCCCATACTTAGAATTGAAACTCATTTTTTTTTCATCAAACCCTGTGGGGTATCTGTCAAGGGTCTTCAAAAATGATATTGAGGTTTCCAATATATTTTTTTTCTAAACTGAATAGTTTGCGCGAGAGACACTTCCAAAGTGGTAAAATGTGTGTCCCCGCCTCTATAACTTTAAAAATAAGAGAATGAAAATATGTACATTACCATGTAAACTTCCACCGAAAATTGGTTTGCTCGTTCAAACCAATTTATAAGTAGTATATAATCTAATAAGTAGTTTTTTTTTAATACGACATAAATCGTAAAGCGCAATTTACAAAGTACGGAACCCTTCGTGCGCGAGTCCGACTCGCACTTGGCCGGTTTTTTTAGTGCTGAATTGAACCTTAACGGTTTCTAGATTGCAGATTGGCATGCTTAGCGTGGGACGCTCAAAAGCTAATGGGCCCTAAGACCTTCAAAAGGTGGCTGGACATGTGGCAGGCGATTGTCCAGTCGTGGACTGCGATAGGCCGAGTAGATATATTGGTCAGATACATTAAATAAGTAAATTGCTCAAATTTACCGCGAGCGGAGTTGCGGCCAGCGGTTTTCACGCGTTTTATGTTGAATGTTCGATTTTGCTTGTTATTGTTATTAGAAGAAGTGGCATAAAGATACAAATTATGAGCATAATTTTGTTGAATAGAATATGTTTACAATAGCAACCCTGTTGTTCATTATTAAGCTATTAGTTATCACGGTTTCTACAGAAAGTAAATAATTTGTTTATGGGGTCAAAAGATTACTTTGTCTCTAATAAAAATTATTTGGAGGCTATTTTAGTATTGGGTGGTGTTCTTTTTCTAAACTTTTGGTTGGTTTCAACTACATTCATTGGCTTGAGAGCGGAAGACGGGGTTTTATTATTTTTAGAAAAAGAGGATTATCAGAAATATTGGACTATTGATTTGATTATGCTGCAAAGATTTTTGACCTTTTTTGGCGACTTTTAGGGCCAACTTCAATGTTTACAGTTGGCAAAAATTATTATTGCATTTTACATAGCAAAAAATTGGCTCTAGAAAAATTGAGCTTGTATCCCACAATATTTAATAAAGAATCAATAAAATGCCGCTTTTCTCCTTTTATTACTTTTCAATAAAACTTTAATAACAAGTGCGAGTCGGACTCGCGCACGAAGGGTTCCGTACCATTATCGCAAAAAACGGCAAAAACATCACGTTTGTTGTATGGGTGCTTCACTTAAATGTTTATTTTATTCTGTTTTTAGTATTTGTTGTTATAGCAGCAACAGAAAAACATCATCTGTGAAAATTTCAACTGTCTAGCTATCACGGTTCATGAGATACAGGCTGGTGACAGACAGGCAGCAGAGTCTTAGGGACCCTATTAGTCCGGTTTTTACTCTTTGGGTACGGAACCCTAAAAATCAAACATACCTGACAGGTCCCATTCCCTCATAAAACTGATATTCAGCTTTATCTGTGGAGATGATGGTCCAGCAAGCACCGTCATTGATCATCTCTTTATTAGGCTCCTTAGGGCATGGAGTAGCTTGGAACTGGATTATTCGTTCTTGTGAGAGGCATAGATACATGCGTTCTGTGTCCTTCATGTAGAACGCACATTTGTGGAGTTGAGATACAGGGTCATCTGCTTCTAATAGAGCCATTTGCTTGTCCACCTGTGGGAATAGACGGTTTATTAGAAAAGTTTACTAGGCAAAGAAAAGCAATAAAAAATATGTGGATAGTATAAAGGCAGTTTTTCAGGAATATCTCAAAAGGAAGGAAAAAGTTCTGTATTTTAATAATAACATAGGTGTATTCATTTAATTTTTGGGCAATTTTCATTGCTGTGGGGCATGATAGGCTTGGTTTTTATGGAGCTAAATTTCTACAGGACAGAAGTTATACAAGGACTTTCATTTAGGTATTGATGTTCATTTAAATGGGATGAACACATGTGTGAAGTAAATATACCCTATTTTAATTACAATATTGTGTTTTGTGTTTTGTGTTTTGCTCCGGGATGCATCTCTCTTCTCTTATGCTTAGCGAGTTTTTTATGAGATGTGGCAATGAATATGGTAATAATTTTCATCTTCACATAAAATAAAGAAATTGCACATTAAAAAAGTAATTTTGTCTCCAAAATGTTATGGAATACCACCAAGCACAATATTGTAGCAAAAAAAGCAGTGTGTTGTTAGTGATATGATAGCATAAACATACATAAATATCTAATGATAAGAATTTTTGTGGTAACAAATACCTACTTGCGGTTTAATGATGGTGGGAAATTGGTTCTAATCAAGTTCACATGCATGTGTTAACCATGTGGAAAATGGTAAGAATTTACTTGGTCCGAGTCAATTATTCACACAAGTCATGATGTTGGGTATAAGTTTTAAATATCATATTGGTGTATGAGATCTTACCTTTCTTATAATTAGCCTCGGTAGTGCCATGCCCGTGACTGAACATACAAGCTTCACGGTAGACCCGTAGTGAACATATCCATCTCTCACAGCAAACTCTTCTGATTCACTCTCATTGTCATCCAGTAGGTGTATAGTGAACGCTCCCCACTGCGTGGAGGACGCATGGAAGTTACCATTCTCTACATGGAGGTACCTCGTTGACACAGTTTGTGACCTCAACCTGTTAAACAGAGCTACCTTTGTTCCACTTGCAATACACAAGTCTGCATTCTTTAACGATTGCTTCTTTTTGGAGGGCTTTGATATCACTTTTATTCTCTTACTATTGAAAATACCAATGTCATGACCATTACCATAAAACATCTTAACGGAGAGCATGAAATGCTTTCTCTTATCAGAGTCAGATATGTACAGGGTTTTGGCTGCACAATACTGCTTGCCATTGTTGAGGTCCAGCTGCTGCATATCCTGGTCAGAGTTGCCAATACCTATAAAGGCACACAGCTGAGCTGCCTGCTCTGTCTCGCCCTCCCGCAGCATTCGCTCGCGCCGCAGTCGCCAGCCATCTCCAAACAGATAGATGCAGGGTGGCGGGCAGAAAAACCTTTTCTCGTTTCCATAAGATTTCTGTGCGACTTTCGCGTGCAGGATGACCACGACCATGTCGGAGCGGTCGCGCAGGTAGCGCTCCATGGCCTCGCGTGTGAGGCGGCGCTCGTCCGGGCGGTAGGCGCCGGCGCCGGGCCCAGCGGCGCCTGCGTAGCGCGGGAACAGCGCCGCGTGCTGCGCCGGCGGCGACGCACCGCCCGCCAGCGGGCCCGCGCCCGCCCCGCCGAACTGGTGCGGCATGCTCGCCACGGCTGCCTTCACCTTGCTGCCGCCCGCATAGCGCGCACCCGACCTCGGGCCGCGCAGGATGATGCTCTCGTGTCCCTAGCTGGCGTCACTTCTCCGGTGGTTCATTGCCGGCAGTCCTGTGAGCGGCTCAAGCGTCCTCCCAAGTCCTTGATCGGAGGAAGAGCGTCCACTGGCTAGGTTCAACCCAGATGCCTTCGCCCCCGGGTCCGATTATCTCGCCGATCGATACACTTTTGTATTATTCACGCCCCTCGTCAGTTAATTACGCTGGGAACTAGCACACATTTCAATCGAGACACCTGTTCGACGACTGTATTTTCGGACGGGACGGGACGACTTTGCGTTGAATGCCACTCGCGACCGGGGGACGCTCGTCCTCGTCCTCGGCCCGGCAGGTTCTTATTTTATGATTTTATTTTATGAAAAGTTGACGAAACTTCTGTTTATTCGAGTATAAATACGACAACGCCAGATGCGCGAGCTGTCAAAGATTAACCATAGACACGGAGCCGTTTGCAGGCGTGTTGTCGTCTACACGCGCGCGAATCGACAGAATCGAGTCGAGTCGATGAGGGATCGGTCGACCCGCGACGCGCCGACTGACAGACGGCCGGTCATAGGATGTGGGGTTACGCATGGGGCGTGAGAAAATAAAGTGTGGGAAAGAGTGGGCGTTCGCGGCGTAGTAAAACATTTGATATGTTGTAGTGAACCGAACACATATTTACGAACGCAGTGCGCCAGTAGCAATCGTTTCGTTTTGTAGATGTGTGCGTAGCCACTGCGGGGTACATTGAGCTCACGGAGCGAAATAGTTGCGATGTGTGAGGAAGAGACCGACGATTGACCGGAGATCTCGTGGGAAACGACCTTTGTTATGTACACTGATATTATACATACATAAACAAAAAATCTATTCTGGAATTTAATCGCACGCGATGGGAGTCACTGGACTGTGGAGACTAATAGAGCCAGCCGGCAAACCCGTGCCGGTCGAGACGCTGGAGAACAAAGTGCTCGCTGTCGGTAAGATGACAATCCAGTCAGTTCATTATAATCTGCTAATAAAGCGAGACCTACCAAACTAACACTTTGTTTTCATCTTTATTAGACATATCAATATGGTTGCATCAGATGGTGAAAGGTTACCAAGATGCAAAAGGGGCTCCTCTACCAAATGCACATCTCATGGGGCTGTTCCAACGTCTCTGCAAGCTGTTATACTTTAGAATTAAGCCAGTCTTTGTATTTGATGGTGCTTTTCCAGAGTTGAAAAAGGAAACTATTGTAAGTTTTGTTTATGTTTACTTTTACAAACAAAAATAACCTCACTTCAATGTTATGACTCAAATATTTCAAAATATTTTAGGCTAAGAGACAAGACAGTAAAGCAAAGTACAATTCGGAATCAGAAAGGATCAAAAGAGAACTTGTCCTTCTACTGAGTAAGAAAACAGCAGTCAGTAGTTTATTGGGTAAAGAAATATCACCAAAGAAAAGTGGCCATACATCCGCTGACACTGATGACCTGTTCAAACTACCCGAATTACCTCAGAAAGAAGAAGAAAGTGAATCAGAGTAAGTCCCAGTAGAAAAGAAAGAACTATGCTTCGATAAAATTATTTCTGTCTTAACATGTTAGATCATGTCAGGCGGAATAGTCATAACATGTTACAACATGCTGACTGAATGGTAGTGCTTTTATTATTATAACATGACCGGTCTGCCTTTTACAGGAATCAACTTTAACTTTACCACATTAAATCTTGACAAAATTAAATCCATATGAAATATTGTTTAATAACATGTAGGTAAATTACCTAATTTGGTTCCAGATCTGAAGATGAATCAAACACAAGTGGCTCCAGTATTGATGTGCATTCCATTGATATACAATCTGAAAGCTTTAAGAATTTGGGAGTTAAGGAAAAGTATGATGTTCTTATAGAATTAAAGGAAACAAGAAAACAAAATTCATGGGGAAGACTTAATGAGCTGCCTAAAAACAGTGACACCTTTTCTGACTTCCAAGTAATTCTTTCTACCAACTGTTGTAGCATTGCTAAGTTTCACTTTCAAACAATGCTTATTAGAACAAATTTGCAATATGGGAATTATCAAGCACACAAAAACATGTTTTTGCCTTAAAACTTAAAATATTGAATTGCTTTATTACAGATGCAAAGGCTACTGAAGAGAAGAAAGGTACAAGAATGTCTTGAAGAGACAGAAAAGGAAATGGGTGATTCAGGAATGTCTTTAAATGATCTAGAATCCTTACTAAATGAAGAAGGCATAGACACCAAAATGGAGGCAATACCCACCCGGCGCATAGCTTCTAATGTCTCAACAAGATTTTTACTCATTAAAGATGTCAAACAAGCTTTGGCAGATGCAAAAACGAGAAGTGAGTTGCAAAACAATCCAACTACAAGCAAAGTAGAAGAAATTACTGATGAGGAAGAGAAACCAACGACAAGTAAAATTATAGAAGTTAAGGAAGATGCACCAAAAAAGGTTGATGAATTAGAAGATGATTTACAAAAAGCAATTCAAATGTCACTAGAGTGTGTTGATGATTCCAGTGATACAAAGCAAAATACAAGTGTGGCATCCAAAACTGATGAGTCTTGGACATCATGCATGACAGACACAGATTATTCCAATACTGATTCAGAGGAAGATGATGGCTTTGAACCACCAGATATGACCTGTGCAAAATCTTATATCATGCAGTACAGTGATTTCACACACAGAGCAATTGATAAAATTGTAAAAAACAGAACAAAGATGAAAAAGAAACATAAAATACCAAAAGTGGATAAGATAATAGATGAAATTAATAAAGAGAAGTCAGTTATTGTTGATAATGTTGAACTTTCATCTAGTGATGATGATGATGATGATTGTATACAAGTTCAAGGCAAAGTATTATCTGATAGTAGTGAAGAAAATTACGGAGTAACTGTTGTTGCTGAATCTAAGCAATCTTCAGAAGATCTTGAAAAACAAGATATAGATTTAACTCAAGCTTCAGTAATATGTGTAGAAAATCCAGTGCCAGATGTCATAGACCTTGATTCTAGCATGGAAGAAGTAGAGAATGTAATTGAAAATGTGTTACCACCAGTTGAACTAAAGCAAGAAAATTATTCTAGTGATGAGTTTGAAGAAGTTTCAAACACTGCAGCTAAAGAAGAAACTGATTCTAGTGAGAATGAGTTTGAAGAAGTACCTGAACAGGCAACTACACTAACCAAGCCTGTTGTAGAACTTACATTAAATATAGGTGATGCACCCGACGATGATATATTCGCAGATATTTTCGAAGAGAAAAATGTTGTAACAGAAAATAAAGGAATAGAAAAATTAAAGAGTGATGAAGCAATACAAGATTTCAAGGAAGAAGTATCGTTCATAAAGGGTGTTTGTGATGATATTAGACCAGATAAAGCATTTAAAATACCAGATGTACCTGTACTTCAAAAGAATAGTCGAGTTATTGTACAGAATGTTAAAAAATCAGACAGAGAAAGTGTCCAGGATGTTCTACCTCCTCAGGAAATAGTTGATAAAGCTCTAGTAGACAATGATGTCATAGATCAAGGAAGCTCAGAAGAAACTAACACAAGTGAAGATTCTAATGAAATAATTTCAAATAAAATGGAAGTTGATAATGACTTGTCAGTAGAAGCAGAAGTATTAAAGGCTGATGACAAGCAAAATAAAAGTAATGATGAACAATCTCGCGACCTAGTTAAGGTTGCCGACCCATCTAAACCAGCCCTAACTACGGAACAACTAACTACCATGGTGGAGGAAATGCAAAATGAAGAGCAAGATTTAATGCAAGAAAAGGGCCGATTGGATCGTATAGGTCGTAACATCACAGAGCAAATGACAAAGGAAGCTCAAGAACTGCTTCAAATATTCGGTATCCCGTACATTGTCGCCCCTATGGAGGCTGAAGCTCAATGCGCGTTTCTCGAAAGTGTGAATTTAACTGATGGAACCATAACAGATGATAGTGATATCTGGCTCTTTGGCGGCAGGACCGTCTATAAGAATTTCTTCAATCAAAAGAAGCATGTTTTGCAGTTTTTAGCTGACAGAATCGAAAAGTCTTTTAGTAAGTACTATATTAACAATTTCAATTTAGGACTAGACAATGATGATTCACGAATATTGTGCTGTTTTGAACGAAACGTTACCTAACTAACAATTATTTTTCAGATTTAAATAGGGAACAACTAGTTCTTCTGGCTTTGCTAGTTGGTAGTGATTATACAACTGGATTAAGTGGTGTAGGGCCTGTTACCGCATTGGAGATACTAGCCTCTTTCCCATTCAATAAAAGGCAGCTCCTTAGCGAAAGCACAAAGCAAGCTCAATATACGCAAATAGTGAAGGGATTGCAAGAGTTTAAGCAGTGGGTCAGAGCAGGGAAGAGGACTGACAACACTAGTCTTAAGAAAAAACTGAAGAATGTTGCTCTTACTGAAGACTTTCCTAGTGTACGGGTAAGTCAGACGAATTTACGGTTTGCTGTCCATTACTTATGTAGTTATTATTTTCTGGGTGGTTGTAATTGTAAGTAAACTTTTCATTTCTCAGGTGGTCCAAGCATACTTGGAAGAAAAAAGTGAAGACAAATTCACTTGGGGTGAATTAGACGTCACAATATTGAGAGATTATACCAAAGCTAAGTTTGGCTGGTCCCAAAACAAGCTAGATGAAATTTTAAAACCAGTATTAAAACGAATGCAAGATCGCAAAACTCAGAGATCTGTGCAAGACTTTTTCAAGAGAAAGGTGGATTTCCAACCATTGGACGAACAAATGAGTAAAAGAGTTAAAGCAGCAGTGCAAAGAATGGGCCCTGAAGGACTCGTAGGAGAACCTGAGACGACTGGAGAAGAAAATAATATGTCTGCAGCTACTAAAAGAAAGGCCACGAAAAGTTCTAAAAGTGCAAACAAAGCAGGCCCATCCGCTGCCAAACAGCGAAAGAATGATGAAGCAAGTGTACTCATAAATCAAGGTGTAAAAGTTGTATCACAAGTAAAAGATGGTAAATCAGAGTTGGAAATCAAAATACCGAAATCTGATCGCTTCCAAGAAATCATTCCACAAAAAGAGAAAACCAAGAAGAGTTTATTGGAGAACAAAATGAAAGCAATAGAGTTGTTCAGAAAAACTAAACTTGATCAGAAAAAGAAACATGTTAAAAGGAAAGCATTACAGCCAAAAGAGAAGGCGGAGCTTTCAGAAAGTGATAGCGATTAATTTATTTTTAATAATAAAGAAATAATACCAGCCCTTAACTGTCCCACTGCAGGGCCAACACCTCTTCTCATGCAGAGAAGAAACGAGTATGATCACCACACTTGCTCAATGCGAGTTGGTGATTTCAGACTTACATTGACACGATGTTTTCCTTCAACCTTGTCTGTGATTGTGTTGTCTATTGTCTGCGATAAATTTAGTACATATTTATGAATTTGAAAAAGTTTTGGATTGGTACCTTACCCGGATTTGAACCCACAACCTCAAGCACGCGAGAGGCGAGGTCTTAGCTACTGGGCCAGCATAACACATTTTTAACAACGTAAGTACAATAAAATCAAGGCTTTTAAAATAGTTTTTTATTATTTACATTCAACTGTTTTAATTAACTAAGCACAGTTTTAAAAATAATGATAAAATAAAGTTACAATAATTATTTTAAATTGCATAATATGCACACAATACATTATATTTTAAACAATAGTTTTTAAAACGATAATAATGTCATCGCATGGAACTTGAGAAATTGGCGAATTTACGGTACCGAGGCTTGGCGCTAATTAATAGTTGCCGGCACGTAAGTTGGCAAGAGTCGTTAGCGCACAAGTCGTTTTTAGGTCTCTTTGGTTACCAAGCGGGACGCGGGGAACGTTTAGCACCGTTCCGAGCGCGCGATTGGTTGATCAGTTGACACAAGGATCGGCTGACCAATTGCGTCGCATCCACGTTCCGTTTGCTCTATTCTCAGTTCGGGCATTATGCGCTAACTTACCCCCACTAGGTCAAAACCTTGCTGTTACATGCCGGGGACTATACATAATATGCTAATCCAGTTTAAAAATTCTGTGTTTGCCCGAGCCGAAAATGCAAATTTTGTACACTAGAGTTGAATGAACATGTTTGTAATCTTCTTGGGTTCTATTTATTCCAATCCAGGTCCAAACGATAACACGAGAAAAAAAATAGATCAGTAGTATTCATTATCCCTAATAATTTTTATTAAAAAATGCTAAATCTCACTTATTTTAATTGCAAACGTATGATACATGGTTAGATCATCGAATCACTTATTCGTAAATCACATAATTTTAGTTTTTCTTTGATATTGCATAGGGCACATTTAAGTACTATCATAGTAGTTGAATCTTCTAATCAGAGACAATTCACGACTTTTTTACCACTAATTTTCTTGTGCAGGATGATAATTATTAGCAGATAAACAATAAATAAAATTTAAGCTTCGATTTCCATTCACAATGAGAACCTTCTCCTTTTTGTGAAGTCGGTTTAAAAAAAACTTACAAAGCTAGCGACTAAAGGCGCATACACATTGAAGAAAGTTTTCATGTTCCTAGATGTGGTGATAGTAGTGATAAAGATTTTCAGTCAATATGTATACGACCTGACGTTTAAATTAATATCTAAATAATAAACAAACGATTAAAAGACGCACAATAGACTATCAATTTATTAGCGTTATAAACTTTTATACAATTAATCACATTGTGTACAGCAGTCTCAGTTGTCACTGCCACACTACTCAACATAGGACCGGCGACGCGGCGCAAGCGCACGTGGCTCATCTAACACTCATTGCAATGCTAAGTCATGTCTATGATTTTGTTATTAAAAAACCGTTACAATATCTTAATTCGTCGACACTTATAGACCACCACGCGTTCCACAAGACATTCAAATATAAACAAATGAACTAGGCGGAAGTTTAACGCAACAAATAAGCGATTTTTCAGAAAAACAACACTTTGGTGTAACAACTCGGCTTAATTTTTACCTGACTACATTAGAGGAAAGGTTATGAATTTCACTGACTAATGTATGTATATCAGTAAGTTTGTCACCTCATATACAGCATAAAGTCCTTGATCCAGAGGTTTTCGAGAATACAAGCCATCACAGGAAGTCTGATGACACTAGGTGATTTAGGTAAGCGCCAATTTCAAACTTATTATGGAGAAGCGCTCATATCGAAACCCAATCTGCTTGACAGCTTTAATTCCCTAAGAGCGTCCACGAAGAACGAGAGCAAAAAAAAGGTACCCGCTAATTTAGTTCTAATAGCGCCATCTACCGCCTAATATCTCAAACTGGAATATTTTCTTCTTATTTTTCCGTAGTCGAATTTCAGTTTTTTTTTAATATCATTTTAACATAACAATAGCGCGCCAGACGTCGACGGACTCGTCCATACCGCTGTACCAACACTCGATACTTATCCTAACACCGCGTTTAGTCTACTTTGACGACACTGTAGATCTTTCTAACGAACCAGAAGCAGGCCATGAATCCAATGGTTCCTGTGAGCAGGAAGAACAAGAAGACCATGATGAACGTGTATCCAAAGTAGAGGAAGGTGGAGGCGGCGTCTTCGATGTTGAGTTTGGTGACGAAGTAGTGGCAGCAGTAGATGAAGAGGTAGGCGGCGGTGGAGCCCGAGCTCAGGAAGCCGCGCCACCACCAGTGGTAGTCCTCCGCGCACAGGTGGAAGTAGCACAGCAGGATGGTGGTCTCCGAGCACGTGATCACCAGGATCACGAACACGAGGAACAGGAAACCGAACATGTAGTACATCTGGAATTAATTAACATATTCTCTTTAGTTTTGGTCTATTAAGAAATTGATGGGCAGTTAGCATATACACAGTTCTATGATAAATTAAAACTGTAATCAGGGACTGAAAGCGGTTACGGTTAAAGGTTAAGATACCTCAAAAAAATTTCGGTACCGGTTTGAAATAAAGGTTGAGCTATACCGATACCTTTATAAATAAAGGTTGGGCAAAATTGTTATTTAACCTTTAAACGATTTAGGTACCGAAAAACATGCGAGACGGCGGGGCGCGGGTGCGAACACGTTCGAACTGTGTACCTACAATGTTTGCTGAACCTACTCTTTTACTCAACTCTTTGTTCGTTGCCGACTGTGTGCCGCGCGATTACATTTTTATTTTGTCGACCGCTGATACTTTGATAGTTCATCAACGTTAATCAGCGTCGGACTGGGATCCAAAAATTACCGGGACTTTTTTTAAACTGCGGCCTACACTAGGCAAAGGCAAAAAATAGGGGTGAATGTAATAATTATTGGAGGCTATGTGAGTGAAATTGAATTATTATTTACTTATGAGTAGGTACACACTTTACTGACATGAAATCAATTTATCTGCCTAGCCTTGTTCCCAACTAAATGTTGGGCTCTTCTTTCAGTCTAACTGGATACAGCTGAGTACCAGTACTTAACATGAAAGGGCTGCCTATCTGACATCCACAACCCAGTAACTGCATGGGGAATACGATACCCTTATATCAAGACTGGTGTTAGATTATCTGGCATCTGACCACCGATCTGATCTGTCCGCTGAATGCAAGATGTACGGAACCGGTCAATGTGGCAGAAACGCTTGGGGGAGCCTATGTCCGGCAGTGGACCGGAGTGGACAGTCTAAAGGAGCGTCCTCACTGGGAGCATTTGTTCGTGAGCATTTGTAAACAAGCAGTCGAAGGCGAGCAACAAATGCTTCCCAGCGAGCTCAGCATTCGCGTTCGAGCAAAACTATGAACGTTCGAGTTAATCATTCCCTTGCGAGCTTGGAGCATTCGAATACGATCTCGTTAAATGTAATTCATTTCAAAATGTCAAATAGAGCGGTTGTGGCTGCCAAAGACCTTATACTTCTTACTACGAAATACGTATAAGGTCTTTGGTGGCTGCAGTATTTTTGTTTTTTATTGACCTCAAAAGTCACAAACACTTAAGATCAAGAAACTGTTCCATGCTATAAAAGTGGCCAGTAATATTCCTACATACATACTCATTCATTTTATCATCTGAGTACTCGCTTTCGAGCGTTTTATTTGCGTCGAGAGAGAGTAGAGCATTTCGAGCGCCTGAAAGTCCGTCGCGGTAAAAAGGCAGTGGGTGTTTTGCATAGACTGCTACTCAACTTCGCGGAACCATGGGCAGAAGATCGCCGCCTCTACGCGGTGTCGTGCGATCGATGATCCTTAATGGGTCGCCTGTTTGGTCAAGCAGACTATCAGGCGTCCGACGCTGAAGGACTAAAAAGCCTGCAGCGGAAAATGGTCATTCGTATCGCACGAGGTTACGGAACGATATCCTTTGAGGCGGCAACACTCCTGGCACGCTTTCCTCTGTTAGATATTCTAGCGGATATGAAAGCGAGGGTTTACAACCAAATTCGCGTCATCCACCAGAATGGTGATAGCGTTCCAGAAATCGCTGTGTTCAGGCAGAAGCGGCAGGAACGGCGACACGCGCTCGAGCGGTGGTGCGAGCGGCTACAGCAGCCGCAATTTTCACACAAGCGCATTGTCGAAGCCGTCCTGCCGCACTTCGAAGCATGGCTGAAAAGATAAGAGCGCATGACCTACAGGCTCATTCAGGTACTAGGCGGGCCCTTGAGCGGGGCCAGTTTCCTACTTTGTGGTAATCTGGTGGTCTGGTCCTGCTCAGGAAAGCGGGGCGCCCTGCGGACTGGCCGTCCGCGTACCGGCCCATAGTGCTGCTAGACGAGCTGGGTAAGCTGTTCGAGCGGATTATCGCTGCCCGCCGCGTCAGCCACTTGTACAGAGAGAGGTCGGATTTGGACGAAAACCAGTTCGGCTTTCGGCATGGGCGCTCCACCATCTACGCAATATCGCAGGTGAGAGTCCTGGCGGAGGAAGCAGTGTCCTGGGATGGGGTGATGTTGGCGGTGTCCTTGGACATTCCCAACGCCTTCAACACCCTGCTCTTTTATGTTGTGTTCGGAAGGCACTGCGGTATCCTCGGGTGCCTCCCTACCTCCGCTGCATCGTCGGGGCTTATTTGGCGGAGAGGTGTTTCACCTACGTGGGATGTGATGGCGTCGGAAACCAGCACCGCATGTCGTGCGGTGTTCCACAAGAATCCGTCTTGAGCCCGCCTCTGTGGAACATCGGATACGACTGGGTGCTGAGGGGCAAACTCCAACCGGGCGTGGACCTGACGATACGCTGGTCACTGACGAGGGAGTTCGTACAGGGGGGCAGCGTTGCTGGCGACGGCTCATAGGTGGTGAGCCGCATACGTTGCCGTATCGTGCGATTGGTTCCCTGTATGGGGCCCCGATCTGGGCGACTGACCTGACGGCCGGCAGCATTGCTGTTTTGCGGAAGCCGCAGAGTCAGAGCCGTCAGAGTCATCAGGGGGTATCGCACGATCTCCTACGATTGGCTTGTGTACTAAATTCTGAATTCCCGCCTTGGGATCTGGAGGCGAAGGTAATCGCGTCACTGTATCGGTGGCACACAGCAAGCGCGGGCGCGGGGCGAAGGGCCATTGCAGTTACATATGGAGTTGCGTCGGTCTCAGCTTTGCGAGGTCCTGGTGGCGAAATTCCGCCAGGGACAGGCTTACACACCCTACTGCCGGCCTCGTTACCATCGAGGTGGTCCGGCCTGTGCTCGAGCGCTGGCTCAGGAGGAGGCACGGCTCCTGACGTTTCGGGTGACGCAGGTGCTTTCGGGGCATGGTTGCTTCGGGAAAACATCATAAACAGGGAGCCGGACACCCGGTGTCACCACTGCGTCGACTGCCGGGAGGACACGGCGCGGCATACGCTGGCAGAGTGTGCCGTGTGCAGAGGGTGGATAACACCCTCTTCCAGCCCCCTTAATGAGTCCAGTGGCTATGGAATCGGGGTCGTCCGTCGCCCCCCACACATCAGGACCCGATGTAGTGGTGCGTAGTGTTCCGCGCCCCGCTTAGACGTCGCGGGGGGAATCCAACACCTCACTCCCCCCACAAACCGAGGTCGTGGCCCGCAGAGGTGGGCCTGCACTAGCTGGGGGTCGCGAAAGTGAGATGGAACACAGGGGTGGTTTTTAGTCAGTACGAGTCTGACAGACCCTAAACCAAAAACGTACTGACCGGGCACGGTTGCTTCGGTGCAGAAGCGACCTCGACTCTGCACAGAACTCGAGAAGTGCCCAGTGTGGGCCTCTAAGCGGCAGTTTTTAGTCACCAAGATCGGGCGAGACCTGTCTTATTCAGCAGTTGTGCTTGTGAGGGCCATGCTGGCAGAGACAAAAAACTGAAGGGATTTGGCCTCCTTCTATGAGACATTGATGGTCCAGAAGGAGGCCGCCGAGCGGGATCGTGAGAGGGCCGATACCACTCGGAAAGGCGTCGGGGAGCCAATCGCTGTAGGCATCACCTACAGCGTCGAAAACCTCCCCGCATTATAAGCAGGCGGGACTCCTGGGTCGCGCGTGCTCAGACTGGGTACTTTGTCCACCCACCAAGTGATTCAAGAAAGACGGTGGCACAGTGACCACGTGCTGCCGTGCACAGCGAGGCTCTGGGGAGACGCTCTTTCAGTCTCCTCACAAATGTGTGACAAAAAAAGAAGGGGCAGAGGGGGTCCACAAATATCCAGCATTGCGATTGATCTTGAGCTGCACGCTTCTTGATTATTTATTGTACACCAAAAAACAACATTAAATACATGTGATAATACTCTCGCTCCACGTCATTCCACTGGTCGTCGCTTTTGCCAACATGGTGCGACGCCAGGTTTGACGGGGACGGCCACGCTTTCTTTTCTCTTGGGGATGTCAGTCCAAAGTTTGTTTGGGTATGTGATCGAGACCACTTTGGAGCTTGTGGCCAATCTATCTCCACTTGCGACGCTTGATCTAGCGGTCGATCGGGCTCTTGTGGCATTTCTCCAAAAGCTCTACGTTGGAGATAGTCGCGGTCCAGTAAATTCCGAGAATGCGACCATGCGACGAAGACAGTGGTTGACGAAAACTTTGAATTGGCGTTACATGTTTTGTTTTGTATCCTTTGTGACCTTCCACGTTTCGTACCCATAGAGCAGCACTCAATCGGTTGCGCATCCAGCTACGCCCATTTCATTTCATGGTTATTATGGCACATTGGCATGCAAGCTATTAGCACACTTTTATACAAGTTACAGGCATGTGTATTTTTGCCCTATCATGTTTGCCAATAATGTAATGTTGCTAAATGAACCTATTAGAGTGAAGTAGGTAGTGTAGGTTTTTAACTAATATGCATTTTGGAAAATCGCAGAGAAATGAAACGAAAGAAAGCAGAAAACGTAAGAAAACCTTAGGTAGGCACTTGGCTTAGTCCGGCCACAGTCGTGTCCTTCCGATCGGAAATAAAAACCAATACCGAATAAGTTACAATAACACGACACCGAGTGGCGAGCGGTGCGTCAAAGAAAACCCCTATTTATTAAGGTTTAGGTACTGGTACCGATACATTTATAAAGGTTAAGGTATTGCTACCGAAATATACCGGTATGCATTTCCAACCTCAAAATTCCGCTACTGAAAAATATTACGATATCAAAATATTTCGGTAACCCTTATTTAACGATATGACGTCATACCGAAATTTAAAGGTACCTTAATTTTTGGGTAATTCAGTCCCTGACTGTAATTACTTATTACAGTAATCAACATCTGAAGTTTTAACAACCCAACTATCAAGTTAGCTGTATAAATTCAGTGAATAACAAAATGAAGCTGAAAGATCCATTACTTGAAAATATAATTTTTGAATTGGATTGCTTCCTATAGAGAATAACTTCCCCAACTACCTTCAAAAAGACAAAAATCAACAACATACCTGACTGGACCAAAGCGAGTTGAGAATAAAGAAAAGTTGAATGAAGATGCATCCAAAGGGCAGGACGCCTCCCATCACGATACCGGGCACAGGCTGCGTGTACAATGACTGCTCGGGAATTTGTCGGGGGATCTGGTTCGTGCGCACTGGATGGTCTAGGATCTGGAAAATATACGAATAAGATCAGATCAGTCAAGAAGAAAAACAACACAATCGATTAAGTTGACTGATTTCTAAGTTCAGCCTATAATTTTGTCATTGCTAAGACTGAGTCCCTCTTTATATGAGAGGAACCGAGCCGTAATCTACCACGCAGATCCGGTAGGTTGGTGTAAATCTCGTTCTGGTTTCCTCATATTCTTTTCCAAAGTGCTTGCGCATTTGCCGAATGCGAGAAGCACAGGACCGTGCGACATCAGCTCATCTTATACGAGTGTTTGGCCGACTTTGGTCATCTTTCAGCTTAAATGATGATGATTCAGTACGTTCCTGTCCTGTCACGGCTTTTTTGCCAGATAATTTAATTTGATCCCCCTATTTCCGACAACAGCCATCTTTGATTTACAGTGTACTTGTATGTCATAAAATTCATTCTTTCTTTACATTCTTAAAAAAAACGTTGTCTCACACTAGGAATTTCTTCCTGTATCGTGGGTGCGTTTACAAACATATAAACTCACATACACAACACCCAGAGCCGGAACAACTATCTGTAGGTCATACAAATATTTGTTCCGTGCGGGAATCGAAACCTCGACACGCAGCGCAGCAGTCAATCGCTCAACCACTGCGCCAACCGTGCGCCCAAATCGACCAATCACACGACGGAAATTCACATCGCGTCATTCATCTCGCATGCAATTGTTATTTCTATCAACTCACCCTCTTTCTAAATCCGAAGTAAGCGCCGATAAACGTGAGAGGTACGGACACTCCGAACCAGAGAGCCAGCAGAGCCACCAGGGTCGAGAACGGAACCGACGCGGAGGACCCCTTGCCCCACAGCACCAGGTTCATCACGAAGAACAGCCCGAAAACAACACTGTAATATAAAAGAGTAACTTAGAATATCAACAAAATTACAGTCTTTGATATTGTATTACTATGTTAAAATGACAAAAACTTTAAAAATTGTTTTCGGCATCAAATGTTTAGAGATAAGATGAAGCCCACTTTCCGGTTAAATTACTATTCGGCCGGACACTGGATAGTAGTTTAAAATCAGGCAGATTAATTCATTCTAAGATAGATAATTGTCGTTTAATGTTGTCAACTCACTGATAGTTCGCCACCACCTACGGCTACTTGAGTTGCCGCGATGAGTTCAACTTAAGTAACGTCTCTTGTCGCCGCAGTTCACACAACACCCAACAAGTTCGTACTCACCCAGGGCACACCATGGACGTGAGCAGTATATTGCTCTTCCACCTCCGTCCCCCGAAGCTCTTGTAGATCCTCGCGCTGACGTACCCGGCGGCCGCCCCCAGCAGCACCCACGCCACCAGCGCACACGTCATCAGCGCGCCGCGGTTCGCCGGCGAGAGGAAGCCCAGGCAAGCGAAGGCTAGAGTTACCAGGGTCATGCCGAAGACCTGGAACGCACATGACGTATAACGGTAAAATATGTGGCCGTAAGACGTATTAGAAATTTAAGAATTATCATTATCTGCAGACCAACTTCGCCCATTGCTGGGCCTAGGCCTATTTTCTTGTGCCAATCCCAATGCTCCTGTGCCACCTCATCCAGGTTCTGCCCGCGATAACAACAATGTCATATGCCCATCTCGCCACATCATCAGAATTTTACACTAGTTTACTAATTCCGTAATACAATAGAACTGGCTTGGACTAAAACTAGAAAGGTAAAATGTGACCCTATTACTAAGACTCTACTGTCCGTCTGTCTGTCTGTCACCAGGCTGTATCTCATGAACTGTGATAGTTGATATTATCGCAGATGATGTATTTCTGTTGCCGCTATAACAACAAATCCTAAAAACAGAATAAAATGTGTGAAAAGTGGGGCTCCGTACAACAAACGTGTTTTTTTGCCGTTTTAGCCATAATGGTACGGAACCCTTCGTGCGCGAGTCCGACTCGCACTTGGCCGGTTTCGATTTAATGAAACGGAACGTTTCGTATTTGGCTTTGAAACGTCTATAGAACGTTATCTCTGTTACTCATCCTGTGTGTCAGTTTCTTTTTAAAACTATGGCCTGTAAATATGGCTTTTCTCAACAGAAATAGGATATTAAAAGTCGAACTGGCTGTGGTGTTATTACCTGAGATCCGGATCCAAGGAATACAGCAAGCAGCATTCCGCGGCGTGGAGGGCGGAACACGTCACCGTGAACCAACTTCCAACCGAACTCTTCCTGCAATGTAACATGTTACTTTGTAGGATATACCTACTCGTACTTACATATGCACAAACAAATTATCAGAACGGAACCAAAGCGAGGTTTGAAGGTTTTCCTTATTGTGTTTACAAGACGGCTCAAAATCGAATGTAGAATATGCAGTCGATGCAGTCACAATAATTGGAGGTCGCAGAAATAGCTTTGATTGAAAATAGCAGCGGAGGTGCCTTGGACTACTAAGTACCTGGCCTGTTTGGTAGACATCATCAAAAAGGTGTAACTGATACTTTTTTTAGCTGAATTGATGCTAGTAAAATTTTTAGGTGTTCCTTACCTGTGCATCTTCTCCACACTCCATCTGGTTGTATCTGGCGATATCTTTGTACAAAGTCCTCAGCAGGATCATAGCAACCATTCCACTGAGGAACAGGACAATCACCAAAGAGTTTAGAATAGAGAACCATTGTATGTTGGTCTGTGGCATAGACTCCAGAATGTAGTCCCATCGAGAGGACCACTTGATTGTGTTATTTTTCCTAAAGGTGACACTGTATGAGTATGTGACATTGAAGGTCTTGCCCGATTCAAGTTCAGTCGGAATTTGTAGTTCTTCCGCACGGGCAGTATTACTGCACTTAGGATTTTTCTGGTCGGTATGACGAATGCTGGCTGGTTTGATCTGGAAACGAAAAACAAAAAAGTTATTGTTTATCTTGATATTAAGAATGCTGTAGTGTCCGACGAAATTTCGGTTTCGGAAAAAAAACGAAACTTGCCGAAACCAAAACTGCATTCGGGAGTCCTCGTGCTGTGATCGGTCATGTTCGGCTCGTTAAATTCCATCCAAGCGAGTAAGCGACGAAGACATTTTGCCGCTTCCACGTGCCTAATCATGTCGTGACTGGCTTGTGTTTGCAGTTAGTTTTAAAGACTGATTATAATAACGTTTTCTTTATTTTTCCCTCAAAACATGATCCTTGTAAGGAAGTTTCGGTTTCGGTTTTCGCCGAAATTGAGTCTGTTGCCGAAATTCGGTTTCGGTCGTAAAAACCAGTTTTGGTCTGACATTAAATTGTTGTTACATTCTCCTTTGAAAAATGTAATCTAAAAGAAGAACTACATGCAATTTCTATTCTAGCAACATAATTATCATGGTCAAGTTACACAATTAAAGTACTAACACTAATTAAGGTGTTAACACATTACCTTAGCAGATATGATCCGGCCGCCATTTTCACCGAAGGCTACTCCCCATTCCTCTTCACCGCCACTGTGATACGTGATCTCTATGTCCACGTGGTTGAAAAGATAGTAGGCGCCGATACGACTCGAGTGGCCATTCACTATCGGTGTGCATGTGTCCTAGAAAAATATAATAAAATAAACAATTTAACTAATTTATTTCTGAGTGCATTAGGATATAACAGTTTTTCTAGAAAGTCGTTAAAGATTTTATTGCGAAAAATAAAGTAGTACGTAGTTGTTTGTGCGTACGCGTACACGAATACTTGCGTTTAGGGAAATTAAAAGCAATCGTTTTATCGCATGGATTGTACTATAAATGTACACATAACAAAATGTTGCAACATACTACTACTATCCCCGTTTGATAAACATTTTTGCGTTTATGAAAACGAATGTAGGGCTGGCTTACAACAAGATTTCAGTTATTTTTAACATCATGATCGGTTAATAAGTGTTCCGAATCATACCGAAAATCGAAATTGAATTGAATAATTTCAGGCGTTTTTAGGGTACCGTAACCAAGGGGTAAAAACGGGACCCTATTACTAAGACTCCACGATCCGTCTGTTACCAGGCTGTATCTCATGAACCGTGATAGCTAGACACAGTTGAAATTTTCACAGATGATGTATTTGTCGCTATAACAACAAATACTAAAAACAGAATAAAATAAATATTTAAGTGGGGCTCCCATACAACAAACGTGTTTTTTTTGCCGTTTTATGCGATAACGGTACGGAACCCTTCATGCGCGAGTCAGACTCGCACTTGGCCAGTTTTGTTAATTCGTACTTATTCGCAGTAACCGTCAATAGTGTAGGAGCTGAAGTTCGCGGTAAATCGCGGAAGCTACTTTTGTAATAAACGAGATACAGAACATGTCCTAGTTTTGGTGTCAATATTTCATATTTTTGTACATACCTAACATAACGAATATATTTTCTCACTGATGTTCTTCAGAAAGGCCAAGTGCGCAGTACCCATAACCGGCGTGTGTGTATGACTAGATGTATGAATGTGTGTGAAGCAAAAGAAGTGTGTAAGGATCGTAGCAGGTGGCGTTCTGTAGTTTCTGCCTACCCCCATGGGAAAAAGGCGTGAGTTTATGTATGTATGTATGTATGTGCTCACTGATATTTTTTCCCTTTTGTATTAGGTTTATGAATAAATTATTATTAAATGTAATACGTACATGAAATAATTTAATAATCCAGAGAAAATCAGTTTAAACAACTCTGTCAACATCCACTTTTGAACAAGCTTTGCCCATGTTGCATACCTAATTAAAATTAATCAAAGTATGAAGTATCAATTGAATCATCACTACTAGGGTTTTTCATGAGCACTGAGTTAGTTCTGACACAGATAATATAATACTAGCATGCAGAATACTAGCGCGCCGATGTAACTAGCGTTTTTCATCTGATTAAACCGATAATTTTTTGTATATCGCGTTTGGTTCATTTCCATGGCGATACATAGATGGTGTTAGCAGCGACTTGCAAGTTAAAGGGTTTACTCAGTGCATGAATATTGTTTTCTTTAAATACAGTGAAAATTTGTTTTATAATATTTTTTTGCACGTTTTTACAGTTTCATTGCACCATGTTACACTACAAATTTAAACAATCAAGTGGAATGCCTCAGACATCTAAAACCGCGCCAACTATTGGCATCAATTTTAAATGATCCGTTCAAATAATCTTTGAAATGTGGAAATGTTAATTTTACACACAATTCAATAACAACTCGGTGCATGTCACGCCATCTAGTGAGATTTATTTGAACCATATTTTCTTTCTTAGCGCTGGGACCCCGTGGTTCTCATCATCATCATCATTTCAGCCGAAAGACGTCCACAGCTGGACATAGGCCTCCCCCAGGCGTCGCCACATTGACCGATCCCGTGCGTCTCGCATCCAGCGCCTTCCCGCAACCTTAACCAGGTCATCGTTCCACCTAGTGGGAGGCCTTACAACGTATCGTCTTCCAGTTCGCGGTCGCCATTCCAGAACTTTTCGGCCCTATCGGCCATACGATATGCAAGCAATGTGCCCGGCCACTGCCACTTAAGTTTGGCAATTCTTCGGGCTATGTCGGTAACTTTCTCGGTTGGTTCTCCTGCGGATATCATCATTTCTGACGTGATCACGCAAGGCAATTCCGAGCATAGCCCTCTCCATTGCCCTTTGGGTGACTTTAACCTTTCTGATAAGGCCCATTGTGAGCGACCACGTCTCGGTCCCATAGGTGATCACTGGCAACACACACTGGTAATAGACTTTTGTCTTGAGACACTGCGGTAAATTGGACGAGAAGATACCACACAACTGCCCGAACGCCGTCCAGCCTAGTCGGATTCGACGGTTGACCTCTAGTTGGACCTTCCCAACTGGACCGTTTGTCCCAGGTAGACATAATCGTCTACAACTTCGAGTGTAGAGTCTCCGATCTTGATAGGAGTGGGTGTTACATGGGGATTCACCATGATCTTGGTTTTGTCCATGTTCATTTTAAGATCCACTCTTTCGGAAGCTCTACTGAGGTCATCGAGCATTTTACTGAGGCTCATACGTGGTTCTGATAATAATAAATTAATAATACATAATCGAACATAATCAGTTGTTCATATAAGATAAAGGCATGTATGGAAACCAAATTATTATTAGTGACGCGGCGGATATTCCATATATTTTTTTATATCCTTTTTCCTCATATTCACGGATACGGATACTAACTTTTTAGAGTAGATTATTTTACAATGTCGTGTCATTTTTAATTCTCTATTGATTTGTATGAATACGATTGATTATAGACTTATAACTTAGCTCTGTATCACAGTTTAATTTGTCCCAAGGGAACAGTGCATTTATCCCGAATAAAAAGTATAAAGTCTAAGATACTCAGCAATAAAGAGATTGTCTTTCACAAACAACTTAACATCTTAACTGCTAGGTGACCGACAAACAATACATTTTCTATTGTGTCTCATTGTGTGGCAGTGAAGGTGCCTTTATAATATTTGTTTAGATAAGTCTACTGCAACTGAATAAATATATAAGACAAGTGTTCAGTGATGGCTGTATGTGTTACGTCGGCGTTATTTATCTTCTATTATATTCTATATTTTTATAAGTAAAGCAAGCACCGATGTCGACTATTCTGCCAATGTTGTGTATTCACTTCGCATGCTTGGACTTAGGGCTCCCACACATAACTGCGATGCGATGCGATGCGAATTCGCACGAATTCGCATCACATCGCAGTTATGTGTGGGAGCCCTTAAGGCCCCTACTCCGCTTTAGTGCCGTAAAACGGTTATTTCCAAAACAAACTCCTTGGTAAACGGGGCCTCATCGGTAACTAATAGATTTGCTTTAAAAAAAAATATAACAACACGACATTTTTTCGCTATGTTTGGAAACTCCTCCAAAACGACTTGGATGTTTAAAAATATTTTTACACAGAAAATTGTTGCTGGAATTTCTTAATAACTAACCTAGCATATATAAATCAAATAATATTTTGCAAACAAACTGTTCAAAAGGTGGTTCAATATTGATATTATGGCATCGAGCGGGCGCACGGCCTGTACTGCGTTAACATTGGGGCGTATATAGCGCCTTAATTCACTTCGCATGCCTGGACTTAGGGCCCTTACTTCGTTTTAGTGCCGTAAAACGGTTACTTTCTAAAGCTAATACTACTAATACTCCTTAATGCAATGGGCCTCATCAGAAAGCTTATACTCAGCAATAATGAAGTTTTCTATCAAATCCAGAGATTGTCTTTCACAAACAAATGAACAAACACCTTAACTACCAGGTGACCTACAAACAATACATTTTCTATTGTGTCTCATTGTCTGGCAGTGAAGGTGCCTTTATAATATTAGTTTAGATAAGTCTACTGCAACTGAATATATATATAATACAAGTGTTCAGTGATGGCTGTATGTGTTACGTCGGCGTTATGTATCTTCTATTATATTCTATACTAGCTGACAGAGCAAACGTTGTTCTGCCATATAAATTATTACAAAGATTCCCAAAAAGTTTTGCATGCACCGAGTATTATAGTATTTTTAATTGTCGTTTTATAATGGAATGGTTTATACAGGTAACACAATGGTTGTTATTTGCGGAAGCTCGTGACACGTGTTCAATACTATTGATTTATATGAGTTCACTTAATTAACTGTATGTGAGTACTGTCTTGAGCAAAATGGCACCTACCTACCCTACCCTACCTATCTACCCACCTAACTACACACCTACACTACCTACCAACCTACCTGCCCTACTCTACCCTACCCTACCTAGCAATATTTTTTTTGGTCCTAAACCATCATCGCATTGCCTTTCGAATGAAACTGGTTTCAAAGTTTATAGCGGACATAAATAGTTTTTTTTTGTGTTTTTTTTTGTGTTTTATATTATTTGAATTATAGGATGAATTTCAGTAAAATCGACAACGCCATCTACTGGCAATACCGGAACCAGCATACAACGCCATGTTAATTTTTGTGTGAGCTTTGTTTCTATCATGTATCAGATAAGGCGCACACATGGCCCTGTGTTCGCAAAATGCATGACAAAATGTTTTTTTTTGTCATAAATTTTTCGATGTTTTATTACTTATTATCTTATTCTGTTTGTTTTATATATATAGAATATTTTTTTAAGTAAAGCAAGCACCGTTGTCAACTATTTCGCCAATGTTTGAACTTTTGAAGTAAATTGAAAACCAAGTGTGTCCATCGATCTATTTTACATTTCATAGCTCAATCGAGACATGTGTTTGATCGCGATTAATTCACTACGCATGACTGAACTTAAGGCCCTTAATCCGCTTTAGTGCCATAAAACGGTTACTTTCGACCGCTACATGCGAGTGTTAAAATAAAGCCTTTTTTGCGAGACACGAACGATTCTTTTTCCACTACCTGATGAGCTTACTTAATTAAATGCAAAGATCCAACAACAATTTATTAGAAACGTTCCGACTAAAAACCACAGACTATATACACACAATCAACGCGCGCTTTTTTAAGAGGTAACAGGTTCAGAATCATTCTGCCGGTTACATAATGATATTAAAACTCCATACAAAAGTCATTTCGTAACTGTTATTATGTAACTTTTTTTTTTTTTATAGTCTTGTGTCTAAATGTTCATATTTTGAAACGAATTTATTAGGCAATGTGTTACATAATAGACAAGGTAGTGGAAAAGGGTACTTATTTATACCTAAGATGAATGACGAAATAATATTTACCGCCCACTACTTCATCGGTCAATGATTAATTAAGTAAAGACGCAGTAAATAATAAGAATAATGAGTAAATAATTTCTAACAACAGCTAAGATGTGGTAAAAAATTAATAAATTCATTATTCTGAATGAAAAATCGCAAATAAGGATGATCATCCTGGATGATTCACCATGGATGAACGTCAGAAGTATGCGTACACCATAGATGAAGAGCGCTGTGACATGGGAAGTCTGGTTGGCTGAACATACAGATCACGGAACCATCGTGCTGGCAGTATCTAGAGATGGTAGTACTATTAAAATTCGAGGTGCCAAAAGTGCGCCGAGTGCACAGCTTCTGTCAATGCTGAGTTTCTATACGTCATTCGTGTCATAGTGCGTGTAAAAGGCGACAGTCTTGGCTTGCATGGAAACTTAGGTGTAGACAATGACGTCTGTAGAAGGCGCCAACGCCGAGTCGTCTCCGTACTATGTGGGTGAGAACGCTTAGGCCGAGTTTCTCAACAAGCATGCGTCACGGTAAGTTTCCCGAATATAAAAAAAATACTAAGACTTAGTTACTCAGCCATAATGTAGTTTTCTATCAGAAAGGGAATGTCCATAATCGGTTCAGCTTCCAGAGACTGTATTTTACAAACAAACAACTTAACACCTTAACGGCCAGGTGAACGACAAACAATACATTTTCTATTGTGTCTCATTGTCTGGCAGTGAAGGTGCCTTTATAATATTTGTTTAGATAAGTCTACTGCAACTGAATAAATATATAAGACAAGTGTTCAATGATGGCTGTATGTGTTACGTCGGCATTATGTATCTTCTATTATTCTATTACATTCTTTATTTTTATATGGCAAGCACCAATGTCGACTATTCTGCCAATATTGGCGACTATTCTGCAGTGATTGACTGTTGAAAATTCATTCAACCAATCACAGCAGATAACGCGTGCTTGACACACACACACATCACATTAATTCTGCGATAATTTAGAGGTGAGAAACTTGGCATTGGGCCCAGTTTTTGATCCGTAGTCAAATTAACCAATGGTTAAATATGCTAACCAATGATTGAAAATTTCTGGAAAACACCATTTCATCGGCCTCACAAATGGTCAAATAAGTTGGGGAGTTAATTATATATATTATTATTATATATAATAGCTTGATAGACTAAAAATTTACGAATAAACGCTTTTAACCTATTATAGAAACCATTGGTTACCATATTTAACCATTGGTAGAGTTAACTACTGCAAAAAAAAATGGGCCTTAATTATAAAGGATACCGCACGCTACCTATTTTTGTCGTGACTGCCAGATTATTCGGAACGTATTGAAATAGACACATTGCTTGTTTTGGCTTCCTTTGGTGCTAGGCATGTGTGGCGAAGCATTTGTTATCACGCCTGTAGCACCGAAGGGTTAGTACGTCGGGACAGTTTCTTTGTATGGAATGAGACCCCACGCCATAATTATGTAAGTACGCACGCAATACACCTCAATTTACAATTTTTTGTTCTTATATTTTGATATTTGGAGGTTAGAAACAAGAAAGAGATGGTAAAAACTGTTTTGCCGTTTGAAAGACAAGGACGCGTGCACTCCGGACATAGATTATAAGTAGATACAGATGCGAATATCTAGACAGTATAGCGATAGTTAGTTCTAGCCTTGTATTACGTAATCATTTTTGCAGTTTTTATTTCGCGGTTTGTTCCTTCTGTCTCGTTAAATTTGTTAGTCTTTGATGCCAACATGCGGTGATTGGTGGCCAAAATAAAGTTTGTTTACATTCACACGCAAGTATCAAACACAAGCTGTCTCTTTTTTTCTTGTTGGTTTTATCAAGCCATCCCTTTTGCATCATTTCGACTTTTAGTGAAATGTAAGGTGAATGAAAAGAGTGTATATGTGCTGCCGCTGCTGCGCGGAAACTTTTTTCGGATGTTTTGTGAGTGTATAAAGTAGCTGTTTACTAGAATATCATTGGATATTACTCATTATGATATTATCAAATGTATTTAATTTAGAAATTATCTGTATTGATTAAGTTTAGTAGTATCAACGCATTACAAAATAACTAAGGCAATTATGTTATCAAGAACATTTTCCTCAGAATTCGTCGATGAACATTGTGTTTAAAACTTTAGGATTATGATGTTATGGCGATAAACACAAAATGGTTCTAATAATGGTACTAATTGACAAATAATGTTACTGATAAAAATCATCTTTGTCCATTTACCAAATCGCGGTTTAACGTATAAATAATACCCTATAATCAAGCACCGCAATAGCATAACTTCAAAAAATAAAAGGAATTGGGGGAGGCCTATGTGGGACAATTCAGGCTAACAAAAGCAAATCTTAAGGTGACACTAGTCGATCATTCTTGCATACAAACGTAGTCTGGTGATTACTCCACTGTTTGATGATGTACGTTCAAAATAAAAAATGATATCAACTTGTCTCATCATTATCTAGCCTTGTATGGAAACAAAAAAAACAAAAAAATTAAAGTTATGAGCGTCGAAAGTTCCATATGTCAACACTAACTTTAACGCATCTTTGGGCGGAAATAAATACCATAAGAAGAAGGAAAATTGCAAAACGGCGACCATACAGGGATAGATTAGTAATTCAATAATGCAAGTAATTTTATTTTGAGAATATACATTTAGTCGTTTTTTCATGATATCTAGACTCCCAAAGGTCTGTTTATAAAATTTCGCGCGCTTGTTTTCGTTCTAAATCGTCATCCATTTCGATACAAATTTGCAAAAGTGCTAATTAGTACCTACGCGAACTAGCTTCTTACTGCTCATCACAGCATCTATCTCTTTCGCACGTGTTGTCGGATGAGATAGCATGCATTTTAACCTCGCGCACAGAATATTTCGTGCCGTCGACTAGGGGAACCTTAAGTCTGTATATTCACAGATTAGGATGACGCATTGTTCTTCCATATTGTGCTGATGATTCAAGAATCATTTATTAAATTTGCATAAAATACTGGTGTAACAATTATGTAATAGTGACTATAGCGAATAGTCACTATTACATTATTTCATTTACATGCAACAAGCGCGGTCGCAACCACGTGGTCTAAACATGTTACTAAAAATATACCTGCAAAGCATGGTTTGAAGCTAGAATTCTAGGTCATCTACATAGCAAATACTAATAAAGAAAACGTTAAGAAAAGGCGCGTTTTTAGGATTCCGTACCCAAAGGGTAAAAACGGTACCCTATTACTAAGACTCCACGATCCGTCAGTCACCAGACTGTATCTCATGAACCGTGATAGCTGGGCTGCTGATAACTGTCTAGCTATCATGGTTCATGAGTAACAGCCTGGTGACAGACGGATTGTGGAGTCTTAGTAAATAGGGTCACGTTTTTACCCTTTGGGTAAGGAATCCTAAAGACGAGCTGGTCCACACTAGTATTAAATAATTATAATAATTGTGTGGAAAAGAGAAATGGAGACTTAAGCCTTGCAGTGGGACAATAAAGACGGTTTAGTAATTTTAGAAAATGTTATGTGTATAAATACAAATGTTAATTAATATTAATTAACATTTAATATTACATTATGTCTGTATGTGAATTTTTTGTAATAACCTATTATTATTGTATGCCACATTTTGAATTAGGTCATAATAATTACTTTAGTAGCCTTAATTGCAATGGAGATTATAAAACTTACCGCGCCAAGCTGAAATTTCAAATCAACTTTATAATTATAGGCAACAACTTATGTTCTCCATATTCAAACAGTCATCTACTTGGTACTAAGATTAAGGATTTTATTATTTAAAAATTGACTTTATCTTAAGATCTTATTTGCTGTATAAAGTTGACACAGCTAACAGAATGTCAAATAAGGTTAAAAAACAGACTGTTTAACTTTTTCATGTGTAACCTTTACTTACAGTATTGCAATGGCATATGCCTCGGCCAGGATGGTACTGTGGATGAACAGATAATGGACAAAACTTGTCAGTTTTCATAATTATTTTGTCAGTTTAATTTTCATCAACCAGGGCAGATACAACTTGTTGCACACAAATGTATGACAAGATAAACGGTAATAATAATTCAACTATTTGAAGTATGTGGTATTGGATACCAATGACATTTTATAAGTGTTTAGGGCTCCCACACATAACTGCGATGCGATGTGATTTCTTTACATTTTAATACTAGCGAGCTCGCAGATATTTGCGATGCGATGCAAATTCGCACGAATTCGCAGTTATGTGTGGGAGCCCTTTATTCTGTTATTGATTGCCATTTGTTATTCCAATTTACCAATGCCAACAGACAATGTGTATCGCACAGTACAGCAACACTCTTTTCTAGGAAAAAAAGCATTGTACAGTCCAGTAAATGAGTTCATTACATTCCACAGTTGTTAAAATAGGAATAACTACCCACAAATAACCCAAATTCCTTATCAAAAACTATAATTATTTAACTAGTTTTCCTTTACATAACAAAGTATAATATATATACCTACTGTATGTCATTAAAAAGTGGTGATAAGAGCATTTAAGCCACACTTTGTATATAAGCAGATCCTTACAATTAGAATTGGTATTTTAATATGTATTATGGGTAAGCAGAGCAGTGCAATACATAACGCTTGGTTTTGAGGTAATCAGTCAATAACTTTTACTTTCCATGCTGTCATATTGATCTAACTAATTGTCCACTTAAATTCTTTACCCATACATGACTAATTGAATTATCTTATAAGATTAAATAAATATAGAAAGTTAGAAACTCAAACTATGCATGATGTAAATATAATTGATTTCCAACTGTACGGCAACAGATTTTCATCTCTGATAGTGCTAGTTTATGTTTTTAAAAATAAGAATTTAACTTACCATATCTTTGCGCACTTGGCAACCCATGGGGAATCCAGTGCTGCAGTAGGTCTTTCCTCCCTCATTAACCAAGTAGCACCAAGTCACAGGCATGTTGTCCAAGATCCAATGGTGCTGGTAAGAGAGTGCCATGCCCATCTTCAGGAGATTCAACCGTTTGATAGAATCTGTGTCCGAGCCCCTGTATGTTTTCGTACAGACAGCTTTACATTCCACATTTTTGAGAAATTCGAGTTTGTAGGGACTCGGTCGTATTCGTTCGCCGAAAACAACTTGGCCGAGATTCTCCACTGGTGACTGACTCTCATCCGTAGTACAGAAGTCAAAGTGGTGATATTCAAATGGAATCACTGATTCTTCTGTGTTCAGTCTATTTACATACAGCGGAATTTCCGTCTGAAAAAAAACCAAAGATCAGTTTAACAAATCGTTAATTGCTTTTCGGATGTGCTTACTTGAAAACGTTATCGTGTTTTAAATGCTTTCCGTTGTGCACTTGCTATATCATTAGCGGAAATACTTCACTGTGCTGTAACCATGCAAACTATGATAACATTTATATCCTATTTACAAGCAAATAATGGAAATAGGTCGTAAGAATGTAAGCATTGTGGTTTCTACGAAATTGCATGAGGTGTCGGCACACGATAATAGTGATTTTAAACAGTAGTCCTTCAAGAAGTAATGATTGCTTACCTTGCATGATTTGCTAGTGTCATCACTGGCTATACAATAGTTTACAGGAGCTAAACCCGGCAAATAAAACGCACGAATAGGCGTCAAAAGCAGCAATGCGCAAACCACATACAACGACATGACGTGATGTTATTACACGACTTCCGTTGTTAAAGAACTATGCAAATACAGTAATTTATTTTATTTGGGCAGTTAAAAACTACATAATCATATTTATGAACACTATCTTAATTATGGGACGTTTATAAAAATATTCTTAATAGATTTCGTTGAATAATTCCCTGCCTGCGCACTCTGGGAAACGTCACCACTGTCAGTGTTGTTGTGCTACAAAATTAAATAAAGAACGCAGTGTTGTCAAAGTAGGACTAACATCGATGAGATTCTCGCTATTTCACAAAAATATTACAAATGGTTAGAATTTTTTTTTAATATAGAAAGAACATGTAGATTTTAGACCGTATCGAGATGAAATCAATTAAACAAAGCCTTCTCCTTTTATAACCGACTGTCTTCTTGTAAAACCATTTTTCATCATTATTTTGGGATGAGGGCCCTGAGGCTCCATAGACAAAAACATCACTGGTTGGCGTGACATTCTCGAATGTTACAATTTTATTCATTTCTTTGGGGGGTCAGCAGCAACCAAGCCAATCAGCATCAACCATAAACTCTCTGATTTACAGTTTACATTCTCATCTACTATCAACAACACTTTTATGGTAGTAGGTATAATTGTTAATTCGCGGTAAAATTTAAAGGGCGCACGGTTGGCGCAGTGGTTGAGCGATTGACTGCTGCGAAGCGTGTCGCGGGTTCGTTACCCGCACGGCAAAATATTTGTATGACAGATAGTTGTTCTGGCTCTGGGTGTTGTGTATGTGAGTTTATATGTTTGTAAACGCACCCACGATACAGGAAGAAATTCCTAGTGTGGGGCAAAGATTTTATAATAAAAAAAAAACTGCTTCTTACACAGCTTTCGAGGTGTAACTAGTTTTTATTCCAGTAATCAGTACCTACTTTTACGAGCGTCTATAAAGAATGTATTTAAATAAACAACTCTGCACATTCCAGAAGATGGCCACATCTAATTACAACACTTGACAAAAATTGTTTAGTGAAAAAAACATCAATAACTTTGGGCATTATTTATTAAAGTTCCATTCCATCGTAAAAAACAATACCAAACATAACTAAAAAGTATGCGTATAGTAAGGGCTTGGAGTTGACTACTTCAGGGGCAACTGACGTCGTCGCAGCAAGTTTTTTTCTGAATCCACTAGGCTTCCAGTGTCATCGTTCAGGGGTATCCCTCTGGCGAAGGCTGAGATGAGACCGAGGGCGGCGGCTGGCTTGTCTGCAGGTACCATGTGACCGGCGCCGCGGATCATTACCTCGGTCAGGTTGGCGGCTACTCGGTAGTATCTGAAAACAATTAAAAATATTAGTTTTTGTTGATTTGATTGGACAAAAGGTGGTCCTTCTGTGGTGGAATACTTTTAGGAGGAGTTAGAGATTGGGGAGATTTGATCTTATGGAAGATTTGTTTCATAAAATGGAATGGACGCGCAAGCACGCGTTATCTGCTGTGATTGACTGTTGAAAATTCATTCAACTAATCACAGCAGATCGTGCTTGACAATTTGTCACATTAATTCTCCGATAATTTAGAGCTGGGAAACTGGGGGTTAAACACACACTTATTTTGCATCACGCTATTCCTCGAAGGGCTAGGCAAACATGCATCCACAATGAATAGCTTAGCATTTCATCAAAGCCTTTTAATGATCCCACTGCTTGGGACACAGGCCTCTTCTCTGTAAGAGGAAATAAACCGTAATCCACCACGTGGGCCCAGTGCATGTTAGTGGATGTCACATGTCGTCAAATTTTTGGTTCTAAGACATGCCGGTTTCCTCACGATGTTTTCCTTCACCGTTTCGAGAGCAGTGGTGATTAAATAATTTTCACAAAGTAAACTGCCTGCCTGGGTTCGTACCCACGACCTACAACACGTATAAGTCGCGGCCGTCACCACTGGGTTACTACTGCTCTCCTGCTTAGCATTTAATAGCTCTCAAATAGGCTTTCTAAATACATAAAACTCTTTTTAGGCTTCATCTAGGCGTTAGGGTAAAAAAAGGAGTCATAGGTATCTATGTATTTCACTTACCCAGCTAACTTCCCATCATGATACCAGGGGGATCGCTTGGCCTTCGCGAATTCTGATGACCCGGAGAATGATAACGAGTCGTAGGTGTTCACCGACGGGTGGTACGCCACTATGATGTCCAAATGTCCACTGGAAACAAAAATAATAAAAAATCACCTTTATTTATTTATTAAATATGTTATTGTACACCATGTTAAGTTACATTTATCACGGGGTCTCATTGCTAAGAAAGAAAATTTGGTTCAAATAAATCTCACTAGATGGCGCGACATGTAAAATTAACATTTTCTGGCATTGAACATAAAAATTGTATGTTCTTGTTTAATCAACACTCCTAAGTAAAAATTATAGAATATTGGGCTCTTAATTCACATTTCAAAGATTATTTCAATGGATCATATAAAATTGATGCCAATAGATTACGCATTTTTAAATTTCTGAGGCATTCCACTCGATTGTTAAATCTGTAAAAACCGGCCAAGTGCGAGTCGGACTCGCGCACGAAGGGTTCCGTACTTGGTAAATTGCGGTTTACTATTTATGAAATATTAAAAAAAAACTACTTACTAGATCTCGTTCAAACCAATTTTCGCTGGTAGTTTACATAGTAATGTACATCATATATTTATTTTAGTTTTATCATTCTCTTATTTTAGAAGTTACAGGGGGGGGGGGACACACATTTTACCACTTTGGCACAGTCTCTCGCGCAAACTATTCAGTTTAGAAAAAAATGATATTAGAAACCTCAATATCATTTTTGAAGACCTATCCATAGATACCCCACACGTATGGGTCTGATGAAAAAAAATATTTTTAGTTTTAGTTTCAAGTAGTTATTTTTGTGTGAAAATCTTAATGCGGTTCACAGAATACATTTACTTACCAAGTTTCAACAGCATAGTTCTTATAGTTTCGGAATAAAGTGGCTGTGACATACGGACGGACAGACAGACAGACAGACAGACAGACATGACGAATCTATAAGGGTTCCGTTTTTTGCCATTTGGCTACGGAACCCTAAAAACTAGTATAAAACGAATCTTCATTGTAATATTTACGAACCTAGTAAACCCTTTTACTGGCTGCTAACACCATCTATTGCTGTGAACCGGGATCGAACGCGATTGATGTACTTACAAAAATAACAAGATTAATCAGATGAAAAACGATTCTTTGTTTGGGATTTGGCATCTGTATGCTAGTATTATATTATCTTTTATGGTGTACAATAAAGTATATTCTATTCTATTCTATTCTATCTGTGCATTTATAAAGGAAACTTAAAACTAAAAACACATACAATAGGCGGCCTTATCGCATTCCGCGATCTCTTCCAGGCAACCAGGTATGGACAATAATTGCTGGACACAAAATGGGGCTGTTATTGGTGGGCTTTAATATTCTTCTTTAATACCATCCCGCACAGGGCCCGCGTACTTCTCTCACGGAGAGGATACCTGTGTCCCAGCAGTGGGAATATTATAAGACTGATGATGAATATTCTTCTTAGCGTGTCGATGACAAATACAGCTTTTAAATATTAAGTTTGGATTTTTGGATCAGGATTCAGCTACGGCAATACCATTCGCTGGCGCTTTAATATAGAACTTGTTCCTAATCTAGAAAAAACTGCAGCCTAATAGCGTAAGTAAATACTCTTAAAGTAAATTCTCTTTAAAAAATTAGGTATTGCCAAAAATTATTGGACGCTTTCATTAGTGAAGATACTCTTTTCGAAAGCGAATTTGTCATACTCTTTCATGAGGTCAAACCCTTTGCCTTGCCGAATTGACTTGCGCAATTAGGGAGCTGTTTATTGTTGGCGTTACAGAAGGGAATACAGCACGGACCCGGAACCGGTCACCAAAACGATTGTTAGACCAAGTGAAAGAAACTACATCCTCAAGATAAATTCAGCAGGTTGTGATGGAACTTTGGACTGGACCGGAGTCGATGGATTGTCTGCTTAAAGGGGTCCAATGACCACAATCCTCAGTAATGACGGTTAGGATATCATAGGATAGATGGACCTCTTTTCCGTACATAGACTAGCATTTGGTCCGTTGTGCGTGCAGGCCTACTCACGCGGGCACAGTGCATTTTTGGTTCTAAGACATGCCGGTTTCCTGACGGTTTCCGGTGATGAAACAATTTACACAAAGTAAAGCGCCTGCCTGGGTTCGAACCCACGACCTACAACTTGTAAGTCGCGGCCGTTGCCACTGGGGCACTACTGCTCTCAGTAATGAGGGACCGATTGAAGAAGAAGTTCCTAATCTCCAAAGCATAGTGTAAGTAGGTAGGTACAGTACGTCACTCGTCACAGTTAACCGTTGGTGGAAACAAAGTCTGCACTAGCTCATTAAAACAGTTAATTAATTAATAAGCTATTTTTGGATTTTCGGTTTCAAATTAATTAGTTTTATCACTACTCAGCATAAGGAATTGCAAAATCCAAATGGAACAAATTTAACAATATATGGCACGCTCTAAAATCCTATTGTTTATGTGACTACCGGAAATAAATCGTTGAAGTGATCTAAGCATTGAGTTACCTAAATGCTTTAATTAAAATAAATTCCAATAGGTAATAGAAGGAAGACAAAAAAATAAACCGACTTCAAAAGCAAAACACTAAAAACTGCAAACTTTTGTTACGGAAGCCGTCTTTGGTACTCTTGTTTTTTATAATTTTTCGACACCGACTTCCGAAACGAAAGTTATTTTGCACTTTTTATTGTTTTGCTTTTGAAGTCGGTTTATTTTTTTGTGAAAATGTTTTTATTTCTCTCTTTTTAGTGTTAGTACACTATCAATAAAAAGTGAACAAGTTCGATAATAAGGTACCTAAAGGACTGGCAAAATACTATAATAACTTAATTTACACATTCATGCTGTTTGTTGCTAAGGAGTTCGATTGTATGTTCTATATCTTGATAACGACTGAACCGATTTTGATTAAATTTAAATCTACTATTCGCTATTTTGGGAGATACCTAAACCAGTAAAAAAAGAATGGTCACGATCTGACAAGTAGTGTCAGAGAACTGCGTGGACAAACATACATACAAACAAACATATATACCTACATACACTTATGAACTTCGAGAAAGAGGTCAACCGTCGAATCCGACTCGGCTGGGCGGCGTTCGGGAAGTTGCGTGGTATCTTCTCGTCCAATTTACCGCAGAGTCTCAAGACAAAAGTCTATGACCAGTGTGTGTTGCCAGTGATCACCTATGGGACCGAGACGTGGTCGCTCACAATGGGCCTTATCAGAAAGCTTAAAGTCACCCAAAGGGCAATGGAGAGGGCTATGCTCGGAATTTCCTTGCGTGATCACGTCAGAAATGATGATATCCGCAGGAGAACCAAAGTTACCGACATAGCCCGAAGAATTGCCAAACTTAAGTGGCAGTGGGCAGGGCACATTGCTCGCAGAACGGATGGCCGATGGGGCCGAAAAGTTCTGGAGTGGCGACCGCGAACTGGAAGACGATACGTTGGAAGGCCTCCCACTAGGTGGACCGATGACCTGGTTAAGGTTGCGGGAAGGCGCTGGATGCGAGACGCACGGGATCGGTCAATGTGGCGACGCCTGGGGGAGGCCTATGTCCAGCAGTGGACGTCTTTCGGCTGAAATGATGATGATGACACTTATGAAATTTAATTAGAGTAACATTTATGTGAATATTAGGCAATCCCAACAATATTACATACATACGTGTCGAATTGATTATCTTCTAATTTTGAAGTCGGTATATTTATAGTAAGTTGTCTGCAATAGCCTAATTTTAATAGATATGTTGGTGGGTCAGTGACAAAACATGCCACTTACTTGTAAAGCATAACTTTGTAGTTCTCAAGCAGTTCTTCAAGCCACATCTTAGCGCTTCCCATGAAGTCAGGTACTAGTTTCCTGTACACAACTCCGATGGACGTGAAGTTAGTGTTGCCAACATGCAGCGCCTTCCGGACCTCGGTTCTCTGAATGTAGTCCATGTATGCTCCATCTAGGTCAATGTCGTCTTGTAGGTAGTTGTAGAGGTTCGACAGGTGAGATCGAGATATGAATAGTTGGAGGAGGTAGTTGTAGTACTAAAACAAAGAAGTAAGAATTAAATACAAATAAAAATTAATTCTTGGATTTTATTCAGGTGGTAATTTTGTGCAGCACTTTGTTGTAGGCCCTCTATGGTTACCTAATATAAAATATTTTTAACAGACTTTACAAAGTTTTTTTTTCTTTATGTTTACTGATTTCTCCGTCAATTGTGGATTGATTTTGAAATATTATTTTTGTTTGAAAGGGTATGTTCCGAAATTGATCCCATTTTAATATGGTGAAGATCTGATGAAGAACTTCGGAGATATACAGCAGAACTCTTCAATAAATAACGGAAAATCTCTCGGGATTTCTGCAATCGCATGTCTGTTTATTGTTTATACCATTTCATAACATAATATCACGCCAGTACGCTCTAAAGGGGTACGCAGATGTGTACAGTTCACCTTGGTACACTCATTTCACCGGTTATGTTCAAGTTTCATGATATTTGGGTAATGTAATGTATAGGTACCTTAGGTACTTATCAACATGCTTAATAGGTAGTTACAACAAAAAAGTGAAAAATAAAAAAAACTTTTTTACAAAAAATTACTACCGACTTCCAAATAAAAAAAACTACAAAGCGAAAATAACTTACTTTTTGGAAGTCGGTAGTATTTTTTGTAAAAACAGTTTATTTTATTTTTCGATGTTATCGGTTATCGTGGTAACCTCGCAGGAGCTCGTGGCTAAATAATAACAGCCGCACTGGTCGATCATCCAGGTTAAGCAACACTTGACGAGGTCGGTCCGTGGATGGGTGACCATTTCAACATACCGAGTTTCCTCCGTGCCTCGGAAAGCACGTTAAGCCGTTGGTCCCGGCTGTCATTTGAAGATCTTTGGCAGTCGTTACGGGTAGTCAGAAGCCTGATATCTGACACCAGTCTAGCCAAGAGGTATCGTGTTACCCAGTTACTGGGTTGTGGAGGTCAGATAGGCAGTCGCTCCATGTGAAACACTGGTACTCAGCTGAATCCGGTTAGACTGGAAGCCGACCCTAACATAGTTGGGAAAAGGCTAGGCAGAATGAAAAAAAAAAATAGGTTATCGTGGTAAACGTCACCAGTGAGGGCCAGAATTAACCTACAAGTGCGTTGTCATATTGGATCCCAAAACAAAGCCGAACAGTCTAAGATTTATCACAGAAAATTGTACTTACAGCATACGCTTTCACCATCTCTCCATCATTGATGAACTGAGTGACAGCCGTCTCCAGGTGGTTCATAGAGTTGGCCACACTGTCGTCCACTAAGCCGACCTCACGCACGAAGTAACTGTATCTCTGCAGCGATAGGGGATCGATGAACCCGTTGCCGATGGCTAGACCCTGCAAATAGAAACATGGCTTAGTGATCCTTTATATTTATGTTATTCGACAGTAAGATAAACAATCGTTGATGACCTTCAACCCTTGTATCAGCTGTTGAGCCGCCTGAATGAAGAAAGGTACTCTAACCAAGACAACCTGCATCCCTGCTTCTATCATGACGACAGATTTTTTACCCGGCTGCAAGGAAAGGGTTATGTTTTTCGCGCGTATCTTATTATTATTTATTAAATACTTTATTGTACACCACAAAAACATACAGGAAAAACATTTCATTTGTTCATTTCATTTTTCATTTGCTTTTTTCATCTTGTATGTATGTAAGTATGTTTGTATGTATGGATGTAATAATCTTTATTACCTCGTATCTTTTAAACCACTTGACGGATTTTTTATAATTAAGACATCGTTGGATAGGTCTTGGCCGCCCAAGTGTTCTTCGAAAAGTGCCATTAAAAAAAAGAAACATGGCGGATCAAAGGTGCCATAATGTAGGGGTTGCAATTTTTTTTCTTTTTCGAATCCCATCGAGTGGGGTATCAAAATGAAGGGTTTTTAGAGGTGATTACAAAAATATTTACCACTTATATGTTCAAGTCATTCGAAAAAAAAAGTATAACTACTAAGTTGTAATACATCTGGTGTTGGTCAGCCAGCTCGCGAATATGTGTCTTCCGACTGCACATTATGATTTTCTTCTTGTTTAGGTCTTTTTAGTTCGCTTTTTAAGCAGTCGGGTTTTTTTGATTTTATTAACTTTTTTTATATTATTTTATTCTTCTCGGCACCGCTTTTTTACACCTGTACGGCATTTATGATAGATAGAGTTTCTCTCGAAAACCCTGGTCGGAGAAAGTGGCAGGCAAGAGTTGGATGCAGGTCAGCGAGTCCAAGATCGGATAAATTGGCTTGCAATAAGACTTGCACTCAAAGTTGGGTGGAAAAGGGCTGTAGAAGAGGTAGAAAGATAGAGTTTTCTTCTGATACGAGAGCCGAAGACGCAGCAACGATTAGTTCGTCTATCCTGGCTCGTATATTCAGAGAAGACATGTGACATCCACCAACCCGCCCTAGGCCTGTGTGGTGGAATAAGGCCTATTCCCTTACTCCCAGAGGCTGATGTTGATACTATGGTTTAAAAGGTTGTTATGGCTTTGTCTGACTACTTACCTGAAGATTAATAGGTTCTTTTTCATGCTTGTGCCAGAGGATCTGTACTCCCAGTGAGGGAATGTGTTTCCCAGCGTACGATTCTCCAGCTATAGTCAGAGGAGCTTTTCGGAGTTCAGGGAAGATGGTAAGGAACTGCTGCAATGCTTCGTACAGGTTCTCGCCGATCTGTAAATATATCAGAATAATTAATATCGCGTTTAGAGGGTTTTGCGATACCAGCCTCTCAACCACTCAACAACTTGCTGTGAAAACTTAGTTGAAGTTGAAGCTTCAAGTAAACTGAATGAATTGAGACCTAACTTTATGATCACTTCTCCTAAGTTTCAGGGAGTGACTTTTACAGAATAGCACTACAGATGTAGGTAAGAACCTATCGTCTAACGTTGATGTCGTCATCTCAGAGGTACTTAAAGCTGAAGTGTGTCATCTCCAAAGCATAAGTAAGTCTTTATTAAAACCGCAAAGACTTTAATGAGTAACTCTAAAAAAAACAAATGACATAGCCTTAGTTACCGTGGTCTGATTGGTGGCGTATCCTCTGTCGTCATCGGTGAAACTGAAGCCAGTTCCTACAGGGTTGTCGATGAACAGTAACGAGTGGTTCTTGCTCCAAGAGTGCTGCATTTCTAAAGCAAACATCAAGGATTAATGGGGGAAGCAAGCTATGTTTTATAGCTAGGTACCTATAAAGTGTTAACCTATGGTTTGCAATTTTGGTTAAAATCTAGGGTTGCCGCCTCACGACATGTTCCTTATTATCATGATCCCCTTAGACTAATACCTAAAGTACTGTCAATTTTAGCAATATCTAATGGCCTGTCTACAAAAACATACACACACAAATAAAATTCACAACATACAATCAAATATATACCCGTAGCTCTAGGCGAGCACTTGATATACAACTATATAAACCGCGAACTAATTACGGCAAAAAGTGTATTTTGTATCAAGGAGCACAGATCTACAACTCTTTACCTAAACATATAAAAGATACTAAGTCAATATGTCTATTTAAAAAGTTATTAAAACAACATATTTTCAAAGGCATCAAAAAAAAGTAAATCAGTCCGAGTCCAATATTATTATCGTACTCACTCCATGTAAACCGTTCCTTTTATCTGCTCAAAAGCTGTCGTTAGTTAACACGAATGACAAAGTTAATGCAAATTACCCACTAACCCAGAAATGTAATATTCTTATTTTTTACAATAGCTACCGTCTATGCGCATCTGTACTTGAAATTGCTTAAGTTTTGTTTTATATTTTATTTCTCCTCGTAAGTGATTTGTAATCTTTGAGAAATAAAGAATTTTAAACCGTACATACGGCCTACCCAAAGCTCACAAGGGCTTGTCCAGTGCCTTTCACACCTATACTTCATAAAAGATACCTTGATCTCTGCGGCATATGTCAAACTGACGTATACGTTATTGTTAGCCTGTCAAGCTCTATTGTTACTGTATTGATACTGACAGCTGTCGCAGAGATCAAGCTATCTTACAAGAAGTATAGCAGATTCTCGCACACTTCCAATAATTCCGCTTACCAACTGCCCGCGCCGTTAACGCACTTTGTGATAACGCTAAAAAGTTCGTAAAAAGGCGTAAGTAATTAACATTATAGTACGATTTCCACCAACCGGGCGACGCAGGAGGGTAGCGCAGCGCGTCGCAGCGTATGCGCGAGCATGCGCCAGTAGCCAACCGCGTCCGCCCGACGGCTACAATCTGCTGGGCGCAAGCGCGCGCGTGCTTGCGCATCCGCTAGCATGCTCTCTGCTTTCGTGTCGCAGTCAGTTTTTTTTTTCCAAATAAACAGGTAAGCTTTTCATCTGTATCCATAGTCATTTTGCACGAAAAACAATAAACAACTAAATAAATCACGTCAGTCACAGTACAACGAACAACTTGAATTATTCTTCAACTTGCCGGCCGGCGACAACACAAGAGCGCGCGCGGCGGCGGCAGAGCGGACGCGACGACAGCGGAGCGAAGCCATTCACGTACGCGAGGAGCCGACCGGCTGACGCGGCGTCCGAGCGCAGCCGACCGGATGACGGAAGCAGTATAAATTCCATGCAAACATGAAACTTAACTATTGTATAGAAGTCTGAATTTCCTTTAGCATAGTGTGGAATGCGCTGCGCTGCGCTCTAGCGCGGCCCGTTTGGTGGAAATCGTACTTATGTCCTCACGTGATCCTTACCTTCCAAATTATTGTCCGTACTGACGAAGAATGGTCCGATCTCAGTAAAGAGTCCGTACAGCGAAGACGCGCCAGGTCCTCCTTGAAGCCAGATGATCCAAGGAGTGTCCTCCACTGATTTACCCGATACCGGGAAGTACCAGAACCATAGGTTGGCATTGTACTCTTTGTTAACCTGTTGAAGAAATTGCATAGTCAATGTCACCATAATATTCTGTTATTATCTCAATTTATTAAGGGTTGCCGCAGTACGGCTTCTTCTTCCTTAAGTATATCTCTATTTGCCGTCATACATTGCAAAGTCAATGTTTTATAGGCAATATCGCATAACTTCATGGGATAAACACTAAAACCACACGGACACAGAATGCGCCTTGGGTAGCCATTCTCTATATTTAGAACTAGAGAATCAGGAACTTCGATTTACGAATCTTAACCTAAAATCCTACTAATATTATAAATGCGAAAGTTACGATGTATGTATGGATGTTTGTTACTCAATTACGCCAGAATAACTGCACGGATCTAAATGAGATCAAAGACTGGAATAGCACATACCTTTATCCTGGTTTAATGTACCCTCGCCCGTGGGATTACAAAACAATTTTCACACGGGCGAGCCGCGGGCAGAAGCTAAAAGGTTTACCCTCTTACAAATAAACGCAGAATAAAGTTAATGAAAATGTATGGGTATACCTTAGTTATACCTGGTATAACTTTATTCCGCGTTTATTAGTAAGAGGGTTTAGGTTTTAAGGGCTTTGGTGGTATGTGGACAGGGTGTAAAGTCCCACAACTCTCCGTTGAAAAGGGAGGATCCTCCGACCAGACGGGTGTTGTGTCTGGTCCGAGCAACTGCCCAACGGTTGTTGTCGGACTGTTGTATGTGTGACGTCATGTTATTAGTTTATAAGTGGCGGCGTTGGTGCCGTTACATCTCTATTTCTCCATAGAGATAGTCAGAAAATTTCGCAGTGATGTTTAATACCATAGTAAAATTCCGCAAGTGAACTCTACCAATGAAAGCGTCAAATATTTTTTGGCAATACCTAATTATTTAAAGCGAATTTGGCATACTCTTTCATAGGGTCAAACCCAGCCTTGCCTAATTCACTTACGCAATTAGGGTGCTGATGCCTCGACACAATTTAAGTTGTGTCGGTCAGCTCGCGAAAATGTATCCTCCGACTGCACAGCATGATTTTCTTCTTGTTTACGTCTTTTTAACGTAACGTTAACGCATACGAACTTGTTTATTATTAATTGCGATTTTAGAAAACTTATTTGTTTTTTTTGCAACGCCTAGTAAGGTCAAGGAGTATCGTGTTACGCTATCGCGTCCGCCTTCGATTCCTGTTCCGATTCCGATAAACCAAATTTAAAACCTCTTATTCCGATTTCGGTTCCGATATTAAATTGACTAACCCTTTGACGAATACAAGCAAGATAAACCTAATCTCCCAATCTATACTTAATATTATAAAGAGGAAAGATTTGTATTTTTGTATGTAACGAATAAACTTCAAAACTACTGAACCGATTTCAAAAATTCTTTCACCGTTGGGAAGCTACACTATCCCCAGGTGTCACAGGCTACTTTTTATCCCTGTATTTCTACGGGAACGGGAACTACGCAGGTGAAACCGCGAGGCGTCCGCTAGTGTTATAATTGTTAGATAGCTTTTTATGCTCTGCCCAATTCTCACGTTTTATCTCATCAACCTGTCAGGTAGAATGATCAATAGACTGTGATGAAGTTTGGGAAGCGGGATCGAACAGCTTGTTATTGATACATTGATGCATTTTGAGTAGTACGATAAAATTAATGAGATTGAGAGAATTCCAGTTTACAGACGACTAAAGCTACTTAGTTATAGATGAAACATGTTTTGAAAACAGCATTCCGTATACTTAGCCATTTAACGGTAAACACGATAAAATACAAAATATTTACATAAATAATTAAAAGAGTAAATTAGTGCTAAGTAGTTGGGTCAATTTTATCTCTACTTACACCACAACAGAAGGGCGTTAATAGGATGAAAGAGTTATTCAATTTCAAACTTATTTTTAGGGTTCCGTACCCAAAGGGTAAAAACGGGACCCTATTACTATAAGACTCCGCGGTCCGTCTGTCACCAGACTGTATTTCATGAACCGTGATAGTTAGACAGTTGAAAATTTCACAGATGTATGTATTTCTGTTGCTGCTATAACAACAAGTACTGAAAACCGAATAAAATAAATATTTAAGTGGGGCTCCCATACAACAAATGTGATTTTTTTGCCGTTTTTTGCGATAATGGTACGGAACCCTTCGTGCGCGAGTCCGACTCGCACTTGGCCGGTTTTTTTTAACCGACTTCCCAAAAAGGAGTTGATTTTTGCAGCAATTCGGATGTTTTTTTTTTTAAGTTTTAGGAAATCAAAAATAAACTAGTAATTAAAAATAAGGCCAATTAAAGTTTTCACAAATAGAAGAGGGCTTATACTTAAACAAAAAAAATTGAGAAGGTAGACAGTCGTTCATGGTTTTGGGACTTAACTCCGTCATATAACTATAGACGGATTTGCATTTTCGTTTGAAATTGAATTGAATTCTTTTTTCGTTTGAAAGGGTTATACTCTCGAGGTGTCGAATTGAAGGGAACTCCTCAAATATTATAGGCAGACATGTAGCGATTTTGGTATTTTCAATAACATGGCAAGAATTTGCACTCAGAAAGTATCATTTGGTGAAGTGTAACTGATGAAGAAGACCACAGATGGCCACTGGAACTCCTTAATAAGTATGTCAGGGATATAAGATATCTCGAATAGTTAAGCGTCTATGATGAAGCAAATACATAAATAAATAAATGGTACTTATGAAAATAGTACTATCAAAACTGATCTGATGATGAAGCCAGAAGATAGACACTGCAACTCCGTAATAAAACAATGTATCCTAGTCGTGTTTGGGCTTATTGGAATTTAAATGAGGCATCTACACTAAAAAGAGTAAAATGAAAAACTTTTTAACAAAAAAAAAAACCGTCTTCTAAAGCAAAACACTACAAAGCGAAAAATAACTTTCTTTTCCGAAGTAGGTGTCGAAAAATTAAAAACAATAGTTACTAAAGACACGTGACTCCGGAAAACAAAGCTATTTTGCGCTTTGTAGTGTTTTGCTTTAGAAGTCGAAAGTTTGTTAAAAAGTTTTTTATTCAAAAGTCTATAAGCCGTATTCCTTGCGTGTGCTGTAATTTTGTACTGTCAGTCGTTCATTCATAATTTGGAATTCATTTCAAATGTTTAGAATTTAAACGTGACGACTGATTGCTTAAACGACTCTCCTTTCAGTTTATGAATTTTAAGAAATATAACTCACAGTCAGATATCCAGCATAACTGTCCATATCAGGCAGCAGGTACTCCGGATCAACATAGGCCGCTTTCCTAGCCTCTTCAAGCTTCTTTTCTTCAATGTACGGTGTCAGAAGAAGTGGTGACCCCGCGTCAAAGGTAGCCCTAGCTCGGCTGATCTTATAGGTGTTCTCCATGAAGGTCAGGATAGGTTCCGGAGCCTCTCCTGGTGGAAGATCCGGTAAGGGGGATCGGTCTCCGCTGTTTGCAGATGCTAGTGCTTGACTTGCACATCTGTATAGAAAGGATTATTAGTGTTTTGCGAATATATACCATCTCTACATATTATCGCGTCTGTCTATTCGCGATAAACTCAAAAACGACTAAACGGATTATAATGCGGTTTTCACCAATAGACAGAGTGATTCATGAAGAAGGTTTAGTTGTATGATTTGTTAAGGTTTTTTTGTAAATTGGTTGAAATATGACGATACTTTACGGGCGCACATAGCGCAGTGGTTGAGCGATTGACTGCTACGCTGCGTGTCGCGGGTTCGATTCCTGCACGGATCAAATATTTGTATGATCTACAGATAGTTGTTCCGGCTCTGGGTGTTGTGTATGTGAGTTTGTATGTTTGTAAACGCACCCACGATACAGAAAGAAATTCCTAGTGTGAGGCGTAGTTTAAAAAAAAAAAGAGTTGTTGAAAACATCGGCAAAAGTCAAGTCGCCTGGGAGCTTAAATCGAAAACGCTGTTTTCCCTTTGTTATATAACAAAACAATGTATGGTTGAATTGTTCCTCTTTTATAGTGTACAGAAAAAGCCGCGATGGCATTTGACTATATTTTAATGATAGCTTACTATACTCGTACCACAGATAATATAATACTAGCCCTATACTAACTTTCAAAAAAATGGTCAGTTACAATGCGTTAATAGGAAAGCTATTTAGACGGATACAGTATTAATCTTTATCAACTTAAATACGTAAGTTACCTTAAGCATTTCATGCACATTATAATAATCCTCTACACCATATAATTTTAATGAATTTCTTAGGAGTTATCGCAAAATAAAAACTAACGCGCGCGAAAATAAATTAAGCGCGGGTCTCACACCGATGACGGGACACTAAAACAGAAAAATATGTAGGCATAATATGCTCTACAACCCGTGCGAAGCCGGGGCGGGTCGCTAGTGTATAAAGTTGTTTAGGTACCTATGTGCGCACACGCAATACGCAATGATTTATTGGATGTTAGGAATTGAGAGGTATCCTTTCTAAAGATGCTATGAGCGTGGGAATTGTTGAATGTAGAAATATAAGTGAGTATGGATATAGCCAACTGAGTAAATGCAGTACCTTTAAGAGTACCTACATTTACTCTAAACGGATTTATTAACCCCCGCCGGAAAAAGAGGGGTGTTATAGGTATCCTTTCTAAAGATGCTACGAGCGTGGGAATTGTTGAATGTAGAAATATAAGTGAGTATGGATATAGCCAACTGAGTAAATGCAGTACCTTTAAGAGTACCTACATTTACTCTAAACGGATTTATTAACCCCCGCCGGAAAAAGAGGGGTGTTATAAGTTTCACGTGTGTTGCTGTGTATCTGTGTGTCTGTCTGTGGCATCATATCGCCTAAACGGATGAACCGATTCGTTTAGTATTTTTTGTTTGAAAGGTAATTTTGTCGAGAGTGTTCTTAGCTATGTTTGAACAAAATCGGTTCAGCCGTTCAAAAGTTATGGGTGTTTTACTGTTTGAATCGGGGATAAATGTGTCAGGGGTTTTTTAAATTTTGAAATTTTACTTGTTAATACATAGGTAGGTAGCTAAGTAGCTGATTCAATCTTTCAGCAGATTCAAAGCATCAGAGGCCAGTGGGGTTCCCAGAGACGGCTTTAACATTTACACCAGAGTGGCCACATCCGCACACGAAAAGAAGAAGAAGCTGATTCGTGGTTTGTATTTGTATTACACAAGAAGCTTATTTTTTAATAAGGATAAAAAGTTATGAGTTTAAAATTCCGGAATTAAGCATAACAAGAAGTTGGAAGACGGTACGGTATATAGGTAACTAATGGCGTGGTGTCTCATCCCATACAAATAAACTGTCCCTACGTACTGTACTGATTATACTGATTATTTGATTTATCTATCGATATCGATTGATTATTGGTGATCTATCTATCGAGGAGCTCGTGGCTAAATAATAACAGCTGCACGGGTCGATCATCAAAGTTAAGCAACGCTTGACGAGGTCGGTCCGTGGATGGGTGTCCATTTTCAACATACCGATTTTCCTCCGTGCCTCGGAAAGCACGTTAAGCCGTTGGTCCCGGCTGTCATTTGAAGATCTTTAACAGTCGTTACGAGTAGTCAGAAGCTTTAGATCTGACACCAGTCTTGCCAAGGGGTACCGTGTTACTCAGTTACTGGGTTGTGGAGGTCAGATAGGTTGTCGCTCCATATAAGACACTGGTACTCAGCTGAATCCGGTTAGACTGAAAGCTGACCCCCACATAGTTGGGAAAAGGCTAGGCAGATTGGTGATCTATCTATCGCCGTGGAACGGAACCGAACGCGATCGATTTACAAAAAATAATCGGTATAACCAGATGAAAAACGCTAGTTACGTCGGCACGGTTTCTTTGTATGGGATGAGCCATCTGTATGCTAGTATTATATTATCTGCGGTCATGGAGTTGGTAAGTTGGTAGGTTGTAACTATTTGTAAGTTGGTAAACCCTGAGACTGGGACTCTATGGTTGCAAAGCTTTTATGTTTGGTGCATTTAATCCCATAAAGCCAGCAGCCCAAGAGCTTTTTAGCTTCGCTTAACTGATGTTTTTTATAGTTACTTGTGTATTTATCTACCTGTACCATGTAAAATTAACTTAGCTATGTGAGATAAGCTAAAGTAAGTTAGCAAAGTCAAATATATTTATTCAACTAGGCCAATAAACGGCACTTTTCAACGTAACATAAATTAAAATTAAAATTTACAAGTAATAAAAACTGATTCTAGCGCCTGATAAAAAAATAGATAAATTGAAATTTAAACATTGATTTAGCCTAGCTGGTCTGTGGGGTAAATTTGTGTGATAGTGCAGATTGTCACCATATTAAATGACGTAGATGATCATTATATATGCGTCAAGTGTGCGTATACAATTTCTTTGTGAAAACATAGTCATCGAATTGTAGAAACCACAAGGAAAAGAAGGCAAATTCAATGTGTTATGATTAAGACCCGTTTATCCTCATTTGCCATTTGTTGGGTTGGTGGTTAGACAACGAGTTTGATTGACGACACTATAGCTACCTACGTATTATAGATTTCCTACCTATAGTGTCGTCCACATCAAGGAAGTTATTAATGAATTAATGCAAAGTTTATTAATCAACTTGATTTAGTATAGCTAATCAAATCAAAGATACTCAACAAAAAAAAAAATGAGCAAAAGTTTTTGGATGAAAGCTGGCATTCCAAATTTAAAACAATAGAAAAGAAAAAAGCATTCAGCATGGAGACGGCCTCTCCCGCCAAAAGCCCGAATTTAAAAAAAGAACTTACGTCAAAAACACAAATGTCAAAAGCACGTCCATTTTTATTTTTATTTGGTCACTATCAGGCAAGGGTGCTTCTCGTGTCGTCTTCCACAGCGGAATGGGCCCGCGTCCTAGCCTCGGGAACTTTGTATAGTCAGCCAGTTTTCAACGTGCACTTGCGTCTTGAACTTGGATTTATCTCGATCTTGTATACAGGATGCTCCGTTTTGTTTGTTTACGGATGATTGAGTAGTATTTTTTATTTTTATTGGTAACTTATTTGGAATTAATAACGGGCCTTATAACTGAAACCAACAACTGACCAGCCACGGCACTGATTTTAAAATAACTGAATCGCCTTTTTAATTGCCTTTTAATTAGTAATCGCGCTGCTAATCACTGATGCGATTCCTGATAAAATTTAATCTAATTAGCGCCAGTCCAATTATTAAAAAAAAAACGATATTTTGGATTCATTAGGTACACCATAAACTATAATTTATTAATGAAGGCACAATTTCTGATGTGACATAAATACTTATCGCACAATGATTATAACAAATAGTCATAGGCATGTCGAATGAATTATCAACAGCCAATGACTGAATTTTCATTTGTTTTTTCCCAGAAAACTAAAATTTTCCATAGATATTAAGCCATCTCTCGCCTACCTACGAAACACTTATTTGCGTAGTTTCGTAGTTAAATAAAAATATTGTAGCTAAGAAATTATAAATTATGGGAATCCACCAGCTAGTTAAGTTTTACGGTAATATTGGTACTTCAAATCCAGCTAATTTTATCCATGGATTTCAATAAAATATATATCTAATACCTTTAAACGATTTTCTGATTATATCTTTGTATATATAATCAGAATCTCGCAAACGGCTACAAAGATTTTCATGAAATTTTGTTTGCAGGGCCTTTCGGAGGCGATAAACCGATCTAGCTAGGTTTCATTTTTAGAAAACATCGTTTTCTCTGTTTTCACCCGAGCAGAGCTCGTTCGCCCAGGTACCATATAATTATCTATACTTACTAATATTACAAAGAGGAAAGATTTGTATTTTTGTATGTATGTATTTTTGTATGTAAAAACTACTGAACCGATTTCAAAAATTCTTTCACCGTTGGGAAGCTACTTTATCCCCGGGTGACATAGGCTACTTTTTATCCCTGTATTCCCACGGGAACCACGAAGCGTCCGCTAGTGAAAAAAAAAATTAAAAAAAAATATCAATGTTATTGTGCCGCGTGCTTTTCAGCACCCCCTGTATACCGCGAGGTAAGGCGCGGGGTACCAATGACCTGCTTAGCATAAACGCGCTCCCACGCTCAGATATTCGCGATAGATTCTTGCACGCTCTTAAATGTGATTTGCTCTATATTTAGGATGTTCGTAGTAAAACAAACATCGATGCGATACATTTAAATACGTGAATGTAATACCTAACAGCGTATTACGAAGTGCGTGATTCGAATTAACAGATAACTGATTTTCCCACGCTCATAAAACCGGACAGCGGCTTCGGTTTTGCGGGGTTTTTTTCCAAACTATTAATTTTGAACGCGATTTCTTTGTAAAAAACACATTAAGTTTATTAAGACGACGACTAACGTCAACGACTTTGAGGGAACAAAACGCGCCCACGTTTCATAACCGCGCGACCCAAAATTTTTGTACTTTCCATAATATTCTATGACTTAAAAAAAAAAACTTCAGATGAAAATGTAGATAATTTAATTGTCTTTGAGATGGTGTCAATTTCATTAATATACGCCCAGCGGTTTTGGTGCGATTGTCGTGTTTTTGTCCGTTTTAGACATAACTTTACAAATTAATTACACTATATTGTAAGAATAAAACTCAAAATTTTCTTAGATCAAATTATTAAGAAAATGGTCTATTGTAACATATATTTTTTCCAAAAAATTACGACTAGCCGTATAGACGTGATTCTCATTTTAAAATCAGCTACTCAAGGGAATCGGCACCTTAAGCCTGTTAATGTGGTTAAAACTTTATGGGGCGGGCTTCTCCGTGAGATTTTGTTTGAGTCATCGACGGATCTGTTCGAGTTTGTATTTTGTAAGGAGGCAATCTGCAACTATGGTCAAGAGCAAAATGGTGGCCTTGTTATTAACACTATCAATGTTTTTAACAATTCCAAAATAAAGTGCTCAGGGATGCTGTAAATGGTAATAAGAAATGACGATCTTCACCAAAACGGAAAAACGACTAAACGACGGTTAACGGTTAACGGTTTTTATTTTATAATAATATGCCAGATGTTTGTTGGTATCAAACAAATATGTATATTTAAAACGGAATTCGTCACCACCATCATTCAAAAATTGTGTTATTTTTTTAAGTTAGTTTTATGGCCTGGTTGCTAGGACCTTTTAGCCATGTCTTTGGAAAGAGTTTTGGCTCTTATATTTATTATTTAGTATGCATAAGAATGCGGATATAACAGATTTTAATCATTTTTGGAGTATTTGGCAGCAAATTGTATCGAGTCAGTCCCCAGTAAGCTTTGCAGAGGCAGTCAATACTACAATAAAATACTCCGCTCCACTATCCCGAGATCGCTTCTGTCAATGATTTCACAAATTGTCCAGTTGCGTAGACAGTTGAGATACAAAACTACACCAATAATAAAATATCCAACTAGGAATCAATTTGCAAATAATATTAACAGCCACTGAACTTCACTCGACAAAATTCCGCCAAAAAGTCCTCCAAAAATTTGCTGAAGCCCACGAACACAGACTTCATTGACACGTGAATGTTGAGGATATCCAGCTGCTAGACAATACAGACTTAGTGCGTAGGCTAAAAAGAAAGAACCTTATGAATTAGTGTAGTGTACAAAGTGAATGAATAATAGTGACAACGCTATGCTTTAAATATAACACATGAACGTAGTGTTTTTATAAATTACTAGCTGACCCAGCAAACTTTATTTTGCCATAAAAAGACACCTACCCTACCCTACCCTACCCTACCCTACACTACCCTACCCTACCCTACACTACCCTACCCTACCCGACCCTACACTACCCTACCCTACCCTACCCTACCCTACACTACCCTACCCTACCCTACCCGACCCTACACTACCCTACCCTACCCTACCCTACACTACCCTACCCTACCCTACCCGACCCTACACTACCCTACACTACCCTACACTACCCTACACTACCCTACACTACCCTACACTACCCTACCCTACACACACTGCGATGATTGAGCCCATAATAACGTACGCGGCCGCAGCCTGGGCTCCCGCTACGAAGAAGCTGGGAATACGGAAGAAGCTTGGCTCGGTCCAACGAGGATTCGTCCAGAAGATCTGTAAATCTTACCGTACTGTCTCCCTGAACTCGGCACTGGTACTGTCCGGAATACTACCTCTAGATCTGCGCATACAGGAGGCAGCCGCCCTGTATGAAGCGAGGAGAGGGCCATCCCGGTTTGTGCCAGGAGATAGGGAGATCGAAAGTGCTGTAAGGTTTGCAGAGGCTCCTCATCCAGCTACACAAATGCCCCTGGAGTTCATGTGCCTGGCAGACCAACAGTCGTGAGTGAGGGGAAGGTCGGAGCCGCATTATCCATTTGGGATAATGAAGGCGAAGTCCGGAATCTCAAACTTAGCTTAGCCGCGTACTGCACAGTCTACCAGGCGGAACTCCTGGCCATCTGCAAAGCGACGAACGTGATCCTCACGCGGCAAGAGACGAGCTATGGCTTGTACCGAGTGACTCAATGTCAGCATTGCAGACGCTTGCAAGCCATGGCTCTCAATGAGCGAGCGGACGAGATGGCAAAGAAGGCAGCATTGTCGTTTCGGAGGAAGCCGGACTACGACCAATGTCCGGTGTCATTTATCAAGCGACAAATCCGTTGGAATCGCTTGATGAATGGAACCGAAGATATGTGTCGGGCGAGACAGCCTCTGTGACGAAAATGTTTCTTCCGGATGCCATAGCGGCTTTACGTATTATAAAACAGGTGCGGCCCACAGGCGTTCTCACGCAGGTTTTGACGGGGCACGGCGGGTTCTCTGAATCCTTGAATCGCTTCAAGTGTAAGGAGAGCCCATCGTGCGTCTGCGATCCAGGCGTGGCAGAGACTGTCCAGCACATACTTGTAGATTGTCCGTTATTTATCAGGGAACGCTACCAACTCGAATGTGAGCTGGACAACAGACTGACGAAGGAGAGCCTGCATGGGCTCATGACTAAGCAACACAAGGAAAAGTTCCTAGTGTACTGTGTTAATGTGGCCTCCACCGTCATCGCACGAAACCGAAGCTGAAGCGGCACTATGCTTCACTAGTATTATAAGAATATTTTGTAAGAAGCCTAGAACAGCACGCACAAAACTGCAATGATGAACTGTGCACTGGGGTAGTACCTAAAAAAAAAACAGATTGTCTGTTTGATCTTATCCCCTGTGATATATTTTATGACTGTGATAAATAGCACTTTTGCATATTGTATTTATAAACAGCACTTCTCGCACATTTGTAATTTTCTGTAACCTTGTATATTAGCACTTTTTGTCTTTTGACCCAAATTTTAAATAAATAAAGCTGCCTTTACATAATTAAAGAAAGTGGGAGTCCCACCCACCGTATACAAGAGATGTAAGCAAGAAGAACAATTAGTATGAAGAATGAAAGTACGAGAGGCATGAAAGAGGAATGTAATGAAAGGATTTGCACAGAATAGGCGCCAACTTTGTTGAGCGGGATTAATATTATAAAAACAAAAAAAAAAAACCCTACCCTACCCTACCTACCCTACCCTACCTACCCTACCCTACCTACCCTACCCTACCTACCCTACCCTACCTACCCTACCCTACCTACCCTACCCTGCCTACCCTACCCTACCTACCCTACCCTACCTACCCTACCCTACCTACCCTACCCTACCTACCCTACCCTACCTACCCTACCCTACCTACCCTACCCTACCTACCCTACCCTACCTACCCTACCCTACCTACCGTACCCTACCTACCCTACCCTACCTACCCTACCCTACCTACCCTACCCTACCTACCCTACCCTACCTACCCTACCCTACCTACCCTACCCTATCTACCCTACCCTACCTACCCTACCCTACCTACCCTACCCTACCTACCCTACCCTACCTACCCTACCCTACTTACCCTACCCTACCTACCCTACCCTACCTACCCTACCTACCCTACCCTACCTACCCCACCCTACCTACCCTACCCTACCTACCCTACCCTACCTACCCTACCCTACCTACCCTACCCTACCTACCCTACCTACCCTACCCTACCTACCCTACCCTACCTACCCTACCCTACCTACCCTACCCTACCTACCCTACCCTACCTACCCTACCCTACCTACCCTACCCTACCTATCCTACCCTACCTATCCTACCCTACCTACCCTACCCTACCTACCCTACCCTACCCTACCTACCCTACCCTACCTACCCTACCCTACCTACCCTACCTACCCTACCCTACCTACCCTACCCTACCTACCCTACCCTACCTTACCTACCCTACCCTACCTACCCTACCCTACCTACCCTACCCTACCTACCCTACCCTACCTACCCTACCCTACCTACCCTACCCTACCTACCCTACCCTACCTACCCTACCCTACCTACCCTACCCTACCTACCCTACCCTACCTACCCTACCCTACCTACCCTACCCTACCTACCCTACCCTACCTACCCTACCCTACCTACCCTACCCTACCTACCCTACCCTACCTACCCTACCCTACCTACCCTACCCTACCTACCCTACCCTACCTACCCTACCCTACCTACCCTACCCTACCTACCCTACCCTACCTACCCTACCCTACCTACCCTACCCTACCTACCCTACCCTACCTACCCTACCCTACCTACCCTACCCTACCTACCCTACCCTACCTACCCTACCCTACCTACCCTACCCTACCTACCCTACCCTACCTACCCTACCCTACCTACCCTACCCTACCTACCCTACCCTACCTACCCTACCCTACCTACCCTACCCTACCTACCCTACCCTACCTACCCTACCCTACCTACCCTACCCTACCTACCCTACCCTACCTACCCTACCCTACCTACCCTACCCTACCTACCCTACCCTACCTACCCTACCCTACCTACCCTACCCTACCTACCCTACCCTACCTACCCTACCCTACCTACCCTACCCTACCTACCCTACCCTACCTACCCTACCCTACCTACCCTACCCTACCTACCCTACCCTACCTACCCTACCCTACCTACCCTACCTACCCTACCCTACCTACCCTACCCTACCTACCCTACCCTACCTACCCTACCCTACCTACCCTACCCTACCTACCCTACCCTACCTACCCTACCCTACCTACCCTACCCTACCTACCCTACCCTACCTACCCTACCCTACCTACCCTACCCTACCTACCCTACCCTACCTACCCTACCCTACCTACCCTACCCTACCTACCCTACCCTACCTACCCTACCCTACCTACCCTACCCTACCTACCCTACCCTACCTACCCTACCCTACCTACCCTACCCTACCTACCCTACCCTACCTACCCTACCCTACCTACCCTACCCTACCTACCCTACCCTACCTACCCTACCCTACCTACCCTACCCTATCTACCTACCAACTTGTTGAACTATTTATTTGAATAAGAAATAATATACTACTATACGAATGCAACCAACTTTTGTTTCTACCCACGGAGCACAAAACCAATATACCGGTAGCGGCGATCTAATTAAAATTTAGAACATAAAAGTTGCTATTGTGAGTCAACCTTAAAAGATAGACATATATATGGTGTCACGGACTTTTTTTTAGAACTTTTAAAGAGAAACAATTCCATCATACATGATATTTGCGTAACTTAAACCATTTACGCAGCGCACGCAATGCAAGCTCTCAAAAAGGAATACCTTTTCCCGTTTTTGTAACATTTTTCATTTATGCTCCGCTCCTATTGGTCGTAGCGTGATGTTATATAGCCTATAACCTTCCTCGATAAATGGACTATCCAACACAAAAATAATTTTTCAATTCCAACCAGTAGTTCCTGAGATTAGCGCGATCAAACAAACAAACAAACTCTTCAGCTTTATAATATTTGTATAGATATCAGACTCTAAGAAAGTGCTACGGACTTGTGTAAAAGTGCAAATGGACACTATTCTTAGTTTTAACATAATCTATAACGTAGCATATTAAGTTAGAGTTAAATTGCTTATTAGTCGTTTAGGCTAGATCGTAATTAATTATTAAGAATTTTGTTCTTACTAACAAAGTACAAAAAAAAAGACTATCAATGTTTCTTGCATCTCGTCTTCTACCTTCCATTGATAAAAGTAGTAGAAATTCTATAATATAATATTTTTAGTCCATAATATTTTAGTTACAATCTATAGCAAATAATGAACACAGATGCTTGAGCATGCCTGGTAGAAATATCTAATATGTATATAATATACTAATATTAAAGTTATGCCATAAGGTAGCTTTAGCTGCATCCGTGATCATATATTCATTTATTCATTAACCCCCCAACAAACATTCTGGCGCTAATGGCAACCTTTTTTTAGCTCTCGTAGTATTATAAATGATATATAAGAGATCCGATAGTAACAATCGATTCTACTATGGTGTTAAGGATAAATAATTAAACCTTCAAGAGGAATAACAGTTACAAAGAAAAATTGTATTACTTATGGCGGTAGCATAGAGTTGGTGGGAACCTTTATATAGCTTACTCTTATAACTTTAAGAAGCTTAAAAAACTATAAGCAATTGTAAGGTGTCTACTAACACTTACTAAAGGCTGATGTCTTAAAACAGAGTTAGTTAGATGCTTCGTAACACCTTAAGGCTTACTGTAATAGCTTTAAGAAGCGTAAAACACTGTAAGTAATTGTAAGGTGTCTGCTAACACTTACTAAAAGCTGATGTTCTTAAAAAGAGTTAGAAAATACTTTGTACCACTTAACGAGTTATATCCAACCCTAAGAGTTAGCAAGAAAGCTATTAGTATCACAAGAGTGTTAATTTTAAATCTTATAGAGCTGGATACTGCAAGGGTCTGAAACCACCTTTATACCATTAATGATTGTATAAAGGGGTTACTCGGTCAACCTTAGGTAATACAGTGGTTTTTAAAATACTTCTATACGGCCATAAACAATATGTGCAAATATTATTACTCTTAATTATTACTTTAAGTTGAGTTATAGAATTTTATATCACCTAAATGCATCTTAATATAACCTAAACTCAAAAATTATATTTTTAACCATACAAGTTTACACTGTGGTTTATTCGGTAATATTTTTGTTTCCATCATGCAACCATGGAAAGTTAAAAAAATAACCGGTGGAGATAAGAGAACAGCTTCCAAAGAATTTAATAATCTATTTGGATCATCGCAAAACTAACATAACGAAATTTCATTAATTGAAGAAAAAAAGGATGACATTGTGACAAGGGAAGAATTACTTGTAGTGGAGAAACAGTGTTTCATAAATCAAAGTCCTAGAATAGATTATGATGTGATTTCACGGAACAGTCCTCATATCAATTTATGATACAATTACAATCTCAGTGACCTTGGTACCGATTTATGACAAGCGTAAGCAAAATATACAACAGGGTTCCGTACAACAGGAAACTGATATGACGAATGATGAGTATAACATTTTGTTTCCTCTCAGTAGTTCAAATACCTCAGACGACGAGCAAGACAGTCAATATATGCAAAATATAAATTTCAAGAATAAAAAAAAAAAAAAAAAATTATATCCTAAAGGTGTATAATGCAAATTAGTTTGTATTAAAAACAGTGGTTTTCTGTACTTCTTACCTCTTTTACTTACAGTGCAAAAATAAAACATATTATTATTTAAAAAAAAGTGGTTTTATTCAAAATATATTTAGTATTAGTAGTATCACAAGGAAAGAACATAATCAGTCAATAATCAGTCAACGTTGCATAATTGCTCAAACATTTCTAATTGTACTGAGCCCTTTTTGCATGATTATTTGTATGGTTATTCCGATAAAAGCCCTTTTACATCTGCGACCCAGCACAGTACGCGCGACTGTCATTACATTATTTATCTGGAAGGACCAACAGAATCATACAAGCAACTATACAATAAATAACTCATACAAAAAACCATGCAAATGAAAATTTGTATGATGGCAAACGAAATAACCAAACAAGTAGTTACCTAATCACAAAGTTAACGGTACGTGAGCAAACATTTTTATCAAATACTTTTCAATGAGGAAGACTCATCGACCACCATTTTCGTTGAATTCAGTACGGTTCACAAAAATCTTGGTGAGTCTAAACATAGGCACTATGAACTTTCGCGCATGTTCTCTTACTCATACTCGTGTCATGTCACCATTTGGTTCCTAAAACCTGCGTGAAATTCGGACTCGCCAAGATATTTCGTAATCCCGTAATCCCGTGCACTCGATGATCACATCCGTGCACACAATGGCGTGATGTGTGTGGCTGGAACTGGGCGCGGTTTCGAGTAGGTAGGCTTTTTAACATCACCATCACTGGGATATGGGAATAGTTACTGAAACAACAGTTTTTTTTTTGTAATAATGTAAAAATACATACAAATTAAGTTTACAAAATTTAGTTTACAAAATTTAGTTTACAAAATATAAAAAAAAGTTTAGTATTATAAAAGACATATTTTAATTCTAAATATATAAACTTAGGTAACGTTCGTACAGGGGGGTTACCACAAGCTCTTAGAGTAAGGTTATTTTGAGTGTGTGTAAGGGACAGATGTATATGACGTGTATACATCTGTCACTTACTCGATCTCAAAATAACCTTACTCTAAGAGCTTGTGGTCACCCCCCAGGCTTTTGTTTGCATAATGATTATAAATAATAGAATTTGGAATTCTTTGGGTTTCTTTCCGTCAAGTACGTGATATGTAAAGGTTTTATTCAAACAATAAGAGAACCCTGAAAATATTCAGCCTATAGGTTCACATAGAACCATTATGCAAACTGAACCTATAAAATTGTTGTCTTTTCGGTTTTAGAACCATATTGTAGAACTGCAAGAGGCATATAAGTGCTAACAATCGTTCTTTAAGCACTATGTTAGGGATAAAAGAGTTATCAGCATCCTTAAGTAATTTAGAATGGTCGCCATTAAATAAATAGTTAACCTATAAAAATCTTAAAAGAAAAAACCTTTTCTAGTTATTATTGCCCCACTTATTTACTATATTATTGTCTTTTTCCATTAAAATAGCTATAGACAGTACCAGGAACTATTATTCATCATAATTGAAATGAAAAAGTAACTAAGGCAGTTTTTTTCTTCTACAAATTATCATCAAATGCAGTTTATTTTTGAGGCGCTTCAAAATTGAGATGAAAACATACACATATTGTTACAGAAAACTTACCATGGCAGTGAGTTTTAATAATTATAACACCATTGCAGTAATCTTAAATACATTAATTGACTTACCTCTTTTATTAAACATAATGTCACTTTCAAACATGAAAGAATCGCTGTATCGAGGATGTATACTGCATACTGCTAAATATTTTAACACTATTGACGGTAACAAACAACAAAAAATATGAAAAGAGGTAAATATGTTGGCGCTTTGGGTGATGCTCGTTGCTATTAAATATCTACAATATATTCTTAAGGTATATATTGTGTCGAGGAAGCACTAATATGTTACTAAAAAAGTTATAGGGGTGGATTTCATAACTATATTACTACTTTAGCTTGCAGTTATAATCTTTGTATAGCTTATAATACACTTAATGTGGTAAGCACTGCTTCAATAGCACTATTGTAGCTCTATGTTGTCACTCATTTATCACTACTCTATAACTATTAAGTCACTTTAAGCTCTAAAATCGTGGGCCCAAATCAGGGTTATAAGAAAGTTAAAACGCGCTCTATCACCAAATGTTAAAGCTTTTATAGGACCTTAGGTTCTTAAAATTCTCTTAAATAGCTCATGTAGCACTTATTCTTATCACCAAAATGTTAGTTGGGGGCCTCCACCCGCCGCGCTAAAATTGCGACGCGAACCGTCGCGTGGGGTCTTCAGAGACCCCAAAAATAATAATAGTCTACATTTTATGCATTATTTTGATGGATTATATTTGGATAGCTCTTCTTTGAACTATAAAAAAAAAGAAAAAAATACACATTTATTTATATTACTAAACCTTAAAATAAACAGAGGGAACAATATTTTCTATTATTTTAACTCTTTCAACTAAAGAAACACAAACAAAGGCTAAAATTTTTAATAAGATGGAAATTAGTAAAAAACACCAACAAAAAACATGCACCTTTTTTATTTATTATAGGCTCGCGCTTGACCACTATCACATCTGATGCTCATTGTTTATACGTGGCCTTATTTGACGCTATTGGTGTTGAAGGCTTTAGTTAAGGATTGGACAAATGTTATCTTTACAAAGTAACAAATGGACTTGATTTTTCTACTCTTTTGCGGCTACTCAAAATTTTCGTCGTCATCACAACCAGAAATATCATTATTTTCTTCATACAACCATCTTGTAATGATTTCACGGTTGCCTATCGTCCTCTATTATTATAACAAAAAAATAGTAGTGAAATTTTACTTACCTACTTTAGTCCCAGTCAGATGGGGTCCCTCAGAGCCATGCGCAGAAACACAAGTAAATATCTCACAACACCCGCGCCACTTTTCAACAATCTTTAGTACCAACGGCGTTAGCATCGAGTACCTATGATCCTTTTCAGGAACCTACCTAAAGTAATGGATCCGTGGAAACATTTGGTAAGATTACACAATTTGGAGTTCTGTAAAACCTGGGCTTTCAAAGACCCCACACGACGGGTCGAGGGTTAAAAATGACTGCTAAAGCCAATGATCTTTAAAAACTACCTAGTTAATAACACGGAGAATCTCTATCTCATTTATTTATTTATTTTATATTTTATTGTACACCAAGATAAAAACATACATACGGAAACCTTGAAATAACAACAACATCAACATCTGCGTTCTCTTCCAGGCAAACATGAATGGGGAGAGATAGCCTGGACACGACATGGGCTTGCACTTGGTGCAATTTTAAAATTAAATAATAAGTTACAAACAGAAGCACTAAATACTAAAATAGATACATAAATACATGCATACATTTATATATATACTGCAGGAAAGAAAACAATACAGCTCCAACAAGAATATGATCACAGTGACAGGTCAGCTACTATAGCTCATCTACCAAATTAGATAACATCTAATCGTAGATAAGTACATAAAATTAGTCGATAATTTCCCAGTGAGGACCGATCATACAGTCAAAGTTTAACTCTATCAAATTAAGGTACCATGACCATAAGCAATGAAGTAGGAATTTCATATTAAACCTGTTTTACATCTCACATGTTCGGTAAGTAGGTTCTTATTACCTCCAAATGGGGCTTGTAGGTGACTAATTAGCGCTCTAGGGTAATAATGTAGCAGGAAAAGCCCTAGGGCGGTAAGTAATTTAAAAAAAACACTTCTTTCTTTCAAAAAGTTCGCGTACATCTAACCATCATACTGGCAATAGATATCATGCATTCAGCCCAATGACCAAAATCCCTTTGCTATTCAGCCTTGTCTTCGTGTGAGATAATAGTCATCAATTTTAAATATCGAACGGCGAAGCTCAATTTCGTTCTTGAAAAAAATATATTTTTTAAAATGTTTTATTCTTGTAATGCCGGTTTTTTTCTACTTACCTCACAATCGAGATGTAAAGCAGAATAGTTAGCTCGGGTGTAAGCACAAATTGCACCCTCGAACTATAGACGCCCTCGCTGCGCTCGTGCGCCTAAATATCTCGGGCTGCAATTGATGCCTTACAGCCCTTGGCTACTAATCTACTATTAAACCGGAATATTAATCTATTGTTTCCCTTTTCTTGTAAAGGTCTTAGAAAGTCTTCTTTTTCGATCGTCGACGTTTTCAAGGAGATTGAGATAAAAATAAAAAAGGGTCTCATCTGATTTGATTCTAAACAAGTCAGATGAGACCCATTTTTTTAGCAATAGCGGTCGATCAAAATCTTAACTCTAAAGACTTTTTCTGACTATTTCTCTAAGCAGCAATTAAAATGTTGTTTTCATCAGATAACCATTCACCCAGCCGAATAGGGACCACCCTCTACCCGACCTAGTACCGGAAGATGCAGCGTTGAAAGGCCACCCTCTAGGTGGAGCGATGACCTGCAGCCGTATTGCGTAAGTGAATACGGCAACACAAAGGGTTTGACCACTATCTATTGACTAATAAAAAAAAACCGGCCAAGTGCAAGTGGGACTCGCGCACAAAGGGTTCTGTACCATTATCGCAAAAAACGGCACGAAAATCACGTTTGTTGTATGGGAGCCCCACTTAAATATTTATTTTATTCTATTTTTAGTATGTGTTGTTATAGCGGCAACAGAAATACATCATCTGTGCAAATTTCAACTGTCTAGCTATCACGGTTCATGAGATACAGCCTGGTGACAGACAGACAGACAGACGGACCGCGGAGTCTCAGTAATAGGGTCCCGTTTTTACCCTTTGGGTACGGAACCCTAAAAACACAGACAGAAATCCACATCGCGTCATTTATCTCGCATGTGATTGGTCGATTTGATAGCGGTCAAACCCTTCGGCTTGCCGAATTCAATTCTTGCGCAAATCGGCTGCAGGTTAAGTTTGCAGGCATCCAATGGATGAGAGACGCACAGGATCGGTCGATGTAGCGGCGCTTGGGTTGGCCTATGTCCATCAGTGGACGTATTTCGGCTGAAATGATGATGATGAAAGATCCACCATGAATGAGTGAATGGTAAAACCAATTATTCAAGGCGACAAAAGAATGAAAAGCGTGTATCACAGCCTTATCTTTCCGCACAAGGTGAAAATAATGTCAACGAAGGGGAAACTTTGTTAAATACCTACGCATACGCAGTACCTTAAATATTGAATGCCCATTCGTCATCTGCCTTATTTGATGTATCATGTCTTCATCTGCGTTATACGCTGTGGCATAGTTAGTTCTATAGGCCCCCATTTAAAAATTTGTTGGGCGCCCGACTGTAACAACGACCACTAGGATGATAATGTTTCTTACAAAATAAATAAAATAGATGTCTGGGGGATTTTTGTCTTGGGTAACTTAATACAAACTGTCATGAGAAATGGGAAAAAAAAACGAACGAAACGACGATAAATCTGAGAGAATTGTGACTGGGTTAAGTTGAACAAAAAACTAAATTGAAAAGGAAGCGATGAAATTTAACCAAATTGACATTGTTTTAAAGTTTAATTATTTTTGGTAAGTTGCAATTCTAATCATCTCCATGAGTTGTTTGTATAATTATCTATTTCAACTCTTATCCACCCTTGAACTTAGATTCTGAGGGTTATTAGACCTTTGACCCTGGCTTCGGTCGAAGGTTTTGTTGATAACCGATTAATTGGATCCGGCTTCGGCTTCGGCCAGAATACGACCTTCGGTCGGACACTAGTTTTCAAAGTGATTTTACTTAGAGTATGTAAGATCGCCTGTAGCGATCTATAAAATTGGTGCATCCTGAGTGAGGTATTTTTTTATCCATAGGTAGGTAGAAAGCGCATTTTTTTTTTGGGTCTTTCCCACCGCACTATTACCAAACCACTGCAACTCCAGAAAGCCAGAATCAACAGTGGCGAACACCAGAAAAGCGCCGAGGCATTGAAGCTCGACGAAGTCCCGGAGAATGAATTTAACTGTCTTGGATCCCGCAACGAAAATAATCAGAAAAGAATAACGGAGGAGCAGAAAAATAGACAAATTTCCACTTCCCTCCATATCAAGCAGGAGACAGAACAAATAAAGGAAAAGGAAAATATCTTGAGGAAATATGGACAAAGTTAATATAAGTTTGAAATCGCTAAACCTGAGCAAGAAAATAGAATTGTGGCTACAATAAAATAGAAAAATGGCGAATTTTGGGCGCCATATTGTGGGGGACCAATTTTGTTTTCTTCTAAGCCCATCGTGTGGGGTATCAAAATAAAGGGGTTTAAGAGGTGATTTCAAAAATATATAACACTTATATGTTTAAATGTATCTAATAATGTTGCTTTTTTTATTCATATGTACTTTCTCAACACACAGGGACAGTATTTATTTACATAGATACAAGTATATACAGTGTATAAAATACTTAATTAACTAAGACTACAAACATATACACTTAAACCAAAAACTACTCACTAACTAAACCTAAAAATATACACTTAACTAAAATATGGCGTCGAAAAACTCCTCTCCATCGTTGACCACTGGTAATGTGCCCAAAAGACTGGCAGCATTGCCACGTTGTATAGCAATGCTAATTCTCTGACCGAAGTAAAAGCCAGCCCTTGGGTCACGCGAAGTGTCAACTAGGCGTTTGGCAAGATCCTTAAACAAAGCGTGAGCACTTGGACCCCACGGACCAAGAGTTTCAACCACAAACGGCTCGAAAATATAACTATCAATGAGGTTATTATATTTCCGCCGCTTGAGGTTCTCTGCAGCCGCAGCGGCAGCGCCAGCACAGCACGACGAGCTAGGAAGATGGGATGGCGCAAGAGTATCGACACAAGTAGCGTCCCACACTAAAGGCCTACCCATCTTCCATGGAAACAAAGACATCCCATCCGGTCTTTTGCCATCGTCGCGTGCCAGGCCATGGGGTTCCAATACGGCCGGAACGCCGACGGCGACGAGAGCACGTCGGATGATGTCGTTTAAGTTTCCGTGACGCGCTATGCGACCCGCACTTCGGCTGCATGAAAGACCGTGGTGACCGAGGCTGTTGACAACTTCGCCACAGTGACAACGATGAGGAGTACAACAGGGAGCGCCAAGACGTAGGGAAGCAGCGAGGCGGAAAGTAGTGTCGTCAAACAAGGTGCCTATGTTCGACGACGGAAGTGCGTGAAGCCAGAGGCCCGACTCCCACTCACTCACAGCCAGCAGGCGAGCGCGTTCGGCAGGAGAGGCAGAAGTGGCAATTTGGTGCTCCAGAACTGCTCTGCAGAGCGGCTCATCCCACCGTCTCTGGGATGATGGGTAGTCGGGGAGATTACAATTCGGGCAAGCGAGTCTCCAAGCATCGATAGCCTCGGTGAAGCACGGCACATCAAAATTAATCAGTATGGGTGCTAGGATATTCCTGATTAATTTATCAGTACCGTGGACCGAGGATATACTGTACTATATATTGTACTTTCTTAGTTGATGTTGGGCATCGCAGACATCGGTGAAGGAAAATATCTTGAGGAAATATGGACAAAGTTAATATAAGTTTGAAATCGCTAAACCTGAGCAAGGAAAATATCTTATCTTACATCTTACACTCGCAGGGTTAAGACGAATCGATTGACGTAAGAATCATCAAAATCGGCCTACGCGTTTGCTCTCCAGAATGCCACATAGAAACAAACATACATACACAGACTGATAAACAATTTACCCCCCTTCGGCAGTCGGGTAATAAGGCTGCAGGCTGGGCTTATACTTTGTATAAGTTTGACATTGCTACTTGCTGGGATTTGATCCCACGAGCTGAAGCACAAGAGGCTCGATCTTAGCCACTGAGCCATCATGACATCACATTCACATGGTAATTTTGCCCAAACATATTTGACCTTCACTTATAATTAGACATTCTCGTACGTTCGTTTGTTTACATATTTGATTAGAAGATCTTTTAAAAGGTAAAACTTATCAACATGTTTTTTAGTTTCCCCAAGTGACCTCAACGCGCGTGCCCGTAAAAAGACGAAAAGGAAAATGGCTTCCCTAGATACCTAACAATGAATTTAATTAATTCCTCATATTCGTCATCAATTTTCAACGCACTTGTTATAAGTATGTTGATGTAGACTTAGTACGATGTAGTACAAGTTCATAACAAGAATAGTTTCCATCGGAGTTAGACATGGCGCGAGCTGTTCTTCTGGTGTTACTTGCTGGTCTAAGGTAAGTGCTTAAGTTGCTTTGTATTAAGTGGAAAAGTAACTATAAGTTCCTTAGTTAGGTACTCTACGTCCGGGTTGCTTCACATATTTGAAAAACATTTCTAATTATTTAAAATCCGTTGTGTTTTCATGAAATAAATTGCCATTAAACTTTTGTTTGGATAATAAATTTTTATTTTTACAATATGTGAAAGTTCAACAGTTCAATTCTTCGAGGGTTTTAAGTCTGGTAAAGTTCTACAGCAAGTCGATTCTTTAAAAAACTTACCGTGAAAAATTGGGTGAAGTGAAGTCGAAGTGAGCTGAGATATGTGTGTGCCAAATAAACAAGTTTTCTTTCTTTCTTTATTTCTAATCCCTAGAATGGCAGTCGGAACGATGTTTACTTCGAGCTCACTTCACCCTAAAAGAAAGAAAGAAAGAAAGGAAGAAAGAAAGGAAGAAAGAAAGGAAGAAAGAAAGGAAGAAAGAAAGAAAGAAAGGAAGAAAGGAAGAAAGGAAGAAAGGAAGAAAGGAAGAAAGGAAGACAGGAAGAAAGGAAGAAAGGAAGAAAGGAAGAAAGGAAGAAAGAAAGAAAGGAAGAAAGGAAGAAAGGAAGAAAGAAAGAAAGGAAGAAAGGAAGAAAGGAAGAAAGGAAGAAAGGAAGAAAGGAAGAAAGGAAGAAAGGAAGAAAGGAAGAAAGGAAGAAAGGAAGAAAGAAAGAAAGGAAGAAAGGAAGAAAGGAAGAAAGGAAGAAAGGAAGAAAGGAAGAAAGGAAGAAAGGAAGAAAGGAAGAAAGGAAGAAAGGAAGAAAGGAAGAAAGGAAGAAAGGAAGAAAGGAAGAAAGGAAGAAAGAAAGAAAGGAAGAAAGGAAGAATGGAAGAAAGGAAGAAAGGAAGAAAGAAAGAAAGGAAGAAAGAAAATCAGTTTATTTGGCACACACAGATACACACAATGTAGGTACAAATAATAGGGAACGTAATTTAAAAAAGAATTTCATACATAGTGTGTGGTGTAAGTCATAATGGTGAGATGTCTACAGAATCAACCGGTTGTACCTTTCTTAGTTTCAGTAGATAATATACTGAAACTAAGCCGGCAGTCAAGGGTCACTTTTACCCTGACTGTACTGTAGCATTGCCATTGCACATGCCTAAAATGCATTCTTCGTAGAAAAATCTTTTCACAAAAATAAACTGACTTCTAAAACAAAACATTAAAAAGGCAAAAATTACTTTCGTTTCCTAAGTTCTAAAAGTAATGATCACGATCCGATAAGTAGTTTCGGAGAAATGCGTGGACAAACATACATACATCCACTTATGAAATTTGGTACACGTGTTTTGAAGCCCATACAGAGTAACATATTATGTGTGAATATTACATAGATAATATATGTGTTGAATTGATTACCACTCTTTTTTTGGAGTCGGTAAAAAAGTCAGTAGTCCTCTTCCACGACTATTTCAAATTTAGATAAAATCAATTGTGGTTCATAGAACTTCTTTTGCAAAGAAATCATGATTACTTTCGTTTTGGGTGATTGTAACTGCCTTTTTGACCCTTAAAGGTCTATCCACACATATCAGGGCCGTGCTAGGGACGTGGACGGACCGTGCTCCGTCAGGGGCTCAAAGAAATATCGGTGTGTACATTTTATATAAACTCGCTCACACACGTCCGTGCACGGGCCAATGACGAAACTTCAAAGCCTGGGCCCGGCCCTGTCCCGTCCCGGGCACTGCCCTGACATGTATGGATAGACCTCGACTGTACCAATCGGTAACCCACAACTTTTAATTTGTTTTCAGCGGTGCCTACGGCAACATGACATTGCCTGAAAATGACTGCGCTGACTGCTTAATTTTAACGGGTCACATTCAAAATTCGAAGGCGTCACTTGCCAGAGAGCTAGCAGAAGTGGATTCATCACATTTCCTCGGACTCAAGAGCTATTCAGGTTTCATAACAGTGAATGAAGATTATAATTCGAACTTGTTCTTTTGGTTCTTCCCGGCTGCTAAGAGTACCAACCTAACGGAAATGCCGTTGATAATATGGCTGCAAGGAGGTCCTGGGTTCTCTTCTATGAAAGGACTCTTTGATATCGTTGGACCAATCAAAGTGGAGGATGGAAAAGGTACCTATGTATATCATGACTCATTCTTAACGTTACACTAGTTGGAAATTCTTCTATACAAACGTAGTCTAGCGATTACTCCACTGTTTGTCGATGTACGTTCAAAATAAAAAATGACATCAATTTATCTCATCATTATCTAGCCATGTATGGAAACAAAAAAGTAAAAAAATAAAATAAAAAAAAGCTATGACCGTCGAAAGTTCCATATTTCAACACTAATTTTAACGCATCTTTGGGCGGAAATAAATACCATAAGAAGAAGGAAAATTGCAAAACGGCCTCCATACAGGGATAAATTAGTAATTCAGCAATGCAAATAATTTTATTTTGAAAATATACATTCAGTCGTTTTTTCATGATATCTAGACTCCCAAAGGTCTGTTTATAAAATTTCGCGCGTACGTTTTCGTCCTAATTCATCATTCATTTCGATACAAATTTGCAAAAATGCTAACTCGTACGCGAAATAGCTTCTTACTGCTCATCACAGCATCTATATCTTTAGCACGTGTTGTCAGATGAATAGCATGCATTTTAACATCGCGCACAAAATAGTTCTTGCCGTCGACTCGAAGAACCTTAAAAGGTAGGGTGAGCAAGAGATGGGTGCGCATCAAATTGTGCAATATAAACGAATTTCTTTCCGCCCACGCGAGCCTAGCACAGCAAGATTGACTCATAATAATAAATTAATCATACTTGCAGTGGCCTGCGACTTTGTTTGCGTAATTAACCGACTAACCAAAAAGGAGGAGGTTCTATGTCACCGATATCTCCGTCAATTGTGGACCGATTTAAAAAAAAACTTTTTTTGTTTGAAAGAGTATCTTTCGAAATTGGTCCCATTTTAATTTGGTGAAGATCTGATGAAGAACTTCGGAGGTATACAACAGAACCCTTCAATAAATAACGGCAAATCATTCGGGATTGCTGCAATCGCATGTCTGTTTATTGTATATACCATTTCATAACATAACATCACGCCAGTACGCACTAAAGGGGCACGCAGATCTCTCATTTCACCGGTTATGTTCAAGTTTTATGTTATTCGGGTAATCAATTCTCGCGTTATAGGTACCTACCTTACTAAACAACTTGCCTATTTAAGGAAGGTACAACTAAAAAGGGAAAAATAAAAACTTTTTTGCAAAAAAATACTACCGACTTCCAAATAAAAAACTACAAAGTGAAAAATAACTTTAATTTTGGAAGTCGGTGTCCATATCGCAAACAAAATGGGAAGAAACAAAGACACCGACTTCCAAAATTAAAGTTATTTTTCACTTTGTAGTTTTTTATTTGGAAGTCGGTAGTATTTTTTTGCATAAAAGTTTTTTTTATTTTGTATCTACGATTTTTATTTTCCTACGAGAATTTTCTTTAAAAAAAGCGTCTCCTTTAATTGCTTTATTTACGCTTAGCTCCTAGTGTTCAAATACCTAAACGTCTACCTATAATTTTTTTTATACCATTCCCCCTCTAAAAAGCTTATTTTATTCACTGAAAACAGTGAATAAAAAGCACTTTTACTCACTGTTTTGTTGTTTGAATTTGGAACACACCAATGTATTCGAACTCCATCTCAATGCTACATAACCGCCTTGCGCAAAAAAAATTCGATACTAACTTCTTGTGCAGAGAAAACTCTACTTTCAAACTACTTATTTGATTTTAATGTTGAGTTTTTTTTATATTTAGGATTTTTATAATGATTTTGATTTTAGTCTAGGATATTTATTGAATACTTATTCGGATTGTAATTCTAATATTAATTGCAATGGTGTTAATTAATTATAATTATGTAACGTAACGGAGGTGCTCACTGGACCCTGAAACACAGGTGCTGTTACCTAGCTCTGTAGTCAGGGTTTCACATTTTTTGTGAATTTTGAAGGTTATAAACTATTTATTTATTACTCGTAATATTCCTTGTGCTTTTAGCTTAAATCTTTCTTTTTCTCGAAGTCATGGTATAAAATATAGTATGCAACTCTTGAATAAAACGGATTTATATCGAGGGCCATGAATCACTCGCGTCGCTCATGATTCTAACACTTGAATCACTCGCTATGCTCGTGATTCAATCATCATGAATCACTCCCTACGGTCGTGATTCAGTCGTTAGAATCCTTCACTTGCTCGTAATTCATCTATGGCCCTCGCTTTAAATCCGTCTTTTATTCACTAGTTGCATAATATACTATTATTAATTACAACATGGCAAATTTATGTTTAACTGTTAAAATATTCATAGTACAGGACGTGGATAATGTTCGTCACTAATTGATTAACTGTAACTTTTATTATCGATGTAATGCGCACTGGAATTTGCACTGTGACACGGTCAGCTGTTTTATTACTTTTCTCTTATTCTTGAAGAACAAAGAGATGACTAGGACTCTAGAAAGTTCAATGTCGTGGTGGCTAAGACCCCACTCTCGAAATAATACAATACTACAAATTTTTTTTTTTCAATTTGTATGTACTTTCTAAGTTTATTTTCACATTACGTATACATCATATACATCAGCAGCCAAATTGCGCAACTACAAACACTTATTTTAGACATCTCCAGCTGTATTGCTTAAGTGAATTCGGCAAGGCAAAGGGTTTGACCGCTATTTTGATACCCCTCACGAAGGGCTTAGAAGAAAAAAAAATTGTCCCCCACAATATGGCGCCCAAAATCCATCATTTTTCTATTTTCCTATTTCATTGTAGCCAGTGACACTCGCATGGTTAAGACGAATCGATTGACGGAAGAATCATCAAAATTGGCCAACGCGTTTGGTCTCTAGAATGCCACATAGGAATAAACATACATACGCAGACTGGTAAACACATTACCCTCCTTCGGCAGTCGGGTAATAAGGCTGCAGGCTGGACTTATACTTTGTATAAGTTTGTGCTTCATTGGTGTAATTGCTACAAGGCCTCCAGCACCGCTGTACCCCAGGTAAAGCTGATGCCCATAAGCAGCAGTGTCCACTATTAGGTGGACCGCCTCCATGTGTACGATTGGCAAAATGAGTTCTCATGAAACACACAAACAACAGCAACTGCAATGTTATTTTTCCATGATAACTTATGCATCCAGTTTTACGGTCTGTCTACCTTCTGAACAATAGATTGTTTTTTCAACATCGTGCTATCATATTATAATACCCTGGGAGCGCTTATGGGAGCCAATCTTAGTCAGTCGGAAAATCTTAAGGGAATAATCTTGATTTCCCACGGAAAGAAAAGAAGAAGAAAGTATTAAATCTTGCTGATAATCGACATCCTCAATTCAACGACCCATTCTGGGGGCCGTCCATTAATCACGTAAGGTTTTTTTTAGCATTTTTTAACACCCCTTCCGCCCCCACTCAAAATCACGTGTATTTTTTAGTACCTAAAAAGAATACATACATACATAAACTCACGCCTTTTTCCCATGGGGGTAGGCAGAAAAATAATTATTAAAGAAAAGAATTAAGAAAATTCTTATACAAAGAATCTTAATTATTTTTTAATATTATCATTAAATACAGGAATAAAGTATAATATAATTTTATGACGGACCATTGGAATTAAGGACCATGACAAAAATGTCTAGACAGAAAGGTTGCAGGTTATTTTTGACTGGCATAAAAATAATTTTACACGCGCAGTAACACTATTCGCCCGCCGCTTTTCGGTTGAGAAATCGCGCGTTTGACGTAAAAATAAATACATGTGATATCTTACTACACCCCCCTCCACCCTTGTGATATTTCGTGATTTTTGCTAAACCCGGAGGGGGTTCCCTCCTTTCAAGCCTCACGTAATTAATGGACGGTCCCCTGTCATAGTGTATTCCTAAATCCATATCTTGTAGGTACGTCGCAATTCGACTCCAAACGACGAGTGTGTAATTCCTTACTGACCAACTGGTACGGTCTTCTTTTTCAGTGGTACCAAGAAATGTGTCATGGGCTGATCACTCCATGCTGTTCCTGGACAACCCAGTTGGAGCTGGCTTCAGCTTCACAGATGACGAGAGAGGGTACCCTGACAATGAGGATGATGTAAGTAGAAGTTGATTTAAGGCACAGATATCCCTGAGTAGCTGCTTTTAAAATGAGAACCACGTCTAAACGGCTAGTCGCAATTTTTTTGGAAAAAATATTATATGTTATATTAGACCATTTTCACAATAATTTTATCTATTCATATCATATCAGTTTTATTCGTATAACATGGTGTAATTAATTTGTAAATCTATGCCTGAAAACGGATAAAAACACGCCATTCGTACCAAGTTAACTAGTTTTTTGTACTTTCCTTATTAACTTTAAAAAGACCTTCAGATCAAAATGTAGATAATTAAATTGTGTTTGAGATGGTGTCGATTTCATTAAAATACGCCCAGCTGTTCTGGTGAGATTGTCGTGTTTTTGACCGTTTTAGACATAACTTTACAATTTTATGTGTATGTATTATGTAATACACTATGTTATACGAATAAAAATCAAAATTTGCTTAGATCAAATTATTAAGAAAATGGTCTAAAATAACATATTTAAAAAAAAACGTCTAGCCGTTTAGACGTGATTATCATTTTAAAATCAGCTACTCAAGGGAATCGGCGCCTTAAGACAACTGTTGCTACTGTTACCGTGTCATGGTCGCAAGCGCGGCTGCTGAGCGTGGGATAAGGGTTCGATGCCCAGATCGGCCAAAGTGGTATGTAGTGGTCGGGAGGATTATAACGGGTGATTCATTTGAAGGTTCTTTTTTCAAAACTAAAAGAATATCGGGTTATCTTTATTATCATACAAAAGAACCATTACACCATCCATTGGGGCTATGTAAAATCCAAAGTCTATATGGACAAGCCGTGGAAGCCAATATTACTCGTGTTATTCGCCGAATACCACACGAAATACTCGGACGCATCATCGAAAATTGGAACTGCTGAATGGACCATTTTAACCGCAGTTACGGATAATATTTGAAAGAAATAATCTTTAAAAAATAAATGTAAAGTCTGTCTCTTTTGTATGATAAAACAAATAACCCGAAAAATTGCATTTTTTTATTATTATTTTTAGTTTTTGAAAAAGTAAACAAAATAAAAATTTGCCACCAGCGACAACCCAGGATAGACCATCCTGGCGTAGACGCACAAGGAGGCCTGACCCCAAATAAATTGGGAAGGGGGCAGGAAGAAGAAGAGTTTTAAAAAAGTACCTCCAAATGAATCACCCATTTTAAGACCGTCTCAGAATTGAATCTCCAAAGGTGAACGCGCACCTGTCCGCGCCGCAGGAGCCGCACGCGCCGCAGTCATCGCATTTTCTCAAGGAACCGCGCTATCCGCGCCGAACGCGCCGCACGCATTGTATCCACTTCTGTACATCTTGAACTATATTTTCATACGGATACGGATCACGTTTCCGTGCCCCCTGCATCACCCGCCGAATCTGATGACGTCATCCGCACGGGCTGGTGGAATCCGTATACCTACCGCATTTTGCTGAAAAGCGGATAGTGCGGCGCGGATAGGTGCGCGAGGCTGCATACGATTTCATATAAAGATTTATAAAATTCGATGACTGCGGTGCGTGCGGCTCCTGCGGCGCGGACAGGTGCGCGTTCACCTTAAGTCACATCTTTCCAAACGGCTTCAAATCCTTTGGCAGAGACACGTGTCTCGTAGTCCTTGCTAGATATGAGAATAATTAGTTGACTGTATGCAAAGCATGTCTGTGTATTCCTGTTAGTACCTACGGACTTGGCACTTAAAATTACTTATGTACCTATAATTTGCCCTTTATTACCTATTTACTTAGAATGGAAAAATATTTTAAAGATAATATTCCCTTTGCTCATCGTCAAAACCAAGGATATTGACAATATTCTTCCATAAGTCGTTCAATTTGTTTTAATAGCAGCCATTTAAGAATAACTGTCATACCTAAATGAGAAATGTGGCGTTAAGAGTCTGTCTATGCAAATATCTATTGCTTTAAGGTCATCAAAATGTTTATGGACCAATGGGAATGTAAACAAACCAGTTGAAGAAGCCTCGCGTTTAGTAAATTATACCATTTTACAGGTTGAAAGATATGCGATTTGCTAAAGGTCAGGGTGCAATGTCCTGTTTACTGAATTATCAACTGTTTTCAATTCGTGATTTTCAATCGCGATTATTAAAATAGTCTTTATGGTTTTTATTTGAAAAACGGAATCTTATTGTACAATAAATTAGCTGAGGCACAGATAATATAATACTAGCATACAGATTACAGATGCCTCATCCCATACAAAAAAAAACTAACTAGCGTTTTCGTCTGAGTTTGCATAATACGCGAACTGACCAACCACCATATAGAGCGAACGGAACGAGGACGCGACGCGATTAGTTAGTAGATCCTTGTGACAACTGACTAACCAATAGCGCGCTCGGAACGGTGCTAAACGTTCCCCGCGTCCCGCTTGGTAACCAAAGAGACCTAAAAAGCGAATTGTGCCCATCTAACGACTCTTGCCAACTTACATGCCGACAACTAATGATCTAAGTCCGATGGATTTGTAATTTAAACTTCTCATAATAATCTGGTCTTGGTGCATAAGACTGTTACTTCTGTAATGTTAAGACAAGACAGGCAGCAGATCAGAGTATGCTACGGATCTGACTGCACTGGACCAGCGGCGTTTGACAGTAACTTTCCTTTTTAGCTGGACATCATCATCATCATTCCAGCCTGGAATCAGCTAATAATGGGTGAAGCTATACATCCCGGTATTCCCGGTTCTACGAATGGTAGTAGACTCGCTACTTACCAAACTCAATACCGGACCATTCTACACAGTTGTGACATAACTATAATGGTTAAAGGTAAATTCCAGAATATAGTCTCTGGATTATTACAACAGGCATTGAGGATGACAGAGAAATAGTGTGCAAAGAACCACCTCTCTATCAATCCAAGCAAAGCAGTCATTATTCCATTCACGAGGAAGAGACAACTAGCAAACCTAGGAGAGCCCTCCCTCAATGGAATAAAGCTGCCCTGGTCCACCGAAGTTAAATATCTGGGTGTAACGCTTGATAAAGAACTCAGGTGGAAAACTCATGTGGAAAATATTACGACAAAGGCCCTACGAGTGTACGACATGTGTCGTTCCACCTACGGTAAAACTTGGGAGCTAAAACCCAAAGTGATACGATGGCTGTACCAGACAATGATAATACCTATTATAACATACGGCAGCATAGTGTGGTGACCAAGAACAAAACTTGCCTCATGCAAAGCGCCACTCACCAAGTTACAAAGCATAGTGTGTCTCGGAATCACAGGTGCTTTCAGGACAACACCTTGACACAGATGACTTAATAGTTACTACGTAACAGATCCTTCACTCAGTAGAAAATGTCCAATACCTATTGCTATAATAGCCTACTCCGTTGCGTCAGCAAACACTGCATGCTAAAATGTGCCTAACTGCTCAAGCGTACAGTTGTGATTGCTTCGCACCGCGCGATCCCACAGCAATCGCAGGGCTGCCTCTTCGATAAAATTCTAGGGGTCTTTATGTCAAGAGTGAATAGGTTATTTCTAGGCAAGCGTGCTCCACCGTCGACCACATCATCAGTTACCATCAGGTGAGATAGTGGTCAAACGCGAGCCTATTGATTATAAAAAAAAAAACAACTTTTTGTGTCTATGTTATTCAGAACTGTGAATATGTTCTGACTTATATGTGGCAGTTTAAAATTGTATCGTTTATAAAATATATTTTTTATAAATTGGTGCTGATTGTGCAATACATCTAGATAAAACATAATTATAGACGTCAATGTGTAGGTAAAATAACAAAAACTTTAAAAGTTACATGTGTTTTATTTTTATATAATTTTTTATAAATTTCTTACCCTTTCTAAATTCTCGGTTGTTAAACATTAGTGTAGAAAAAATCCTGAATCTAATAAATAGTTTTATGAGATATTGTTTTGGAAAACAAGGACAGGGAGAATCAAAATGTATGTCATTTAAAATTTCATAAAGAGTACTACCCGGCCTTTGTTTCATATTTTTTTCAAAATTATGAATAAAAATAGTCTCAAGTTCACTTACATAATTATGAAACGCATCTGTTGGCACTTTTAACTTTCCGTAAAAAGACGATGTTTTGTTGAATGCTTTAAAATGGATAAACAATCTATTCGTAGATTCATTTTAATCGGGAATGTTCTGTAATTCAGCAACAAAGTCAGGACAGGTATGCTTCTTGCAACATTTAAAAAGTAAATAACCCGATATATATGTTAAGGGTTTATCAGTTGGCAAGTCGAAGCGGTAATCAGTTTCACCACTTAAATTCAAAAGCGAAGGAATACTGCGGCGCGAACTATCTGCATGTCTCTGTGGTCTCAAACATCCATCGTTTTGTTGAGACAGGTCGCCGCGCCGCGCAATTTGTGTTGGAAGTTTCGTAGGTAGGTATTTGCGCGACTGTCCGTCAAATATTATCACAATTTTATTCTAATAAAAATTGCTTTTTAAATGTTGTTAAAATAGTGTTTATGATAAGTATAACGTTTCTATGTAACAAAAATATGTAAATCTGTGTCTGAAAGGCAAGCTAATGCTTAATACCTACATAATAAAATAATTTTTAAACTACAAAAAATAGTAATACTTACCTTTCGTCATTGACAGGTAAATGGAAAAATGTTAGGTGTTTATCCCTTCTTTTACTTGATTTGCACCCATCTACAGCACATAAGGCACCAGACGGCATCGTAGGTACGCGTACGAACTAATGGAACTATTAAAATTGAACAGAGTGCGTGCGCTCCGCTTGCGAAAACCGCACTGAATTTGGTCCGCTGGAGGCCCGAGACCGCTAGGTCGGGCGGTAGGTAATTATAGCGCGCAAGTACATGGAGTGACGGAGGCCTGACCTTGAGACCAACAGCGATTGAGAGAAACCTTAATATCCCTCCTCTGCATATGATGGTTGAACTTGAGGCATGGAAGACGTTACATCGTCTTGCTGTTGCTGGACTAAGGGATGCCTCTAGTCAAAGATTAACCATACTAAATTCGATGGAAATGAAGACCTGGATCGGGTAACAAGCATGATATCCGTAAAATGCAAACTATGTTTGTGTTTGAAAAGTCTTTCAAGGTCAAAATCCCAACAATAGAGGACTGGACGAAGGGACTCGATCCACCAGAATAAGATAGTCTGGTGTGGTACACTGATGGATACAAAATGGAGTCAGGTACAGGAGCGGGAAAATACGCAAAACGTTACAAATGTAGCTAAAGCTTAGGGAAGATGGCAATTGTATTCCAAGCAGAAACATATGCAATTATAACCTGTGCTCAAGAGAATATAGATAGAGGAACCAGAGGTAAATCCATATATATTCATAGTGACAGTCAGGCTGCAATCAAAGCCATGCATCCTACAAAGTGGACTCCAGACTTATTCTGGATGCCATCCAGACCCTAAACAGGCTTGGGAAGCATAACAGGGTAAGACTGATGTGGGTCCCTGGGCACTAAGGAATCCATGGTAACGAAGTGGCAGATGAACTGGCAAGAGAGGGCTCAGCAAATTATTTTGTGGGTCCAGAACCATGTGTAGGCATTTTGACGTGTCTCGTAAAAGCAACAATTAGGGAGTTTGCAGATCAAAGATCACGAACACATTGGCAGTCTAATATAGGTCTTCAACACTCCAAGAAATTCCTGGGCTCTACGTTCAAAGCACGGGAATGCATTTGGAATATGAGCAGGGGGCATATCGTGCACGTTGAAACCAACGACATGCTCATGAAGATGGGTCTAACCGCGACACCCATGTCCAGGTTGTGTGGGTAACATACGGAACGCATGGAGAACCTTCTATGCACATGCGATGCACTGGCTGGTAAGCGAATGAGTCTCCTAGGGTTTGGATATCCAAAACCAGAAGACTAAAGGCTTCGTTGTTAAACTCATGAAAAGAGTTATTAACGAGATTGGGGAGGAGTAGGTTATTTAAGGGACCACAATAGATCCCAATAGGTCGAAGTGTCCGAGTTATTTCTCGGCACCTCCACAAGATAAGATAAGATTCCCGGTTCCGTGTGTCCCTCATCTGTATGTTTCCTGTGACTTTGATGATATCTTCAGCCAAAAGAACTTTCGAACGGCTCTGATTTCTTTGGCCCAACCTTGGTCGCCATTAGTAGTTTTTTTTATTCATTATAGCGACCCGCCCCGGCTTCACCTATGACAAATTATACACAAAAACATTTCTCGTTTCTCACTCTTTCTATTGGTGAAAACCGCATGAAAATCCGTTCAGTCGTTTATGAGTTTATCGCGTACAAACGCGGCGGCGGACTTTATTTTAAAATATGGAGTGATTTAGTATTATTAACATTTGCAGATCGGCGAACAAATGCTGGTGTTCCTACTGCAGTTCTTGCAGATGTTCCCAGAGTTACGATCAGCACCTTTGTTTGTCGCCGGGGAGTCTTACGCGGGGAAGTACGTGCCCGCCTTGGCTATACAGATCCACAGGCACAACCAGGATAAATCACAGGAACCCATCAACTTGAAGGTGCGTAGCTTATATTAATCTATACCAATATTATAAAGAGGAAAGATTTTTTGTTTGTGTGTTTGTTTGTACCGAATAGGCTCCGAAACTACTGGACCGATTTCAAAAAATCTTTCACCTTTGGGAAGCTACACTATCTCTGGGTGATATTGGCTACTTTTATCCCTGTATTCCTACGGGAACGGGAACTATGTGGGTGAAACCGCGAGGCGTCAGCTAGTTCAAAATATTTTAAAGAGGAACGATTTGTATTTTTGTATGTAACGAATAAACATAAAAACTACTGGACCGATTTAAAAAAATCTTTCAACTTTGGGAAGCTACACTAATAAAATTGCCGTCCCACAGTCCCGAGAAACTGATACTGGGAAGACTGATACTGATACTGCCAGTAGGAATTATAAATTTACCAGTAGTACCCTCGGGGTCTGGATATATGTGCCCGATTAATGACTTACAATAGGCTTCTTTATACGGGTTTTTAAACATCATCATCAGCCTTTTAATCTTCCCACTGCTGGGATAGGCCATAATCCACCATGCGGGCCCAATGTGGTTTGGTGCATGTCTTCTATTTTTTGGTTCTAGGACCTGCCGGGTTCCTCACGATGTTTCCCTTCACCGTTTTTAGAGCAGTGGTGATGAAATAATTTACACAAAGTAAAGCGCCTGCCTGGGTTCGAACCCACGACCTACGTCACGTAAGTCGGGGCCGTTACCACTGGGTCACCACTTCTCTAAAATTATTAAAACTTAGTTTTAAACATCGCTCATACTAAAATATTAATTTTAATTTCAGGGTATCGCAATCGGCAACGGTCTGGTGGATCTCAAAGACATGATGCACTACAGCACCGTGTGCGAGGTGCTGGGCATCCTTGAAGGTAACCAGATCGACCACGTGGCGCTGCTTGAGGAACAGGTCGTCAAACTCATTAACAGCAAGAGGATGGTCGACGCTGCAAATGTGAGTTTTCCTTGATTTCAAAATAGTTTTTGATTAATTCTTAAACGGGTAGGTTTACGCGAAAATAACGAAGTTCTCAGAAGTGATTGCGTACTTCGCGACCAGAGAATGGTAGTTCGATAACAGCAACACTCAGAGGCTGTTCGTGTTTCAGTTGTTTGAATCTTTGTATAAAGTTCATATTTGGTTTGCGCAAATATGACCATGTTTCTGAATTTCGTGTGAAACTCAAGTGGTTGCCTATTCGCCATCGCCGGAATGCTCATATTCTTTCTCTTCTGTATAATATTCTCTTTCTTCCTTCTACCCCTCTTTATCTCAAGAGACGGTTTCAGTTCCTGTGTGACTCGCACGTGAAAGTTCTTAGGTCATCAGATAATATGAATCTGAAAATGTCAATGCACTCCACTATCTTCTTAGACAAATCTTTTACTGACCAGGCCACTCGTCTATGGAATGCATTGTCTGTGACTATAAAGCGCGCGCAATCACTGCCTGTTTTTAAGCGACTTGTGAAGGAGCACTACTTGTTACTGTGATCATAATCTTATATAAGCTGAATTGTTTTCTTGTCTGTATATTAGTTGTATGTATGTATTTATGTATCTATTATTATTATTTTTTGTATTTAGTACATACTTTCTTAATATCTTTTTTTTTTTTTTTTTTTTTTTTGCACCAAGTGCAACCCCATATTGTGTCCAGGCTGTCACTTTCCATTCTTGGTTGCCTGGAAGAGATCGCAGAGCGCGATAAGGCCGCCTGTTGTATGTTTGTTTTAGTTATAAGATGTCTTTTTGAATAATTTTTCTCTTGGTGTACAATAAAGTGTAAATAAATAAATAAATAATAGAATAGTAATAAGTAGATTTTTGCCCACCCAGTTAACTTTAGGCAGATAATTTCCGATCCTTGTTCCATTTTAAACCCGCAAATAGTGCACAGATATCCAAATGTGGAATAAAATTTTAAATAACAAATTATTTCACTTACGGCGCCTGCGAAAAATATTGGTAGGTTGTGCCGAATGTGGAATACCGTTGAATACCCCAGGTGCAAATGTGGAATACATTTTTGCCCTTTGCCTTGCCGAATTCATTACGCAATAAGGCTTGTTTTTTTAAAAGACTTTTCTTTTGTTTTTTGAACAAACTTTGCCCTACTAGGATTTTTCCTGTATCGTGGGTGCGTTTACAAACATAAACTTACAAAAAAAAAAAAAAAAAAAAAAAATTAAAAAAAAATAGTTTATTGACACAAAAATTACAACAATGGTACCTACTTAAGTATGGACAGTCTTAGGATGTTTGTAACAATATATGTGTACTGATACTGAATCCCAAACTAGGCCAGGAGCCTGTATCTTGGGAGACAGTGTTCAGTCGCAGCAAAAGGTACACAAAACTGTTTGTACATAAGGTTGCTGATTATTAAGTTAATTACGCTATAAATTTTAAATTTGCGTTAGTATATGTGAGTATGTGGTTGATAGTGTATCGTGGTATGTGTTTGTGTCTGTGTGTGTGAGGGAGTGTATGTGTTTGTGTATGAGTGGATAAATTGAATTAGTAATTAGTTATTGGTTTAGTTAGTAGTTATTATTGTTTTTATTTTATATAAGATAGCTAAGAAGGTCTTCGGTTGTTTGATAGTCAAGTAGTTGAAGCCATTCAGTAATTTTCGATTTAACTTTGCGTCTACATAATGAAATGATGTTAAGTTTCTTGTTTAAATCGTTGTATAGTTTAGCGCTTATGCTACGTGTTTGCCTTTTTGCGAAAGAGGTTCTACAAACCACACGAGGGCATACAGATGATAAACTGCGTTTATTGGAGTTTGGGGTTGGCACATCTCGATGCTTTTTGAGAACAGCATTCAAGAAGAACAGCTGACGAACTGTTAGGACCTTGCAGTTTGAATAAAGGCTCACAGTCGGGTATCTGTAAGGTTTCCTGATACACAACGAAAACAATGGCTGTTGGTTACTGTCACACCCTCTTGTTTATATATTAGGCAACAAAATAAAAACACCTACTTTGTATTTCTTATGTTTCAGAAATTCAACGAAACAATTGAATACATAAAGAAACAGAGTGGTGTTAGCATTTACAACTTCGTAAAGGACGCTTCAGCAGCAGCACCGGAATTCGAAGCGTTCATCACTAGGAGTGACATCAGGGAGCTGATCCATGCGGGGAACATTACCTTTAACTATAATAATCAGCTGGTCTATGAGAAGATGTTGCCGGACATCGCTAACTCTACCAAGCCTTTTGTTGAAGAGTTGTTAGAGCATTATGGTGTTTTGAGCTACAGGTAAGATGTGGGCGAAAATATACTTGTCTCATTGAATACAGAAAACGGGATTAGGTCCACCTAAAGTGAGCAAAACAATAGGAAACTTCTATTGTTTTCGAGTCCCTTGACTTAAGAGCGGAGTCTAGTCAACAGGAATTTGAATAATAGGTATTTGAAGAAACTATTGCCGTCGCGTCACCTCCAACCTCACCCCGTAAAGTGCGAAAGGGACAACTGCAGCTCAGGCTGATTTTATCTACAAAAACTTTGACTAAAAGACGTTTCGTATTCTGCTGTTTTCTTCATGAAAACTGGTCTGATCTGAAAAATTCTTATATCAAAATTTAGAGGAAAAGTATATCTATGCTCCTATCATTTCCTTTTTTGTTAAAAACTTATAAATTTTGTCTGAAAGTCTTCTGAACATGGCGGTAAAAACGGGCATTTTTTTCAGATTTTTGGATTGTCATATTTCTTTTTGTGATTATGTTTTGGAAAAAAGGAAATGATAGGGGCACGTATTAATTAGACCCAGATTTTATGGGGAAAAATCATTGCTCTAGAGGCATTATCCACGAAGAAAACAGCAGAATGTTTTTGTATGGAGAAAGTCTCACTAGAGTCCCCTCTTAAGGCGTATTTCCACTATAGACAGACGTTAGGAATAGGCCCGAATAGGTAACTGTAAGTAACCATGATACGGTCTCAAAAGTGAATTAAAGTTTGAACAAACAATTCCACGTAGACTGAATTGATTTTCTAGAAAGGTTCTTCTGTGAGGTACTTGAGAATCTCTGCGAACGTTTGCTATACGATTATGAGACGTACAAGAACAAGAAGAAGTGGAAGCAGAATTATCAAATGTTTATGAATGAGACGGATAATTTACGTATTTTTTTGAATTCACCTGGCTGTCATAATTTGCAATAGTACCAGTTTTTACATAATTTTGAATAGTATTGAATTAAAAAGGATTACAATAGATTGTGGAATAGGTCTATCGAGGAAACCACGTTAAAAAAATGCGGCAAGTACACTACCTGCCAGGTGGCGTGGAAACGTGTGCATATAATGAAGAATACAACTTTTTTAACCATTATATCTCAGAAACGGTGACGTTTAGAAGAACAATTGTACAAACATTTTTATAGATGATTACATAATCTACAATTTTTGTCTGATCTACTTTTATCATAAAACTTACCGTTCGGCTAAAAAACGCAAAAAACCCATATTTGCATATTTTGACTTTAAATTTTTAAAAAATGCAAGTGTGGGATTGATGGGGACTTTTTACATTTCATTTATAATGGTTTTTTGAACATTCGTACCAATTTTCAGCTCTATGCGAATTACTGTAAACCTACCCCTATTTTTTTGGTCTAATTTGACCGGACTATTCAATTAGGCAGTAAGCGGTACTTTTGAACGTCAAACATTTTAATTTAAAAATAATAATAAATGATTCAACCATCCGTATGGAAAAGTAGCCGGTTTTGGAGAAGAACGGACAAGAAACTCCACACTTACTCTTTAAAAAAACATGTTTTACAACATATACATACCAAACATTAATTAATATACGAGCACGATGCACCCAGACTAACACTAATTTATACTACATATAGGTATAAAGTATTACAAGCACTAACAGGTAAATGCATTCATTTGATAAATAGGAACATGGTTCTCACACACTTACAAATATTGCAAACATAAGTAAAATCCCTAATTCAACAACAACGGAACATTGTGTCAGTCAATTTCTTAAACAAAAAGAGAAGAAAAGAAACAGTACTGTAATTAACCAGTTTGATTTTTTCTACAATAAAGATTTATCTTGAACATAATCATCTAATTTCTAATATGCTTGTTTACTAAGTGCGCTTTAAAAAAAAAAAAAGGTTTAACTATCCTGGATAAAAAATATGGGTTGGTAACCCGATTATGTCTTGTCTAGGCCCTCAGGTTACCAAAGACTAACTCTTCAAGACATGTAAGGTTACTTTACCCAGTTCTTACTTTTCATTATTATCATTTGCAGTGGTCAGCTCGACGTGATCCTAGCATACAGTTTGTCGAAGCACATGTACGGAACAATGCAGTGGTCGCGCCGTGAGTCATACATACAAGCACCTAGGCGGCGTCTACGCAGATTCGTTAACGGATCCGTTGTTGGGTAAGAAGACTCTTCAATATTTAAATTTCATATTCTATTCTATTCTCCCAGGCCCTCGTAAAATCCTTTTGAAATTTCTCATTTTCCAATCTCTGATGACCTTTTGCTTTTCTTTTTGAAAATACAGGCTGCCTATGCTTTGACACCAAACAGAAAAGGTAGCGATTTTTAGTCGTCACTCAATCATGATAATAATATAAATGTTTGAAGGAAATTTAAAGGATAACCAACAGAACCCATTGCCAGCATTTTTAGTTTTTTTGTCTGTTTATCTGTTTAGTTGTGCACGCATCACGTATTTACTTTACGAAACCAAAAAAAACTTTTACATATAAAAATTGTGCGTAACTTGAAGTATTAGTTGTTGTTTCATTGCAATCAGTTCACTCTATCAAAAGTTAGATGAATTTAAAGTGTTCAAGAAATAAAATATCACAACACACGCAATTCAGACATTTGGACAGTTGAACCACGTTGAACTCCACATTCGATTGATGAAGTTGTGAATTCGACGTCATTTTTTGAATGGCGTCAAATTCACAACTCCAGATTAAGATTGTCCGCGGCAGAATGACCCTAGAAAAAAAGGGTAGGTAGGTAAGGTAGGCAGCAAGGTAAGTAGGTTGGGTAGGTTTGGTAAGCAGGGTAGGACAGGCAGTTAAAGGGAGCTCATCCGCGGGCACAAATAGTTATAACTTTTTTTCAAAATTCCATTCCAAAATCCGCGAAATTTTATAACGTTCCATAACGCCTAAAATTTTTTCTCTGCAACATTTTAAATTGCAAACTCATAATTTTCTTTTACGTTGCAGGTACAAAAAGGCTGGTGGAAATTTCGTGGAAATACTAATTCGGGGTGCTGGACATATGGTGCCACTTGACCAGCCGGAGGTGGCGAAGTTCATGATAGACAGTTTCATACAGGAGTTCAAATAAAAGTTAATTTAATGTACAAAATATGATTTATTTTCTATACCTTACAAAAAATACACGATATTTACAACAGTAGGTCTTAAAATTATAAGGCACTGAGGGAAGGGTTTACTACTTGTTTCCGAATGTCATATCTACGATGGCTAATTCCCTGAAGTCATCATCAGATCGGACGTCCAAATTGCCGAAATTCGATAGCCTCGATTTACCACAATGCCCGTTTCGCCGAAAAGCCATTGCAACAATAGTTCTATGCATCGAATGTCTATTGGCTCGATGTGCCAGTAAGTCGAAAGCTATTCAACCTAAAATATTCAAGACTTTAAGAAAGAATAAAAATGTAAATAAAAAAAGTTTATTAAAAAAGACATTTAAAAACCCGACTGCTTAAAAAGCGAACTAAAAAAAACTTAAACAAGAAGAAAATCATACTGTGCAGTCGAAGGATACATGTTCGCGGGCTGGCTGACCAAAACCAGATGTATCCTCTAATAATACACTTTTTTTATTAACATGTTCTTTATAATTATTATTTTTTAGAATTTCAACTAAATATTTAAAAATATAAGTGAAATATATTTTTGAAATCACCTCTTATAATCCTTTATTTTGATACCCCACACGATGGGTTTGGCAGATAGAAAAAAATTTGTGCCCCACAATATTGCGCCCAAAATCCGCCATCTTTTTATTTTCTAATTTTAATGTAGCCGGTGACACTCGCAGGGTTAAGACGAATCGATTGACGTAAGAACCATCAAAATCGGCTAACGCGTTTGTAATGAATAAACATACATACATAGACGATGTGTTTATCAACACATTACTTTCCTACGGCAGTCGGGAAAAAAAAAATGCAGGGTTTAATCAACATATTATGATTTAGGTAGATAATTTTTGAAAACCAGTAATTGTATACAGTTCCTGGGAAATCTATAAAATTCTGTTGATTAAACCCTGCTGGTTTGATTTTTATCCCATATTATACTCCTTCTTTTTTTTAGTCTTTTTGAATATTTTAGGTTAGACTAGACTAGACTTACTGGCACGTCGAGCCAATAGACATTCGATGCATAGAACTAGCGTTGCAATCGCTTTTCGGCGAAACGGACCCTCGATCTAATGGCTATTCGAAATCGTGGTAAATCGATGCTATGGAATTTCGGCGATTCGGACGTTCGATCTGATGACTTCGGGGAATTAGCCATCGGGAATATGATATTTGGAAACAAGCAGTAAACCCCTGAGGGATATGGTAAGGCCTTGACAAATTATAGACTAGTTCATACATACAAAAAGTTAACCTGGTATCACTTGTCATATTAATAATTTATTATGATATATCATTAATATATATAAAGGTCTATCCACACATAACAGGGCCGTGCCCGGAACGTGACAGGGCCGGGCCCAGGCATTGAAGATTCGTCACTGGCCTGTTCACGGACATGTGTGAACGAGTTCATCACGGGGTCTCATTGCTAAGAAAGAAAATTTGGTTCAAATAAATCTCACTAGATGGCGCGACATGTACACACAATTCAATAGAATTGTATGTAAAATTAACATTTTCTGGTATTGAACATAAAAATTGTATGTTCTTGTTTAATCAACACTCCTAAGTACAAAATTATGGAATATTGGGCTCTTAATTCCCATTTCAAAGATTATTTGGACGGATCATTTAATATTGATGCCAATAGATGGCGCATTTTTAAATTTCTGAGGCATTCCACTCGATTGTTAAAATTTGCATTGTAACACATTTTGATGCAAAAAAAATGTAAAAACGTGCAAAAAAATACTTTAAAACGAACCTTCACTGTATTTAAAGAAAAAAATATTCACGAACCTAGCAAGTAAAAGGGTTTACCCCTTTTACTTGCAAGTAGCTGCTAACACTATCTATTGCCGTGAAACGGGATCGAACGCGATTGATGGACATACAAAAATAACAAGATTAATCAGATGAAAAACGCTAGTTACGTCGGCACGGTTACTTTGTATGGGATGAGGCATCTATATGCTAGTATTATATTATCTGTGAGTTCATATAAAATGTACACAGCGATATTTTTTTGAGCCCCTGACGGGGCACGGTCCGTCCACGTCCCTGATATGTGTGGATAGACCTTTAATGTCATGGTGTGTTCTGTACTTCGATTTCGCAAAGTATTTCGTCACATACAAAATCAATACATGCTGAGATCTGAAGACGAACCAAATGAAATTGTTCCTATAGTTGAACAATTTAATTCTATCAAAAGTATGCACATCATTTTACTAGCATTTGTTTCTGACTATTCTTGGATGCTACATTGTAGAAACTACACTTCAATACGGCAACATTGGAACATGCTGTAGCCTATTAATTATTACGTCCTGTAAGTTACAGGACCAAGTCTACCAACGTCCAAAAATGCTACGTACAACCGCTCAACGATATCTGGCTCAACCTGAGTAAAAGTTCTTAAGGTTACACTAGTCGATCATTCTTCCATACAAACGTAGTCTGGCGATAACTCCACTGTTTGACGATGTAAGTTAAAAAAAAAAAAAAAAAACAATTTGTCTCATCATTATCTAGCCCTGTATAGAAACAAAAAAGTAAAAAAAAATATATAAGTGTCGAAAGTTGCATATTTCAACACAAATTTTAACGCAACTTTGGGTGGAAATAAATACCATAATAAGAAGGAAAATTGCAAAACGACCACCATACAGGGATAGATTAGTAGTTCAACAATGCAAATAATTTTATTTTGAAAATATACCTACATTTAGTAATTTTTTCATGATATCTAGACTCCCAAAGGTCTGTAAAAAATTTCGCGCGCTCGTTTTCGTCCTAAATCATCATCCATTTCGCTACGAACTTGCAAAAGTGCTAATTCTTACGCGAACTAGCTTCTTACTGCTCATCACAGCATCAGCTATCTCTTTCGCACGTTTTTTCGGATGAGATAGCATACATTTTAACCCCGCGCACAAAATAGTTCGTGCCTTCGACTAGGGCAACCTTAACTGCCATTCTTAGAACATAGTTGAAGTAATACTAGTCTCTTCAACATTATTATATAAAAAGGCACCCGTTCGTCTCTTCCACTTCAAACCATAGACAACACCACAGACTAAAGCTAGAAGCAGTAGAACGTTAAGCACGATGCTCACGACCATCACTGCTTGAGTACCAGAAGGTGGTTCTCCAGGAACTTGGAGAATGGTCTTCGAAATCCCTTCGGTATCATCGTCGATATACGGGCCAGTATCTTGGGCCATGACATGGTAGTTCGTTGGCAGAGGCATGTCTAGTCCCCTGATGAAGTAGGAGATCAATGTCAGGGTTTCTGCAGGCTTGTCCATTGGGACTAGATGGCCTGCACCTCGCACTAAAACTTCGGTTAGGCTGCCGCCGCTTTTGACGTATCTGGAAATTTATAGAGAGTGTGAGAGGAACGTATTCAAGAGTCTTGTTTCTTATAATGATTATGATGATGAGCTTGTGGACTTCCTTATTTCAGAACTCTTAGTCTGCGGGTACGAAACTTGCGACGGCCGGAGCGACGGCGGGACGGCGCGACGGCGGCGGCGATGTAATCAAATGTGTACGAAACGGGCGACGGCGGAGCGGCGCGATCGAGCGATACACGGGCGGCGGTAGAGCGGTGGCGGCGCGGAGCCGACGAGAACAAACTAGTTTGGTTTCGCCGCTCGCGCGGGTACATAGTGTTGCATTTTTATCACAGTAATAATATGGATATTATGGAAATTGACAATGAACTCGTAATAAATTATAATAGCTCGTAATAAAGTGTAGAAAATTCTCCCAAACTGCGTCGTCGTTGATTTATTGGATGAACACCATCTCTAGGTAATAAAAATTCTCTCATTAGGAGACTGGGTTCCAATAGTTCTCTTCGACGTGAATTAATGTTTATCACAACACTACGTGAGCGCGGAAGTTTGTTTTGTACAAACGCAAGACACCGCTATATCTTCGCCCCGCGCCGCACCGCCCCGCCCCGCCATCGCTCCGGCCGTCGCAAGTTTCGTACCCGCAGACTTAGATAGCATATAAAGTAAAACTTGAAAAGCTAGGCATCAAGTTGTTACTAGTTCTGACAAGTAAATGTTTGTACATTTAGCGGCACCAACGCCGCCACTTACGTCACAAAACCCGACTGATCGGAGGATGCTCCCTTTTCTATGGAGGTTTGTGGGACTTTACACCCTGTTCCACCTACCCCCAAATACCTGTTATAACCTATCTATCTTATTTTGTTGGCACTATCCCACATTCTCACCGCACTATTCCCAAAACACTGCAAGTCCAAAAAGCCAGAATCAACAGTGGCGACCACCAGAAAAGCGCCGAGGCAATGAAGCGCGATGAAGTCCCGGAGAATGAATTTAACTGCCTTGGATCCCACATCGAAATTAATCAGGAAAAATAACAGAGGCGTAGGAAAATATACAAATGTCCAATTCCCTCCATATCAAGCAGAAGACAGAACAAACAAGGTCAATAGGCAAAAAGGGTCGTTTACAACTGGAATAAGCCCAGTTGAGTAGCACCACGGATAAAAATTATTATTAATATTAATGGGTCCTAACCATGGAGCAACACGAACCACCGGCGGACCGGCGTCCGCCGGTGGTCCGTGTTGCTCTATGGTCCTAACATTGTAAATTTGAATATTGTAATAATTGAATAATCAAAGGTAAGGTAAGGTGAGGTATGGCAAAAACCGTTGAACGCACGGCCTATTTTTCTAGTCTCCACAAGGTCCGTATTGTAAATAACTGCAGATGCAGACTGTACATTATCCAACATAATATTGCGTTCATTCTGCCAAAGAATACACTCCCATAAAATATGATGTGCAGATTGTACATATTCGCAGTCAGATATAGAACATTGACATAAAGGCGAGGCAACGACCTTGAAGGAAAATGTAATTTTTAAAGTTACCATGTCCTGTGAGAAATTGGGCAACACAGTGATCTATCTTATCTATAATCATATCTATCTAATCAGCTCACACAGTTTGCTCCCCCTCGTTTCGACCCCATAATACAGCTTGTACAAGTGCGTACCTACTTACCTACACGTGTGCTGGCAGGACTGTTTTCTTTATTCAGCACCTTCAGCACCCCATTTCGAATAGGATCGGTTTCCTTTTGCTCATTTGTATAGAGACGGAACTAACTACGGGACCAGTTTGAAACCTAATTAAGTAATCAAGATCAAGCAAAGTGAGCTTGAAAATTTTAGCTCCTTGCCTCGTTCATTGTTGAATATTTTTGTCCCTATATTTTATTGAAAGCTAGGAGGGTGCAAGTGCACCTCCTTGCACAATCCTCCCAGCGACCATAAGCACGCATTACGTTAGTTAAAGACTACCGTCATGCTACAAACTACCCTAAATGTTGAATGCCATCGATATTTCCAACGGTCAAAATTTCTACAGGATTATTCTCTACTTTGATAACTTACCCAGCGACCCTATTATCGAACCACCAGGGAGTGCGTGTCGCATTAAGGAACTGCTCGCGTTTGTTCCAGTGCCAGTGCTTTCTGCGATACTTCGCGTTGGGCACGCATGGTGCTGTCAGGTCCATCTGCCCGCTGGAAAGAAAACTTTCGTTATTAACTACTGCAATGGGATACTGGTCGAGTCTAGGCTCCAGAGCCTTGAACATCGGCGCCGAGTTTCTAGCCCGTCGGTTTTTTATCGGTTACATTTCGGGGAGTGTGCGTTGGAATTGCATGAACTGATCCCTCCTAGCCCGTTCCATCATCGGACTACAAGACGTACGGCGATGCGTCATCGATACATGGTGGACATCCCACCCATACGCACCAAACGTTTTGGGAACACTTTTATTATGCGAACAGCAAAAGAGTGGAATTCCCTGCCTGTGTCTGTGTTTCCCGATAGCTACAACCTGGGAGTCTTTAAGTCAAGAGTGAATAGGTTACTTCTAGGCAAGCGTGCTCCATCATTGACCACATCATCGCTTACCATCAGGTGAGATAGTGGTCAAACGCAAACCTATACATATAAAAAAAAAACTATGTTTCAGAAAGTCTTCAATGACTTACTTGGATTTGTGAGGATCACAGATGTGTATGGGCCCCAGAAATGTGTGCTGGTGTATCAGCTATGGAATTAATTATATCTAAAAATGATTTTTCAGGCGTGCTTGTTATTTATTTTTAATCAAAGGTTCGTGGATTCAGAGAAGCCAAGTTCCGTACAAATAGCTACATTCAACAAAATTATTAGGTAACATTACTGAAGTTTATAAACCATAAAAGCACCAAAGATTGATTTAATGAAATGATTAACTGGATTGAAGGACAAAATTAACAATCCCGTTGGAAAGTGTTGTCCTCTTTACATCGACATAGGTCGCAGTCAGTATGTCAACTACAAATAAATTAACAAACGTTTTTTTTATGTGGCTACAACAGTTGTCAGCCTAATTTCCTTTACTTGTGCTATAAGACCTTGCTTCTTACCAAATTTCATGATTCTAGGTCATCGGGCGATTCCCTATAGGTTTTTATTCACTTACAATTCGTTAAATATGCGACATAAACGGTTAAATCTTTTTTAATGCGTTGATTTAGAAGATTGATTGATGACTTATGATTATCACAGCTCCAAGGGATTGCAAACCTGAGTAACTGAATAACACCAGGCGTTGCAGAGAAAAAGTCTTGACACGGGGACAGACAGACAGACAAACAGACAACGAAGTGATTCTAAAAGGCTTTCTAGGTCAGTTTGCCAACTTACAGAAATAAAATCATTTATCATTATCATTTATAAGGCTTTGCCACACTGGAAACGTTCTGCGTCCTGCGTTCAGCAGCCCTATTGCGTAAGTGCGCCAAGAGTTTGACTGTTATCCAATCGACCAAATCGGCAATCACTCAAGACGGACATCCACATCGCGTCATTTATCCCGCATGTGATTGGTCGATTTGGTCGATTGGATAGCGGTCAAACTCTTTGCGCAGTTACGCAATACTAATCACTTAGACCATAACTAAACAATATCCTTACCAGTAAATGAGTACCCTGTAATGATTCAGCAGCATCTCGATCTTCGACTTAACTTCACTCAAGAAGTCAGGAGTAAGCTTCGTATGAGCAGTTCCGTTATGGAAGGTGAACGGGATGCTACCGACGTGCAATGCCTCGCTAACTTCGGGCTTCTGAATGTAGCTGACGAAGTCATCCAGGTGGGTGATCTGATCTACGATGATGTTGAACGTCTGCTGCTGCATCGACATGTCATCTAGCCGGTGTAATAGTTCTTCGCGAAGCTGGAAAATTCAAGTTAAAATTGTTATAAGTAAGGGGATTAATAGGGCTTCAATTCATAATAAAATGAAGTCAGATTTTATGACGGCATTTACGACGCAGTGGCTGAGCGATTGGCTGCTGCGCTGAGTGTCGCGGGTTCGATCCCGCACGGATAAATTTTCATATGACCTGCAGATAGTTGTTCCGGCGGGCTTATTACGTAAGGAACAGCAAATAGCAATAATTGTACAATTATTGCGCGATCAATTTAGTGACCTGGCTACTGAGGCCTTTAAGTCAAGTCTTTTTTTTACAGTCACTTTAAACAGAAGCTATTTTATCTGTCCGATGATTTATAAAATGTATCGTTTGATGAATTAACCAGCTTATGAAAGAGCAACACTTCGTGGAGGCTGTTTTTTTACAATAGTCAATTTGATTACTATTTAGCTCCAATATTCCAATAAATTAATATTCGCAGATGTAAAGTATTTGTGTAAAGTAAATATGGCAGTGAAAATTTGATATTTGCATTTTATTTACATGTATGTCAATGTGTAAAATCAATTAAAATTTCTTCGAATTGTCGATTGTTTTAAAAATTGAATCGATAACGCATTAGAACATCACTTAGTCGACTACATTATCTCGTATTTGAGCTATGAAACGTAAAAAAGATTTTTCAAATTTAATTTAGACATTGGCAGAATAGTCGACATCGGTGTTTGCCATATAAAAAAAAATATAGTAGAAGATACTTATTGCGGACTTATCATATTCTCATGTGTTTGTAAGTATTTAGTAGTAAACATATAAGCTTCGCTGAGGTAGCCAACACAGGATTTTTTTATACTGTATAAATAAAAATCCTCCACTTTACCGTGATCACTTCTGTTTCAATGATTCAACAAATAGTCCAGTTGCGTAGACATTAGATACTCAAAACAACACCAATTTGTCATTTACATTTACAATATTCACTAGGAATTTGTTATTTCAATATTTATTCTTATATTATTATTCTAATTTGCGGATACTTAAAATAGCCACAAAATCACATACGAAAAAAGCCGCCAAAAACTCAAAAACTTCTGTACCTACTCAGCCATCAGCGAGCGATTGGCAATCGACCAACAACAAGGGAAAAAGTAATCGCAATTTGACAGCCACATTTGTCTTTGTCTGTTTTTCTGTCGCTCTGCTATCAAAAACCATACGTAATACGAAATTATCGCGATCACCTTGCGATAAATGCACATTTCAGTTAACAGATTTTTATTGTTAGCAGTGCTGTCGTAAAATTATTATGGTGTGGCTATAGCTCATATATAATGCGGATTCGCGATTGAAGAGCAATTATTTCGCAAAAATAAGCCTACCAATTTTTTGACGTAAAGCGATATTCGCGCGATGATTGTACAATCTCTGCGCAAATATTGTTAATTGCTGTTTCATACGTAATAAGCCTGCGGGTATCTGGCTTTTTGTGTATGTGGGTTCAATTGTTTGTAAACGTACGCAGAATACAGGGGAAATTCCAAGATTGAGGCAACATTTAAAAAAAAAACAATACCGATGACTGAAGTCAAATCGTCCATTCTATCCACAGATATAAATCTTACTAGATGACACGATTGCATGAACTTCGCGTGTCCAAAAAACGGAGTAAAATTACGATCAATGATCGTAATTTGAGCGTTTCGAAATCTGGAAAAAAGCCTTTTTATGCCATATTCAGCTGTAAAAACTGTAAAGAAAAAGTTGGCCGAGGTATTGGAAATGTTTTCTTTTATTGGTAAGTGATTTTTTTAAAATTGTTTGTGAAAAAGTGGCTCGCTTGGTTTTCATACAGATGGAGAGACTTGCGCTATCTAGTTAGATTTATGTCTGTGATTTTACCAGACAGACCTGACCAAATTGGGACATGACGCGTCATAAGGCATACGCATGATCGACCTACGCTCATTATGGATAGAACTTCATTCTTTCAATTCGCTGATGGTCAATGTAGACCTAATTTTGTCATTAGCTACCACTATTAGGAAAATTTACTTTTGGATGCTCAACATCATATTTTTACTGACTTCAAAAAAAAGTAGGTAATCAATTCGAATTGCAAATTATTGACATATGTTACTCTGTATAGGCTTCTAAACACGTGTGCCAAATTTCATAAGTGTATGTATGTATTTTAGTATGTATGTATGTTTGTCCACGCATATCTCCAAAACTAGAGAATTAGGGAGCAGTACAAGTTTCATCGAAATCGGTTCAGCAGTTTTCAAGGTATGGAACATACAACCGAACTCCTTAGCGGCAAACAGCACGAATGTGTAATTTAAGTTATTACGGGTATTTTGTAACTTACTATAGAATTTGCTCACTTGCGAAAAACTTTTTACAATGCATGTCCTCGAAAAGAGCGGTTTTCCAGTCAGCCAAACTGTGCGGAAAGTGTCACTTTTTTCACTAGTGCTTTTTACTTTCCTGTACTTTTTTAATTTTTAACTCCAACATCAGCCCGACGCATAGAGTTTTTATTATTTCAGAAATGTTTTAAAAATTAGTTATGTACAGATCATTATCATTCATAAAAAGGTAAAATAAAACTAATACTTTATTTTAGGCGTTTTTAATTACTCTAGATTTAGATTTTGATCAATAAATTAATTTTAAATATTCATTTAATATGTTTGGCAGAACGTATATTTTGCTCGTGCCTTATTGCGTTACGATGTGACAGCTATTCGCACATGCGCAGTAGATATGCCCGAGGAACTATTAGTTAATCTGTGGATATGCTGAACGCGCTTGAATAAGCCCGCCATTTTATTAATTTATTTATTTCCTCGCACAATGCATAGTTAAATGTTGTATGATACACGTACGTAAGATGATTTCCGACTTGTGTCGATTTATCCACTCACTCGCTTCACTCGCTCGTGAATAAAAATGTCACTCATCGGAAATCACCTACCTTCCGCACTTGTAGCATAAATAACTATTCTGTTTTCGTCTTGTTTTTATAATTTTTACGCTCACTGGTTTCAGAGGCATTTGTTAAGCGAATAATTGTTCTACTTACCAATGTGGCAGATGCCGAGTCTTCGCCAAGAATGGCTTTGTTGTAGGCATCCTGCAGCGGCTTGACGGCCTGCACACCCTGGCTGTCGATCAGGCCCCATTGGTAGTAAATGGAGCTATAGTCCGCAATACTGTCGCGGCTCATCACTGGGTTGCCCATAATTATGCCCTGGAAATGATGAGTGAAAGAGTTAGTGTTGTTGGTCCTTCAGGAATTTCATATGGATGTCGCCATAGGGTCACGTTAACCGGATTATCGCATAAGCGTAAGGTTTACGCGATCAGACCGCACGAAAAATCCAGTCTATATTGGCAGATCATATATCTATACCAATATTATAAAGAGGAAAGATGTTTTGCTTGCACCGAATAGGCTCTGAAACTACTGGACCGATTTAAAAAATTCTTTCACCTATGGAAAGATAGATTATTCCCGAGTAACATATAATAGGCTATCATTTTAATTAGATGGTGTCGCTGAAGAAACGCAGGAATATGCTGGATTTGAAGTAAGTAACAGGCTCTCTGAAATGTCCCGATTTACTTAGTAAGGTAATATTCGACGTGCCACGTAATCTGCCAAGAAGTTCTAATATGGCACTTTTCTGCATGCCAAGATGTCACACCAACTTGAGGCAATACTGTCCACTATCAAGAATGTATGCTGCATACAAAGAGCACAAAGGCGATATTGACCTATTTATCTTTTCTGTACCTGCTCTAAAAAAAGTCGCGCTTGCCATTTAGTGGGTATCTCTAGTACCTAATCTTACTTAAATAATAAAATATATTCTTATTTAATCTAATCTAATTTAATTTAATCTACGTTACTTAATTTAATTTAATCTATTCTAATTTAATTTAATCTATTCTAGTTTAATTTAATCCGTATTGCTTAATTTAATTTACTGCAATCAATTTTGCTTTTAACAGTTTTTTTTGTTTTTAATTTTGAATTAATGAATTCTGTAATTATCAGTGCTTAATGTAGTGCATGCTGTGCTTAATAAGGCGCTTAGACTTAAGTTTGCAATGTACAAATGTATCAAGTTACAATGTACTCATTGTTGAAAACCCTAATAATAAATAAATTATCGGAAGTATCAGAATCGAGGAGTTGATAGTCGGTTCGAACAACTAACAACTACTTCGACTCGAACTCGAATAACATGTCAACAATATGAACGCTATCAGCACTACCCATGACGTACAACATATTCTATTTGACTGGGCAAATATAGAACAACTTATTATTATTACATATATATTTATTATAAACTCATAAGTGTATTTCCGGTTTAACAATGTTTGAAGGCTGTTACAGTTAACAAATATGGAAAAATCCGTTTCCTGTTTACTATAAATACCTTTATTTGTACTTCCGAATAGTTAATGATATTAATAATATTTTTAAAAGAAATGAATCTGGTAGAATATATAGTAATGAAGTGACCATACTATTGAGACGCAGTATTTAATTCCAAATAAAAAGTTTCAGCGCCTAGCACATCGCTAACACTCTTCAAACTGAAACCATTTCTGTTAGGATGTTACTGTAACTATAAGAAAGATCAAATGGAAATGGACAGGACATACAATCAGAGGAACAATTATGTATTATAAATACAAACGAAAACGGGGTAGACCGTTCAGAAGATGGGCCAGGTGACATAACGACGGTAGCAGGCGCTAAATGGGACAAGAAACGCTAGGTATAGGGCGAAATGGAAGAATTTGGCGGAAGCCTTTGTAAAAGGAACGCAGACGGAAATGTCGAAGAAATTAGAAAAACTTAAATTATAAACTAACACATCTAAACTAATTTGTATACAAAATAACCAATCAATCTAATTATTTATACCTGTCTGAATAAAACGCTTATATTTTTTATAATATTATTATTACAATATTAGGAAGACCTTCTGTGTTTAATGCGAAGCGTATTCACAAATAAAACTTGTGAGCCTGCTTCTCAGGACGAAGTCTTTTCAAATTTGGAATTGAAAATGCGTAGCATAGGGATAATTCGTAGTCGTAGCCTGCTACGGGTAAAAGCTACGGGCTACGCCGCGTAGGCCTCTCCCTGGACTACTTTGTGGACGTCTAAAGAATACTAAAAATACTATCTATCCCCCGTGTCTTCGCTCTTGTGGTTTATTGTGAGGACTTCCCAAGATTACACTTTGCTCCTGCGGTCTATCCCGGAAGACCTAAGGGTTTTTTTATACTAATTTTGTTTTTGTATTTTTGTATGTAACGAATCAACTTAAAAACTACGGGACCGATTTCAAAAAATCTTTCACCGTTGGGTAGCTACACTATCCCTGGGTGACATAGGCTACTTTTTATCCCTCTATTCCCACGAGAACGGGAACTACGCGAGTGAAACCGCGAGGCGTCCGCTAGTCTGAGATGAATAAGTAGCCTATGGCTTCCTATAAGTGACATAATCTTCGTAAAAACATCAGTACTTCCATATACCAAAACATAAATTTTTTCTTCTATATAATTTAACTAGCTGCCGCCCAAGGATCCACCAATATCTTTATAAATAAAAAGCCTATGTGTTATTCTGATATATAAGCTATATTTCTGGAAAATTTCATCAACATCCGTTTATTAGTTTTTGCGTGAAAGAGTAACAAACATATATCCATCTATCCTCAAAATCTTTCACGTTTATAATAGTAAATAGGTTTATTTACATTTAAAATAAAATTTTAATTAAATATCTTCTGTGAAATTATATTGATTGCGTTTTAATTCCAACGATTAGTCAAACAATTTTGTTTTGGTGTGAAATCATCCGGTTTCTCCCGCTCTGGGTGAAGCGGGAGGGCGTGTCAGACTTTTAAAACCCACCCGTGTTCCTTCAGTTGCTTGAGCCAGGGCCGCGGTAACTCTCTTTCAAAGGAGATTGCCCATATACAGGCCCCTTATGAGGTATCGTGTCTGCGATTTCAATATTATCCAAAAATAGGATGTATATTTTGTGTTTTATTCCATCATATATTATATGTACAGACAACAACAGATCAGATTCCTTCACTTGGACATGTGTATGCACCTTATTGCATTGTGTAATAAGGGTCATTTCAAGAACAGAAACTTCGTTATATCTCGTGAACCCCGCAAAATAAATAAAAAATATTTTCTAATTATGAATATAACGTGTATTTTCTACAATATACAACCAAATTCATTAAGATACAACCATTTTTTCAAAGGGGCCCAAGTTCCCTTACAAAATGGGCATTCTCCTTTATCCGCGAAAAAATCCAACCAACCCAATATTTTTACCTATTACAAATACTTAATGAAAGAGGTGCAGATGGACCAACTAAAGTTGATATTTAGGAGAGAAACAAACAGGTTTACATAATTTTTCGTTTTTTACTTTTTAGCTTCAAGTATCAACAAGTATGTACTCGTATTTGAGGTCATTGACGGACGAGTAAAAGTCAAGTAGCTGACAACGTTAAAAAAAGTTGTACGTAATCAAAGTAAATGTCTCTTAAGTAACATTATAGTTTTGTGTTTCATCCGTCTACTTATTGACCCGTCATCAATTTAACTGTTATATGAAACAAGAGTTGATATTAACCACTTCATCATCTGCCTAGCCTTTTCCAATTGTTGTTGGGGTCCGCTTCCAGTCTTACCGGACTCAGCTGGGTACCAGTGTTTTACATGGAGCGAATGCCTATCTGACCTCCACAACCCTGTAACGGGGTAACACGATACCCCTTGGCAAGACTGGTGTCAGATCTCAAGCTTCTGAGTACCCGTAACGACTGTCAAAGATCTTCAAATGACAGCCGGGACGTCGGCTTAACGTGCTTTCCGAGGCACGGAGGAAACTCGGTATGTTGAAATGGTCACCCATCCACAGACCGACCTCGGCAAGCGTTGCTTAACCTTGAAGATCGACCCGTGCGGCTGTTATTATTAAGCCACGAGCTCCTAACCACTTAAACCACTTAAATTACATAATAATCTATCCCATTGCCAAAACTCTTTGACGGATAGAAAGCGACACTGTCTCTGAATGCCATAGATTATCCTTACCATAGCTTTGTTGCCTAAATTCGTACTTACCATTCTATATTATAACATCAACATTAAAATAATTAAAAAAGACACTCCTTTTCCCCCGGCCCAATAAGAAGTGACGGGCATTATTCAGCAATACCGGGCTTGCTGAATAATGCTATATTAAAATCAATGTCAACATAAAAAAACTTTTTTTAAAAACACCAGATTTTGGTCAGCCAGCCCGCGAATATGTATCTTCCGACTGCACAGCATGATTTTTTCCTTGTTTACGACTTTTTAGTTCGCTTTTGAAGCAGTCGGGTTTTTTGAATTAAGTTTTTTTAGTTAGTTTTCTTTCGAATTAGATACATTTAAACATATAAGTGTTATCAATATTTTTGAAATCACTTCTTAAAACCCTTTATTTTGATACCCCACACGATGGGTTTGGAAGAAAAAAAAAATCCGCCATTTTTCTATTATCCAATTTTAATGTAGCCTATGACACTCGCAGGGTTAAGACGCATCGATTGACGTATGAATCATCAAAATCGGAAAACGCGTTTGGTCTCTGGAACGCCATATAGGAACAAACATACACACATACATACTTACATACATAGACTGATAAACACATTACCCTCCTTCGGCAGTCAGGTAATTAAAATGATAAAAAAAAAAAAAAAATTACCCGCCCCAATAAAAATGGCTGCCTATCTGTCAGAGGAGATCCCTCAGATCCCTCTGCATGCTCTTCAACATCATGAACGATCCTCGTACTCCTGATTATTTAAAACAATATTTTAAAGTGTTGAGCAGTTCTCACGTCCTTTACCTTCGAGCTTCCAAAAACTTACTTCTCCATATTCCTTCTCACCGCACTGGGTTTGTATCGAATTCTTACACTGTCTCTACTATAAAACTCTGTAACGTGCTTCCCCTTGACATAAAAAAGCTGACAATAAATTTTCATTCAAGCGTAAAATTTCCTCTTTTGTTTTATGATCTATGACGAAGACCGAGCTAATTGCTCGGTCTTCGTCATAGATCATATATTTAAATTTCTGTTTCATGTAGAATATTGTATGTATTATAATATTTATTAGTCTATATTTTTTTAATTATTTTATTAGTTAGATAGTTCATTTTTAGGGTTCCGTACCCAAAGGGTAAAAACGGGACCCTATTACTAAGACTCCGCGGTCCGTCTGTCTGTCTGTCTGTCTGTCAGTCTGTCTGTCACCAGGCTGTATCTCATGAACCATGATATCTAGACAGTTGAAATTTCGCAGATGATGTATATCTGTTGCCGCTAAAACAACAAATACGAAAAACAGAATAAAATAAATATTTAAGGGGGGCTCCCATACAACAAACGTGATTTTTTTGCCGTTTTTTTGCGATAATGGTACGGAACCCTTCGTGCGCGAGCCCGACTCGCACTTGACCGGTTTTTTATTTTTATTTTGTACTCCTACCACTGTTGTGTTCTTTTTAACCCAAAGGTTGACTGGTAGAGAATGCCTTGCTGCATTTAGTCATTATGTACCACCATTGTACATGAAGTTTAAATAAATAAATAAGAAGTGATGGGCATTATTCAGCAAGCCCGATAAATTTAATTACTTCAATAGTTTTAGAATATGCTACTCATATATGGCATATTACAAATTGCCTGGGCGTTATGAATAATGCCGTATCTGATGTATCTATGACGCTGACCAATCTGACCATCAAACACACAATAATTTTGCACATAATCAAGGACAATTTCACGGCTGCCAACCTTAAAATTATTGTTAACATGACCTTGTCAATTATTTGTCACATTTATTAGTTGGTATCATTTGCGTCAATAGATGAGATTGCCTCGCTATTTGATTTCCGTTATTTAGGTGAGGTGTCAGCGTATTTAACCTCCATTTAATGGCATTTTAATATATATAAGCAGACTAATTTAGTACCACGATTGTTTATATTGGACATACATTTAATAATGGAGTAGCCGAGTTAAGACGGTACCCTGACCAAAATATCGGCATGAGATATGATCATTCCTATAGGTCTAGCGGCACTGGTGGCGCATGAATTACATTAGTGAATACGCCCAGATTTTAGAATAAAATCTTAATAAAATCGAATTTTGGTCTTTTGAAAAAAACAAATCTACAAAAATGTTCGTTATTAAATTGTCTATCCATTAGTGTTAGTACAATAATTAATGAATACTTTACGAGGAGATGCATAATATCGATAATTATTTCTCATTTTTATGTTTTTTTTTGGAACGAGATTAGTGAAATATATACAACTTTAAAAAAAAAACTAAATCAACCATTTTAGAATCAATATTATGTAGAAATTTAATGTATTTTTATTAATTGGTATTTCTTTTTAAATAACGAGTAGATAGCTCCTAAAAATAGCACAAAAAACGGCTTGCGTGGCGTTTTGCTCGGGGTACCGCCTTAAGTTGACTCATATTATCACACTAGCTGTCCCACGCGGCTTTGCTCCCGTCTACTGGCTACCTATCTACCCATCTTCCCTACCTACTCTACATACATGATTGTTGCGTAACTGAAACCGTTTACGCAGCGCACGCAACGGAAGCCCTCAAAAAGGAATAATTTTTCCCGTTATTGCAACATTTTTCATTTATGCACCGCTCCTATTGGTCGTAGCATATAGCATATAGCATATAGCATATAGCATATACCTTCCTCGATAAATGGACTATCCAACACAAAAAAAAATTTCAATTCCAATCAGCAGTTCCTGAGATTAGCGCGTTCAAACAAAAAAACTCTCTCAATTGAAACATTCTTTATGTGTTGGATAGTCCATTTATCGAGGAAGGTTATACGCTATAAAACATCACGCTACGACCAGTAGGAGCGGAGCATCAATGAAAAATGTTCTAAAAACGGGGAAAATTTATTCTTTTAGAGAGCTTCCGTTGCGTGCGCTGCGTAAACGGTTAAAGTTACGCAACAATCATGTATCTAGTTGATGGGAGCGAAGCCGCGTGGGACAGCTAGTATTATATAGTATAGATTTCGCCTCGTAGTTGTAGGCAAGGTGTTAAGAACCAGTTACAAATGTTCAAGTCCCCTGTAATATGAGTATAGAGAAGTCTATTGCTCAAATAAAGACTTCGGGTTGCTCGGTGAGAGCTTGAAGGGAAAACCCAATTACCATGCTTGACCAGTTAATTGAACACAGGACCTCACACGCTCGGCAAACGTGTTTAACCAACTAAGCAGCCTGACAAGTACCAACGTTCATACATACAACGGATATCCCATCTAAGTATATTTTGAGTCAATCCCACTGCACTATTCCCAAACCACTGCAACTCCTGAAAGCCAGAATCAACAGTGGCGACCTCCAGAAAAGCGTTGAGGCAATGAAGCTCGACGAAGTCCCAAAGAATGAATTTAACTGTCTTGTAACTAGCAACGAAATTAATCAGAAAATAATAACGGAGGAGTAGGAAAATAATACGTAATTGCCACTGCCCTCCATATCAAGCAGGTGGCAGAACAAACAAGGCCAATAGGCACAAAGGGTCGTTTACAAAAGCCCAGTTGCCTATATAGCACCACGGAAAATTAACATAAATATTAATGGGTCCTAACATTGTGAGCTGTTCTTTTTGATTCCAATAATAGGTATGGCACAAACGCTTGAACGCACGGAAATTTGTTCTAATGTCCACAAGGTCCGCATAGTAAATAACTCTGGATGCAGCCTGTACATTATCCAACATAATATTACATTAGACTTACCTAAGTATTATAATATAACTAGTGGACGCCTCGCGGTATAACCCGCGTAGTTCCCGTTCCCGTGGGAATACAGAGATAAAAAGTAGCCTATGTCACCCGGGGATAGTGTAGCTTCCCAAAGGTGAAAGAATTTTTGAAATCGGTCCAGTAGTTTCGGAGCCTATTCGGTACAAACAAACAAAAAAATCTTTTCTTTTTATAATATTGGTATAGATATGCACAAAACTTTTTGGAAATGCTTTCATTGTGCACCCACAGAATACAGCTTCGATAAGGAGTGGAATTCACTGCTGGAGTTTGTGCTCCCTGATAGTTAGAACCTGGGGGTCTATAACAGGTTCAGTCCCATGAGCCACACACACGTCTGCTGTATTGTGTTAACTATTGTTTTTAACCCCCGCCGGAAAAAGAGGGGTGTTATAAGTTTCACTTGTGTTGCTGTGTGTCTGTGTATCTGTGTGTCTGTCTGTGGCATCAAAGCGCCTAAACGGATGAACCGATTTCGATGTAGTTTTTTTTGTTTGAAAGGTGGTTTTTGTTTTTTGTGTCGAGAGTGTTCTTAGCTATGTTTGAATAAAATCGGTTCAGCTGTTCAAAAGTTATGGGCGTTTTACTGTTTGAAACGGGGTGTTTTCGCAAGATAAATTTGTCGGGGGTTTTTAAATTTTGAAATTTTACTTGTCTCTAATGAGACTGTAAACCTGTGTGCACCATCGTAGACAACCCTATCGCTATATATATATAGAACTTACCAAACATAAAATTTATATGTGTCTCCTTACCTGTAAATTCACATCCAAAACACCAATGTCCCGGTCTTGTTCGAGTATCTTCACGCCGAGGGCGGGAAGGTAGCGACCAGCGTACGACTCTCCGGCGATGTAGAGAGGAGCCTTTCTGACCTCTGGGAAGACCAGCCGGAACTGCCTCAAAGCACTGTATAGGTGGCTTGAACACTGAAACATTGAACGTTTTACTGCAATATGTATTTTGCCATCTTGGTATATTCTATCGTTTTTCATACACACCACCACGATGTGACACTTGGGGAAGGCCTATGTCCAGCTGTGGACGTCTTCCGTAGAGAAACATCACGTATTTGATCCCCGAGGAGATAGACAGGTGTATATAGCATTATTGGGCCAAATTTTAATTGATAATCTCATTGCTGGGTGCATACATAGGCACAGCATAGGCCTCTTCTCTCTGAGAGAGGAAGTGGGCTGCAATCCACCACGTGGGCCTACACGGGAAAGACATATGTCTTCGAATTTTTACCCGACTGCGGGAGTGTAATGTTTTTCGAGCGTATTGTATGTATATCCATTGCAATAACACGCTCTACAGCCTAAACAGCTTGACAGATTATGACATATTAGGTGTCGTTTGATTCGTCTCAATTGTGGCAGTAACAAAGACAACATAATTTTTAAATTTATTTGTGGCAGTGACATAGGCTACATCTATTTATATAAAAATCAATGCCAGTTTTCGTTATATTTTATAACTCAAGAACGGGCTCACCTATTCAAACCAAATTTTTAGGTTTTGTTCGGACTATTTAGCAGATGGTTCAAGTAAAGAAAAAAAAAATTGAAACTTAGGGTAGTGTAGGGTAGTGTAGGGTAGGGTAGGGTAGTGTAGGGTAGGGTAGGGTAGTGTAGGGTAGGGTAGGGTAGGGTAGTGTAGGGTAGGGTAGAGTAGCGTAGGGTAAGGTAGGGAAGGTAGGGTAGTGTAGGGTAGTGTAGGGTAGGGTAGGGTAGGGTAGTGTAGGGTAGGGTAGGGTAGGGTAGGGTAGAGTAGCGTAGGGTAAGGTAGGGAAGGTAGTGCAGGGTAGGGTAGTGTAGTGTAGGGTAGGGTAGTGTAGGGTAAGGTAGGGTAGTGAAGGGTAGGGTACTGAAGGGCAGGGTAGTGTAGGATCGGGTAGGGTAAGGTAGTGTAGGGTAGGTAGTGTAAGGTAGGGTAGGTAGGGTAGATAAATGTTTGGTGTTTTTATGGCAAAACAAAGTTTGCCGGGTCAGCTAGTAATTGATAAATATTATCGCTCCCCCCCCTTTGGGAGGGGGGACACAATTTGTTTTTCGGTGTCATAACAATACGGGTATCAAATGAAAGCTACTAAATAGACCATGCCAAAAATATAAATATCGTAATGTTACTATTTTGACACAAATTCAAGATAAGCGTATCTTTGATAGCAATAAAATATAACTATTTCTTGTTTTTCTCTTTCCAGTTAATTATTTTATTGCAGTTTTAGGTTTCGAATTATTTTTATTTCTTGTACTTTGCTCCCCGCTAGGAATTTCTTCCTGTATCGTGGGTGCGTTTACAAACATATAAACTCACCCAGAACACTTACACAAAACCCAGAGCCGGAAAAACTGTCTGTAGGTCATACAAATATTTGTTCCGTGCGGGAATCGAACCCGCGACACGCAGTACTAGTACTAGTACCAATAACAAATAATCATTTTTTATTTGTACTAGGGTATGATAGAGCTACAGTAAAAATATAGAGCCATCGCGAAGTCTCGATGTTTTCCTTCACATTTTTTAGCCCCGCCCGCGTACCTTCTGTGTGGTAAAATGTTACCACGATTTGATCTTTATGACAAAATTGCATTTAGAAACCTGTTTTGATCACTGCAAGCGCACGTGTCCACAAAGTGTTTATCGGTAGACAGATTAGGTACAAGTATATATTTCTATCGTGAATTCGTGATCTTGGCGTAGGAAAATCTAGATGTTTTTTGCATAAATCTCAAGTTCGTGACTTTATAATTACCTATTGTTGCTACTGTATTGTTTAGATTTTAAAACAACATTCATCTATTAATTCTGAAATTAATGACAATTATTACAACACGTATTTAATTTTGTATCTCTTGTTCCTATATGTAGGATATATGTAGGCGATACAGATCCTGATCCGCTGGCTTAAATTACGTATCTTTTGCAAGAGCAAAACGATAGCGATCAAACGCTTTATGCCATTCAATTCGGAATTAACTGCAGTGTAGGTATGGTAGGTCCTACACAATCGTTTGCTAATCGCTCGCTGTTTGTCAAACGCTCTTATTTAAAAGAAAACTGCCAACAACTCTTAAAACTTTCGTATTGAAGAGCAATTATTGCGCAAAAATCGCTATCGTTTCGCTCTTGCAAAAGATACGTAATATGCTTGCCGAGCGGCCCTTTTTCCGTGATTTGATTCAGACAGAACTATTTGAAAAGGTGTGAAAGGAGGACCGAATCAATTGAGATGGAAAAATATGTCCACACTAGTATGCTAGTATTATATTATTTGTGACATATAGACACCTTGACTTAAGGCGCAGATACCCCTGAGTAGCTGATTTTAAAATGAGAATCACGTCTAAACGGCGGGTCGTAAAATTTTGGAAAAAATATATTTTACATTAGACCATTTTCTTAGTAATTTGATCTAAGCAAATTTTAAGTTTTATTCGTATAACATGGTGTAATTCATTTGTAAAGTTATGTCTAAAACGGACAAAAACACGACAATCGCACCAAAATTGCTGAACGTATTTTATTGAAATCGATACCATCTCAAAGACAATTTAATTATCTACATTTCGATCAGAGGCTTTTCTTTAAAGTCATAGAATAATAATAAGGAAAGTACAAAAAACTGCTAAATTTTAGGTCGCGTGGGTGTGAAACGAGTGCGCATTTTGTTCTCTCAAGGTCGTTGGAGTTAGTCGTCGTCTTAAAAAATACCTTTTTTTGTTGATTCGAAGTATTGACGACCAACGAACTTACTTCCTATCCATCCATGCAAAAAAACTGACACACTTCACATTTTATGAGACCTTGCTTCAAGCCTGACCACAGACGTAGACGTCACATTATATAATTTATACATAATAAATAAACATTAACGCTTCTAGAGTGTCAAAAACCATCAATATCAAGTGGATAATAAAACAGAAGCTCTGTTGAACAACATCTTAAACTTTATTACATACGCGGAAGTTCTCAAAGACGCTTCATTGATTTCCCAGCAAAAACGAGAGCGTACGGTCAGCATCTATCTACAGTTATCTTAACTAAGCAATAAATAAGTAAGTATTAATTTATTAGCCTAGGCGCCTAGGTAACATCAGCGTCTAAATGTATAACTATTTAGTCTGTGTGTGTGTCTGTGTATGTAACTATCTTAGTCTATACTATATAATAATACAAGTCAAATTTCAAAATTTAAAAAAACCCTGACACATTTATCTTGCGAAAACACCCCGATTCAAACAGTGAAACGCCCATAACTTTAGAACGGCTGAACCGATTTTATTCAAACATAGCTAAAAACAAACAAAAACAAAACAAAATAAAAATCGGTTCATCCGTTTAGGCGCTATGATGCCACAGACAGACACACAGATACACATATACACTGATACACAGCAACACACGTGAAACTTATAACACCCCTCTTTTTCCGGCGGGAGTTAATAAAGAGGTAAAGTTTGTGAGGTTGTAGGGATCTACGGAACCGATTTAGATAAAATTTGTCATGGGGATAGTCTGAGACCCCGGAAAGACATAGGATAGTTTGTTTTCCTTGGGATGATAAAACACTTTTTACGCGGGGGAAGCCGCGGGTAGAAGCTAGTCATTAATATTATAAGTCATTAATATACCGTGGCATTTTAATCGACTTGCAAAAGCGGATAACTGAAATCTAAAGGTACCTAGGATTTATTTTCATATATAATTTTTATTATTTTTAATTATTTAGTTTCGCATATAATATATAATTTAATCTTTAATTATTTATTTAATTTTTAATTATTAAGTTTCGCAAACCGCCATGTTTAAAATAACGTTGCCTCTTAAACAGAAGGCCTGCGAACGTATGTTTGTAAACACACATCTGCAACCTGCCAAACGACCAATATAAAAAATTATAAAAATTTATTAATTATTAAGCTCAGAGGCTAATTCCTCTTTTTTAGTAACAGAGGAATTACATTATAAAAGTGTCGGGATTTCATGGTAACTATCAGTAGTAGAGGTTTCTCATAAATATTCAAGGCTCACTTAACCAGGCTTCTATGTAAATTCACACTGCGAGAGTTATTTAGGTAAGGCCAGCAGTAAAAGTTACCTTACTTTTAAAAGTGACACGAAATTAGTCGCGGATGTCCGAGAATGGAATGGAATATAAATATTGCATTTTAGGGTTCCGTAGCCAAATGGCTAAAAACGTAACCCTTATAGATTCGTCATGTCTGTATGTCTGTCTGTCTGTCCGTCCGTATGTCACAGCCACTTTTTTTCGAAACTATAAGAACTATGCTATTGAAACTTGGTAAATAGATGTATTCTGTGAACCGCATTAAGATTTTCACACAAATATAAAAAAAAAACAATCAATTTCGGGGGTTCCCATACTTGAAACTGAAACTATTTTTTTTCCATCAAACCCATACGTGTGGGGTATCTATGGATAGGTCTTCAAAAATGATATTGAGGTTTCTAATAATTTTTTTTTCTAAACTGAATAGTTTGCGCGAGAGACACTTCCAAAGTGCTAAAATGTGTGTGTCCCCCTGTAACTTCTAAAATAAGAGAATGATAAAACTAAAAAATATATATGATGTACATTACCATGTAAACTGCCACCGAAAATTGGTTTGAACGAAATCTAGAACGTAGTTTTTTTTTTATACGTCATAAATAGTAAACCGCAATTTACCAAGTACGGAACCCTTCGTGCGCGAGTCCGACTCGCACTTGGCCGGTTTTTTAGTGTATTTGCATGGATTCAAGCATAGTGCATATTGGTCTGATCCCAAAAGTACCATAGGCATGAAAAAGAACTAGAGCTTTTTAGCTTGTCGGTATTTTGATGTAAGTATAGTACACGATTTTATCATTACATGTTAAGAAGCTCGAACTGATAAAAATAAAGAAGCAGAAAGAAAGACAATGAAAATAATGTTAAACAAACAAGGATACCTTTAGACGAAGTACAATATATTTTTAGTGTAACAAAAATCCCTCCTTTTGGGTTCGCCGCAGTCGGTTCAAAAGGAGCATACAACAAAATGTAGAGCAGCATGTGACTTTCGTTGCTGACTGTACGAAACCAGTTTTGTTTGAAGACAATTGCTTCTGATCAAACCAATTAAGAAATCCCATACTTACACGATTTTTATTGAAGACGATAAACCAGATTATTAATTACAGACATTTAAATGATAATATTATATTACAAGTATTATGCTAATAAATGGTATAAGTACATAAAAATAGTAATTGCTTTTGACCCGCGACAGAATAGGCTTAGATTGATTGAAATGTTTTGATTGCAAGGAAATCTCTACAGATTATCTCTAATCTGCGATCTACTCAATACATATAATAAATCTGTAGACAAATCGTTGTTGTACATCATTTTTGGATTTTTATCTGTTTATCCGTTTGTCTGTTTATTTGTCCACGCATCACGTAAAATGTACGAATACAATTTAGACAACTTTTATACACAAATATGCGTACCTTGAATTATTACTTAGTTTTTGTTTCATTCATTAAAAGTTAGATGAAGTTAAAGTGTTGTTTTTTAAGAGTAACTTTTATGAGTCTTTTAAAAAATTTGATTTTGATTTTGTTCATAAGGTAAAGTAATATCACAACACAACACACGCAATTCAGACACTCGGAGAGTTGAACTCCTTATTCGATAGATGGCGTTGTGTATTTGACGTAATTTTCTGAATGGCTAAGACTATCCGCAAAAAAAAAATGGTTGGTAGGTAGGGTAGGTAGCAAGATAAGTAGAGTAGGTAGGTAAGTAACTAAATTAGGTAGGTAGGTACGTAAGCAGGGTAGGTTAGACAGTTGACGGTAGCGAACCCACGGGCACAGCTAATAACTAATAAAATGCATAAAGTTTAAACTGCTCGTTAGGACATTATCATTTTAATAACATAAAACTTGGTAAGTTTATGTTCCGACATGACCGATAACCATAACTTTTATGAGTCTTTTTTCCCATAAAAATTATCAATAATTCTATTCATAAAATAATATCGTAACTAAGCCACATAGTTTTATGACCGATAGAACAAAATATTATATATATATTATATAGTCACTATAATTTATTTTTATTCATTTATTACCCACTACTAATACTATAGCCCTTAAAAGGCGTTATAACTTTATAAGGTAGCGTAAAGTGCTGCAAGGATCTTTTTGCGCTTAAATTATAGATATTGATGGTCAGGCGTTGTTACTTGTTAGTACCTAAAAAACCGGCCAAGTGCGAGTCGGACTCGCGCACGAAGGGTTCCGTACCATTACCGCAAAAAACGGCAAACAAAAAAACGTTTGTTGTATGGGAGCCCCCCTTAAATATTCATTTTATTCTGTTTTAGTATTTGTTGTTATAGCGGCAACAGAAATACATCATCTGTGAAAATTTCAACTGTTTAGCTATCACGGTTCATGAGATACAGCCTGGTGACAGACAGACAGACAGACGGACCGCGGAGTCTTAGTAATAGGGTCCCGTTTTTACCCTTTGGGTACGGAACCATAAAAACATAATTTCTTAAATGCCAATTATTTGGGGTCGAAGAAACATGTATTGTTGCTAGCGTTCTAGACAGCATTATTGGCACATATCCTTTCATCGTTTCTTTGGGTTTCCGCTACTCTTATAATTAAAGCCAGCCACATTCAATCCTTAAACTTTTGTGACGTCATTTTCCTCATTGAAGTGAAATTGTCTATGAACAAAATCACTTTCGATTTCTCTAGGATCCCATCATCAGATCCTGACTTGATGAACATGGGACCACTTGGGCAGTATACCCTTTCGAATAAAAGAAGAATTTTCCTAATCGGTAAAGGCGTCTTTGAGTAATCGGGTAACATACATTAAAAAAAAAGATTCCGACGAATTGAGAACCTCCTCCTTTTTTCGAAGTCGGTTAAAAAACAAGATGACGGCGTTAGTTCCGATTTCAGCCATACTTCAAAAGATGCATAAGGTTCTAGAAATGACATTATATATCAGCGATAACGATTTTCAAAGGTTCATATTTTAGGGAATTGATTACTTTACTGAAATTACACTTTGGAATTTGGACATTCCCTATCGCTGATACATAAAAATAAGTGTGGACACTTATCTTTATAAATGTTTTGTCCTGTAATTATTTAAGTGATGTACAATAAAGTATATAATAAATAAATATCTCTTTGTATAGAGTCCTGCGAATTCGAAGACATGTGACATCCACCAATCCGCACTGGGCCCGCGTGGTGGATTAAGGCCCATTCCCCCTCTCTCACAGAGAGGAGGCCTGTGTCCCAGCAGTGGGAACATTAATAGGCTGATGATGTGTGTGTAGAGTCCTGCAACTATACTAGTTAGTATGAGATCCTTACCGTGGCCATGTCCTGTATGAAGCCGTCAGGGCTGTCTGTAAAGCTGTACCCAGCGCCCACAGGGTTGTCGATGAAAAGGAGCGAATGATCCTTCGCCCATGATGATTTGCGCACTGAAATTAGAATTGTTTAGTTTATTAGAGCTTAAAGTCACCCAGAAATGAGGATGTCCGCAGGAGAATCAAAGTTACCGACATAGCCCGAAGAATTGCGAAACACATTGTACGCAGAACGGATGGCCAATGGGGCCGAAAAGTTCTGGAATGGCGACCGCGTATCGGAAGACGATGCGTTGGAAGGCACTGGATGCGAGACTCAAGGAATCGGTCAATGTGGCGACGCCTGTGGGAGGCCTATGTCCAGCAGAGGACGTCTTTTGGCTGATGATGATGAGCTTAATAGAGACTGCTGTTTTTGCCAGGCTTCGCTACCGTGTAACTCGAAGTTTCGGGAATTTCTATCATACGGGGAACGGGAGTACATACGAACGGGATAAAAATAGGGTGTCTTATGTAATTTGAGCCTTCCTTTTTTTTCCGTGTTTCTAACAACCAAATCCGTTCAGCGTTGAGACGTGATTGTAGGTAGTAGATAGAGATATTGGTAAGAATGCAAAAAACTGGTGTCGAATTTGTACAGGTTCAGTAGGTAGGTAAATACAACATGATCTCCAAAAGTTATTGAAGTTGTTTTAGATCGATCAGTAGATTCGACCTATCAAGCTTTTTGTGAAAATATTTACCTACCTACTGTAGCATATCCGCTAGAAGACTTATCGGTTTAGCCTTTTTTTGATCTGTCAAACTGGTCGGTTACATTTTTCAAATTTTCAAATTTCGTTTCAAGACAAAAGAGAATATTTCTGCTGAAAGAATGTGATTTACAGAAAATTAATTGCATAGAAATCTTCAATCCAGTTAATGTTATTTTGATAGCAGCTGTTAAAAAGTTGATATTATTAGAAATGGCGAGCAGGATCATCAGACAGGTTCTAGTCACAAAACCAGTTTCTCTGGGCAAAGGTCAACCTCTCGTTTAAAAAAGGCTGGTGACAACTAAGGGTTATATTATGAAAACTGATATTAGCTATTAGAAGCCGGACTTCGGCCAACCCGTACGGGCTGAGCGCGTGACCCCTTGTGTGCCTGCATACTTCATGGTTCTAGCATTTTACCACGGGTTCCGTAACATTTTTTTCAACGGCCTGTGTTTTGGTACGAGAACTGCGGTGCTGTTTCAGCCCGTAAACTAGTATTGGAGCGGTACTACTGAAAACGGTTTTTTTTCGTCTGGCGCGGTTCTCCAACGAGTGGTTGACGTATTATTTTTTATTTAATTTATGTTTGTGTTAGTATTAACCTAGCAATTACATAGTTTAAAGCTAAGTTTTAATTCGACGAATTTTAAAATTTCACGGTTAAAATTAAAACTTAACTTTATGACGTTAAGGACTAGTTCCCACCTGGATGCTTAAGCCAGAACCTAACCGGTTGTAACTGCGTTGAGAATAGGCACGTGTGTTCAGCTATTACTAAAAATTGTTTAAAAGCTTGTCGAAATTTCACTCCTAAGTTTTTTCTTTCTAGATATGTAAAACAACTAACTCGATATTTTGTAACTCGGTCTGCGGTTTTCTATATTTTTATTAATAATGTGTTTTGACTTTTTGTATTCTTTTTTAAACTGTCGGTGTATTTTTATTTAAAAACTAAATTATACTTATTAATGAGGCGTTAAGTATTTTGTTTTTCCTTTTATTTAACGCCACACTACCGTGGCATCAATACTTAACTACATCTAGTAAAACAAAGTAGTAAGTAGTTTTATTTGCATAACAATTGAGCACGGCTCAAATGGACCAACATACGCCTACGTTCCGTTTTTTTTTATATTTGCCATATTCCTTCAACTGAATGAGAACAAGACCCTTGACTTTTGAGTAAATGAAAAAAGCTTTTAAGGCGCCGATAACCCTCAGTAGCTGATTTTAAATGAGAATCAAGTCAAAACGACTAGTCGTAATTTTTTGGAAAAATATATGTTTACATCATTCAGTCATATAGTCCATTAACTAGTATCATCATTATAGTCCATTTTCTTAATCATTTGATCAATGTAAAATTTGAGTTTTATTCGTATAACATAGTGTAATTAATTTGTAAAGTTATGTCTAACACGGACGAAAAAACGACAATCGCACCAAAACCGCCGGGCGTATTTTTTTAATGTAATTTTCACCATCAGAAGGAACAAAACGCGCCCTCGTTTCACACCCACGCGACCCAAAATTAAGTAGTTTTTTGGACCTTCCTTATTATTCTACTAGCTGACCCAGCAAACTTTGTTTTGCCATAAAAAGACCAAACATTTATCTACCCTACCTACCCTACCTTACACTACCTACCCTACCCTACACTACCCTACCCTACCCGACCCAACACTACCCGACCCTACACTACCCTACCCTACCCTACACTACCCTAGCCTACCCTACCCGACCCTACACTACCCTACACTACCCTACCCTACCCTACACTACCCTACCCTACACTACCCTACCCTACCCTACACTACCCTACCCTACACTACCCTACCCTACCCTACACTACCCTACCCTACCCTGATACCCGACCCTACACTACCCTACACTACCCTACACTACCCCACCCCACACTACCCTACCCTACCCTACCCTACCTACCTACCAACTCGTTGAACTATTTATTTGAATAAGAAATAAAATACTACTATACGAATGTAACCAACTTTTGTTTCTACCGGCAGCGGCGATCTAATTAAATTTAGAACATAAAAGTTGCTATTGTGAGTCAATCTTAAAAGATAGACATATGCTGTCGCGGACTTTTTTGTAGAACTTTTAAAGAGGAACATTTCCATCATACATGATATTTGCGTAACTTAAACCGTTTACGCAGCGCACGCAATGGAAGCTCTCAAAAAGGAATATCTTTGCCCGTTTTTGCAATATTTTTCATTTATGCTCGGCTCCTATTGGCCGTAGCGTGATGTTATATAGCCTATAACCTTCCTCGATAAATGGACTATCCAACCCAAAAAGAATTTTTCAATTCCAACCAGTAGTTCCTGAGATTAGCGCGTTCAAACAAACAAACAAACAAACAAACAAACAAACTCTTCAGCTTTATATATTAGTATAGATGACTTTAAAAAAATCCTCAGATCAAAATGTAAATAATTTATTTTCTTTGAGATGATGAAAATTTCATTAAATAAAATATGCCCGGCGGTTTTGGTGCGATTGTCGTTTTTTTGTCCGTGTTAGACATAACTTTACAAATTAATTACACTATGTTATACGAATAAAACTCAAAGTTTTCGTAGATCAAATTACTAAGAAAATGGTCTAATGTTTAATATATTTTTTTCAAAACATTACGACTAAAGTCGTCACAATCTAAGAAGTCCGTTGACGTTTCTCATTTTACATGCCGCGATAACTTTCTACGTAAGAAATTGAAAAAACAAATCCATAATCCTGACGCATGACTATGTTACCCATACACTATAATATGGAGTATCATTCGCAAGCATCAAGTTTAATTATTATTAAGTATTTTTATAGCTGTCAAAACAGACCTTTTATTTTTTGACAACTATATCTGTTTAGACGTGATTCTCATTTTAAAATCAGCAACTGAGGGGTATCTGCGCCATAAGGTATAAGAACAAAGTGTGTGTTGTTTGTCCTTGTCCTCAGTTTGACATTTGCGGTTAAAGTTGCATGCCAAATTACTACAAGGTTTTTACTAACTTGCAATTTATGTATATGTAGGTATGTTCGGGTCAAATCTTGCTACTGAATTAAAAAGCAGTTATCCTAAACCATTAAGATGAAATTTCGCAAACATGTTTGGTTTAGATGAAAATGTTCAGTACAATAAAATGCTAGTGTAAAAAAAATATTCAGTACAATAAAATCAATGATATTCAAATAAACAGATATGTTATAAGCGCGCGCATTGTGAAGACTCGAATAGTAGACAATTGTAACCTTTAGTTTATGTCACGCATGGCGAAGAGCGATACGCTTTGTTGAAACAAAAACAAAATTAAAAAAATGCCATCGTGTGTATTTAGAAAGTGTACCAATTATAATACCAAATTACATAAAACAGAAGGGATCTCATACCATATGTAAATACGCAATACACCTCAATTTACTAATTTATTTCAATTTTTTTTCCTAATTTTCTGATATTTGGAGGTTACAAAAAGAAAAAACATTGGTTGTCAGAATAATGTTTGTTTAAATTCACACGCAAGTGACAAACACTAGCTGTCTCTTTTTTTCTTGTTTGTTTTATCAAGCCATCCCTTTCGTCATTGTAGTGAAATGTCAGATGAATGAAAAGTGTGTATGTGTGCTGCCGCTGCTGCGCGGAACACTTTTTTCAATTGTTTTGTGAGTGTATAACGTATCTGTTTATTTGAATATCATTGAATAAAATGCTAGTGTAAAAAAATATATATGGAAGAATAGTTATTTATGCTACAAGTGCGGAAGGTAGGTGATTTCCGATGAGTGGCATTTTTATTCACGAGCGAGCGAAGCGAGTGAGTGGATGAATCGACACAAGTCGGAAATCATCTTACGTACGTGTATCATACAACATTTTACTATGCATTGTTCGAGAAAATAAATAAATTAATAAAATGAAATTAATAAAATGGCGGGCTTATTCAAGCGCGTTCAGCATATCCACAGATAAACTAATAGTTCCTCGGGCATATCTACTGCGCATGTGCGAATAGCTGTCACATCGTAACACAATAAGGCACGAGCAAAATATACGTTCTGCCAAACATATTTAATGAATATTTAAAATAAATTTATTGATCAAAATCTAAATCTAGAGTAATTAAAAACGCCTAAAATGTCGTATTAGTTTTATTTTACCTTTTATATGAATGATAATCTGTACATAACTAATTTTTAAAACTTTTCTCAAATAATAAAATCTCTATGCGTCGGACTGACGTTGGAGTTAAAAATTAAAAAAGTACAGGAAAGTAAAAAGCACTAGTGAAAAAAAGTGGCACTTTCCGCACAGTTTGGCTGCTTGGAAAACCGCTCTTTTCGAGGACATGCATTGTAAAATATTTTATAATTAAGATGCTCCTCAACCTGCGAGTGTTAGTCTTTGCTTAAGGCGGTACCCCGAGCAAAACGCCGCGCAAGCCGTTTTTTGTGCTGTTTTTAGGAGCTATCTACTCGTTATTAAAAGAAATATCAATTAATAAAAATACATTAAATTGCTACATAATATTAATTCTAAAATGGTAGATTTAGTTTTTTTTTTAATGTTGTATATATTTCACTAATCTCCTTCCAAAAAAACATAAAAAAATGAGAAATAATTATTGATATTATGCATCTCCTCGTAAAGTGTTCATTAATTATTTTTTGTACTAACACTAATGGATAGACAATTTAATAACGAACATTTTTGTAGATTTTTTTTTTCAAAAGACCAAAATTCGATTTTATAAAGATTTTATTCTAAAATCTGGGCGTATTCACTACTGTAACTCATGCGCCACCAGTGCCGATAGACCAATAGGAATGCTCATATCTCATGCCGATTTTTTGGTCAGGGTACCGTCTTAACAGGAAGGCTTTATCGGCCACAAGCAACTTTTATTCGGATTTTGAAATTATTATAATAATAAACTATTCGTAATGAACTGTGGCTGGCAGCTAAGAGCTAGGTAAATTATGATATAGGTGTTTGGATAGCATTTTATTTGCCTACAAAAAATAAATGTGTCTAAGTGACCTGCAGCCTGATTGCGTAAGTGAATTCGGTATGGCAAAGGGTTTGACCCCGTAAAAGATGAAACAGTATGACTAATACTTTAATAGAATTTTGGACTCTTTCGAAAAGAGTACCTACTTATCTACACCAATGAAAGCGTCCAATAACTTTTGGCAATGGGTACTTTATTATTTAAAGCGAATTTTTCATGCCTACTCTTTCATGGGATCAAACCTTTTGCCTTGCCGAATTCACTTATCGTTCAATTAGGGTGCTGATGGCTCGACGCAATTTAAGTTGCGTCGAAAGGCGCAACCACGCAAATTAAAAAAAATGTCCTTTATGTAGTAGGTATAGTAGTCTTAGTCTGGGTCAGCCTTTCCCAAAGTGGGCGATAACGCCCCCTTGTGGGCGCTGCAGGCCTAAAAGGGGGCGGTGAGACACCCAGAAAAAAAATGGGGGCGTTGTGTAGAGGTTTGGAGGGTGATTTGTAATTCTTATTTAGCTAGGAGGCCTCTTAGACACCGACTGCATGAGCTCTCGACTCTCAACTACAACTTGTGAACATCAACTAATATTAGTTAAGAGATTGCTCAAACTCGGTTCGATATTTCTCTCCGCGTAGTTCATATATCTGTCCTGTTTTATTGAATATATAAAATAAAAATCATGTCAATCGGTCGCTCCGTTTCGAAATGAAAGTAGACACAAACAAACAATTATAAAGGCAACAGACATACTTTCGCATTTTAATAGTTATTATATGTTCCTAGATAGGTAATTTTCGTAGATAGTAAACCGCGGACAATAATGTTTTAACAAGTTTTTATTAAATAACCTGAATTGTGCATTCCTGTATCAATCTCGTTTATTAAAAGTCTCGTTGAGAATTAATGTTTAATCTCCGCTAATATAGCTCACAATATTTGATAAATTTAATTTGAAGTTATAGTGGTGTTTTAAGTAGGTGAAAAAATGGGGGCGCTAAAAAGACAAAATAAGTTTGGGAACCCCTGGTCTAGGTGCATCGTCCTCGTATATGAATTAATGTATAATGTTGTAAAACCCTTTTTTTAAAGAGTAAGTGTGGAGTTTCTTGTCCGTTCTTCTCCATAACAAGCTACTTTTCCGAAAGGACGGTAGAACCAATTATTATTACTTTTATATTTTAATTATTAACGTTAAAAAGTGCCGCTTAATGGCCTAGTTGAAATAATTTTTGACTTTTTGAATTGCTAAGCTGGCTACATTGGCTGCGTAGTAGTAAATCTCATACAAATTCAGCACCGTTTCGTGCCTGCGCATCGGAAAGCATTCATCAGCCGTATTGCGTAAGTGCGCAAACTGATCCAACCGACCAAATCGACCAATCACAGCGAGATGATGACGCGATATATGGATTTCCGTTTTGTGTGAATGGCCGATGTGGTCGGTTGGATAGAGTTTAAACAAAAAGCTGGGGATCCTTGCAAAGGTGAGAAGATACTTCACGCCGGAACAGCTCCTCAATTTGTATCAAGCGCAAGTTTGATCATGCATAGAGTACTGTTCTCATCTTTGGGACGGATCTGCCAAATACCAGCTTGACGCACTAGAGTCGATCGAAAAGCGAGCCAAGAGGCTCATCGGCGATGAGGCGCTGGTCAAGTCAAAGCTCCAGAGTCTTGAACATCGTCGCCGAGTTGCCAGCCTGTCGGTTTTTTATCGGTTACATTTCGGAGAGTGTGCGATGGAATTGCACGATATAATTCCACCTAGCCCGTTTCATCATCGGACTACCAGACGTACGGCGATGCGCCATCGATACATGGTAGACATCCCACCCATACGCACAAAACGTTTTGGGAACACTTTTATTATGCGTACAGCTAACCGATAGCTACAATCTAGGGGTCTTTAAGTCAAGAGTGAATAGGTTATTTCTAGGCAAGCGTGTTTCACCGTCGACCACATCATCGCTTACCATCAGGTGAGATTGTGGTCAAGCGCGAGCCTATAGGTTATAATAAAAAATAAAAAATAACTCTTTGCGTACTTACGCAATACGGCTGCAGACCTACCCAGAAGTTTGGCGAACACTAAACCTCAAATAACGTTGCAAGTTGTCTGGCCGGTAAATATGCAATCAAAGAATGACCTCGGTTCTTACTTACACCAATCAATCAACTAAACCCATCTCAAAGTGGCAAGCCGTTTCGCCGGATTTCATATCATAATTAAGTATATTCCATAACAATAGACCGTGGTATTTAAAACCGGTTGACAACCGAAACATATTTTATTCCTTAGCTTATAATCTGGCCCTCAGAAACCGGTAACAAGTCAGATTTTCACCTTGAATTGTTGCCATGTACCCGAAATGACACGAAAGTGTGTTGGAATTTATTGAAAGTGTTCTAGAAGTAATATGCGCCGATATTATTAAGGTTGCACTAGTCGATCATTCGTCCATACAAACGTAGTCTGGAAATTACTCTACTGTTTGAAGGTGTACGTTCAAAGTAAAAATGATATCAATTTGTCTCATCATCATGCATGGATACAAAAAAAAATAAAAAAAATTATGAGCGTCGAAAGTTCCATATTTTAAAACTAATTTTAACGCATCTTTGGGCCGAAATAAACAGAAGAAGGAAAATTGCAAAACAGCCACCATACAGGGATAGATTAGTAGTTCAACAATGCAAATAATTATATTTTGAACTTATACAATTATTCGGTTTTTTCATGATATCCATACTCCCAAAGGTCTGTTTATAAAATTTTGCGCGCTCGTTTTCGTCCTAAATCATCATCGCTTTCGCTACTTTGCAAAAGTGCTTATTCGTACGCGAACTAGCTTCTTACTGCTCATCACAAAATCTATCTCTTTCACACGTTTTGTCGGATGAGAGAGAATGCATTTTAACCACGCGCGTGCTGTGACCTTCCCTATAGAAACCAGCATGCATTTTTAAGGTAAGCTCTGTGTTACTGTGAAATATTTTTTAACTAGCATTAGTATCTAATTTCGGAGATAAAATAGATTGTTATACCTTCTACGAACTAACAAACAATTCAACAGTTTTATTTTAGGTGTACTAGTATTAATTTAGATTAGGTACGTATTTGATGAACACTCCACAGGTTAAGGATTACTTTGTGCACTTTCACAAATATTCGGGGAAATGAAAAAGTTAAGAAAACATAGGCGCATGTTTATTTATTTATTTAAACATCATGTACAATGGTGATACTTACTACATAGGCGGACTTAAAGCAGCAAGAAATTCTCATCCAGTCAACCTTTGGGTTATAAAGGACACAACAGTGATAACAAATATATATAAACAATAATTAAGGTCGGACATTAATAAACTACCTAACTAATAAAATACATAAATAATTTTCACAACAATAGACTAATAAATACCAAATTCTAAATGAAACTGAAAGGACATGGACAGAAAGTACATTATATTTACAAATACATAATATATAACATTGTTTAAAAAAAATGAAAAATGAATTATTACACAGTTTTTTACCTCTCTGAACTTGACGTTTTTATTTCAAAATAAAAAGTGATGCAAGACGAATCAAAGTACCGTGTGTCACTTTCCGCCATAATAGACCATAGAGAAAGATAAACAATATATTATTGGACGTTCCTCACCACGCACGTAAGTTATTAGACGTGAATTGTACGGCGAGTTCTCTTATTAAGAACATTTTATTCACACGAAACTGTCTCTATTGGTATTGGTTGCATTTGATAAAATGATTTTTTCTTATTTTGATGCGTTAGTTATTTAGTTTTTTTTTATTTCACACAATATAAAATACTTAAAACAGAATGCGACGTGTTTGACAGCCGATGTGTCAGACTTGATGTTTTTGTCTATGTCTTCAAAAACTTCAAAAGCATCGTTCACTTCTTACAGTGACAGTTTGTTTTTGCGATTTAAAAAATATTTTTATTGCACCTTTAGAAGAAAAGACAAAAAATATTTGAGCTATTTTTTGTTATTAATGCCACATTTTTGAGGCTCAACCAGGCTCAGTTTATAAAATGCTAATCATTATACAGCTTAGGAGTCCATTACTTTTTTTAAATGACTAGTAATGAGATTGCCCTGTGCGATAAGACCGCCCATTGTACACTTGCTTTTATGATTGTTTGTCCTGTATATACATTTTTGTGGTGTACTTTAAAGAATATAATAAATATAGAATGCTAAAACCATACCACCATTTTATTTTATTGACATTTACACAACATTTATTTAATTTTTAAATTTTTACTAAATATGACATTCTATTAAGTATTTTGATTTGTATTCTTTATTAATATTTGCATGCCATTTTCCAAGGTAAACATGACGTTCTATCATTCTGTATCCTAACACCTCTTCATGCTGACAATTTGTTATGTATGTATGATACTCATGTTTGAGCAAATAAAAATGATTTGATTTGATTTGATTTGATTCATATCAGATTACTTGATTCTCACAACTGTTTGCTAATTTAAAGCGCCTGGCGTTTTTTTAATAGTGAGATCATTATCTGTACACTTATTGCAACAATCTGAATAATAGGTTTAATGAAACTGTTTTCGTCTAGTCTGTTGTTGTGACGAGTTCTTGAAGTTTTTTATTTATAGAAATTGAATGTGCTCATATTCACGAATATAAAACAGCAAGAACCATTGTTGTAAATTAAATTCAATAACTATGCCGACGCCCATACAAAATCTGTCCATATCCTTTAAATATAATAACTATGACGAAGACCGAGCTATGTAAGAGAGGAAAAGTAATATTGCCGGATTATACGCTTAAATAAAAATTTAATCTCAGCTTTTTTTATGTCAAGGGGAAGCAAGTTCCAGAGTTTTATAGTAGAGACAGTGTAAGAATTAGATAGAAGTTCGAAGGTTAAGATCGTGAGAACTGCCCAATAAAATATTGTTTGAAATAATCGGGAGTTATCATATACTAGCTGACCCAGCAAACTTTGTTTTGCCATAAAAAGACCAAACATTTATCTACCCTACCTACCCGACCCTACACTACCCTACCCTACCCGACCCTACACTACCCTACCCTACCCTACACTACCCTACCCTACCCTACCCTACACTACCCTACCCGACCCTACACTACCCTACCCTACCCTACCCTACCCTACCCTACCCTACCCTACCCTACCCTACACTACCCTACTCTACCCTACCCTACCCTACACTACCCTACCCTACCCTACCCTAACCTACCCGACCCTACACTACCCTACGCTACCCTACACTACCCTACGCTACCCTACACTACCCTACCCTACACTACCCTACCCTACCCGACCCTACACTACCCTACACTACCCTACCCTACACTACCCTACCCTACACTACACTACCCTACACTACACTACACTACCCTACACTACCCTACACTACCCTACCCTACCCTACCCTACCCTACCCTACCCTACCCTATGTCCTTCTCCTGGTGCTAAGCTACCTCCCTGCCAATTTTCAGCTAAATCGATTCAGCCGTTCTTGAGTTATAAGTGAAGTAACTAACACGACTTTCTTTTATATATATAGATAAATGTTATCATATTTACAAATCCCGAAAATAAAGCGAATAGAGTTGTTAAGAAGTCAATCCATTTTGTTAAGAAGTTCTTGGGATAGATCAGAGAAACAAACATCAGCATAGACGATTATAGGCAACACAAGAGCTTGAACCAAGTGGTTTTAGTGCTACACGGAAGAAAATGTTTGAATCTATAGAGAGATCGCAGTGAGAATGTGACTCTCGGGATAACCTGAGCGAACTGCTTATTCCAGCTTAACTTGTCTACTCCTACTTCTTTTTATTTTTTATTCTGTATCTTTTACATTTTGTATGTTTTCATTTTTACTATGTTTTTTTATTATAAGACTACTTAATATTAAATTTTTATATTTTGAAATTCTAAATAATCTAGTGTTTCTGACCATGTGTAAGCTGCGTATACCTGTAATATGCATACATACCAGTACCTTTATTTCTTCTTTGTTTACTACAAGCTGTTTTGTATGTAATAATGTTGGTGTACCTTATAATAAATAAATAAACTTGTCATCAATGTATAGGCCTAAGTCTTTAACGTGAGGCGAGAGAGGGATGACGGTATTGCCGAAAATAAGCGGCAATAGAAGGCTAGTGTCTTGAAGGACCGATGTTATCGCGGGGCAGCCCCGAAAACGCAGATGCACTGAGATGACCAATCAATGGCATTATGCTTTGTACAAAGGACGAAATGCCATTATAACAGAACGTTTATTTTACCTTCCACTGTACACTAAACGTTATTTAAAGGTGAACGCGCACCTAGACGCACCGCACTCGGCGCACGCGCCGCAGTCACCGCATTTTCTCTTGGCCCCGCGCTATCCGCGCCGAACGCGCCGCACGCATTGTATCCACTTCTGTACATCTTGAACTATATTTTCATACGGATACGGATCATGTTGCCGCGCCGCCCGCATCGCCCGCCGAGTCTGATGACGTGATCCGCAAGCGCTGGTGGAATCCGTATACCTACAGCATTTTGCTGAAATGCGGCTCGTGCGGCGCGGATAGGTGCGCGAGGCTGCATACGATTTCATATAAAGATTTATAAAATGCGATGACTGCGGCGCGTGCGGCGAGTGCGGTGCGTCTAGGTGCGCGTTCACCTTTAGAGCAGTTTGCTACACATAAGTACAGTAACACCGCGCCACACAATATATCGTATTATTATCGCATCCATTGTGAAAAATATTGCGGTTACAGTTTATATCTTGGATTCAGGGATTCCCACGTAGCAGTTCCTACGCACTGAGCCGTGCAAGTACTTTCAAAACTCACGGAAAATCCTTGTTTATTTCACGCGGCATTTTCAACGTCAGTGACGTTGGAAATTATCTATTGGTTAAGATTTCACTTATGGTTAACGTAAACATTTATTTTTGATGTCAGAGCGAGACAACTGCAGAATTAAAAAAAAATGATTTGGTATTTTACTAGCGTCTATTAGACAATGTGGAACACCTAATATTAAGTAAGTTTTAGGCCCACTTCCTCAAAAAACTTAACTGAGAGAACTCAAGGTTAAACTGACAATATTATAATGACAACCTGCCAAGTTAACCTCGTGTTAGCAACTAACTATAGGGTCAAGTTGTTCATGCAAAGTAGGCCTTAGTACATATTAGTTAGATTACTAGCCTTAATCACAAGCCTCTAACATTTAACTAAGCAATTGTTTTGTGTATATTATTTATTCGTAATTATAGACCAAAATCTGTTCGCGATAGCGGGACATTTTTGCCCTTGCTGGGGACAGCGGGACCGACAGCCCAAAACGGGACATTTGGTCACGCTGCTTATGGTATGTGTACCTATTTTGTGCAGGTATAGTATAAACACTCCAAGCCTAGATAAACATGGCGTAAGGTGAAACATTTATTCACTGTTCATTACTTTTCTATACCAATATTATAAAGAGGAAAGATTTTTTTTGTTTGTTTGTTTGTTTGCACCAAATAGGCTCCGAAACTACTGGACCGATTTTAAAAATTCATTCATCTATGGAAAGCTATATTATTCCCGAGTAACATAGGCTATAATTTTGACGGGAACGAAGCCGCGGGGGTCAGCTAGTCTGTTATACAATAGTTCTTGTAGTAACGAAACATGGCGACGAGGAGTTGCGTATTATTACTAACAAATTATGGATCATGGTCCGAAATAAATGATTGAATTGAATATACAAAATATGTGAAACCTATAAATAAGTGGAGACTTTTCTAGAAGTCGACGAGGCATGAAACGATAGCGAAACGGCCAAGCCACATATTTTGTCTAGCAGTGGCGGGCTAACATTCTGAATGGGGGGCCAGAAAGTTTAAGTTTCAGTGGAGGGCCAGAATTATAGAAAAAAATAATTTTAAGTTTTTAAGCTGACATGTTCACAATCATTAGAATTAATATTTGTTTCGGGATATTTACCATGTATATTTTGCATTTGGTTGAGAGCTCGATACAAATATACCAAACAAATATTAATTTTAAAATGCATTTTGTGTTCAAACTTTTAAATAGAAAAAAATCGGTCAAGTGCGAGTCGGACTCGCGCACCGAGGGTTCCGTACAAACAGCTACATTCACCAACATAATTAGGTAACTAGCTCAACGGGAACTATCATATAGGTTTTCGAACCAAAACCTATAGGGTACTTCCGGTTGACCTAGAATTGACAATTTTGGTTAAAAGCAAGGTCTTACAGTACAAGTAAAGAGAAAATTCCGAAAAATTAAAAAAGTTGAAAATTTTGTTAAATTTTGGTACTTAGAAGTTTTCGCGAAAATCTAAATTAGCCCATATCTTTATATCATGTTGACTCAGGACCTTGATTTTTATACACCTAATAGGGACTAAAGACCTCAGTATCTGGTATACATTGCAACTAGCTAGGTTCACCCGTTCCTGAGAAAATCGGAGGTGACACACGGACCGACGGACAAGAATGTGATCTTATAAGGGTTCCTTTTTTTCTTTCGTTCGAAACCCTTAAAATTACAATTTAACTTTTATTCGAAGGCCCTGCCATGGTAGGCGTGTGAGACATATGAAATTGCTTTTGATTTGCCTTAATATTTTAGAATGCAGGCACGAGCTGTGACGAAATAACTTTCAGCAGCGCGAAATCTATTATTCTACTAAGTAGAATCTTCTTTATACTTCTGAACCGTCAAAATATAATTATCGCGGGCCATATATTATTCATGTCGAAAGACAATCGGCGGGCCGTCGGATTAAATCATAGACATACTAAATAATATGGACTGGAAATACCTACGAAAAAAACGTGCCTACCTAAACCTCAAAATGTCTCATAAAATGGCCGCCGATTCTAAGGTTGTGTCAATCAAGCAACACACACACACTCACAAATCTCAATAATACAATATGTAAACAACCATTTGACAGCAGGACTACCATGAACATAACCACAAAATTCGTCACATAAAATGGCGAATATGGCACGTACCTACAACCAGTCACTACGTCATAACAAAATGTTGCCATAATGAGCAACAACTGAAATATTGTTGTCTCTTTCATCAAATACGATTACTACATTAGAAAGAATGAAACAAAACGATGTTTCACATTCTGTATCGTATTTCACTCATATTTGTTTATGCTAATGCATCGCGGCGCCTCCATATATTTCCTATCTCAATGGATTAAATGCTGTCGCGGGCCGGAGTTGGCCCATGGGCATTACTTTGCCCATCACTGTTCTAAGGAATAGAGTTTGAGAGATAGATCAAAGAGATATTAAAATCTCAGCCCCCAATGAAACCGAAGAAGATTCTTATGGACTCAGCGATACTACCATCTCTAACTTACGGCAGCCAAATATGGACATTCGCAACAAATGTAGTAAAAAATTCAAATCACACAGAGCAATCGAGAGAAGTTGTCTATAGGAATCACCTTAAGAGACAGAGTTAAAGTTACTGACATACGTCGCAGGACTAAGTAACTGACGCTTTAATCATCGCCCTTTTTAGCGTTTATTATTGCTCATGCATACTGCGCCAACACGCCGCAGTTATGTGAGACTCCAACCCACTAACACTCCACGGTGTCCTCCTGTGCCGCTTATGGCGGGCACACGGGCACGCGTTAGCACTCACCGCGAACCCGCCGCGGCTGTCCGTCACCAGACCGTCCTCTGGCAGGTACCCCATCACCGGCGCACCAGTACACACTGTACACCGTGACCACCCAGGGACCAAACCAGCACATGGGCACCATACGAGAGACTAAAATGTCCATATAGCTAGGTACACTGACGATATATGGACAATAACAATAACAACATGGGAAGGACCACAGGGAACCAGGAGCATGCTCCAGGTGGCAAGATGAGATAAAGGCAATTGCGGACAGAAACTGGTTTGAGAAAGCGAAACACAGCGACATTTGTCACTCTTTTACCCGAGAGAGGTCTATGCATGAAACTTAAATATAATATCTTTTAATTCAATATGTAATCTTTAATATGTAATTTATATCATCATAATATCTTATTTAATAATCATCTTCAAAATCTAATCAAATATTCAATTCTTATATCTAATTTGTTATTCAATTAATTTAAATTGATGATTTTTTTATGAGCAGGATTAGTGTTCAATTTTGATTTGATACCTACTTCTATTTTTAATTCAATATTTCTTGATTTCATGGTAGTTAATATTTGAATGTTTATATTATTTAATACGTATTGTCTAATAAATTGCAATCAAGGCACATGAAGATTGATTTTATTATTATTTGCTATTTTACCAAGTCAACAAGTGAAACTTACGTACTTTAATTAAATGAAATGCATGTATGGAATGAATGAAGTTATTTTTATTTGTGTAGATTTTGTGAATTTAGTGCTCGTAGAGTTAGGGCGTGTATAGTTCTCGCCAAACAAAAGTTGGCTACAATGGCTGCGCAGTAGGAAATCTCATACAAAAACAGCACCGTTTCGTGCCTCCCGCATCCGTTAAACCAACTTCAGGGCGGCCAAGAAGTTTGGCGAGGGATATAAGTAAAAAGCTTGGCTCTACATGAGATCTGATAAATTATTGACAGTGCTAGCCATATTATGGTCTCGTCTTGCCAACATTTTACATTTTTGGTGGGACAATATTATCCACTTAAAAATCGTCTCTTAAAAGCTAAATTGGTTGAGCATAAGGTCGTGGGGACTATCCTCGCTTCGGACAAAGAGAACATTCTTAAATTCCTTAGTCCTAGCAGCCCTTTTCCTGCAATTGAGTCCCGTCGATGGCGTTAGGCTCGCCACGACATGGGACTTATGTAAACGAAGGTGGCGAAATGTGGTGTACTAATAAGTAGGAAGCTCTTTCTAACCCTTATCTTTTATCCTTATCCTTTCTTTTTCGACCCTTTGTGCTTATTGGCCTTGTTTGTTCTGTCTCCTGCTTGATATGGAGGGAAGTGGAAGTTTGTATTTTTCCTACTCCTTCATTATTCTTTTCTGATTAATTTCGTTGCGGGATCCAAAACAGTACAATTCATTCTCCGGGACTTCGTCGAGCTTCATTGCCTCGGCGCTTTTCTGGTGGTCGCCACTGTTGATTCGCCAGTCTTGACGAAGATGTCACGCTTACATTTCACTTGAGGATTCCAAATCCATTGCCTGTTTGAGAATGTGATCGGAATCCCTCTGGAGTGTGTGACCAAGAACCGATTAAGTAAACCTAAAACCTTGAATTATTAAATGCTATTAAATAAATTTTAACCTAATAACTATAACATTGAACATTTCAATCAATTTTAAATTTTTCATGTATTTTTTTTATGTGTTAATAATGTATATCAATTCTTATGTATATTCTATGTAATTTGTAGTGCTCTATATGGGAAAAACTGCCTGAAATAAATGATAATTTAATTTTAATGTAGCTGCAAGCTGCAGCTGCAAAATATTTGCTCCTAACCTACCTTATTATGTTGATTGTTGTGTGATATGTTGAGTGATAATATTATGGTGATTGTTGATATAAGGCGAGTTGCGTTAAGTATGCCGTAATTTTTCAGAGCAAAAGGTTCCGTAAGGACAATTCAGACATTAGCCGCCAAATATATAAACCCCTTGACGTGCATTTAACCGAAACTTAAAGCGTAAACGAGACATTTATTTTCAAAATTCCTACAATAATTACATACTTATCTAAGTAGTAGGCGTATGGACCAGTTTTCGTTACTATCTAGTACTAACATTAACATCAGAAGCGGGATATTTACCATGTTTACTGTTTGTTGCGAGTTTCCGATATTTCTGTGCTGTTGCAAGCACCATGATCACCATGACAGTTTAAAAACTTATATCTAGTACTTAACAAAAACTTCTTTCTGTGAATGAAAAACATAGGCAATATCTCGAAAGATCCAGCTGATTCAGGAAGTAAGAAAACTCTCAGACGTTATAAAAACAAATGACTCGGCTCTTGCATAAAATAGAACTAGATAATGACCCTCATTATCTATAGTAGTAGGTAAGCAGATACCTAGATGATCGCCTTCTATTGATTTACGCTATTGTTTCAATAGGGAACATTACTGCCAATTGCTCCCGCCAGATGGCGCTTGAAGATTAAAAGTAAACAAAAACATAACAACATGGCGTCTACTACAGTTTGTGTTAGTGGTTACCGAACTAATTTTACTGTTTTAAGTATAACTTGTGTTCAAAAACTAAATAATAATATTGCTAGCTGTTGGTCAAGAATGCATCAGTGTTGTGTTTATGGATGCAGAAATAAAACCGGCCATATGATCCCAGAAAACGCCAATATTCGCAAGCAATGGGAAATTACTATTCGTCGCAGGAATTTTACAAAAAAGTCAAGCCTGTGTCCTGACCGTTCTAAAGCGGAATATTTAATAAAGAAGGTATTTTACAGGTCAGTGTATTATCCTAAGGCAACCTTTATTCAAATAATAACAGTAATTATTATGTTTAATGCTATAGGCATTAAAAAGAAGGTACATAACATTGTGTACTAATTAAACACAACTACAAAATGGTTTTAATGTCTACATAAATACGCATGTTTAACCATATGGTGTTAATAAAACCTAATTTATACTTACAGGATTGAAACTAAATAGAAAAATATTAAATAAGGGGGTTACCTACCATTGTTTGGAGAAAAAAGAGTCGATGAAAGATAAACAGAGAAGGAAACTTTGAACAAATTGAGGAGAAACAATCAGCACTTTAAATTTCCGGTGCTGTTCGAATAAGTTTCACAATAATGTCTTAAAAATAGTGTTTCAAAAAGCTAAATTTCATTTGTGGTAAAACAATAAGAAAACACCTTTTGTAAGTAGAATAACTTGGCCCTTAAGAATGTAACTTTGATATCATGGACATACCCAGATAGCCTAGATTTAGACTCAACTCTGGACCTAAGTTTCATGACAATAACCCTTCTAAAACTCTTGTTAATTGATGTGAAATATTGTAAATAAAGAAGTATATTTCTTTTTAACTTAATTTGATACTTGGACAATAATATAGATTCAGTACCTACTCTCAGAAATAATAAGTTTCACCGGTTACTTACTTTAACAGTTGGTCTATTTTTAACGGTTTTGACACATTACTCAGGTTGACCAGGATTTCTCCGATTATATTGGCAGTCAACATTGTATATAAATTGTATTAGTAATCAATCCTAAGAAAAATAAATAACATACAAGTACAAAGAATTTTCATTTATTTCTTGTTATAATTAAGTAACACACAGTAGGTACATTTTAATAGCACAGCACTGAAATTTAGGTAAATGTAGGTACTTATTTTATACACAACTATCTAGCCCTTGACCCATCTTGAAAATAGGTGTGATCCTATGTTATGACAATATTGACAATGGCAAATAACACCACTCAAAACAAATTTTGTGTGTATTCTAGATGTTAATTTCAGTTTTCATCCAGGTGACACATAAAAATAATAATATCTATTTTGTTGTTGTAAAAATAGGTACTGATATTTTCATGGAGGCCTTAGACCGCGTGGTGCAATAAAACATAATAACAAGCATTAGCTGCAAATGCCATTCTAACGTGCAGCAGATACGCAGATACATTTTCAGTCCTTTTTCTATGTTTAGATCAAACCTGAAAGAATGAAGACAGTAGATGTAAATGAAATGTAATATTATCAAGTGCCAATAAACTTATTTATGATTCAATGACAAGATTTCTAATTTTAGAGTAAGAACTATCAAAACAAAGATATTTTAATATCTGCTTTTACAGGTACCTTCTTAAAAGAATATATATATTTATTCGAAATGATTAAGGGTGGTAAGGAAGTCAGCGTTTAGGTCTTTGGTAAGGCTTTTGGCAATTAATAGTGCATTGGACTGCTGTCCACCATCAAAATGTAACCGTGTGCAAAACAGTTCCACTGCAAAGTAATTATGTAAGTCATAAAAAATCAACCTGGAAGTATTGTTTTGAATATTAATTGGAAGTACATTGATCTCATTACATATTAAATTGATATAATATCTGCAAGTTACACAAGATTTCCAATGTTCGCATTCATATTCGTACCTTTCAACTTAATCCGTTTTCTTTTTCCTTTTACTGATGCACCGCGCTCTTGAAGCCGGGTTTTTAGGTACAGTATGGTCTGATTTCCTCAATTATTAGTTAGCTCCATTTTTCTTTCACTATTAGCACATGCTATTAGTTTTATATTTTGTATGCTTAAACTGCGAAATATTGCCGCTCGACTTTGACAGTATAAAAAATAAAACGTAGTGTTACATACTCTTTGGTATAGTTTGTTAACCTCCCGGCTTAGGGTATATATGTTCTGTGGTTATCCTTTGTTTTCAGTGGCGCCATCTGAGCTCAGCTTTGCGGATAGTTCCCTATTGTTTGTCTAGCCGGTAGGTCGCTAAACACAGAGAAAAATGGATGGATGGAAGGGAGCCTCTGCCCTGCTATCGGACACAATCTTATATATAAAATTCTCGTGTCACAATGTTAGTTACCATACTCCTCCAAAACGGCTTGACCGATTTTTATGAAATTTTAAATGCATATTCAGTAGGTCTGAGAATCGGCTACTATCTATTTTTTTATAGGTAGGGTAGGATAGGGTAGATAGGGCATGGTAGGTAGGTATGGTAGGATAGGGTAGGTTGGGTAGGGTAGGGTAGGTGGGGTAGGGTAGGGTAGGTAGGGTAGGGTAGGGTAGTTAGGGTAGGTAACGTAGGGTAGGGTAGGATTGTGGAGAATGCATCCGTGTCCCCGCGCCATAGCAAGAAGTGACTAAGAGAAACACCGTGTGGTTTTAGTCAGTAGGAGTCTGACAGACCCCTCCGCTCCTGACCCTGCCCCAGGGCGGAGGACATCCATGAGGATTTCCACACGACAAAAAAAATAAAAAAAAATGTAAGGTAGGGTAGATAGGGTAGGATAGTTAGGGTAGGGAGGGGAGGGTAGGGTAGGATAGGTAGGGTAGCTGAATGTTATGGTGTTTTTATGGCAAAACAAAGTTTGCTGGGTCAGCTAGTATACTGATAATAATCATCATCTGCCTAGCCTTTTCCCAATTATTATTGGGGTCGGCTTCCAGTCTTACCGGATTCAGCTGGGTACCAGTGTTTTACATGGAGCGACTGCCTATCTGACCTCCACAACCCAATAACTGGGTAACACCATACCCCTTGGTAAGACTGGTGTCAGATCTCAAGCTTCTGACTACCCGTAACGACTGTCAAAGACCTTCAAATGACATCCGGGACCAAAGACTTAACGTGCTTCCCGAGGCACGGAGGAAAATCGGTATGTTGATATGGTCACCCATCCACGGACCGACCTCGGTTAGCGTTGCTTAACCTTGAAGATCGACCCGTGCGGCTGTTATTATTTAGCCACGAGTTCCTCTCAATATACTGATAATAATAAACTAGGATAATAATAACACAACAATAAAAATAATTATGCAAATTAACTATAGACCCGTGGCATACAATAGTGATTCAAAATATTTGCGGAATCATATTACTAAATCATAGACGCACTTAAGGCTTAGCACACATTGCGGCGACATTTATGTACTTGTATGAAACTGCACGCACTTGCGGTAAAAAAAACCGCGTGGTTAAAAATCCGCAACAAATCTGTGTTTTGCCACAGAATCTACCGCACCGCGGCGTGGATTAAATCCTCGCAGATATTTTGAGCTCTATGAACAGGTAGAAAGAGACAAAAATTTCGCGTTATTTTATTCGCAGTGCGTGTTAGTTATGATTCAATACGCGTATAAAATTCGTACGAATAAAATCCGGGTGGCTAAAAACCGCATTGCGAGCTAAGCCTAAGCGCTTCTCCTCCACATTATTGAAATGCACACAGTCAAAGTGTGGAACACTCTGCCAGCATCAGTGTTCGCTACCACTTGTGACCTGCTAATCTAAAGCAAGAGTGAATAGGCATATTCTCCTCATACATCGCTTGCCATCTGGCGAAACCGTGGTCAAATAAACAAGGAAAAAATCATGCTGTGCAGTCGGAGGATACATATTCGCGGGCTGGCTGACCAAAATCTGGTGTATCCTCCGCCTGCACAGCATGATTTTTCCCTTGTTTACGACTTTTTAGTTCGCTTTTGAAGCAGTCGGGTTTTTTTGATTTTTTGAATTAAGTTTTTTTATTTATAACTTTTTTTTTTTTTTTTTCGAATTACATACATTTAAACATATAAGTGTTATATATTTTTGAAATCACCTCTTAAAACCCTTTATTTTGATACCCACACGATGGGTTTGGAAGAAAAAAATAATTTGGGCCATTTTTCTATTATCTAATTTTAATGTAGCCTATGACACTCGCAGGGTTAAGACGCATCGATTGACGTATGAACCATCAAAATCGGCCAACGCGTTTGGTCTCTGGAACGCCATATAGGAACAAACATACATACATACATACATACATACATACATACATACTTACATACATACATACATACATACATAGACTGATAAACACATTACTCTCCTTCGGCAGTCGGGTAAAAAGGGGCAATTAGTAAATAAAAACTCACAATACATAGGTACACAAGCAGGGTTAAAGCACAGTATAAATATGGATCAACAGTACGGAAACTACCTACAAACGCTCGAAATGGCACACTCACACAAACATGCTCATCGACGAGACCCCTAGGGGTCAAGTGTTTGTAGGTAGTTTCCATACTGTTTGTATATTTATACTGTGGTTAAAGCATTTGCATGATACAGACTACAAGGCCAAGGGGCCCAAAATTAGTTCAAACCGGAACTGACAATATTGCGTCTAAAATTACCGTCTGGATGAAATTGGGTTAACCTTAATTCGTCCTATTTGGGGAAACCCATGCAAAGCAGAACTCAGTCAAATAAAGAAGACTTTACTGGTCCAAATTAATACAATGTAAATTAGTCTCTATGACTTTGGCCATGGGTATTATTGTAACGGGGTTAAATTAATCCCGATTAGATTCTAATTTGAACAGAGACCTTGGTCCGGGTCACGATCGTGTTTGGCGAGGTTGCCAAACGAGTCAGCGTGGTTTTCTTTAGAAAAACTTATCAATATCATCCTACTTCCTACTAGCATTGTAAATTCATGTTTTACGATCAGTGTTGGCATACTGCCTAGCGAGCATGGGCGTACCCAAGACATTTGTGACATGACATGATAAATTATGTCATATCTTACAATTTGTCTTAAATGCTAGCACGGGTCAAACATGTGACATATTTTAAAGGCGCAACATGTCTTTCTTGTTGCTGCCCGGCGAGCACGGCCTACTGTGACATGGCTTGAGTCACACATTTCATCGCAGTTTGGGCGATAACGCCATTTTGTCCTAAATAATAGCACCGGCGGCGTGAGAAAATTTCCTGACGTTTGTTTGGGACTCATCGGGTCTTAATTGCTAATACGGGCGCACCCATTTTGTCACAAATGTCACATTTTGACAGATGATTTAGAAAAATGTATCACTTTCGTTCGGAGGTGGTGATAAAATTTTATAGTTGAAAAAAATATATTTGCCTTCTAATTACGGCACCAAATGGCAATAAATTCATTTTTTGTGTATGGTGAATTGGTGATCAATGCTTATTAATTAATTGAAATGTTACAGGATTATTAATTAATTTTATATTATTACTTTTTCATATTTTTTTTTTATTGTTGTTCTTATTTTAATTATGATTATTATTTTTATAATTATTTTCTTTTATACCATATTCTTCTTGCTTTCTACATTTTTAAATGTTTCTTAAATAAAATCCCCAAAAAACATTTAAAATATAAAAAATAGGGGCCCACCGGTATTGGTCCAAGCTATTATATTTTTTAGTAATTATTAAAATTTTCACAATAAATATATCTTTCTAACAAACACTTAATATGTTAACAAACAAACAAAGAAAAATAAAGTGTGCATAAGTCTATGGTCGTGGGTCAAATGTTAATTTATTCCCAACAAAATTAAAAAGTTGTTTAGCTGTATGAACGGCATACTTTTTTACTTATTATTTTATTTGGTCGTCTATTCAAATTATGTCGCACTATGAAGTCAACAACAAGAAAAGCAAGTCGCGCCTGTAAATTATGTCACATGGTTGTCCCGTGCTAGCATTTAAGACAAATTGTAAGACATGACATATTTTATCATAACTTGTCATGACCGAGTCGAAAACCAAGCAAAGTAAAAAAAAATAAAAAACTTGTAATTCATGTTGGAATGCTGCTAACATGGGGGTAGCAAAGGAGGGGGGCTAAATTTTGGTTATTTTTGGCCTAGGACATACCGTTTTCGAGATATCATTTTGGAAATATGCAAAATAAAATATGATACGGAGGCCCATAATTCGGCAACAGTGCGTCGTAGGGCTATGCTTCTCAGAACATAAAAGGTTTTTATGGCCAAGGTTAAACCGAAACTACAATAAAATTGGAAAATTTCCGAAAAAGAAAAAAATAAACGTCAAGAAGTTATGCCACAAGTCAAGAAATATCTCACGCCGCCGTGCTAGCATTTAAGACAAAATGAGTTTATCGCCCAAACTGTGATTAAAAGTGTGACTTAAGCGATGTCACAGTAGGCCATGCTCGCCGGGCTGTAGAGACTAAAACTCTGTACATTTGACCAAATAAAATCCTTACAAAGTCCGTACGTGCAATAAATCTGAAACACCGTACGAAATCCGTACAAAAAAAAAACCTAAAATTAAAAGCAAAAATTACATAAACATGTCTGTATTTTTTTTTCATCATATCATTGTCAACATTCAAATCAAAATAAGGTGTATTTGCTAAAATAAATATAAAACAAGCAAAACAAATCGTAATATATCTCTCTTTCATTCACTACTGCAATCAACGTCAACTGTGCAACATGCTATCTTAGTCAGTCTCTTAGATGAAACATGAAACGGTAATTCCCCGTCATAGAAAACCACGTACCTACCTACGTTCATTATTTTTTTAATACTTTTCTTGTCGAGAGCCAAATATAAAATATCGATAAATCGATGTTTTGGTTAATTTTATGTTTTGCATTTTAAAAAGAGTACGTATGGAAATCCGAACGCATATCCGTACGCAAGATTGATCCGTACGTAATGGTCCAAATTCCGTACGTGTACGGACAAATCCGTACATATGGTAACACAGTTTAGGATCGATCACGTTTCAACAACTGAACGGGTTTGGATGATTGGCACAAGAATAGTCCATCCCCTGGTTTATGATAAATACAGGATACTTTTTATTCCAGTAACACGTTCCCTCCGGAAAAATGTATAAATTTAACGCGGGTATAGCTGCGGTTAAAGCTGATATGAAAATAAAATTCTATAGTCTGTCTGTCTGTACTAAGGAGCGCCAATCGAGGGGTCGACTTCCCAGGCGAGTTGTAACGGCCGGTAATTGGGTTATTGTTGTAGGAAGTCGCAGTTGCCAACCTGGTTTAAGATTCGCACCCTATCATGTGGGGCCAGCGTCAATTATTGGAGGGGCAGACTTTTGTGCGAAGATATTGTGATGTCTCTGTATTTCCCTCCTTTTCCGTAGCTAAGATATTATTACAAAGAGTTTGAGTATTACATGAAAGAGAGGTATTATACTTCTTGGTTTTCTGGCCCCCATTATTGAATCAAGTATTTTAAGTTACACTCTCTTCGTTATGCAGAAAACCTATCAATCTTTAACAGTGGGGTTTGACACTTATTTAGTCCAAATACCTTATTTATTAAGACGACGACTAACGCCAACTACCTTGAGGGAACAAAACGCGCCCTCGTTTGACACCCGCGCGACCCAAAATTACGTAGTTTTTTGTACTATCCTTATTATTTAGACTTTAAAAAAAAGTTTCAGATGAGAATGTAAATAATTAAATTGTCTTGAGATGGTGTCGATTTCATTAAAATACTCCCAGCAGATTTGGCGCGATTGTCGTGTTTTTGTCCGTTTTAGACATAACTTTACAAATTAATTACACTATGTTATACGAATAAAACTCTAAAATTTCTTAGATCAAATTATTAAAAAAATTATCTAATGTAACATATATTTTTTACAAAAAATTACGACTAGCCGTTTAGACGTGATTCTCATTTTAAAATCAGCAACTCAAGGTAATCGGCGCCTTAATACAGAAACCGGCCCTGCCATGCTTAAAGCCCGTCTGTTGTGTTTCTATGAAGTACCAACGGAAGGAAACACTGCATTATTGATTTATTGCTTCTATTTTGTCACGCATTATGATAAATGAGAATGTAAATAATTAAATTGTCTTGAGATGGTGTCGATTTCATTAAAATACTCCCAGCAGATTTGGCGCGATTGTCGTGTTTTTGTCCGTTTTAGACATAACTTTACAAATTAATTACACTATGTTATACGAATAAAACTCTAAAATTTCTTAGATCAAATTATTAAAAAAATTATCTAATGTAACATATATTTTTTACAAAAAATTACGACTAGCCGTTTAGACGTGATTCTCATTTTAAAATCAGCAACTCAAGGTAATCGGCGCCTTAATACAGAAACCGGCCCTGCCATGCTTAAAGCCCGTCTGTTGTGTTTCTATGAAGTACCAACGGAAGGAAACACTGCATTATTGATTTATTGCTTCTATTTTGTCACGCATTATGATAGGGTTACCCAACACTAAAAAAGTAAAGACTTCTTATTTCAAAAAATAAGTTTAACCATAGATTTATTACTGACTAGCTGTGCCCGCGACTTCGTTCGCGTGGTTGTCGAGAGCAAAACAACGTCGTTTAGATAAGAGTATATCACCTTTTTGATGATTTAGATAAGAGTCCTGACTTTGGTATAGTTGATTACGTTAATGCTTCTCTATATACTATGTTAGCGGTGGAATTACCCGGAGCATATACAAAAAGGTTGTTTGGGTTGCTAACACGTGATAGAGAAACATAGAGTTGGCCGTGTGAAAAACAATCAAAAGTAAGGTCTACACCCGCAACGGATAACGTCTGGCCTTGGGCTTTATTAATAGTCATAGCGTAACAGAGGCTTACAGGAAATTGCACACGTTTGAAAGTAAACGGAAAATTATTGGGGATAATGGGTATCCTGGGAATGAAAACAACATCACCGGAGCCGCAACCTGTTAAGATTTCGGCTTCGATGACATTTCGTTGGAGATTTGTTACTCTCAACCGAGTTCCATTGCATAGTTTTGGTGGGCTTAAATTTCTGAGTAGAATGATTGGTACTCCGACTTTTAAATAAATTTTGTGTGCTGGAAGACCTGGTGTATTTAGAGAGTCTAAAAACTCTACTGGATAGTGGGTGGCATCTCCTTCTTCTAAAACCGTGTTAATAGATAAATATTCCCTACTTTCTCCAGAAACATGTACCAATATTTGAGAATTTATTGCTGCTGCTTGGTCGTTGCGAGGTGCCAAAATAGCTCGTTGGCATAGCCAAGCAGCGTCATGGTTCGAGATCTCTGATGGATCTCCGTATACAGAGGAAATGAGTTCCTGCTGTGAGGCAACAGAAGAACACAGGCTTTCGACTAAAGTTACTTTACCTCCTTCTTGAGTCGGGTATGTGCCGTTACCAATTTGAAGTAGTAAATTTGAGAAAACCTGCGCGTTTGCGTCACCTCCCAAATATGCTCGCATATTAAAGCTCAAATTAGTTAATATGACACTACGCCATAAAATAGAGCTCTTTAAACAGGCACCTATTTCATCGGCCCTCGTTCCTCTGGGTATTATAGGGAGTGTCTGCCTGAAGTCTCCACAGAATAGCACCGTTAAGCCTCCCATCGGTCGGTCATTTTGTCTTATATCTCGCAACGTTCTATCTACAGCTTCCACAGCTTTACGATTTGCCATCGTACACTCGTCCCAAACGATAAGGGCGCAATCGCGTAAAACCCTTGCTTTATCACTATTGCGAGACACGTTGCAAACAGGGTTTTCTGTGCGGTCCAAGTCGATTGGTATTTTAAATGTTGTATGTGCAGTTTTTCCTCCTGGTAATAAAGTGGCAGCTATTCCTGAGGAAGCGACGGCAAGGGCAATTTTGTTTTGGCTCCTTATTTGAGCCAAGATAACTTTAGTGAGGAAAGTTTTACCTGTTCCACCAGGTGCATCTAAAAACAGCATTTCTCCTAATGAATGTTCTACACTACAGCATACTCTATCAAAGATTTGACGTTGTTCTGACGTCAAATTTGAACAGCCATTTCGCAATATTTCTGCTAACTCTTCGGGGTTGTAATTTATTTCAGATGTATACTCCCTATTAATTCGTTCCCCACCAACTGTCGGTGTCGGCAAGCCGTATTGACTGAGGGGGTTCCCTCCTATACTTGTAACTATATCTTGTATAGCCAGCAAAGCCCTATTATGGCAGCTTTCACGTACTTGGTCAGAAGTTTCACTATTTATATTTTGCTGTCTCAAAAAATCTTCGGCAAACGCGTCTTTATATTTTTGCCACAACTGCCCAGCGTCCGATAGGCCACAAAATGTCAACAAAATGGCAAATAAATGGCGCAAACGATGTGGACTATCACTGACGCATGCTTCGGCTAAAGCATCATCCCAATGCTGATCGCCATCTAATAAATGCCGTGCGCGGCAAGCAGCTTGAAATGTGGGATATTCTATATCGTCCACTTTGCGGAGCTCAGCAAAAGAAGTAGGTCCTCGCACTGTGTGAAGAAGAAGGCGTAAATAATAACACTCTGCATTATTTGGGTGCACCGTGTATACTCTTCCAATCACGTGTTCTTTAAAAATGCCGGACTCGCCTTCTACAGCAGTTCCACGTCTCCTGCGATTAAAAACACCTTGCTGCTTGTTATAAGTATAATAATGTGGCACTTCATTGTACAACAGAGACTTAGCGAAATTGTCTCTTTCGCAAAGGCGAAAGAATGCGAGCAAGGTGGTTTGTCTTGGGTTGTTCATTCTTTCTGCCACATTTTCTGGCTGAAAGTAAACTCGCTGCCCGCCTTCCAGGTGCACGTCAAGATGGATGACTGGCGGATACCTTTCATGAATAGGGAAACTCAAAATGCGCCAAACTGCCTCCGAAGAGCTTATGTATCGGCCAGATTGATACCTTGTCACTTCATCAAATTGGTTGTTATTTCTTAGTGCTATCATGGCTTGATCACTACCTTTATTAACATATTTACATATATATTTTATAGATTCGACGCTATTACAAATTTCAACATTAATGTGTGCTTGAAAAGCGTTTGACAAAACTGGAGAATACGGTACCACCCAACTATTATTTAGAATTATTTCTTGTCCACGGAATCTGACAGTAGCTGTGAAACCACCTTGTGACGGTGATCTTCGCCGGTATTGCGGATACCCATTTTCCCCAGCCATAGTTAGTTCTTTCAGTGCTCTGGGGTATTTTTTTGAGCATTGACCATCTTTCATGCACGGTGATTCCCTGTTTAAGAGGCCACATGGCCCGTGAACCATATGTGTTTTTACTATGTCATGCAAAATCGGATCTGCATTATAGTCCGGAAATTCTGCACTTATGACACTGTCTATAGCATCGGGACGAATTTTTTCTTCCAGCCACAGAAGAATGTGCGCGTGGGGTAAACCACGCTTTTGCCACTCGACGCTATACATAAAACAAAGAGTTGAACCGAAAACTTTCTCCTTTGTAAGTAGATTAATCAAGACTTTGAGTTTTAAATGAAAAATCCTAGCAATAATGTCATGTCTGTCGTATGACGCCTGTCCTGTGAGAAGTGCCTGGCAAATCTCCGTCCACTTTGGATTTGTTGTAAATGTTATAAAAAGGTCCGGCCGGCCGTATTTACGGACGTAACAAAAAGCATCTTGCGTTCGTTCGTGCATATACCGCGGACCGCCTGTGAAACTGGATGGCAAAATAACCAATCGACCCAAGTTTTCGACGTTATTATCTGATTGCATGGCGTCCCGCAAGTGCACGTATTCTTCAGCGCGTAACCGTCGCTGGTTAGTGCGAATATACACTAAACGTTCAGTTTCTATTTTTGCGTACATGTCCACAATAAATTGGCTGAACAAACCACGAAATCGTTGCAAATATACGAAACTGTTTTGCCTTATTTGTAAAAGGTAGGAATAGTATTGTTGAGCAGATATTTTTTTTTGATAATTAGTGACTCTCGTAGTAGGGTTCACTTGGTACAGCCCAAAATTGTACCCATCTTCACCATGACAATAGATTAGTGGATATTGCAGGGCGTCGTAAGCTCGGTGGGTTTCCAAAATGCGTTGAAGGCGATCGTCGCGTGTACGCAACACGATATCACGTCTCTCACACTCCTGGTCGACTAAAACAACTGCAACTTCATCTGCGACGGGTGCATTGTGTCTTCCACGGTGTTCACCCACAGGACGTCTATCGGCACTTATAACAATTTTGAAATCATTGCTGCCTTGTGGAATTGACTCCAATGCAGCTTTGAATTCACGAACGTACTGGTTAACGCGATGCAGCAATTCTTGAAGTTGACCCAAAAGCTCAGCATTGAGCTGGGGAAAATTGTGATTTCTAACATTGAGCTGTTGCGTGTAATCGGATACAAAATAAATTTGGAGAAATTTGGGTTCATTTTCTGGCAGCAAAGATCCAATAAGGTGATAAACTTGACCTTGTACTTTGAAGGTTGGCATGAACGGTCCTTCCGTTATTTGTTTTGCCCCAAAGGAAGTCATTTGGAAAGCACTGTTATATAAACGAATATTATCCAAAAAACGGTTCGACTGGGGATGATCGCCATTCAGGAGACTTATAAGTAAGTGTGGTGGATCTTGGAAATTTGGAAGAACAATTTTTCCATTTGAGCAGCACATTCCATCTGTCTCTTTCCTCCATTTCAAAGCATGACAAAAATTACAAATTTCTCTCATGTCACCCACGAAAGTAAAGCCAGCATAATTAATTCTAGACGAATATGTGAACCCTGATTTTTCCCTATTGTCCCAAGGTAATAAAATATTTGCATCGTCATTTTCCATGGACTCATCAGCTCCGCTATTTGTTTCTCTATTCATATGGTATCGAGCTCGTTCTATTTCTAGGCGAGATTGACGTTGTTCTGCTGTTTCTGCTCGTCTTAGTTCATCTATTCTTTCCCTTTCAGATGCAAGATAACTTTCATTGTTTCTTTGTACACCTACATAGTTATGTCTAGCTATTTCTAATCGTTCTTCTCTTTGGGAGAGAGATTCAGACTCGCGCGAGAGAGCGTGTCGCTCTCGGTCAGATGACAGACGTGCTTGGCGTTCCTCGATACTCTCTTGAGAACGCAAAGTCGCGGTCCGAGTTCTTTGCGAACTTAAGCGCGACTCCCTTTCTGTGAAAGTCTCTGACTCGCGTGAGAGAGACTGGCGCTCCCGATCAGCAGACAGCCGAACTTCGCGTTCCTGGATATTCTCTTGAGAACGCAAAGTCGCGGTCCGAGTTCTTTGCGAACTTAAGCGCGACTCCCTTTCTGTGAATGTCTCTGACTCACGTGAGAGAGAGTGGCGCTCCCGATCAGCAGACAGCCGAACTTCGCGTTCCTGGATATTCTCTTGAGAACGCAAAGTCGCGGTCCGAGTTCTTTGCGAACTTAAGCGCGACTCCCTTTCTGTGAATGTCTCTGACTCACGTGAGAGAGAGTGGCGCTCCCGATCAGCAGACAGCCGGTCTTCGCGTTCCTGGATACTCTCTTGAGACCGCAAAGTCGCGGTCCGTGTTCTTTGTGAACTTAAACGTGACTCCCTTTCGGTGAACGTTTCCGATTCACGTGAAAGAGCGATGTGCTCTCGGTTAGCAGATAACCGTGCTTCACGATCTTCTTCCGATTCCTGAGACCTACAAAGTCTCATCCTTTTCGCATTTCGGCTACGCAGCGAAAGGTTAGTTTTTTTTCTTTGAGGCATTTTCAAGGAAAATTAAAGCAATAAACAAAACTAACAACACTTATGACTGAATAGCCTACAAACTTAAAAGAACGGTGCGTCGAACAGTCTAGTGTGACAACGTATCGTCTGTTCGTGGTCGTGACTCAACGAATTGGCAACACTAACTTACTGTATAACGATTGGCACTATTGGATTCAAACTACGAAGTAAATCAAATACAATCTTAACTTCGTACTTCAAACCAATGACCAAAGTTGACCAAACGAAACCAATAAGATAAGCAAATACTTTTTTTTCGACCAATTTAGAAAATCGATAAACCAAGCAACCAAAGAACTTTTACGACACACGCAAGAACTTTTAAGACACCTAACGAAACCCAATTTGCCTAGTAAACACGGTGGACGTCATCCTCGCGCGGAAAATCTTAACACCGCGATTCAGAAAATGACGTCATTTGCACAACGCCATCTATCGGATTTAGATTTCAACTATCAACATTAGTTCTATTTTTAGTCTTAAGATGTCGTTGCAAGTACTATACTTAATTGCGTAACGTAATATTTTACTTCTTGAACTCACTAAATTAATCATATCTTTTGATAGAGTGAACCGATTTCGATGAAACAAAAACTAAGTTAAACCTCAAGTTGCGTATAATTTTTGTATATAAACATTGTCAGCATTGAATTCGTAGATTTTACGTGATGTGCGCACAAACAAACAGACAAACAGACAAACAGACAAACAGACAAAAATTTCAAAAATGATGGAAATGGGTTCTGTTACTTATCTTTTCACACGCTGGCTATTTTTTGTTTCAATTTCTTCAATGTACAAAAATGACTTTTCTACAGATTTATTATATGTATAGATTACTTGGGGGGCTGGGGCCTAACCATGAGCCCTTTGAGCAAGGTTATTTCCATAGTGTGTGTTGGTGCTCCCAAACTGCTGTTGAAAATGTATAGGTACAAACATTTTCTCACACTATAATACGTTTGCTAACAAATGTTAGGCATTGTTACATTCTGTTAGGAATTGTTACATTCTGTTAGGAATTGTTAGATGCTTTGAGTGCTCCTACACTGATGGAAATTGTTTACCGGCTCGCAGTTTGGTTTTACGTTCGGAGACGTGTTTTATTTGTTACAATTTGTTAACTAACAATTTTGTGTTTACTAACATTATCTAACATTTGTTTCGAAAATGTTTACTAATGTTTAAAAACATTTTAACACCAGTGTGGGAGCACAATAAAAGCTATATATGACTTGTAAACATTTTTAACAGACGGTGTGAGAGTACCATTAAGCACAATGGAAGTAACCTTGCTCTAATAGCTTATGGTAGGGCTCCTGATATTTGCTTTACTTGAATCAAGAATTTACCAATCAGTGTTGTAAATAATCCTGTATAGGCTGTATATGACACACCAATATTTATCTTAAAACACGGAAAAAATGACGATAAAATTTTATGTTCCTTATGAGATAAATAAATTAATAACTCAAGAAGATTTGTTGATTGTTAGAGCTACCTACGTAGGTGATGATCTTCGTAATATATTTATGTGTATAATCTATATGTATTTATTCAATAAATTCAAATTCCGGTCAGGAATTCACATTAATTTCTTCGTAACGTCTTTTTCCGTGAATAATATAATTATGATCATCACTAAGTGAATTAATGTCATCGGCTTATTGCAGACATCATTGTAAGTTTGTAATTGATTGTGCGTGATTATACATTTTTAAACCCCGACGGAAAAAGAGGGGTGTTTTAAGTTTGACATGTGTTGCTGTGTATCTGTATATCTGTGTGTCTGTCTGTGGCATCATAGCTCCTAAACGGATGAACCGATTTTGATTTAGTTGTTTTGTTTGAAAGTTGATTTTGTCGAGAGTGTTCTTAGCTATGTATACTATAATATTATAAAGCTGAAGAGTTTGTTTGTTTGTTTTTTTGAACGCGCTAATCTCAGAAACTACTGGTTGGAATTGAAAAATTATTTTTGTGTTGGATAGTCCATTTATCGAGGAAGGTTATAGGCTATATAACATCACGCTACGACCAATAGGAGCGGAGCCTTTACAAACCACGCGATTTATTATATTTTTTACACGCTCCGGTTGCCGGGTAGCCGGTGCCGGGTACCCGGCTTCGAAAGTATAGCTATGCACGCCGCGCCGGTACGTGTGAAAGCTAACATACATGGCTATACACTTCGCCGCCGGTTAGCCGGTAGCGGCTACCAGACAGACAACCACCGGAGCGTGTGAAACAATAATCCGGTGACCGACACAAATTTATACTTACATTTTAGCCCGTTAATCGAGTATTCAAAAGGCCCAATCTCGTCGAAAAGCCCAGCGAGACTAGTAGATCCTGGTCCTCCTTGTAACCACAATATCCATGGCGTATCAGGTGTATAGTTCTCCGCAGGAAAATACCAGAAGAAAAGATTTGAATTCAGCTTCTCATCGACTGTGAAGAATCCGGAGTGACTCGTTCTGTTCAAGAATAGTTTTGGATCTACTAGGGAAAGATTTCTTGCTTCTTTCACAAAGTTATTCTTGATTAGATGTGTGAGGATTAACGCTGGTGTTGTACTTGCCAAAGACGATGATAAACTGAAAAATAAAAATGTATTGTACTTTAAGGGTCAAAACTACAGTTACACACTACCAAAACAAAAAAGGCAATTGTTTTATAGGCAGCTTTTCGCGGTTAGTAGGAATAATCTATGTTTTAATATCTATACAAAATATTAAATCAGTTGTGGATAATTTAACTTCTTCTACAAAAACTAGCCATTTGAGTTTTGGGGGAGTATGACTGCTCTTTTGACCCTTGACTGTACATATTACCGATTTCACGCAAGCTAAAAAAAACATCGCCCGCTACAAAAAAGTATTACCCGCTTTAATTGATAACAAGGAAATGATAAATGATATTGAAATTGAAAAACAATTTTAATTTTAATTAACACGATTCTTCCTATATCCAATCATATTTTTATTGGCACAATTATTTATTTTATCTATTATGTAATTTGAATAATTAGTTACAAATGGTCGTGAAATTAACCGGTTTTCGACGGCCCTGAGCGTAGGGTCAACACCATTGTTTGATAGTGATCGCTTAAGTACAAAATGCACCTACTTCCTTAGCACGTATAGTGGAAACATGAATAAAGCGTGCCCTGGATACTAATAGCTGTGGTGAGGTGTACTGATGGTACTTATAGTACAGTCAGCATCAAAAAGAGATTGTGAAGTAAATTAATTTAGAAAAAAAAAAGCAGATGTTTTCGGAAACTTGCAAATGAAGGTTACCTTCTCCAGTAGGATATGCTGTAGATAAATAGGCATTAAAAAGAAAAAAAAAATTGATGCTTTAAAAACTGGTCCGATTGCCTGAGTTTGGCAAAAACTGCCCAAAACTTTATTTTGTTTTTATGTTTTTAATTTGGTAGGTGAATTGTTTTAAATGTTTATTTTTAACCGACTTCAAAAATGAGGAGGTTATCAATTTTACTGTATTTTATTTTTTATGTGTGTCGCCTGAGAACTTTTTACTAGGTGAACTGAATTTGATGATTCTTCTTTTATATGGAAGTTAGTTCTTCTCATGTGGTCCCATTTAAATTAGGTAAAGATTTGATGATGAACTTCGGATATATACAACAGAACTCTTCAATAAACAACGGCAAAACTCTCGGTATTGCTGCAATCGCATGTCTGTTCATTGTTTACACCATTTCATAATATAACATCACGCCGGTACGCTCTAAAAGGGTACGCAGATGTGTACAGTTCAACATGGTGCACTCTCATTTCACCGGTTATGTTCAAATTTTATGTTATTCATGTTATTAATCCTGGCATAACTTTGCGCATTATAAGTACCTTACTATAGAACTTAATCATTATGTACCAAAAGATAAAAGTGAAAAAAAAAATGCAAAAAAAAAACAGGAACACCGACTTCTGAAATTGAAGTAATTTTTCACTTAGTAGTGATTTTTTTGGAAGTCGGTTGTATTTTTTTGTAAAAATGTTTTTTTCTCCTCTAAACACGGTGTCTGCATCTTTTTTTTTAACTCTCGTTTTTACTTCTCGTTAAAGTTGGCAGAGATTTCTTTAGAATAGGGATGTTTCCTTGGTAGAAAAATGATAATTCTATTTAGTCTGTCAGCGAGATTATCAAATAATATAGGACCCGTATTTTTTGCTTTATCAAATAAATAAAACATTGACAAAGATAAAGCACATCAAAGTTCATGAGTGGGGGCTTGTGACGTCACTTTGTCAGTATAAATTCTAGCACATCGTGACGTCACACGATATTTCGTCGCACTTTATTGTTAACGTGGAAATAGAAAAAACCGGTCAGGTTCGATTCGGACTCGCGCACGAAGGGTTCCGTACCATTATCGCAAAAAATCACGTTTGTTGTATGGGAGCCCCACTTAAATATTTATTTTATGCTGTTTGTATTTGTTTTTATAGCGGCAATAGAAATACAAATCTGTGAAATTTTCAACTGTCTAGCTATCACGGTTCATGAGATTACAGCCTGGTGACAGACAGACAGACGGACCGCGGCGTCTTAGTTATAGAGTTTACCCTTTGGGTACGGAACCCTTAAAATACATGTCCAATATTTTTAGGTTATCTAACTGACAGACTAAATAGATATTTTTGACCCTATTATGCCTATTTTTTCTTTCTTCTTCTTGTCTGTTTATTATGTGTGTGTACATTAATTGTTAAATGAATAACGAAGTATACCCCACAAGTATACCTATTCTTTTCTATGTTTTTTTTTTTAATAAAGATTATGCGCCAATTTGCTACAGAATTTCACGGACTGATAATTCATGAAACTATTGTGAATTCTGTACAAATATGCAGCTAAACAATATTTAGCTATATTATTTCCACTCTCTTATTATTATTACCGTGATACAAATTGCGCGGAATACTGTTATAAATAGTAATTATTAGATCAATAATATATATCTAGATTAGCACATAATTCCGCGTGAACATAACTCCTTTGATACCCCTATTGGCAGCAACAATGAATCAATTGATTTAAATTATTTGCAAGTGCATCAAGTCAACGACACCGAATGTTTGTGCCCTGAGCTGTGTGCCCCTATTGTATCTGTACCAAATTCTGCTGCAAAATTGCAGACAAAACTGCAATCTGTTACAAAGCATACATTCATCATAATCTGCTTTATATAAAAGTAATTAGTTGCAGAAAAAACGCAAGAAAGAATAATACTTTCTGTCTGTAATTTTTTCTGCGACAAAGTCCTCTTACCTCGCTAGTAAAAATAATCCAATAAACACTTTCATTTTGCACAAAAATAAACTTCTAGCTTATATAAAAAAAAAACTTTTATTTGAAAAAAGAACGTATTTATTTATGTTTGTTTGAAAGGAACAGCGACCGCGCGCGATGGCGCTGAGTTCCCTCACCGGACTGATTGTCTGATTCTGATTTCCGACACGAGTCGTGGCAACCAGAGAAATTACACAACTTTGCCTGGCAAGTAACGTCATCATAATCTACATAATATCGCACGTACTGGCGTGCTCAAAAGTGATGATCTCAAGTGCTTTGCCATTTACCACGTTGACTGAAAATTTAAAAGGTCCAGACAAAAAATCAGTACTTTTTTTCAAATTGCCACTAAATATTTCTTACAAAATTCTGAGTTTACTTTGTAAAATTATCCTAAAAATACATTGTAAATATTTAAATAATTCTTTATAAAGTAAATAGGCAATTAATTTAAATTCTTTATTATGAGAACAAACACCACATGCTCTAATGACTTGCAATTAAAAAGTACCTACCAGCATAATTACTTCATATACATCTATATATATAAAAGAAAGTCGTGTTAGTTACTTCACTTATAACTCAAGAACGGCTGAATCGATTTAGCTGAAAATTGGCAGGGAGGTAGCTTAGAACCAGGAGAAGGACATAGGGTAGGGTAGGGTAGGGTAGGGTAGGGTAGTGTAGGGTAGTGTAGGGTAGTGTAGTGTAGGGTAGGGTAGTGTAGGGTAGGGTAGTGTAGGGTAGTGTAGGGTAGTGTAGGGTAGTGTAGGGTCGGGTAGGGTAGGGTAGTGTAGGGTAGGGTAGTGTAGGGTAGCGTAGGGTAGTGTAGGGTCGGGTAGGTTAGGTTAGGGTAGGGTAGGGTAGTGTAGGGTAGGGTAGGGTAGAGTAGGGTAGGGTAGTGTAGGGTAGGGTAGGGTAGGGTAGGGTAGGGTAGGGTAGGGTAGGGTAGGGTAGGGTAGGGTAGGGTAGTGTAGGGTCGGGTAGGGTAGTGTAGGGTAGGGTAGGGTAGGGTAGTGTAGGGTAGGGTAGGGTAGTGTAGGGTCGGGTAGGGTAGGGTAGTGTAGGGTCGGGTAGGTAGGGTAGATAAATGTTTGGTCTTTTTATGGCAAAACAAAGTTTGCTGGGTCAGCTAGTTATTTATAAAGCTAAAGAAAGAGGTAGGTACCTACCATATTATAATATTCTCGATAACGCTACCTTAATAGGCACTTTTAAAGCTCTTGTGTTTTTTAACCGACTTACTAAAAAGGAGAGGTTCATGGTACTTCATGTTTTTTTTTATGTATGTTCACCGATATCTCCGTCAATTGTAGACCGATTTTGAAAATTATTTTTTTGTTTGAAAGAGTATGTTTCGAAATTGGTCCCATTTTAATTTGGTGAAGATCTGATGAATAACTTCGGAGATATACAACATAACACTTCAATAAATAACGGCAAATCATTTGGGATTGCTGCAATTACATGTCTGTTTATTGTTTATACCATATAACATCACGCCAGTACGCTCTAAAGGGGGACGCAGATCTCTCATTTCACGGTTATGTTCCAATTTCATGTTATTCGGGTAATCTATTCTGGCCTTATAGGTATAGGTCTACCAGAATCTCATGGCATTTTTTATTTTTTTTTATTTGTGATTTTCATATGGCAATGTCAATTGTCACCTGTCAAATCAAAGTACTTGATGTGTCAACCGCTGTTGAAATTTTTTGTTATTATCTTGAAAATTTGTTATTTTTGTGAAAATGTCGAAAAACCCACTTCGATCTCAAGCGAGACATATTGTTTTCAATGTGTATCATAAAATAAGGGAAGAAGAAGGCGTAAATCAAACTCAATCTTTGATTTTAAAGTGCGTCGTGGAGTGGACCGGTAAGTTGGACTGACTTGTTTTGATACTTTTAGTTTATTTTATATTTTTCTTACTTAATTTTTATTTCTTTCCATTATTATTATATGGTAAATCATAGGTCAGGGCACATCGAATGATGGCCGGAAGGAAATGGCAACAGTAATGTAACTGTTACTAATTCTTCGACAAGATATTGATTTTAACGGAGATTGAGAATCTTTGACGTAAAAAAAATATTAAACCTTCAACTGTCCACTTCCAGACACAATAGAAATTACCATTGTTCTAATCCGATTCGGTCTGATAGACAGATGACCGGATAAGTAATAATCTGCGCTCTGCAGTGGGACGTGTGTAGAGACGGGAGTTTTTGTCGAGTGAAGTTCAGTGGCTGTTAATGTTATTTGCAAATTGATTTCTAGTGGATATTGTGATATATTATTGATGTAGTTTTGTGTCTCAACTGTCTACGCAACTGGACAATTTGTAAAATCATTGACAGAAGCGATCTCGGGATATTGGAGCGGAGTATTTTAATGTAGTATTGACTGCCTCTGCAAAGCTTACCGGGAAGACTGACTCGATACAATTTGCTGCCAAATACTCCAAAAAACATTAGAATCTGTTACATCCGCATTCTAATGCATACTAAAGAATAATTATAAGATCCAAAACTCTTTCCAAAGACGTGGCTAAAAGGTCCTAGCAACCAGGCCATAAAACTCACATAAAAAAAGTATATATAGACTGATGATGATGAATAAGTAACATTATTATTTATTTTTTACAGACTTTATACATAAAGAGATTGGTTTTGAATATGTTATGCCAATGAAAAAGAACCATTTTGATGGAGAGAGATGACATAAAACTACAAAGATACAAGTTTTTGAAATGCCAGTGGAGTTCATGGATTCGTATTCTAGTTTTCTAGTTCTGAATGAGGTTTTAAGTTATTAGTATGATTTAAATGATATATAATAAATTAGTACATAAATTAATATTCAATTGATTTAGTTTTTCCATGTTAAGAACCCGATGTATAACAACATTATTCATACACATACCTATAATACTCACAGTGGATCTTTGTGTCTCTGAATTGGTTGCAAGACCCCGCGCAGTAGCTATTTTTGTGTCAATGTTGAAGGTGAAGATAGCATTGTATAACTATCTCTTTCACTCGCTTATGTATGTAACATCGTCCTATCTCGCTTACTCTATGCAGTATACTCGATGACAAACTGTTTCTTACGCAATGGTTGGCAGGACCAAGTTCAAAGACACAAAGATCCGCTGTGACTACTATAATATAGGTACCTCATGTTCATTAATACTACAGACATAAATAAATATTAAACAGTATCAAGATCGTTTAATCCAATTTCCCCAGTATTGCACACAACAAATTTTTATTTCCACATTTGCCATGAGATTCTGGTAGACCTATACCTTACTAAACAACTTGCATTTTAGGTAAGTACAACTAAAAAGGGAATCATAAAAAAAAACTGTTTTTGCAAAAAAATACCACCGACTTCCAAATAAAAAACTACAAAGTGAAAAAAAACTTTTTTTTGGAAGTCGGTGTCCATATCGCAAAAAAAAAATTGGAAAATAGAAAGACACCGACTTCCAAAAATTAATTGATTTTTCACTTTGTAGTTTTTTATTTGGAAGTCAGTAGCATTTTTTTACAAAATTTTTTTTCTCGTTCATTTTATGTAAAATGAAGATACAACACACATGCTGATTTTGTTAAAAACTGTTCTAAGTGAAAAAAGTTTCCATGTCCTTTTCTTTCTAAGTAAGTAAACATAAACGAGTAGAGCAGTGGTGCCCCACTGGTTAAGGCTCTGACTTACAAAGTCGGTCGTGGGTTCGAACACAAGCAGACCCATTACTTTGTGTAATTTATTTCACCACAATTACATTCAAATTGGTGAAGTAAACATCGTGAGGAAACCGGCATGTTCTAGAACTAAACATTTGTAGAGTACCAACTCGCCCTGGGCTCGCGTGGTTATCCCTTTCACAGAGAGGCTGCCTGTGTCCCAGCAGTAAGAAAATTATTGACTGATTGTGCATATGCTTTTACATAAAACTAGCTGACTCCCGCTGCTTCGCTCCCGTCAAAATTATAGCCTGTTATTCGGGAATAATGTAGCTTTCCATAGGTGAAATAATTTTTCAAATCGGTCCTGTAGTTTCAGAGCCCATTTGGTACAAACAAACAAAAACAATCTTTCCTCTTTATAATATTGGTATTGATAAATAAGTAGGCACCTCTTCTACTACCTGCATTATTTTACCCCTATTTACCCCGAAAGTATTGGCAGACCTGGAATACGGCTTATTGGTTTTAACATTGTATTTTCAGATATTTTTGTCGAAATCGATCCCAATATTTTTTTTACCGAATTTGTCTAAGAGTAAAGTAATTAAATTCTGACAAGTGGCAACATCCCAATACAATGGGCGAAATCGCATATCAACTTATTCCACAAAAAAGGCGACAACGAAGACTTATGTCAAATGTCTTAAGATATTCGCGAAAATCATACTGGACAGGATAAGCCTAATACGGCTACTGGAATAGGCTGGATTCAGAACAGGCTTTTTTTACAATTGACCATATCCACACAGTCAAGCAAATACATACTAGAAAAATATAACGAATACAAGAAAATATCTATATGGCCTTTATAGACTATGCCAAGGCTTTTGACCGCTTTTACAGCTATATATGGGATCATCATCATCATCATCATCATTTCAGCCGAAAGACGTCCACTGCTGGACATAGGCCTCCCCATGGCGTCGCCACATTGACCGATCCCGTGCGTCTCGCATCCAGCGCCTGCCCGCAACCTTAACCAGGTCATCGGTCCACCTAGTGGGAGGCCTTCCAACGTATCGTCTTCCAGTTCGCGGTCGCCATTCAAGAACTTTTCGGCCCCATCGGCCATCCGTTCTGCGAGCAATGTGCCCTGCCCACTGCCACTTAAGTTTGGCAATTCTTCGGGCTATGTCGGTAACTTTGGTTCTCCTGCGGATATCATCATTTCTGACGTGATCACGCAAGGAAATTCCGAGCATAGCCCTCTCCATTGCCCTTTGGATGACTTTAAGCTTTCTGATAAGGCCCATTGTGAGCGACCACGTCTCGGTCCCATAGGTGATCACTGGCAACACACACTGGTCATAGACTTTTGTCTTGAGACACTGCGGTAAATTGGACGAGAAGATACCACGCAACTTCCCGAACGCCGCCCAGCCGAGTCGGATTCGACGGTTGACCTCTTTCTCGAAGTTGGACCGTTTGTCCCAAGTAAACATAATCGTCTACAACTTCGAGTGTAGAGTCTCCGATCTTGATAGGAGTGGGTGTTACATGGGCGTTCACCATGACCTTGGTTTTGTCCATGTACATTTTAAGACCCACTCTTTCGGAAGCTCTACTAAGGTCATCGAGCATTTTACTGAGGCTCTCCATGTAATTACCTCTAAAAACCCTTCAATTTGATTCTCCATTCGATGGGTTTGGAAGAAGAAAAACTTTATCTAAGTGACCAACTCAAAATAACAGTATATCAAAAACTCGAGAGTTCGTGGACGAATACTTATCTTGGAAGATCTACGAAGACTTATCTTGGTCAGCTTATTTCACCAAAATACCAAAGGGGAAAGGAAATAAATAAAAGGATTGCAAATGGATGGAAGAGATACTGATAAATCAAGGAAATCATGAAGTCACAGGACCTGGGCTTGGAAATGAAGAGAGAAACCTTTAGCATGTGCATCCTTCCATGCTTAACCTACGGCTGCGAAACATGAGCACTAGCCAAATGCCTGAGAGATAAGCTTGCCAAATGCCAAAGAGCAATGGAACGCAGCAACACTGGATCCAAACGTCAGGACAGAATTAGAAATACCGTCCTCAGGACGAAAACAAAACTGATGACGTCCTCACACGAAGACCAGCAAAAGTGGAGGTGGACCGGCCATATGATGCGAGATTACTGAGGGCAATGGAGCAAGGCAGTGACAGACTGGTACCCAAGAGATGGCAAAGAAAGCTGTGGAAGACAGTGTCTGAGATGGGAGGAGGAAATAAAATGACCGCTGATCCAAGGTGGAGACGAGTAGCTCAGGACGGAAACCAGTAGAAGCTGTTAGAAGAGGCATATGCCAAAAGGCACAATGAAATTAGGAACATTTTGTAAATTTTAAAGATTTTATATTTTTAGCGTTCCGTAGCCAAATGGCAAAAAACGGAACCCTTATGGATTCGTCATGTCTGTATGTCTGTCTGTCCGTCCGTATGTCACAGCCACTTTTTTCCGAAACTATAAGAACTATGCTGTTAAAACTTGGTAAGTAGATGTTTCTGTGAACCGCATTAAGATTTTCAAACAAAAATAGAAAAAAAAACAAGAAATTTTAGGGGTTCCCATACTTAGAACTGAAACAATTTTTTTTTTTCATCGCATCCATACGTGTGGATACCCCACCCCTATGGATAAGTCTTTAAAACTGATATTGAGGTTTCTAATATATATTTTTTCTAAACTTGTTAAAAGTTTGCGCGAGAGACACTTCTAAATTGGTAAAATGTAACCCCCCTGTGACTTCTAAAATAAGAGAATGATAAAACTAAAAAAAATATATAATTCATTACCATGTAAACTTCCACCGAAAATTGGTTTGAACGAGATCTAGTAATTTTTTTTTTTAATAGGTCCTGTACGTCATAAATCGTAAACCGCAATTTACCAAGTACGGAACCGTTCGTGCGCGAGTCCGACTCGCACTTGGCCGGTTTTTTAGTTGTAAGCCACTGATTTAGGAATAAAGGGCTTTTTTATTGTATTAAGTACCTACCTATTCAATTTGCGAAAGACACGCTGGTGGCTGAACTTGAAGAGTGAACAATAAAAAAAAAACTGTTTTAGTAGTAAATATATATGAAGTTATTCAGAGAAGCAGACAATGCCATTCCCACGATGATTGTTTAGGTTTACAACAAGCGGTAGAAAGTTTATTTATGGCAGTTATTAACACAATGTAAGGATTATGTGCAATGCAATGTAATTAAGATTTCGTTCAGAGATTTCTTAATGTTGAATTTTAACCTCATTGTCTAAAACAAGCGGACAACCCGCAGCGTTTCGGGCTCTTTACCTGTGGATACAGTCAGGAATAAAGATTATTCCAGTTATTTACATCATCGAGGCTCTCCCAGTTCCAGCCAAGCGCGACGCAACAGTGCCACAAGTAGAGTAGTATAAAAATATAAAATGTTTAGTTTCTCTTCACAAAGTTGATTGATATGTTTTGCCTTGCAGATTAAATTAGGTTTTAACTTTGTGAGAGACTGGTGCCTGTGATACACATACCAGGCCACCATCAAATCATTTTAGAACAATTCAAATGGAAATGGCGCGCTTTCGCATAGGTAACGCATTGCCGTGTCGAATCTGTCTAGAAATGGGATCGCACACGTCCGACTGAATATTCTTAGTAAAAAGTCGTAATTCGAAGTTTGGAGCAATTTAAAAGATATTCAATAAACTAAAAAATAAAGACGATAATATTATATACCATACCCCCTCCTTTTATTTTACTTGTAGAAGTGTCCATGCATACTGCGCTACCACGGGGAGATAGCGCAGTTATGTGGGACTCGAACCCTTTAAAACTCCACGGTGTCCTCCTGTGCCGCTTATGGAGGGAACACGGGCGCGCGTAAGCACTCACCGCGAATCCGCCGCGGCTGTCCGGACCCTCCTCTGGGGAGTAACCACCGGACGAACCAGAACACACTGTACGCCGTGTTCACCCCAGGGAGCAAACCAGCACTTGGGCGCCAGACGACCCCGTGTATGGCACCCTTGGTAATGGCCACCTACCATTTTTCGGACGCAGAGGATAGGGAGAGCGGACAACGCTATACCGACACTCCTCCTCCCCTGCGGCCCCATCGCGTCCGCCATCAGGCGGTGGCGACCCCGTCCAGGCCGCGGAAGGTAGGGAGAGCGGCGCACCGTAATACCGACACTCCTCTCCCGCCGCGTTCTCCAATCTTCAGCCGCGATATCGTCCCATACGATGGGACCTGGGATGCTCCATAAGACATCGCTGCCCGCCTCAGTTGCGATGTCATCTCTGCTACCAAGCGGCACCGCAACCTACTTGTTGGCCGCTACGTTGTTGGCTTAATCGGCAAAAGCCCTGACGAGCGGCCCCTCCTCAGGTTCCTCTTCGCTTCACCGTGGGTGACCAAGCCACGATAATGCGGGCGATAATGTTTTCCCTTTTGATGATACATTTATCTTTAGAAGCAATAGGACCCTCAAAAAATCCTCGAAATTGCGCTGACAACAGAGACCTAGTGTACAAATTTGACAAATATAAATGAAAAAAAAAAACATATAGGCATAGTATATATCTTTCTTTTCCAGGATATAAAATATCGTTTAAATTGGTCCAATATTGGACATACCACAAATTAAGAAATTTTTTCTAAGGAAATTCAATCGGAGCTCTCTGCCAACATTTCCTCTTAACTATACACACTAATGTAATTAGTAAAGCTTTCTTTTTAATGTGATTGTTATCATCATAGAACTTATCATTCATTATCATCAGTGACAGATAGGTACTTATGTATAAGTATCTGGCAATCAATGTCTAAGTAGATAAGTTTTCCAATTTCCAAAATTGTTATGACCAGCTGCCGCCCGCGACTCCGCCTGTGTTGTATTGTATTAGTAACTACTTCTCCTAATATATTTATAAATTATAGCCTATGTGTTATTTGGATATATAAGCTATATTTCTGTAAAGTTTCATCAAAATCTGTTCAGTAATTTTTGCGTGAAAGAGTAATTTAATAAATATACATCCATCCTCACAAACTTTCACGTTTATAAAAATACTAGCACTTCGCCCGTGACTTCGTTCGCGTGATCCCTGTTTAATCCTACAGATGAGTTTTAGCTTCACCCCCTTAAGACGGTACCCTGACCAAAAAATCGGCATGCGTTATGAGCATTCCTATTGGCCTAGCGGCACTGGTGGCGCATGAATTACAGTAGTGAATACGCCCAGATTTTAGAATAAAATTAATTGAAGATGATTAATGAAAGGAAACGCCGGGAGGGGACGCCCTAGAAAGACATATTTAGACCTTATAGGTGATGTTCTTCAGAAAGGCCAAGTGCGCAGTACCCATAACCGGCGTGTGTGTATGACTAGATGTATGAATGTGTGTGAAGCAAAAGAAGTATGTAGGGATCGTAGCAGGTGGCGTTCTGTAGTTTCTGCCTACCCCCATGGGAAAAAGGCGTGAGTTTATTATGTTTTTTTAGAATAAAATCTTTATAAAATCGAATTTTGGTCTTTTGAAAAAAAAAACTACAAAAATGTTCGTTATTAAATTGTCTATCCATTAGTGTTAGTACAAAAAATAATTAATGAACACTTTACGAGGAGATGCATATTATCAATAATTATTTCTCATTTTTATGTTATTTTGGAAGGAGATAAGTGAAATATATACAACATTTAAAAAAAAACGAAATCTACCATTTTAGAATCAATAATGAATAATGAATATGAATAATAATTTTATGTAGAAATTTAATGTATTTTTATTAATTGATATTTCTTTTTAAATCACGAGTAGATAGCTCCTAAAAACAGCACAAAAAACGGCCTGCGCGGCGTTTTGCTCGGGGTAGCGCCTTAAAGGTTGAATTTCCATAAATCCCTTCTTACATCATACATCACATCTACATCATAAAAAGAAGCCCCGTACAGTAAAATTCTTCAAAAATCTTTAACACCACTTACATCGTCTTTTAGGAGTAGTTTTGAAAAACTAACAATGAAAACCTTTACGTTTTGCTTATGTAAGTATTTATGCCAAGTTTCAAATATTTAAGCCCAACAAATTCCCACCGTTTCACCTCCTTAGGGGTAGAATTTCCAAAAACCAATAAATACATGAATCATTTTTATCAACCAACAACGCTAATCTAAAATTTCACGTGTCGAACTTACAAACTGTAGAAATTTCATACAAAGATTACAATCTCTCAAACCCCTTTTACCCCCTTAGGCGTGGAATTTCCAAAAATCCTTTCTTAGTGCAAACTTACGTCACTTAAGGAACCGCCCTGCCTAATTTCATTCTTATGTGTCAAGCGGTTTTCGATGTTTCGTGATGAGTGAGTGAGTGACTTTTCGTCCCACGCGGCATCGCTCCCGTCAAATGGCTAACCTGCCCTACCTACCCTACACACATGAATGTTGCGTAACTTTAACCGCTTACGCAGCACACGCAACGGAAGCTCTCAAAAAGGAAAAAAAAAAACCCGTTTTTGCAACATTTTTCATTTATGCTCCGCTTCTATTTACATGACTTTCCTCGATAAATGGACTATCCAACACAAAAATATTTTTCAATTCCAACCAGTAGTTCCTAAGATTAGCGCGTTCAAACAAACAAATTATATAGAAGATAGATTAAATCTTAAAATCTTCAACATGACCAAGTGCAAAGCTTTCAAAAAACTGTTGTTATTTTTTAGGGTTCCGTACCCAAAGGGTAAAAACGGGACCCTATTACTGAGACTCCGCGGTCCGTCTGTCTTTCTGTCTGTCTGTCTGTCTGTCACCAGGCTGTATCTCATGAACCGTGATAGCTAGACAGTTGAAATTTTCACAGATGATGTATTCCTATTGCCGCTATAACAACAAATACTAAAAACAGAATGAAATAAATATTTAAGTGGGGCTCCCATACAACAAACGTGATTTTTTCGCCGTTTTTTACGATAATGGTACGGAACCTTTCGTGCGCGACTTCGACTCGCACTTGGCCGGTTTTTTTTATCTAGGCTAGGTATCAAACCCCGGTTCCTGGTAAGAAATCATGTGGCATAAATTAACGCGAATCAAATAGGTATCTAATGCAATGAGAGCTTCTGTTTCTGTGGCCACCAGTTGGCGCCACTGACGAGTAAGGTAAGGTCCTCAAATATAGTTGTCAACCGCAGCAGCAACGTTTGAATTAAGATCTACAGATCTAATGCCGTAGAAGTGCGATTAAATATAAAATCGAGTATAGCGCAGAATAGAATAGAATACTCTTTATTATGTACACCATATGCAGCCCCTTTTTTAGAAAAAAAAGAAGATTCAATTTGCTGAAACATAAAACTCTGTTAAAGGAGTGTTCGGTAAAACCCTTATCTATCTTAAGCTGCCTAATTTGAAATAAAAACCTGCCAAGTGCGAGTCGGACTCGCGCACGAAGGGTTCCGTACCAGTATCGAAAAAAAATCACGTTTGTTGTATGGGAGCCCCCCTTAAATATTAATTTTATCCTGTTTTCAGTATTTGTTGTTATAGCGGCAACAGAAATACATCATCTGTGAAAATTTCAACTGTCTAGCTATTACGGTTCATGAGATACAGCCTGGTGACAGACAGACAGACAGACAGACGGACCGCGGAGTCTTAGTAATAGGGTCCCGTTTTTACCCTTGGGTACGGAACCCTAAAAACACAATAATAAATAGTAAGTACCTATGAAATTAAACTCGCGGTAAAAGCTAGAAAATTATGACATTTGACATTTTCAAGACATCTACCTACACCATCGAAAAATTCAAACCCGATATTATGGTTTTTAAAAATCATTCAACCAAACACAGTACTTTTACTTCATAAAAGATAGCTTGATAGCGGACATATGTCAAACTGACGTATACGTTATTGACAGCCTGTCAAGCGCTATTGTTATTGACAGCTGTCTCAGAGATCAAGCTATCTCGTAGGAAGTATGACTAAAATGCGTTTGACAATTTGTCACGATCACTTTGCGATAACTTTCGTTCCAGAAACAGAACCAACGTCTGTAAAGGGGGGTAACCACAAGCTCTTAGAGTAAGGTTATTTTGAGATCGAGTAAGTGACAGATGTATACAAGTCAGATACATCTGTCCCTTACTCGATCTCAAAATAACCTTACTCTAAGAGCTTGTGGTTACCCCCCAGGTATTGCTACAGAAATCTAAGTCAGTAGGTGGGTAATTACTGAGCTAGCTAAAATTCCACAATCCCAATTAAGCAATTTGTTACATAGGTAGGTAATTTACACGCTACGTTCTTTATTATACTTAATAAGTATTACTAACCTAGGTATGACCGAAGATAAAGTAAACACATAATATCACGACTTTATTCTATGAAGGGATAACAAATATGTGAACACGTGTAAGAAATGCAATTGCCTGAGAGGTAACATCTCAGGTTTAGGGCCAGGGGATTCACATTTCATGTAAAACTTTTATGTCAATAAATCTTTATACTCTACTAGCGGACGCCTCGCGGTTTCACCCGCGTGGTTCCCGTACCCGTAAGAATACAGGGATAAAAAGTAGCCTATGTCACCCGAGGATAGTGTAGCTTCCCAACGGTGAAAGAATTTTTGAAATCGGTCCCGTAGTTGCGGAGTCTATTCGGTACAAACAAACACACAAACAAACAAACAAAATCTTTCCTCTTTATAATATTGGTATAGATGTTCGATTCCTTGGTCGAGTAAAATGTTTTTGGGTTTTCCTATCTTAAATTTCTCAGTAGCAGTCCGGAGTTCTGGCAAAGTTCTGGAGTGGCGACTGAGTAGCGGAAGACGCAGCGTTGGAAGGCCTCCGACCGATGCGAGACGCACGGGACTGATCGATGTGGTGATACTTGGAGAAGCCTATTTCCATTAGTGGATCTTTCAAGTGGTGGTCTTTCCGTCTGGAGTCCGTGTTCCGTAGTCAACAAGGAACCCTTATAGTTTCGTCATGTCCGTCTGTCCGTCCGTCTGCAGCTTACCTCAGAGGCTCTTGGTACTAGAAAGATAATTATATTTTAGCACGGCTATTACAATACATATTATTAACCACGCCGACAACGTGGTAAAAAAAAAATTTTTTTTCTTCTGTACTTGCTGTACACGTAAAGTTGATGTTTTTGTTTCTCTTGTCTTTTCCATGGTGTGGGGTATTGGTTCCTGCCCGGATTTGAACCCACGACCCACCCTTTAGTGCCGTAAAACGGTAACTTTCTAAAGCATACTCCTTAGTAACGGCTATGTTAAGAGGTTTCAAAAAAATATATATTTATTACTGATTCATGTACATAATTTTGAACACAAGGTTTTTTCGTGTAACTAATAGTTTTGCTTTAAAAAAACAATTATAACACGATATTTTTTCGCAACTTTTGGAAACTCCTCCAAAACGACTTGAATATTTAAAAATATATTTTCACAGAAAAATTGATGGCTGGGATTTCTTCTTAACTAACATAGCATATGTAAATAAAATAATATTTTGCAAACAGAACTGTTCGAAAGCAGGTTCAATATTGATATTACGGCATCGAGCGGGCGCACGGCCGGTACTGCGTTAACATTGGGGCGTATATAGCGCCTTAAGTAAGAGAGGTGAGATCTTAGCCACTGGGCCACCAAGACATATGTTTTCTTTCTTTAATTATAAGTGACGTAATGTGGATGTACTAAAGGGTCACCTCTAACCATTCAGTGTACACAGATGAGGCTGCGGGTACCTAATCTAATTATTACTGTTTGACACAGTATTGTTCTTCTTTAAGTAAGTACCGTGAAATCTTTATCGTTTAATCGATGAGTTGGCACTTACGTTCGGTTTAGCAACAGTAATAAGTTAGGTTACTACAGTAGAAAGCAGGACATAGGCGGATCCAGGGGGAGGGAGGGGGCAGATTTAGTGGACTATTATATGTATGATTTGTCTTACATTTTTTTGCTGCTTTTGCAGCTCACTTCACTCGCTCTTGCAGCCAATTTTTTCTCAATTTCTGTATGAATTATCAAAAGAAAGTTAACATGTCCAAGGCTGGTTTCCAAAAAGAATTCTCTCCCTCTCCTCGCTCTTCTTGGTTATTCCACTTTTTCACAAGTAACTCGTATTTCGTTCGGAATGGTGTCAATGAAACCGCTCCGAAGTTCTAATGGTTTTCAGCTCGCTTCGCTCGCTCTTGCATCTAAGGTACCTAGCTAAATCACAACTATTCACCGGCCATTCAAATAATAATGTAGGTTTTACAGAAGTGATACCCTTTAATTAGTACCTCTTGTAACTTGGGTCAATTAAGTATATAGTAGCAAGTACCTACTTAGTGTCCTAGTTGTTTGGCTAGTGTATCATCGATACAATCATTTTAATAAAGTTCTTACAACAATATAGAGAAAAAACAGTCCCCGCTGACTTAATCCGGCACTATCATTGAATTAAGCTAGAAAGAGTTCCTCGTGGCACCCCTCCAAAAATGATTCCTGGATCCGCCCCTGACACTGGATATAGCAACTTTTAGACATTGTGCACTGAATATTCTTGGTAGGTAGGTACTATGATGGTTGGTTGTCTGCTGAAAACCTTAGCTTTACCTATAATATGCAAGCTGGCAGAAAAAAAAAACTCAATTAAGGGATCGATATGTCTTGATGAAACCACACAGGAATTTGGACATTATTTTAAGCTAAATCACGCTAGCCAACTGGTATAATGGTTCGAAACCCATGCAACCCTATGCGTCATAGATTCACAGTAAATACACTATCCACGATTGCCATAGGCTACTTTTTAACCCTATCAAATTAACGGGTCCTGAATTAAGATGGGCGATTGACACGTTTAAGCCGGATTGTTGGATTTATATCCATCAACCCAGGTGTGGCCAGGATAACTAATCCGATACTATGAGGTATCTCCAAGAAGTTACGAGGCCGATTTCGATGAAAACTAAAACTGCATCATTGGATTTTTACTACCCGACTGCCGAAGGAGGGTAATGTGTTTATCAGTCTATGTATGTATGTATGTTCCTATATGGCGTTCCAGAGACCAAACGCGTTGGCCGATTTTGATAATTCGTACGTCAATCGTTCGTCTTAACCATGCGTGTGTCACTGGCTACATTAAAAGTGGACAATAGAAAAATGGCGGACTTTGGGCGCCATATTGTGGGGGCCCAAATTTTTTTTTCATCCAAACCCACCGTGTGAGGTATCAAAATAAAGGGTTTTAAGAGGTGATTTCCAAAATATATAATAGAAAATCATGATGTGCAGGTGGAGGATACACCAGATTTTGGTCAACCAGCCCGCGAATATGTATCCTCCGACTGCGGCGACTGCACAGCATGATTTTCTCCTTGTTTACGTCTTTTTAGTTCGCTTTTGAAGCAGTCGGGTTTTTTTTATTTATCTTAAAATCAATGTTCCTAGCCAGGAATCAAACCCGTTGATTTTGAAATAAAAAAAAAACACTCGCTGTATTATTACACCATTCGATAGTGTTACTAATAAGGATTTCAACAAACTCTAGGAAGTAATGACAAAATAAATACAAAGATATGCAATCAAACGAGTAAATCCATCTGTAATCATGAGGGATGGGCAACATTATCCAAGCATAATAGTAGTCTATGATCGAAGCCGGAAAAATCTAGTATCGTAAATTTTATAAACAATATCGACTTGTCAGTATTTACACATCGCTGCAATATTTATGACCTTGTGGTCTGTGGTCTAGATATGGACGCACGTGGGATCTAAACATATCAACACGTGTTCTCATTGTGCTTACCTTGCTAGCATGCCTTAGGCACAGATTAAAATACCTACCTATAAATAGGTTAGTAGTTAGGCATATGTATATCCACCTTAGGACCTTAGCAGACGTGGATTTTTATCATCAGCGATTTTGCGACTCCACCAATGCTGTGTCGCGTTTAGCCTTTGAGTGCGAAATCTAAATGAGCAATTTAGGCCCAGGTTGGCCGTTGTAGAAAAAAACCGGCCAAATGGAAAGAAAATAAAAGAAGAAGCGTACAGTTGCTGTAGAGTTTCCGGCAAGCAAGTAAATCGTTGCGGTAGCCGCTTTAAAAATAGCAAGTCTGCTAAGGCCCTTAGTTAAGGGAACCTGTCTAGAATATCTGACGAGTTACATTCAAGCGACGTTTCCGATTACTCACTTGGTCGAATGCTGACTCGCTGTGGTAAATAAAAGACGCATTTAAGTAGGTAGTAGGTAACCGTGAGAACTTGTTACTACTTTATCATTTTGAATCGCGTTCGATCAATCTGATATTATAAGCATGTGTTCCAACTTCTGTCACACTGGCAGCATTGGATTAGGCACTTTTGATTTGTACCTATCACATTAAATTTAAGGACCGAAAGCCTTCTACAAAATACAAGAACCATAAACACTCAGGCATACAGACACAACACACAGTCTTGCAACGGACTTCTAAAGATTTCGTTCTGAAGTTAGCTATGGTTTCGAATGACTCTGACAGATGTCAACTTGACGTTACACTAAGCACTAGATTTTGGCGCGAACCGCGAACAAGACAGGATCGGATCGGAGCGGAGATCGAGTAAGAAGATGGCGGGTAAGATTGAGTTGTGAATTCGTGATAAAACCTAAGGAGAAATACAGTGAGAGTTACCGTTTGTTCCTGTAGATCAAACTACGTGCTTGGTCAAACTTCGTTTACGTTATTCTCCAATACATAACGTGATTAGTATCATTGTGAGTTTGTATCCTATTAGCCCGAAAAGGATCCATGCAATAATGTCTTTTCCTGACAATTACATAGTCTTCCCTACATACTTAAATAAATTATTATTATTTAAGGCACAGTATGGAAACAAAATAAAAATAATAACACAGAAATATTTATTAAATAAAAATCAGAGGTAGATCATAGAATTATTACGGATATAGTCCTGCATAAAGGAGCCTTCAAGCAGGCCGAACCTTCGGCTGAGCGGCTGGTCGTGGGTCCATCGAGCCACCAGGTTCTGAGTGGGGCCTGGCTGGTCAAGGGGTACCATGTGACCTGCCCCGCGGATCACCACTTCTGTTAGACGACCACCGGTCTTGTGGTACCTGGGTGAAAATGTAAGAAGTTAGATTATGGCTTGGTTTATGAATAATAAAATAATAATAAATAATTATATATTTTCATTTTCTCGTCACAAATATTGCAGGTAGCTAAATTTTGCTCTGACCTCTAAGGATTATTTATGAAAATGTTTTGGCGCCAATTGAATGCATAGCGCAGACAAAAATGTTTCTTCCGTATGTTTCATATACCCCGTAGCTATTTTTTTTCAGAAATATTCAACGTACAGTTTTGACGTCTCTACGATTTTATTAGGTATAGATCATACCTTAGTAACGTTTTTAACTTACAAAAAGATAGAAACCAAAAACCTACGTAGGTAACAAATGAAAGAGTTTACTGAGATAAATACGAAAAATAAAAATAAGTTTTTCAACAGAGCCCGAGGAGGCAATACTAGTAATAATTAGTTAGTAGTTTAGTATAGTTTTCAAAATCAAAATTTCTTTATTCAATTAGGCCATTAAGCGGCACTTTTGAACGTCAAAAAACAAGAAAATTTTAAAACAATAATAATTGATTCAACCGTCCATTCAGAAAAGTAGCTTGTTATGGAGAAGAACGTACAAGAAACTCCACGCTTACTTTTTTTTTTAAATGTGTTTTGCAAGTATTTGGTTACATCACTATTGTTGGAAAAATACATTTAATATATGTGAGAACGATGTAAAAAGACGTGCACGTAAAAGCGTCTAGAGTAAAACAAACAATGGAAAAATACAATAAAAAGGTAATTAAAAACAGGCCGACGCAGCTAAGTTATGACCAATCTCAACTGATGGCGCCCGTTCACGAACATGACACATGGATCGGCACCACTCAGCTCAACCATCATGAAGGGAACCGAATGATCCAGCACTTGTGTCACCATCAGAGAGACATTAGAGAGAGCATGACACACTATCAACTGCCAGGGCACACACAAGTCAACGAACGACATATAGGTACAGTAAACGGTACAGTATACAATACAAATATATTCATACAGCAGATCCAACAATACTTCAAAACAATAATGTTCTGCTTATCACTTCTTTTTGCGCCCTAGTGGTTTAGGACTTGCGTTGAGCCAAGGATTTTTATCAGCAATATAATCCCTCAACTTATAATATGCCTGCCTGCATAGTGTGCATTTTATACAAGTTTTAAATTTCGCCTCATTCAGTTCTAGAATGTCGGCAGGTTTTAAGGGTTCCGTAGCCAAATGGCAAAAATCGGAACCCTTATAGATTCGTCATGTCTGTCTGTCTGTCTGTCAGTCCGTCCGTATGTCACAGCCTTGATGATGTACATTACCATGTAAACTACCACCGAAAATTGGTTTGAACGAGATCTAGTAAGTAGTATTTTTTTAAAACGTCATAAATCGTAAACCGCAATTTACCAAGTACGGAAACCTTCGTGCGCGAGTCCGATTCGCACTTGGCCGGTTTTTTTTTATTGTAACAGTTTATACAGTACCCCATAAAAGATGACTGTACTTTAGCCAGCCTGAAACCTTGTTGAATTAATTGGTCCCTATTTCTAGTAACATAATTACGTCTGTCACTGTTTTACTAAAAAGATGTAAATTATTGCTAACGGACATGATGTTTTCGTAAATATATTGACAAGGTACCGTCATGATGTTAATGTCCTTCAGTTCCCTTAATCGCAGGCGAAGATTGTACATCGCTCTGATGGCTCGTTTTTGCAGAATAAAAATTGACTGAATGTCTGCGCCCTTCTCCATAGTAATATACCGTAACCGTAAGACAATATACTATAAAATTAACTAAAATAGACTAGCATCGCGGTATCTGCCAAACTTAACCGCCCTGAAAGTGATATTAAATGAGGACCCCATTGTAACCTTGAGTCTAGCGTGATCCTCATTAAAAACGTTTTATAGACGAATACTGCTTCTCTTTTTTAATATAATGTCACAATCATAACTTTTGACATTCAGCAAGGCAAATTTTACACACTTAGTTTTTTTAGCATTTAAAACTAAATTATTAGCTGTAAATCATAAACTTGCCGTAAGGCATTATTTACGTCGGCAACGTTACTCGTACGTCTATTTATCTTAAAAATCAAAGAAGTGTCATCAGCAAATAACACCATGTAGTTTGTTTCTCAATAGATGGGGTAAATCGTTAATGTAGACTGAAAATAAGAAAGGACCAAAAATTGAGCCTTGGGGTACCCCCATTTAACCCTGACGAGTTGAAGTTTGTTTAGTAATTCTTCTCCTCTCGTCCACCCAAAGGTTATCTGTAAGAGATTGCCCCATGCGATGAGACCGCCTATTGTACACTTTGTTTTTGAAAATGTTTGTCCTGTATGTTTTTTTTTGTACGTAAATAAACTATACTACTTATAATAAATGAATAAATAGTCCATAATTCATTTTCATGACACTAATAAAACTGGTTATAAACATGTTATAGGTATTTGTGACGTAAAAAAACCGCAGATATATCTAAGATGTAAAATTATTTAAGCACAAGGTCACAAGGAGACACGTGCTTACACAGATATTTTTTAAAGTTAGAATGTACTTACCTAGGGAGTTTTTGTAAAATTTAGTTTTTATGCTTTTTGCAAAGTTAATGAATTGTCATTGGGTTAATTGGAAACATAGTTACAATAAAAATCAAAGACGTGACTCGGGTCGACTCTCGTTCAAATAAGTCGAGCAAATCGTACGAAATGAGTTTGAATGTCATTTTGTTACTTACCTACTTAATTTTAATATTTAAAAAAACCTTTAATTTTGGACCAAACACTTTTGCACATTTAATTATACTCACCAAACTGCGTAACAGATTGTCGGCGGGATAAGCTCTCATATTAAATCTTAATTATATAAAATTAAAAATAATAATAAATAATATCTTTTTTTTTTTTTTTTTCTTTTTTTTTTTTTTATTTATTTATTATTACCTATTATTTTGGCATAAGTTTTGTTTTATTTTTTTTGTTTTTAACATGACTAGTTAAATGCATTGACATATTAGTATACCTATGGTTAAATGTTATAAAGTGCTTAAAAATATTTTCGTTTTCATTTAAATTACTAGATATTTGTATTTGCTATTTTCATATCTACTTCACCAACGCAGGTAGGCGTTTCACCAAATTCAAATTCTTTATTGCGAACTAAGTGTACAGAATTTTGATGATGTTAACATAATAATAACATGATGATGTTATCACCGAACCAATGATCTCATTTTTAGGGTTCCGTAGCCAAATGGCAAAAACGGAACCCTTATAGATTCGTCATGTCTGTCTGTCTGTCTGTCTGTCTGTCTGTCTGTCTGTCTGTCTGTCTGTCTGTCTGTCCGTCCGTATGTCACAGCCACTTTATTCCGAAACTATAAGAACTATGCTGTTGAAACTTGGTAAGTAGATGTATTCTGTGAACCGCATTAAGATTTTCACACAAAAATAAAAATATAACAATAAATTTTGGGGGTTCCCATACTTGAAACTAAAACTAAAAATATTTTTTTTCATCAGACCCATACGTGTGGGGTATCTATGGATAGGTCTTCAAAAATGATATTGAGGTTTCTAATATCATTTTTTTCTAAACTGAATAGTTTGCGCGAGAGACTCTGCCAAAGTGGTAAAATGTGTGTCCCCCCCCCTGTAACTTCTAAAATAAGAGAATGATAAAACTAAAAAAAATATATGATGTACATTACTATGTAAACTACCAGCGAAAATTGGTTTGAACGAGATCTAGCAAGTAGTTTTTTTTTAATACGTCATAAATCGTAAACCGTAATTTACCAAGTAGTTTTTTTTTAATACGTCATAAATCGTAAACCTTAATTTACCAAGTACGGAACCCTTCGTGCGCGAGTCCGACTCGCACTTGGCCGGTTTTTTTTTCATCCTCAATCTACTACGACAACAATATGTCCTATTTGAATGTTAGCGCCGCCGCTGTACGTTCAGATATCCTAGTATATGTAGGTATTTCTAGCAAATCAAAAATTGCTTCCTAAAGTATAGTAGTCACAGCGGATCTTTTTGTCTCTGAAGTTGGCTCTGCGAACCGCAATAAACAGTTTGTCATCGAGTATACTGCATAGAGTAAGCGAGATATGACGATGCGACAAACGTGAGTGACAGAGGCAGTTATACAATACTATCTTCACCTTCAACATAGACACAAAAATAGCTACTGCCCAGGGTCTTGCAGCCAACTTCAGAGACACAAAGATTGGCTGTGAGTATTATAAAGGTGTCTGATTGTTGTTGTTGTTGCTCTTTTTGTTGGAAATTCAATAAGATTAGCCAACTTTTAATATTAGATTCTGGATGAAATTAAGCATCTTGCTGATTTATCGATGGACAAAAGTGATCAGTGGAGATCGAATACTGGATTTCGATCGGATTATCATCGTCTGCGTCTGCGGGTCAATCGTCCTCCTTCCACCTTTAACGTTTACTAGTCAACGGCACGAACTATTTTGTGCGCGAGGTTAAATTGCATGCTTCCTCATCCGACAACACGTGCGAAAGAGATAGATGCTGTGATGAGTAGTAAGAAGCTAGTTCTGCAAATTTGTATCGAAATGGGTGATGATTTAGGACGAAAACAAGCACGCGAAATTTTATAAACAGACCTTTGGGAGTCTAGATATCATGAAAAAGAGACTTACTGTATATTTTCAAAATAAAATTATTTGCATTGTTGAATTACAAATCTATCCCTGTATGGAGGCCGTTTTGCAGTTTTCTTTCTTCCTACGGTATTTATTGCCGCCCAAAGATCCGTTAAAATTAGTGTTGAATTATGGAACTTTCGACGCTCATAACTTCATATTTTTTTCCCCTTTTTTGTTTCCATAGAGGGCTAGATAATGATAGACAAATTGATATATTATTTTTATTTTAAACGTACATCGTCAAACAGTGGAGTAATCGCCAGACTACGTTTGTATGGAAGAATGATGGACTAGTGTAACCTTAAAGAAAGACCAACGAGTTTAATTTTAAGACAAAAATTACTTACCCAGCGACTTTATTGTTGAAGATGTAGGGGAACCGGGTAGCGTTGAGAAACTCCTGAGAGCCGTTCCAATTCCACGTGCGATAGTTCTCCGACGTGAACACGCACGGCAGCATCTGGTCCAGATGACCGCTGGAAGATAAGTTTACCAGAAAACATTTATTAATGTCATATTCATCCTGTAGGTAGGCTTTTCTTGTGTTGCCCAGTTATCTAGGTAGGATAGAAGGTAGATTAGTACTTCAGAAGTCTACAATACAATACATGGGGAAAATTAAACGTCCATCGTTGCTCAGCGTAATGCTGCTACGTGACTGCGTCTCGTGTGGTTAACAGAAGATGAAGATTTCCCCCTTTGATTTAAAGATGGGTGCGGGCTTCTTAACCCGTCTAATTATATGGCTGTCATCTAAGTTAATTGGTCTTTTAATCTCTATTAGTTTCCGTTAGGTAATTTTTTTATAGTCCCGCGTTTGACCACTATCTCAACTGATACTAAGCGATGATGTGGTCGAGGATAGAGCAGTCTTGCATTAATTCTTAACTTATTCCTCACTCGACAGAAGGATGAGAACGATGCTAGTAAATGTTGATAAACACATACCTGACTAGGTTGGTAACACCTAGGTAGTGAACTATCTTTATAAATTGGTTTCTGAATGGAGTATTTGGAGTTAAGAATATAAGCTATATAATAAGAACATAAGTTATTAAAAAAAAACTGTCAATTTGACAGATTTTAAGGCTAAAACCGGCGCGCCGCCGCTTATGTACTTTGTGCTAAAACAGAGTTCAAGATGCTGAGGTGCTCTGGGGGTGTGACGAGACTGGATAAAGTAAGAAACGAGCATATCCGCGGTAGTTTTAAAGTCGCTCCTATATCAGAGAAACTAACCGAGAGCTGTCTCAGGTGGTATGGTCACGTGATGCGAAGAGACGAGGAACACGTAGTGAAGGTAACATTGCAAGTACCTGAACATAAGAGAGGTAGAGGACGACCTCCGGCTACGTGGTGGACTAGCATGACGAAACTCCTATCGGAGGAAAAATTGCCCGACCCGACAACTCAGGACAGATTGTCCTGGCGCCAGAAAATTAGGAGAACCGACCCCCCCACCTAAAGTGGGATAGTGCTAGGAAGAAGAAGAGGAATCGGCGATAGATATTTCATTCAAGTAGATACTCAACTTTAAAATCATAATTTAGGAATCGGCGATAGATATTTCATTTGAATAGGTGACTATACCAGTAGCTATACAATAATAGTATCGAATATAAATCTGAAAGGCCACTGTTAGCCTTGCAGCGCAGTGCGCCAAACAAAAACGTAGGAACAATAAGTCTGGTATGTGATACTGATACCTATCTTGTATCGCTTCCCGGACTCTAGGTCATTAACAAAAAACCTTGTTTGTGCTGTATAAACTAACATTTAAAAGCTAGTCTGTCAGTCCACAAAAAATCACCTAGTCTATTCAGGTGGTTTTTTATCAAATGATGATACACGTGGCCGAAAATCTATCACATAGGGTTTTTAGAGCATTACAAAACATATTACTCGATATTTCCTACCTAAGAATGATTTTGAATAAGTTCTCTAGATTCTATTGCATAATAATAAGTATATGTCATAAGCCACAGTTGCGTGCAGTCACAGCCGTAACGACTGGACACGGGACCTTTAATAAGCACCTTTTTGTCGTAGAAATCACGGACAGCCCACTCTGCAGAACATGCATGGTTGAAGATGAGACAGCAGCACACCTGCTCCTAAGCTGCCATGTAATCGCTGGCTACAGGGCCAAATTCTTCGGTGACCCAGGTACCCTGCAGGAGATAGTCGGCAGCACCAGGGTGCTGCTGGCCTTTCTAGAGGAGCTGGGGTGGATCGAATGATGTACGTAACTGAATCCCATCCGTACGCAAAATACGCGCTTAGTCGTGGAGTTGCCGAAAAGCCCGTAGAAACTAAACTAAGCTAGATATATTCCAATCTGTTAGACGGCCTCCCACAAAGTGTACAAATGAACTGGTGAAGGTCTCAAGAAACGCTGGATGTGCAAAGAGAAGGACTGGTTGATTTGGTGACGCTAGGGAACGAAACCATACTAGGTGACCCATTCAGAGGGGGAAGGGGGGCGTTCAAAATACCACGGGTCTTATAGGTTTTCGTCACGTATCCAATATGTAATGTTAATGAATTACTACGTGAAAACTAGAGGAAAAGGGGGTCTTGGCATATACTACAGCAGGTGGTCACCGAGGGAGAGAAGGGAGGTAAAAAATTTGCAAAAAAAAATATCATGTGGTATGGGTACTTTTCAAAGGGGAGGCCTACGTCCGGTAGTGGACGATGCAAGATTGCAGGTATGCATGCCAGTTGCTAGGTAGGTACTTAATATCCATCCGCGTGTAATTTGAGAACAATGAATAGTTTAAATTCTTATTGTATTTCATTTGTATGAGTCGAATAACTACTTGGTGCAATAACTTTAGTGCAATGTCAATAGGTACTGCGGATGCCATCAGTATATGAGATAAAAACAAGAAACTTTATTATCTTAAACCAATCAATCTGCCTAGCCTTTAGGAGGAACTATTCGTTAATATGTGGATAAGCTGAACGCGCTTGAATAAGCCCGCCATTTTATTAATTTCATTTTATTAATTTATTTATTTCCTCGCACAATGCATAGTAAAATGTTGTATGATGATTATATATTATATTACTTGTGTCGATTTATTAAAAATGCCACTCATCGGAAATCACCTACCTTCCGCACTTGTAGCATAAATAACTATAGAAAGGTACCTATAACGCCAGAATAGATTACCCGAATATCATGAAACTTGAACATAACCGGTGAAATGAGAGATCTGCGTACCCCTTAAGAGCGTACTGGCGTGATTTTATGTTATGAAATGGTATAAATAATGAACAGACATGCGATTGCAGCAATCCCGAGAGATTTGCCGTTATTTATTGAAGAGTTCTGTTGTATATCTCCGAAATTATTCATCAGATCTTCACCAAATTAAATTGTGAACAATTTCGAAACAAACTCTTTCAAACATATAATATAAATATAAGGAAAGGAAGGATATCACTGCTTACTCTGTTGATCGCTTATATGAGGTAGCATGTGCAGAGGTCGCTGGGCATACTATCTTGAGTGTTTACAGACCACCCGCATCAAACTTGAAAACTTTTTGAAAAAGGAATACGCATTTATTATGCAGTTATGATTATTAAATAAAATTACGAAAACCGACGAGGCCGTATGAGCTTGATGCCTTTGCTTTTCCGACAAAAAAATATTAGTCTAGGAATTTGCCGCGTTTTTGTTTTCTTCAAATACATAAACGTTAAGTTTATTTTAATTTTAATTGTCATTATTTTTAATAAATGCTTATCTCATATTATTATTGTGTTAATTTTTTCGCAAATGGTACAAAAAGTAGAGTATTTTCCTCGGTGATAAAGCTGTCTTAGTCTTGGGTGAACTTAAATCCCTCGCTACACTCAGGACTCGTCTTAAATCCCTCGCTTCGCTCGTGATTTAAGTTTTTAACACCCTCGCTACGCTCGGGAGTAATAAACCTCGACTCATTCGTTACGCTCGCGATTTAAATCGTCACCCGCGACAGAAGATTTATCCCCTTGGATAATAATCTACTATTTAATTAATGGCGTTAGGTTAGACCATACTGGTCAACTAGTATCTTTTGAGTCAGATAATAAAAATAACCCAGTTAAATCAATTCGATTAAGACCTAACTACATAATATATACATACAAAATAAGACATAACTACACAGGCTAAATAATTATGTAGGTGGTAAGAATAATATACTACCAAAACAACTTACCAATAAGCCAACACCTTATAATGCTCCAACAGCCTCTCAAACATTGGCTTCGTAGTACTCAAGAAGTCAGGTGCGAGCTTCACGTTAACGGTCATGTTGACCCATCCGAAGTTGATGTCCCCGACATGTATTGCTTTCTTGATTTCCGAAGTCTTCAGGAAGTTCACGTACTTCCCCACTGTAAGCTCGTCTTTGAGGAAGTTGTAGGCGTGCTTTTGGTGGGTGATGAAGAGCAGGACTGTGACCAGGCTGTTCCATTTCTGTGGAGTTGTGTGTTATGTTATTTGGATTGAATAGTTGATTTAGCGTTATAGTATCGTAGCGTTGAAGTGTAATAGTCACAACAGATCTTTGTGTCTCTGAAGTTGGCTCTGCGCAAAAACAGCTTGTCATCGAGAATACTGCATACAGTAAGCGAGATAGGATGAAGCGACAAACGTAAGCGAGTGAAAGAGACAGTTATACAATGCTATCTTCACCTTCAACATTGACACAAAAATAGCTACTGCGCAGGGTCTTGCAGCCAATTCAGAGACACAAGATCCGTTTTGAGTATTATACGACTAGAAGAGCGGCTGATCCAGCAATTAGCTAAGCCGAGAGGCCGAAACTTGTCAGTCTTGCTATCACTGGATAGGGGTCCCCACTTGGATCTACTCCTGACTTTGTTACTTAATAAACACTAGTTTCTGCCAGTGGCATCACCCGAAAAAGAGTGTTTTATCATCCCAATTAAACGTTAGGCCCGGACTTCGCCAAAGCGGAGATGTGCGGAGACGAAACCAACCAATAGAATTACGTTATTCACACATCTTTCGTTTCCGCTTTGGACTTCTCCGCACATCTCCGCTTTGGTGGAGTCCGGGCCTTATACCGGGATAAAAAGCCTATGTGCTATTCCAGACTATAATCTATCTCTGTACTAAATAACATCCAGATCCGTTCATCCGTTCTGGTGTGATTGAGTGTCAAACATACATCCATCCAAAATTTCACATTTATAATATGAGTAAGAATTAAGATAGTATAGTAAGATACCTGCAGCCGAATTGCGTAAGAGAAATCGGCAAGACAAAGGGTTTGACCGCCATCAATCGACAAATCACATAGACGGAAATCCACATCGCGTCTTTTATCTCGCATGTGATTGGTCGTTTCACTTGCGCAATAAGGCTGCTGGCATCTGGTCAATGATCATTCGTTCTCTGTATGAAAAGAGGTCTTTGTTTTTCAGTGGAACAGTGATGATACGCAAGAATCGTCACTTGCAATCGTTTCCAAACATAATAATTACAAACAAGTACATCAAGAAAGTTGGGATAGGATTCCAGACTTACATTTTTAGCCTCAATACTCCTGTTAGCCTTGATTTCCGCCTGGAACGAGTCGATGAGCGGCTTCACGGTCTCAATCTGTTCCTTCTCCAGTAGACCGAAGTAGTAGAATGGCCAGGCGATGTGCGATATCATATCAGGGTCCACGTACGCGTTGCCGATAATCAGACCCTGGATAAAACAAAGGAATACTTCTTGTGCCATTCGATCACGAGCAATTTGTGCGGTGATGAGGCAATATGCCTGGTCCAAGAGACAATATTCTGTGGTCTTTATGCAAACTTTATCCAGAGAATCCCTGAGAAGATTGAGTAAGCAACCACCTACTGTCCAAACTTTCAAAGTCAAAGCCATTTATTTGAATTAAATGCGGTACAAAAGATGGTATAAATAAGTTATTAGCACAATGACACATTTCGCCATAAGTTGGCATGTAAATATTAAGATATGAGTTAAGGTGCTTACAATAAGCAGATTTCTAATAATGTAATAATACATTATTTTTATTAGGTAAACCAGTCAAGATGAATAAACACTTCAAAACACTTATTTTACTTATTAAAGTAGACTATGAAATTGGCAACACATAAAATATAAATCTAATAATATAAAAAAACGGCCAAGTGCGAGTCGGACTCGCGCACGGGTTCCGTACTTGGTAAATTGCGGTTTACGATTTATGACGTATTAAAAAAAAACTTCTTACTAGATCTCGATCAAACCAATTTTCGGTGGAAGTTTACATGGTAATGTACATCATATATTTTTTTTTAATTTTATCATTCTCTTATTTTAGAAGTTACAGGGGGGGGGGACACATTTTACCACTTTGGCAGAGTCTCTCGCGCAAACTATTCAGTTTAGAAAAAAAATATATCAGAAACCTCAATATCATTTTTGAAGACCTATCCATAGATACCCCACACGTATGGGTCTGAAGAAAAAAAATATTTTTACTTTTAGTTTAAAGTATGGGAACCCCCAATTTTTTTTGTTAAAATTTTTATTTTTGTGTGAAAATCTTAATGCGGTTCACAGAATACATCTACTTACCAAGTTTCAACAGCATAGTTCATATAGTTTCGCAATAAAGTGGCTGTGACATACGGACGGACAGACAGACAGACAGACAGACATGACGAATCTATAAGGGTTCTGTTTTTTGCCATTTGGCTACGGAACCCTAAAAAAAGGCCGTAGGTAGGAATTACAACAACTAATAACAAGATAATCTACAATACATACCTGTAATGATAAGACTGACATAGAGTTTTTTTTTAGAAATTCGTGTATAGAATAAAAGCTTTGAGAAATGAGCTACTTTTTTAAAACTATACAGAATTTTCTGTAAGGAAGATCGCTTATAAAGGAGGGTATAGAATTATAAATAAGAGGGGCCATTTAAGCCATGTAGCCATGTTTCGTCTTTTTAGTTTGTTTTAGAAGATGAACTATTCCTCCTGACTGTTGAGGTAGATGCCCTTTAAGTCTGCTGTCATAGCGAAATAAGCTAAGGATTCTACATTCAAATACTATGTTTTTGGCCAGGAACACCAATCACAAACAAAGCATAATCTTTCGTTAAATACGAATTTCTTTCGGGGATACTCATAAACAGTCTCCTACGCCAGTAATTCAGTTGAGACCCTAAGTTACCTCTAGATTAATATCAGAGCCAAGTTTCTCTTTCCGCTTGTGTATCTCCATCGCCATAGCCGGAACATACTTGCCAGCGTACGACTCTCCGGCCAAGTACAGCGGGGCTGTTCTCAACTCAGGGAACATTTGCAGGAACTGATTCAAAAAGATGTAGAGGTGGCTGGCGTACTGGAAAGATATTTTTTATATAATTAAATACATTTTTATCTTATTAATTAAACACTTTTTGATATTTTGGAACTAGTACAAGAAGCATTAAGAGCAAGCTTAAGGAGTTCACCTTTTTCTATACGTATACTCGATTGAATTTTTCTTCCATTTATTTTAGCGTTGTCCCACAAATTCTTCTCTTCTTGGTACTGTTTCATACTTTCAATTAAAGTATTGCTCTACTGTAGAGTGGTTGACTAACAGAAATTGAGGTCAAGGTCAGGTTTCATAATCTGCTATTTACCGTTCCCACTACTGGGACACAGGTCAAACAGGCCTCCTCTCCGTGATAGCAAATGTTACTTAAGACGGTACCCTGACCAAAAAATCGGCATGAGATATGAGCGTTCCTATTGGTCTAGCGGCACTGGTGGCGCATGAATTACAGTAGTGAATACGCCCAGATTTTAGAATAAAATCTTTATAAAATCGAATTTTGGTCTTTTGAAAAAAATAATTCTACAAAAATGTTCGTTATTAAATTGTCTATCCATTAGTGTTAGTACAAAAAACAATCAATGAACACTTTACGAGGAGATGCATAATATCAATAATTATTTCTCATTTTCATGTTTTTTTTAAGTAGATTAGTGAAATATATAAAACATTTAAAAAAAATCTAAATCTACCATTTTAGAATCAATATTATGTACAAATTTAATGTATTTTTATTAATTGATATTTCTTTTTAAATAACGAGTAGATAGCTCCTAAAAACAGCACAAAAAACGGCTTGCGCGGCGTTTTGCTCGGGGTACCGCCTTAATCCACCACGCGGGGCGAGTGCGGTTGTATGTGATACGTCTTCAAGTTTTTGGTTCTAGGACTTGCCAGTTTCCGCCCGATATTTTACCTCGCCGTTTTTAGAATAGGTAAAGGGATTAACAGAAAAAAATGCATCTCGTCTTACCGTAGCCATATTGGTGGTGTAACCCTCCGTATGTTCGGTGAAGCTGTATCCAGTCCCAACGGGGTTGTCGATGAACAACAGGGAGTGGTTGTGAAGCCATGTGTGCGGGTTTCCTGGAATTTACTATGTCATTATCCAGGCTCTGTTCTTTTACTAAACATCTGTAGAGAGTAGACTATCTATCCCAAGAAGACGAAATGGGGCACCGGTGCAAAAGAATGGTATTTGTTCAGGCCGCTCTAGCGGGTAGATGTCAGAAATGTGTTCGAATGCATGTACCTAGTTTTCTACCCCTTGAGACCCAGTTTCTGCTCTGGTAGTCTCGACTTCAAATCTCAGTATATAAGTAATCATCAACGGCGGCTATATAAGTATCTAGTATCTATATCCTGATAAGTAAAAAATATTCATGACGCATATACATCTAGGGTAAATAGCGTTTATGCACGGGAATATCCCGTACAATCGTGTCATCTGCATACAATGACCAAAAGATTCTTACGAGGTACATACTTAAAACAATCTTGAGATTTTCTTTTATTTATTTGTAGTAACACGTTACAGAAACGATGACCTTTAGCAACAATACAAACAATTAAGTATTCTATGAATGCTAACGCAGAATACTAATGACATGGTATTTTTTTTGCTTGATTAAATGCAGACGTTATTAAAAGTAAAGACTTCAAACAATTGCATTATATTTTTTTTCCTGTTTTATAATTACCTCGTAAATACTAAGATAAGCTCAATGTAGTTCTTGTGATTATGGTCCTGTGGTCACTCGGTTAGAAAAGATGCGCTTTTTTGTTTTTTTTTGTGCCTGTATCTAATGTGTGGGGACGTAGTCCACGAACAGCACCCGTCCGAATAGCACCGGCGCGAATAGCACCGAGCCTAGTCCACGAACAGCACCTATCAATATTTTTGGCAGGTGCTATTCGTGGATACAAATCTATTTTATTATTTGTGTCCACGAACAGCACCTACGGCTCGGCAGCCTAGTGCTGGGATGCATTTGTTTAACAGGACATTATTAAATGAAACATATCGATAAAAATCACTAGAACGTTTATTAAGAAAAAAGCCTTATGATAATAATTATTAATCTTACAAAATAATAAATCTGTAACACTTTCTTAATTTTTAATGTATCACAATCAGTCTTTTCAGATCACCTCACCTTTATTGCAAAATTAGACTTAGTTTAATCTTACTAAATAATATCACTTTCTTATTTTATAATATATCACAATCAGTCTCCACATATCACATTTATTGAAAAATCAGCAAATACAAATATTTCGGTCTAGGCGACATTTAAATATAAGAAAAAACAATAAAAAGTCTTATGATAATAATTACTAATCTTACAAAATTATAAATCTGTAACACTTTCTTAATTTTTAATGTATCACAATCAGTCTATTCACATCAAAGGTGATGAGAGTAGCGATACTGTGTAACGTGCAAAGACACGTGACACAGTATCGCTACTCTACAATTCTTATAGGGTGCAGCTTGTCGTACCCTTGCGCATTGCGAGCAAGCAATTTTCGACCGATTCCACCCATCGGACGCCATACATTGGACCTTTGGCTGATAGTGCGTTAAGACTGTTTATCGTGTAGCCGTGATTTCTTGTCACTGTTCTAGCGACGCGACAATGCGCCGGAGCACACGAAAGTATGACGAATTTAACCGAACGCTTCCGGAGCTTGTTTACGTAAAATTGCAAATAATATTATTAGTTCGGATAGCTCGGCAGGGCACAAAGGACGTCACAAGAATAGTTTATAATAGTTTGTATCTGTATGTTCCGTGCTAACAAAAGGTGTAGTAGATTTATTAGTGAGTATCTATAAAACACAATAATGGAGCCTGTTGCCGGTAGAAGTGATAAAAATAGTAACATTAGCTACATTTCCAGTAGAAAAGGAGCGCCATTACTAATACATAGTGATAGACAGTACAGAAAATTCAAAACATATAAAAATAATGCTAATGTGTTATGGCGGTGCATAAAAATATCGTGTAGAGGGTTCCTGACGCTTGATGGCAATGAAGATGTAATAAAAATTACAGAACACACCTGTGAACCCATGAGCAGTGCCCAGACAGAAATAAAGAAAAGTATGGATGAACTTCGACAAGAAGCTGCAGCCACCGATGGTCCTATTCCTACGTTATACAAGAGCAAAATAAATAAACTACTCGATGAAGGTCTCAACTTAGTAGCCGATTGCCCAAATTATAAAAACATTAAGTCTAGTCTTTATAACATAAGAAATAGGGCTTGTGGAGTTAGCCGACTAAATGCAAAAACCGCGGGCGAGGTACAAGTAAGTAATCTTCTAGCCGCCATCCTATTAATATTATTATATTATATTATTATTCTTTTATTTTTTTATTCACAATATAAAAAATTGCAATTTGAAATATATAAATTTAATCAGTAGGTAGTAGTTCACATAGACTATGAAGTAAAAAAATTAAAACAACTATTTTTTTATTTTGCTAAAACTGTACGTTGAAAGTTAGTGTTTTAATTTTTTTTCTAGATCCGTGATTTTGTTACACACAATGATATATCTACCTAATTTGTCTATTTATGAACACCTTTTCTAGGTACTTTCCCCATATTATTAAATATTTTTTTTAAATATTATTTGTTTTTTATAATTATATTTATTAAAAATGTAATTTTATGATATTGCTTATGGATTATAGGAGTATAATAGTAATAATGTTTGGACATCTATATACAGCACCATTTAATCCTAAACTAAGCTAATCTATTTATTTTAAGGTACCCAAACAATATTTGGACTTCTTGTTAGCTGATTACTACGATGGGAAAAATCGAATTCTACTATTCGCCACGTCAAGAAGCAAAGAAGAACTTGCCAAAACACGTCATCTGTATTGTGATGGAACTTTTAAATCTGCGCCGAAACCTTTTCTGCAGATTTATAGTATCCATGGTGATATCGATGGTGTCGTTAAGCCGTTAGCATATGCTATGCTTCTAAATAAAAAAATGTCTACATATAAAACATTATTTCAATTATTAAAATCTTCGATACCAGCAATGACTGTAGATTTTTTCATGAGTGACTTTGAAGAAGCCGCAGTGAGAGGAATACTGTCTGTATTTCCCAACGTAGCAGTAAAGGGATGTTACTTTCACTTTAAGAAGGCGTTAAAAAAAAAACAGAAGGAGCTAGGTCTTAACGACAATAGTATATATAGAAAGCACGTTGCTCTATGTACAGTGCTCCCTTATTTGCCACCGAATGATTTAGATGACGCTTGGCTTTACATTATGAGTGAGAGTCCTCAAGATAGTAATATAACAAAATTTAACGACTACATGATCACACAATGGATTGACCACAAATTTTGGTCAAACAAATGGTGTTGTTATGGCCAGACTCACAAAACGAACAATTATACTGAGACTCATTATTCGGTCATTAACAAATCAATTAATAAAAATAATAAGAACTTACTTAATGTTTTAAGAGTCTTACAGGAAAATTGTAAGAATTTCACTGACATACGAAAAAAATTTGCTACTTCTAATTCACAAAAAAATGCCGCAAAAAGAAACCAACTAATAGACAATATTATAAAAGAATATAAAAGTGGATTTATTTCTCTTGGCCACTGCATGGAAAAGCTGCGATTTTAAGGCTTTCTATTTTTAAATTTAAATTAGAATAATGTAACACCTGCGCAATCGACGGATAGTGAAGGACAATATACAAAATGTTCACGGAGCGCTGTTATTAGTACATCAATAAGGATCTAAGGCTGATTTTGCTGATTTTTCAATAAATGTGATATGTGGAGACTGATTGTGATACATTAAAAATTAAGAAAGTGTTACAGATTTATAATTTTGTAAGATTAGTAATTATTATCATAAGACTTTTTATTGTTTTTTCTTATATTTAAATGTCGCCTAGACCGAAATATTTGTATTTGCTGATTTTTCAATAAATGTGATATGTGGAGACTGATTGTGATACATTAAAAATTAAGAAAGTGTTACAGATTTATAATTTTGTAAGATTAGTAATTATTATCATAAGACTTTTTATTGTTTTTTCTTATATTTAAATGTCGCCTAGACCGAAATATTTGTATTTGCTGATTTTTCAATAAATGTGATATGTGGAGACTGATTGTGATACATTAAAAATTAAGAAAGTGTTACAGATTTATTATTTTGTAAGATTAATAATTATTATCATAAGGCTTTTTTCTTAATAAACGTTCTAGTGATTTTTATCGATATGTTTCATTTAATAATGTCCTGTTAAACAAATGCATCCCAGCACTAGGCTGCCGAGCCGTAGGTGCTGTTCGTGGACACAAATAATAAAATAGATTTGTATCCACGAATAGCACCTGCCAAAAATATTGATAGGTGCTGTTCGTGGACTAGGCTCGGTGCTATTCGCGCCGGTGCTATTCGGACGGGTGCTGTTCGTGGACTACGTCTGTGTGGGTTGCTCATTTTAGATTCAAACCAAGCTTTATCTACTAGGTCCATTCTAACTATGGCTTGCATGAAAATTCGGCAATGAAGTCATATGGGATAGGAGGTATTAGATGGACCCTAGTAGGAGCGATCTAACTTTGTAGATACAATTTCGAAAGAGCGACTGCACGGACGCAATTGTTGCCAATTTCATGTGGTCAGTTGTAGGGTTTGAATGGCAGTCGTTGCATGCAAAATATTTATTTTATTTAATTTGACCCTTGCTTATTTCACAGTTAAGAACAAGAATGAAGATATGCCTAAAGAGTTAGTGAGAGCAAAATTGTAAATAGCTACGTCTGAAGATGGAAAGATGATCATATCCAATAAAACCAAAACTTGGCCTAAAAGTAGATACTAAAGTATATCACATATCGCAGAGGTCTACAAATGAATTAAAGAAACCGATAGTCTGATACACAATCGTTCTAACGTGACCTCCATGAACTGTGATAGTAAGACCCTAAGTTACTCTAATAAAGCAACGTAACATTGAGTAAATCTTAATTAGGTACTCAACCAGTGGTAGACTAGATAAAGTATAACAGGAAGATTGATACAATAAAGCTAACATCGTAACTACTAGTACTAGAATTATTATTAACGAGGATAATATCACTGAAAAACGTGATACTCAAGACGTAAGTATAAGATGTCCGTAGTGTCTTTAGTTTATTATGAATTTCTCCAAGAAGGACCATGACGCAGATTGACACGTATTTCTAAGCACGTGTAACCAATCTTTTATTTATTTACACAAGATTACGTGCACATTATCTATTGATGATAATATATACTTACTTTTCAAAGTTTCATTTATAACAGTGAAAGGTCCAATTTCGTCGAACAGTCCAGTCATACTGGAAGCTCCTGGCCCTCCTTGAAGCCAAATGATCCATGGACTCGCGTTTACAGGCTTGTTCAACACCGGGAAGTACCAGAAGAAGAGGTTCGAATTGTACGTCTCGTTCACAGTCAAGAAGCCAGAGTAGCTCTTAAAACCTAAGAAATGCTTTGCATCCACTCTAGCAGCCTTTTTCGCCTCTTTTATTTTTCCTTCTTTCAGGTAAGGAGTCAATATCAGCGCTGTCCCATTATCAACTTTGACTTCTGGTTCACAAGCTTCATTAGTTGTTGTTTCAGTGTGGTTTGCATCTATCGTATTATCTGATACATCTTTTCCACATGTTTTCTTGGTAATATTATTATTGTTTTCATGAATCAAGTTCTCATGAACTGTGTTATCGCTATCTTTTTTTACTACGGTCGTATTATTTATTATAATAAATTGTTGGGCTTTAACTGGTTTTACGTCTGCTATTAAATTACTAATATCATCTTGTTGGCCAATTTCTGCGACTCTGCCAAATACACTGGAAAACAATGGTGGTATTGTGTTACTAATTAGTTGATTAAGTACATATAATGACGCTGATGATAAAATTTAAATAGCAGATAAAACTACAAGAAGTTAAGTATTTTTGTTTGAATTCACAACACTCTTATATTTTGTAACAACGCAGTTATTGTGTCTTTTGTTGAGTGAGAACCTTTCAAGGATTTTAGGTATATCCGTCCATGGTTCGTAATAACTCAAAGGACCAAAATATTTTAGAAGCTATGGTTTTACGAAATTATGGATACTATGTTTACTATGTTTTACTTGACAAGAAGGACATGGAACTCGGAACTTAAGCTGTCTTCATAAAATGCTGTCCATGAGAGAGACGATAACTGTCAATGCCAACTCAAATAGGCCGGGTTAAGGGTCATTCGGCCGCATATGGAACTGAGACCAAAGCCCAAGAGCCCCTTTTTTAAATTATATCGGGGCCAACATCAATTTTGCCTTTTTTGTTAGATGTTGAACATTATAAGCATTTATACCCAAATTACCAGGAGGCCAGAATCATGAATAGGTAAGTATTTGCGTGCCGAGAATCATAAACGGTAGCACAGATAATATAATACTAGCATAGCAGTAGAGACAAATGGAGGTCAGAATCATGAGAAAATATTTCAGGAGCTGGAATCATGAGCGGTATTTACTAAGTAACTACCAGGAGAGAGAAAACTGCATGAAATAATTGTATGGTATTTCCAAAACTCACTTCTTTCGATTTCCAACCAGATAATTATAGCACATTACTTTAATTGAACACTGCTTGTATTTCAAATCTTACGTTGTTGTTATGAGTCTCATCAAAAGTAATATCAGACATGCAATATTTGGATGCATCATGAACTGTGTTACCTATATTTATTCGTAATTCTTGTCTCCCGGTATCCTTTACTGCTCATGATTCCAGCCTCGGTAATACTTCCTCATGATTATAATCTCCTGGTACTTACTCCCGGTAGGTAATAATTCCAGCCCCGCAAATACTAATACTTCTTCATGATTCTAGGCTCCTGGTAGTTTGGGTATGAATGCTGTTCAACAGGGTTAGGGGTCATTCGCCCGCTTATGGAACTGGGACCAAGGCCCAGTTGCCCCTTAGGTGGTCTGACTTAACTGAAGTCCGAATAGTTTGTATGTATGAGAGTGCCAGGACCAGAAAACTGGGCATAAGAACATATCAATCGAGATAGACCGAAGAGGGACTGTCCATAGCATTCTCAGCAGTGACTTTGAACTGAATCAAAGATAAATTAAAGACGCATAATTATACAAAACGCGCGATTGTAGTGTCAGCAAACGCATAAGTTAGGTAAACGTTTTAATACCTTCAAGTAGAGTATAACGTAGGTAAGTATTTATTAAAAGGGATCGGTTTTTTTTTCAAAATAGGGATTTTTATTTAATTAAAATAATTGGGTATTGGGTGGTGGTATATAATTCAAAGTTGCTTGCACCTAACTAGGTATATTATTCCTTGATATTAATGTCACTCATAATATTTTCAGCTCATATCACCCCGAATTTAAATAAAACTTTTAACAAAAAAACTTACCTTATTAAGCACAAAACTAGAATACATATCACATGCTTCATTATAAATAATTTGATTAGCCCTAATAACTAGAACGTGCGGTATCGCATTGATACATGGCTTGCGAACTACTAAGTTCGTTGCGACATCCCTGGGCATACATTATCGTCACTTGAACTATGTGATCCCAAGTCGTTGATACACTGATACGGCTGAAATTCGCTCGTATTTGTGTAGGTACGTTTTACGCCTTAGGATTGACACTGACTGGGAGCATTTGGTGTTGTTCACTTGCAACTGTTATTCCAACGAAATCTTTAAATAAAACTCACTAGTAAGGATTTTTTAAGTCAAGTACTTTCCTAGTCACTGCACTCCTGAAAACCAGAATCACAGTAGTGCATATCCGTGCTCACAGAGCTAATGAAGCTTGGCGAATCCCAGGAAAATTATTCTACTGTCTTGGAAACCACAAATAAATACATTGGAACTGAACATTAAGAGACGTTTCAGAAAATGCACGTTTCATTATCATCAGTCTTTTAATGTTTCCACTGCTGGGACACAAGCGTCCTCTCTGTAGGAGGCAATGAGCCGTAATCCACCACGTGGGCCCAGTGCAGGTTGGTGGATATCACAAGTATTCGAATTTTTGTTTCTAAAACATGCCGGTTTCCTCACAATGTTTTCCTTCAACGTTTTGAGAGCAGTGGTGATGAAATAATTTACACAAAGTAAAGCGCCTGCCTCAGTTCGAACCCACGAATCGCACGAACAATGTGTATTGCAAAAAATGCTTGGACTGATTGCAGTTGTACTAGTTTCTACAAGGTATAAGCTATATGTACTATCGTATGTAAGCTACCACCTGTCTAACTAGTATCTTATCTAAAGTTGTCTAATGTATTCACAAGTAGGTAGATATGGTTGTCAGACATTAGTAGTGATATGGTGGTTGTAAAGTTATCTAACTTGAATTTGTATGCGACTTCATATTTATGGGCCAGTGATGTTCTATTATTTATCCAACATGTCGCTTCACGCAATATATTAATTAATTAATTTACCACAAAGCGCAAGTTCGATCCTCCATGGAGTACTGGGGGGTAACCACAAGCTCTTAGAGTAAGGTTATTTTGAGATCGAGTAAGTGACAGATGTATACAAGTCAGATACATCTGTCCCTTACTCGATCTCAAAATAACCTTACTCTAAGAGCTTGTGGTTACCCCCCTGTTCTCATCTCTGAGACGGATCTACCAAATATCAGCTTGATGCACTAGAGTCGTTCGAAAAACGGGCCAAGAGGCTCATCGGCAATGAGGCATTGGTTAAGTCAATGCTCCAGAGCCTTGAACATCGTCGCCGTGTTGCCAGCTTGCCGGTTTTTATCAGTTGCATTTCGGGGAGTGTGTGATGAAATTGCATGATCTAATTCCGCCTAGCCCGTGTCAGCATCGGACTACAAGACGTACGGCGATGTGCCATCGGTACATGGTGGACATCCCACCCATACGCACTAAACGTTTTGGACAACGAGTGGAATTCCCTGCCGGAGTCTGTGTTTCCCGATAGCTAAGCTACGACCTCGGGGTCTTTCAGTCAAGAGTGAATTGGTTAAGTACTTCTAGGTAAGCGTGCTACACTGGCTACACCGTCGACCACATCATCAATTGAGATAGTGGTCAAGCGCGAGCCTATCTACATTAAAAAAAGCCGGCCAAGTTAGAGTCGGACACGCGCACGAAGGGTTCCGTACTATTATCGCAAAAAAACGGCACAAAAATCAAGTTTGTTGTATGGGAGCCCCACTTAAATATTTATTTCATTCTGTTTTTAGTATTTGTTGTTATAGCGGAAACAGAAATACATCATCTGTGAAAATTTCAACTGTCTAGCTATCACGGTTCATGAGATACAGCCTGGTGACAGACAGATAGACGGACCGCGGAGTCTCAGTAATAGGATCCTGTTTTTACCCTTTGGGTATGGAACCCTAAAAAAACAAAGATTGACTGCTAGAAAATTCTCCACGCGCTAAATGCTCCCAGTCAGTTCGCACCCTAAACTTATCAATGAAAACGCCCAATGAATATTTATTCGTAGAATTAGGTGTGACCCCGGGTCACTGTCTCACGTGTGCAAAGTACCAACTGGTGTATTTTTTCCTCCACGATATGAAAAAACCCAAAAAACAATTTGATTTTTATAGAAATAAAAGTATAGGTATACTGTTTCTTGAAAAAAAGTGTCGTAGTCGTAGGCTTCATAGCCGGAGACCACATACACCTGGCCATAAATGCAGTGTTTAACACCATGAGAAAAAGGTGTGGTTATACTTCTTCTAAGATAACTTGATCTCTGCGACATATGTCAAACTGACGTATATATACGTTATTGTTAGCCTGTCAAGCGCTTTGTTGTCATTACGTATTGATACTGTCAGCTGTCGCAGAGATCAAGATATCTTTTATGAAGTATAGGTAGTGATGAATGTTGCCTGTAAAATTCATTCTTTGGCGTGCGCTGAGAAAACTTTTGAAGATACGTAAAAAAAATATGTAGGCGAGGGTAGGGTAGGCAGGGTAAGCAGGGTAGGCTGAGTAGGCACGATAGGCAGGGTAGGAAAGGTAGGCTGGGTAGGCAGGGTAGGCGGAGTAGGCAAGGTATGCCTACCTTGCCTGCCGGGTAGGCAGGCTTGGCTGGGTAAGCCAGTTGACGGGAGCGAAGCCCCGGGGGTCAGCTTGTTTATTATAGTTCAATTAACCGGTCATCTGTCCACCAGACCGAATCGGATTAGAACAATGGTAATTTCTATTGTGTCTGGAAATGGACAGTTGAAGGTTTAAAGTTTATAGTATCGGAATAATCAAATCTGTTTATTTAATGAAAAGTGTACTAAAAGTATACACACTATAAGTTCTTAATTAATAGTATTCAGTCTATGACTACTTACTTAGATACAATACGATAATAAATTAGATGACACATTACTGCTAAAAATAATGTACATACATTATATTATGTTAGTACCTAATGGATACACTCAACTTTCTGTTAAAAAAAATATTTTTAGAATACAAAACACAGATTTTTTAATACTGATAAAATATGTTACAAAAATAAAATTCAATATATACAATTAGAAGACCATTTCGGCAATATCTAATATAAGTATTGAGCGAGGCGACAGACATGTAATTATATAATGTTTTTAGATTTAAAAAACAGAACAAATCTAATTAACAGCAATCCAATTTGTTAGGATGGCGATAATTTATCATAAATACTATAAGTATTTAATAGGATTGATGAAAGTACTTTTCATAATAAATACTATTTTATTGTTATATAATAAGAAGTCATCTAAGATAAGTAGGGATGGAACGATACCACTGAGGTATCAATACTTTTACTGGATATAATATCTGTCGTAAAGTATCGATACCTACTTACTCGGTATCGATTGAAAAGTATCTATCGACGAACGAAAACAATGAGTCAATGTCAGGAAAATAAAATAGGCGGATAGATTTTCTCCAGCCAGTTCAAAGGACTAGGAAAAGATCCATTCAAAAACTTCATTATCTTAGAGCAAAATTGCGACTTACTCGACGAGTATTTTTTAACCCATAAGTGTACTTTTGACCGATTCGAGTACTTTCTACCGATACCAACTTGGTACTTAGATTTAAAGTATCAAAACAAAAAGTATCTTCTTGGTATTGGATAAAAAGTATCGAGTAAGTACTAGTATTTACTCGTATCGTTTCAAAACTAATAGATCAATAGTACTATGAATATTCTTTAATGATAACGCGACAGGGAAATCGAAATTTCTTAAAATAAGTTAAAAGGAGTTAAGACTACAAACAGTTGTACAGTTTTAGTTTGACGATGTTTTCCAGTGGCTTGCCCAATCACATCTATAAAAATTAGTATCCGGTTTAAATTGATCATAGGTCAAGTTAACAATTACTTAATTAGATTTCACAAACGAACAATGTAGAAAACGGTTCACAATAGAGTCAACTTTAATTTATTTTACAGATAATTTGAATAGATTATGTTTATCTATAAAATTAGAGCTACGAAACTCACCCTCCACTGCTACGAAATAAAGGTCATGTTTGAATGAAATTGTGACCTTGCACGTGCGGCTGACTGTACTTTAAACATAATTCTACTTAGTAGGAATAACTACGTTATAAACGAATGAATACAACAATAAAAAATTCTAATCACTATTTATATTTTTATAAAATAATACAAAATATCACATTAATGTTACATAAAATTGCAATTTTAGTCTTTAAGATCCACTTGCACAACAAATCATTATTTTTTTATTATTGATAAACTCGCGCTATCCCACTATCTCACCTGATGGTAAGCGATGATGTGGACGACGCTTGCCTAGAAGCAACTTATTCACTCTAGACTTAAAGACTCCCAGGTTGTAGCTATCCGAAAATACAGACTCCGGTAGAATCTCACCCTCACCACTCATTAAATGCATTTAGCGCCTTTTTGTTAGTTTGTTCTATAATCTCCTAAAGGCCTCCTGCTCACTCCTTCCACCTTTCACGAGCCCGCGCTTTCCCCTTACAGTTCTAGCGAAATCAGTCTAGTTTTTTTCACCATTCCCTTTGTAGTCTACTGCGACCCCGTGAAACTTTCTTAGGGTACCAGCTCTGTTCTACTTTGGCCTACAGTTTGTCCAGCATGCGGCAGACATTGTCATTACCAGTATCATTTAAGTTAGGCAGCCTTTCAGCTACATTGGTTTCAGAGGGCATTTAATATTTCGAAACCGACCCGTTCATTTGGAAATCGTCATGGAAGTCCTCCGCCCGTAGTGAGCGGAGGGGTCTGTCAAACTGCCAAAAACCACATGGTGTTTTTCAGCTACCTTTGGCTGGGGCTTTGGAGTGCTTGCGCATTTCATCACGCTCCCTCGGCCGTATTGGCCGCATGAATTCATTATGGACCCTGTCTTTGACTGTATAAGCAACAGATACCCCTTGTCTATTAACTGTAGGCCATAGATAGGGAGAGTGGTTGCATATACCAGCTCCTTTTCCGCCGTCTGGTCTCCAAGTCTGTGCGCCCAAAGGTCAAGACGGGTAGACTAAACTTGTCCATGAGATTGCGTTTGAGCGCCATTGGCAAGTTACTTTTAAATAAGTCAATACTTACTAAGTCAGTACTTAACAAAAATAAAATCTTTTGAAAATTACAGAGGCAGAATAATTAGCGTAAATGATTTTTGTGATTTGTGGTGCAAATGGCCTTATGGTTAACACGAGTAACACCTATTCAAGTTACACTTTGTCTATAGTTAGTAACTAAATAATCTTTAATGTCAGCCATGACAGATGTCAGTCGTGATATCTCAGAATGTATTCTCTCTAATGTGTTTATTATTTTACCGGTACTGATTACTTTTTCCCGCTCTATGGACAGAAATGCTGAAGCTTTGTCGTCGGCATCTGTGGAAATAGATACAAATTATATCATTATAAGATAATTTAATGACTGATACTTCGCGTCACAATAAACTGGCCCTTTTAGATAAAACGCTGACAAACGCCAATTTTTTTAAACCGTTTGTTCGCAATAGAGCAACCGACAACCACTAATTTGCTAACAAGGATGCGCTTATAATTTCGCTTAATTTCTTAAAATTAAAACGCACAGGACCCATCAGTGTGGCGACGCTTGGGAGGCCTATGTCCAGCAGTGGACATCTTTCTGCTGAGATGATTATGCGCTTAAATAATAAGAAAAACCCTAGTCTTAAGATATGCACCTACACCTACACACTTATAATTATGTGAAAAATGCCATTTCAAACTTTATTTCCTTGCAATAAGATTTATTATGACATGACAGACGGTTTTCACAATTTTCACATTACTCAGTTTGGTTTCAATCAATCAACTTATTCTATCGCAGTCCGTTGCTGAATATAGGGCTTGCCTAAGCTACGCCACAATATCGATACTCAGTCGGTAGCATTTACTGTGTCCCAGGTCATCTATCTAACTGGATAGTAAGCTAAGCTTGTCGAAATGCGATCTCCAAAAATTACCAGGCCCCTCAGAAAGTATTGCGAAAAAAAGTTTTTATATATGGGAGACTGGCCAGTTATAATGTTTTTCGAAAATATGATTATTTATAAGTAAAAATAAGTAAGTTCCAATTTCAAAATTTCCCTCCACATTTTTTGCGAGTTAATTCAAAGTATTGTGTCTCACTGAAATATGGATCTGCGCCGGGAACATTTTAGAGCTATGATTTTATACGATTTCAAGTGTCGCCTGAAACCGGATGAATCGTACGATAGACTTCAAATGGCATTCATGGATGAAGGCCCTTCCAAGGCAACCGTGTATCGTTGGTATAACGAATTCAAGCGCGGTCGACCAACTTTGGGGGATGACGAAAGAAGCGGTCGCCCTTTGACGGCTGTTACCGAAGAAAACGTGCTAGCAGTGAAAAATTTAATCCAAGACAATAGGCGAATTACATATCAGGAGATTCAACACATATTGAAGATTGGATCGGGAAGCGTTCACGAGATTCTACACAGCCATCTTCGCGTGAGGAGGATAGTATCACGCTGGGTGCCGCACAACCTCACCGATGCTCAGAAGCAGGCCCGGGTGGAATGGTGCCGTGATATGCTTAACAAATTTGAAGCAGGCTCGTCTCGGCGTGTTTACGACATCGTTACAGGTGATGAGTCCTGGATTTATCAATACGACCCAGAAACCAAGCGCCAGTCGACTGTTTGGGTGTTTCAAAATGAGCCAACGCCTACCAAAGTGAAGCGATCTAGAAGCGGGGGTAAGATTTTGATCGCTAGCTTTTTTAATTTGACTGGCCACTTGGTATCAATTCCCTTACGGGATCAAAGAAGCATTAATGCCGAATGGTATACTACCAAATGTTTGCCAGAAGTTTTCTCTGTTATAAGCAACAAGCGACCAAACACAGGGCTCCGCGGGCTACTGCTCCACCACGACAATGCACCTGCGCACACCGCACTCAAAACGAGGGACTTCCTGGACAGCACGCCAGTCAAACTCCTGGGTCACCCTCCTTACAGCCCTGATCTAGCACCGTGTGACTTCTTTTTATTCCCAAAAATAAAAAATCAGCTCAAAGGGATACAATTTTCGTCGCCGGAAGATGCGCTGGCTGCGTTCGAGCAGGCTGTAAACGAGGTGTCTGCGGCGGACTGGAAAAAGTGTTTTGAAAACTGGTTTAGGCGCATGAATCTTTGTATAGAGGCTGGTGGAAAGTACTTTGAAAAGATTTAATAAAAATATATGTACGTATAGAACAATTTTTTTTAGTTTCGCAAAACTTTCTGAGTGTCCCACGTATAATTACCTAAATCAATGCAATTTTGATTTGCCGTAACAACTACTTCTGGTTTGAATTCCAAGGGACTGCACGAGCCGCCTACTTCCGCGTCGGAGTTGATAGGAGATCGCTGTTTCCTTCGCCTTTTGGACGATCTTGCGCCTGGAAAACCGAAAATAAGGACATGCCATAAAGTTTCCGGATAGGTTATCATCATTTCAGCCAAAAGTCGTCCACTGCTGGACATAGATCACCACATTGATCGGTCTTGTGCTTCTCGCTTCCACCGGACTCCCATAGCCATGACCAGGTCGTCGCTCCACCTAGTGAGAGGCCTTCTAACGCTTCGTCTCCTAACCTTTCGGTCCTAACGGCCATCCGTTCTGCGAGCAATTTGCCCAGCCCGCTGCCACTTAAGTTTGGCAATTCTTCGGGCTATGTCAGTATCCTTGATTCTCTTGCGGATGTCTTCATTTCTGATTCGATAACGCAAGCAAACGCCGATCATAGCTCTCTCCATTGCCCTTTGGGTGACTTTAAGCCGTCTGATGAGGCCCATCGTGAGCTACCACGTTTCGGTTCCATACGTCATCACTGGCAAAACACAGTGGTCATAGACTTTCGTCTTGAGACACTGTGGTAAGTTGGAAGGGAAGATAGATACCGCGCAACTTCCCGAACGCTGGCCAGCCGATACGGATTCGGCGGACCTACCTAACTGGACCGTTTGTCCCAGGTAGACATAATCGTACACAACTTCGAGTGTAGAGTCTCCGACCTTGATAGGAGTGGGTGCAACATGGGCATTTAACATCACCTTGGTTTTATCCATGTTCATTTTAAGACCCACTCTTTCGGCAGCTCTACTGTCATCGAGCATTGTACTGAGGTCCTCAATGGTCTCAGCCATGGCCACTATATCGTCGGCAAACCGAAGGTGAGTGATGTATTCGCCATTGACGTTGATGCCTAGCCCTCTCCAGTCCAGAACCTTGAAGACATCCTCCAGTGCAGCGGTGAACAGTTTCGGAGATATGACGTCTCCCTGTTTACACCTTGCTGCAGAAGGATAGGTTCTGAGGTCTGGTCCTGAAGTCGGACTGACATAGTGGCGTTTTTGTACAAACACTTCAACACCTCGATGTACCGGTAGTCAATTTAGCACCGTTGGAGAGACTGCAGTACAGCCCAAGTAGCGATCGAATCGAAGGCTTTCTAGTAGTCCACAAACGCTATGCAAAGAGGCAGGTTATAAGTTACGTTTAAGCTTTTCGGTCTTCTGTATAACCAGCCGCAGCGTATGTATGTGGTCTACGGTGTTAAAGCCTTTTCGGCAACCGGCTTGTTCGGGAGGCTGGAAATCTTCAAACATGTGCGCGAGACGATTTGTGTTGACCCTTGTAAACAACTTGTAGACATGACTAAGAAGTGAGGTGGGCCTATAATTCTCAACTGGGCATTGTCACCCTTCTTAAAGAAGAGTACCACCACACCCCTGCACCATGCCTGTGGCGTTTTCCCTTCGAGTATAACGGAATCGAACAGCATCTGAAGGGCCATAAGTATCGGTTTTCCAACGAATTCAGGAGTACGGCCGTAAATCCGTCATCACCCGGCGCTTTGTTGTTCTTAAGTTGTTTCAGAGCTAGCCTAATCTTATACAGGCTGACTTCCGAGATGTTTTCGGAATAGTGTCGGGTCAAACTAGCTCTTGGGTCGTTTGCTAGATTCGCAACGGGTTTACTGTTTGACAAGGGGATGGGGTTTACAACTGCCCATAGAACCTCTCGATTACCCTCAGAAGCGCCGATTTGGCGGATTCGATCCTGCCATCGTCGGTCTTCAGTCGAGACCATTCCAGCTTAATATTTAAGTTCAAAGTGCCTCTCACCATACGATGATCACTTCCGCTTTCCACCGCGTTGATCACAGGCATCATTGAATATATGCTTCTTTGACAACATGATAAAGTCTATCTCATTTTGCTTTCCACCATTGGGGCTCTGCCAGGTCCACTTCCTGTGCTCACGCTTTCTGAAGAAGGAGTTCATCATAAAGGCGCCCTCCTTAAACTGGCCAGTAGGTGACCTAAGTGGTTCTGTCGTCCAAATATAAATTGCCCCACTTGCAGCTCATCATCGTCTAGTTTGCCCAGTTTCGCGTTGAGGTCCCCCATGAACACGGTGAAGTGAGTTTTGTGACGATGCATGGCACTGGAGTTATCCTCATGGTCTTTACTTCGTCGTCGAGGAGTGCCGAGGTTGGGGCATAGATCTGTATGACCTTCAGTGAAACCGGATAGGTACTATCTACCAACTAGCATAATACAATGTAACAAATAAGTCAAGTAAAAACATACAAGGGTTATAGTTTAGGTCCTATTTACCAGCTAACATATTAAAATTTATTTATTTACTTCAACCTTATCACATAAAATCTTTACAGGATTACACCCAATACGATAAATGCGCTTATTCTAAGTTACTTCACAAAAAAAATAATAAATAAATAAATAATAAATAAATAAATATATAAAATAAATCAGATAAGTTGACTGGCGCTTATATGGTGAAACGGGAATTTTTAGGGTTCCGTAGCCAAATGGCAAAAAACGGAACCCTTATAGATTCGTCATGTCTGTCTGTCTGTCTGTCTGTCCGTCCGTATGTCACAGCCACTTTTTTCCGAAACTATCAGAACTATGCTGTTGAAACTTGGTAAGAAGATGTATTCTGTGAACCGCATTTAGATCTTCACACAAAAATAGAAAAAAAACAATAAATTTTGGGGGTTCCCATACTTGAAACTGAAACTAAAAAAATTTTTTTTCGTCAAACCCATACGTGTGGAATATCTATGGATAGGTCGTCAAAAATGATATTGAGGTTTCTAATATCATTTTTTTTCTAAACTGAATAGTTTGCGCGAGAGACACTTCCAAAGTGGTAAAATGTGTCCCCCCCCCTGTAACATCTAAAATAAGAGAATGATAAAACTAAGAAAAATATATGATGTACATTATCATGTAAACTGCCACCGAAAATTGGTTTGAACGAGATCTAGTAAGTAGTTTTTTTTATAAGTCATAAATCGTAAACCGCAATTTACCAAGTACGGAACCCTTCGTGCGCGAGTCCGACTTGCACTTGGCCGGTTTTTTTTTTATGTCAATATCTTATGTTTGACGAGTCCCTAAATATTCACTGCTGAGCTGTGATGATCTAATAAGTACCACAGGTTGTAGTTGTTTAAAGCAATTGTTATGAATATTATTTGGTGCCTACCTTTACCATTTCCACCTGTGGTGTCTACCCTAGGTTTTCTTTCAGGAGGGCTGCTTGGTCCAGCATCATTATGATATGACTGTCGTCTCTTGCGACCTTTTGGAGGTGGCTGCATATCTTCTGTCTCTGAAAAATAATGAGAACAAAATCAATTATTAAGGACGCTATTACATTTTTCTACAAATAACAGTACTTTTCAGGTACCATTTTAATGTATATGCAATCACCAATGTGAAGATATCATGGTCTTAACTTAAAGATAATATATGCAGCTCGAGATTGGCATCAGAAAAATGTTATGACTTCATACAAAATTTTCGCACAAATACGTTTTGCCCATAGCAACTTGGTTCCAGGGTCGCTCGTCGACAACGTTTGTTTTCAGGGGCAGCTTTACAGTCCTGGCGGCTTTAAGTTGTTCTTGACGTTCTCGCAGAACCTTCAAATAATTTTCGCGCTCTTTGCATTGACGAAAATTTGCAGGGTGGTTCCCACCACAATTGCATCATTGGGCTGGCTGGTCCCGGGTCTTTTTGGGGCATTCTTCAGTCTGGTGGGCATCGGTACATACACACACAGCGGGGTGCTAAGTTGCAGTTGGTGGATGAGTGCCCGAACCCCTGGCATCTGTAACACTGCGTTCCATATCGATTGTTACTTCGGTATTTTCGTATTTGTACTGCTGTGTTACAAAGGAACCTGATCTGTCGGAATTTGGTAAAATCAGCACCAGGTGGCAATTGTACCAGAAAGGGAGGACAGTAAAAAGATTTTTCAGCAGGTACTTTCATTTTACGAACAATCACATTTTCGAAACCAAGCGAGGCAATTTCTACTGGAAGTACATCCTCGACGTAGTCAGGAAGACCGAAGATGACTACTTTGTACTTCTTCTCGTCTTTTCTCGAGTAGGTGTGAAAGGCGATCTCCTTGGTACGTAGACCGTATTTGATGGCTTGATGGCTTTCAGACGTGTGGCAGATGACAGCTACCCGATTGTTACGTCTGTACTGCAGTTGGAAGGTTTTTGAGAACGACATCACGGTGGTTCTGATGAACTCATGTGTCCAGCTGGGTTCTATCTCCAACACGATGGGAGGTATACGGGTGGCCTTTTTAGTGACAGCGTCACGAAGTCTGGTTCTGATGTCAGCAGCGGATGTTTGGTTGCCAGGCAGACTGCTAAAACTGTTCGTGGTCGGGATTGGCTCCGATAGGGTTTGTTCGGCTTGACGCGCAGTTCTTTTTGGTATCTTCCATTCACTAGTCTTAATGGGGCCTTCGAGAGGGCGTTTGCCAACAGAATTGGACCGTGTCAGAAACCGATCCATATCGACCACTTTTTGTTGGGTGTATTCCCATCACTAGTAGGTACCTGATGCGAATAATTAGGTGGGAGCTCTAGGTAAGACGTGCGAATGACACGAGTGCGCGCGCCGTACTTTAGTGGGTAGATTGAGGTGCGGATCGTACGTACTCAGGGCATTAGGAGATACCTATATCCAGCAGCGGACTGCAACGGTTTGATAATGATGAGTTTGTTAATGTTATTTCTATTTCTAAGTAATTAATTATCAATTCAATATTTGTGTTATTATACGTAAGGCAATTTCTAATAACATAAGTGCGTTTAGCGTACGATTTTATAACGTTTATATATTAAAATCTTTAGATTGATGTTATTAATTAATCCGAAGTTTTAAAAATAGTAAACTTACATGCAAATAAATGGCTTAGTTGTATTATTAAGTGGTACAAATTCTATAACCGAACAACAGAAAAAGTATGCGGTACAAAATCTGCCATTCACCTTTGACATATTCTCATCATGGCTGTCATTTTCATGGATTTTGGGGTCGCTTATATCGAATACGGGGTCAAAACAAAATACAAGATGGCTCTGACGTAAATTTTGACATCTTCTCATCATGGCTGTCATTTTCATGGATTTTGGGGTCGCTTATATCGAATACGGGGTCAAAACAAAATACAAGATGGCGCCGACGAAAATTTGACATCTTTTCGTCATACATACGGGTCGAATAGATAGAGCACCTCCTTTTTTTAAAGTCGGTTGAAAATAATAACCTACTTTTTACAACGAAGCGGCGACGGTTTGTAAGTCACCAAATGCATTTTCAAAGTGTCGACTAACTTTCCTGAATCAACTTCAATAAAATTAAAAAATAATATCAAGGATCAATATTATTTCAGTGATGTATAAAATCGAGCGCTCAGTAGTTTCAATGAGTGCGTACGCGCAATGTTGCTGTGTGCGATTAGATACCTAAGAGTTTGTCGAAAATGTAACAGCGTCCTTAATAGCTAAGACTAATTTTAATGCTGTACTATTAAGATTAATTCTTGGCTTAATTTAGAACTCACCAAAGTACTGGTTGATTGGACTGTCTTCATTGTTGTCTGCATAATTTTGTATGGCTTCATCCAACCCCTGAAATTATGATATTATAAGTAGTTAGCAAAAATAAATAGAAGAGAATAATACTATCTTGAACAGATATCCTGAACTAATGGATATCACTCAAAATAATCCATGTACTCTCATTTGAAATTAATGTTTTATTGCTAATTTAATTGAGATCCTAGACACTTATTTTAATACATACTTCTTCTGATAGCGGATCATTCATGATGACCACATCCTCAACAGCACTTTCTCCGATAAGAGTCATAATATTTTCCTCCATCGCTGATAATGGCAACATGCCTTCAGGCAGTGGTCTGTCACCATCCTTAGAAGCTTTTAGCTCTAGTGCTCGTCTCCTTACTCGGTATTTCCAGTCACACCAATACTAGAAATCGAAAAAGGTTTTATTCAAATTACTGAATCTGCATTGTACTTGTTTTTTCAAGAGCCTGCAAACTGGACAGAGCAATTTCACTTTGTGCAGAAAAAGTATTACTTCCCTTGTCAAGCTTTTTCATAAGTAGTTTACTTCTTAAATTAAATTAATTAGCCTTTACTAAATATTAACCTCTTCATATTAAAATAAATTAAAATTAAAATATTCTCCTCATTCTGATCATATACCGAAGCAAGTGCTGGATTGGAATCCCCAAGGCAAAAGAAAGCATGGCCGTTCCCGTCAAACCTGGCGTCGCACCAAGTTGTCAGAAGCGACGAGCATTGGATTGATGTGGAGCGAGGTGAAGTGTGAAGCACAACACTGATCGCGATGGAGGACTACTGTGGGCGCCCTTTGCCCTATCCAGGGGACCTAGAAAATTAAGTCAAGTAAGCCAAATATTAACCTCACCTTAGACCAACCCTTCCCATCTTTTACGGCACCATCTTTAATACTATTCAACTTCTTGGCGCACAAGTTCCAGACTTTTACAGTATGAAACTTTCCACGTCGGTGTCTACCCCTAGTTAGGCCCTTGGCCAAATCTTCATGTTCTTTGAGAAACTCTAGCAGAGCTGACAACTGGTCATAGCTCACTTGTTTTCTCTTGACTTCTAAAAAAAAAAGTTCTTAATTTTAAAAACTCAATATTCTCAAGTTTGTTTTTTTTGACATTATGGTGAATGATTTTTTTGTTCAACATCTGATTTTATTTATGAAATAAAAATTACCGATGGTAAAGCGAACGTTTGAGATACACAAGGTGGTTTCATATATATATAATTTATTTATTATTAAATTATAATTTATTAAGATTTTACTTCATCTTATGATAAGTACTTTTACTTCCAATTATATGGTTTTCTTTTTCTGGTAGAGATTTTCATGATTTTATTAGGTTTCTATCCAAGCAAACGATCAAAAGAGAAATAAAAACACTTGCCTGCTTCCATTTTGAACAGCACTTATTCCGTCTTTGTTTTAGCTATTATCATTGAAGATTTCCTTTCGGTTAACAAACTGCCACACACCCCGCCATCAGTAATATGTTATTGTGCAGTTTTTATTGTATTTTTACTCATTATTTTATCGGTTTCAAATCATCTCGTTCAACTTATCGGGCTGCAAGATAATCGACACTTTTCGCAGACAATACACACTGTTTTACCGACAAACTAAGGAACGGAGAAATGCGCGCGCAGTATTCGATATATTTTGTATCCTTCAGCGCTTTAAGCATGAAATTCTGAGCCATTATTTGTAGAAAGGTGTATTTTTTTTTCATTATATTTGTAAACAAAACAACAATACAAAAAATTACAGCCGATCAGCCGTATCACCGTATGTGTGACGTATTGCCATAATAAAAAAAAGATGTCAGAAAATCTAAATCATGACTTGTTGTCACGAATTTTCTGTAGAATAAAAAAAAAATAACTGCTACCGGCAAATTGGAGGAAATTAAAAAAACTCACAGATAAAGATAATCAAATCCCTAAATATTTGTTTCGTTTTGAAGAGAAACGGATCTATTGTCTAGGTATAAAGTTTAATTTACTTCAAAATCAAACAATAACTAGTTTTTTCTAGGCTAGCGTGATTCACCGTCGACCACATCATCGCTTACCATCCACCTTTATCAAAAAGTACTATGTGCTTACCATCCCATCAGGTGTAAAAGTGGTCAAGCTCAAGCCTATAGTCTATAAAAAAAGCCTAAAACACTGAAAAAGCGCTGTAATATTCAGCTTTGTGGCGCTTTCTGCAATGTCATCAAAGCAAATATTTACTTCCCGCCCAAATTCATGACTATCCGAACAAATTAAAAATGCCTATTGATATAGCGATGTTGCGAATATTGCAAGAAATTTTCACTTGGGCGTATAAAAATCTTTCAGCTCGTAAAATTGACAAGTGATACATATCGACGCAGGTTTCCGGTTTTGTAAATCTCTAGAAAGCTCAATAAGTAATAAAATGGTGATTAAATTTTGATTGTTTTCTTACAATACTATTCAAAATGGTATTTGGCAGTTTTAAATTCCTGCGGAGGGTAAGTTTTCGATGTGATTTCCAAAATTTATCAGTTCAACATTTGTGTGTAGCTATGTAGATGTTTTGTTGTTTATTTTGGTAACAAAAGCTCTGTAAAAAGTATTTATTTCGATTACTTTTACTGAAAAACGAATTTAGGTGAACAGAAATCTGTGATTTTAAGCAAAATCAGTCGCAAGGGCGAAAGATTCCAATGGTGTTCTCGTTAGAGGGCCATTTTATTGATTTCGTGATAACGAAATACTACACCGGCCGGGCCCGGAGTTAGTTGTTGGTACTTATACGGTTCAATTAAGCAAAGCGTTTTGAAATTCGTGTAACTACTACGCTAGCGTAGGTACTTTATTCGCCTCACATGAAATTTCAGTGATTACGTAAATTATAAGTCCCCTAAATCAGTGTAAATTGGAAAAGGTAGGCAAATATTTTTCGGGTATGAGCTACGTAACATAATACGTAGGTAGCAATAAGTTAGGACCTATTACGTATAGATATTGAATATAGGTCTGGTACAGTAGTCACAGCCTAAGGTCACAGCGGATCTTTGTGTCTCTGAAGTTGGGCTCTGCGAACCATTGCGCAAGAAACAGTTTTTCATCGAGCATACTGCATACAGTAAGCGAGATAGGACAATGCGACCAACGTAAGCGAGTGAAAGAGGCAGTTATACAATGATAACTTCTACTTCAACATTGACACAAAAATAGCAACTGCGCAGGGTCTTGCACCCAACTTCAGACACACAAAGATCCGTCGTGACTACTATACCTAACCGTACGTTTTTCTTTTATTTTTGTCTCTTTTCCATGAATATGTTTGATTAGGTTCAAAATAAATAATGAGAGGAGAGCCTATCTGAATCCAGCCGTGGGATGCAAAGAATGGTTAGAAACTGTCCATTATGCAGATATATACTTACCTACCTTTTTAATGTAGAGAGTGTATCAATTTCATCTTAATCTACTGTATGTCTTGTTGTTGTTGCTGCATCGTGACAGATAGCAAGCACTCCTGAGACTCATCTGAGGTTCTGAAGTGTCTCAATATTTCAGATGAGGACGCAACGCACGTGTTTTTTTTTAGTTTTTTTTTAACTATGGTAAATTTACAAAATGTGCACTTTTGGGGGAAAGACCAGGCAGTATGGGATTTTTACCTCACTAAAACCACCTCGGTGATCACCATCAGCAAGTAGAAAGAGCCTTGTAACCTCTATCACACGTCTAGGGATGTGCCCTAACAGGCGTTGCACAGAGGGGGTCCCGGCAGCCTTAAATTATTGCGTAATGAATTTGATAATCGACCAATCACATGCGAGATGAAAGACGCGATGTGGATTTCCGTCTCAGTGATTGGTTCATTTTTCATACTCTTTGCCTTGTCGAATTCATTACACAATAAGGCTGCGGGACCCCCTCTGTGCAACACCTGCAGCCTATTTGTGTAAGTAAATTCGGATACATACACATGCACAAAAAGTTGAATAAAGGTTTTTGGGAAAGAAACAGATTGTTTCCGTTTCCGAATTTACTTACACAATTAGGCTGCGGTTAGGTTTCATCCCTGGACGTGTGATAACTAGTCGATGGGTAGAGCAGACAGAGTCTCCGATAGGTGGCTAGCTTACAATCGGGTATTAGGCCGCTTGTTTGTTTGTCATGCAATATTATAAAACTAATTTACCATTAGATACTTTTCTCAACCGGGCTCGAAACTGCATTTTCTTGTAGCTGGGTATTCAAAAGCTTCGACGTCTTTATTTGAATGAATGAATGAAGCTCATTCATGGCTTAGGTCTGACAGATACTTTGCAAGGCATTACCTTATGTTAGGTCACACTTTTGCTCAACTTTAAATAACTCAGCGAATGTTCATGAAGTTTGTCTAATTTTAGTATGGTTAACTGTCTCATCGTCTAGTTAAGGGCTCAGCCTCGCTGACACTAACTTTGGAACGGCTCGGGCAACCCCAGGCTCCATGATGAAGTTAGCTTTTTTGGGTTTCGTAGCCAAATGGCAAAAAACGGAACCCTTATAGATTCGTCATGTCTGTCTGTCTGTCTGTCCGTCCGTATGTCACAGCCACTTTTTTCCGAAACTATAAGAACTATGCTGTTGAAACTTGGTAAGTAGATGTATTATGGGAACCGCATTAAGATTTTTACTCAAAAATAGAAAAAAAACAATAAGTTTTGGGGGTCCCCATACTTGAAACTGAAACTTTTTTTTTCTTCTTCAAACCCATACGTGTGGGGTATCTATAGATAGGTCTTCAAAAATGATATTGAGGTTTCTAATATATTTTTTTTCTAAACTGAATAGTTTGCGCGAGAGACACTTCCAAAGTGGTAAAATGTGTGTCCCCCCCCCCCTGTAACTTCTAAAATGAGAGAATGATAAAACTAAAAAAAATATATGATGTACATTACCATGTAAACTACCACCGAAAATTGGTTTGAACGAGATCTAGTAAGTCGTTTTTTTTTAATACGTCATAAATCGTAAACCGCAATTTACCAAGTACGGAACCCTTCGTGCGCGAGTCCGACTCGCACTTGGCCGGTTTTTTCGTTGTACCGATAATCCTAATTTAAATGTATTTTGACTGATATTCTGTCACATCGACAGCGTTAACATTTGCCTCGTAAAGGTATTTCAGAGTGCTGGTGCACAGAGAGCAGGACAAGAGGTGAGGCATAGTTTGTGACGTAGTTCTGCAATAGCATTGTTGTACCTGCAGCGGCCTCCTGATCATGAAATCTTCTTCGTTGACACCATGCAGACTTAGAACCTTCATTAAAATTCAATCACCATTCAATTCAATACAAGTTCCTTGCAGTTTCATTCTCTTTTAAATTAAATTAGGTAAATTAAACAACTTATTTTCCAATTGGGAACCGCATTTATCTCCATTAAAAGTAAGAATTGACTTAATTTTCCAATAGTCTTAATGGCCGGGATTGAGATTTACCTAAACGGGGTTGTTATGTGCTATTGGATAAATTCTTTGCACTGTGTAAGAAGTCCTAGAGGATAGAATTTTGGTGGAAAAACGCATATTGTTTTCATATTCTTTTCGAATTCTGAATTTGCAGCATCGATCGATAAGCTCGCTAGGCTATTGGTCCGGCTGACATTCATAGATTTTTGCAGTGGTCTGTGGTGTGGTTACGCGACGGCCGTGGCCGTGCGCTTCGTGCTTACCATTAACTGGGTTGTGTAGGTCAGGATAGCCAATGGCTCCATTAAAAATACGGCAGCCTTATAGCGTAAGTGAATTCGGCAAGGCAAAAGGTTTGACCGCCATCAATCGACCAATCACATAAACGGAAATCCATATCGCGTCTTTCATCTCGCATGTGATTGGTCGATTGATAGAATTCAAACTCTTTGCCTAGTCGAATTCACTTACGCAATAAGGCTGCTGGTTTCAATTTCAACTGCACTGCTTAGTATCCGACCCCAACCGACATGGTGGGTAAAATCCTAAACAGATGATGTTTCTTTTGGAAATAGCAGCGTCAGTAGTCATCATCATCATTTCAGCCGAAAGACGTCCACTGCTGGACATAGGCCTCCCCCAGGCGTCGCCACATTGACCGATCCCGTGCGTCTCGCATCCAGCGCCACGTAGTAGTGTTTATTCATAAACTAAAGGCCTTCTGACCCGGATCTCGGATGCGCTAGACGTGCATACCTATGTCTGTTAGGGATAATACAATAGAAGGAAATAGGACGCGCAGATTGCAAGTCCAGACCATTCCGATCCCCCTTGGCCAAACATTGGCTCCAATACACCCATCGTTATTGTTCCGAACTACAAGCAGGCCAAGTTTATTTGAACAGTCGCTTAAACGCCTTCGCGGCGTCCGCGTGTGTCGTTGACCGGAAAATTCCTTCCGATATTTTTCTTATTTGCCTTGCCGCCATAAATTCGATTTTAGAACGAAGTGTTTTTAAAATGTGATCGTTGTTTTTGTTGTGAGTAAATATGGAAATTAAAGTAGACGTGGTAAGTTTTATTTAAATTTGAAAGTGTTTGTAGTTTAAGCTTCAGTAGATAAATCAGCATATTTGTGCAGTTCTCTTAAACGGTTGCGTGCAAATAACTTAAATACGTAACTACCCACTTATATAGGTAAAATGTATCTAATTATGGCTTTAATGAGTTACTTATAAAAAAGTATGTTTCTAAGTTCATGACTTTGCCTACTTTTCTAAAAATATTTGGAAATTGTTTCCTTAAGCTTTCTTTATGTTTATTATTGTGTATGTACCAATTAAGCTCCTGAATGGGTACTTCACTTACCCATTTACACGCTAAAGTAATGTTTTCGCTGTTGGACCTACCTACTAGGCATAGTCACATTTCCTGGAAAGGAACTTTGGAACTATAGTTAGGTATTTCTAAAAAAGTATTCCGTATTTAAGTATTGTAGATCTAAAATACATTCCGGACAATATATTTTTAATTTAATTTATAAACGTTTTTTTTTATCCAGTCGATGCGAAACGCACAGAACCGCAGGCTTATTACGTATGTTTAGCAAGAGCAAAAGGATAGCGATCAAACGCTTTATAACATAAAAGTCGGCATTACCTGCAGTGTAGGTATGGTAGGTCCTTTACAATCATTTGCTAATCGCTCGCTGTTTGTCAAATGCACTTATTTAAATAAAACCGCCAATACGAGTATCTCTAAAACTTTTGTATTGAAGAGCTATTATTGCGCAAAAATCGCTATCGTTTTGCTCTTGCAAAAGATACGTAATAAACCTGCCGATCAGTGTGTCGACGTTTAGGGGAGGCCTATGTCCAGCAGTGGACGTCTTTTGGCTGACATGATAATGATACGTAATTTATAAGAACGAAGCAAAAGAAAGGAATGGTGAGAGGCCTTTACCCAGGTGTGGAACATTTCAGCCTGATAAAAAATACTGAGGTACGAAATAGCTGACACAAAATTATGTAAAAAAATATTGGTGCAAGTTTAGGTTATTAATTATGTATTTTATAAAACTTAAAAATATACTTATTTTTATCATTGCTCCACTTACTTAGAGTATATATTTTTTTAAAGAATTATCTTTAAAAAAATATAATATACTCTAAGTAAAAACCAACTTCTAAAGCAAAACACAAACACGTTTTGCTTTAGTAGTCGGTTTTTTTTTATTTATTAAAGTTTTTATTTTTCACTTTTTAGTGGTACATAATGGAGAAGTTTTAAAGTAAGGTACCTATAATGCCTACAGTGATGCCAGAATAGATTACCTAGAAATTAAATCTTCTAAAAAAGCCGTAAACAAACTAAAATTACATCATCCACGTAAACAAAAATGTTTATAAGTAAAAAAAAACTACTGGGCCAAACTATGTTAAATTTTTATGGGACCAAATGGCAACTATTCCGCATCAAACTAAAGAAAAATCACGTAAATCTGATCCTAAATCACAGCGTAATCGGTGTACACACATTTAAATAAAATACCAATTGAATTAAGAATCTCCTCCTTTTTGAAGTCGGTTAAAAACAATTTCAATTGTGTTGCTTCCACAAGCAAGGTCTTTCTAACAGCATTGTGCACTTGCAATTCCAATTAGCGTATCCCATGTTTTACTACCAACTGGCAACATCAACGCGTGCTCCAAGTAAAGTAACATAACTTATCTACATGTGAATCTACTAATTCCGGTATTAAAGATGACTTTGCTAATACACCGCACCCAGCCTTCAATTACTTTAAATAGATACTTGCTGTATTTCAGATCAGTAATGCCTAAAGTGCGGAAAGCCGCTCCCTTTTATTCCAAGTTATTATCATTAATTTTAATGATAGTATTTAGTTTAGTTTTTTAACCGACTTACCAAAAAGGAGGAGGTTCTATGTTCGACTTCTTGTAAGTTTTTTTTTTTTTTTTTTTTTTATGTATGTTCACCGATATCTCTGCTAATTATGGACCGATTTTGAAAATTCTTTTTTTGTTTGAAAGAACATGTTCCGAAATTGGTCCCATTTTAATTTGTTAAAGATCTGATGAAGAACTTCGGAGATATACAACAGAACTCTTCAATAAATAACGGCAAATCATTCGAGATTGCTTCAATCGCATGTCTGTTTATTGTTTATACCATTTCATAACATAAAAACACGCCAGTATACTGAAAGGGGTACGCAGAACTCTAATTTCACCGGTTATGTTCAAGTTTCATGTTTTTCGGGTAATCTGTTCTGGCGTAATAGGTACTTACTAAAGAACTTGCCTTTTAGGTAGGTAAAACTAAAAAGGGAAAAATAAAAAACTTTTTTGCAAAAAAATACTACCGACTTCCAAATGAAAAACTACAAAGTGAAAAATAACTTTATTTTTGGGAGTCGGTGTCCATATCGCAAATAATTGGTATCTACGAAAGACACCGACTTCCAAAAATGAAGTCGGTAGTATTTTTTTGCAAAAAAGTTTATTTTTATTTTTATTATAGTCAAATGAAATTTTTTTATTCGGAAGAAATTAGAGAAGTTGGTGAAGAAGAAAAAAACATATGAGAAACGATATGTAGGTTTTCACCTTAATTAACAGTGAGGTTCATATCAGTGAGCACTATAGTGCTTCTATCACGATTGTGTTTTAAGTACCTACTCGTACTTCAATTTATAATATCTATTAGTATTAGAAACTGGATCTGCGACGTATCACATGTGTTTTCTTATAGTCTGCCCAAATAGCGCACATTTGCAACAATTTCAACGCATATAGTTTTGAAGATTTCATGATGAAGATTTAAGATTGCCCTTGTCGACGGCACGAAATATTTTGTGCTCGGGGTTAAAATGCATGCTATCTCATCCGATAACACGTGCGAAGGATACAGATGCTGTGATGAGCAGTAAGAAGCTAGTTCGCGTACGAATTAGCACTTTTGCAAGTTTGCAGGGAAATGGATGATGATTTAGGACAAAAACGAGCGCGCTTTGGGAGTCTAGATATCATGAAAAAACCGCCCAAGTATGAGTCGGACTCGCTCCGTACCATTATCGCAAAAAACGGCACAAAAATCACGTCTGCTGTATGGGAGCCCACCTTAAATATTAATTTTATTCTGTTTTTACAGCGGCAACAGAAATACATCATCTGTGAAAACTTCAACTGCCTAGCTATCACGGTTCATGAGATACAGCCTGGTGACAGACATACAGACAGACGGACCGCGGAATCTTAGTAATAGGGTCCCGTTTTTACTCTTTGGGTACGGAACCCTAAAAACGACTAAATGTATATTTTCGAAATACAATTATTAGCATTGTTGAACAACTAATCTATCCCTGTACGGTGGCTGTTTTGAAATTTTCCTTCTTCTTATGGTATTTATTTCCGCCCACAAATGCGTTAAAATTTGTGTTGAAATATGGAACTTTCGACGCTCATAACTTTCTTTATTTTTTTACTTATTTCTTTCTATACCTACAGGGCTAGAGAATGATGAGACAAATTGATATAATTTTTTATTTTGAACAAACGTTGTCAAACAGTGGAGTAATCGACAGACTACGATTGTACGGAAGAATGATCGACTAGTGTAATCTTAAAGCCTGATTCTATGCTTTTCTCCTAGTTGTCACTGGCAGTTAAACCTTAGTAGGTCTTCTCGATACAATCAATTTATTAAGTGCCTAGATAAAGAAGTTTAGAGATGAAGATTTGGTCTCCTATTGCAGCGATGGTGGTATGGAATAGCACGAAGTCGTTGAGCACTTATTATATTACTATTTTATATCTTTTCTATATCTATTTTCTGTGTGTACATTAATAATAAAATAAATAAATACTAGCTGACCCGGCAAACTTTGTTTTGCCATAAAAAGACCAAACATTTATCTACCCTACCCTACCCTACACTACCCTACCCTACCCTACCCTACACTACCCTACCCTACACTACCCTACCCTACCCTACCCTACCCTACCCTACCCTACCCTACCCTAACCTACCCGACCCTACACTACCATAGCCTACCCTACCCTACCCTACCTATATAGCCTATGTCCTTTCCCAGGTCTCAAACTATCTTTATACCAACTTTCATCTAAATCGGTGCAGCGGTTTAAGCGTGAAAAGGTAACAGACAGACAGACAGACAGAGTTACTTTCACATTTATAATGTTAGTATGGATAGCCAAATCGAATGCACCCAAAATATCGACTGGGCACATAGAAATTGGAAAACAACAAAATCAGAGCGCCGCTATATGGAGATCCGGGCCCGATATGGGTGCCAATGAAGCGAGGCCATCTAGCCGCAGCCATTATCCTCCGAACACCTCACTGTGATTTGAATACAAAAAAGCCGTTAAGTGCTTTCTTACTGCGCCAGTAAACAATGAAATATTATGGCCATCCGACCGACACTTCGTAATGAATTGATGAACATATTGATAGCTTTATTGTATAGGAACTGGACCCAGACGTTTTAACGGCGTGAATATATCTCTTATAGCCTGGCCTTTGTATGATGACGTACCTAATCATAATATTATTAAAGCGGTCGTAAATTATGTTGAACATACAGAATATGAATTAGTATTTAAACTACACTGATAAATGCAACGTGGATTTGGTCCTTCGATACTAATATCCGTAAAATTGATATTTATGGCTCAATAAAATCAATCTGCCTAGCCTTTTTCCCAACTACATTGGGGTCGGCTTCCAGTATAACCAGATTCCAGTGTTTTACATGGAGCGACTGCCTGTCTGACCTCCACAACCCAGTAACTGAGTAACACGATACCCCTTGGCATGACTGGTGTCAGATCTCTGACTACCCGTAACGACTGTCAAAGATCTTCAAATGAGAGCCGGGACCAACGGCTTAACGTGCTTTCTGAGGCACGGAGGAAACTCGGTATGTCGAAATAGTCACCCATCCACGGACCGACCTCGTCAAGCGTTGCTTAACCTTAATGATCGACCAGTGCGGCAGTTCTTATTTAGCTACGAGCTCCTCTATATATATTTATGGCTCTAGTTATAGTTTCAAAAGTACGTGTAAAAAGCAGCTGCTGCTTTATTAATCCATTATCAAAATGAACGTTTCATCATACAATGGGTAAAAAAGAAATGACCCCTTACCAAACTTATAGATAAATGCCAAGAATGGCATAAGGAGTGGACGACGTTTATGGGTTATGACTTTTACGAGTGCAGTAAAATGGACGTTAAACGCTTCCATAGCCCGTTGTATATCAATCAGAAAATTAGGAGAAATTAATTGTTCTACTGTACCGATCAAACAGAACAGTGCTTGACCTGGATCCTAGCCAGTGGCGGGAAGTTTTCTGTGACGTCACGAAGTCAAGTACTACATGGCATTACTATTGAAGTGAAGTATAAATGGTGCCAGCCGGAAGGTAATATTTATACACACGTCGATTGTTGACATATGGGGGGGGCACACTTTATGTGTGTCTACGACGGTGCAGTTGCAAGTACTACGTAGGTATAATGTAGTTGAATAGTCGTTGCATGGTCACCCTATGTTTGACCTTTCATAAAACCGAACACAACTGGTTGGCACGCTGAAAATACTGGCTAATTCCTTGATGCTCTTTATTTTATCTTCAATAAGAAGAGCTCATCTTCCTATTATTATGAGTATCTACAATCCCTACGAAGTTTTGAAAGAGTTCTGACTCAGGGTCCTCTCTAATTTTTTAAGCGCAGAAAAAACATCTTATAGACATTATTTCTTTCCTTACAGCACACAGTTCACCCTTCTTCAGTTAAACAGGTGGAGAAGCCTCCTATACCCAAAGAATCATGTGGCTCTTGGTGCACACCCGACGCTACACCGGCCCATAATACGTGAGTTCAATGCAAAGTACCTGCTATTGTCTATGACACACCATCGATGAGTAGGAAACAGATGTAATGCTAATTTATGCACATTTGATTTCAGATTGACACAAACAAATTCAAATATCGAAACTAAAACTGAGTTTCAAGAAGATGCACAGAATCGAGAAAGGTATGATGAAGGCAACTTAATTTTTTATGGAAAATACTTTTGCCCTATGACCTTTATGATTGAAAGTAGTGAGTTGATGACCACTTATTTTCAGGCCAATTATAATTAAACTGACCAAATTATATGTACTTACCTTCTGATAATTCCAAACTACCCGTAAACCCACAAATTGCTATTGGGCATCATTTAGAATGTTTAATGGTATAGTTCGAGGGGCATCATTTAGAATGTTTAATGGTATAGTTCGAGGTGATTAAATATTTTTTTGAATTTTCAGGATAGTAAGTCAATTTCAGAAAATTCGGCTGTCGTCCCCTAGCCCTCCGCCTGCTTATAAATCTGATAAAGAAATTACTGAGGCTGATACAGAACTCAAAGAGTTCAAGCAATCAAGATCTGAAGATAATTCACCAGAAGCGTAAGTTTATACGGCAAACAGATGTTATAAAGTAAACACAATGTTTAGACCACAAACACAATATTCAAACTTTTTTTTGTAGGCCACCAGTTTTGGAAGACAAACTCGACGCAATAATTGAAACTCCGCAAAGTCCCGTGCCAATTTCTCCTTCGCGTGAACTAAAATGCAAAGGTCTATCACGATTGTCATCGTTCTGCGACCCTTTCATGCCTATAGATCCCCAAGGTAAGTAATTATACGCTATTGAAGTAAATTCTTTTTAAATTGGTGTAATAGCCGGTCCCTGTTGGGCGCCAATTAATTGCTACGACGATTGTTAAAGAACTATTAGAAAGGTTTATTCTATTAACCGACTAAAGGAAATTGCCAAGGGGCGTGTTAGGTAAATTTGTTAAATAAATACTGACCGACGGCGACGCAAACAAAGTAAAGACTGTAGATACCAAGTTATTGTTTCAATTTAAACTCTCCGCCGCCGCCGTAGAATTCTGTAGTCATCTTGTGTCAAGTGATTTGGCGTTTCAAAAACTGGTTAACATACAACACACGCACACATTTAGTTTTCGATATTTTGGAATCTGACTGTAGGTAGGTATACCGTACCGTCGCCGTCGCCGAAAATGATCTCGGAACTCTCAAACTACAATTTGTTTTTAGGTCGCCGTTACATCAGCTGGCTTTTCCTAGTAACCTTCTGCTACAGTTACAATTCTTGGTGCGTTGCTCTTCGCGCCACATTCCCTTACCAGACACCTGAGAACACGCCATATTGGATGGTAGCAGACTACCTGTGTGATATTGTATACATTCTGGACGCGGCGTTTGTGAAGCCCAGGCTTATGTTCTTGAATGAAGGATTCTGGGTCGATGACCCTTGCGAGACGAGGAAAAATTATAGGAGGAAATCACAATATAAGGTGAGAATTATGGTGATGTAAATGACTAGAAGTAGGTATATATAATCAAATACTGGTACATACATAAACTCACGCCTTTTTGCCATGGGGGTAGGCAGAAATTACAGAACGCCACCTGCTACGATCCTTACATACTTCTTTTGCTTCACACACATTCATACATCAAGTCATACACACACGCCGGTTATGGGTACTGCGCACTTGGCCTTTCTGAAGAACATCACCTATAAGGTCTATGTATGTCTTTCTATGGCGTCCCCTCCTGGCGTTTCCATTCACGTCTGCCTTGTAAATATCTTTCGTTAGCCGCCTTTCATTAATCCTCTCAACATGGCCAAACCATCTCAACATACTCTTTTCAATTTTAGTCACTACATGTTCTTTTAAACCACAGCGTTGTATAAATATACTGGTACATATTTTAATTAATTGGTATTTACACATTTGCTTAGTATAATTTTGCAAGCATTTACGTGGTTTTAAATCACTTTAAGTAGGTAGTGAACGGAAAAATGTTTGCCACTAATTCCTTTAATAATCGAATAAGTACTTACAGTACTTTAAGTGATTGAGTTGACAACTATGACATAAACGTGTAATTTCCAGTTCGACATGATATCTCTGCTCCCTCTGGACTTGTTGTACATCTACTTCGGTACCCAGAAAGTGATCCTCCGCATACCCAGAGTACTAAAGCTTCAGACCTTCTGGGAGTTCCACCAGGCTATGGATAGAGTTCTTGCTTCGCCGTACGTTGTAAGTATAAAATGTATAATGAGGATCTTAGATATGATTAGTAGAGACTAAAAAACACGAATAAAAAAACAGGTTTTTGTTTTCTGAAAGAGTTCAGAAAACAAAAACCTGTTTTTTTTTAAATATACCTTTTACTTTGTGATTGTTGCTGTTGTGCTGTGTCGAATAAATGTTTTTCAATTCTATTCTTGATAACCAACTTTCTTCTACAGGTACGAATCGGAAAAACTCTTTTTTATATCTTCTACTTGATCCATCTAAATGCTTGTGCCTATTACGCGATGAGTGACTATATAGGTCTCGGCACAAACGGCTGGGTCTACGACAACCAAGGCTCCGCCTACATCCGTTGCTTTTACTTCGCGACTAAGACTGCGACCTCTATTGGCAAGAACCCGAAACCTGAGAATACCATTGAGTATTTGTTTATGACGGCTGCCTGGCTGATGGGAGTGTTTGTCTTTGCCTTGCTGATTGGGCAGATAAGGGATATTATTGCTACTGCTACAAGGGCCAGGGTAAGCACTTGTGTATACCGCTATTATTTTCTACTAGTGCTGTGCTCTATCACAACACATGACTTATTCACAATGTCCAAAACTATTAATTTCTATTTGTCTATGCTTTAGTGAATAATTCTTTGTATTGCCATAATAATAAATAATTCAATAATATAGTTTTGCTTTCTTAGTTCTGTTTTATATAAAAATATTAGTATTTACCGAATTAATGCTTAAAAAGCAATATAAACCAAAGTGACGTCAGATAACTTAAAACATGTTACAGACGGAGTACCGTCAAACACTGGATGGTAGTAGTCGCTACCTGCGTCGCCTTAACATGCCAGTCCCACTGCAGAGACGAGTCGCGTCGTGGTTTAACTACACTTGGAGTAGACAACGATGTTTCGGTGAGTTAATAGTTTTGTTTAACTTTAATGTTTGTTGGGTGGCGTTATAACATTTGGCATGTCTCATACCGGATCCCAGTAAACATCTACATTGACCCATTTCAGTCGAAAAGTTATTTTTTACATCGCACCAAGTTGGGCGCCAAGTATCATTTTCATCGACTCTCGTTGGACGCCAAGATTTGTTTACATCGACCCACATTGGGTGCCAAGTTTTGTTTACATTGACCCACGTTGGGCGCCAAGTATCGTTTACATTGACCCACCTTGGGCGCCAATTATTATTTACATCGACCCACTTTGGACGCCAAGACTTATTTACGTTGACCCACGTTGGGCGCCAAGACTTATTAACATTGACCCTTGTTGGGTGACATGTCTTATTTACATTGACCCACTTTGGGTGTCAAGACTTTTTTACATCGACCCTCGTTAGGTGCCAAGACTTATTTACATTGACCACTGTTGGGTGTCAAGACTTATTTACATTGACCCTCGTTGGGTGCCAAGACTTATTTACATTGACCCTCGTTGGGCGCCAAGACTCATTTTCATCGATCCTCGTTGGGTGCCAAGTCTTATTTACATTGACCCACGTTGGGTGCCAAAACTTATTTACATTGACCCTCGTTGGGCGCCAAGACTCATTTACATCGACCCTTGTTGGGTGCCAAGTCTTATTTACATTGACCCACGTTGGGCGCCAAAACTTATTTACATTGACCCTCGTTGGGCGCCAAGACTTTTTTACATTGACCCACGTTGGGCGCCAAGACATATTTACAGTGACCCACGATGGGCGCCAAGACATATTTACAGTGACCCACTTTGGGTGCAAGACTTATTTACATTGACGCTCGTTGGGCGCCAAGTCTTGTTTACATAGACCCACGTTGGGTGCCATAACCTATTATTCCTTTTCGTTGCAGATGAACCCAGAATTTTAAACTCATTGCCATTTAATATGAAACGAGATGTAGCTCTTGAAGTTCACATGACAACACTTAGCAAGGTGAGAACATGTTTTTTTTTTCTATTTTCTGCGTATCTATTTTTTTTTACTGTTATACGTTATAAAATCTATAGTAGTCAAACAAATTCAAACGTATTTATCTAATAGCATATATAAAAAAAGGTCTGTCAACGCTATAAATTATCGCAAAACAATAGCCTGTTTCAAATAAAACTAAAAGCATAACTTGAAATTAATATAAACGTTTTCAGGTACAACTGTTCCGCGACTGTTCAGCGTCTCTACTGCGTGATTTGGTTCTCCAACTGCGACCGGTCTGCTTCCTCCCCGGTGACGTGGTCGTACGGCGAGGTGACGTCGGCCATCAGATGTACATCATCTCTTCCGGCGAGTGTTGCGTATGTATTCTATTGATACAATTTGAACTATTGTCTAAAATTCTAAAGTATTCTAAGACATGTGTCATCCACCAACCCGCACTGGGACCGCGTGTTGGATTAAGGCGCATTCCCTCTATCACCGAAATGAGCCCTTTATCCCAGCAGTGGGAACATTAAAAGGCTAATAATTGTCTAAAACCATCATTAAGACTTGAACTGAGAACGCATTCAAACCCATCAGTGCTAAAGTTAGTATTCGTTTATAAAAGATGTTCAAATATTATGATCTTTTATATTTTCAGGTAATGTCACTGGATGAGAAAGAAGTGTTGGCGACGCTGCAAGAAGGGTGTGTCTTCGGTGAGATCAGTCTTCTAGGCATTGAAGGACTAAGACGACGAACTGCTACCGTCAGGTGAAGTAATTTCCAAAATACATTGTGTCATATTTGTAAAAATCTCGACGGTGTTAATAACAGCTTAACAAATGCATAATTCAAATTTCGAATACGGAATTAGAATATTTTAATCAGTTGCATAACGCAGTCTAGTTTCTTATAAATAAGGTCTAAATGAGTTTTGTAATACTCTTGTCCATGATTTTATAGTCAAAATGTTTGCGCCCAACACGGGACCTAGCTCATTTTTAAATGGAAGTAAATTTATATCAATGCATGCAAAGTGTTACGACTTTGCAATCAATGCGCGAGTCCAACGCTGGCTGCCAATTATTTTAACACATTTCTTGCATTATATTCAGGTATATGCACCAGTTGCAATTATATAAACACTAGTTACATACATCCCTAAATAATTTGAGTATTATTACCTACTTCCCACAGATCCCGTGGGTACGCTAGTCTGTTCGCTCTATCCCGAAACGACCTAGAAGCTGCACTAAAACATCACAAAAAAGCCGCCCAAGTCCTCCGTATTAGAGCCGACCAAATCATTCGAGAGAACGCATCCCGTCTAGCGAAACAGCGCTTGATCAGACTCGAAGCGAAGAAAAGCGTCAGTATTCATGAAGACGAGAATACTGTGAAGAGGAGAATGTCTAATACTTCAAGCGCTTCGAATTTGACGCTTGAGGGTAGGCGACAACGGTCGGCTAGTGCGATGTCTAGGAGGAGGCTGTCTGCTGTTTCTGAAACTTGCGGTCTGGAAGGCAAAAGTAGAAGAGATGAGGTTTGTAAAGTTTTCTTCATAATATGAGTATAACATAAAGGTATAAGGTGGGCGAAGTACAATGCGACACGTTGTTGCCTACTGTCGCTGCAGACATGATTTCGAACCCGACTGCAGACGGCAGCAGCAGACGGCAGCGCTGTATTCCTATTGGTTCTGAGGGTTCCGTGAGTTAAAATGTCTGACTACACTCACTCACTACTGATCTGCATATCATTATGCATCATAGAAATACCTAGAAACCAGTAGTGTCGCTGCAACACGTCGTCTGCTGCTCCTGCTTGTGGTCGGCTACCAACCTTTACATACCATCACGCCAGTATTCCCTGAAGGCTTTTCGCCAGATTGCCATCAATTGATACTGTAAAATTGATTAAAGATGGAAAAACACTTTGCCCGACCCCGGAGAACCCATGGCCTCATATTCAGCAGTAACGCTTGCAACTACTGGACCAACGAGGCAGTTAACGCTACTAGCTATTATTAAAGCATGTTCAATTTACCCAGTCGCTAGTTTTTGGAGAGTAGTTAGGGCTTACACGCACCGGCAGCCAATTTGCGTAAATGTTTTCAGGATTTCAAAATATATTTTTGATTACAGGCAGCTACATTAGCGGTGACGTGCGACAGGGCTCGAACCCCTCTACCAACGATTGTACTGTCTGGGGATTGAACCAACAAACCTTTGAATTTATTTAGGATCTCGAAATTACAGGCGGTAATAGAAAAGACTAAAATGTGTGCATTATGGAAGAAATTTTTGGATTAAAGAAATTGATAAGTCAATCTAGAAAGACGAGGAAAATGAGTTGTCTACAGGCTCGAGTATTTTATATATTTTAGTATACGACATACTCTTTTATTAATACCTACTTACATAATTAAACGTTGTCTAGAAGAATATGCTCGTATCCAATGATATTCAAATAAACAGATATGTTATAAGCGCGCGCATTGTGAAGACTCGAATAGTAGACAATTGTATGATTTAGTCTTTAGTTTATGTCACGCATGGCGAAGAGCGATACGCTTTGTTGAAAAAAAAACAAAATAAAAAAAATGCCATCGTGTGTATTTAGAAAGTGTACCAATTATAATACCAAATTACATAAAACAGAAGGGATCTCATACCATATGTAAATACGCAATACACCTCAATTTACTAATTTATTTAATTTTTTTTTCCTAATTTTCTGATATTTGGAGGTTACAAAAAGAAAAAACATTGGTTGTCAGAATAATGTTTGTTTACATTCACACGCAAGTGACAAACACTAGCTGTCTCTTTTTTCTTGTTTGTTTTATCAAGCCATCCCTTTCGACATTGTAGTGAAATGTCAGATGAATGAAAAGTGTGTATGTGTGCTGCCGCTGCTGAGCGGAACACTTTTTTCAATTGTTTTGTGAGTGTATAACGTATCTGTTTATTTGAATATCATTGGCTCGTATCATTATTGTAATCTCTTTACATGAGAAATGATATTCAACCTACATTATACAATATTCAAACTTATGAAATTCTCGATGTACCCTCTTGTTCTAATATTCTCTTGATGGAACTTCCAAGTACCTATCCTATGCATTTATTAAAAACTTTCTCGACATAATAATATTTTACCCCCGATTTTTGAATTAAGAATTTGAAGTTGAGTGTTTGTTAAATTCTAATTTAGCCTGAAATCTGTCAAACTTTGACATACTGACTACATATAATATTAGCATCAATCCTTTTAATATATTTGTTGAATATATTTATATAAAAATATTGATGTGTAATGTATGATAAGCTCAAACTGTACCTTCGTAGAACATATAGGTGTTATTTTTATAAGTAATTTATTTTAGAAATAAACATTATTTGATATGCATATCTAAACAACCTTGTATGTATTGATGTGTCAAATAAAGATCATACTAAAAATATTCTCCTTTTATTTATTTGTTTATCCCCGCACTGGAACACCTTGCAGCAATTACACCAATGGAAAACAATCTTATAATAAACTCACTATAAGTCCAGCAGCCTTATTGCGTAATGAATTCGGAAAGAGCAAAGGGCAAAGAGAATGAAAAGTCGACCAATCACATGCGAGATGAATGACGCGATGTGGCTTTCCGTCTATGTAATTGGTCGATCTTTCACACTCTTTGTTTTTTGCTCTTTCCGAATTCATTACGCAATAAGGCTGCTGGACTTATAGTGAGTTTATTATCTATATATAGCAGCAGATCTTTAAAGCTTTTAATTAGTTAGCGACTACTAAACAGAATGCACACGTGAACACATGGAGTTTATTGTCCGTTCTTCTCCATAACAAGCTACTTTTCCGAATGGACGGTAGTGTAAATTATTATTACTTGTAAATTTTAATTGTTGACGTTCAAAAGTGCTGGTTAGTGGCATAGTTGAAATAAATGTTTTTGACTTTGACTAACATTTTTTTTCCTCTAGCCAACACTATCCCACTTCTGAGTTCCCTTCACCCAGTTGCCCAGTTCACTCAGTTTATTCAGTTCCAGGTCCCATTTCCCTATGTGTCTGGGTCTTTGCCACCTCTCCTTGAGCTAGTTTCAGGGGCGTCGTCGCCTATTCTCAGGCACCCACCGTGTAGAGAATTTTGCCCAGCAGTAATTTTACGTGAAGCTAGCTGACGTGACCAACCAATTCCATTGCTAAAAACATGATAGAATAATAACTTAGCCTAGTTGCATTCGATGACAACATCTATACCAATATTATAAAGAGGAAAGATTTTTTTGTTTGTTTGTGTGTTTGTTTATACCGAACAGGCCCCGAAACTACTGGAACGATTTAAAAAAAATCTTTCACCTATGGAAAGCTACATTATTCCCGAGAAACATAGGCTATAAATTATTTACGAACATTACAATAATGTAACCCAAAGCAGCAATTCATTATTTGGCGTGCGCTGAGAAAACTATTGATTATACATAAAAATTATGTACTACATCATCAGCTTGTCGGTTTTTTATCGGTTGCATTTCGGGGAGTGTGCGATGAAATTGCATGATCTGATCCCACCCAGCCTGTTCCATCATCAGTCTACCAGACGTACGGCGATGCGTCATCGGTACATGGTGGATATCCCACCCATACGCACAAAACGTTTTGGGGACACTTTCATTATGCGTACAGCTAAGGAGTGGAATTCCCTGCCGGAGTCTGTGTTTCCCGATAGCTACAATCTAGGGGTCTTTAAGTCAAGAGTGAATAGGTTTTTATTAGGCAAGCGTGCTTCACCGTCGACCACATCATCGCTTACCATCATGCAGGTGAGATAGTGGTCAAGCGCAAGCCTATAGATGATAAAAAAAACATGATTAAAGTACTCATTATTATCTACAAAAAAGTCTGTGAATAGTTATTTGTTATACAAGAGTGCAAAGTTGCTTTTTAACCGCGTGTTCAATTTTGATGACCGAGCAAGCGAAGGATTCAAAATTAGAATCCTGAGCGTTAGCTAGGGAATCAAAAGAGCACGAGGTGAAAAATCTTTGCACTCGAGTGCAACACGTAACTTTTCATTCCACCTCAGCGAGGAAATGACTAAATGCAAAAAAAAAAAACGTTTACAATCACAAGATAGGTACACTTTTATTTCAGTTTAGGTATTAATTACTACATTATGACAGGTAAGTATTACAGAATAATCTTTAAATTATAACAAAATAATACTAAGGTATAATTAAGAAAATTTTAAAGTAACGTTGCTACAGTTATTTAAATTGAGTGTAATATTTTTGTTTGGTACTGTAATATTGGTGTTAGTCACTTGTGTACTGTTTTTCGGTAAACTATCTGTCATACTTAATAGTTGTACCGATTCATCGGATTCCCTTGGCGTGAATGTTGGAGAGAGAGGGAGATGGTTAGAACCGCGTACAAAGCAAATTGAAAAAAGAACACCAAGAAGGTTCCGAGTCTGAGTTTTTAACAAATTAAAAAAAAAGTTGTATGATATATTCGGCACCATAGAGGTAGCAGTAAATAGGTTTTATGTTTTTTTTAATTCACAAACTTAGTGCACACGATGTTCTAAATTCAATTTACTTTATCCTCTAGTGAATAAAAACGGCTTTTCCACTCAGATATTGAAGATTAAAAATACTCTTTCCGAGATGGTGGGATGAAAAGAATATATCTCACTATCATAGTTAAGTCACAATAGCAGCTTTTGTGTTTTAAAATTTAATTAGTCGAAACATTAGTATTTCTTATTCAGTTCAAATCGGGTTGTGATGGTTCTAATAAATAGTTTGACAAATTGGTAGGTAGGGTAGGGTAGGTAGGTTGATCGGTAGGGCAGGTAAGTAGGTTGGTAGGTAGGTAAGGTAGGTGGTAGGTAGGTGGATAGCCAGATGACGGGAGCGAAGCCGCGGGTGTCAGCTAGTAATAAATAAAACCCCACTGTTTGTGCCTTCCGTGTACCATGCGCTTTTAAAACCCAGAAACGTCACCACTATAATTACTCACTATCAAACCAGGAAGTCACCGTACCTTACCCTGTATTTTTCACTTTCCTTTGAACCGATCATTAAGTTAAAACGCCAATCTTGGGGACACTGATTAACTCTATTATGCTGGCCTTGCGTGCATCAAATGCGGTGACAAGAAAACCTTCTACCAACTTATATAGCCACCTGATATAAACAACTTTAAACTCTATGGCAGTGACATAAGGTTAATTTGAAAGCTCAAGAATATTGGTGGAAAGTTAATAGAAAGTTACGACTGTCGGTGCAGTCTTTCAGTATTGCTCGACTTTTTTTATTTTACTTTTGTTACTAAGGATTTTAATCAACGTAAAGCTTGCAGGTCGATTCTCAGACATCACAAAAAAATATCTTTTACCTGAGGTCAATTCCCATATTCATTTTAATCCATACATTTCCTACATTTTCAACATGTTTTTGATATTGAACCGAGATGAGATTGCAACTTGAATGTAAATGTTTTTAAGTAGGTAAGAGAAGCGGCCTTCTAAAATCAAACCTATAGCTCCATTGACCAAACACATTGATGGTTCTAACCACAATTCAAATCACAAGCGTGATTTGAATTGACTAGCATCGGGGAAGTGGATTTATAATTGAGTATAGTGTCAGTCAATGCAGTAATTGAATATTGATTGGATGTTGATAGGAAAACCTACCACAAATTGCATGGTTTAAATATTACAATTGACGAGAGGTAAGGAACCTACGATTGCCGAGACTACCCAGATTTTACCCAACTGCCAAAGGAGGGTCATGTGTTTATCAGTCTATGTATGTATGTTTTTCCCTATGTGAAGTTCTAGAGTCAATCGTTTCGTCTTTGCCTTGCGAGTGTCACTGGCTACATTAAATTGGAAAATAGAAAATGACGGATTTTTTGAGCGCCATATTGTGGGGGCCGAATTGTTTTTTCTTCCAAGCCCGTCTTGTGGGGTATCAAAATAAAGGTTTTTAAGAGTTGATTTCAAAAATATATAACACTTATATATTTAAAGTACTTAATTCGTAAAAAAAATGTTAACTAAAAAGTTTTAAATAAAAATAAATAAATAAAAAAATCGAAAAACCCGAAAAGACGTAAACAAGAAGAAAAATCATGCTGTGCAGTCAGAGGATCATATTCGCGAGCTGGTTGACCAAAACCAGATGCATGTATCCTCCGACTTGACTTAAGATCCTTTGGAACCTATGGACCTCAAAATATTTAATAATATTTGGAGGTAACTAATTATTTTGCTGTGCCTGGTAACTACTTTAGCAACAATTGTGGGGCTCCTATTTCTGTCAGCAGGGTCTAAAGTAACCTAACATGAAGAAGATGACAGGAGCTGAGTTCTGTTGCTTTGCTCGCTAACTTCAGCTCCCGTCATCCCCTACGAACCTAACCTATCCGTGTCGGGTTACCCTAAGCATCCGAGCTCCCTTCGCTGGCTCTTGGACTTATTTTTTTATATGAGTAGAAAGTTTGTACCTGGAACCAGAGCATCAGGTCATTTATGTACTATTTTACATCACATCACACACATCACATCATCAGCCTATTAATGTTCCACAGCTGGGACACTGGCCGTAATCCACCATGTGGGCCCAGTGCGGTAGCCTAATTGTGTAAGTGAATTCGGCAAAGGAAAAAATCTGTTTCTTTCCCAAAAACGACTTTTAGTATTGCGAAAAGTCGTTTTTGGGAAAGAAACAGTTTGTTTCCTCTGCCGAATTTACTTACACAATTAGGCTGCGGGTTGGTGGATGTCACATGTCTTCGATTTTTTGGTTCTAGGACATGCCGGTTTCCTCACGATGTTTTCCTTCACCGTTTTGAGAGCAGTAGTGAAGAAATAATTTACACAAAGTAAAGCGCCTGTCAGTCGCGGCCGATACCACTGGGACACCACTGCTCTCAAAAATACTTAACATGCTCACATCAGAAATACTGACTTCTGATGTAAAAAAGTATTTAAATGATGGAAATAAATTGATAGATGATTATTTATTTGATGTGCAATTAATTATACCCCATAATTATAGAGTTCAGTGCTTATGAGTTTTAAGATTTTACCACTTCTGCCTCTTCGTCACACATCAACTTTTGGCAACCACTGGAATACCTCAACATTAAAGCAAGTTTTGACTAGTAGATACTGAATCGTAGTAGGTACCTATCCGATTATGGTGCTGTTTACTCTTTCACTTATTATTATTAGACATAGAGTAAACAGTAACAATCAATAAACCTTCCAGTCGTAATGTAGTTATTTTTCGTTCACCGCATAATTTTATTTGCTCAAATCGAAACTTTCAGTAAACTCCGTAGATTACAGTCTTCATTATTGACGTTGCGTGCCCTCACTCATTTGTTTATTGAAATAAACACAGCCAGGTATCTCGTAATGTAGCAAAAAATAAACAAAGACCTCATTTTGGGAAAACTTCATAAATTACCTTTTCATTGTTTAGGTAAAACGGCGGGTTTAAAAGGTTTGGAAAAAAATATCGGATTATATTTAATAGTTTTGGTCGTAGACTATCCAACCGTTTTTTCAGTTAGTACGATTACAGAGGAACTTTTACTGGTGAAGGGAAAATACTGTGGACTGAAAAGTGGAATAGTAGCATAGATAGAAATGTGAGCTAATTTAGATTTTTGTAAATGATAAAAACAACACGAATAGTCTCTTTCATAGAAAGGAAACGAGATGCCTTGTCTTGCGGCTTTATTTATTTGTTTAGATTTAGTTAAATATAACATTAATTCCAAATCTAATAATTATTTAACTCTATTAAGATTGTGTTATGAATCTCATTGATATTTTTAATCATATTATTTCTTAAAATGAGAATAGTATTAACTACACTACTTATAAGTATTTACACTTATAAGTAGTGTAGTTAATACTATTCTATTAAAATATAAATACGATTCATAAAACATCTAAATAATCAAGGTTTAACGATATTATTTTTATTGTCTATTTTTAAATGCACTAAAATTAATAAAATAAATTTAAAACTGAATTATTTTGCATGCACATTGTTATTTAAATTGAAATTGTATTGTATATATTAAGCAAGAAATAAAAGGCTTATTTATTTTTAGGGTTCCGTACCGTAAAAACAGGACCCTATTACTAAGACTCCGCGATCCGTCTTTCTGTCTGTCTGTCCGTCTCTCACCAGGCTGTTTCTTTTGAAATTTTTCACAGATGATGTATTTCTGTTGCCGCTATAACAACAAATACTAAAAACAGAATTAAATATATATTTAAGTGGGGCTCAATACAACAAACGTGTTTTTTTGCCGTTTTTTGCGGTAATGGTACGGAACCCTTCGTGCGCGAAACCGACTCGCACTTGGCCGGTTTTTTACATATTTATTTATTTAAATATCTATACCTCTCTATTTTACAATCAAATTTTAACTTAATGAACTATGAATATGATATTCAAGCTCAAACAAAGCCAATAAATCATTCTTAAATCAACTGGATGTATGCAGAGGTAACTGTTCCCACTAAAGGCCAAAAGCCTCACCAGGAAAAAAATATTCAAATCGTATAATCGTGAGCCCTGCAGTATCGTGCAGTGTAAACAACCCTTTCATTAGGGGTAAGTCGAACCCGATCAACTAGTGGCTCAGTCTGCAACCCGCTGTGACTCACTGTGGTTCATCTTTTCTGATATACTAGCTGTGCAATTTGTTGAAGAAAATTAATCGTGAAATTACGAAAAAATAATTAATTATTTGGAGTGTGCGGTTGATTTGTGAGTGATCAGATAAGGAGAACACAAAGGTAAAGTGGAATCTTATTTATTATATACTTTTTTGTACACCACAAAACGTTCACAATAACAAGTGTACAATGGGCGGTCTTATCGCACAGGGCAATCTTTTACAGACAACCTTTGGATGGTAAAATTAGGATTGCTTTATTAATTAAGTATAGGTACCAATCAAACGCTGAAAGTAAACAAATAAACCTCTATATAGGTGGGCCGACGGAAAAAACAAGAGTGACTTTTAAGTTCCTTTTTCTTTAAATTTCTTTAACCCTATAGGCCAAAAGTGATGCGATCTTAAGTTAAGATAAAACTATCGTTGCAGCCGGTAGGCACCCAATGTTTGGAATATCTCTTGGAGATTTAGTACGATGCAGTAATTCAACTGAAACAAATAATTGAGTTCGTAGATAATTACATTATGTGTAAATAAGAAAACACGTTGTTTGTTGACTAAATCTTGCAAAAAGACATAACGAACCAGCTTTATGATACCTATTCCTATCCTACTAATATTATAAAGGTGAAAGTTTGTGTGTGTGTGTGTGTGTGTTTGTATGTTTGTCACTCTTTCACGCGCAACTATTGAACGGATCTAGATGAAATCCGGCACAGATATAGATTATAGTCTGGAATAGCACATAGAATACTTTTTATCCCGGGAATATATTCGATCGGGATAATTTTCGACTTTCACGCGGAAAGCTAGTCTTCTTCTTCTTCCTTCCCTTGTCTCATTATTTGGGGTCGGGTCTCCTCACTTTCCTGCGCCAAGTTATTACTTACTGTCTTGGGTTATCTTTTCTGGCAATTGGGCTTGCTTGAGGTCTCTTTCTATAGTGGACCACTAGGTCAATGGCGGGCGACCTCTACATCTTTTTTGTTCCGGCAGGCGTAGAGCTATTTGCACCGCATGGTCCTCATAACGTCTATTGACGTGCCCATACCAACGAAGGCGGTTTTCGGTCATTTTGTCAGTGACAGTTGCTACTTTGAAGATTTTTTACTTATGTGTTCATTTCGCACTCTGTCAAGCCGAGTCACACCTCCCGCCCATCTAAGCATCTTCATTTCGTTGGTATGCACCTTTTGTTCATGCGTCTTCTTTGTCGTCCAACATTCGAACCCATACAATAACGCTGGACGGACTGCCGTTTTGTACACGGGAAGCTAGTTATCACACTAAAGGCAAAAAAAAAACATTATTTATTCGGTATAACATCGTCTTGGAATACTGTAAGATGTTGTACTTATGTGTGTAAATAAATAAATAATAAATAAATGTTTGTTACTTTTTCACGCCAGAACAGCTGAACGAAATTTGGCACATATATAGATTATAGCCAGGAATAGCACAAAGGCACTTTAGCACTTTTTATCCCGGGCATATATATGTTCCGCTCGGTATAATTTACAACTTACACGTGGGCGTAGCCGCTGGCCAGTAATAAATAATTTCAGGTCACAAAATAATATCAGTCATTTCTTTTCTGACTAAGCCTAACCATAGCAGTCTGATTGATGGTCGAGATAACCTTCCGAAACCTTCTACAATACAATAAAGACTGAAACAAATGACAGTGCTCATCACAGCGCTATCAATTGAAATCAAAACGACATGCCGTCTATATTTCAGCGGTAAATTATTCGCTATCTTCAAAAGATATCTAGTTCGATCCGGTTAAGTTTACCCACGGACGTTGCGAGCCCGTTTACAGGGCAAATAATGGTTAATTTCATTATTTTTGTGGTCGTAAAAGAGCCGTATCGTGGGCTCGCGTGTTTCACGATCCTAGATATCATACGGCTATGATAACGCATGGTGGAATACCTCGTAAACGCTGCCAATGTTAATATTAGAGCTGATGAGATACTTCCGAAAAGTATAAAGTTAAATTAGTTCTGCAAATGAAATAGCGTTGAATGCCATAAAATGAAGATCAAAACAGCGGGCTTACGTTTTTTTTTTTGGGACAATTCCATCGCACTATTCCCAAACCACTGCAACTCCTGAAAGCCAGAATCAACAGTGGCGACCACCAGAAAAGCGCCGCGGCAATGAAACTGGACAAAGTCCCGGAGAATGAATTTAAAAGAATAAGGAGTAGGAAAAAAATACAAATTTCCACTTCCTCCATATCAAGCAGGAGACAGAACAAACAAGGCCAATAGGCACAAAGCGTCGTTTACAACTGGGGTAAGCCCAGAAGCCTAGCACCACGGATAAAAATTTGCATTCATATTAATGGGTCCTAACATTGTGAACTGTTATATTTGATTCTAATAATAGGTATGGCAAAAACGCTTGAACGCACAGAAATTTGTTCTAGTTTCCACAAAGTCCGTATAGTAAACAACTCCTGATGCAGCCTGTAAATTATTCAACATAGTATTGCGATCATTCTGCCAAAGAATACACTGCCATAAGTTATGTTGTGCAGATTGTACATATTCGCAGTCAGATGTTAAAAACTGACATAAAGGCGAGGCAACGAGCTTGAAGGAAAATAATTTACTTTTAAAGTTACCATGCCCTGTGAGAAATTGGGCAACACAGTGATCCACCTCCAGCCATGTCCTGGCCAGCCGCACGCATCGGATGGAAAGAATTGGTGAAGGTGTCGGCCCTTGATGGAATTATCCCACCTACATTTTCATTCGGATAAAAGTTCCTCTCAGACGTCAATATGTGGTTTAGATAATCTAGATAATTTTTCACGGTCACTCCGCGTTAAAAAGTCCGCGCCCATGGTCGGACTTACTTTGCCGACATCGTAAATCATGATTTTTCAGAAGGACTTTTATTAGACCCCTGTGTCTCAGTTGGTCTCAAGCATGACACGATTTACCCGACCCATGAATAAAATTTTCTAAGTTCAAACAAGAACTTACGTTTTCTCCCATTTGCCTAGCCTTTTCACAACCATGTTGAGGTCAGATTCCAACCGTATGCAGCTGAATAGTAGTAGATATTTTAACCCCTGACGGAAACAAAGGGGTGTTACAAGTCTGACGTGTATGTAGGATATATGTGTATATTTGTGTATCTCTCTTTGGCATCCTAAACGGATGAACTGATTTTGATTTTGTATTATTTTTTGTATAAAGGTGACTCTATCGAGAGTGTTCTTAGCTATGTTTGATGAAAATCGGCAGCCTTATTGCGTAAGTGAATAGGGCAACGCAAAGGGTTTGACAGCTATCAATCGACCAATCACACAGACGGAAATCCACATCGCGTCCGTCATCTCGCATGTGATTGGTCGATTTGATAGCGGTCAAACCCTTCGCCTTGCAGAATTCATTTCCACAATTTTTTTTTTTTAAACAAAAAAAAAACCCCTTGACAAGACTGGTGTCAGTTTATACCTGACTACGGCAAAGCAAAGAGGGAGGGTTATGTTTTTGACCGGTACCTATGTGTGTATGTAAGTTAATCTGTTCCCTCAAAACTTCCAAACCGCAAATCTTCAAATTATGATAAGTAGTATCATAATTTGACAAATGAGGTGTCGTTGGAAGCGTCTTGTATGGCCACTGGTTATAGGCTTTGTGACGTCACATTAAATTAAATATGGCGCCCTCTACGAGGTATCCGTGCCTCTGTATGTTAAGATGGTCACCCATCTACAGACCGATCTCAACAATCGTTTCTTAGCCTTCAAGATCGACCTTTGCGATTATTATTATTTACCCACGAGCTCTCAAACCTAATTAATTACCCATCAACAAGCAAAGGTACAGCTGGTAAGGTAGGATTGCATAGCTTCCCCTGCATTATGATATAACATGCCGTGTACCGAATACCGACTAGCTGGCAAGCTTGCATGAATAATATCCACGATAATGAGCAGCAACCGATGCCAAAGTTATGAGCCACGGTCTGCCAGCTAGTACACAATTATTTAGGGGACCGTTGCATAAGCGTGGAGTCATTACATTGTTAATCAGGTTATTGGGGATCGAAGGGTGTTTTTGAAAACAGAACACAAAACTCAATATTTTTTTGAAAGGGAGATGGGTATGGTTTCAAAATTAAAATACTTTATGTTAACTAAACCTAAGGTAAGATACGTACATCTGAATTTAAAAAAATAAGAAAAATTAAGCTAGTTGCACATTCGCAAGCGTCAGTTGGTCTGTGTTATGTATTACAATAAAAGAATATTCATTATTAAAAAAGTACTTGTATTTTTGGTTATTCCTCCCTTACATGTTACCATCGAATAATCACCATTTTTCTATCACAGACTCTATTAACATCAACCATAGATTATAATAGTTCTACACACAACATCTCCCTTCTTTTGTAAACTTAAATTAAACATAATCATTTAAATAACTAGGCATGTGTACAATTCTTCCACTTCTTGTTCTATAATTTGAATCTGTATTTTCGTTACAAATATTGTCTCTATTATTTTCAATTATAATATTATTATCATTTGTTTCATTACTATTTAACTCAACTCTATTCTCTTCATCCCAATTATCTGTAATATCTAGATCTATAGTTTTGTCATAATATTTTCCATTACTAATTAAATCTTTTCTGTTTCTTTGTATTATATTACCTTCTTCTGTCTTAACTAAATATGACCTAGGAACTTTTCCATAACCTAAGACTACTCCACTTTTATGTGGTCCTGACCTGCCTTCCTCTTTGATCTTTACAATTTTTCCTTCCTCTATCTTAGGCAATGGTCTTACATGTTTATTATAATCATATTCTTGTTTACACTGTTTCATATACAATTCTTTCTTATAATTATTAGCTTTGAATTTACATATACTAGGTATCATGTGATTTACCTTTCTGTTGTACAACAGTTCAGCTGGTGATTTGCCACTGTCAGACACTGGTGTATTTCTATATGTCAACAGTCCCATATAAATGTCCTTATTTTCTTCTATTAACTTTTTCAACATTCGTTTAACTGTTTGAATGTGCCTTTCAGCTAAACCATTACTTTGATGATGTTTTGGACTTGTTGTAATGTGAGAAAAACACCAATGATTTGCAAATTTTGCAAAATCAATACTGGTAAACTGAGTTCCTGAATCAGTATACAATGTTTCTGGCACTCCATGCCGTGCAAATATTTCTTTTAAACATTTAATAGTAACATTAGCAGATAAATCTATTATTTTTTTAATTTCTATGAACTTACTATAAGCATCTACAACTAAAATATATGGAATTCCTTTCAAAAAGAAAATGTCTGCAGATAATATTTGCCATGCCTTAACTGGTATATCTTTACAAATCATTGGTTCTTTGCAGTTAGCATTTTGATATTTCTTACAAGTATCACAATTTGTTATTAAATCCTCAATTTCTTTGTTCATTGCTGGCCAGTACACAGTTTCTCTGGCTAATGACTTACATTTTACAATACCTAAATGAGCATAATGTATTTTAGACAACATATCTTTTCTTAAACTTTGTGGTATTACAATTTGACAACCTTTCATCACTAAATCCTTATATTCACTTAACTCATCTCTAAAAGAAAAATATATTTTTGCATCAGACTCCACCTCACATTTATTACTTGGCCATCCATTTCGTATATATTTTAATACAGACTGTAATTCTTTATCTTTTAAAGTTTCTCTAATAATTAACTTTAATTTCTGATTAGATACATCAAACTTTTTAAATACCATAGCTACATAAGCTTCTTATTCTTCTCCGTGAGTTTTACAATTATCTTTCAAATAACTTCTACTTAAATGATCTGCAACAACCAACTCTTTCCCTGGTTTATACCTCACTGTGAAATTATATTAATTTAAAGCCATTTTCATTCTTTGTAGTCTGGGAGGGCATTTATTCATTGGCTTTGAAAATATTGAAACTAATGGTTTATGATCAGATTCAACAACAAATTCTTGACCAAATAAATATTGATAAAACTTACTACAGCCAAACACAATTGCAAGGCTTTCTTTTTAAATTTGACTGTAACATTTTTCTGTGTTACTTAATGATCTAGAACCATATGCAATAGGCCTATTATCTTGTAACAACACAGCACCTAGGCTATCCTTTGATGCATCTACACTTAGTACAATTGGTTTGTTTATATCAAAATAAGCTAAAACTGGAGGTTCACACAACATTTTTTTAAGTTTTTCATATGCTTCCTGTTGCTCAGTACCCCAAATAAATAAGACATCTTTTTTTATTAGCTCCCTAAGAGTTGAAGTTAAATCAGAATAATTCTGTATAAATCTGGAAACATAATTAGTCATTCCTAAAAATCTTAATAATTCAGTTTTTGAGGTAGGTGTTGCCATATTTGTGATGCTTTTAACCCTGTCTTTATCTAATGTTATTCCTTCACTTGATAAAATATGTCCTAAGTATCTTACCTCTTTCACTTTTATTTTACATTTATCTTTATTTAACTTAATGTTATATTCTCGTGCTCTGTCTAACACTCTTTTTAATATACTATCATGTCTTTCCTCAGAATCTGCATGGATCAAAATATCATCCACAAATATTTCTACTCCTTCTATGTCCTCAAAGATTTTACTGAACAATTTATGAAATACTTCCGGACTAGAATTTAAACCATAAGGTAATCTGTTAAACATGAATCTACCAAAGGGTGTATTAAACGTTGTAAGTTCCCTACTAGCCTTAGATAAAACAACTTGCCAAAATCCACATGAAGCGTCTAATGTACTATAATATTCAGAACCTTTAAGTTTTGAGGTTATCTCCTCTAATGTTGGTAACATATATTGTTCTCTTAAAATTTGATCATTCAAATGTTGAGGATCTAGACACACTCTAATGGACCCATTTGGTTTTACTGCTATTACTAATGAATTGACATATTCGGTAGCTTTATCAACTTTTGATATAATACCCTGTTTTTCCATAGTTAGCAATTCTTCTTTAAGTTTAGGTAAAAGTTTAAAAGGTACATGTCTACATGGTTCTACTTTTCCAACAGCACTTTGTTTTAATTTAATCTTATACTCATAATTTTTTATCTTACCTATACCACTGAACAATTCAGGATAATCTGAAATAAAATCATTTTTTAAGTTTAAATTTTGTACTCTACTTAGTAAATTAAATTTTACAATAGTTGGTAATCCTAGTAATGGTTCAAAATTTCCTTTGCATACTTGAAATTCAACTATATTATTATGCCCACCTATATCACACTGTGCTTGAATTTTTCCAACCGTTTCAATGCGAGCCCCATCATAATTACTTAATTTTAAATTTGAAGGAATTATTTCATAAATCTTAAGCAATTTACATTGATTTTTTGATATGACATTACACTGAGCACCTGTATCTAATCGAAACAAGACCTTAATATTACTTTTGCAAAAGTTGACCTCTTCTTGCCATAATTGATTATTATTTTTAACAAAGTTAATCTTAATTAATCCTAACCTCATAGTGTTTAGTTCCTCCTCTTCTTCCTCACTGTTATTTTCCATTTCTACTCTTCTTACATATTTCTTATTATTTGTCAGACATTTGTTACTAAAATGACCATACTTGTTGCATTTTAAACACTTTTTATTATATGCTGGACACTTTTCTCGGGCATGCTTGTATCCACATCTTGAGCACTCATTACTGGTTCTTGTAACTGGTTGTTTAAACTTTGTACTGCTTGTGGCATAATTTTTTTCATTTTGTATATTTTCTCTATTTATTTTATATATCTCTTTATCATCTTTATGCTCAAATTTTTTCACCTGTTCTGATGCCAACTCGGCTGTTTTACAAATGTTTATGCACTTATGTAAAGTTAAGTCACCTTCTCTTAGTAACCTGTCTCGGAGTCTATTATCTTTTATTCCTGCAACAATTCTGTCTCTGATCAACCTGTCTTTTAATTCACAAAGTTACACTCTGCTGCTAATTTCTTTAAGTCAGTAAACTCCAGTCTACGTGTTTCGAAAACATAAAAACATTATGCAACAACTACAAAAAGGATAGCAAGACAAGAAAAACAACTGACTACTTGAACAAGCGACTGTCTTCATTAGAAGCTCAATGGATGGATTTCAATGCAAGGCACACATTGCTTTTGCAGGAAATTGAAGATAAAAACATAAACTACTTTGTGGAAGATGTCTACGGCAAGACAAAAACTATGTATGAAACGACTAGAGCCGACATTACGAGTATGTTACAACAAGTTGCAGGAGAAAGCGTCAAATTCGACCTTACGGAGTCCTCAGGGGGAGAGCTCGACGAAAAGACAAAGACGCTACTGACTAAGCAAGAATGTAACTTCAAGGCGATGGATCGTGCTATGGCTAAAATTGACTATGAAGGCCTAGCTGAAAAATGGGAACTTGAAGATCACTTGTCAATCTTGAAGTCGAAATGGGATGCTCTTGACAACACTCACTGGGAACTGGAAGCCCTACTAAAAGGATCGAATCAGACATACTATGACATGTTCTACAGCATGGAATCCAAATACGACGAAACAAGAAAACGCCTGAAAGGCAAGATATGGTCTAACGCTCATCACGAACGTTCAGCACCGAAAATCGAGATACCAGAGTTTTCAGGACACTACAGCAAGTGGACATCGTTTAAAGATCTATTCCTGGAGACCATACACAAAAACCCGTCGCTGAATAACGCACAAAAAATGCAGCATCTGAAGACCAAACTGAAAGGCGAAGCAGAAAGGCTGGTGCAACACCTGGGCATCAGCGCCAACAACTACGCTTCATGCTGGGAAATATTGAATCAACGGTACGATAACCGGCGACTACAGTTCTCAGCCTATATGAACACTATGCTACAGTTGCCTGTCATACAGAAGCCTGACGCTTACAACTTGAAGAAGCTACATGACGTAACAACGGAATGTCTAAACGGCTTGGCAAATATGGGTCTTGATACAACCGGTGGAGAATCTATGATTGTCCATGTGATGTCACTAAAACTAGACTGTGGCACATACAACGAATATATAAAAGACTTAAACGACAACAGAGAGGTACCAACACTTCATGAATTTCTAATGTTCTTAGAAAACCAGTTTACAGCGTTTGAAACCATGAAAACTTCGAAGAAAGAGGTACAGAATTCAGGAAAATCAACTGAAAACGAAAAACATACGTTTCGAAAAAACTACGATCAGAAAAAATGGCATCCGAAAACTTACCACACTTCGTATGGGCAATGCCCTCTTTGTAAAAACAATCATGTTCTAATGAAATGTCAGCAATTTGTGGACATGGATACTAAGCAACGTAACAACACAGTTGCAAAATTGCGGATATGCAAAAACTGTTTGTTCAAACACGAAAACCAGACTTGCAACTCTACAAAAACGTGTAAGGAATGCAATATGAAACATCATACGCTCTTACATTACAACAACTACAACAAAAATACACCTTCACCGAACTATGAAAATCAGCGTTCAGGTCAACGACCAAAGGAAACTGAACCAAGTTCAAACCACCTATCAACCAACGAGATGGAGGTTTTACTTACAACCGTCCAGATCAAGGTCAAATCGTTAGATGGCACTTACATCGCTCTTCGTGCGCTCGTAGACCAGGGCTCACAAGTTAATTTGATAACTGAAAATGCAGCACAACTGCTGAGGCTGCCGAGAAGCAAAATGACTGCAAAGATATCGGGAGTTGGTACTGTATCGGGCGACTGTAAAGGGCGCCTGAAGCTAACATGCAAATCAATCCACTCCGAATATACTTTCGACACTGAGGCGTTGATTATGAAGAAATTAATCAACAAACTACCAAACTACACATTTGAACGACCTGAATGGTCACACTTGCAAAACTTAAAACTGGCAGACCCTGACTACAACATTTCAAGGGCTGTTGACATACTGCTTGGAGCTGACGTATACGCAGAAATAATCCAAGACGGAATACTAAAGGGCGCACCAAAATCACCAGTTGCTCAACAGACACAGCTGGGATGGATTTTGTGTGGAAAACTAGAAACATTTAACTGTCACGTCACCCTACTCGACTTGTCCGAAATAACAAAATTTTGGGAGTGTGAAGACGTAACAAAAGCAAACACTGATCAATCTCAAGAAGATCAATGTGAAACTTACTACAAGGAAACTACTCGTCGTGGTTTAGACGGAAGATACATTGTGAAGATGCCTCTATGTTCAGATTACGAACATAAACTTGGATCATCGAAAACGATAGCAGTATCACAATTGCTGCAACTAGAAAAACGGTTTCAAAAAAATAGCCGTCTTGCATTGCTATACAAAGGGTTCCTTAAGGAATACCTGGAGCTAGGTCACATGAAACTAACAAAACCTATACAATCGTCAACGACGGAATGCTACTTACCACATCACGGAGTACTTCGAGAAGAATCTACAACCACGAAACTCAGGGTTGTCTTCAACGCATCTCAGAAAACTAACACAGGATACAGCTTGAACGCCTTACAAGAAAAAGGCCCCAACCTACAAAAAGATATCCAAGAACTTATCATAAAATGGAGAACTTACAAATACGCCTTTACAGCTGACATCGAGAAAATGTACCGATGTATCTGGCTGTCTGAGGAACAACAACATTTGCAGAAAATTATCTGGCGAACTACACAGTCAGAGAAGCTGCAGGAGTACCAACTTTGCACTGTCACTTATGGCACTAAGTGCGCACCGTGGCTAGCCATGAGAACCATCAAGCAACTTGCATACGATGACGGCTGCAAATACCCCACGGCTGCTAAAATACTGTTGAACGAAACTTACGTCGATGACGTCATAAGCGGCCACAACTCACTAGAAACGGCCCAGGAACTCCAGACATCTCTTATCGACATGTTAAAAGGAGCCGGGATGAACTTACGCAAGTGGTCCAGCAATGATCCAGCACTACTAGCAAACTTAAGCGATGAACAGATTTCACGCAGAACTACTTTTGACTTTAAGCAAGAGGAAACAATGAAAACCTTAGGACTAGGTTGGAATCCGCACGCCGACACATTTGTGTTTAACTGGAAATTTGAAGAAAAAGGTCGATCCGAGATAACTAAAAGGCGGCTGCTTTCTGAAATTTCGCAACTTTACGATCCACTGGGTTGGCTATCACCCATAACTATTGCGGCAAAACTACTATTTCAAGAAGTCTGGATCAACAAACTTGACTGGGATGATCAGTTACCGTCACAAATAGCAGAAAAGTGGCTGAAACTAAGAGCTGACATACCCAATGTAAAACTTATGGTAATCAAGCGCTGGGTCCGTACAACAAACAAGAAGATAGAACTATTTGGATTCTGTGACGCCAGTGAAAAGGCTTACTCTTGCGTGGTATACAGCTGCGTCAGAGAAGAAACAAACAAGTCAACAATAACATTACTCGCTGCTAAAACAAGAGTGGCGCCGCTATCACAAACGATCACATTACCGAAACTTGAACTTTGTGGCGCACTCTTACTATCGCAACTCATCGAAAAAATCAGAGACGCCCTGAATGGCTTCGACATAACTACAAGCGTTTGGTGCGATTCCCAAGTGGTCCTGGCTTGGATACAGGGGGACACATCCAAAAGGGAAAAATACGTCGCTAACCGGGTTAAAAAGATAAGACAAAGCATACCAGCCGAGCAATGGCGTTATGTGAAGTCACAAGAAAACCCTGCAGACTGCGCATCAAGAGGCATGCTACCCACCAAGCTACAAACTTTCAGTCTGTGGTGGGAAGGTCCTACATTTCTGCCTAGCTTCCAAGAACAAAGTCGTGAAGAAAACGTAACATGCACATTTACTACGAACATAGGCAGCGTTTGCCAAGCAAAATCAAACTCGACGAACAAAGAAAACAATAATTGTATTCATAATTTATTAACTAATTGCAGTTCATTGACCAAAGTGAACAGAATTGCAGCATGGATACAACGATTCATTGCAAATACAAGAAACAAGGCCAAACGTGACACCGGATGCCTTACTTTGTGCGAATTAAGCAGTGCAAAAGAACAAATAATAAAATATGTGCAACAAACGGAACTTGCGCAAGAATACAAACAACTTCAAACTACTAAAACTATTTCTACTAAAAGTTACATTTTCAAACTTACGCCATATCTGGACAACAAAGGCATCATCCGAGTCGGTGGTCGACTGAACCACTCTGTTCTACCTTTCGAGATGAAGAACCCAATCATCCTACCTAAGAGTGGACGACTTACTGAGTTGGTGATTCATCAAGCTCATCTTACGACTTTACACGGAGGAGCCAGATTAACTTTAGCGCACATCCGACAACGGTACTGGATCGTTGGCGGCAACAGAGCGGTAAAAGCTGAACTACGGCGCTGTGTGCGTTGCCACCGCTACAACCCATCGGAGTTAAACCAACTCATGGGAGAACTACCACCACAACGTGTGACACCATCGCGACCGTTCACCCACACAGGAGTTGACTTCACAGGACACGTGGAAGTCAAACTTAACAAAGGAAAGGGAGTGCGGACCTCAAAGGGTTACATATGCATATTCGTGTGCATGGTAACTAAGGCTGTACACATCGAACTCGCATCGGACTTAAGCACCGAAACATTCATAGCAGCCTTCCAGAGAATGTGCTCCAGGCGCGGTACACCAGGTCACGTCTACTCGGACTGTGGTACAAACTTTATCGGCGCATCAAGATTGCTTCAGAAAGAGTTTGAAGACTTCAAGCAAATCTTATCGCCAGACTTCTTCAATAGTATTGCTGACATGGGAGTACAATGGCACTTCAATGCACCCGCTTGGCCAACCGCTGGTGGACTATGGGAAGCAGCGGTCAAGTCGATGAAGTATCACCTTCGTCGGGTGCTAGGAGACCAAAAACTGACGTACGAGGAGTTTACTACCTTGCTTGCGAACATAGAAGCATGCATGAACTCCAGGCCACTTTGCCAGCTTACTGAGGACCCCGAAGAATTCTATAACTATCTGACACCAGGTCACTTTCTAACGGGGGGACCAACAATGTCTCTACCACGAGCAGACTACAACGAAAAACATAACATAGATCTACGCCGACGATGGCAGCTAACTGAACACATGTACCAACAATTTTGGAAGAATTGGTCAAACGACTATCTAACACAACTTCAAAGGCGCAGCAAATGGAACAATCCTAAGAAAAACCTCAACGAGGGGGACATCGTACTAGTCCGGGACAACAATTTGCCGCCAGGAAAATGGGCCATGGGACGGGTGCTGAAATTACACCCTGGAGCCGACGGATACGTTCGAGTGACAACCCTGAAAACACAAACCGGTGTCATCAAACGACCAATTGTGAAACTATCTGCTCTACCCATCGACACTACTTGCAACAGAGATAGTGAAGAATGTCAGACGGACTTACAAAACGCTGACAAAACTAAAAGACCTACCACAACAAAACAGTCAACAAAAAAATGTCTTACAAACATTTTGATGTGTATTTTCACAATGTTGATATTCGTGAATGGATCATATGGTACGCAACAAAGGTCAGGAACTCAGATTACAAACCTGGAACCCGAGCGGCCGATTTATTATGACACCATAGGAAAAATTGAACTCATTCACGACGAATGGACTTTGCTTACGTACTACAATCTAACTAACTACTGGCAAGGCGTTCAAAACATTGAAAACTACGTCAACGGGGTAAATAGCTTATGCCAGAAAATCCATCAAAGCTATTGCCAAGCTACGACAGATCAACTTTCACACGAGATGGAACTAATCAACTTCTACAATACGATCCTGCTGGCCCCGCACAAGCATTTATCAACACGCAAAAAACGCGGCTTAATCGACGGAGTAGGCATGGTAGCAAACAGCTTATTCGGCGTCTTAGACCAGAGATTTGCTGACAAATATCACCAAGATATTGATGCCATTCAACGCAACGAAAACTATTTACGCGAACTCGCAAAAAACCAAACGTCAATTATGCAACTACAAAACGATGTTTTGAAAAAAAACGATGAAAACATTAAATTACAATGCAAAATGATAGAACGCTTCATGAATGAAACTAAGTCGAATTTGGGCAACATTGAAACCGAAACACAAATAATGATGGCTACAAGCTACTTCAACTCCGCTTCGCTCACAGCATCATTACTATTACGAAATCTTAAAGAAATTCAAACAATGCTCCTAAACACCCTCACGAATGTCTACAGTGGGCACATGGACGTGCACTTGATATCACCAGTCAGCCTAGTCAAACAAATGGAAGACATAGCCGGCAAACTGCCGAGAACTCTGACACTACCGACGACCAACATCAAACAAGATATCAAAGAACTTTACAAACTGCTCTACGTGAAAGCACGAATAACAAAAAACTACTTTATGTTCGAAGTTCACATTCCGTTGATCTCGGACGAGGACTTCACCTACTACCGGGCTATTGCTATACCTTTTAAAACTGAGGAAAAATTCAAATTGATGCAGTTATCGTCAGAGTACATCGCCGTGAACTTTGAAAAGAAGTCTTACATCTCATTAAAGGATGAAGACTTCAAGCAATGTACCAAAAGACAAAAAGATAATTTTATTTGCAACGCAAACATACCAGTGTTCAACTTACAGAACAAGAATGCACCTTGCGAAGCAAAACTACTGGGTCATCGGGTAACTACGTCGCCATGCAACGTCGTCAGTGTGTCATGCGACGAGGCATGGATCAAATTGCAAGAATCAAACAGCTGGCTGGTTGTTTGTTGCGGAAGATGCGAATTACGTACTGTTTGTGATAACGACGTAACTTCGCAAACTATCACATCAGCGGCTATTGTAACTTTGAGTCAAGGATGTGTTCTGCAGTCAAAAGAGCTCACCATCACTTCACACAATCAGTACAATAGTAACCTCAACGTAAACTACGACATGCATGTACCGAACTTGAACTCGTCGATTAATAACATTGTCAACACAACACTACACGGCTCTCAAGACGAACTCTTCACTCTCAAGAAAAACGACTTCACAGTAATCGACAAGAAACTACGGTTCCAACAAGAGAACGAGCCACAACTACCATCCACCATCACACAGCATGATATTCACCAATATGCAATTAGTTACCTTTTACTTACAATTGCTGTCATCACGTGTCTGGGGATCGTCACAAGAAAATACTGCGGACGGCTCAGGAAACGACTTCCGAGGACAACAAATACGAAGCCAAAACATGAAGACATCGAACTTCAGCCAATGGGACCTCGACAGCAGACTGCCAGAGACGAAAACCAGCAGGCGCGCGACCACGTCTGCCACACTCAACCTCAAGGGCATCGAGACAACATTGCCTTTAATTTTGATTAATTGTATACTTACTTTAACATTAAGCCTTAACTTTGTACAGGCGGTTCTTTCTCTCTCTTTACTCATCTTAACTTCTTTAGGGGTTGCCAATATGTACGGTCTCATCGCCGTACATTTTTCTGCTTACGCTGTAACCTACTTTAGACCAGCGATGCGCGTCACGATTGCGCATTATAAAAATAACCTTATTAACGAATTTAATCGTAGTAAACATACAAGTGTGTGACTATCAACAACTGAGAGAAATAATCGCCTCCGCTCAAGTACTGTAACTTACTCTCAATAAACTTAACTGCATCTTAGTGGAACGCGTTTCTCTTCACTAACTTAACTTACAAACCTTCACGACAAATTACATGTACGGACTTACAACCCGTACACACATATTGGTCAAAGGATTCTTCTTTTTGACTTCTTGTGAAGAATACATGTGAATTTACACACTCATTCTTTATTGGTACAAAGTGTTGGTTGAACGCCTTTTTCACTTCTTCATATGTACTTTGTTCGTTTACTTGTAGAGTGTTGAAAATTTCTACACACGCCTCTCCCATACAATGCAGGAGCACTGCAACTTGGACATCTTGGTCTTTTTTAGTGACGCCGGTTGCTTTTCTGTAGATTTCAAATAGCTGAATCCACGTAGTAAACCCTTCAGCAGATAAATTTACCAAAGGCTGTGGGGGTTTTAAGCCCACAACTCCTTCACCATCTCGTTCAGGTTCCAATCCAGTATTTTGTTTTTGCAGCGCCATGTTATGTATTACAATAAAAGAATATTCATTATTAAAAAAGTACTTGTATTTTTGGTTATTCCTCCCTTACATGTTACCATCGAATAATCACCATTTTTCTATCACAGACTCTATTAACATCAACCATAGATTATAATAGTTCTACACACAACAGTCTCTATGGCGAAGTATGTGCAAGAAACTCCACAGACACTCTTTTCCATCAAAGAACGATGTAAAAAGACGAGCACATACAAGCGTCTCTAGTAAAACAAAGAACCTGAAAATAAAATAATTAATTAAAAACAGGCTGAAGCAACCAAGTTATGACCCATCCCAACTGATGGCGCCCGTTCACGAATATGACGCATGGATTGGCACCACTCAGCTCAACCATCAGGAAGGGAACCGAACATTCAATTTAAAAAACGACATAATAGGTAGATTTAAAGTTGGAACATAGTAGTTGGTAGTTGTACTACATATTATACAAAAATAAATTGAGTTTGTACAATACAAATATATTCATAGGGTGTCTTAAACCTAAATTACCCTACCCTACACTAACCTACCCTACCCTACACTACCTTCCCTACACTACCCTACCCTACTCTACCCTACCCTACTCTACCTTACCCTACCCTACACTACCCTAAACTACAAAAAAAAAGCGTAAAAACCATCTTTGAACTTCAACGAACATTAAAAAAAAAAATTGTCCAAATTGGTCCAGGCGTTGTTGAGTTATGCGCTTACCATTTTGCGATTCATTTTTATATTATAGATATAATCCCCCAACTTATAATATGGCTTATGGAACAACTTACGGTATGCACTGTATGTCATTGGCGAGCATGAACCAGATAAAATAAACAGAAACACCGCCGTCATTTCCCTTTGAATTAACTTTACCATACAATTAAGTAAAATGATGCACACAGAAACTGAAAATTCAACAGTTATTGGTGTTCCATATGTAGGTAATGTGATCTGGAACCACCAGTTAGAACTACCCTATCCTCAATGACGCACCGGCGTTCAAGAGACCAAATTTATACAGTTATTAATGTATTAGTAATTATACAGTATATAGGCTCATTACATGACTGTGACAAAAATGTGAATGTACAAAAGATAGCTATACTTCTGCTTAAACCTTCGCAGAATACCTACAGGCGTATTACATTATGTCATTTTATTTTGTTTGTAAAGAATTATTTAAAAGTTCAGAGCATAATAAATGTCAGCAAAGCCACGCAAACGAAGCTACTGTAAAACTTTAAAATACCTGGTAGCGAACGGAATGCAAGCTGAATGAAGCAATAGATTACAAATTAAGTTTTGCAAAAAAAAACGTTCATAATGCTGCTTTTGGAAGGCGGAGTAATTTTCCCTTGACGGGCAAAGTGGGAGATGGCACGCCAGTTAGCTTTTAAAAAAGCGATGCCAAAAAACTACACCATATTTTTTTTTGCTGTAAGCATGATTACTGAACATGAATTGGCAATTTTTTTTTAAGTTTTATTCTTCGGATATCTGCAACTTGTACCTATTTGGAAAACTAAATTATTACAGTGAAAAATTCATTGTGGTTTCAACGACACTAGTAAATTACTTTAGGCTTCTAATAGTAGTTTATGCAATGGTCATATAATACGGGTTATTAAATCACGAGCGTGGGTTTATGTGATAATATTAACACGCGAGTGTTTTAATACCTAATTATATGCCGTTGCATACACTACTTTATCTTCACTCATACAGTTGAAATAAAGTAAAAGTGGAAAAGGAAAAAATATGCAGTATGGCGGGCAATTTAGATTCTCATTGCACTATGACTGTCAATGTCAATGAGCCCATATGCGCCAATAAATTAAAAAGTAAAAGTGTGCTATAAAAATTAAAAAGATATTTTATGATGCAGTTGTTTGAAAATCGAAGGAAAATGTTGAACTGTAATGGTATTTTTTTTAAATTTTACCTATCCACGACTTCGATCCACGAATATAAAGTACGTGTATATGCAATATTTTTTGAATTCATATTTGGAACATTACGTTGTGAGAGTAGATAAAATCTATTATTAGTATTGCCGAAAGACACAAATATCCCGTGTACCTACTAAATACCAAAACCTACATTATTTTTATCAACTGAAATAAAAACCAATACCGATTGTTTCCGTCTCTAAAAAAGTAAAATTAATGCACCCTTCTACCGATGAGTTCGGTAAATGGCAATGATGACATTGAACGGGAGATGCCCCGATAACTGCCGAGAGTAATAGGCAACCATCACGGAAGCGATTACGATTCAACAGCAGGTTTGTGTGGGGCCACGAAAACGGCGAATACCGCTTTGGATAAGCGAATTGTTTTGCTCCAAGTGCCCAAACACCTTCACTTTGGAAGATTTGATGAACGCCACCGATGCCGCTATAAATGTGGCCACCTACTAGGCCAAAAGTGACTTAGGGTTAAATCACTATCGACTCGAAAAGAAGAAGAAGTGGTTTTATAAAGCACAGTGCAAACATATTTCTATATCCTGATCTTCTGTCAATTTGATCCATCATTGTAAAATTAAGAATGAATTTGAAGTTCCTTTCTGCTTTGCCGTTCATGTCATGTCTAGGCCAATAGAAAAAAAACACGCAAAATAGCACAATGTAATAATATTTTCTAGTAAAGATTTGCTATTAATGATGCATAAAATACGAGATGGAACATGACACAACAACTAGCACATTTCAGAAAGAGAGAAGAAAAAGATAAGTTTTAACAAAAACTAAAACCCGACGTTTTAGTTTTTGTTAAAACTTTTTTTTACTACTGAAAAATCATGCTATAAAAAGTATGAAACAAGAAAGTATTCTCATCTGAAATTGCTATGTACACACTATTCGTTATGTATCGGGTATTAAATAAATAACTTACATGTAATAAAAAAAATGAAAATTCTAATATTCATAGTGGTGTTCAGAGGATAACCGTTGTCGTATGCCATCTACAATACATTCTGCAAAGTAGCAATATTCAATTTAATGTGACGTCACATAGCCTATAACCAGCGGACAAACAAGACGCTGCCAACGACACCTCATTTGTCAAATTATAATGAGTAGTTTAGAAGTTATGAGGGCACAGATGAATATACATACATACACACATACCGGCAAAAACCTTACCCTCTCTTTTGCTTCGCTGTAGTCGGGAAGTAAAATCATTATTTGCCTCACGGCTGCACCAACAAGTTTTCAGTAGTAAATGTGGTAATGCCAGACAGACTTATGCCGTCTGAAGCCTTTTATAGTGCCAGCTTTGCTTTTTGTGGGTAGTTTTCATTTTGGCTTGGTTTCGGGTTGGTATAACTCCATGAGCCGGGCGCCAAATCTTTATATTCACCTCTGATCGCTCGGCGAGCATCAGTAAGAATTTCGCCTAAAGACCCTTCGTTCGGACAGCCTCTATAAAGGCTTAGTAAGACTATGTCACTGACGATCTCTTGTTACACCACACTCGGGAACTAAAACACTCTCGAAAACCTTAAAAAAAAAGTAAATCGTGGGCTGGGCAAGCACAGGCACTGACTGGAGGGGGGGCGCTGAAAGTTAGCCTAGGGCGGTCACAACCCTAAAAAATTTTGAAATCTTACATCCGTGGCTCTCTGTTTTATGCGTCGACTCGGCTTCATTGGGCATCGCATCTTAGGGGCCAGGCCCCCCTAGATATTAACCGTGGATACACCAATGGCTTTGCTTTTTTACCAGCTAGTTATGGAACAGATAACCGCTAACTTCGAGGCCCAGCGCTGAAAATTATCAGATTAGAAGCGAACACAAATAGAGGGCAACAATAGTAAGATTTATGATGTTATGGTCTGCTATGGCATCGTACCATCCGTCATTGTCCGGGCTCGGTAACTGTGCAAACATTTGCCTAATACATTACAGGAAGGTAGGCTACAGCGAAAATATTTACAAAGTGCTTTAGTGGACACTTTAATCATTTTTTGGTAACTGTATCGGTTTTCTTTGGCTACTATACATATTGTTTCTTCCGTGTTCACATGGGTGGCGTAAAAGGTAACTGAGAAAATATTGCGTGCGGAAGAAAAAAAATCCTTTCTAAATAGGTACTTCTTAGATTTTAGGATATTGTTTTCCTCAGCTGTTTATTGTATTTTTTTACAGGTTGCGCTGTTTTCAATCCTCTTATTTTAATGCACAATGGGTCGAGGCAAGGAACCAGAGCTACCCATCACAAACCCTGTGGAGGCCAAGAAACATCGTGATGAGGCATCCGGTCATATCAAGAATGGGAACTATGATCGAGGACTCAATTCGTTAGCCAAGGTACAACAATACTTATTTAGAAGATATTATTCTTGAATCAGATTCATATTCATATTCTTTATTGTACACAAAAACAAACTTAAACAAATATAGAAGGAAAACTTATGTACAAAGGCGAGCTTAACCCACAATTGGGTTCTCTTACAGCAAACCTCAGTGTTATAGCGAGATTTACACAATTAGGAGAGTTAACAAAAGTAGATTTTTAGAGTGACTACGTAAATTTTCGAATTTCGCAATTCACGATTTCCCGAACCGCAGGCTTATTATGTATGAAACAGCAATTAACAATATTTGCGCAGAGATTGTACAATCATCGCGCGAATATCGCTTTACTTCAAAAAATTGGAAGGCTTTTTTTTGCGAAATAATTGCTCTTCAATCGCGAATCCGCATTATATATGAGCTATAGCCACACCATAATAATTTTAGGACAGCACTGCTAACAATAAAAATCTTTTAACTGAAATGTGCATTTATCGCAAGGTGATCGCGATAATTTCGTATTACGTATGGTTTTTGACAGCAGAGCGATAGCGATCGGCGAGCAAATGTGGCTGTCAAATTGCGATTACTTTTTCCCTTGTTGTTGGTCGGTTTCCAATCGCTCGCTGATGGCTGAGTAGGTAAAGAAGTTTTTGAGTTTTTGGGCGGCTTTTTTAGTGTGTTATTTTGTGGCTACTTTAATTATCTGCAAATTAGAATAATAATATAAAAATAAATATTGAAATAACAAATTCGTAGTGAATATTGTAAATTTAAATGACAAATTGGTGTTGTTTTGAGTCTCTAATGTCTACGCCACTGGACTATTTGTTGTATCATTGAAACAGAAGTGATCACGGTAAAGTGGAGGATTTTTTTGTACTGTAGTGCTGGCTACCTCAGCGAAGCTTATTTGTTTACTACTAAATACTTACAAACACATGAGATCTTTTTTTTATATGGCAAACACCGATGTCGACTATTCTGCCAATAACAAATTTAAATTTGAAAAATCTTTTTTACGTTTCATAGCTCAAATACGAGATAAATGCAGTCTATTAAGTGATGTTCTAATACGTTATCGATTCGATTTCTTAAAACAATCGACAATTCGAAGAAATTTTAATAGATTTTACACATTGACATTTATGTAAATAAAATGCAAATATCAAATTTTCACTGCCATATTTACTTTACACAAATACTTTACATCTGCGAATATTAATTTATCGGAATATTGGAGCTAAATAGTAATTAAATTGACTATTGTAAAAAAAACAGCCTCCACGAAGTGTTGCTCTTTCATAAGCTGGTTAATTCAACAAACGATACATTTTATAAATCATCGGACAGTTAAAATAGCTTCTGTTAAAAGTGACTGTAAAAAAAATCAGACTTGACTTAAAGGCCTCAGTAGCTAGGTCAATAAATTGATCGCGCAATAATTGTACAATTATTGCTACTTGCTGTTCCTTACGTAATAAGCCCGCCGATTCCTACGCGGTTACGCTACGCTACGCTAACAGCTACGGGCTACGACGTAGCGGATATGATGTAACTGCTACGCCAAATATCGCAGCACAACTTATAGCCAAATACCACGTCATTGTTGTAGCCTTTTTCCTGCAACTACGTAATTATAATACGCAAAGTACGTGTAATAACTGACTGCTATATTGCGATTTCCTGACCTTTTCCTAAGCGGTTACGCTAACAGCTACGGGCTACGGCGTAGCAGATTGCAGGTGCAACCGCTACGCCAGATATTAAGCAGTGTAGCACGTAGCCTTGCAACATGTATCGTAGCACTCGTAGCATTTGCTCTTTCTCGATACGGATGATTTCTGGGTAAAAATATAACAATTATAATATGTAGTCTGTTACCAAAAAATATTGGACAAGTATTTTTACTTTATCAATTCAATAAATAAATAAAGATAAAATGCATCAAAGTTCAGGAATCGGGGCCTCATAACGGCACTTTTGAGTCAAAAGAGTACAAAAACGTGACTTCACGTGGAATTGCAACGCACTGTATCGTTGTTATATTTAGGGTTCCGTACCCAAAGGATAAAAACGGGACCCTATTACTAAGACTCCACTGTCCATCTTTAACTCTGTCACCAGGCTGTATCTCATGAATTGTGATAGCTAGACAGTTGGAATTTTCATAGATGATGTATTTTTGTTGCCTCTATAACAACAAATACTAAAAACAGAATAAAATCAATATTTAAGTGGGGCTCCCGTATAACAAATGTGTTTTTTTTTGCCGTTTTTGCGATAATGGTACGAAACCCTTCGTGCGCGAGTCCGACACGCACTTGGCCGGCTTTTTTGGTTACGTGACAAAAGAAAAAATACGTGTTTAATATTTTTTGATAATCCACCCTGACGGACTACAAAATAATTTTGTGTACTTTAAAACAACTTTGCCCACGCTCTCGTTAAATAATTTCCTTGCGTAAACTTACGTTTGTGATCATGTTGTTAAGAATGAATAGCTTATTAAAGAACTTCGTAGCTGTGCTTGCTCGTTAATAGGCATAGATAAGTATAGTTAGAATTAAAGTTAGTTAAGGTATTTCTATTTATTATGTTAAGTGTTGAATAAAAACGGGCGAGCTATAAATTAGCGTTGACCTATTTATTTATTTAATATATACTTTATTGTACACCACAAAAAACATACAGGACAAACGTTCACAATAACAAGTGTACAATGGGCGGTCTTATCGCACTAGGCAATCTCTTACAGACAATCTTTGGATGGACTGAGCAACAGGAGAAGAATTTAGGGCTGTTAGTGTACAAATTAACATAAATAATACACTACTTAGACATAATAACATAAAATACAAACATACAATATACAAAATATACTAATATATATCAAATATAACAGAGAAAGGAGAAGCTAGAAAATTATAGTGAAAGATAATGCTCCTTCACAATTTTCTTAACCGTTGGCAGTGTTTGAGCACGTCTTATTTCAATAGGTAATGCATTCCACAACCGAGCTGCTTGAATCGTGAAAGATTTGTCAAAGAAGGAAGTAGAATGCATACGAATACTTAATTTTAGATTTTCCGATGATCTCAAGGACCTAGAATGGGTGTCACAGAGGAACTGAAACCGTTCTTTGAGATAAAAAGGAGTAAAAGGATTAAATAGCACATTATAAAGCATAGAAAGTTATGTATAGTTATGTATGTTGCTCACTGCCCAACATTTGCTGAACCCGCTGCTTTTGCCACACTGAAATCTGGTATACGTCATAATCATAGTATAAGATCTTTGTTAAATATTAATATTGAAGTTGCACATATACAGTGTTGGCATTTTGACATTTTCTTTCTTTCTTTGTTTCCTATGTATTCATAGAAATAAGGCATCAAGGTTGGATCATTATTAAGGTTTTAAATCGAGTTAGTTAATGTCTTCATTATTTTGAGGATCAATTAAAATAGCTCTATTATATAGTCCTCTATTAAGTTTTTCACGGAAGTATAAAATTATTTTTATGCAAATCAAATTCCTTTTAATCGTCTAAGCTAATTGCATTCGACGCTTTGTTGTTTAGGACCAGGAAAGAAGCTTCTTTAGAGATTTTACTTGAAATATAAAAGCTTTTATCAATTGCTTACTACAAAGGTTTGCTTTATTTAGCAATTATTTCAGTTATCTTTGTTTTGCTAGTAGATGTTATATCGCTGAAATTGCTCCTAATCCTAAGTTTCTCCCTTCGCGAAGCGATAAGACGTACCTAGATCTATTGTACTTAAAGATAATACTAAGCTTATGCTTTAAGTGTAGGATATTTTAGCCATCGGCCATCGGATTTCGTATAAGAAAATAAGATCCATAATTGTACAAAAACGACTTCACTAAATATAATAACGAAAACCCATGCCACAGCTCTGCGACACAGCCGCCCCTTAGGCCGACCCATACACCACTAGTGTGTTGGAAGTGGGTGCGAAAACACTTTCGATCACCATGACAACGACAGCCGAGGCGTCGATACTGACGCCTGTCCCCACACCTACACATTACGTAACCACTGGAAGACTTACATCTCCGATACGATGGACTGTGACCACGCAAAAGCCCAAGCCCGCTCCATCCTCGGACCTACAAAGGACGCAGAGTTCCTACAAAGCTTCGTCCGAGTAGGCATTGGCGATGAGGAAGAAGAAGCCCCAGTTCAAAAGGCTTCAATCAGCAAACGAGCCCCGCAATCCGCCGACAAAGGACGCGAGCATGAGATTGAAGAAGAGAAGCTTACTGTTAAGGAGAGAAAAGAGTCGGTTAAGCCGAGGCGAAAATGGAAGAGAAAGCCGAAACGGGAGCGAAGGAGACGGGAGGAGGAACTTTACACTGATAAAGATCGAGCAGCTGCAGTGGTGATGGGTTCTAAGGATATCAAGCAATCACTCAACCTGAAGGATAAGGCGGAAAGGAGCAATGCCCTCCAGCTACCTGTTGAAGCGGATGCCGGAACATTGATAGCGCTGGCTCGAGCTGAGATGATGAGGGAGCGATATCGCACTGCTGTCTTGTTCGTCAGTAAGGTATATCGAGTTTTTGCGTGTTACCGTTTTGTTGTTTAAAATTAGGTGTTCGTATATCGATAGTGTTGTGCTGGTACATAGGCTGATTTATTAAGATAAGTCGGTGTGAAGAAGTCTGTTTATAGGTAGAGAAATCAATTCTTAGAATGTCATCGACTATTCCTCCAAATTTTCATTCCAGCAAAGCTTGATCATAATCCGGGTGCAGTTTATGGGGTCGTTTACGGGTCAAGTATCAAAATATGCTAAAGCCTGTCTTTCTTTCCAGGCCATTGAACTAGCACCTGACGAAAAAGCAGCATATGTGGCACGCAGTAAATGCTACCTCCTGCTAGGAGAGCCTCGCTCAGCGCTGGTGGACGCCGAGGCAGCCCTGAGACTCGACCCTAAGAACGCAAAGGCTCTACTTCGGAAGGCCGAAGCCCTGTATTACTGCGGAGAGTTCGAGATGAGTCTCGTGCATTACCATCGAGGACTGAGAGCCAGACCTGACCTGAATGATTTCAGACTTGGAGTTCAGAAAGCGCAGGTGAGTAAACATACTATTTATTGTACAGTTGTTGACCAGAGATGAGTGAGGTGATAAAATGCTAGGTAGGGGGTGTATCTTAGGTAACTGACCGTACACAATGAACCGATTTTTTTAAAGACAAGGTTGAAGCAGCGGCTAACGTTACATATGTTAGTTTACTCTTACAACAACATATTCCTGGTCAATACGAATCAAACAATGAGCCATAGCGATGGATTTTGAATTTGAACACTAGTAGAGCCTGCAACAAGTGAGTGATTGATATTTATTATTATCTACCTAATAACTTTGTGGTTCAATTTTCAGGAGGCCATAGAAAACACGATCGGTTCCGTCAAAGTGCCGAAGAAAACATCAAAGAATAAGAGGTCAAAATCCGCAAGGCCAGTCTTAGGCCAGTTGAACTCCGACAAAATTTACCTTGAAAACCTGCTGAAGAATCCGGACTTGGCTATAGCAGATAAAAAGAACGATGTTGTAATGAGACAAGCAGAGGAGGCTATACGGTTCTTGGAAAACCGTGAAGAGTTTTGGAGACAGCAACAAACTACATCGTAGCTGCATTATTGGAATTGCTTAAACTTGATAGTAGTCTATTAAAATTCAATTTTGAGATAGGTAAAGCAAATCATAAATCAATTAATCTTCACTTAATTGTAGTTTTAAAACCTACTTAGTGGATAACACTGAAATAAAACAAGAAGGAGAATAATAACGTTTGTACCTCATTTTATTACATTCATAAACTTACTTATTGCCATGGGGGTAGGTCAGAAACTACAGTTCACCTGCTACGATCCTTACATACTCCTTATGTCATTAAACTAACATTATTTTATCAGCAGCCCAGTAGAAATACACACTGAAAAAAGGCTTAAATTGCAAAATGATGCAGTTCTGATTTTTTCGTTTGTTGTATGGACCTGTGGTGAGCAGTGGCATAGCAGTGGTGGACCAGTGGTAACGGCCGCGACTAACGTGTCGTAGGACGTGGATTCGAACCCAGGAAGGCGCTTTACTTTGTGTTAATTATTTCATCACCACTGCTCTCAAACCGGTGAAGGTGAACCGGTGAACACCATGTTTCTTGCAAATAAATATTCTATTCTATTCTAAGGAAAACATCGTAAGGAAACCGGCATGTCCTAGAACCAAAAATTCGAAGACTTGTGACATCCACCACCCCGCACTGGGCCCGCGTGGTGGATTACGGCCCAATCCCTCTCACAGAGAGGAGGCCTGCGTCCTAGCAGTGGGGATATTAAAAGGCTGATGGTGGTGGTGGGTATGGACCAGTTAGGCCGCGGACACATCACCAACGCGCGGCGGGAACCGCACCGCGGCACGGTGCGTTGTACGTCGTGGCCGCGCCGATCACGGCAGCAATCATCGGTTCAAACGTGGCAAACTTGCAGTTTTTGTCTAGATATGTACCGCAAAAGACGAATCGTTCTCCTCTTTTTGCTAAGACGACGAATAAAGAAAAAACGGATCCAAAGAAACCATGACGGAGGTCATTTTAAGAGGAAATATAAGGCGCTGAAAATATCGAAACATAAATTTTTGACTCGATAAGGTTTGGCACTTAGGCCAAGCTTTTCAAAATGAAGAACCAACTGCCACATGACTTCTTCTTGCTCATATAATCGTATATCGATGATAGAATATAAAACAGACAGATAAATAGTGGTGCATTTGTTATTATTTTGAATAACAAATTCACCACTATTTATCAAAACCACTGAATTGCACGAGTACACAGAAATAAAAACCGTAAAGAAGTCGAACACAGAGCAAATGCATACAAAGATTGTATACAAGCTCATAGCAACACCCTTTTTTTTTTTTTTTTTTTTTTTTTTTTTTAAATTTAAATTTAAAAATTTAATTTTTTTTTAAAACCCTAACAGCAGCATTTTGTCTATAAATGACAGAAGGTCCAAAAGGCTACACATAATTATGGGCCTTTGTTCAGTAACAAATCCTAATCCAAATCCGGTCATCTGTCCATCAGACCGAATCGGATTAGAACAATGGTAATTTCTATTGTGTCTGGAAATGGACAGTTGAAGGTTAGAGACAGCTCCCTCACTGGAGGATCAGTTCTTTCCTGTCAATAAACCCCTACAACAGATCTATTAAGGGCTTGTGAAACAGATCGCAAGAAAAAATAGAAAATAAACTTCTAAGCTTGTTCCCTATAGGATTGATAGAGCTGCTGCGGTTGGACTTAAATTGATGCAAAAATTAGCTTTAAAAAGATATCAAGCGTTTCAGCCCAGCTCTTAGGCAAGTGCACGCCCTCCTGTCTCACTTCTTACATTTGCAGGCTATGCTCTTGAGGTGTGGGGCTGCTGTGCAGTCAGAGGATACATATACTTACGCGAGCTGGCTGACCAAAACCAGATGTATCCTCCGACTGCACATCATGATTTTCTTCTTGTTTACGTCTTTTTAGTCGGCTTTTAATATTTTTTGAATTACTAAAGCATTATTTTTTTTTTTTTTGTGTTTTATTACATAAAGACAATACAACCGCATTACCTACCTATAATGTATTTTGGTTGATGTCGTGAGGTTAGTTTTTAGGTATGATGTGTTTGAACAGCAATAAGAGGATGGGAAGCAGAGGCGGATTAAAAGTTGAGAACGCCCTAGGCAAGCACCTCATCCCCCCCGGTGGGTTCCCGCATTGTCGTTGCGGGGGGGCTCAGTAACCGTGGCTTGGTCACCCACGGTGAAGCGAAGAGGAACCCGAGGAGGGGCCGCTCGTCAGGGCTTTTGCCGATAAGCCGACGACGTAGCGGCCAACATGTAGGTTGCGGTGCTGCCTAGGCGACATCGCAACTGAGGTGGGCCGCGATGTCGTATGGGGTCTACCATACCCATACGATATCGCGGCTGAGGGTTGGAGGCCGCGGCGGGAGAGGAGTGCCGGTATTGCGGTGCGCCGCTCTCCCTACCTTCCGCGGCCTAGACGGGGTCGCCACCGTCTGATGGCGGACGCGGTGGGGCCGCAGGGGAGGAGGAGTGCCGGTATAGCGTTGGCCGCTCTCCCTATCCCTTGCGGCCGAAAAATGGTAGGTGGCGGGGCCATTGACCCTGACCCGTCACAAGGGGACCAAGGGTGCCATACACGGGGTCGTCTGGCACCCATGTGCTGGTTTGGTCCCTGGGGTGGTCACGGCGCACAGTGTGTTTATTTATTATTTATTTATTTAATACTTCATGCACACAAACGTACAGAGGCGGACTTAATGCCTTAGGCATTTTCTACCAGTCGACCTTTGGGTGATGCAGAGAACAAATAGTGGTAGGTGCAATATTTAAAGTAAACATGATACATAAGGTAGGGTCATTCAAATACATGTGTTCTGGTGCGCCGGTGATGGGGGGTACTCCCCAGAGGAGGGTCCGGTGACGGACAGCCGCGGCGGGTTCGCGGTGAGTGCTAACGCGTACCCGTGTTCCCGCCGTAAGCGGCACAGGAGGACACCGTGGAGTTTTAGTGGGTTAGAGTCCCACATAACTGCGCTATCTCCCCGTGGTAGCGCAGTATGCATGAGCATTTCTCCACGCTAAAAAAAAAAAAAAAAAAAAAAAAGGCAAGCACCTCATCGGCACCCCTCTAGCGGCCATATCCATAATTATTATAAATTATAACTGGTACTTAATCAAAATAAAACCCCAAACCACGATCATGAAAGCAATCTATTTTACCTTAAGTCGTTCTAATTTCGATCTTATGCTGTCAGCTAACTACACTTACTACATAACGATTTTGCTCAGAGCTCTTGATAGCAAACAAAGTATAGTGAATTTCTGGAAATGGATGCGATGAAAGAATAATCAAGAAGGAGCACGCTTCGGAAGCTCTTCATCTCTACAGAATTAAAGAATCTTTTTGGAACTTGAAATTACTTACTACTTACTTGTATTATTTATAGCAATTAATTTCATGTAAATTCTTTTTTCGTTGTTTGAAAACTGCTGCGCGTGCGCTCCTTGTAACCTCGCGCCCCTATATAGGCAAGTGCCTAGTTTGCCTTAGGGATAATCTGCCTCTGATGGGAAGAACAATAAAAAGAAGATGGTCTATGTGAAAGACGATATGTCTAGAAAGGGGTGACTAAATAAGCTGAGGTTTGCACCGCACAAAACCTGTGCGATGACCATAACCAATAAGCTTAAGTACGACACTCCAATGCTGAGCATGGCCGGGGTCGGCATCGGTCAGAAAAATGAAGTTGCTGGGTCTAACCATAGACGATAAGCTCACTTTCAATGAGCATGCCGCGAACGTCTGCAAAAAGACAGCTGCCGTTTACAAGCAGCTGTCCCGAGCCGCAAAGGTGAGCTGGGGATTAAACACACAAGTCATACACGGCTACGATTGAGCCCATAGTAACATACGCAGCCGCCGCCTGGGCACCCGCTGCAAAAAAGTTGGGTGTACGGAAAAAGCTAGGCTCTGTTCAACGAGGATTCGCTCAGAAGCTCTGCAAATCTTACCGCTCTGTCTCTTTGAACTCGGCACTGGCACTGTCTGGGATACTACCTCTAGACCTGCGCATACAAGAGGCAGCCGCCCTGTATGAAGCGAGGAGAGGGTCATCCCGGTTTGTGCCAGGAGACAGGGAGATCGAGAGTGCGGTAAGGTTTGCGGAAGCCCCTCATCCAGCTATGCAAATGCCCCTGGAGTTCATGTGCCTGGCAGACCAAGAGTTACTAGATAGTAACAATGTGCAGGCGGTGCGAATCTTCACCGACGGCAGCAAGATTGAGGGGAAGGTAGGAGCCGCATTATCCATCTGGGATAGTGAAGGTGAAGTCCGGAACCTCAAGCTTAGCCTTGCCGCGTACTGCACAGTCTACCAGGTGGAACTCCTGGCCATTTGTAGAGCGACAGAAGTGATCCTCGCGCGGCAAGAGGCGAGCTATGGTGTGTTTACAGCGACTCAATGGCAGCATTGCAGACGCTTGCAAACCATGGCTCTCTCCTTCCTCTGGCAGTCCGCGCACGCGCCAACCTGGCTCACGCCCTGGGTCAGAGCAAAGTTGTTACTTTGATCTGGATCAAGGCCCACGCGGGCCTGCCGGGGAATGAGCGAGCGGACGAGCTGGCCAAGAAAGCAGCATTGTCGTTACGGAGGAAGCCGGACTATGATCAGTGTCCGGTTTCATTCATCAAGCGACAGATCCGTTTGGAATCGCTTGATGAATGGAATCGGAGATATGTGTCGGGCGAGACTGCTTCCGTGACGAAAATGTTTCTTCCGGACGCAATAGTGGCTTTCCGTACTGTACAACAGGTCCGGCCTGAAGGCGTCCTCACGCAGGTTTTGACGGGGCACGGTGGGTTCTCTGAATACTTGTATCGCTTCAAGTGTAAGGAGAGCCCATCGTGCGTCTGCGATCCAGGCGTGGCAGAGACTGTCCAGCACATACTTGTAGAATGCCCGTTATTTATCAGGGAGCACTACCAACTTGAAAGTGAGCTGGACAGGAAAATAACGAGTGAAAATCTGCATGGGCTCATGGACAAGAAAACTAGGGAGAAGTTTTCTGGAGTACTGCACTAGAGTAGCCACTGCGGTTATACGTCGGAACAAAACCTGAAGCGCACCGTGCTTCATTAGTATTTTGTGTGATATTTAAATGCAAGCACGGAATGCAGCACAGGCACGTGTAACCGGCAGTACTTCATGTTAGTACCTATGTTTATATTGTGTAAAAATTCTGTGATAATTTTGTGCTTGTGTTTTTATCCCTAATCTTAATATGATGTCAGATTTTTCTGTGATAAATCGCTCACTGTATTATGTGATAAACAGCACCTTTTGATCAACCTGTGATAAATAGCACCCTTTGCTCAATTTGATATAATAGCACTTTTTGCTCAATCTGTAATATTAACACATTGTATTTTTATAGTTTTCATTAAATTGTGTTACTGTATTTTTCCTATTTTTATAAGAAATAAATTTTTGCCCGTAGACTAGATTAATAAAAGTGGGAGTAGTCCTACCCACAGAATGCAAGAGATGTAACTATGTAAGAAAGAATTAGTATGAAGAATGAAAGTACGAGAGGCAGAAAAGATTGACCGGAATGGAAGTGTTTGCACTCAATAGGCGCCAATTTCGTTGGTGGGGATTAGTGTTAAGAAAAAAAATAGTGTTAAGAAAAAAAAAAGATAGGGGTGACTATAGTTTTGATAATAGAGAAGTATGTAAGAAGACATGATACGTCGAACCCAAATAAATTGGGCTAAGGGCAAGACAATGATTTTTGATGAAGAGTCGAATAAATTTATCCATCTTAATCGATTAGGTACATGTTTATTCATGTCTAGATTTATCTAAAACCAAAGCATGTCAAGCCATCTTCAGTCCAGACGTAAGTAAAAAGAAATCGTTATTTTAATTTAAATAAAGACTCCATACATTAGGTTACTACATCCAATGTGTTTCAAAACGATGAAGACAACTTGCTGTGCTGCACCCTGCAATCCGCTCCCAACACCCTGCAATCCGCTCCGTCAGAATAAGAGTGGCTTTACTACATTTTCGGTAAGTTATCATTTACAAGCATGAGCCTGCATGACCACTAGATCACTTAGGGACAGGGGTGGATCCAGGATAATTTCGGGGGGGGGGGGGGGCACAAGAGTAGAAAAAATTGACTTGTTGATTCAAATACAGGGCCAGCGGGAGGGGGGAGGGCAGATTTGCCAGCCGGTGTTCCGCAAACACACTCCTTCGCCTACCAGAGAGGAGATTTTGAGAGAGAAAATTTTTGGATTTCGAATCGGTTTCCTTTACACTTTTGAATTAAATAAGAGTTTCTGGCAGAAAAGTGGAATAACCAAGAATCACTATAAGGTGTATAAGCGACCGAAGCGAGTTCGAAGTTTTAAAGAACTCTGCCTTCGACAATTCATACAGAAAATGAATTGAGAGAAACTGCCTGCAAAAGCGAGCGAAGGTGACTCGGAAAATGTTAAGACCATTCATGTACATAATAGTCCACTAAGGCCACGCGTGATCTGCGCGGGGTCTGTTGCTGTTTTGCTACACTTCATCATCATCATCTCAGCCAAAAGACGTCCAATGGTGGACATAGTGCCCCAAGCGTCGCCACACTGATCGGTCCTGTGCGTTTCGCATCCACAGGACTCTCGCAGCCTTGACCTGCAGCATAATTGCGTAAGTGGATTTCGGTAAAGCGAAGGATTTGACCCCATCAATCCACATGGTCTTTCATCCCGCATGTGATTGGTCGATTGGTGGGGTCAAAAGCCTTTGCCTTGCCGAATTCACTTACGCAATTAGGATGCAGGTCGTCGCTCCACCTGAGGGAGGCCTTTCAACGATGCGTCTTCCGTTACGCGGTCGCAATTGCCCCCGTGCCCTCCCCCCTCCCCTCCCTTTATCCGCCTAAGACCACTAGTGAATGCTAACAGACGGAGTGGTTTAAGCAGTATATCGTCAGCAGAATTACAGCAGTTTCAGTCAAGACAAATAAACACACATTCGTACATATGGACTATAAGGTTACTTGTATAGTGCCAGGACAGAAAGTCTGCGCAAGCACTGCTTGATAACTCGAACTACATGCTCCACATAATACAAGTTCAAATGGAATGAGCTACCAAAACTAAACAGAAAAAAATATAGTATTCAGCTGACTACGGGGTCAACGGCCGCTCATAGTGTAGTTTGTTTTACCGCCATAAACTATCAAAACCTATCACGTAAGAGAAGTTTTACCAGGCTATTAAATTTTACACCAAGTTTAAATATTTCTTGGGTTTTTTGGTTTTCAGTGCCCAGTATATCATTCATTATGCATCACCTCGGTATACGGCATAACGACTAACGGTAAGATCGAAAAGCTAAATGCAGAGTTCTTCTGAAACAACTGGCCAAAGAGAATTCATACTCTAAGCCGCTGAACGACAAGATTGAGAAGAACTGTCTGAACTCAACAGATAGTACAAAGAGTACTTAAGTCACCAGCAACCCCAAGTGTGACACTTTGAAGTACCAATTTTGCGCCTATGATGTTATTTGATGGTAAGTTTGATATCACACTAATATTATAAGGGCTAAAGTTTGTGAGTGTGTGTGATTGTATGTTTGTTACTTCTTAACGCTCAAACGGCTAGTCAGATCTGGGTGAAATTTGGCTTAGAGATAGGTTATAGACTACAAAACCTATCTCTCGAATAGCACATATGATACTTTTTATCCCGGGAATATGTTCCCTGGGGATAATTTTCGATATTCATGTGGGCGAAACCGCAAGCAGAAGCTTTTTTAGAATATGATCTTCTTATGTGTCAGTGTGGTGTCGGCATAGTTCTTCCCATGCAGCAGTCTACATCTTAATTGGAGTGCACTAGACAATTTGTAACAATATTTATTGCGTTCCAGTAACTTTTTTTTTTTTTTTTTATCTAACTGAACGCACGGGGTCTCGTTGCTAAGAACGAAAATTTGGTTCAAACAAATCTCACTAGATGTCGCGACATGTACACACAATTCAATAAATTGTGTGTAAAATTAACATTTTCTGGAATTGAACATAAAAATTATATGTTCTTGTTTAATCAACTCTCCTAAGTACAAAATTTTGGAATAGTGGGCTCTTAATTCACATTTCAAAGATTATTTGAACGGATCATTTAAAATTGATGCCAATATATGGCGCATTTATAAAATTCTGAGGCATTCTACTCGATTGTTGAAATTTCCATTGTAACACATTTTGGTGCAAAAAACTGTAAAAAGTGCAAAAACATACTATAAAACGAACCTTCACTGAATTTAAAGAAAAAAAATGAAAAAAGACGAATTTTTTGATGCGCAATGAGCCCTTTTCCTTCTCCCCTTTGTATGTAATTTTGTTTTGTTATTAGTCATAAGATTAGAAATATTCAGTTGTATATATTATTTATCAATAAAGACCAATGTGGAGACAGTAAGAAAAAAATATTCACGAACCTAGTAAACTCTTTTACTTGCAAGTAGCTGCTAACACCATCTATTGCCGTGAAACGGGATCGAACGCGATTGATGTACTTTCAAAAATAACAAGATTAATCAGATGAAAAACGCTAGTTACGTCGGCACGGTTTCTTTGTATGGTATGAGGCATCTGTATGCTGTATTATATTATCTGTGCTGAAGGTAATCTTGGCTAATCTTTCCACCACATCTCTTAGTATGGTCACTAGCGTATACTAGTAAACGTTCACTTAGATATCAGAAATCTTGCTAGCTGCATAACTACTAATTACTCCATTCAGCAGTGTTTACTACAGATAGCTAATGTCTTAAATGTTTTTACAATTTTCAGCAGGGTTGCCAAAAGTTCGACACTTCGCCGAGCAGCTGTAAGACGCTGTCTCAAAACGTGGTCACATGCAAACCAGTCTTCCCGGAATATTTGAAACATATCAATTCGAAATCGTGTGAATGAATGTGATAGTGTAGGTATTCTAGCCTAGAAAAAAATATTGTGAGGATCAGATGAACTCTGTATCCTTATTTGTATTTTTAACTGCTTCAAAATCAATAAAATTAAAGTTCATTATATATTCAGGAATGCCATTTGCGCTATGGAATATGATTTCCTGAATACGATGTATATAAAAATGTTTTAGAAAATAAATAAAACAAGATCATATTAAAAGAAATAACATTTTATTTGTTCCGACGGCTTCGATCTGATCGCCAAACTAAAGTATGAAATCGTTCGTCAGCGACTCGCGACCTCCGCGCGACACACGTCTACCACATAAAAATAAAATCGTTCACTCTATAGCCCGAACAGACAATAGTTCTATGTCACTCGTATTTACAACTATTTACACAAAACATGGATCACATTAACTATCTCAATATCGGAGATTTTTACACTTCAAACATAATTTCATATCAGCTTACTAATATAATTTCACGACAAACTCATGTTTGATTTTGTTCCGCAACTGCGGCTGCGAGCAACTATCACTAACGTACTTACATCATCTAATAGTCAGTATTCTTGAAAATATAATTCTGCACTGCGAAAGCACTTACAACAAGCGAAAGCTTGCTAGGAACAGCAAAAGTGTCAAATAGTAGGAAAATCTCATCGTTTTTGAACAGTGATTTCTCAAAAAAAAACGTCGTATTGTCATTGCCTAGTTAATCAATTTAATAAGTAATATAATATATATTTTTTGTGTGAAAGCAAGTACTGTAATCAATGTATAATTCTCGCCAAACTTCTTGGTCACCCTTAAGTTGGTTACAATGGCTGCGCAGTAGCACGGGGTCTCATTGCTAAGAAACAAAATTTGGTTCAAACAAATCTCACTAGATGGCGCGACATGTACACACAATTCACTAAATTGTGTGTAAAATTCAAATTTTCTGGAATTGAACATAAACATTGTATGTTCTTGTTTAATCAACTCTCCTAAGTACAAAATTATGGAATATTGGGCTCGTAATTCACATTTCAAAGATTATTTGAACGGATCATTTAAAATTGATGCCATAGATGGCGCATTTTTAAATTACTGAGGTATTCAACTCGATTGTTAAAATTTGCATTTTAACACATTTTGGAGCAAAAATACTGTAACAACGTACAAAAAATACTATAAAACGAACCTTCACTGTATTTAAAGAAAAAAATATTCACGAACCTAGTAAACCCTTTTACTTGCAAGGCGCTGCTAACACCATGTATTGCCGTGAAACGGGATCGAACGCGATTGATGTACTCACAAAAATAACAAGATTAATCAGATGAAAAACGCTAGTTACGTCGGCACCGTTTCTTTGTATGGGATGAGGCATCTGTATGCTAGTATTATATTATCTGTGGCAGTAGTAAATCTCATACAAAAACAGCACCGATCCGTGCCTTGCGCATCGGAAAGCCTAATTCAGGGCGGTCCAGAAGTTTGGCGAGAACTATATCTAAAAACTGATGCTCTACTAACATGGGCGTACGCAATAGTTGCTTTGAGGTGAAGAAACTCGATTATTTACACGTTATAATTTGATTGCGTATTTTTTTTTTGCTTCAGCTTAATGGTAGCATGTGCCCCATACTGCCTTACCGTGTGTACGCCCTTGTCGGTTTATTGCAATAAATATTCTTGTATTACATTCAGTTAATGCGTAAATCTAAAGAGAATATTACATAATGATCAGCTACTCCAAAGGGAAATGAATTCTGAATTGATATATAATTCCAAATAAAAGATTACCTACAATATTTTGTCTAGCAAACACAATTTAAATTTTCTATAGGATTCAGTCTACTGAAAAAAGCGTGTAAAGTTGTGTATAGGACCAACTCAATATTCACAACAGTTAACATTATTGCCTGAAACTATCAACTTTCGTCATGAGTTATATAAAATCAGGTTCGTGTCAACAATCAGACATAAAACACATTGGCATACTACTGTTCATAATATTTAATAAAAATCTATTTATAATACTGTGTACTTAAACCGTTGCAGTTCATATTCGAGTTGCGATCGTGTAGCAGCAAAACTCCCGAGATCATAGTACAATATAATCATAAATACTTTCTCTTGCATTAATCCCGTGAATATATATTAAAAATCATGTCGAAGAACAAAAAATCATCTAAATTTATAATACAGATTAATGCTAAAGAGGAGTTTCTTAACACATATTAATAGAACTACGGACTTATAAAGCTATATTTACAATTTAGTTTAGTTGTTATTTTTCTATCCAACTTTTGGAACTCGAAATCTATTTCATTAAACAGTATCTTTTTTTATCCATCTTTTGTCCTCACTCAAAATCATTGAAAACTTGACGATCGTCATACAATATATGAATCAAATGCAAGTGTCATTATCGAATACAAATCGAGAATTAAATCCTTGCTAAATGAAACAGCGGTTATAATTTAACTATTGTATCGTCAATCAGGACGAGAATCTACATTAAAAAAAATACATTCACTGCAAATGCACAAACTATGCAATTTTAAACGCCTTGATCGATTTTAAAGCTGTTGATGTTATCACCTGGGTCTCATAATCACGTAGTTCAAGTTTGCTTGTTCAGTTTATGCATATGATACAGTAGGGAGTGATTCAGTTTCCCCCACAGGCGTGCCCAGTGCTAGGTATTCGGCCCACTAGCGGCCGTCCTGCGCTAGTCGACTTCTTCGGCCGGACGGTTGTATACCGGGCCGAACTTAGCCATGTACTTCTTGACGAACATCTTCGCTTTTGAGCGCACTGAGTCGGTCACTACTAGTTCGTCGACAGAGCGACAGTGTTTCAGTTCTTTGAGCATCACGAAGTGCGTTAGCTGGGGAGAAAGAAAATAATATACGTTAGTAGAATCTTAACTCACATAAAAAACCGGCCAAGTGCGTGTCGGACTTCACACATTTAGGATTCCGTACCAATTGTAGAATGTGTTGGTATTTGTTATACGTAATAAAAAACATTATCACCAAATTTTTTGCAACTAAATTTGAGAGTGACAGCAATAGGGCTCTGTTAGGACCCTTCGGGTACGGAACCCTAATAAAGAGGGTCCATTTTATATTGGATGTTGATACTAAGAATAACTCTTGTTTAGGACAGTAAGGCCTGGTTTGGATGTTGATACTAAGAATAACTCTTGTTAAGACAGTATGGCCTGGCTTGGATGTTGATACTAAGAATAACTCTTGTTTAGGACAGTATGGCCTGGTTTGGATGTTGATACTAAGAATAACTCTTGTTTAGGACAGTAAGGCCTGGTTTGGATGTTGATACTAAGAATAACTCTTGTTAAGACAGTATGGCCTGGCTTGGATGTTGATACTAAGAATAACTCTTGTTTAGGACAGTAAGGCCTTGCTTTGATGTTGATACTAAGAATAACTCTTGTTTAGGACAGTAAGGCCTTGCTTTGATGTTGATACTAAGAATAACTCTTGTTTAGGACAGTAAGGCCTGGTTTGGATGTTGATACTAAGAATAACTCTTGTTAAGACAGTATGGCCTGGCTTGGATGTTGATACTAAGAATAACTCTTGTTTAGGACAGTAAGGCCTGGTTTGGATGTTGATACTAAGAATAACTCTTGTTAAGACAGTATGGCCTGGCTTGGATGTTGATACTAAGAATAACTCTTGTTTAGGACAGTAAGGCCTTGCTTTGATGTTGATACTAAGAATAACTCTTGTTTAGGACAGTAAGGCCTTGCTTTGATGTTGATACTAAGAATAACTCTTGTTTAGGACAGTAAGGCCTGGTTTGGATGTTGATACTAAGAATAACTCTTGTTAAGACAGTATGGCCTGGCTTGGATGTTGATACTAAGAATAACTCTTGTTTAGGACAGTAAGGCCTGGCTTGGATGTTGATACTAAGAATAACTCTTGTTTAGGACAGGAAGGCCTGGCTTGGATGTTGATACTAAGAATAACTCTTGTTTAGGACAGTAAGGCCTGGCTTGGATGTTGATACTAAGAATAACTCTTGTTTAGGACAGGAAGGCCTGGCTTGGATGTTGATACTAAGAATAACTCTTGTTTAGGACAGTAAGGCCTGGCTTGGATGTTGATACTAAGAATAACTCTTGTTTAGGACAGTAAGGCCTGGCTTGGATGTTGATACTAAGAATAACTCTTGTTTAGGACAGGAAGGCCTGGCTTGGATGTTGATACTAAGAATAACTCTTGTTTAGGACAGTAAGGCCTGGCTTGGATGTTGATACTAAGAATAACTCTTGTTTAGGACAGGAAGGCCTGGCTTGGATGTTGATACTAAGAATAACTCTTGTTTAGGACAGTAAGGCCTGGCTTGGATGTTGATACTAAGAATAACTCTTGTTTAGGACAGTAAGGCCTGGCTTGGATGTTGATACTAAGAATAACTCTTGTTTAGGACAGTAAGGCCTGGCTTGGATGTTGATACTAAGAATAACTCTTGTTTAGGACAGTAAGGCCTGGCTTGGATGTTGATACTAAGAATAACTCTTGTTTAGGACAGTAAGGCCTGGCTTGGATGTTGATACTAAGAATAACTCTTGTTTAGGACAGTAAGGCCTGGCTTGGATGTTGATACTAAGAATAACTCTTGTTAAGACAGTATGGCCTGGCATGGATGTTGATACTAAGAATAACTCTTGTTTAGGACAGTAAGGCCTGGCTTGGATGTTGATACTAAGAATAACTCTTGTTTAGGACAGTAAGGCCTGGCTTGGATGTTGATACTAAGAATAACTCTTGTTTAGGACAGTAAGGCCTGGCTTGGATGTTGATACTAAGAATAACTCTTGTTAAGACAGTATGGCCTGGCATGGATGTTGATACTAAGAATAACTCTTGTTTAGGACAGTAAGGCCTGGCTTGGATGTTGATACTAAGAATAACTCTTGTTTAGGACAGTAAGGCCTGGCTTGGATGTTGATACTAAGAATAACTCTTGTTTAGGACAGTAAGGCCTGGCTTGGATGTTGATACTAAGAATAACTCTTGTTTAGGACAGTAAGGCCTGGCTTGGATGTTGATACTAAGAATAACTCTTGTTTAGGACAGTAAGGCCTGGCTTGGATGTTGATACTAAGAATAACTCTTGTTTAGGACAGTAAGGCCTGGCTTGGATGTTGATACTAAGAATAACTCTTGTTTAGGACAGTAAGGCCTGGCTTGGATGTTGATACTAAGAATAACTCTTGTTTAGGACAGTAAGGCCTGGCTTGGATGTTGATACTAAGAATAACTCTTGTTTAGGACAGTAAGGCCTGGCTTGGATGTTGATACTAAGAATAACTCTTGTTTAGGACAGTAAGGCCTGGCTTGGATTTTGATACTAAGAATAACTCTTGTTTAGGACAGTAAGGCCTAGCTTGGATATTGATAGAAAGTTTATACTAGGCAGATACTAAATGGCCGCTGCTAAACGGATCGCCGATACGTTTGCTGAATGCGGTGAATGTGATGAATATGGTTTTTCTTTAGCAGAATATGGTTTTTATGAGACATACCCCCGATTGCTCAACACTCGATTATCGCGCTGTTACTCGACGAATAATCGCCGGTTATCTGCTGTGTTTGGCTGTTGAAAATTCATTCAACCAATCACAGCCAATAACGCATGCTTGACAGTTTGTCACATTAATTCTGTGCTAATTTAGCAGTGAGAAATCCGGCCATTGACTAGATATGAAAACAGCTAAAAACTTGGAACCATACAGTTAAGGAGTAAGTGAAGTTATTATTTTCCGTTCATATCTGTTACAAATTACCTTTGCGAATGGTCAGAAGATCTTTTTTTTTTACTTAAAATTTTTGACGATCAAAGTGCCGTTAAGAGCGGACTCTAGTCGGTAATATAGTATAGTAATATAGTCTATTGCCGTCGCGTCACCTCCAACCTCACCCCGTAAAGTGCGAAAGGGACAACTGCAGCTCAGGCTGATTTTACCTACAAAAACTTTGACTAAAAGACGTTTCGTATTCTGCTGTTTTCTTCATGAAAACTGGTCTGATCTAAAAAAATCTTATATCAAAATTTAGAGGAAAAGTATATCTCTGCTCCTATCATTTCCTTTTTTGTTAAAAATTTTAATTTTTTTCTTTTTTTTTATAAATTTTGTCTGAAAGTCTTCTGAACATGGCGGTAAAAACGGGCATTTTTTTCGGATTTTTGGATTGTCATATTTCTTTTTGTGATTATGTTTAGGAAAAAAGGAAATGATAGGGGCACGTATTAATTAGACCCAGATTTTATGGGGAAAAATCATTGCTCTAGAAGCATTATCCACAAAGAAAACAGCAGAATGTTTTTGTATGGAGAAAGTTTCACTAGAGTCCCCTCTTAATGGCCTAATTTAAATAAATGATTTGTCTTTGAATACATACACACACTGTAAATATCTTGAATAACTCACCTTCCTTGCCAGATGTTTAAAGTCAGCCGTGCACGTGATCCTCCCAGCTGGCGCATCAGGATGCCGGAAGGGATTCAAATGCTGCACCATGACCCTCGCCATGCTACACCGGAACTGCTCTTTGATCTTCCTCGCCGTCTCCTCAGTACTCATAACATTAGCACTATCCTCTAATGGCGGAGATGGTTGTATCACCACTACTGGTGATGGTGATGCTTCCACCTCAATGGTCTTTTCAACCGGTTTTTCTACAAGAACTGGGACAGGTGCTGGTGCAGGCTCTTCGGTTGAGGAGTCGTCTGAATCTGTTCCCGAGTCGGCTAGCTCCACGATTTGCTGTAATAAAAAAAAAGGGATTAGAAATTATATTGAAAATTTTATGAAGGTTGGATGATAGCTATGATTATGACCACAGATAATATAATACTAGCATACAGATGCCTCATCCCATACAAAGAAACCATGCCGACATATCTAGCGTGTTCCGTCTGATTAATTATTTTTATAAGTACTTCGATCGCGTTCGGTTCCGTTCCACGGCTATAGATGGTGTTAGCAGCGACTTGCAAGTAAGAGGAAACCCTCTTACTCTCGGTTCGTGACAATTTTTTTTCTTTAAATACAGTGAGGATTTCTTTTTATAGTATTTTTTGCACGTTTTTACAGTTTCATTGTACCAAAATGTGTTATAATACAAATTTAAAAAATCGAGTGGCATGCTACAGAAATTTACAATCGCGCCATCTATTGGAATCAATTTTAAATGATCCGTTCAAATATTTTTTTAATGTGAATTAAAAGCCCAAAATTCCTTAATTTCGAGAGAAAATTGTACATACAATTTTTATGATCAAGTCTAGAAAATTTTAATTTTACACACAATTCAAAAACAAATCGATGCATATCGCGCCATCTAGTGACATTTATTTGAACCAAATTTTCTTTGTTCGCGCTGAGACCCCGTGTTATGACTATGAAGCAGTAATGGATAAAAGTTTACGAGAGTTCTATACTAGTCTACATTTTCTAAGTCTATAATAAATTTGCTTTTCTATCTACTTTCTAATCTTAATATGTTACAATGGAAACATATAAATAGATATCAGAGTTGATGAATGTCAGCGGCAGTTTAAACAACATATTTTTAAAAACAATACACTTTTGTTGGATCTGTCAAAGGCGTTTATAATTACGTAGTTTCTACGTTTGTTTCATTATTGTAAACGCCTGCAACAGATATACCTTTTTCCTTTCAGTTTCTTGTTTCTTCTCTAATTCTTTTTTCTTCTCCATCAGTATTATCTTTTCCATCTCTAACTTTTTCTCTAATAGTTTTTGCTTCTCCAACTCTTTCACCTTCTCTAACTCTATTTTTCTCTTTAACTCTTTCTCCTTCTCTAACTGTCTCTCCTTCTCTAGCTCTTTTTCTTTCTCCTTTATTTTTTCCGTGTCCTTTTGAGTTAGCATTAACAATAAAATACGACGGAAGGTAAATTAAGAGCGTCAAATAGCATTTACAAAAGGAATTTACATACAATTGAGCATACCTATAACGACATTTATCGTCGAACTATAATATGTACTACTAACAGTGCCAAGGTGGCGTTCTGTAGTTTCTGCCTACCCCCATGGGAAAAAGGCGTGAGTTTATGTATGTATGTATGTAACAGTGCCAAGATAAAACCCATTTTATAAGAAAACCTATTTCACAAAATGTTGCCATAAGATTTGTTAGTTATGCCACACATCTTCAGAGTTTTTCATAGTGTTCAGTATGATGCAAAGGCTTTTCAATACCGGTAACACCACAAAAAAAACCCGGCCAAGTGCGAGTCGGACTCGAGCACGAAGGGTTCCGTACCATTATCACAAACTAGTACTCTAAATTGTATAAGATACAACTCAGAGGACTATCTTAATTGGCGTCAACTATGTATGTATTTGACACACTTTAATTTTCAAAGTTTTATATTTTTTTGATATTTTCCTTTATTTGTGATTGTGATTTTAGGTCAATGGGAACTACCATATAGGTTTTCGACCCAAAACTTATAGGGTACTTCCGGTTGACCTAGAATTGTCAATTTTGGCACAAGCAAAGCAGCACAAGTAAAGGGAAAATTCCCAAAAATAAAAAAGTTGAAAATTAAGGTAAATTTTTGTACTTACAAGTTTTCGCGAAAATCTAAATTTGCCCATATCTTTTTATCATTTTGACTCAGGACCTTGATTTTTATACACCTAATAGGGACTATAGACCTCAGTATCTGGTATGAATTGAAATTGCTAGGTCCACTCGTCCTTGAGAAAATCGGTGGTGAGACACTGACAGACAGATGGACAAGAGAGTGATCTTAAAAGGGTTCCTTTTTTACCTATTGATGTATGGAACCCTAAAAAGATTAAAGATGCATTAAAAACATGAAGTCATACAAAACAAAAATATAGCCGAATATTTGAGACCCCATAACATAACACATACTGTTTAAGAATTTACCAACCCTTTAAAGAACTATGGTTAGAACATACTCAAATATACAACAACTAACCTTCAAATCCAGTATGTTGCCTTTGAGTCGTCGATGCGACTTGTTGGCAGTGAGCAGGCGAACCTTCTGCATAAACTTCTCGCGGCGACGACGAAGCTTCTCTTTCGTTTGCTTGTACCGTTTCACTTCTAGTCTGCCGGCTAGCTTGTCTTCTTCTGTTCGAGGCTGAAATTTGGAAGAAATTCTTGGTTAGTGAGAGGATGATTATTTATTTAATTAAACTTCATGTACAATAGAATAGAATACTCTTTATTATGTACACCATATGAGTAACAGAAAGTATAGATGAAGAAAACATTGCACTGGGTGACACAATGGGCGGCCTTATCGCTAAAAGCGATCTTTTCAAGACAACCTTTGGATGGATTTAAAAAATGAAAGGAAAGACAGTACTGGTACAATAGCGGCCTAATGCCACAAGACATTTTCTACCAGTCAACCTTTTGGTTAAATAGGATAACGTTGTGAGAATGTACAAAATAAAAGGGATGTGTGCACAGCGAGGCTCATGGAAGACGATTTTTCAGTCTCCCTAGAGACGTGCCCTAACAGGCGTTGCACAGAGGGGGCTCCGGGTCGGTCTTTTAAGAGGTTCCTTGTGCTGATGGTGATCACCGGGAACGTTTTAGTGAGGTAAAAATCGCACACTCTTCTCCCCGAAAAAATCCAGGCGTCTTTTGAAGGTTTACCCACGATAACGACAAAAAAAAACAGTTATTCTGGAATATTGTCTAACAAAATTATACTTCAGACATTATACACTATTTCAGTTAAAAATATCATATAGCTGCTACAACTACAGCAGACTTTGAACTTTTGATCCACATGCAAGTAAACCTGACTTATCCTGCCTGATAATTATTGTAACATTGTTTTTATTTTTTGTAGTGAAACAACTAATGATATAGTTATTACCAATAAGTGGCTGCTTTATTGCACATTTCCAAGTTTACAAACAGTTATCATCATCTATATTTATACTAATATTATAAAGAGGAAAGATTTGTATTTTTGTATGTAACGAATAAACTTAAAAGCTACTGGACCGATTTCAAAAATTCTTTCACCGTTGGGAAGCTACACTATCCCCGGGTGACATAGACTACTTTTTATCCCTGTATTCCCACGGGAACTACTCGGGTGAAACCGCGAGGGTCCGCTAGTTATTAATAACACGCGCGGGCGCACACTTGGCGCAGTGGTTGAGCGATTGACTGCTGCGCTGCATGTCGCGGGTTCGATTCCCGCACGGAATAAATATTTGTATGACCTACAGATAGTTGTTCCGGCTCTGGGTGTTGTGTATGTGAGTTTATATGTTTGTAAACGCACCCACGATACAGGAAGAAATTCCTAGAGGGGCAAAGTATAAAAAAAAAAAAACTAAAAGATGTAGTAAATACTCGAGTAAAACTTACGCTAATAGGTCTTTCAGAGACGAGTCCAGGTCTTCGCTTCCGAGGCTTTATGCTGACCAGTGCATGATCAGGAATCAACCCGTTGTGACTATCATCCTTGATCACTGTAACCATACACATACAAAGATGATACGACAAATTATTTACAATGAAAACGACAGCATAATGAATCCCATCTAATTAGATGAATACTCGTCTTATCCATATTACATTAAGAAAAAATCAGAACACGTAAATTTACAACACGCCACATGCAGAACAAATTTTTATATATCTAATAGCCAAATCTAAATTGTTGTTTGACTTACGCCGAGTTTCTCACATTTAAATCATCGCAGAATTAATGTGTCAAATTGTCAAGCATGCGTTATCTGCTGTTGAAAATTCATTCATCCATTCACAGCAGATAACGCGTGCTTGACAATTTGTCACATTAATTCTGAGATAATTTACAGGTGAGAAACTCGGCCTTAGCTTGTAGAACAAATAAATTTTAAAAAAAAATGGGGTAAAGCAAAATACTAAGTACAAAAAATTATTATAGAAAGACATCCACTTGCTTTTGTCGTTGTAAACATATACATAATATAATATTCTACAGATACATACAATCAGTGTTCCCACCTTCGTAAATGCCATTGACTCCCTCCACCACCTTTCCTTTGGTCTGTCGTCGAACCAGCGGACTGTCCAGACCCGACGACGGAGGCTCTTCTTCCTCCTCTGAAGAACTCTCTTCTACATAATAACAGATAGCAAGTTATTATAACAGCAAAAGCTAGTAAAAATATAAGATATACCTAAAAGAATAATAATAACTAATAGGAACTTTAACGGACCAAATGGGAGTCTAAAGCTGGGAACAAATTATCGGGCGCGACTGAAAGCCGCGACTTATAAGAGTATCTGTGTAATGAATGCGCATTACATTGTGCAAACTATCGGACATAAGTCGCGGACGTGACCTTGGGCGTTCGGACGTCCGATAGAAGTTTGGCCCGTTGGATGTTGTTGTCAGCCGAAAATGTCCGCGGACGATGTGCACGGGGTACGGGACGCGTCCCGGCGTCAGAACAAGTCAGACTCCGAGAAATCTCGCACGTGCGTGCCAGTGTATTTTCGAGATTATCGAGTGTGTTCGCAGCAGAGAATTGCATCCTCACTTTTACTACTCGACATGTTTCCACCTAAAGATAATCTTCGTTGAATAAGCTATATTGTCTATGGTTTAAGCGTTCGGACGCGACCAAATGACTGAGCACACATCAGTCGCGTCCGAAAATTTCTTCTCATTTTAAGTGCAGAAACTGGAGTCCCTACCACTACTATTTACTATTAACTAATTAACTTTTAGTCCTCCAGACCGAATTTCGACTAAGGCGGCCAATCTCGGTAGAGGCTAGCCATAGGCGCGAGATATATTACAGTGCACAAGTGTGTGGGCAAAAAAATGGTGCCACTCTGATCCCTCAATCTCAAACTCCGTTGGGACCGCAATCCGACGCGATCGCAGAGATCAGGCGCAGGACCGTCGGCATAACAAGAAGAACGAAATAAGACTGACTGTTGCCACAAACAACATAAAATATTACTCTAGGATTCTTTCTAGAGGTTTGGCAAAACTATGGTAAATTATAACAAAAGCTATATCAGCTCCTGTCTGCTTGGCAAACTGGTTTATCTCTTCTTAACAAAAAATATGAATTTAGTTTTGTTTTGATTGTCAGAAAAACATAGTTCTGTCATAAAATATTCATGATTCATACCTGAATCTGTCTAACCTATGCATGATCACTGGTCAGGCCTTTGACCTAAGACAAACACCTGAGTACGTAGATGGGTATGATACGAACACCCAACTCTCTTATCGCTCTAGCTAAAGGATCCCTTTAGTCAGATGGAGTCCAAAAAAACTGACTTTTTTGCGGGATAGATTTTAGGGTTACCGTACCCAAGGGGTGAAAACGGGATCCTATTACTAAGACTCCGCGGTCTGTCTGACTGTCCGTCGGTCACTAGGCTGTATCTCATGAACCATGATAGCTAGACAGTTGAAATTTTCACAGATGATGTATTTCTGTTGCTGCTATAACAGCAAATACTAAAAACAGAATAAAATAAATATTTAAGTGGGGCTCCCATACAACAAACGTGATTTTATTGCCGTTTTTTTAGCGATAATGGTACGGAACCCTCCGTGTGCGAGTCCGACTCGCACTTGATCGGTTTTTTTGTTTTGCTCGGTTTATTTTTATTTGTCTAATTTTCTTTTTGTATTTAATCTATGCCTGTACCTCCTCTTCGAGTCATAGATAATATTAATTATGTAACTAGTGAATAAAAGACGGATTTAAAGCGAGGGCCATAGATGAATCACGAGCAAGTGAAGGATTCTAACTACTGAATCACGACCGTAGGGAGTGATTCATGATGATTGAATCACGAGCATAGCGAGTGATTCAAGTGTTAGAATGTTGAGCGACGCGAGTGATTCATGGCCCTCGATATAAATCCGTTTTATTCAAGAGTTGCATACTATATTTTATACCATGACTTCGAGAAAAAGAAAGATTTAAGCGAAAAGCACAAGGAATATTACGAGTAATAAATAAATAAATGGTTTATTACCTTCAAAATTTACATAAAATGTGAAACTCTGACCCCTGAGCTAGGTAAAGGCGCCTGTGTTTCAGGGGCCAGTGACCATTCCGTTACGTTACATAATTATAATTAATTAAATACCATTGCAATTAATATTAGAAATACAATCCAAATAAGTTTTCAATAAATATCCTAGACTAAAATCAAAATCATTATAAAAATCCTAAATAACAAACTCAAAATTAAAATCGAAGAAGGACTTTGAAAGTCGAGTATTCTCTGCACAAAAAGTTTGTATGGAGTATTTTTTGCGCAAGCAGGCGCAAGGAGGTTACATAGCATTGAGATGGACGTCTAATACATTGGTGTGTTCCAAATTCAAACACCAAAACAGTGAGTAAAAGTGCTTTTTTTTGCCTTTTAATCACTGTTTTGGTGTTTGAATTTGGAACACACCAATGTATTAGACCTCCATCTAAATGCTATATAACCTCCTTGCGCCTCCTTGCGCAAAAAATACTCTATACAAATTTCTTGTGCAGAGAATTCTCGACTTTCAAACTTCATCTTCGATTTTAATTTTGAGTTTGTTTATATTTAGGATTTAACTAATGATGTTGATTTTAGTCTAGGATATTTATTGAATACTTATTTGGATTGTTATTCTAATATTAATTACAATGGTGTTTAATTAATTATAATAATGTACCGTAATGGAGGTGGTCAGCGGCCCCTGAAACAGGTGCTGTTACCTAGCTCAGGGATCAGGATTTCAATTTTTTTTGTAAATTTTGAAGGAAATAAACCATTTATTTTGTATTTATTAATATTCCTTGTGCTTAAATCTTTCTTTTTCTCGTAGTCATGGTATAAAATATAGTATGCAACTCTTGAATAAAACGGATTTATATCGAGGGCCATGAATCACTCGCATCGCTCATGATTCTAACACTTGAATCACTCGCTATGCTCGTGATTCAATCATCATGAATCACTCCCTACGGTCGTGATTCAGTCGTTAGAATCCTTCACTTGCTCGTGATTCATCTATGGCCCTCGCTTTAAATCCGTCCTTTATTCACTAGTTGCATAATATACTATTCTTCCTTTTTTTGCTCTATGTGATAACCCTACTCAAAGTAAGACTGTTACGTACCAGGTTCTGGGGGCATAGGCGGTGGTATCCACTGCGGCTGTCGCAGTTTGACGTGGTAATAGTACGTTCGGCCCCTATCGTCTTTTGTACTACGCCATAGAGATGGCAGCACGATTTCCTTAGGTTCCTCTGTTGATCCCTGCGAGGAGAAAAGATACATTGCGGTTAAAAAAAAAAACGCTGATCACAAATCCGAAAAAAAACTGGCACACATGTGAATATGTATCATAACCACAATGCAATTAGTGAACTTAGATTATTTTTATTAGTATTGGGTCATATTTTATGGAGTGATAAACAAGCTGTCGGCCCTGCAAATGTAAGGCAAATTCCGGAAAACTGCAAACCAGAGGACACAGTTTCGCGTTTGCGTTACCACGCGATATAGTCCCCGGCACGAAACTTCCCAAAGTTTTGGCGTATATTCCGCGAACTGACCAACCACCACATAGAGCGAACGGAACGTGGACGCGACACGATTGGTCAATAGATCCTTGTGTCAACTGGCCAACCAATCGCGCGCTCGGAACGGTGCTAAACGTTCCCCGCGCGCCGCTTCACTACCAAATATACCTAAAAAACGACTTCTGCGCTTTTAACGACTCTTGCAATCTTTCGTCCCGGGGATTACACCTGAAGCTGAAATTGTTTATAAGCCCGACATTACGCGTGGCATGTTATACCCTTCCAATTCGAGCATAGCAATGCTGTGTTTCGTCAGACATCGGTACTACTTTCACGGATGAGCCGTCCATCCAGTACAGCTACTTACTACTAACATAATATGTATGCTATAAACACATTACCCTCCTTTGCGTCGTGCAGTCGGGTAAAAAGTGTAGTACTCACAGCTTGGTCAGGTGTGGGTAGCTGCGGGAAGGGCGGCTGCTGCCCGAACATGAAGCCACCCATCGGGAACCCGGGCATGCCCATCATGCTGCGAAGACAATAATAGTTATTGCTTAGTTTATAAGAAAATTGTAATGATTGGATGTGAATTATGTCTGTTTCTTGTCGTTTGATAGTATTAATTAAAAACATAGAAGGCGTGTAACTAGTGCCATTAATCATACAGAAGATAAATAGGTACTATCACCTATTAAGAGGCAACCTGCTTGTCACTTCTGTACAAGCCGCTTTAGGGCAGGCACTTTGTTGGTACAATATAACATATCAAAGTAATCTTTGCGTATAGCAGCAACAGAAATACATCATCTGTGAAAATTTCTACTCTCTAGCTATCACGGTTCATGCGGTACAGCCTGGTGACAGACGGACAGACAGATAGACAGACGGACCGCGGAGTCTTAGTAATAGGGTCCCGTTTTTACCCCTTAGGTACGGAACACTAAAAAGCTTGATTTATTCATCGGCCTCTTACTAAAGTCTAGTGGTACTACAAAAAAATAGGGATATTATATATATTTTCAGAGATGCTAAGACGCACGGGGTCGGTCGATATGGTGAAACTTGAGGGTGACCTATTTCTGGCTAGCTGTAATGATAATGATGATGAATATTTTTTAGTTCATTACTCACTTAGGCTGCGGCATACAGAAGGGCGGACAGAAGGGCGCGGGCGGAAAGTCGTGCGGCAACCAGTCCGCAGGCATCTCCGGCATCAGCCCTGCCATCACCATGCCCGGCATGTTGGGCAGGTTGCCCATGTTGGGCATGTTGCCCAGCATGTTGGGCCCGCCGGGGACCATGCCGCCAGGGAACATTTGCTGTGGGGAAATGAAAGCTATAGTAAAATATTGTTCACATTTTGACTGCTAAGGTTTGTGGGAATCCGCTGGATGCGAGACGTACGGGACCGGTCAATGTGTTGACACCTGCGGCCTTTGTTTAGCAGTGGACGTCTTTCAGCTGAAATAATGATAATGATTGTTCTAAAGCAAAGAAGGCACTTTTCAAGGTAAACTGACGTCTTGGGGGTTGTGGGAATCCGCTGCCTATGAGAGCCTTTGGTCAGTAATGGACATCTTTCTGTTGAATGGTCTTGGGAGTGTTTAGTAGGATGTATATTCTGCTGGCTGGGTAGCCCGGATACTATTTAATTTAAAAACTAAACACTGGCGACGTTAGACTGCAATCACTAACACACCTTCGAGCAAAACCTTCGTGCTACCTGATTCTATCCTTTGAAAATACTCTCGCACTCAATAAAAAACCGGCCAAACCTAGGCCGCCAAGTGCGTGTTGGATTTCGGACATTTAGGATTCCGTACCAAATGTAGAATATATCGGTATAAATTGTTAGTAAAATATACATAATAATAAACATTATCACCAAATTTCAAGATCAATGGAAAGTAAAAAAATATTGTGACTGATGACGGACAGACAGACGGACACGTGAGTGACAGCACCACCTTCCTTTCCTTTTCCTTTGTTTTTGGAACCTTCGAATACGGAATCCTACAAACCATGATGTCGACACCAGATTTGCTAATGACCTCCAATAGCAGTAGATATAGGAACCTCTACACACCTGTGGGAATCCATCAGGCTGCGGCCAGTAGGTGGGCCAGCTGTGCTGCATCCTGTCCCGCTGCCTGCGAGACTCGTCAGCCGCGGCCGCCGCCTCCGCGAAGGCACGGCGCCGCTCCTCCTTGCTCATGGGCGGCACGGCTGCTAGGACTCGTTCACTTAGCCTGAGGGAGTACGAAAAGTCACTGTAGAGTTTTATAGTGGTAGAATAAGAGCAGTGTGGCCCGCCCTGTGGTAACGGCCGCGACTTACAACTTTTAAGTCGTGAGTTCGAACTCAGGCAGGCGGTTTACTTTGTGTAAACTATTTCATCACTATTGCTCTCAAAACGGTGAAGGAAATCATCGTGCGAAAACCGGCATGTCTTAGAATCAAAAATTTTAAGACAGGTAGGTCTACCAACCCATACTAGGCCCTCGTGGTGGATTACGACACATTCCCTCTCACAGAATAGAGACCTGCATGCACAACGGACCAAATCGGAGCCATCTTTCCTATCCTATTCTAGTGGTAGCAGCCGAAATGGATACATCTTTTTGTTACAACGAAACGTTTACACAAGTATTCCATCATCGCTTACCATCAGGTCAGGTAATGGTCAAGCGCGAGGCTATCAATAACACAAATAAAAATAAAGTAGTCTTACTACCGTCGAGATACGTTAGTCTCATCATATAAAAATGCTTAGCTTTTATGTAGCAACTAGCTTCAACCATTTTTTTTTGCCCGCGTAAATTTCGAGAATTATCCCGAAGGGACATATTCCCAGGATAAAAAGTATGTTTTTTTGCTATACCTAACTATAATCTATCTCTGTGCCATTTCATCCAGATCCGTTCAGCCGTTTGAGCGTGAAAAAATAACAAACATACACACTCACAAAATTTTGGCCTTTATAATATTAGTGTGACAAATTGCCTGTTGATAAGATAAAGATAAAGATAAAGATATTTTTTGATTTGATTCGCACCTACATGTCTCACATAGACATTGCTCTACTGACTGCATAGGCAAGAATTTCTGTGTGATACTTGTAGGACCGGAGTTTCTTAATTCCACAATAGTATCGTCTTTCTTTCCAACAAGAAATTTATATAAATTCACAAAATCATTCCCTTACCTAATACTCCTCCGCCCGCCTTCGGGACTGCTCCTTCGTTTCCTCCTATCCCGATCATCTCTGTCTCTATCCCTGTCCCGATCCCTTTCTCTATACCTATCACGATCTCTCTCTCCCCTCTCCCTGTCCCCTCTGTCCCGGTCGCTGCGGTCTCTGTCCCTATCCCGCTCCCTGTCGCGGTCCTTGTCCCGCTCCCGGTCCCGCTCGTCCCGTCGGTCCCGGTCCCGTTCGTCCCGACGCTCTCGGTCCCGGTCGCGCGCTCCACTAGAGTCGGCCGCTCGCCTCTCGACGTTCGCTTGTCTTTCGTGCTCTTTCATCTGTTGTATTCTTTCTTTTTTCGGTATTTTAAATACTTCCTGCGAAGACAAAAATAATGCCTATTTACAAAAGAAAATTTATCTTCAGTGTTGTCCCACTTAATTTTGCCCCACACTCCTTGGTTATTCAGCATGGCTACTCGAGTTTCTGACTGGCAAGTCTTATCACAATGATATGAGCCATTATTTTGTAACAAACATACAACAGGCGGCCTTATCACGTTCTGCGATCTCTTCGAGGCAACCTTCAAAGGAAAGAGATAGCCTGGACACGATATGGGGTTGCACTTGGTGCAAATTTATAAACAAACAATTAGTGTTACTAAGTAGGTACTAACTACTAAAATAGATACACAAATACATACATACAGCATAAACAAGAACAGGATCACAGAGACAAGCAATGTTCCTTTATGAGTTTTTTAAAGATAGGCAATGACTGAGCACCTTTTATTGGGTCAGGCAATGCATTCCACAGACGAGCAGCCTGGACAGTAAATGATTGAAATAATGATGTGTGTAAAAGCTTACCTTCAAACTGGACCATCTTTCCAGCAGTTGGTTAGACAGATCCTTTATCTTCTCTAATATGCTTGCACTTTCTTTTGCCTTCTCTGGACTAGAGAGATTCTCTTGGCTGCCTCTGTTAGCTAGCTCTACGGGTAAACCTGTGGAAAACCATAAAGATATTATTTGATAAAAAGACGCGGTACTCTGGGTCACTATTACCATTCTAACTGGCTCAACTTTATGCCACTGCACACCCGTGAAAATGAAAATGTCTACCAGTAGACAAGGCATGGACAATATATTATTATATTCATACATATTTCCTTTTTGCAAAAAAACATCGACGATTCTAACCGACTGCGCTAAATTATCTAACCCAGAATTAGTTCTTAAACCACAGGCTAACATTGGTTTGTTTTATAGACCGTAAATCTTACCAGTAGCCTCATCGATGAATACTGTGTCAGGTGAAGGCTGTGGCACGTCGGCTGCGCTCAGCCATCTCTCCACGATGGTGAAGAACCGACTCTCTTGTATCATCGTCTTGTTGGGGATAGGTAGGCGGTCTACTGTTTGTAGCATTTCTAGCCTGTGGAAGTAAAATATTAAATTAAATTGATGTTTCGTCAGGATTTCACCCAACATGTGGAAGGAGATTTGAATATTCAGCAAGGATGAGTGTGGTTTTAAAAAAATCTGCATCTAAAATGTTAGAATCTTGAAAACTGAGGAGACTTGCTTGTGTAGATTAATAATTACTCATTTCAACAAATTTCATTGATTTGCATGACATTTTTGTAATTGAAGACATGACACTGCTCATACTTTGCTTTTGTGTCACTTACAAAAAATTCGCTAGGACTAAATCAACAAAATATTCTGTCTACGAGTATTATTCAATATTTCATCTATGGGGTATTGTGTTACCCCTTGGGTAGTAACAGTCAGGAAGGTACCCGCTCCATGTAAAATATTGGTATAGTAGTCACAGCAGATCTTTGTGTCTCTAAAGTTGGCTCTGCGAACCATTGCGCAAGAAATAGTTTATCAACGAGTATACTGGATAGAGCAAGTGAGATAGGATGATGCGACAAACGCAAGCAAGTGAAAGAGGCAGTTATACAATGCTATCTTCTACTTCAACATTGACACAAAAATAGCTAATGCGCAGGGTCTTGCAGCCAACTTCAGAGACACAAAGATCCGCTGTGGGTATTATACATCTGCATCTGGTTCAACTGTGTCCGATATAGTTGGGCAAATTCTAGTCAGATAGATTGATGTCCACTTACTTGAAGTCAAGCGGCGCTTCACTACACCAGGGCGCCAACAGCCTCAGGCCGCGGTAGTCCAGGAACAGTCTCCTGCACGGCAGGTCGGCGTCACGCAGCAGCCGCAGCAGCGCTGTCTGCGCGCGACGGGACTTAGCGCGCACTACGGTACGGGACAGGCGGAGAGTGTGACTCTGGTTCTTCACCCCGGTACGGCCCAGGGCTTCCAGGTCTTCTTCGATCTGAATTGAGAATAAAATTGGATAAATATTGAGGACATTTAATGAAAATACTCCAGTCACGTGGTGTAGGATTATGTAATGACTGCCACAAAATAAGTGGAAATAACATGTTGCTAACTGTTCTAAACACGTGATCGAAAAGAATTACACAACACTGTCGTCTACCGCATTATTTACGGTTGAGCAATGAGCTAAAAAAAAAACTCAGTGAAAGGAGAAATCAAAGATTTATTATGATCTGCTTTTATACAGTTATTTTTTGAGGAGCTCGTGGCTAAATAATAACTGCCACACGGGTCAATTTTCAAGGTTAAGCAACGCTTGCCGAGGTTGGTCCGTGGATGGGTGACCATCTTTACATAGTTTACTCCGTGCCTCGGAAAGCTCGTTAAGCCGTTGGTCCCGGTTGTCATTTGAAGATCTTTGACAGTCGTTACGGGTATAGTCCTCGCCAAAGTTCTTGGCCGCCCTGAAGTTGGTTTAAAGGATGCGCGAGGCACGAAATGGTACTGTTTTTGTATGAGATTTACTACTGCGCAGCCATTGTAACCAACTTCAGGGCGGCCAAGAACTTTGGCGAGGACTATAATCAGAAGCCTGAGATCTGACACCAGTCTTGCCAAGGAGTATCGTGTTACCCAGTTACTGGGTTGTGGAGGTCAGATAGACAGTCGCACCATGTAAAACTCTGGTTCTAAGTTGTATCCAGGCAGAAAAGTTCTGGAATGTCGACCGCGAATCGGAAGACGCTGCGTTGGAAGGCCTCCCACTAGGTGGACCGATGACCTGGTGAAGGTTGTGAGGATCCGCTGCATGCTGGACGCACAGGACCGGTCAATGTAGCGATGCTTGGGGGAGGCGTATGTCCAGCAGTGGACGTCTTTCGACTAATATGATGATGATGATGAAGCTGTATCCAGTGAGACTGTCAGCCCACCCTAACATAGTATAAGTATATTTCTATGATTTTAAATAAGTCAAGAAACAGGAATGCATCTATTATTTACATGGTTATCGAAAAACAGCCTTGCTAACTTTAAATAGATTATTTCCAACCAATGCATTTCCCTAATTTCAAGATTGAAACATAACTAGTAAAGCAGCATCAACTCACATCAGCATCTTGCACCAAGTCGGGAGCCTTCGGCTTGTAGGTGCGATCCTTCTTAGGCCGTCGAACGCGCGGTATTGGCGGTTCCGTAGGTGTCGCGTGAGACTCTTCTGAAGACTCTGTAGTACCAGCCTTTGATGTCGAGACGTCTTCCTCCTCCTGTGAAAGTTATAAAGTAGAAGTTAGTATGATTGCCTTGTTATTTCTAGGCATACCACATTTGAAAGAATTGATAATAATCACAATTTCTCATGCATTATATTTATTCGTTGATAAATTTTTCCTTGCTTTACACATCTGCGGGGAAAAAGGGCCTACTGTGATAGGCTTGAGTCACACAATTTTATCAAAATATGGCAGCAACAACCGTGATAAAATGCGTGACTCAAGTCTATCAAAATGTCCGTGCTCGCCCCGCAGAAAGTTTCGAAAATATTTTCCATTACAAACTCAAAACAAAGCATGCATTACATAAGTTTTTCAGAAATATGACAGTTACACCACAGTAAAAATATACAAACAGTATGGAAACTGCCTACAAACGGCACACTAACACAAACATACGTGACCACTCGTCGCGACGCGGCACTTAGTACTGACATTACCTCGAAAGTGCCCGAGCGGTCTCGTCGGTGCGTACGTTTGTGTGAGCGTTTGTAGGTAGTTTCCATACTGTTTGTATATTTTTACTGTGGTTACACGTCAATTTTTTCTGAAAATTACACAGTACCAAATGCGGTGTGTTTCATCTTTATACAGTCTCGTAAGTGACAATGATAGTTTTAAGATATACACAGACACATAGTATACCTTCAAAACTGCACTGTATGTTAATAATTCTTCATTTCCACATGCGAAAAGCTAGTCCCAAAATAAAATAGAAAAACATATATACCCGAGGCGCGCGTACCTCGTCATCTTCGTCATCTGAGTCGGGCTCTCCACCGATCCAGCCGCGGCAGTTGTCGGCGCCGCAGTAACAACGCTGGGCCACCTTTCTGCACGTAAACAACACTACTGTTACCCACCAATCACCAATACAGCTTTACACCGGCTGGAACCATAAGTCCGGATTTTTAGATAGGTCAAATAGTTGGGTATGAGTTGTGGACATTCACAGCTAAGACTAGGGTTAGTTGAACTGATTTAATGGTCACTTTGTTGAATTTATATGCGGCAAAGGTAATTTTTTTAGAACAACTTCTATGAATGTTTATGATAATACTGACGTAATGCCCATTTATCAGGTTTGTATTATTTTTAACCCCCGCCAGAAAAAGAGGGGTGTTATAAGTTTCACGTGTGTTGCTGTGTATCTGTGTGTCTGTCTGTGGCATCATAGCGCCTAAACGGATGAACCGATTTCGATTTAGTTTTTTTTGTTTGAAAGGTAATTTTGTCGAGAGTGTTCTTAGCTATGTTTGAATAAAATCGGTTCAGCCGTTCAAAAGTTATGGGCGTTTTACTGTTTGAATCGGGGTGTTTCCGCAAGATAAATGCGTCGGGGGTTTTTTAAATTGTGAAATTTTACTTGTTATACATGGATATAGAAATCATTTAAGCACAGAAAATTTAATTTAGTAGACCACTGTGTTTTTTACATATTTTCTAAAATTTTGAAAGGGATATTGATTCTGTTTTATTTGTCAACAAAAGAAGAATCTAGTAAACTGGGTCAATTCGTCTCAATAGACCTACTACTGCAGCTTCTTTCTAAAAATAGAACATCAATATCAGTAGTTTTATTTGTTGCAAGACGTGCCTTATCATAATGCAGAGTATTATTTGCGCACGACATCTTTAATTTGAAAACCTAAAATCGTTACATATGAATCAGATGTTTTCATGAATGTGAATCAACATAATTGGGTGTAGAAACTATAATTCAATGTCATTCACAGTGAGCGCTTATAAGATAGATTTATTTACGTATCATTATTTCGAAGGTTACCAGTAAGTCAAACACTCTGTAACGCTGGTCTAATAAAAGACTGTATATAGCTTTATTGCCATGATGGCAAAGCACAAGCAAGCACATGGCATACATATTGAAGGCAGATTATATACGGTTCGTCATTATACATACGGCGCATTGCATTATACATAACAGTAACGGTAGGCAAATGGACGGAGCCGAATGTATTATGAACGACGAACCATACAATCTATCTTCAACATAAAGATCACTTAGTACTTAAAGCGATCAACACGCGTTGTCGCATGGTCATGAAGATGAATATAAAACCGGCCAAGTGCGAGTCGGACTCGCGCACGAAGGGTTCCGTTCCATTATCACGTTTGTTGTATGGGAACCCACTTCAAATATTTATTTTATTCTGTATTTGTTGTTATAGCGGCAACAGAAATACATCATCTGTGAAAATTTCAACTGTCTAGCTAACACGGTTCATGAGATACAGCCTGGTGACAGACAGACAGACAGACGGACCGCGGACTCTTAGTAATAGGGTCCCGTTTTTACCCCTTGGGTACGGAACCCTAAAAAGATGCAAGCTCTTTGAAAGTGTGTCACCATTTTGGTCATGATAGGTTGCTAATCGGACAGGGTATCTAAAAGGTAACAATATGCCATAAGCGTTAAAAATGGAAGAATCGTTTTGAAAAAAGATTAACTTACCCAAATCTCTGGAACTGATAATCAAACGTCAACTCCTCTCCACCCACAATATCCCTTTTACTGAAGAAGCCTATTCTCAGCTCTCCATTCACGGTCCACTTCTGGGTTTCAGCATTGGGATCACAGGAGTGGTTGATAAAGCGAGATATGTTGCCCTTGAGGGTTGCGTCGATGACTGTATCACCTTTCAGTGACATGAAGTAGTGATGCAGGTTGTTCTCGTCGGAATATGCTTGAGCGCGCTTGTAGAATTGCTCGTAGTCGAGGACTTCGCCTACGTATTCTAGAAGGAACTCGCCCCTGAAATTGTGGTTGGTTTATTAACAAATTGATTTGGTAGTTGTTCTAATGCTCTTGGTAAAATAATGATGTAAATAAATGGCATAGTTTTATAGTTCTGTAACAGAATTTTGGTCTGCATAAAATAACTGGATTATCTTCAAATCCATGGTTAAACTCTGTATATAGTTTGGGCCCAGTAGGTGGCCACGTTAATTGCAGTGTTGGTGGCATTCATTAAGTCCTCCAAAGTGCAGGTGTTTGGGCACTGGGGCACTCCAATGTGTGGTTCATGTATTGGACAGGCACTAATTATTATTATTCCTATTTAAACATTGCTTAATCTAACAACAAATTGTTGCTCAGTTCAATCAATCATAAAACATTTAATCTTTGTCTGCTTTTGATAAACCGTAACATATTTGTAACTTCCTTGTTTTCAATTCATGATAACTTGATAATTTCGTTTGTAAGTAAATATTGCAATTAGCATATAGTTTCTTCAATTCGCAAGGCATTATTTGAAAGAATAGGAAACAGTCCTTGGACTGTACAATTGTTTAGGTAATATGGAACACTGAAGATGTTTTTATTCATGAATGATTGCCAGTGTTAGTAGGAATGTATGTTGTGAGCACTATTATTTGTGATGCTAATTTAAATCTAAGGCTGAACATCCTTTATCCTTAGGTTATTTTTAATTCTGTTACAGAAGAACTTATTTTGAATGTTGCTGATCCATAAATATTTAGGATTTAATGAACTAAACCTTGTATTATGATATTATTTTTTTAGAATGAAAAAGCACAAAACATTTGCTCACAAAACAATCAACATATTCGCAAATGCTTTTAGTACTGTAAACAGTAATTTTCTTAGTATTACTTACGATGGTATATCCACACTAGCCTCAACACCACAGCCCTTCTTGTCAGCATAGAAAACTTTAAGAGGTGCCATCTCTTTAGCCTGGAACCTTCTGTTTGTACAGCGATCACCTACTGGACAGCGGGAGTTACTGTAAACATAAGATTACATACTTTTAGGAGAGTTGAAATAAGTTTGAATAGAATAAAAACAAACATGAATTAAGATTTACCATTCAATCATGAGCAGCCTATTGAGACAGTCTTCTCCACAAGCCAGTTCCCCTCTCTCCAGCTCTTCTTTGGTCATAAAACAGTCACAAGTCATCTTCTTGGTCTCCTTGCTAATCATTCTGTCACATAAATACTCATTTTCATCCAAATGTTGGTACTGGTTCATCCGCTCTTCAATTATCCTGTCATAATCCTCTTTGCTCAGAGGAGTAACATTTTGTTCTTCTTCTTGGAGGTTAGGACTTTCTGCTACTGCGGGCAAACGTTGAGGCAGGTTTGGACTAGCTAAAGGTGAGTTAGCAGGAGAACTGGCACCCATCTCCAGCTCGCTAGACCTACGCCATCGAGACTTGACCTTCACAGGCATCTCAGATGGCACAGGAAATGATGGAGAGTTAGGTGTGGTACTTGGCAAAGACTCGCTAGTTTTTTCCTGACTATCAGATCCCATTTCTTCAAGTTTTAGCTTAGTCTGTGTGATCAAAGCCTTCTTCAATGGTGTTTTGACCAAACCATAGCCTTTTGTCTTCTGTTTCAGGTTACTTATTGTCTTAATTCTACTAGACCGCCTTACACCAGAAGGTGATGATTCAGCAGAGTCATTTGAGTTATTATGGTTTTGTTCAGTGACTCTGGAGGAGTTGCTGTCATCTGACAATGTGGAGCTTGGTGTTAGACTGGGGTCTGGTCTTGTTAGAGCTTCAGTGAGGTTCTCTTTAAATGTTAAGTCATGAGTTAAGCTAGGCGAGGTTCTAACTTCATTATCCTCTGAACAATCCATAGGAAGGTCAGGTTCCACTGCAGATGTCAATTTCAACTTTCCAAAATGTTCCTGAAAGTCACTGTTTTGGGAATTGTCCTTACTCTCGTCATTATCAATTGGTTCAGATACAAGTTCCTGTGGACTTTCAATATTGATATTATAATACAGCTCTGGATGGTCATCCTCAACAATCTGTACAATTGTGATGACTTCATCATCATCGCCTGTAAAATCTAATTGTTCTTCCTCCAATGGAATGTCTTCAACCTGATTCTCCTCTGGTTTTGATTCTTTTGAAGAATCATCAATAATTTGACAATCATCTTTATTTTCAGACATTTGTTCAGCAATAGAACTGAGCTTTGAGTCACTTTCTGTTAAATCAATAGTATTCAACTCTATGGGCTTCTCATTTACTTCTTCTGTATTCAATAATGGGATTCCACTAGTAGATGATAGTTCGCTCAGCAAAGGTACAGGAGATATGTCTCTAGAATTGCTCTGTGTGTTTCTTGTACTATTCATTGGGCTAAAATTAACCCCACTGTTAGTATCAGATTGTGTATCAAGTGCAGCATTTGAATCTGACTCGGAGCTAGCACATGGATCAACAACCCTAATTTCTACACTACTATTTGTTTCACTATCACTACCAATATCATATTTTCTTGAAAATGTCTCATCATTGTTGAAGAGACAGCGATATTTACCAAATTTCTTATGCAATGCTACAACTGGGACTTTGCAGGGTTTAGTAATAGGTAGTTCTGATATTTGTGATGTCTCTGGTGCTTGAGGCTCAGGGTCAGGTGCACTAGAGGCATAAGGAGGCGCAGTCTCTGTGTCTTGCTGTTTGGTTTCAGAAGTGGTCGCCTCAACGGAGCCGGAGGTTTCGCCCTTGGCGGCCGATGCAGCATCCGCGTCCGCCTGCTGCTTGGCGCGTCGGGTTGTACGACGCGGTGCCGTGGTTTTTGCTGCTGCCTTCTTTCTTTTCGCCATTGTACTATTTTAAAGCAGCAACAAACAACCTACAAATGAAATATTTTCATTTTACAGATAGGTACTCAGATCACAGTTGGGCATAGTGACCTCTTTCGAACGTTGTTGTTTCTCGTTGCTGTCAATGCCACATGGTTTTAACAAAAAAATATAAGATACAATTGTTTGCAATGAATTTATCTACACCTACTAAAGTTTTTTACCACTCAGGAAGCTCTGTTTTGAATCTCCAATGAATTCATGCAATGAAGCCACCGGTTGGTTGGTTGGTTGGTGTTGATGGTCAGCAATAACATTTCATGATACAATCTAGACTACATACCATTACTTTTTGGATATAGTAGTATTTCCTGCATTTACTGAAATACTATTAATTATGTAAAAGTATTATACTCTCTCACAATTTGAATGAAACATTATTTTCAAGTAAAATTATTACATTTTTCAGTCATTTTAGTTCTACATTGCTTTTTTTGTTGAGGGCTACACCATAGACAATCCAATCAAGCAAGATGGACCCAAATGCAGATAATACATAGCAAATTAGTTACAAAAAAAAAAGTTAGGTATTAATATAAAAATGTTTCTTCTGTTCTATCCTTAAAGCTTCTATCAGACATCTTTTTCTAACCTACTTTTCCTGAAAACCTGCATTCCCGAATTGAATGGAATTTTTACGTTCTATCCTAAATTGCATGGAGGTCCAAGAACCTATCTTGCATTACTTTTTAGTAGACGAAACTGAAAATTGGTTGTGGTTCTGTTCCACAATGTTACATTGTTAATTTTTCGTCAAACGGCGGCGAGAGCAAGCAAGAGGATGAACAGTGGCGTGTTTATCCTTAGGCCAAGAAGGCCATGGCCCGGGGTGGGAGCAAGCGAGGGGCGGCGCAAGCTGTCCCCACTTCCACACAATCTGCGGTTTTTTCTTGGCCAGAATTTTCAGAAACGGAACTACTATATTTAATCAATGGCAACTCTCCTTCTGCGTGGTGATACTGGCAGAGGCATACTTGGAGTTAGGGTGGGGCAGGTAGTACACTTGCCTTGGGCACCGATTGGAGGGGGGCGGAAAATCACAAATTATGAAAAACTTAAATAGACTACATTATGCCATTTCATACCGATAAATTTACTTCGTGATTGTTTATCAATTGGTGATTCATATTATGTCTGAAATTAGTGAGAGGTTTACTCTTTTGCATGAAACTGACGTCAGATTTGGATGAGGGTCAAGGGGCGCCAAGCTTGCCTTCGCCAAAACCACTTATTTACAGAATAGAATTTATATTTAAAATTCGCGCGTGAAATACATTAGAATGTATTACATTATTAGTTTTCTAGGCCACGGTTTTTGTATTTGCTTTCTATCTATTTAGTCCGCTGCATACAATAGCCTCAGTCGCAGTCACGCAGTAGGAATAGGTAGTGTATTTACCTTTAAGCCAAGAGAGCTATTTCGGGAGACAACTTAGGTTGGCCCTACAACCTAGCTAATATTTTGTTGAGATGAGTCTAGACTCTTGTCGGCTGCCACCCCGTCTTTTTGTTTGTCAAAAATACGATAAAATCTTACCTACCCTAGGTAGGTTGCTAAAAACGATCTGTTTTTTGCATGAGTCGACACATTAACTCCTATGTATACACAATAGAAGAAGCCTCAGGATAAATTAATTTAGACAAACGTATAATAAAATCGAGCTCGCTTCGCTCGCGCTTACATCCTTTGTTCTCGTTCTTTTATGCTACAGTCGACGTCCATATCTGTATGAATGATAAAAGAAAATCACAAAAACTTTAGTGCTAGACTGCTTGGTAGTAAACAGGGGCGGATCAGGATTTATTTCTAGAGGTGCACGAGGGACACTTTCTTTTTTTAGTGCCAAATTAAGCCAGCGGGAACTGTGCTTATTCTATATTCTTTCTATAGGTATTGGTACCTTGTTATAAAGTGGTTAAAATCACGTTGAATCATGGAAATCCTAATGTGTATAATCATTAATTTATCTATGAGAACTAATGATTATAACTAACTATAATTTTTGGAACCTAGCCTCGGACATGATAACTTTCTTTTGACAATACATACAAGCATTGAGAGAAACCGGGTGCAAGAACGAGTGAAGCTTGCTCAAAAAATACTACTTATTAACCCACTACATCTACTCGTGAAACTAGCTAGCTTTGTCCAAGCTAGGAGCCCCAGATCACGAAGCCTTTTTATTTTTTTACCTGCAGTGGTGGCCCAGTGGTAACGGCCCTGACTTACGGTTGTGGGTTCGAACCCAGGCAGGCGCTTTACTTTGTATTAATTATTTCATCACGACTGCTCTAAAAACGGTGAAGGAAAACATCTTTAGCAAACCGGCATGTCCTAGAATCAAATATTCGAAGACTTGTGACATCCACCAACCCGCACTGGGCCCGCGTGGAGGATCAAGGCCCATTCCCTCTCACAGAGAGGAGGCCTGTGTCCCAGCAGTGGGACTTGCAAGTAAAAGGGTTTACTAGGTTCGTGAATATATTTTTCTTTAAATACAGTGAAGGTTCGTTATATAGTATTTTTTTGCACGTTTTTACAATTTTTTTTTATTTTGCACCAAAATGTTTTACAATGCAAAATTTAACAATCGAGTCAAATGCCTCAGAAATTTAAAATTCGCCATCTATTGGCATCAATTTTAAATGATCCTTTTAAATCTTTGAAATATGAAGTAAGAGCCCAATATTCCATAATTTGACAGTTGATTAAACAAAAACATACAATTTTTATGTTCAATTTCAGAAAATGTTAATTTTACACACATTGAATAACAGATGGAGATGGGATGGAGGTGCATATCGCACCATTTCATCATCATCATCATATCAGCCGAAAGACGTCCACTGCTGGACATAGGCCTTCCAACGCAACGTCTTCCGATTCGCGGTCGTCATTCCAGAACCTTTCTGCCCCATCGGCCATCCCTTCTGCGAGCAATGTGCCCTGCCCACTGCCACTTAAGTTTGGCAATTCTTCGAGCTATGTCGGTAACCCTGGTTCTCTTGCGGATCTCTACATTTCTAATTCGATTACGCAAGGAAACTCCGAGCATAAATTACTACGAAATTTTCTTTCCTAGCTATGAGACCCCGTGCCCTAGGCGACATTTTCTATAAGTACGCCCCTGAATTTTGGTGACCCTTTCTGTTCAAAATGATCAGATCTAATCCGCAGCTCCGCAAGAGCGATAATTCATAAAGTGTACGTGAGATGTTTGGCAGAACTTGAAGCCGGACAAATTTTATCCAATCTCAACGATATTTACGTTTATAAATAAAAGAACTGTTTAAATGACAGGTAGAGTCTGGCAAACGAAAGTAGAGACTGAAAAAGCGCGGCAAGTTTAAAAAATCACGGCATAGCAACCCCAAAACTAGTATGAAATACTTGGAATAACCTAATTTGATACTTTAGAATTAATAATAAATAATTAATAAATATCAAGAGACACATCTGAAGCTGGGGTCGAGCTCTTTTCATTCGCTTTTCCATCCTTAGTTGTGATGATTTTATGTCTCGATTCTAAAACATTTCTGCATAAGTAGTCAAAAACTTATTCGAAGTGCAAACAGAGCAAAAAACTAGGAATACTTATTTTTGCCTCACGCACCCCACCCACCACGCTTGCCTCCCGAACAGTTGTTTTTTTTTTATTTTTGGTTAATAATGGGTGGCAATTCCTGTATGGCCCGGGACGCCAAATCTTTAAATACGCCACTGAGGGTGAGGGGCGTCAACGTTGTTGTCAAGCTTGTTTGTTTCAAAAGGGGAAAGAGGTTGCAGAATATTTTAGTCGATTCATATCATCATTTATAATAATATGTTTTTCTATACGTATTTTTGAACGCAACTTGTGACGTTCAAACACGTCAGGAGTTTTTGGCGGGATTTTTTCCAGTGAAGTTCAGCGGCTGTTAATATTATTTGCAAATTGATTCCTAGTGGATATTGTGATATAAAATTGGTGTAGTTTTGTGTCTCAACTGTCTACGCAACTGGACAATATGTGAAATCATTGACAGAAGCGATCTCAGGATAGTGGAGCGGAGAATTTTATTGTAGTATTGACTACCTCCGCAAAGCTTACTGGAAAGGCTGACTCGATACTATTTGCTGCCAAATACTCCAAAAACCATTAGAATCTGTTACACCCGTATTCTAATGCATACTAAAGAATGTTAAAATTGCACTGAAGACGAGGCGGTATGGTCCAAGACCTTAGCCTGCCCGAGAAGGGCGAACAAAAAAAAAAAAAAAATCAAACACGTCACACATATGTCAAATTTGCAAGTGTCAAAAATTTAACCAAGCTACTCAAGCTAGCCGAAAAAATACCGTAAAATATTAGATAAAATTTCTATTAAGAATTCTATTGGTGATACTTCCGTAGTTATATTAAGAGGTATTATAAAATGGCCGAAACCCCCGAGGTAATATAGAATCGTACTTCATTTACTTTTTATTGTTCGCTAGAAACTTTAAATATCAAGAGACACGTCACGTTTGTGTTTTTCAATTTGTAACGTGAAAGTATTTCTTTGAATACTTTTATCCTTTACACTTGAAATTACTATTAATGTGGGATTAAAACAAGTATTATTACGATGGACCAATAAATAAGCACATACACATACCACACAATGGTAACAACAGCTTGCAATGTTTATTCCAGAACGTGAAAATCAATAAGTGGGACGGTGCTGCCGCTAAAAATGCTATTGATGATGCTATTAGAGAGGTAACTTCCTTTTGTCTAACATAAAATTGTTATTATTTTTCCAACTTAGCAACTGGCATTCTGTAGTTTCTGCCCAACCCCATGGGGTGCGGCGTGAGTTTATGTATGTAGTTTTTCTACCTTTAACATTATTAAAATCTATTAAATACTTATCTGGTGTGACTGCCAGAAGCGTGCACATTATTGTTTCAATTGGCCATGGGTATAGCCCTCGCCAAACTTCTTGGCCGCCCTGAAGTTGGCTTTCCGCATGCGCGAGGCGCGAAACGGTGCTGATTTTGTATGAGATTTTCTACTGCGCAGTCATTGTAGGCAACTTCAGGGCGGCCAAGAAGTTTGGCGAGAACTATACCACTAATACTCAAAATCAAAGATTAGTTGTCTGGCCTTGGGTACCGGGAGTACCCAAGCAGAAAAGATTCGGAGTGACTGTGAATAATGCCCTGTAACACGAAGTTACTGTCAAATTTCCATGCAAAATTTGCAATGTTTATTTACAACCAATTTTATTCATTAAGACAATCATATTTTAGGGTAAAGGGTTATTAACTTATTTCATAAGTAAATCACAGAATTGACCTTAATACCTTAGGCATTTTCTATAAGTCACAATTAATAAAAAATTACCAACAGAAAGGGATTGTGTAACATTATGCAGTATTCCTGAATAAAAACATGTTGTTATTTGATTGCAGGTTCTAACGGGAGATCTGAAATGTAAAGAGAGCTTTGCCCTCATTGATGGACGGCTCTTCCTTTGTGCATTGGCTGTTGGAGTGGCTCTCTATGCTCTCCTTTGGGATTACCTGTACCCATTCCCTCAGTCAAGGTATATATAATTTATCACAATTATATAGGGTGGACAAAAAATCGTGGATCAAACTAAACAGGGCGGAAGTTGGGGTTATTTGCAGTCTATACCAATACTGTGTGTATGTTTGTTTCTTTGAACTGAATAGGCGCCTAAACTACTGGACCGATTTAAAAAATTCTTTCACCTATGGTAAGCTACATTACGCCTGAGTAACATAGGCAAATAAAAGGTAAATTATTTTTAATAAATAGGAGATCTTTATGAAAATTGCAAAAAGTTTTGCCTATAAAATTCAGCATTTGGTAGTGTCAAGGTTGGTGGGTACGTAGGTAGGTAGGGTAGATAGCCATTTGACCGGAGCGAAGCTACGGGGATCAGGTAGTAGGATATAAAGTAAAAAAAAAAAAAAAAATACTTTCTGTACTGCAAATCACCCCAACTATCACCTGAAAAATCAAAATCATGTATACCGAAATTTGTAAGCATTGGTTAGCATATTTTACCATTGGTTGAGTCAATTTATGGATCAAAAACAGGGCCTTAATTGACTCCTCATCATTATGATCATCAACCACAGCCCTACTTAACCCCACTGCTTGGCATGGCTGCTCTTTCCTTGTGACATTCCTACACTGTAGTGCCTACCTCTAACAGGTCCTGCTTGTTTGATTCATTCATCATCATCATCACCCTATAGCAGTCCACTGCTGGATATAGGCCACTCCAATTGCATGCTATTTGGTTCGATTCTCGGCAACTGTCATCCAGCTGCTACCAGCCACCTTGCGAAATCGTCGCTCCACCTAGCCTTAGGGCGTCCCATCTTACGTTTCCCAGTTCGCGATCTCCACTCAAATACACGTCTACCCCAACGGTCATCGGTTCTATGACTCATATGGCCGGTCCATTGCCACTTCAGCTTGCTTATTCTGTGAGCGATTACAACAACTTTCATTCATACCTTTACCACAGAATATAAAAGTAACAGATGCCTCATCCCATAGAAAGAATCCGTGCCGACGTAACTAGCGTTTTTCGTCTGATTAAATTGATTATTTTTCTTAAAAAAACATTGATCGCGTTCGGTTCCGTCACACGAATATAGATGGTGTTAGCAGCGAATTGCAAGTAAAAGGTTTTACTTGGTTCGTGTTTTTTTTTTAATACAGCGACGATTTGTTTTATAGTATTTTGTGGCACTTTAATACAGTTTCATAGTACCAAAATGTGTTACAAACATATTTAAAATCGGGTGGATGCCACAGAAATTTAAAACCACGCCATCTATTGGAAACAATTTTAAATGACCCATTCAAATAATCTATGAGTAAAATAAATGATTGATTGATTAAGATCCCAATAATCCTCTTTATTTAACAAGAACATAATTTGATTGTCTCTAGAAAATCTTAATATTTCTCAAAACTAAATAACAAATCGAGGCTTATCACGCCATCTGGTGCAATATATTTGAACCAAATTTTCTTTCTTTGCATTGGGTGCCTGTGCCTTCACATATTTCCTGTCCTGTAATTGTTGACACACAAATAAAATAAAATAAACTTTGTTTCTTTCAATTAATCTTCTGGTGTTGTCTTAATTGCAGACTGGTCCTCATAATCTGTGTGTCATCATACTTCATACTGATGGGTATCCTCACGCTGTACACCACATTCAAAGAGAAGGGAGTGTTTGTGGTGGCAAAGGAAAAGACTGGAAACAACAACAGGGTTTGGGAAGCCAGCTCCTATGTTAAGAAGTAAGTTATTTTGTTTTACTGGTTTTTTTTCTATTATTATTATTCCATATTACAATTTTTTTTAATAATCTGACTCCACATAACATGGGATGAGGCCAGGAAGATAATGATTTAAAAAAAAAAAAAAACCAACTCCTTTTGATTTTGTTCTTAATTATTGTGTCTACAGTTAAGTTTAAAAATTATCAACTTAACTTTAAATTGTTTTTACCCACTAAACACTATATTTAATATTTTAATGCACTATAAGGATCAAAAGTGCAGTCACACTACCAAAACAGAAAAGGTAATTTTTTGAAGGCAGCAGAATTTCAACTTTTCGCGGTTAGTAGGAATCTATATCTATACTAATATTGTAAAGAGGAAAGATTTGTGTTTTTGTATGTTTATATTTTTGTATGTATGCATTTTTGTATCTAATGAATAAACTTTAACCCTCTTACTAATAAACGCGGAATAAAGTTATACCAGGTATAACTAAGGTATACCCATACATTTTCATAGGTTTATACCTAGTATAACTTTATTCTGCGTTTATTTGTAAGAGGGTACAACTACTGGACCAATTTCAAAAATTCTTTCACCATTGGTTTAAATTTCTATACAAAATATTAAATCAGTTTTGAATAATTTAACTTCTTCTACAAAAACTAGCCATTTGGGTTTTGGGAGAGTATGACTGCACTTTTGACCCTTGACTGTACCTACTAAAAAATGAAAAACTGACACCTCAATTTTCTGCTGGTTAATGTCCCACTGCTGGAGAAGAAGCGACTAGTAATCGACTAATTTCTCGCTCATAAACTTCCAATAGATTTGGCCCGTGTTAGTACAGTACGACCGATCAGCCGTGGCCCTTCTGAACATACGCTTTGCGAACTTTCGCGCATATACACTAGTGAAGATAAAAAAACTTTTTTGCAAAAAAATACTACCGACTTCCAAATGAAAAACTACAAAGTGATAAAAAAACTTTTTTGCAAAAAAATACTACCGACTTCCAAATGAAAAACTACAAAGTGAAAAATAACTTAACTTTTGGAAGTCGGTGTCTTTCGTAGGAACCATTTTTTTGCGATATGGACACCGACTTCCAAAAGTTAAGTTATTTTTCACTTTGTAGTTTTTCATTTGGAAGTCGGTAGTATTTTTTTTTAAAAAAATTTTTTATTTTTCCCTTTTTAGTTTTACCTACCTAATAGCAAGTTGTTTATTAAGGTCCCTATAACTCCAGAATAGATTAACCGAATAACATGAAACTTGAACATAACCGGTGAAATGAGAGATCTGCGTATCGCTTTAGAGCGTACTGGCGTGATGTTATGTTATGAAATGGTATAAACAACAAACAGACATGCGATTGCAGCAATCCCGAGAGTTTTGCCGTTATTTATTGAAGAGTTCTGTTGTGTGTCTCCGAAGTTCTTCATCAGACGTTCACCAAATTAAAATGGGACCAATTTCGAAACATACTCTTTCAAACAAAAAAAGAATTTTCAAAATCGGTCCACAATTGACGGAGATATCGGTGAACATAAATAAATAAAAAAAAAAAAAAAAAAAAAAAACATACAAGAAGTCGAACATAGAACCTCCTCCTTTTTTGTAAGTCGGTTAAAAACACCCATTTGGTTCGTAAAGTATGTTCTGCGCAACCATTGGCGCTAACTTCAGACGGGCCATGTCCTACTGTAAAAGAGATTTTACTGTTGATTGCCGATTGTTCAGACTCCCGGCGGGATGCTGTTTGTTTGATGTAATATAATACAATTTAATAATTTAATTATAAGTTTAATTAAAGGAGGTATGTGCGTGTGTGTGTGTTTCGATTATTGAAATAATTTATTTTGATAATGTTGAATGGTAATTTTTTAATAATGTAACTTGACATTTTACTTTTTCTCTTACAGTTGTTTAGTTTTTAGGGTAAATAACTGTTGCATTCTAGTTTAATCAATGACAAATATGTTTATTGTTTTTTTTTTTAATTATCTTCTTTTAATTTTATTTTACAATGTTTTTAAGAATTAGATTTTATTATAGAATTTATTATATTTTACAAGAATTTTATAACCAATTTTTTATTAATTGTATGTTTGTTTTATATTCATTTTAAAATACATGCGACTTACGCTGTAAATGATGTGCATGCCTGTAAGTGACTTGTTTACACAGGATCGTTTCTATATGTTTTTTTTGTAATATTGATGTGTAATTGAGTCGTTGGTGTGCCTTGTTAATAAATAAATGGGCGCACGGTTGGCGCAGTGGTTGAGCGATTGACTGCTGCGCTGCGTGTCGCGGGTTCGATTCCCGCACGGAACAAATATTTGTATGACCTACAGATAGTTGTTCCGGCTCTGGGTCTTTCTGTATGTGAGTTTATATGTTTGTAAACGCACCCACGATACAGGAAGAAATTCCTAGTGTGGGGCAACGTGTTAAAAAAAAAAAAAAAAAAAAGCTTTTGGTTACATCGTTTCACATACCGGTATAGTCGGACGAAATCGTTGTAGCCCGAGCTGATGATACGATATAAACGTATGGTGGCGATATCGTCGCTGTATGAAAACAGCCAATAGTTTTTTGCGGCGTCAAGACTTAACAAAAACTTTTTCGCCTTTTCATTTATATGTGGGACAGGTTCCTTACTCAGACAGGCTACATGGAAAAAAATTAATGGTACAGCGAAAAATATAGTTACCGGCACGTAACTTGGCAAGGTTTTGGCGTAGTGGGGGTAAGATCGCGCATAGGGCGCGAACTGACCAACCACCATATAGAGCGAACCGAACGTGGACGCGACGGGATTGGTTAGTCGATCCATGTGTCAACTGATCCACCAATCGTGCGCTTGGAACGGTGCTAAACGTTCCCCGCGTCCCGCTTGGTAACCAAAGAGACCTAAAAACGACTTGTGCGCGCGCATCTAACGACTTTTGCCAAGTTACGTGCCGACAACTTATAATACAGGCCGATTTGAGAACATTATTCGTTTGTTAAAAAATTAAATTCCTTGCATTTTGTTTGTTAGCAGCTCACACATATTTTGCAAAATGTTTTTTTTTTATATATCTTCCTTCTCACTTCCTCCCTTCTTCGCTTATTTTACTCAATAAGCGACAGTGCTGCCAACTTAGCGCTTTCAGCGCTAGATCTAGCGCTTTTTTTATTCAATGCCGCGTTTTAGCGCCTACCGCTAAATCTAGCGCCTTTTGAAACTGTCCATTCTTTAAAAAAAAGTAACTGCGCAAACTTTCAACTTCCCAACGACGTGTTGAGGAAAATTTCATCCATAGATAAATATAAATTCAAGTCCAAAACTGATCAAGACCAACCTCAGCCTCAGAAGCAATTGTAGTAGAATCAGACGATGATCAATTAATTTAATCCCTTTATTTTATAAAATAATTACATTAAAACGTCACTTCTTTATTTTATTATTACTAAACAAGTACTCTATTATAAGTAACTCTTTTATATGACATAATTTGATTAAATAATAAACTGCGTTTATACATTTCTAGTCTCAAATTATTGGCGTTTTGTTTGAATTTGGCGCCGAATTTGACCGATTTTTGGAGCGATTTTTTTAAAGCGACCATTTAGCGCTTTCTAATGCTTTTTTAAAGAGCTAACAGCGCGTTTTTGCTTAAACGAGTTGGCAGCACTGATAAGCGATAATATGATCATGCATAGAACCATTAATTTGTATCCATTTACTTCAATAATTGAGGGGGATTGCTATGGCTACTATGTATGGCTACCATGCTTGACGAGCATTAGGTACATTTATGTAGCTATAGAGAGGGGCATTGAATTAACAGAGCTCATTATGTTTGATTTTTATTCATTTAAAAAAACTTAATTCATAATATCAAGAAAACCCGACTGCTTCAAAAGCGAACTAAAAAGTCTTAAACAAGGGAAAAATTATGCTGTGCAGTCGGAGGATACATATTCGCGGGCTGGCTGACCAAAATCTGGTGTATCCTCCGCCTGCACAGCATGATTTTTTCCTTGTTTAAGACTTTTTAGTTCGCTTTTGAAGCAGTCGGGTTTTCTTGATTTTTTGAATTAAGTTTTTTTATTTATAACTTTTTAGTTAGTTTTTTTTTCGAATTCGATACATTTAACCCTTTATTTCGATACCCCACACGATGGGTTTCGAAGAAAAAAAAAAATTGGGCCCCCACAATTTGGCACCCAAAATCCGCCATTTTTCTATTGTCCAATTTTAATGTAGCCTATGGACACTCACAGGGTTAAGACGATTCGATTGACGTATGTATCATCAAAATCGGCCAACGCGTTTGGTCTCTGGAACGCCATATAGGAACAAACATACATACATACATACTTACATACATACATACTTACATACATACTTACATACATACATACATAGACTGTTAAACACATTACCCTCCTTCGGCAGTCGGGTAAAAGAGGAGGAAATGTTAAACATGTTTATTTTATTCTTAAAATCGGTTTCTACGAAATATCGAAAGTATCGATTATCGCCTAACGAAGTCTTGTTTTATTTGACGAATCTCAGTTTTTTAGTTATGGTTTAAATAATTTAAAAACTCGATAACGCTGATTTATCTGATAGGTTGAATGAAGGTCAAAAAATATTTAAAACAGATCTTTTATTTACCAACTTACAATTGGTTTCTGAATTGAGAACCCACGACTCTTAAATCAAGTTCTCGCCTTGAGTGCGATCGTCAAGCGATTTCTCTCAGACTGAAGTGGACTGTATTGGTTGTTCGGTTGGAGTCTTGTTGAGGAAATGAAAATACTATCGTGTTTCGTATCTTCAATTTATTCCTTACTTGTTACTCCTTGTATAGTGGAAGACCGACTGGTCCTCTCTAGATTATGTTTAAGCATCGTTTGCAGGTTGAGTGGAACACATAACTGAGATAAATCATGAAAAATGTCGCTTCTCAACTGTCCAGAAATTCTCCTCGTTTAAACTGCCTTTACTTGAAAATATTAAAACCATCTTCTTTCTCCAACAGGCACGATGACAAGTACAACTTAGTCTTGGTGCTGCGTGATGCCTCCGGCAAGTCCCGCGAAGCCTCCATCACCAAATCCTTCGCCAACTTCATCGACACCAACGGAACCATCGTGCAACCCCTCGTCATCACCGAAATCACCAAGCTATACAACTCTCTCTCCTCTGAAAAGAAAGAGAAGTGATCACTTGTCTCTCTCGCACAAATATAATAAGGTCTGACATTATTGTAATACAATTACTTAATAAACTAAATGTCCTATGTATTGTTGCTTATTTTCTGTCTGTTTGGTTTCCCCAGGTTATTTTGAATGTTGAAAATATGTCTCAGTCTCATCCCAGACTGTTTTGAGAGTGGGCCTCATAATAGAGTTGTTATTTCAGGATGACCCCATATTGTCATTCAGGTATGTATGTTGTGTCAAGTAGAGTACAAGTAGTGTCGTTTCGTAGAGAGGTACTTGTTTTGTAGTGTTTAGAGTAGATCCTAGATGGCGCTGTTCTATAAAATAGATTGTGCATGTAAACATTTGAAAAGATGTCAATCATTCAAAATACATAAACAAGATGCTAGTTTTACGAATACTTGGTTAGTTTTCGCTTCATTTGTCTGTTAAAATATCGATCGGTATCATCCTATTTGTTGGAATCAAAACAGCGTACTGTAGCACTGTGAAGTGTTGTTAGTTCCATCATCTAACGCTAGATGTCTCTACCGCGCTAAACGGTGCCAAAGTAAGTAGAACACCCAATATTGCGGCATTTCCATGAACTATTTATGCGAACGATATAGGGTTGCTTATCAGACGGTTTTAGCAGTAGCGTACTCCCCGCGGGTATTTTCATTTTAGTCGCATTTTCCGCATTTTAGGCGTGAAGTTGTTTTGTGGGTTTCAATGTCAGGAGAACAATGACTCACGCTTGACGGCATGGAGCAAGATCGAATGCCCTAAGCGCTACGGTCAGTCAGTAGGTCGGTCGGAACCGCTGGTGCGTCGTGGGTACTTCACTCACGATTAGCTAATATGTACTAGAATTAAGTAACATTAGTGCAAATAGTTTTAAACTAAAAAGTTGAATTAAACAGTGATGTGAAACTGAAACAATAAGTGCTATTATCGCTCAAATTTTATACAGAAATAAACACGAAGATTTTCAAGCGCCTTGCAAACTAAATTTAACTAAAATAGATTACATGTTTTCATCGTAGTTTTCCTTGGACTTAAATTATCTAAGGTAAGCTGAACTATTAGTTATAAGTATAACATAAACTATCTCCCTGTATATGTTTTTCTATTAAAAATATAGGAAAATGAAAAGAAATATTTATTCGATTTAGGCAACGCTGCAGTAGAACTTTATAAGTGTTATTAACATAACTTTTTTTTAAAATTCTTTGTCCCTAAGACGTTATTAGGAGCGTCTAGAAGGGTTGGATCAATATTTTTTGGCGTGTCGTCTGTTGTGAGTTGTGTTGTAAATCAATAGTTTGCTTGTAAAGATTGTAGCTCAAAGCTGAGTGGAAACCGGCAGTGTTATGACATCATCAAAGCGACCTGAACCAAGGACTACCAGATTATGACCTGCTAGTTACAACGTTTTATTATCTGTTACGTCAAAACTAAAATTTGACCAAATTGTTTCGTCTGCTGTAATAATTTCCGTATACGATATTTTTTTTGTTGATGGTACTGAATTATTTTATTGTAGTTTTGATATAATTTCATGTTAGTAACGCTGGCGTAACAAACATATATTTTTAATTAGATACAAGTACTTGGCTGAGGAATGGAGCTAATTATAGTGTTTTTATAATTACTTTTAAACAGTAGCTGATCGCATATAATAAAGTAATCATAAATTAACAATGACATGAAGACATTCAATCTATCTGTTTATTTAAAACCCTGCATGTTCTCAGTTAGTGTTAGTCACCTGACTGCACTGTGTTAACTATTTATTAAACCTTACGACAAAGATTATTTCACAAGACGAAGCTATTTTAGTTCTGGCTTCAGTATCAACGCGTGGCATACATGCCGCACTAAACCTCTGTATGCACACAGTGCAATATACAGTAACACAGTTCGTGAGCGACCTTGAAATGCCGGCCGGAACGCAAAAGCCGTGGGTTCGCCGGTCATTCACCCCTGTCAGCTGGAAATTTCGCTCCCCCATCTATTCGCGTTGAGCAAGTGTTATGGGTGTTACGTATTTCCTTTATTCACGCTGTTACGTGATGGTACAGCATGCGTACAACGAGAAAAGAAGCTCGACGCGTTGACTCAGATAAAATTGGAACTGAATTCGGCGGGTATCGAACCCTTGCCAACATTTTAAATACACTGTCTCTCCCACGTGTGCTGTAATGATTGCGTGGAAAAATGCGATTGTTTCGTATAGCTATTTGGCTATTTTCCTTGTGCATTATTTTAATTAATTAAGGAAGTAGGTAGATACTTTCAAAGAATGAAAGGCATTATTCAAAGCAATATCGCTGATAAAGCAGAGAAAAATCTTGGCTGGTTTTTTATTGGTTTCTAGCTTAAAACAAGGTTCTAAACATGTTATAAATCAATATAAAAAATAACAGGAAAATATCCAAATTATCCTAGAATCAAAAGGAAGTTCGCTTAGCTGATACACATGATTTACCTGCGTATTTACCATGTCGCATAAATCTATATTCTATTGCGTGACTGTCATAACATTTCCCGCGGGAAATGAATACCAGAGAGTATGATTCTACTGTATTTTCTTTTCGATGTACCTACTACATCGTTGCGCAACTGCTATCTAGCGGTGACCCGATGAGATTTCTTATATAACAATTTTGCTAGGTAATTTTCTTACTGAGCCAAATACACGGCTTTATATGAAACTACCGAAACTCATACAGATAAACCCATACTCGTACAAGATAATACAACGTCTACTGAAAAAGAAATGCACAAAAAACTTAGGTCACTCTTTTGGTTTAAGTTCAAAATATGAAATACGAGCGGGAAAGGTACGTAGATCAAATATAAAGCTACTTCAATAAGACAACTATGCAATACATTTTGCACTCATCTTCAGGATCCAACCTACACACGTTACTCTATTGTTTTTAATTTCCTCTATGCTACATCTTTACATCAACACACGACAGAGATAAACTGATAAAGCAAACACGTGTTTGACCTTGCCTTGTTAACACTAGTGCAGCAACAGATAGACTCGTCGGAAGATAATCAATTTAATTAGGAGCTGCTAATAACGGGAGTATTAGTAATAAACGTATTATAGTATTGGTAATAATGGATTTGTCATTTGATTCAGAAGCCAATAAGCTGACTGACATCAACGAAGCGACGAAAATTTATATAAAGCTTATTGATGCTGGTTGGCAAGAGTGCAGTAACGATTGTGCTAAGAATATTTATTCAATGGATTCCTCCTTCAGAGTTATTATTATATTGTAGCAAGTAGAAAAAAAAAGCTAGAAGCAATACCTATTAGAAAAAAAACCCGACTGCTTAAAAAGCGAACTAAAAAGTCGTAAACAAGAAGAAAATCATGCTGTGCAGTCGGAGGATACGTATTCGCGAGCTGGCTGACCAAAACCAGATGTATCCTCCGACTGCACAGCATGATTTTCTTCTTGTTTACGACTTTTTAGTTAGCTTCTTAAGCAGGCGGATTTTTTTGGACATCTAAGGGGTTATAACGTTTTAGCAATTTTTTTTTGAATAAGGTACATTTAAACATATAAGTGTACAACAACAACATATAAGTGTGTAACATATATTTTTGAAATCAAAATTTTTTTTCAGCCACAAAAAGGGCGCCCAAAACCCGCCATTTTTCTTTTCCAATTTTAATGCAGCCAGTGACACTCGCAGGGTTAATCGATTGACGTAAGAATCATCAAAATCGGCCAACGCGTTTGGTGTCTAGAACGCCACATAGGAACAAACATACATATATACATAGACTGATAAACACATTACCCTCCTTTGGCAGTCGGGTAAAAACAGTCGGAAGAAGGGGTTTACAATTCGCTTGTTTAAAACTTCCAGACTGAGTCCATGCAGTAAATTGTTATTAACTATCTACATACACAAATTCATGGAAATAATAAATCCAGTCACGAAATTGCCTTTTACAAGCTTTGATAAAATTTCCCAAGAATTTAATCACGATACGTTACGATGCTAACGTACTACGAATATTTAGTTAGAGTTATAAAATGCTTTTGTTATCGTTTATCATGTTAATATTCATATGGATCGTATGTATTGTTTCCTATCTATACAGTGGTATAAAATATACAATGATAACTAGTTAGAAGTTTCTATATTTCAGTAGCGTCTACTCAAACAAGACACGTGAGTGTCTAAATTAGAATTTTAGTTTTACGAGAGATGCGTTAAAAATATTATGAAAAAAACCAGAAACCTTGGGTACATCATGCTCGTCGATTGTGTTTTAACAAAAAAACAGTCTTGTACTAGCGAATGCATTTGACTGGGTGTGAAGGGACGGTATTTGATGTAAATAATTTATTTCAAATGAAATGAGAAATTTAAGAATTGAAAACAAATATTATCATTATTAGTAAGGTAGATAGAAAGGCGAGATTCCCGCTATAATAAACAGACATTATTCGCAGAAGGAGTTCCCCAAGGATATATCATAAGCCCCTTAAAAAAAATCCTTTGGGAATGGTATTTGATGAAAATAATTTATTACAGACGAAATAAGAAATTTAAGAATTGTAAACAAATATTATCATCATTAGTAAGGTAGATAGAAACGCGAGATTCCCGCCATCGTAAACAGACCCAATCACAGAAGGAGTTCCGCAAGGTTCTATAATTTTTCCTTTATGAATATTTTAAAACTAGTTTTTTAGGGTTCCGTACCCAAAGGGTAAAAACGGAACCCTATTACTGAGACTCCGCGGTCCATCTGTCTGTCTGTCTGTCTGTCTGTCTGTCTGTCTGTCTGTCACCAGGCTTTATCTCATGAACCGTGATAGCTAGACAGTTGAAATTTTCACAGGTGATGTATATCTGTTGCCGCTACAACAACAAATACTAAAAACAAAATAAAATAAATATTTAAGGGGGGCTTCCATACAACAAACGTCATTATTTTGCCGTTTTTTACGAAAATGGTACGGAACCCTTCGTGCGCGAGTCCGACTCGCACTTGGCCGGTTTTATAAGTACTTAAGGCCGATTACCGATCTGAAAGATATTTCTTGTTAAACCTTACCTAAGTAAGTGTCTTTGCTTTGTTTACCTGTCTTACTAAAAAAAAGTAATTTCTAAGCAATACGGTTTATACCCTAATTTCAGCTAAGGCAAGGCTTTCGCCGACCTTCCGACCCCATCATTACCACAGTATGCATATGGACAAATTTATACTGAGACATTACGTTCTTTGGATCTTCCTAAGCCATTGAAATTAATGTTCTATTTCCAGTATATAAGTACGACAACAAGATTACTACATCCTGTCGTTGTCTCCAGCCTAAAAGGCGTGAAGCATTTTAATAGTGTTGTTCATAGAGTTCGTGATTATAAAAGATTGCTTTGATGTTCTTTAAGATCGATTTCTGCCATAAATAACTGTGTGACCGTGACCGTTGTTATCAGTCTGGCACGCGTGTTACGTAAAAAGTGTGCGGTTAGTTCCTGCTTCTGTAGCTACAAATATTCTGGAGATAAGCCAGTAAATTTTGTCTCATAATTTTTTGGATAGTTCAAATTCGTGAGATGTTGTAAGTGCAGCGTTAGAATAGCTGATTATATATCTTAAATTTCTATTATTATTATATCTTAGATATATCTTAGATATTCCTATATCTTACAATGCGGTCCGTAAAGACCATCTAGGGTCAATGAAAAACTGTCTCTCTATTTAGTAGACAGGTAATTTATTGATAATGACTTTAGAACAAAAGTCTATTTTAAAGGACCAGTTGGCCAATATCTAGCAAAGGTAAAGAAAGAGATCGTGTTCGGACGTGGAAGAAACCACCATTATGTATGTTTTGTTATTTTATACCAACGGCTTACCAGGAAACTAAATGCTAGGACTGTGACATTTCCTTTACACGAGAAAGGCGCTCTCTAAAATCTAGACAAGAATGGGAAATGTTCTATTTTTGCCGTTTCTAATCAGTCACTACGTATTTTACCTATAACGATGATGACTCCTCATTGCTGTTATCTATTCGGACGGAGAACACGTACCTTTTAGGTACTAAATTAGTAGGTAGGACACTATCTTCCGTCACTATTTACTTAATGCCTTTACCGCATTCCATTTAATCCTACTGCTAGAGGGATCTTCTGGTTTTATTATTTATTTTTAGCTAGGATGTGTCCACTGCAGAGCTAAAGTCTCCCTTATATCTTTCCATTGCTCCCGGTTTGGGCAACTGTCTATAGGTGTCAAGTGCATATCATATTCTGTCAGAGCATTATATCCAGATAAAATTAAATCTCTGTCTACATTAACTTTGTGTTACAACTAAAGCGCCATACGTCGATCTACTAGATCAAGGTCTTCATTAAAATTCAGTCCTCGCGGCTGTACTCATTCAATACTGTTAGCAACAAGCGTACCTTTACGACATAAATAAAAAGAACAAGCCATAATACTGAAGTGTTTTAAAAGAAAAACAAAGTGACAAGCGTTTCAAGACTGTTGACTTTTCAAAGTAATAAAGTGGAGTGTGTGTGGAGTGTTTCAGGAATCGCTGTGACATTGATTTTAGTCGTACTTTTGTTTTATTGAGAAATTAAAACGTGATGCTGGCAGCTAATAAACCTAATTATTTTATAATAGTCATGGCTGTGACATGTTATAAGAATGATATGATAGGAATGAACGTGCAATCTTCCGCACATATTTTTTTATCAATCACAATGATAGATCGATTGTCTACAAAATACTAATTATCGTACAACCGCTTATGATAGTAGATATTATAATCTACATCGAATCTGGTTCAGTCTCGATCTAGTAGAAGAATGCTTCCCCAGTATTTTCTGTGCAAGTCACACAAGAAAATTGCTCGCTTGGATATTACTTTCAAACGGGTAACGACTGCAATCATAGAGTAGGAAGGAAACGGATCCTTTGTCCCCACTAGCATAAAATATCGTAGACTGTAGGCCATAACTAGAACTAGTTAGATGACATAGTATACTAAATGGGGTATGTATTACGTATTATGTAGTACATATGGCGTCATGTCTTAAGTATGGTTAGATATGTTTTGTTGGGTCATTTGATAAGAAATGATTCATAACTAAGAACACATAAAAATATGAATGGTAGGTATAATGACTCTGTACTTCTTAAGTGCTGTCGTAACTATAGATTACTGTTGCTACCGTATCGTGTGCAATGTTCAAAAACAATACTCTCCTTCTGGGACAGCCGAGAAAAGAAAGCCCAAATATTATCTTGGGGTCAAGGAGGCAGGTCATAGGTTCTCTCAGATTGTGACCTAGAATCGGTATTAAGTAGATTCCAAGCGATAAGCAGGTTAACAGGTTGCTAAACATCGAGGAAAGGTTCAGAATAATTCCAGTCATGGTCAATGTCTGCATCTATACCTTAGAAAAGAATCAATTAGACGTTTGATAGAGATCCTTCAAAGAAAGAAGTGAAACACATCCACAATCCAGATCCTTTTAAGCTGGCAAAATCGCAGTTTTTGTTTACAATAGCTCTCTTATCATTCAGTATTAGCCCTTTGCACGCGGTTGTTTTTCTTCAAAGCCTTTGACACGGTGTGCAAACTCGCTAAAACTGTGTGCTCGTTTGCACTCCACGCCGTCGCCATACCCTTCGCAATATAGCACACGGCAACACCGTCAATCAACTTGTCTTTTTATTATGATCATTAGGAATAGACGACATGACTATCAGATAAGCTGTATGTATCGGAATTATCACGGTGTGGCTGTGTGAGGAGTGACAGTCGCTGCGACTTCCACGCGTGATCGCTTCGTGATAGATTACTATCAATATCGTCTAACGCATGCTTCATCGTAACATATTATATCATTATAAACCTATTATCTTAATCTGATGTTAATTGCGGAAAATTATATCCCTTATATCGGCTCATTCTCTGATACATCCCTTTTAGCCGCGTTAGAAATTGGTAACTCTACTGATAGTGTTGTACGTTCTTAATGATGCTATCCAGATTTCGCCAGCTAACAATATTAGCCTGTAACTGTTCTACTGCAGGGCAAAAGTGTCTTCCCATTCTGCCAATGCTCTAGCATTCATGATTTTAGGCTTTGTAAGTCTTTCCTTACGATGTTTTTACCTCACCGATGTCGGTGAAGTCCATATCTAACGTTATGGATTGAAAAGATCACATTGGTATTGTACTTCACCAGTAAAAATGTTTTTAAATACATCGACAGGATTTTTTTTTAAATCAGAGTATCACACGGAACTCCACTTGCGGCCACAGGGCCAGTGTGGTTGGAGTTAGGAACGTTCCTAACTCTTCAAAAAAGTTTACAGTGTTTCAGGATAAAGTGGAGTTTGATAATTACTCAAATCAAATTCTTAATTCCGGAATCGGGGGTAAGTGCACCACACCCACTACAGTTTGCACCAACTTCGAAAAACATCGATACATAACAATCTTCGATAATATGTTTGACGTTGATCAAGTGGGTGTGGCAGTATCCTAAGTAGGTAGCCCCCAGAAAGAAAACGTTACGCAAAAATGATGAAATAAGTAAAAATCGTTTGCAAAGACGTCTGACGTAAAACGTATAAGATAAAGAATTATTTTCGTGTGTATGACATGATCATGATAAATGATAACCGATGGGTAGGTAGACGTAATTCCAGACACTACCAATATTAAGTCACAGTGTAACCAAGTACCTACATTATTTTTAATTAAACTTTAAATTTTGTGATCAGTGATAGCGAAAAGCCTGGCTTTTCATTACCTACTAATATTGTGCTACTAATGACGAATTTTTGCTACAATATTATAATCTGAAGTGGATCCCGGATCAAATTAAAGGTAAAGTAAGTCCTTACTTATCGCCAAGTATGTAATCAATTGAATGAATTTCAACGATATTCGGTTCCGTCACGGAAGTTTTGCAGGGGCTGGTATCGACCCCCTCATCCCTTAATTAGAAATGTCGTTCATTACACTCCAGTAGCTACGTTTTAAGGTTCCCCTAGTCGACGGCACGAACTATTTTGTGCGCGGGGTTAAAATGCATGCTATCTCATCCGACAACACGTGCGAAAGAGATAGATGCTGTGATGAGCAGTAAAAAGCTAGTTCGCGTACGAATTAGCACTTTTACAAATGTGTATCGAAATGAATGATGATTTAGGCCGAAAACGAGCGTTCGAAATTTTATAAACAGGCCTTCGGGAGCCTAGATATCATGAAAAAACGACTAAATGTATATTTTCAAAATAAAATTATTTGCATTGTTGAATTAATAATCTATCCCTGTATGGAGGCCGTTTTGCAATTTTCCTTCTTATGGTATTTATTTCCGCCCAAAGATGCGTTAAAATTAGTGTTGAAATATTGAACTTTCGACAGTCATAACTTTCAAATATATGTTTTTTTTTACTTTTTTGTTTCCTTACAGGGCTATATAATGATGAGACAAATTGATATATTGATATAGTTTGTATGGAAGAATTTTCGACCTGTGTAACCTTAAGGGCTTGACTGCAAAACTACGAATTCACTATCCAACCTTGAAACGCCCTCTGCAGTCAAATCGCGGTAGTATAAAATAATATCTACATAGCGTGTCCGTGTTATTATTTCAACAACTATAATAGAAGGCCAAGTTAATTACTATCAAATGATGGTGTTACATAAACACTTCACCGTGACTTCGCTATTGTATTGTCATGTTTATGTTTATTGAGACGCATGCATGCAGCCAAGCATAGATTGTATTTCAGTAAAGTTAAATGAGCAATTTTCTTTAATTATAGCGGAACTAAAAAGCCCGAACTCAGATATATAATTTAATTATTCTGAAATGCACCTTTGTACCAATCGTGAGGAAACCTACATGCCCTGCTAATACACGCATACCACACCAACCCGCACTGGGCCCGCGTAGTGGATTACGGCCCATTCCCTCCCACAGAGAGGAGGCCTGTGTCCCAGCAATGGGGACATTGAAAAATTAATGATGATGAGGATTCTGTAATGATTTCCTCCTCCTTGCGTCGATTCCCCAATCCCAGCATTGGTTATGACCGCATCATGGTTTAAAACCTTCTGCTTGGTAATGTTTCTCCACTTGCTCCTAATTACTTTCAGCAACATGCACGGTTTCTCAGGGTTTCGTGTTCAAGGAGGTGCGATTTGATCTGACCAGCGTCAACGAATTCTTCCACGACTTTGCCAGTGACAATTTAATTTCCTTCAGACGGTTATCACCAGATTTGCGGGCGATATGGACAAAGAAATCGAATACTTTGCGGAGGCACATAATATTTTGACAATCTTGGCCTTTTCTTAATTTTGAGCTCCTGCAGTTCCTATTGACATGTTTTTCCTGTGTGCCATCCACGATATACGTAGCATCTTCTTATAGCACTATATTCTCAAAGACTATGCGTTTCCGATCAGCAGCTCTTAGGCCTACGCCACACTGAGCGGAAACGATCGCTCCGTCAGCGGACCGCTCGCTCTTGCGTCTGTTCCGTCCTTTAGTCATTTATATGCAATTAATTGTACTGGCATTCCGCCGCGGACGATCGGGGAACGGAATTTCCGCTCAGTGTGGCGTAGGCCTCAGAGTCCTAAAATTATATAATCACATAGCAACCCCAACATAGCTAGGAAAATGCTAGACAGATTGATAATCACTTAGCAGGGATAAATGTTACCCAGTTACTGGGTTGTGGAGGTCAAAAAGGTAAATTCTATATTATAGACGTTAGAATTAATCGCAGAATGTATTTGCAGCATTGGTTATATACCTGACATAAACATTATTAATCCGGAAAATAGCACTATAGTCGACTGCAAATGCGACCACAACCTAGGTATATATTTTATCCTGATTGACAACACATAACAAAGCATTTATCAGTGGTATTTTCCCAAATAAAAACAAGTAGGCAGTTACACGTTATTTTAATACTGAACAGGGGAATCCCAAGGATTTCTTCCTTAGACGGTACCCTGACCAAAAAATCGGCATGAGATATGAGCATTCCTATTGGTCTAGCGGCACTGGTGGCGCATGAATTACAGTAGTGATTTTAGAATAAAATCTTTATAAAATCGAAATTTGGTCTTTTGAAAAAAAATATCTACAAAAATGTTCTTTATTAAATTGTCTATCCATTATTGTTAGTACAAAAAATAATGAATGAACACTTTACGAGGAGATGCATAATATCAATAATTATTCCTCATTTTTATGTTTTTTTGCTAGGAGTTTAGTGAAATATATACAACATTTAAAAAAAAAACGAAATCTACCATTTTAGAATCAATATTATGTAGAATTTTAATGTATTTTTATTAATTGATATTTCTTTTTAAATAACGAGTAGATAGCTCCTAAAAACAGCACAAAAAACGGCTTGCGCGGCGTTTTGCTCGGGGTACCGCCTTAATTAAAATACCTGATTATTTTTTCTTGCAGAATAATGTCTCGCAGAAGATTGCTGATCGGTGGCGCGGCGGGCGTCGCAGGCGCAGCGCTGACCGCGTGGGCCGTGGCAGCCGATGACTCACCCGTGGTACGTATACGTACCGAGGAAACCCGGTATTATCGCTCCCCCAGATAACGAAGCCGTTCCTTTCGCCGGTTTTAATATTAGCCGTGTGTAGCGACCGACAGATTCGGATTATTCGGAGATAAGATTGTGAGCTATTTTTGGTAGCCTAGATAAAGGTTTTGGCTTTGAGATAGCAGCAGCCTAATGTAGAACCTATGTAGTTTACTAACTTCAAATGACAATTAGGCATACCACATAATAGGGGAATTTTATCAGAAGCAGAGCTCAGGTCCTTATCTGAGACCATAGGGGGCGTCCATAAATTACGTGAGGTGTTTTTTTTAAATTTTCTGTCCTTCCCTCCCCCCCTGGTGAGATGTCATGAGATTTTATTTAACCCCCTCCCCCATTCCCCAAACTCACGTGAGATTTTTCAAAATGTGGGTTTCTTATGTAAACGCGTTGGATTGTTATTGCAAAAAGAAAATGTGGTTTGACAATCAGTAGATGTATAACGTCGAAGAATGAATGAAATTATTTTCTTTCGAACGAATTAGTGAATGATCTTGATCTTATTACGATTACGCTTAAGATTAAATCTTAAGCATGTACAATCTGGATTAAATGGACCAAAATAGTTTTTTTTTTTGTTTCTTTCAGAAAAAAAATTGCGTGATATTTGCCGAGACACCCCCTCTCTCCAACGTAAGATTAGATGAGATTTGACTCGACCCCCTTAAATATCTCACGTAATTTGTGGACGCCCCCATACGAATTAAAATCACGAAAGAAAATGTCTAGCAGAGAACCAGGGATTCTTGCCTAGCCATTCGGAAGACTCTATAGAACCTGGAAAAAACCAGCTTTAATCTCGTGCCTGTGTAACCGACTTAAAAAAAGGAGGGTTCTCAATTCGACTAAATGTTTTTTATCCGCAGGAATGGTACAGACCATCAACGGTAAAAGCGACAACAGCGCGCAAGAAGAGACCCTTACCGTCGCGCGACCAACAGGTGGCTTCCTTACAAGCTGGACATACTTTTGACATCCTCATCGTTGGTGGGGGTGCCACTGGTGTAGGATGCGCGCTAGATGCGTGTACGAGAGGTAAGCAACTTTAACCCTTACGTACTACATTATAAAAGCGTCAAAAGCGGTCACCAGGTAGCTTCCTTACAAGCTGGACATACCTTCAACATCCTCATCGTTGGTGGAGGCGCCATTAGTGCACGAGAGGTAAGCAACTATAACCCTTACCTACTACTAGATAAGGGCGTTAGAAGCGACCGTCAGGTGGTCATCTTACAAGCAGAACAGATCTTCGATATCCTCATCGTTGATTGAGGTGCCACTGGTGTGGGATGCGCGCTAGATTCAAGCACAAGAGGTAAGCAACTTTAACCCTTACCTACTATTAGGTAAGAGCGTTAAAATCGAACATCAGGGGGCTTACTTACAAGCTGGACACACCTTCGACATTCCCATAGTAAGTGGAGGCGCCACTGTGTAGGATGCGTGCACAAGATTAGTCATTAGTCATTTATTCATAAACAAGTAACTTGTATTTGAATTTACACACAAAATTAGACAAATACAGTATACAAACTAAAACAGATTACATTTGAATTTCTTACATAAACAAATTTAAAACAATAAAATTGACATTTCTTCAATAATTCATTTCAACATAAAATTAAATATTAAAATGGAAAATAAACAATATGGCTAACCCTTTAAAATTAAAAACAATAACAATAAAACAATTAATTAAAGACAAATTAGCATAGATTGATAAAAGATTAATTAATAATAATGAATTTGTGGTTAGTTTAATAACTCAGAACGAACTTGACTATCTCAATAAAATAAAATAAAATTACAGTTCTTCTACAGCATATAGACACTTATTCAATAGGAAATGTTTTAGTTTTATTTTGAAACCGCTATTGTAGACAGCACTTTTTATGTCTATAGGCAACTTGTTAAACAATTTTACAGACTGGTATCGTGGACTGTGTTTAACAATTCTTAGGTTATGATTTGTTAGATCTTTATTTTTCAAGTCCAGTCTACGCGTGCCTTCCCTTATCTGCCGTTCTTCTACTGTCTCATAGTCTCGTATGTTTTTGGCCATATTACTCAAAAGTACCAGTACATAAAGACTTGGTACCGTAAGTATGCCTAAATTGATAAAATGTTGTCGGCAGCTTTCCCTTTGTGAGATGCGAACCATGGTACGAATTGCACGTTTTTGTAGTACAAAAGCTCTTCTACTATTATATTCATAGCTATTTCCCCAAAAAAGTATACTATATCTAATTTTGGACTCCACTAGCGCAAAATATACCATTTTTAGCTGTTCTATGCTAACTTCATTTCTCAGGGCTCTCAGAGCGTAACATGCAGACGATACTGATGCACCAATTGCTTTTAATTCTGGTTTCCAGTTTAACAGTTGGTCAATATGTATACCTAAAAATTTTACTCCGGTTACGAGGTCAATGTCGACTTCATTTAAAGCAACATTTAAACTATCTTTGTTACGGACTGTAGTCTTAAACAACATTATTTGAGTCTTTTTACTATTAATTAATAATTTATTTGCCGCGAACCATACATGAAATGCTTCTAACGAAGCATTTACCCTTTTCGTCAACTCTACCATGTCATTGGCTGCCACTATGGCATTTGTGTCATCTGCGAAAATTACTAATTTAATGTCAGGTAATATTTTATTTAGATAATTAATCAAGTCATTAATAAATAACAAAAACAAAATAGATCCCTGTGGGACACCCGTTGATATGCGTACAATTTTTGATTTATACCTTTTCTTATAATTATTCTGAGTTTTGTCAATTTCAACATACATCTGCCTGTTTTTTAAGTAGGACGAGAATAGTCGCAAAGCATTTCCTCTTATTCCGTAATGACTCATTTTAGTCAGAAGTAATTCATGGTCAATTGTGTCAAATGCAGAGCTTAAATCTAAGAAAATCCCTGCAACTCTCATTTTATTATTAATTTTGCCTATCACATCATCCAATTACGTATATATGGCGTCTAAAGTGCCAACACCTTTTTGATACCCAAATTGTCTTCTATTTAAAACTCTATTTAGTCGGAGGTGTGCCAAAAGTCGTATTTTTAGCAACTTTTCAAATAATTTTGACAGCACTGGTAATAGAGAGATGGGTCTATATTTTTTAGGATCAGACTTACTTCCCTTCTTATACACAGGTATTACTTTCGCCATTTTTAGTTGTTCTGGAAAGATAGCCTCTTTTATACAATTATTGAAGAAATCAGATAGAGGCTCAGCCAATATGGCAATGTGATCCTTGAACAGACAAATCGGCACTTCATCATGCCCACAGGAATGTTTGTTTTCCATTCCTTTAACTATGGTACAAATCTCGTCTGGAGTGGTAGGAGAAATATGCATGTCACTGGCAACCTTGTCGGTGTATAGATGGAGAAATGCCGTGGCATGGTCTTTTTTAGTTACGTCAGTAGCAGTTTTATAGTCAAATTGGTTTACTAGCAAGTTTGTTATTTCCTCTGGATTCACAACAATTCGTCCATCAACCTTAAGCCTCAGTTCCCTCTGAATCACTTTCTCTCTATTAGTGCATTCCACAAGAGTAAGCGACTATAACCCTTACTTTCAACTGAATAAGAGTGTTTCAAGTGGCCAAGCCTAACTCGTGCCTTTAGTTTAGATTGTTCACCTTGCGAGTCGTGCTCATTTCTGACATCCGGATCGAAGGACCATCCTCCTCAAATGAAAATTGGATCAAGGCGTCTTTGGGAGCGATGAATATGAATGCGCGTACTTCTATTTCCTCCTAGTTTCAAGACACATTTATTTTTATCGCTTTATGAACAGGTGTATACCGCAATCAGAATAGTCAATTCATTACCATATTGAGACGTCGACTAAGTTTTATGAGGTAATGATGGACCGTTAAATGTCTATGTTGTGTAACTAATAGATGTTCTTACACATCTATTAGTTACATTGTATACACAATAGTTTTTTACGACAGCTTGACATGCAGTGGAGATCATAGCATTGTCAAATTATGTAATTCAATACGGTGGATGTTCATTTACATACAGCATCAAATATTTTAGTAAAATAAGGCATCATAGACAAACCAACCAGAATTTAGAAAAAGCCTCTTCCAATAGAATAATATAACAAGGATTCGACAGACTAGCAGCATCTAGTCTTGAAGGACCTCGCCTTAGCTAGCTGCGTGGCCCATGCCCATAATCCTCTTAGCCGGCTTGTAAGCAAAGTGGCGTTATATTAGCCTTCCCCATAAATTGTTAATCTCCATCGGATCTCGGCGTACGTTGTATAAGGAACCGCGAGCTGAAATTATATTTTCATTTTTGTAGAAACTCTGGGTCATATTACAAAGCTGATTTTTGGATCGAAAATCAAAAGGTTTAATTTTTATTACGTAAGTTTTGACTTTGATTAGGCATTGATTTGAGTTCCACAAAAACCGGTTGTAAATTTACAGAAAACTGATAATACACCATTATCTAAACACTTTCTCCATTCCAGGTCTCCGCACAGCTCTGGTCGAAGCTGACGACTTCGCCAGCGGCACATCAAGTCGTAGTACCAAGCTCATCCACGGAGGAGTGCGGTATCTTCAGAAGGCCATCATGCAGCTGGATTACGACCAGTACAAGATGGTGAAGGAGGCTTTGCATGAGAGAGCGAATATGTTGGAAGTGGCGCCACATTTGACACGACCTTTGCCTATTTTGCTGCCCGTTTATAAGTAAGTAAAACAACAGAATTTATCTGAATTGAGAAGTCAAAACCATTCGGTTTTGGAAACTCAAACTTAATAATATACTTGACAAAGTTCAAATTACATTGCTACCGATTCAGGAATTTCATATTTCAAACGGTGCCTCAGAAATCACCATAGATGGTTGAAACTCCATTTAAGTTAATATTAGACATTTAAATAATCCCATTTTACAGCCCGTTCGACCGATTTTGACTTCTATTGCGTTGGTGATATGACAAATGGCAGCTGTATTAAACAGTTCGTTTTGGTAAAGGTTTATGCTTTTTATGGCATCCTTATATTTACGGGCTATAACTCAAAATCGGTGGAACGGACTGTAAAAAGAGGTTGTAAAAAAAAATAAAAAACAAAAAACCCGACTGCTTAAAAAGCCAACTAAAAAGACGTAAACAAGAAGAAAATCATGTTGTGCAGTCGGAGGATACAAATATGCGCGAGCTGGCTAACTAAAACCAGATGTTTAGGCTCCCACAATATGGCGCCCAAAATCCGCCATTTTTTAATTTTAATGTAGCCAGTGACACTCGCAGATTTAAGACGAATCGATTGACGTAAGAATCATCAAAATCGGCCAACACGTTTGGTCACTAGAACGCCATATAGGAACTAACATACATACATACATAAATACTTACATACATACATACACTGATAAATACATTACCCTCCTTCGGCAGTCGGGTAAAAATGTCTAATGTTATTTCAAATGGAGTATATATAGTCTTCGTTTCAAAGCCGTTTAGTATTTCCTGAGATTAAAAAAAAAAAAAGAAATGCTAAACGAATTCTATTCAAGGTTTTAATAGTGAATCTAGAAAAGATTCATTCATGAAATCACTTAATTCATATGTGTGTAGTTAAGCTGCCATGGCCAGCCCTGCGAAGCTAGTAATTAAGACGACGACTAACGCCAACGACCTTGAGGGAACAAAACGCGCCCTCGTTTCTCACCCGCGCGACCCGAAATTTAGTAGTTTTTTATACTTTTCTTATTATTCTATGACTTTAAAAAAAAGCTTCAGATCAAAATGTAGATAATTAAATTGTCTTTGATATGGTGTCGATTTCATTAAAATACGCCCAGCGGTTTTGTTGTGATTGTCGTGTTTTTGTCCGTTTTAGACATAACTTTACAAATTAATTACACTATGTTATACGAATAAAACTCAAAATTTGCTCAGATGAAATTATTAAGAAAATGGTCTAATATAACATATATTTTTTCCAATAAATTATGACTAGCCGTTTATACGTGATTCTCATTTTAAAATCAGCTACTCAAGGGAATCGGCGCCTTAATTGGATAATGTTGTAAAACGAAATTACTAGTTGTAAGCCCCTAAAAATAAATTTACATTACACTAGGGCGCAATTAGCCAATTGTGCTATATACCTAAAACACAAGCAGATTATAATCTACCTACAACATTGTTGTTTCATTCCTGACTCTCATGCCCCATCTGTTGTCGTGCTCTCTGTGCACAAACACCTGCACCATGAAGGACCTGTGCGAGGCCAGCGCTAGGGCTGTCGACGTTGCTGAGTTCTGGTCAAAGCACAACATCTAAATTAAAAACAAAAAAATGGAATCATCGACACGATGAAGAAGAAGAAGAACAAATCTACTTTCTAATTTTGTGTCGATAAAAAATCAGAAAATGCTTTTGACACTTCTTTGTTATTCATTTAGCGCCAATTAAAATACACATGTCGATGTTAAAATGTAATTGTTTCTTTATTCGTTAAATAATTTGGCACTGTATTGTGCATTATTATAGAGTCACCTCTCCTGACACTGCCGGATTTGGGTTTGTTTTGTTTACAATCAGTATCTACTTTGGCACTGATTTGGTACCTGTTTACCATCCTTTGAGCCAAAATTCCACTGTTGTGATACTCAGAGCTCTCCCATTAACTTAAATAATTTGGGTGAAATTGTTTTGCTGAACCTTTTCATGAAAGAGGGGTTCTCTTGCCCTACTTGAAAGATTAGCGCCCGCCCCCTCTCACAGAGGAGCCCTGTGTCCTGTGTCCCAGCAGTGGGGAACTTTATAGGCTATTTAGCGAATAGTGCGTCGTCAATAGCGTGACAGGGACAGCACACTCAGACAGAGTCGAAGCGAATTTCTAAAAATATACTAATGTAGCATTTTGACCCCTATGTCTACAGCGTAGTGCACCCATTTCTATCCTATCCAGATGAAAAGACGAACGTTTTTTATAATTCAAAGTTCGAATGTGCGTGTATTTTTAGGGTTCCGTTGTTGTCATTAAGGAACCCTTATGGATTCGTCTGTCTCTCTCTAACATAGCTCAGAGACTCTTAGTACTAGAGCGCTAGAATTTGGCATGGTTATACATATATTAATCACGCTGACAAAGTGGTAAAATAAAATCATGAAAAAACAATTTTTTTAGGGTACCTCCCGTACACATAAAGTGGGGGTGTTTTTCCTTCCCCTGTGTTCTATGGTGTCGGGTATCGTTGCATAGGCCATTCAAAAATATTACGGGTCTGTGAAAACCATTTTTCGATTCAGGGATCCGTTTGCGTAAAATTAAGCTTTAAGGTGAACGCGCACCTATCCGCGCCGCAGGAGCCGCACGCGCCGCAGTCATCGCATTTTATAAATCTTTATATGAAATCGTATGCAGCCTCGCGCACCTATCCGCGCCGCACGAGCCGCATTTCAGCAAAATGCTGTAGGTATACGGATTCCACCAGCGCGTGCGGATCACGTCATCAGACTCGGCGGGCGATGCGGGCGGCGCGGCAACATGATCCGTATCGGTATGAAAATATAGTTCAAGATGTACAGAAGTGGATACAATGCGTGCGGCCCGGATAGCGCGGGGCCTTGAGAAAATGCGATGACTACGGCGCGTGCGGCGAGTGCGGCGCGGACAGGTGCGCGTTCACCTTTAAATGGCTGACTTTGGTTAGAGTCAAGTGTCCCACCCATCTGCCAGCTAAATGGTTGCTTTTGGATATGTGAAAAATTAACGGCAGTTGTATATATAACGAAGTTAAAAGGAAGCTAAGTAGGCTTTACAAGTTTACGACAAATAGTTGACCAACTTATAAAATGTAGGTACTTGGTAGTAAAAGTAAAGTAAAGTAAGTAAATGTTATATATTGATGTATGGATGGTATATGTATATTGGTCCCGGCTGTCATTTGAAGATCTTTGACAGTCGGTACGGGTAGTCAGAAGCTTGAGATCTGACACTAGTCTTGCCAAGGGGTATGGTGTTACCCAATTATTGGGTTGTGGAGGTCAGATAGGCAGTCGCTCCATGTAAAACACTAGTACTCAGCTGAATCCGGTAAGACTGGAAGCCGACCCCAACAACAATTGGGAAAAGGCTAGGCGGATGATGATTGATGTATGGATGGACAACAGTTTTCGAACTCCAAAGTTAATGTTGTCCCTTCGTTAGAGCAATGTTCGGTGCTTTCATTGTTTATGAACGTTAGTAATGTTATCTATTTATGTTGGTGAATGAAGCTGTTAATACGGAACCCACTGTGCGCGAATCTGACTCGCACTTGGCCGGTTTTTTATTGTAATAGAAATGTCTCCTCTACAGTTTATGTCGTCGTGGAGATAGGTAGGGTCATTGTGCTATGTACATTATTAGAAATTCGTTTCGAATATGCGTCAATAATGTTGACCCAATATTTTTCTCTGGCTACGGATTTTTAAATGTGAACTTTACCAATTATACTCATCTGCAACATTCTTCAATTCCCAGATGGTGGCAAGTTCCCTACTACTGGTTTGGTATCAAGATGTACGACGTGGTAGCGGGCGACAGAAACGTCAAGAGTTCCTATTACTTGTCTAAGAAGAACACCCTCGAACTGTTCCCCATGTTGAAGTCCGACAACCTGTGTGGAGGCATCGTGTATTATGATGGTAAGTCTTGGCCGTTGTATTTTATTTATCTCAAACAAAGGATGACAACAAAGGGCTACCTTTGTTGCCCTAGTTACTACCAATCTTACTACCAGTTGTAATACCGTTAATTTTGATTACCCTTCATATTACTCCAGTATTCAGTTGTTAGAAAGGAAAATTTTTATAAAAACCGGCCATGTGCGAGTCGGACTCGAGCACGAATTGTTCCGTACCATTATCACATAATAACGGCAAACAAATACCAAATAACTAAATAGTTCCAGGAAGCAACGCATTTGAATGTAATTTCTTAACAATAAAATTATTCTTATTCTAGTTATAGCGGCATAAGAAATACATCATCTGTGAAAATTTCAACTGTCTAGCTATAACGGTTCATGAGATACAGCCTGGTGACAGACAGACAGACAGACGGACAGTGGAGTCTTAGTAATAGGGTCCCGTTTTACCCTTTGGGTACGGAACCCTAAAAAGGGGCTACAAGAGATTCACAGAGAGCCAGAGAAATGCACAGAAACTACATTTTTGTGCTATAATAATTAATAATTATTCTTTTTTATTGGCAAATAGTGTGTTTTCTATCAGTGACAGAATTTTTGTTATTTCTACCATTTACAAACATACACACAAACACACATTAATTTATCGATCAAAGATATAATGAATTCCACATTGAATCGCTTCTTACTCCAACAGTAATGCCAGAAATACTAAAACCTCTTGCCTTGTAGTCATATTTAAAATAAGAACCTACCACAACATTAAATTTACTTACACCTCGCTAATTGTCTTTGGGTGTTTGCCCATAATAATTATATAACATAGGCATGTAATCAATATCAGCAATACGTCTAGGTACAGTTTATATAATAGATCACCTAGTAACTAAGTAAATAACGAAGTTTATAATAATTATATTACTATCGGCTCGACTTATATCACGTTGAAGATTTATCACGACATTTAATAGCTCGGCTTTAAATTTAAAAAGTATAACGAAGACATTATGAAACTTACGTCAAATGCTGGGATAAAGATTAGATTGTAGACTAATTAATTTTCCAGCTGTAAAAAATAAATAAAATCATAATTAAAAGTTCCAATTCAAACTCTCTTGTGCAGAGCACGAGTAGATAAAAGAATAGTTTATGCGCTACGGAAGAACATACCTAAGTATATACAAACATATACTGCTAAAATCATAACCCTCCGTTTTGGCTTCGCCGTAGTCGAGTAAAAATCTGACTGCTGAGATGATGCATAGTGCTAGAAGAATACATGTTGGGCCAACCCCAAATAAATTGGGATAGTTAGGTAAAGGCACGGGAATACTGATGACGTCTTGCCGTGGAATAGCTCAAATTACGTTATAATAACAAGGAGTACTTACGATTCTTATCGCATTGAATCTAAATCGGTAATCATCCAAGGAAATGTAACTCTCTATCAATCAATATGCCTAGCCTTTTTCCCAATTATTGTTGGGGTCGGCTTCCAGTCTTACCGGATTTAGCTGAGTACCAGTGTTTTACATGGAGCGACTGCCTATCTGACCTCCACAACCCAGTAACTGGGTAACACGATACCCCTAAACAAGACTGGTGTCAGATTACAGGCTTCTGACTACCCGTAACGGTTGTCAAAGATCTTCAAATGACAGCCGGGACCAACGGCTTAACGTGCTTTCCGAGGCACGGAGGAAACTCGGTATGTTGAAATGGTCACCCATCCACGGACCGACCTCGGCAAGCGTTGCTTAACCTTGAAGATCGACCCGTGCGGCTGTTACTATTCAGCCACGAACTCCGCCTGACGATACTAAATATTTGGCTTATTTTATTTTGCGTAAAATGTGTTATTTGTTAAATCGGTAATACAATAAAATATTTCTCTACCCACAGGCCAACAAGACGACGCGCGTATGAACCTGGCAATAGCGTTGACGGCTGCCCGACACGGCGCCACCATCGCCAACCACGTCAGTGTCACCAAGCTCTACAAGGTGGCTGGCAAGCTCAGCGGGGCTAGGCTAAAGGTAACTACTACAATATGCACTAGAAGGACAAGAAAATTTAAAGAAAGAAAGAAAAATATTTATTTGTGACCCGCACAGGAGACACGAGAAATAAGCATACACTTAAACAATAATAAAATAAAAAACCCCGTGCGAGACCAAAAAGGCTCCTATCTCAGCATGTGCAGCGATATCCAAAAAAGGTAATAACGCTGCGCTGATATTCTCATAGGGCCTATTGTTGATGCCACGGACTCGCTTACGGAAACAGGACTTATATAATAAAATAAAATAGAAGAATATATAAATAACAAACAAAATAGAATAAAACACTGAAGGTGGGTCAAAGTAAGTGTAAGTATAATACAAATATATAAACGCGATGCTCAATAATCATTTGTCGAAACCATAGACAAACGACAGAGCGCGCGGACCAAAGAGTGGTTTATTAAAAATACGGAAAAAATCTATGGTCGGCTGTCAAAAGAAAAATATTATGTAATTGGGTTGTTGTATAGACCTTACCTTCTGGTATAGGTATACCTTGCCACCGAAATTTTATTTATTAATAGTAACTTCGAGAATATTGCCTTTTTAACTAATTTTTTGGAAAAGGGAGTACAATCATGTTTTTTGTTTCATTGGCAATAAATCTGTGTTGCTGTTCAGTATTCCATCCATCCGTCACTTGGCACGGAATTTCTAAATTATTTCAAGACCTAAGGAGTTCGCCGTCTAATGTATAACTGTTAAACATTACATAGCAATGCTCTGGAGAATGTGGTGACGCTTGGGGGAGGCCTATCATAAATATCATCATCATCATATCAGCCGATAGACGGCCACTGCTGGACATATACCTCCCCCTCCTCACCTTGGGGGAGGTCTATGTCCAGCAGTAAAAAAGCCATTCATGATTCAATAAACCATCTTCTTGACACATCATAAGCACATATTCTATCTCTATTGATTTAGTACATAACAATGCGGAAGAAAATACGAATCTTAATTTGTCATTGTCTCCAGGACGAACTAACCGGCAAGGAATGGGACATCAAAGCCAAGTGCATCATCAACGCGACCGGCCCCTTCACAGACAGCATCCGCAAGATGGACGACTCCACCGTCAAGGACATCTGCTGCCCCTCGTCCGGAGTACACATCGTGTTGCCTGGATATTACAGGTAACGTGTTCTATGTTAGTCCGCTAGTTTAAGGCGGTACCCCGTTTTTAGGAGCTATCTACTCGTTATTTAACAAGAAATATCAATTAATAAAAATACATTAAATTTCACATAATATTGATTCTAAAACGGTAGATTTAGTTTTTTTTTAAATGTTGTATATATTTCACTAATCTCCTTCCAAAAAAACATAAAAATGAGAAATAATTATTGATATTATGCATCTCCTCGTAAAGTGTTCATTAATTATTTTTTGTATTAACTTTAATGGATAGACAATTTAATAACAAACATTTTTGTAGATTTTTTTTTTCAAAAGACCGATTTTCGATTTTATAAAGATTTTATTCGAAAATCTGGGCGTATTCACTACTGTAATTCATGCGCCACCAGTGCCGCTAGACTAATAGGAATGCTTATATCTCATGCCGATTTTTTGGTCAGGGTACCGTCTTAAGGCCCTTTTCTGATGGTGCGACGCAATTCGATTTATATCACCCAAATGAGCGATTTTTACGAAGCGAAATTGCAAATATTTTCACATGGACGCAATGATAATAATAAAATATTTTATTTCTCTTCTAATTATCGCCTTTCGACGCAATAATAATTAAAATCGTTTTTTCTCCTCACAAAACAGACATCAAAAGTTACTTAGGTTTAAACAGGTACCTGTATTTTAGACATATGTTCGTAGTCTGGAATGTATGAGGAGCTGGTGTCTGATTTAGGCATAGGAATGCCTGTATTACAAATCACCGGGTCAAATATAAATTGCGTCTCGCCATCTGGGCCTGCAGTCTCGACATAGCTAACGATCGTTACGCTAGCTAACATTCGTTAACTCTTACCACAAAATAGTAAGTATACAGAAGGGACGCTCCCGCCGTTTGTAAAATTGACAGCTAAACTTGACAGATTCACTAGGGTTGCTACTATATTGATTCCGAATTAAAAAAAAAAGGGTAGGTTGCCCAAGTTACAAACATAAATACATAGATTCGTCTAAACATACATCATATCATGCTTACATGCCTTAGAGGGTAGGCAGGGCATCAAATATCCATTTAATATCACGAACACTACAACCCTAGTGAATCTGTCAAGTTTAGCTGTCAATTTTCCAAACGGCGGGAGTGGCCCTTCTGTATACTTACTATTTTGTGGTAAGAGTTAACGAATGTTAGCTAGCGTAACGATCGTTAGCTATGTCGAGACTGCAGGCCCAGGAAAGAGTCTAAGTCTGCAGGCACGAAACAACAGTATTGTTCAGTCGCTTCCTGAGTTTGCTACACTCGAGATTGAAAACTCAAACTTATTAGGACCAAATCCGATGTATCAAATGATGCTATTGCGAACCGAAACGTGTTGAGTGATACTGGATCAGTTTTGTTGTTAAGAGGGGACTCCAGTGAGACTTTCTCCATACAAACACATTCTGCTGTTTTCTTCGTGGATAATGCCTCTAGAGCAATGATTTTTTCCATAAAATCTAGGTCTAATTAATACGTGCCTGTATCATTTCCTTTTTTCAATGCAATGCAATGTAAAATGCAATTAAATGTAAACGAATATACCTAAAAATTTTGTACGCCATTATTGGCAAAACATGGACGCTCACAACATTTATTAATTCAATACCATGCATGTCTGATTAGTCATGTAAACGCATGTTTGACAAATAAAGTTTTCTTTCTTTCTTTCTTTCTTTCTTTCAAAAAGAAATATGACAATACAAAAATCCGAAAAAAATGCCCGTTTTTACCGCCATGTTCAGAAGACTTTCAGACAAAATTTATAAGTTTTTAACAAAAAAGGAAGGAAAGGATAGGAGCATAGATATACTTTTCCTCTAAATTTTGATATAAGAATTTTTTAGATCAGACCAGTTTTCATGAAGAAAACAGCAGAATACGAACCGTCTTTTAGTCAAAGTTTTTGTAGGTAAAATCAGCCTGAGCTGCAGTTGTCCCTTTCGCACTTTAGGGGGTGAGGTTGGAGGTGACGCGACGGCAATAGTTTCTTCAAATACCTATTTTTCAAATTCCTGTTGACTAGAGTCCGCTCTTAAATGCTAAAAATAAATGATGATCACTCCATAAAAGCAGGAAAAACGCAGTTTAGACCGGTTATCTAATTTGCTATAAAAGCTTTGGAAACTATTCTGTAAAAACCCAGATATGGTCTTGATCCTTTAAACATTTATGCATTTTTTTTCCTGTTCCGATTTTAGTTTTGAACCTAACAAAATGTTAGGCTAACAGCCTTGGTGTATTATTGCTTGGTTTGCTTTTGAAGATCTACGAGGGGAGGTCCAAAAGTTCTTTGTTTCATACTATAATTGACTGAAAATATTTCCATTGATATACATACGGAGGCCTAAAATTTGATGACTGAAAATATTTCCATAGTTATAGGTACATACGGATGCCTAAAATTTCGCGGGAATATCTAATACCTTTAAAGGAGCAATTCTTGTATCACATCATACATCATCAGCCTATTAATGTTCCCACCGCTGGGACACAGGCCTCCTCTCTGTGAGAGGGAATGGGCCGTAATCCACCACGCAGGCCAAGTGCGGGTTGTTGGATGTCACATGTCTTCGAATTTTTGTTTTGGGACATGCCGGTTTCCTCACGATGTTTTCCTTCACCGTTTTGAGAGCAGTGGTGCAGAAATAATTTACACAAAGTTAAGCACCTGCCTGGGCTCGAACCCGCGACCTACAACTTGTAAGTCGAAAACTGTGTTTCTGAATATCGGAAACGGCTCCAACGATTTTCTTGAAATTTAGTATGCAGGGGTTTTCGGAGGCGATAAACCGATCTAGATAGGTTTCATTTTTAGAAAACGTCCGTTTCTTCTATTTTCACCTAAACAGAGCTCTGTCGCTGCCGAGATTAATTTTTTAAAAGGCAGATATATTTTAAGGAAAACATGGCTCGAAATTTTTGTATGTATATCACTGGAAATATTTTCATTCAGTTAAAAAGTATAGTACACACAAAGAAGATGTATAATTTGATAACAAGCAGTGACTGTAGCACCGTCGTGTGTCTTACAACACTGAAGGCCGGTAATGAGGTGAACTATTAATAGTCGAGGTTACTCGGTAACGATGAACGAGACACTATTTAAAACTAATTTATATTATCAGGTATTCTATGTTTTAACGATCGGTTAATACATACATACATAAACACACGCCTTTTTCCCATGGGGGTAGGCAGAAACTACAGAACGCCACCTGCTACGATCCTAATATGACTATGGTTAATATGACTTTCAAAATGTTTAAAAGTAGTAAATGGTCTTTAGACCACCTTCTAAGACATATGTTTACTCTTCCTTATTTTCTGCCATCAACCATGTACATTTTCTCACTCTTAAATTATTATTTTTTTTAAATTGTAGTTTGAATTAGTTTCGAGTGAACGCGTATTTTTCCTGGCTCTGAAATCCGTAGTAGACCTAACCTTCCTGTCTGGGTCGCGGATAAATTTGAAAGAGAGTTACCGCGGCCCTGGCACAACCAACTGAAGGAACACGGGTGGGTTTTAGTCAGTAAAAGTCTGACTCGCCCTCCAAAGTCATTGGATGATTTCCCAACCCAAAAAAAAAAAAAACCTCACCTTAAACTTTTTCATGTTTACCGCAAAAGTTTATCTGGACTAGAAAATTCTTCATGAGCAAGAGTTTATTTATTGCGTACAAGCAAAATTCTGGCAAATATATTTACTTAAGAATAATATGATTTTACATACATACATAAACTCACGCCTTTTTTCCATGGGGGTAGGCAGAAACTACAGAACGCTACCTGCTACGATCCTTTCATACTTCTTTTGCTTCACACACATTCATACATCTAGTCTTGCACCTTGCCATTCTGAAGAACATCACCAATAAGGTCTATGTATGTCTTTCTAGGGCGTCCCCTCCCGGCGTTTCCATTCACGTCTGCCTTGTAAATATCTTTCGTTAGTCGCCTTTCATTCATCCTCTCAACATGGCCAAACCATCTTATTCTTATTCTTTATTGTACACAAAAAACATAAAGACACAGATACAATAGGACAGCTTTATCATACTCTTTTCAATTTTAGTCACTACATCTTCTTTTAAACCACAACGTTGTCTTATTACCTCATTCCTCAATCTATCATTTAAAGTTACACCATACATACTCCGCAAGGAGCGCATTTCTACTGCATTAATCCTACTTTCATGTCTTTTTTGCCTTATCTAACCTTCACTTCCATACATAAGTGTAGGCACCAGCACGCTGTTGAACACGCTATGATTTTAGTCGGGAATAAATGAGTCTTCTGGACGCTGCCATATTATCAGCTTCATCTGTGACATCTTCTTCCTGCCGTGTAACCGATTGCCTGTAATGACCCTAGTTTAACCCATAACATCTATTTTCAGTCCGGAACACATGGGTCTCCTCGACCCCGCCACCTCAGACGGCCGTGTCATCTTCTTCTTACCCTGGCTGAAGGGAACCATCGCCGGCACCACCGACCTGCCCTGCAAGGTCACGCACAACCCCAAGCCCACTGAAGACGAGATCCTATTCATCCTCACTGAGGTTAAGAACTATTTGAACCCGGATGTTGAAGGTTTGTATTTAATAGTAACAGATTTATTCAGACTTGAGAATGTTTAGCATTTATTTATTTTCTGCTTTTATTGCATTTTTAACCCCCGCCGGAAAAAGAGGGGTGTTATAAGTTTGACGTGTGTTGCTGTGTGTCTGTCTGTGGCATCATAGCGCCTAAACGGATGAACCGATTTTGATTTAGTTTTTTTTGTTTGAAAGGTGATTCTGTCGCGAGTGTTCTTAGCTATGTTTGAATAAAATCAATTGAGCCGTTTAAAAGTTATGTGCGTTTTACTGTTTGAGTCGGGGTGTTTTCGCAAGATAAATGTGTCGGGGGTTCTTTAAATTTTAAAATTTTACTTGTCATTTTATTTTTCCAGAATCATAAATACTAGTAAAATCGAAATACATTTACGCTCTATTTTTTCGAAGGGGGTTGTTAAAATGGGTTAGCTTTTATCATCAAAATCGACAAATTTTAAAAAAGTTCCTTGGTCTAGTTTACAAAAAACTCTCTGTAGGAGTTAACTCTAGCTGGACACCCTTCAGTAAATTTCAACTTACAAACATGTTTAAGTTTTGATGAATCCTAACAGTTGATATAGACCAATAAGGATGTTTCCGGGGTAGAAAAAGGATAATAATATTTAAGCCGTCAGTGAGATTATCAAAGAATATTGGACCGTATTTTTGCTTTATCAAATAATAAAAATTTACAAAGATAAAGCGCATTATGACCTTATGAGTGGAGGCTTGTGACGTCACTTTAACAGTATAAAGTGTAGCACCCGTGACGTCACACGATATTTCAACGCACTGTATCGTCGTATTTTTTTGTTTACGTGGCAAAAGAAAAAATACATGTTTAATATTTTTGGGTAAATTGATATTTTTTGTCAACTACCCTATTGGTGAAAAAACTTACAACTGACATTATTTTAGGGTTCCGTATCCTATTACTAAGACTCCGCGGTCCGTCTGTCTGTCTGTCTGTCACCAGGCTGTATCTCATGAACCGTGACAGCTAGACAGCTGAAATTTTCACAGATGATGTATTTCTGTTGCCGCTATAATAACAAATACTAAAAATATAATAAAATAAATATTTAAGGGGGGCTCCCATACAAAAAACGTGATTTTTTTTACTTTTTTTGCGATAATGGTACGGAACCCTTCTTGCGCGAGTCCGACTCGAACTTGGCCAGTTTTTTATCCTTGTCCCAATTTATTTGGGGGGTGGCGCAACAGCTCTTCTTCTTCTTCAAACGTCGCCAAACAACGAGTAAATAATTCCTTTACCACATTTCAGTACGTCGTGGCGACGTCCTGTCAGCATGGTCTGGCATCCGTCCCCTGGTATCAGACCCCAACAAGCCCGACACGCAGTCCCTCGCGCGCAACCACATCGTGCACGTGTCGCCCGCCGGCCTCGTCACCATCGCGGGCGGCAAGTGGACCACCTACAGGTCCATGGCTTCCGAGACCATCGACGCTGCTATTGAGAGTGAGTAGGACAAAAATCTGATGCTGCTGAGAATTTTCGAAAGGAGATACGAAAAAGTTGCAATTCGATGCGCTTGCGCTAATAGAATTAAAATCATAAGCATAGCGAATGTAGATACTTTCACCTTTTTTTATCGGGGGGAAACCTCTAAAAGGCGCCTGGACTTTTAGGCAAAAGGGAGTGTGAGATTCTTACGCCCCCCTCCACTCCCTCTCGGACCCCGGTGATCACGCACGTGGACCCCTTAAAAGTGACCTCTTAAAAGACTAAACCAGAACTTTCACATATGATTTATTATTTTGGTTCGATTTGACCAAAAATAAAGGATACAATTGATCAAACAATGATTTGTGTCACCCAGGCTCGAAAACTTTAGGGGTGTCAAAGACAAAATGGATGTACGTTGGTCCCAGCGCTCGTAACCAACGTTGGTCGGTTAATTGGTGAGGCGTAGATACACACGTTGGCTATTAAACTTGTTCTGTCTCGTCAGAGCCAGTGTGAAGATGTCCGTTACGGAAATTGATGTAAGCGCTTTTACAGTACTGAGTGCATATTATAATTTATATTTGTTTCTGAATAAAACGAAAAACCACGTCAAAGAAGATGATGGATGGACATCGTGTTGCAACAGGACTGAGCAAATCACCAACGTGTGGACGGATCGCGAATGTTGGCACAGATTCCTTTGATAAAACCGACACGCGCCGGCCAACTACTAACGCTCGCCACCAATGTTGGCGCCAACGCAATTTTCTAGATCCAAACGTTGGACAAGTATCGTTGGGGCCAAAGTGTGGAGCCGGCGTAAAACATTTACCAATTATTAACCAAACATTACAGCCAAAGGGTCGATGTTGGAGCCAACATTGCTTGAACTGTATGGAGCCGGGATTACACCACTAACAATGTATGTCGTACATTTCAGGCGCGAATTTGAAGCCTCTATACAAGGAGTGCCAGACTGATGGGTTCTTAATAGAGGGCGCGCACGGATGGACGCCGACCATGTACATTAGATTAGTACAGGACTTCGGATTGGAGATGGAAGTGAGTATTCCTTAACAATTCACAGAAAAATGTCTCAATTAAAAAAAAAAAAATCACTTTTTAGTGGCACATAATGGACAAGTTCGATAGTAAGGTACCTATAATGCCTTCAGTGATGCCAGAATAGGTTACACGAATCACATGTAACTTGAACATAACCAGTAGAATGAGAGTGTACCAGGGTGAACTGTACTCATCTGCGTACCCGTTTAGAGCATACTGGCGTGATTGTATATTATGAAATGGTGTAAACAATAAACAGATATGCGATTGCAGCAATCCCGAGAGATTTGCCTTCATTTATTGAAGAGTTCTGTTGTATATCTCCGAAGTTCGGCGAACTTAATCCGACAAAAAAGAATTTGCAAATCCGTGTACATAACACGGAGTTATGCCCGAACATAAATAGTTATAAAAGTATAAAATCCGAATGTATTTCAGGTAGCAGTTCACTTAGCCAAGTCGTACGGTGATAGAGCGTTCGCCGTCGCTAAGATGGCGTCCATGACTGGCAAGAGATGGCCTATCATCGGCAAGAAGGTCCACCCCGAGTTTCCTTACATTGATGCCGAAATTAGGTAAGACAAAACATGTTCAATGTGATATTTAATTTATATCAAACTAGCTGTTCCCCGCGGCTTCGCTCCCGTGGGCCACCCCACAGGACCCGTTTTCGCGATTAAAAAATATCCTATGTCACTCAAGAATAATGTAGCTTTCTATTGGTGAAAGAATTTTTAAAATCGGTTCAGTAGTTTCGGAGCCTATTCGGTACAAACAAACAAACAAAAAAATCTTTCCTCTTTATAATATTGGTATGGTATAGACAAAGAATACTGAAAGTTTTTATGTCTGTCAGGTAGATTAGATTCATAAAAAATATGGGACACGTATTTTCTTTTGACACGTAAACTTATAATACGTTGAAATATCGTGAAACGTCATGCCGCTAGTACACTTTATACTGCCTTAGTGACGTCACAAGTCCCCACTCCTGAACTTTGATGCGCTTTAACTTTGTAAATGTTTATTGATTTGTTAAAGCAAATAATACGTGTCCAATATTATTTGATAATCTCACTGACAGAATAAATAGAATTATTATTTTTCTACCCAGGCAACATCCCTATTACGTCCATGTTTATTCTCTTGTCGTCCATTATGAAATTATTGATACTTGTACTTTTATTACAAGTCTTTATCTAAGGACTGTCTGTTAATTGATAGGTGGAAAATGAGCCCTGAAACAATATTCTTATTACTCTCTTAGAGAGGCTGATAGTGTTATTTCGAAAGCTTAAGACACGTTCGTCCTCTCATGGTTGGACCTCATAAAATCCTGACTAGATAAAAAATCACACGCCCTGTAGTTATATATCATGAATGACACAATTTGAACACGCTTGAAAGCAGAATCACGCTATTATACAACGGACCTTATTTATAAAAATCTTTAGCTTAGGAACTGTTTAGCAGATTCTTTATTCAAAACTTCGATAACGAATTGTTGATCGAAGATTTGAATAAAGAATCTGTCAAATTCTCTAAAGAAAATTTAAATATAGAATCACAAAGCTAAGCCTAGAAGTAACCTGTGCACTCTTGACTTAAAGACCCCAAGGTTGTAGCTATTAGGAAACAAAGACTCTGGCAGGGAATTCCACTCCTTAGCTGTGCGCACTATGAAAGTACTCACAAAACGCTTTGTAAATAAGCGTGTGATGAACAAACAAGAAAACTTCTTTATTTCAATTAGGCCACTAAGCGGCACTTTTGAACGTCAAAAATTTAAATTTAAAAGAAATAATAATTGATTCTACCGTCCATTCGGAAAAGTAGCTTGTTATGGCGAAGAACGGGCAAGAAACTCCAAGAACGGACAAGAAACTCCAATGCTGCTGTTTCTATGGCTGTACTTATATTATACTTATTTAATTTTTAAAGATACGGTTGCCGCGAGTACGCCCGCACAGCCGTCGACATGATCGCGCGTCGTCTTCGTCTGGCCTTCCTGAACGTGCAGGCGGCATCTGAGGCTCTGCCTACCATCGTAGATATCATGGCTGAAGAGCTCAACTGGAGCGAGGCGGAGAAGAAGGTAACCAAAAACTATTAAATGTACATGAGACTTTTCAGCCAATTGTCTCTGATATGGCAACGCACCTATTCTATCTATGGTATTGTTAAACTCTATATTGGGGCGGTGACAACTTTGCACCATGTGGCACTGGCGAAAAGTTTACCCACCAATACAAAAAAAAAAACAATTTTGATAAGTTTTCTGGCCAACTTTATTTCTGTTCGTGTTTGATGATTTTGGCGAAATCAATTTAATTTACCTTTATTTCAGGCGAAAGACCATATATTTTTACAGATATAAATATAGCGTTAGTAGGGTTGTTATTATTTATTTAGACTTCATGCACAAAGGTACAATGGCGGATTTAATGCCTTAGGCATTCTCTACCAGACAACCAAGGGTGTTGAAGAGACAACATGAGGGTTGTTAGTAGTACTCACAAAAATAAAATATAACAAGGTATTAGTAAACAAAACGAGTAACACACAATAATAGTAATTACCGAAGTCTATTTCCTATTTCTGAGCAGGTGTGTAAAAAGACTATTTATTTTGCAAGCTAACGTTCTGGGGACAGTTTTGGTGCTACCCCGGACCCTGCTCATCATAGATGCAGTTCTTTTCCTAATGATGGAACTCCTAATGACGATTTGCCAATTATCAGCCGAGTAAACTTTTTTTCACGCCCTCTGTGTACGCCTTTCTACAAAGATTTTACTTGTGCATTACGTTTTAATAAATAGCTATAAAAATATTCAAATATTGGAGTCTGTCAAGCGAGTCGTGTCCTATGAAAAAGGCGGCAAATTCAAAAATCTTACAGGTGTCAACACTGATATAGTACGCTGAAAACTTCTTTGATAGAAATTTTATCTACATTTATTTTTATCATTAACTAGCTGACTATCTACCTACCATAACTACCCTACCTACCCTAAATAATGACGAAAAAAAAAAACATAAACCATCTACTAAATAGTCCGAACAAACCCTAAACATTTGGTTTGGATAGGTGAGCCCGTTCTTGAGTTATAAAATTACAACGAAAAGTGGCATTGATTTTTATATATATAGATCTACACACATTAAGTATCAAACAAGTTTTCAGCGTACTATATCAGTGTTGAAACCTGTAAGATTTTTGAAATTGCCGCCTTTTTCATGGTACACGACTCGCTTGACAGACTCTATGTTCGAAATTGCGTAAAAGAACAATGGCAGGTGCCCATACATTTTTTTAGCTGAGATTAAATTCCTACGTCTTTAAATGAAAAATATCTGGTTTAACTCAGGGTGATGTTCTGAATTAGTTTGTGCAAGAATTTTTGTTCGAGAATGTCGAGAATAATAGATATTCAGTCATAAACTTTTGTAGGTTATGTCTGGGTAACTTTTAATAATGTGTTTAATAGGTAATATTATTCAATTTCGTGGAAGTAAAAGGGGAATATCGCATTAGCTTTTCCCTTACCTAGTTATTTCAGCATGAAATGTATAATATACTCCTTGGAAAAAGTATATTTATTTAAACTAAGCGACTTTGACGGTTATCAAAAGGTCGTCGTCCTCGTCAACAACCAAGCTATATTTTTTTAAACTTGGATACTAGTCTTTTTGCCAATCATTAATTAAAAGTAATTCATTTATTTCTACTGCACTACAATATTCTTACCTACCTACGAGGAACATCTATACTTAGACATAAACTGTATTGTTAACTCATTTACTGCAATAAATACATTAATTATATTATTAATTAATATAGTTACCACTTGTCACTTAGCATATAAAGTATATAATGGCAACACTAAGCTAAAGAAATTAACAAAAAAATCAAATAACTTTTTATTTATTATGTTTTTTTTTATCCGTTTTAAACCAGCCCAATAATATATTTAAAAAATGTAGACAATTAATAGAACGTCTTTAGTATATAACTCACTTTCAGACGCTCAAATTTAAGTCAGCTAAAATCTCGCCATTGTTCTTTACGTCGTATGGTTTCCTCATTGGAACTTCACTAAACATTCACAAACCCACCTAAAACTTCCAGAAACAAATCAAAGAAGCCGGCGAGTTCTTAGCCAACGAGATGGGTCAGATGGTGAACCGCGCCAGTCGCGACAAGATCCCCATCAACCTCAGCAAGGACGAGATCCAGACGTACATCAAGCGATTCCAGATCATAGACAAGGACAGGAAGGGATTCGTCTCTATCAACGATATTAGGAGGAGTCTTAAGGTATGAGTAGTGGAATGTGGGTAAGAGTTTGAAGAGGAGCGAGAAAAAGATTGAGCATAGTCAAGAATAAATCCAAAAAGTTTTTTGTGTTTTTAAGGATTCTTGAAAAAAAAATTGAGCATAGACAATATCAGATAAGAAAGTCAAAAAGGGGGTTCTAATATATTTTTTAGGGTTCCGTACCCAAAGCGTAAAAACGGGACCCTATTACTAAGACTCCAGTGTCCGTCTGTCTGTCTGTCTGTCACCAGGCTGTATCTCATGAACCGTGATAGCTAGACAGTTGGAATTTTCACAGATAATGTATTTCTGTTGCCGCTATACAAACAAATACTAAAAACAGAAAAAAAAAATGTTTAAGTGGGGGCTCCCATGCAACAAACGTGTTTTTTGCGATAATTGTACGGAACCCTACGTGCGCGAATCCGACTCGCACTTGGCCGGTTTTTTATGGATCAGGACCATTAAAATGGATCTTTAGTGTAATGATCCAGTTGTAATCTCGACATGATGAGCTAAAGGCTGACCCTGGGCAGTGAAAAACCAGTGTCGAAGATGTATGAGGATCTTAGGTTCGATTCCCAGATCTAGAAAAAAGTATATTATGGACGAAGGATCTCAACTCGCCTAAAGCACAAATTCCAACTGTGGGCATAGCTCGTCCATGAAAACCAACGAGGAAAAAAACACGAAACACAATATCAATATAATCAAAATCTTTACCTAAACTTGCTACCAATTCTAGAGTATGGGCCTGAAACCTAGCGACGCGGAAATACGCACCATCTTGTCCGAGATAGACGTCACGTATAACGGCCAGTTGGAATTACAGGACTACCTGCAGGTAGAGAGTATATTCGGGTTATGTGGGTAGTAAGTCATCCATGCTGCCGTCCACGTCTTACGGGTTATAACTAAGGGGTGCCGCTGCTTTTGAAGTTATGCAGATATTTTATATGAAAGTCGTTTGAATACTCGATAGAAACTCTCCTCTGAACTTCGCTGTAATCTGTTATCAAATATGATTGGTTCATGTGATTTGATTGGCCATTGTTACGAATAGGGATGAAGACTGAGAGAAAATCTGTTGAAGACTTTCGTATTTTTATGGTTGCATAATTTCAGTACAATTATGTCAATAAGTTGCACAGAATCTTTGTCATAGGCACTTAATTTTATTCATCATTTAAATAATAATATTCATTAACACCCTTAGTGTGACTACATTTATTTTTGGGTGGGTCAAACACTTCAAATCAAATTTAATCGTGGTTTTACCCACGTGGTCATTTCTGAACAGCTGAAGTAGTTTCGGACTTGTGTCAAACTCGGAAGTAACTTCTGTTTGAGTCCGATACTAGTCGGGGAATATCGTGAGCAAAACTACCCTCAAATATTAATAAGTCTCACAAAAGTCATAATATGGGTCATCTTTTGACCAACCACACAACTAACCTATTCCAAAGATTCAGTGCAACACTCACGTGTAATGTCCACGCTTGTTGACGTCCCCATGTCGCATGGTCCACAGAATTACGGCGAGGATGTCACCGGGGAACAATTGCACGAAATACTGAAAGAGATCGACACTAACATGAACGGACAAGTCGAACTCGACGAGTACTTGCAGGTCTATATCGCGTTATTGTGACTGTACACTTTTTTTTTGTATAATAAGGCGGCAGTACGCTTAAAATACGTGTTAATTTGCCATTGCAAAACTAACTTTATTTGTCAGAGGTGAAGGTGTGTTTTGGAATGGCAAACGACGAGAATATTTCACAGTTCGCTAAAAATTTCACGTTAAATTGCCATTGCAAAATTAACTTTAATTGTCAGAGGTGAAGGTGTATTTTGTATTGGCAAAATAGTGCGATTATTTGGACAATACGCCAAGTGTAGTGCCGCCTTTGTGTATGTTTTTTTTTCTACTTTTTCTGTCTGAGTTTTTCTGCTTGGCTTGGAATGTGAATGGTCAGTTTTAAGGTTATGATATTTTATTTGCAAATTTTAAAATGTTTTGTCTAGAATAATTAATTCTTAGGCTAGCAGAAGTATCAATCAAGTAGAAGTGCAAGTTCATTAGCGTAGACTAGAAAGTTAATAAATGTGCAGTTGTATCAGAAATTCTCATTTTTTAAATAGTGTATTTATACTAAACTTATAGCAGCAGATATGTAAATTATTACTATTATTAAATACCAGATCATTTATTGTCTTTGGATCATATTTATCTTTCCATTCTACTAATAAGTAGGTCATGAATGGTAGGCAGCATATGCACAACATTGCCGCCAACTTTCAAACAGGCGTACAATGGATTTTCTCCGAAGTAAAAGTGAAGCTTACCGTGATTCATTGAACTCCATATTTCAAGCTTTGGTAACATACTCTCATGAATGCCATATAAAAATATATTATCTCATTTATCATAGGGATATTAACAACATATTATTTTAAAATACAACGCATTCAACCCGAATCTCTTCAAAGTTAAGAGTGAACCGGCTTCTTCTGAGTAAGCTCACTCAATCGGCGACTTTGTCTCTGTCACCTCTGACATAGACTAGAGTCAAGAGCAAATCCATCACAAAAAAAAAAGTTTGTGTTAATAAAACGAATAGATGGTAGTTTTTAAATATATTTTACATGATTTTATTTAACTTGCACTGTATGTAATGTATGTAAGTAAGTGTGTTCGGGTCAAATCTTGTAACTGAATTTTAAAGCAGTTATCCTCTACTGATTAAGATGAAATTTTGCATACACGTTTAGTTTGGATGACAATGCATGGTTAGCTAAGTGACGTCATTCTAAATCCAGGATGGCGGACTAGTTATTTTTTGTGCACTATCATGATATGGGTATCAAATGAAAGGGTTTGCTGCGTAGAATACGAAAAAAGCTTGTTATAAAAAAATATTTCTAATGAATAATTTTATATCAGTTGTGCTTTCTGCTTGTATTAATACACTGCCATACCTGGGTCATTAATTTTATGTTTCCATTAACATTTTCCATGGTTTATGTTTGCTTTTATTGTTAATCAATTTTAATAAACTAATCCATAGTTAGAATAAGAATTGGCACAGGTAAGTTAAAGGTAAGACATTAGTTAACTATTATATATATCCATTTTAATTATAATATATTTAGTTAATGTCTATTTCTAGACACTTAAAACAATAATATAAAATATAAAACTCTACTATAGCCCAACTAACATTGATGTAGATTTACTAGTATTATTAACATTATAAGCCTTATTCACACTACAATACAAGTTACATTACATGCTGCGTTACTAAAGGTTACGATACACATGCAGTCTTAGAGTGCCATTGTATCTAGTAACTTCCAATTTGGTGAATGACACAACACAACGGCATGCAAGCTACGCACTTAACACTCTAGGCTGCATGTCCACCTGCAAGCAACTCGCATGCAAATTCAACTACATTGCGGCGCATGATCGAGCGATTGGTCCATACATTGCCTCGGTAGCCCGCAATGTGACGCAACTTGTATGCAAGCTGATTGCAGGTGGAAAAGCGGCATTATATAAAAATATCTCGGTACTGTTTAGCACATTCTATATTCAAATATTCTATTGAGAATTTGAATTTAGAATCTGCTAAGGAGTTGCCAAACACCGTCAATTTTTTTATAACTGAGGCTAAGGCGCAGGCCACATAGCGGCTTCCTATTCCATTCAAAATGCATGGTAATAAAGCGCAATTTGAACACGCGCGGACGCCAAAATGGCGCGTCATAACCACGTCCGAGCAACGACATATCGTGTGTCCTAAATTGCGCTTTATTTCCATGCATTTTGTATGAAATTTGAATGGAATAGGAAGCTGCCCGTGTCATATCCGCGCCAGACGCCATTTCTATGTGGCCTGCGCCTATCTGTTCTCTAGTGCTAACAAGGCTCTCTTATTCTAACTTCACACGGCTGTATTGCAAAGGCTTTTAATTCGTCCATCCTGCATAACGCAATTTTCTGACCTCTTTTCTAACGCACAGATGATGTCAGCCATCAAATCGGGCCACGTAGCGTACTCAAGATTCGCTCGCATGGCTGAGATGGAGGAGGAACACCACGAACAGGAGTTGCTCAAGAAGCAGATTTCGGTCGAGAGGAGCGGCGGTGGCTTGTAGACGTCATATACATGGTGAGACGAGAGTTTTATGAATTTATGTGTGTGAACGCACAAGAGATTCCAGATGTTGAGTGTAGACTTAGTTGGTGAAAGTCAGATGGGGTATATACAATTAAGGCCTAGCGCATACTCATAACTTTTGCATCGACCTAACTGTTCAGTCAAATTGTATACTTCTCGGGCATTCAACACAACTAAAAGGTTTAGACGATGGAGGTGCGCATACAATCGATGCAGTCGATCGGCAATTTTTTATCTTCTAAGCAAATCGACCAGTCTTTATTCGGCAACGCTTCAGTTCGAGTACTAAGGAGCTCGTGGCTAAATAATAACAGCCGCACTGGTCGATCATTAAGGTTAAGCAACGCTTGACGGGGTCGGTCTGTGGATGGGTGACCATTTCAACATACCGAGTTTTCTCCGTGCCTCGGAAAGCACGTTAATAACGTCATTTTAAGATCTTTGACAGTCATTACGGGTAGTCAGAAATTGAGATCTGACACCAGTCTTGCCAAGGGGTACCGTGTTACCCATTACTGGGTTGTCGAGGTCAGATAGGCAGTCGCTCCATGTAAAACACTGGGACTCAGCTGAATCCGGTTAGACTGGAAGCCGACCCTAATATAATTGGGGAAAAAGGCTAGGCAAATTGATTGCTTGAGTTCGAGTACTTACTGCATACAATGTCAGTTAACAAAAATAAAGTAGTTTTTGCTTTGCTCTATAGACATTTAAAAAGAAATAAGAAAAGGAGATTGAGGGGAGATATTTTCCCGTCATGGCGACAAAGAGACGTGGCACAACTTCAAATGCAAATGCGAGACTCGCCAGTCGCGGATCGACTGTTGAGATCAGACGTTTGATCGATAGTTGTCCAACTTTTTAATCATAAGCAAATCGATACAGCTTCTTGATTTGTTTGTCGAGCAACTATCGAGTTGACAGTATATGCTGGTTCTATGATCTCAATATATTTCTATAAACTTTTGACACACCACAAAACAGTTGTTCAACTTAAAGTTGGGGGAATGCGCTAGGCCTAAGCCTTTTCTAGGTGGAAGGTATCCTACGCATGTATTGATGGTTCTATATGGACAACTTAAAGATAAAGATAAAGAGATAAAGATAAAGATATATTTATTTGCTTAAACACGTGTATACATGCAAGAATAAACAATACGTGCATGCAGGATATCATTAAAAAAATACAATAAGTGCCGACATGTTTGCCACATACTATGGCGTGCAAATATTTTGGAAGTAAATATCAATGAATAATTACGAAAAATTACAAAATCACAATAATTAAAAAATGTCAAAAACAAAACAAAACTTCATAAAAAAGTCAAAATTATTAAAATTAATTCGAACGCAATAAAATCAAAATGTCAAAATTAATAATAATAAAATATAAAACAAATGTCACATAATTAAATTTAATTCTAATACATCATTACAGTTAATAAAATATATAGTCCAAAAATATAATCAATCACAAAATCAATAAAACTCAAACAATTTAAATTATCTACATTCAAAATTTGTCATTCAAAAACTCTGCAACATTATAATATCCCTTACTAATCAGCAATTTCTTTAGTTCTGTCTTGAATGAATTAATATTCATTATCTTTATTATTACTTAGTATTTATTATTCACCCGTCACTACCGCTTTGACCGCTTTTGAAAGTTTTTTTAAAGAAATCTAATCTCTTCATTCGCTAGAATTCCAAGTCAACTTTGATGTAAGTTTATTTCTTAGTCTTTCATGTCACTATTGCAATATCAAAGTCATCTGGTCTTTTTATTTTAAGAAATTGACTGACACACTGTTCCATTGTTGTTGAATTAGGTTTTTTTTACCTGTGTTTGCAATATTTTTAAGTATGTGAGAACCATGTTCCTATTTATCAAATTAATTAATTTACCTGTTAATACTTTTAATAATTTATACCTGTACGTAGTATAGTGTGTAGTGCTATTCTGGGTGCATCGTCCTGACATATATGAATTTATGAATGAATGTACTTATGTAGATATTTTAAAACACCTATTTTTTTTAAAAGAGTACGTATGGAGTTTCTTGTGCGTTCTTCTCCGTAGTAACAAGCTACTTTGCCGAATGCACGGTAGAATAAATTTTTATTACTTGTTAATTTTAATTGTTTGACGTTCAAAAGTGCCACTTATTGGCCTAATTGAATAAATATATTTGACTTCCGATGGGGCAGAAAGGTTCTGGAGTGGCGACCGCGAACCGGAAGACGTTACGTTGGAAGGCCTCCCACAAGGTGGATCGATGACCTGGTGAAGGTTGCGGGGATCCGCCGGTTGCGAGACGCACAGGACCGGTCAATGTGGCGACGCTTGGGGGAGGCCTATGTCCAGCAGTGGACGTCTTTTGGCTGATATGATGATGATGACTTTGACTTTGTCTAGGTCAGATAATATGTGAAGCAGTTCATAATAAATTCATATCTGAAATGTTGGCTTTGTTCAAACAGTCCTATCCTAATATTCTAAATCTTTTTTCTGATTACAGGTACCTAAATCATCGCAACAAAGTAGGCGCTAAGCAAGACACAAGTATTATTTGTCAAATCTAGAGTACAATTTATTGCGATTTTTAAACATAACTACCCACATTAATACAAATTTTAACAGCAATCTATCAATTTATATCAAGTATACGTCCATAAAAATATTTATTGTTGTAGAAAATATAAGTAGAGAAAGTTTAATGGAGGATGATTTTTTTGAATCGATAATTTAATATTTTAGCTTGACAAAAAGCATGTTACGACATTTCAACCCCTTCCCCTAGTTTTAAGATAAATGGATTTGATAATGTGATTGTTATAATTTTAAGACGATTTATTTATTCGATTTTTTTGTTATGAAACATGTATTTAAATATTCAATCATACCGTCGGAATGCGATTTTTATATTATAATTTGTTACAATTTTATTTGTGCGGTTTTGTATGTGTTGAGCTCTAGCATGGTATTGGCTACAAAGAAAAATCAGACCTAGTCAATTAAAAATTAGGTTTAAATTGGTGCAATCATCGAAAGTTATGTAAAATACAGAGGTTAATTCTATGGCAATTTTTATTGTTTAAGTAGCTGGAGCTTGCCCTTCACAAGATGCGTTACAGTTGTTAATTATGGCTTCATTTGCGCAAATATTAGCGGGTTAAACCCTCAGAAACGGAATCTCCGAGGTGAGCCAGACGTTAGATATTACACTATATTTACAATGCATAACACTACGTTCTCTATCGAAAGATAGGTACAATTTACAATGTATTTTAAAGTTCTTGATGTGTTTATTGTGCAAATAAATTTGATTTTGAATCACAATGTTTTCTTTTTATTTTCTCCCCTATGTAAGAACCTAACCTGTGGAGCTCGTGGCTGAATAATAACAGCCGCACGGGTCGATCTTCAAGGTTAAGCAACGCTTGCCGAGGTCGGTCCGTGGATGGGTGACCATTTCAACTTAGCGAGTTTCCTCCGTGTCTCAGAAAGCACAGCTGTTGGTCCCGGCTGTCATTTGAAGATCTTTGACAGTCGTCACGGGTAGTCAGAAGCTTGAGATCTGACACCAGTCTTACCAAGGGGTATCGTGTTACCCAAGTTACTGGGTTGTGGAGGTCAGATAGGCAGTCGCTCCATGTAAAGTACTCAGCTGAATCCGGTAAGACTGGAAGCCGACCCCAACAATAATTGGGAAAAGGCTAGACAGATGATGTAAGAACCTAAGGTTTAACAGGTTCAAAGTCCCATGAGCCACATATGGTCTGCTGTACTGTTTTCGCTAATGGGACTGTGAACCTGTTAAATTTTCTCAGGCATAGCACAAAAGACTTGACCCCTAAAACAAGTGTCAAAATCAGAAGTGGTGAATTGTGGCACCTTATACTTACCTCCTATTCGGGTAGCAGAGGCGTGATGTTATGTTAAACTGAGTCTAAGTAGAAACCCTTTTTGTAAGGCAACTATAAAATATATAATATCACGCATTTATTCCCAGAAGGGTACGCAGAGGTACACTAACATTTCGCCTCTATAAAATATTTGTTTGCAAAAAGTACTTTTAGGACTAGATCAAATACATCACTATAAATAATAGCACTATGAGTCGTAATGAATCAATCTGTGGAGGTAGCCAGTTGATAATAGCTATACTTCTTTTACGTTATCTTGATATCTGCGACAGCTGTCAGTATCAATACAGTAACAATAGCTCTTGACAGGCTAACAATAACGTATAGGTTACGTCAGTTTGACATATGTCGCAGAGATCAAGCTATCTTATTTGAAGTATAGTGATAACTCACGTCAGAGGTAATATTTGTACTGGTAATATCGCCCTTACTGCTAGGAGATAAAGGTGTCAATGTCAAATTGTTACCTCTGAGGTGCTGTTGACTCATACAATGATCGTGGTTGAAATACTATACCCGGTTCGATTCTCAGGTTGGAATAATATAAATAGGATTTTTCTGTCTCTTGACAATTTAATTGAATTGCCTATTTGATTTGAATTCGCAATAAAACCCATTTGCTAATAACACAAAGGGATTTAATACGCCTTATTCAACAAAGCCTTCCGGGAGTATAACAGGAGAATTAAACTAACGCCTGAAACCAAAATACTTACAGAAAGGCTTAGAATAAAGGCAACTTGATGATTACTGGCTAATCATTTTCCCGCTCAAACACGTAATTTTCAAAAAACGTAAGCTTTTATGAAACCCGTATCAGAGACAATCTAGAAGAAATGAATGAATGAACGAAAGTCAATAAATCATTCAGTTTCAATCCACACAATCATCGTGATTCGTGAACTTGTTTTTCATTGACATGAATATCTAACGACGTCATGCGGTAGGTACTATATCGACCCGAAAATCAATACGCGTGTACTTTTTATAGAACGTCGAGTTAGAAGTAGGTAATTTTCACTTTATGAGGCAAAGTTACAGGCGTGTTTTGAGTTCGAGGTTCTACGAACGTGTTGATTCTCACAAAGTAATACATTTGGGAACCAAGTGAACTTTTGGGAAAAGACTTGTTGGATATTTGGCGGGAAAAAGTTCCTCGGCCTCGGGCGCGGCGTAGGGCGGCGGTAACGCCCCCGCGGCCGATGTCGCGGGCGGGCGGTGGGTGGGCGCGTCTCTTCCGCGTTCTTATGAATTTTTAACTCGGGAACCAAAGGAAACATTACAAGGGGTTCTTTTAGCCTTCGTTAAGCTATGATTAACTTGAGAAGGGATTGAGTAAGTATTTTTTTAATTGGGTAAGTACTTTTTTGTATATCAGTTACAAAGCATTTTTACAGGGATCGGGACTTGGTGAAAGTTTTTATATGGCAATTTCCGTGAAATATGAAATTGATAAAATTAAGGAAAACTTTATCTCTGAAACCTTAAAAGTTCTTTGTTTTACTTTTGAAACTTAAGTTTCGTTGGCTTTAGTAGCTTTCTTGGTATTTGCAAAGAACTCGGGCGGTACTCAACACGTGACTTTTAATTTTATGATAATACCTACTTAGATCGTGTTTCTCAATGGTGATTTATACTACACAGTATGTAGTTGAAGAATATTTTATAGATTTGCAGATGAGTACAGATGGCGATCTTTTTTCCAATTTACGCAATTGCTTACAGCTACAGCTTACAGTAGTTAAAAAGTATATACCTTTTTATTAGTAAATATGGATTTACTCATATTATTTATTTTTGTACATCTTATGTAAACAATACCAATTTAAAAACAAAACATTCTACAGATACGTAATACTTAACTCGCAGATCACTTCATAGTTCATACACAAATAAAGTAGTATTTTTGAAAAAATCGTATTTTTCCTCAATTCAAAGCAAATACTCATCGACGTTCAAAAACATACGCACCGTGATTAATGGGCCCGTACATTGAACCAGCGGCAGCGTCGAGTGGGTGGGGAGTGTCGCCCACTCGCGTTTTTGCGCTTACTCTCATTACTTACGGCGATACTTTGAGCAATCACTCAAATATATGTGTGATGTTGATGTGCTAATTACTGAGATGCAGCATACTTCATGAGAGCTAGGGCGTGTCTGGTCGCGGGGCGGGTGGCGCGGGCGGTCCGAACCGCCCACCGTTACTTCCGCTTCCGTATAGCCCATAAACCCTACGGTACCTTGAATGAAGTTAGAGGAACCACCTCATAGTCGTTTATCTAAAACCCTTGCTAAAATAGGCCCGTTGATGTCAGGTAACTATAGTTACGTTTTACCACGGACTTACGCAAGCGGATGTCGTGTACTTTGTTCACTCAGCGAGATTTATAGAGCCTGTATTGATCTTGAGTTATTTATAGGTCTGTATATAATTTAAAAAAAAACAACGGAATCTTTTCTAGGAGTTTGTGCTCCAGTTCAAAACTAGGAAAAGTATATTACGTAATGTAAGGCATCAACGTGACGTCAAGTCGAAATATTCAGATAGCACAGTACACTGATTAGTCAAATAAAAATGAATAATTACTTAAACTTTATATGTATACATATTCGCGAGCTGGCTGACCAAAACCAGATCTATCCTTCGACTGAACAGCATGTTTTTTTCTTGTTTACTTCTTTTTAGTTTGCTTCTTATGCAGTCCGTTTTTAATTATTATTTTTTATTTATAACTTTTTAGTTAACATTTTTGTTTCGATGTTGGTACATTTAAACATATAAGTGTTATATATTTTTGAAATCACCTCATAAAATCCTTTATTTTGATATCCCACACAATGGGTTTGGAAAAAAAAAATGGGTCCTCACACAATATGGCGTTCAAAAGGCGCCATTTTTCTATTTTCCCATTTTAATGTAGCCAGTGACATTCACAAGGTTAAGACGATTCGATTGATGTAAGAATCATTAAAATCGGCCAACGCGTTTGGTCTCTAGAACGCAACATAGGTACAAACATACATAGACTGAAAAACACATTACCCTCCATCAGCAGTCGGGTAAATAAACTGCTATTAAACGTGCTAGATATGTTGGTTTATTAGTTTCCGCTGAATTACCACAAATATCTTAACGGAAGCTGCGCTAATTAAAATGCTGGTTTAGAAGCGAGTTGAATAGTCGTGGCTAAATAATAACAGTCGTCAAATTCGCCATTAATGTAAGGTGAGACAACGCTTGCCGAGATTGGTTCGTGGATGGGAGACTCAAGCACAGAGGAGTCTCGGTATATCTATACCGAGGCCCCTGTGCTTGCCCTCTGTGCTTGAGAAAGGACGCTATGCAGTTCTTCTTGTTTTCGTGTCGGCGGCGTAGTTCAGGTCATCTATGTAAACGGACATTTGGTGTACTCCAGCAAAGGACTTAGTTTGAATTAAAGCATGGTTTTCACATTTGCAGTTGATCCCGACTGACATTCGTAGATCTTTAACATAACGGGTAGTCAGAAGCAGGAAGTCTGAAGTCAGTCTTCCTAAGGGTTATTGTGGTAACCAGTAAAGACGGAACCACACTTACGTGGCGTGGCGGGTCGTGGCGCCTTCTGACGTAGTTAATTGGGCAGTTGATTGGCTACAAAACACGTTGTGTTATGACGTAGGCTGGAACAGAGTCGTTTGATTGGTGGATCCTGAGCCACGCCACGCCACGACACGTAAGTGTGTTTCCGACTTAACAGGTTTGTGGAGTTTAGGTATATCGACAGTCACTCAATGTAAAGTGGTATCACTTCTGATAGCCGTGTAGTATCCTCTTTTGCTTTTATTACAATTTACTGGACACTCGTGATGATTTATCTAATTTAAAACCGAACTGACTTTTAATATTATAAAAGTCAGTTCACTTGCGAAAGTATCTGTCATTGGTACTTTGGGAGGATCACCTTAGGGTTTATGAGCTGCAGCTGATATGATATGGAGAGATTTAGGTAATTTTAGCACGTGTCTTAAACGGTTTATTATTTTTATATTTTTTATTTTCAGTAAACAAATACCGCAGCGATCGTTAAAATTTGTATCGGGACTTAGTCACTAGTCATTGTACGTGAGCCATGGTGGCACTGCAGTTGTGAAAATTGGTAATAGAGAAAGCCACTTCGGTGCATCATTTGGTTGTTGAGACATTGTTGATGTGATTATCAACTACCCGTGACATCATGTTTTTTGGGATATGGTTTATGATGGAGTTTCTATTACATATTTAAATTAATGAGGTGTAAAAGTGTAGACGAAGAAGCTTTATTTTACTCCGTTACTTGTGCGTCATGGTAACCTTTCACTTATGGAAATAACTGACAGAAAATTTCCAAAGATAGCCTCAATAAGTTGTTTAAAGTTAATCTAACTCTTACATGCACTTGAATTACATGGTTTTGTTGTAAAAACTCCACCTCCATATTATATGCATTTGCCCATAGACATGGGCGTAGTCAGGATTTGGGAGGAGGGGGGAGGAGCAAAATATATAATCAACCTGTATACGAAAACCATACAAATCATGTAAAAGTGACAAGGTGAAACTATTTGATGGGTTTTATTATAAGCAACCAGCCTTTGATGGAGATCCATTGTGAATACTCGTGCACTAACTCGTTCGAGTTGGCATACTCTATGAATACGCGCATGAATGATTTGATAACTTAACCTTCGAACAGATGACCTGATAGCAAGCATACACTCGGTCTTATTTAAGCAGGTTAACAATGAACTGTTATGAAACAATAAGTGTACTGTCGATCTATCTTTGTTATAGATTGGACCATATAGGTACTCGGAATTCAAAAATACGTTCAAAGAGTAGCCAAGGGTACACTCAAGTTTCAATAGCAATTAACTTTACTAGAGTGGTCCGAAGAATCCCTAACATTAAATAATAATAGTACATAGTACCTACTGACCGACAAAGGAAAGACTGCGGGGCATAGGCGTTGCCATGGAGGATCAGAGGGGCACTAGCTTCCCCTAACGGATGGACCAGAATCGAAATAAATTGGATTCTTTGTTAGCTCTCTTTCCTAATGACTAGTTTGAATACAGAATTAATAGTTTACAATTTTTATGGAGGAGTAAGGATAAAAGTTGTGAATGTCTTAGAATATCCAGGAATACCAAAGCTGTTAAAGCTAAATGTGCCAAAATCCAAGGTAAATTATAGAAAACTGTTTTTTTTTAATATTAAAGTATTAAGCTAACGAGGTCGATGAGAAGGATTACCTAAGTGAGCGATGGGTATCTGTCTTTAGTGTCTCGATTTTGCTGAGTATGATATCTTGGGTTTGTCTCACGGAATACATAGAGTGATAATTGTATGAGCACCTTTTCGATTATGGGGAATTTCCTTTGGTTAGCACTATTTCCAAAGCCAAATTGAAGCAAGTTTATTAACTCTAGGCAAGGTTTACTTATCATGCAAGTGACTTCCATACGAGCGATACGGACTCGTCGGAACCGGAGAGGAAGCGATTAATCTTGATTACTATCTTTCGGATAAAGTTACGCGCGCTTGAACTTGTTTTAATCTGCTTTTTTACAAGTTGCAAATGTGGTACAGGCATACCTATTTATGCAAGTTTAGTACCTACTAAGTATAATTATAATTATGGTTGTGACTCTTTAAATTAGCTAGACAAATTACCACGAGTAAGTGTTGTTGGGCTTATAAATTTTCTGGGAAGTATAGAAATCTACTTATAATTAATTAGATTGTACTTGCTGTATTATGTCAAAATCGCTTGTTACTATTAATATATAACGAATTAGCTTTAACTCAGAGCCCAAATACTCGCATACTAATTATCTGTTCTGTAGCACATTTGCCCGGACCGAACAATGAACCGAAAACAATGAACGCCGATGATTTCATCAACACAATTCAACGACTAATTAAAATCGTTATACGCAAACAGCATCACGTCACTCTGCTACCGCATGCCGCGCCACGCCGACGAGGTACACCCATAATAGATTTTAGTACATTTAAGAACGGTGTACAAGCATAATCACGCCAGACGTATTTTAATCCTTATTATGTTTACTAAAGGTACAAAATGCAATACCACCTTAATAGAAAACTGCGTACTTGCGTATGCATGCTCGACATCTATTTGTATAGAAGTTTCAGCTTTAAGTGATATAGTTTTAGGTCTCAAATGGTCCGTTAGTTATGCGAAATAATTAACCGGGGACACACGCTCTCTCGGGGCGGCTTGCTCATTCGTGCATAATGGACTCGGGCAAAGCGACGCGACTGACGCTTGACAAAACGTGGTCCGACTTTCACTCTCACTCCAAACCAGTCTAAACCTATAAATAATGGGGTCGCTATATCTGCAGGCGTAGAAATTTGGAAATGCAATTAGTCATCTTCTAATGGACTACTTCGCTAATGCTAATTTATTAATGGTGTTAGTAGTATGGTGTGTTGACAGCCGTAGATACAAAAATTTATATAAAAATAAAATACAAGATGAAAGTTCAACTGTAACCGATTTGATTTTCCAGTTGTTTTCCTCCATAATTGGCATAGATAAATTTGTAACTACCTACGTGGGTTCTAAAATTAACTACGTTGGTAAAAAGGGGTACCAGAAAAATAGGAAATTAAATTCATTCAATCTAGTTCCATAATGGATGCTAAAAATGCACTTAGATTTGGATAATGTGTATTTTTCGCCAACATTATATCGTTAGATATTAAATGCCACCAATAACCATACAATGGGTGAACTCGATCCAACACTGATAAGAGTTTCTCAGACACGAGTGTGTTGTAATTTAGTATACGGTAGGGAGTCAAGTGAACAAAGAATCGTAAGTGAAACGGGGTATGCTTATCGTTTGTTTACAGGCCACGTCTTGTTAGACGATGCGGCTGGCGAGTCGACCGGCACGACATGTGTGCATTTTTTGCCCGCCCAAGGAGGCCGCGGGCGCGAGGTTATACACCCATTATTACGTCCTTCCTACTTTCAATTATTATTATCGGGCGGCGGCGCCGCACCCGCGACGGGGAGGAGGAGAGAGGCGCAGCTGCTGCCTACCAATAATCAAGACCTGTCTCGGTTAGAGTGAGACGGAGATAACCCCGGATAAGTTGAAAAATAATCTTAAACTAAGTTTTGTACACCTATTTGGTAATTGAAACTTAAAACAGACAACTTGGTGAATTATATGATCTCTGTAGAAACTGCCGAATACTCGAGAGTGCGAAATATTTGATAAAAATGTGTATAAACGATATAAATCCGAACGCGATAGGAGGCGGATCTCCGAAAATTGCCGAGCGCGCTCGGCACGACTTGCCAGTTTGCTCGCCGCAGTTTGGCGGCCGGTCGTGAGGATGGTGCTTTCTGTGCGTGAACAAAGGGAAATAATTGTTTGCAAGTGTAAAGTAGATGATGTCGTCTGAGCCCACAAAAGTGAAGGTGGAATACATAAACGAGGACAAAACAAGCAAGGTAAAGAGTGCAAAGTGAAAGGATGCAGTGTTATTGTGTAACAGATCGGACGCCAGCGGGCAGCGGTCTCGTGTCGGTCGGTGCAGGGGGAGGGCGGGGCGAGTGCGGCCCCGGCCGTGTGGGGCCCGCCAGGCCACACGCAGGAGGTTGTGACCGTGTTGCTAGCAACTCCCTTGCCGAAATAGCATCAGCGTCCTCCTCCAGTTCCTCATACAATTAATTCACACCCATTTCTAATGCAACTACAAAAAAAATTTACCGATACTACTACGTAATTTACCATATATGCATTAATCACAAGAAGCCATTTATACCTTGAAATAGCAAAGTTTCTACAGGTAGCCATTTTAAATTACTGGTATTAAAAGTTGTTTCAAGCAAATTAAAGTCGTAAAGTAAAAGGGAACTTGCGTACATACCTAAAATTAACGTGTTCGATATGTTACTGTGAAAGCCTACTTAGCAGCTGCATAAAAATCAGTCACGCGATTTGAGGTGGGTGGATCAAAGGGCGGCGGCGGCCTTGCCTGCGTCGACTCCCGGCACTTGTTAGGAAAAGGCGTGTCGACTCACAACTATTACGATGTATAAACTTTGCGAACAGTTGCAACGACAAACTTTACACATGCTATATTCGTGAAACTAACTTTTTCGAGCTGCTAAAGCTAAATGAAAGAAAACCCAGTCCGTGCAAAAAACTTTCAAAAACAGTACTGTCAAAATAACGAAATGAATGAACATTAATGAATATTTTGTCTATGCGAATATTTTTTTTTGTTTACTTAGGAGTTGCCGAAATATCAATCATACAGCTTTTCCTACAATTTTTGACAGATTTTTGACTCATGTCAGAAATATGAAATTAAAGAAAATAAACTGATTTCTTGTTTATTTTTTAATTAGTTTTGTGGAATGTTAGCTAAACATTTTTATGAGGTGAGTATTGTACTCGTAATAGTACGTTGTTCGTAAGTGTTATATTTTATACATAGATACTTGGATTTTCGTACAATATTGTCACCAAAAAGGGTTCGATCAACGCTGGTGCTCCTTTTGAGCGCGACAAAAGGGCCCGGGGGGCGACGCTACTCACTTTTTCCCCCTTTTTATTCCGTCCTCGGTTGCTTTGTGCGTAACGCGGCCGGTCGTCGATATCATTACACGTATAGAAACTGCTATATTCCTCCCATTTGGATGCGATCTTGTCAACAAAAAAAATGAAACTTCACACATATATTTTTCCACTTATTTAGAATGTATCCCAGTATCTTAAAAATGTTCACTTTTAGTTGCCAGACTTAACAAAAATCAACAAATCAAATATTTAATTAGTTTGAGGATAATGTGAGAGGTAAGGTAAAACCTTGTCATAAACTCCAATACCTACTATCTCGTGCCATTCAGTTTGTATAACATTTATCTTAAAATTTGAAATTCCTAAATGACTAAGGATCAAAACCATCTCAATGATGACCTTCTGCTCAAAACTCTGTATGGGAACTTTTTAAGAAATATACCCAACATAAACATGATTGTCACAAATAAATGTCAGTTAACTTGATTTGTAAATTCCCTTATTCAAAGTCAAACAATTAAAAGTTGAACTCGGTCTCATCATTTAAAATTAAACATTTTTGACTGATTGATGAAAAACTGTTCATTGTTGTACAAATTTTCCTTAATGTTTACGTTTGTTAACTATACATACTCCGAAAGTTATCTTTACCTAGATAAAATAAATCTGACTACTTTGCACTTTGCAGTTGTACCTACTACTATAAAATGGTTTGCAAAGGCATTGAATGTAATTGTTGAAGCCAGTTCTGAGTAAATAAATGTTTTATGCTAATTATTTAATCCTCAAGTGACAAGTCAATGTCACTTGTAAAACATGTTTCATTCTGTGTAACTAACAATCCTTAGCATGAGTACAGTAATCTGTTATAATGTTTAACAATTTAAATTAGAAATAGGATATTTATTTGCTAAGACTCGTCCATAGGATTACAGGAAATACAAATAATGAAAAATAGGATTTACTTATAGCAGTATACATGCATTATCATATGAGGAGCTCGTGGCTAAATAATAACAGCCGCACGGGTCGATCTTCAAGGTTAAGCAATGCTTGCCGAGGTTGGTCCTTGGATGGGTGACCATTTCAACATACCGAGTTTCCATGCCTTGGAGAGCATGTTAAGCCGTTGGTTCCAGCTATCATTTGAAGATCTTTGACAGTCGTTACGGGTAGTCAGTAGCTTGTGATCTTGGTACTTAGCTGAATCCGGTTAGACTGGAAGCCGACCCCAACAACAATTGGGAAAAGGCTAGGCAGATGATGATGAGTATACATGCATTATAAAATAAATAATTCGGAATTTATAATATTAAATTGTTAATTGGGATTGTACATAAAAAACAAAAGGAAAAAATAATGTTACACAATACATTCTGTAAATCTCAAAATCAATAAATTATGTCTTTAGACAAATTTTCTTATGCAAAATCCTCCAAATATATAATTTTCTAGGCTACAGTTCCGTAATAAATCAAACAAATCTCAACTGATTCAAATCAGCACTTTGTACATGAGATATGTTTTTATTAAGGAGAGGTAAATCTCCATTCCATCTATGTATTTAAAGCTAAGATATTGTTCAGATTTAAAAAGTAAGCTTAAGGATGACATAAAAAGCATAATCCTGTTACCAAAACCTACTGTTTACAACAGCTGCTCTTTTTCATATCACCACACAATATAAATCAAAATTGATTTCTTGGATGGAGTTTCTTGTGCGTTCTATGGAGTTTCTTGTGCGTTCTATGGAGTTTCTTGTGCGTTCTATGGAGTTTCTTGTGCGTTCTATGGAGTTTCTTGTGCGTTCTATGGAGTTTCTTGTGCGTTCTATGGAGTTTCTTGTGCGTTCTATGGAGTTTCTTGTGCGTTCTATGGAGTTTCTTGTGCGTTCTTCTCCATAACAACCTACATTTCCGAATGCACGGTAGAATCAATTTTTATTAAATGTAAATTTTAACGTTCAAAAGTGCCACATAATGGCCTACTTGAAATAAACACATTTGACTTTGACTTTGACTTTGATTGAACAAAAACTATGGAGCCCTTTTCTGACATAGATGGTTAGGTTCGACTCCCGGTCTAACCTATGCAGCTGCATATCAGTATCTCCAGCAGATTATTATGAGAAATATTGTAAGCATATTGTGTTGATAGGAAAGCAACGGGACGCAGTCGCCGTTAGCTCTACTGGCGGCGACGTGCAGCCGGCTCGGCGCCGCCACCATGGGTCCCGAGCAGCAGCAGGACAACAAGGACCAACAACAGCACTTCAGTGAGTGTAATTACTGTTTTTTTTACTTGCCTATAACCTAGATCAATAAAGATACTGCTCAGTCTGCTGTGCTGCGTGTTGCAGGTTTGCTTCCCGTACTGATAAAATAATTATATGATCTACAGCTAGTTGTTCCAGCATCTGCAGCCAAATTGACAATCTAAAATCGATAACGCCAGTAGAAAACGAATCAATGTATGGGAATGACACATCTGAACATTAAGTCACGTTCCTGACACGTACAAGTAGAAGGCATTAATGATTGTTGATAGGAAATATTTCTAACTGGGCTAGGGGGCAGGTCTGTGTCTTTGTGTATGTAAGTTTATATGTTTGAAATCGCACCCAGGATGCAGGAGAAATTCCCAGGGGGGGTATTGTTTCTTAAAAGAGAAAGTTAATATTGAAAGTCTGAACAAGTTTACGTTGAGGAAACTAGTTGTGAAAGAACCACCGATCAATTCAATCATGTTAGATAACAGAATCTATCTATATAGACTATCAATCAAGAAGAGAACATCAATCAAACAATGTGTGTTAATATTATCAACTTATCAATTAATTTATTCTTCAGTTTCATCAAGAGAACTGAACTGATATTCCTGAGATTCTTGAAAGCCTAATCAGTTCAAATGTGCTCAAAACCTGGAAGTTAGCACACTTTTTTATAAGGCCACCTCTAAATAAATAAATATTTTGTCTCTATGGGAGGGTATTACACTATCATATAGAGTCTGGCAAACGAAAGTAGAGACTGAAAAAGCGCGGCAAATTAAAAAAATCTCGGCATAGCAACCCCAAAACTAGTATGAAATACTTGGAATAACCTAATTTGATACTTTAGAATTAATAATTCTAAAGTTTGCCAGACTCTATCTAGCCCCTATCTCCCTAAAACCTATGTTTTTTATTCTAGGTCCACAGCAGCAACAACAAGCCCAACAGCAACAGGCACAGCAACAACAAGCTCAACAGCAAGCGCAACAACAACAGCAGCAGCAACAAGCACAGCAACAGGCACAACAACAGGCTCAACAACAGGCTCAACTAATACAGCAACAGGTGCAAGGCGATGCTGCCACGATAGCTGCGATACAGCAACAGTACATGCAACAACAGCAGCAACAGCCGCAGCTTAGGGTTATTAGTTCCGCCGTCGTGCAGCAGTTAAGAGCACAAGGATTGTCGGTCAGTACAGAAATTCATTCAAATCTATTTAATAACTTTATTGTTTTGTAGTGTTAAGTTGTTTCCTTTATAGAGCATTGTCTTTGTCAAATACTGCATGGATCTTGCCTAATTGTCAATTTTTTTTTAACATCATATACAGATTATTTTTTTGTTTTCAGGGCAATGAGTTATCAGCAGCAATAGTCAATGCAGCGAACTCAGTTCCAAATGGAATTCAAGTACAACAACCACAGGTAATTAATTAAAATTATGAAGAGATAATTTGTTAATAATAAACATACATTTATTTCAAAATTTTACCCGACCCTTTCAATTATTCACATACTCTATAGTTGACCTTGAGCCAACCATCCAGTTATTGTATCTCTTTTTCTCATATTTAGTTGAACCAAGAAAGTATTCAATGTAAATGAAATATTATTATCTTGGATAGGCTTCTTTATTTGAATAGTTGATGATATTGAATAATGATAAAGTTTCCTTTTCAGGTGATATCAATGCAACAACTTCAGTCGTTGCTAGGGGGCGGTGTGGTATCGGGAGAGGGTGCAACGTACCAGAACTCGCCACAGCAACTGCTACAAATACATCCGCAGTTGTTACAAGTATGTATTCTTTATTAGTTTGGAAATTTTTGCAGCGGAAGCATTGTAGGCTGACTGTCTTACTAAAATTTTAAATGAGCTGTTTAAATTGCAATTAGTATTATGCCCCAATAATAAGTATCTCTTCTTTTCCGTTGGTGACTGTCATGTCGACTATTGGACGTATTGTGCAATAGTCGACTTCATAAATTCTTGCACAATATCATTCACTTGTTGTTTAGGATTTATATTCAAAAAGCGGTCCATAAATGCGACTTTATCGCTTTAAATCATCATGACCTTCCTGGTCTTAACCCAACGTAATTTGGGGTAGATGCAGCTCGTCATTCATCATCAGCCTATTAATGTTCCCACTGCTGGGACACAGGCCTCCTCTCTGTGAGAGGGAATGGGCCGCAGTGCGGGTTGGTGGATGTCACATGTCTTCGAATTTTTGGTTCTAGGACATGCCGGTTTCCTCACGATGTTTTCCTTCACCGTTTTGAGAGCAGTGGTGATGAAATAATTTACACAAAGTAAAGCGCCTGTCTGGGCTCGAACCCACGAGCTACAACTTGTAAGTCGCGGTCGATACCACTGGGCCACCACTGCTCGTCATTAATTACGTTAAATATCACGTGTTTGTTGTTACAGCAACAACAAGGTGTATATGGCGGTTGCTTAGTCGGAGGTGTGGGTGGTGTTGCTCCCATGCAAGCTGTCACCGTGGACGGACAAGACGCGTTGTTCATACCCGCGCAACATGCACAGGTAACTAACATAACAATAAATTATGTTAATTGTAAGACCCGTAAGCTGCTACGCCAAGAATACGTACCTGACGCTAATATGTTTAAGGCTTAGCACGCTCTGCGGTTTTTAGCCGCGCGTTTTTTTACTAACATTTGGAATTCTATGAAGCTGCACGCACTCGCGGTTAGAAAACCGCACGTTAAAAATGGACAGGTAGGCTCTATGAACAGGTAGAAAAACAAAAACCGCGCGGTTTTTTATCCGCCGTTCGTGTTAGTTATAGATTCAGTACGCGAATTTAGAACCGCGCGAAAACAATTCTCGCGGGTAAAACTGCAGTGCGTGCTAAACCTTAATAACATACTTACTCAAACGCACGCCTTTTTCCCATGGGGGTAGGCAGAAACTACAAAACGCCACCTGCTACCTCCTGTGTTAATAAATCTTAGAATAAAAGACCTCAGACGTGTGGTCAGGGGAACCCCGTCAATAACGAACTTTCTCACAAAGAAAGAGATAGCGCGTGGTGTGCGTATATGCTTGCTCAAAGGCCTGCTCAAAGAAAAATACACTGAGAAAAGAAAAAGCGTACGGAGCAAAAATCTTACGAGACATTACATTTACTCCCAAATCACACATATTGCAAAAAGAACTTCGTACCAAAATGTCTGCCAGACTAGTAGTGGTTTCTCATCCCATACAAAAAAAACCGTGCCGACGTTCTATACTGATTATTGTTTGTTCGATCGCGTTCGGTTCCGTTCCGTTCCTTGCCACGGATATAGATGGTGATCTATCTATCGCAGATGAAAAACGCTAGTTACGTCGGCACGGTTTCTTTGTATGGGATAAGGCATCTGTATGCTAGTATTATATTATCTGTGGCCAGACTACAAATTGCAATGTACTTACTGCATGTATTTTACCTGGAAAAATCACATCGAAATAATAATTAAAAAAAAACAATCTATTCGTATTTGCTTTAAAAAAAAGTCAAAAATATTACATAATTATTCGCGTACCGCCATAATGGTGTATCACGCATACGTCTGCTCAGTAATACGATACGGCATAGTTGTCCGAAATGGCGAAGATCTTCATCGCCCAAAAAAAATGTATACGTACAATATTCAAAATGCAGTGGTCTGACTCATGCAGGCCTATGTTCAAGTCGCACAATCTATTGACAGTACCATGCATTTATATTTACGAAGTTGCCAAGGAGGTGGAAGTGTTTTATTCGATAGATGAGTTCTTTCAAAAGTGTCCTTGTAAATTTTATACACTAAAGCACAGATATATTTAACTTTTAAGTAGACACATAAATTGACATAATGTAGTTATCTAATTAATATTTTCAGTGTATAAACTTGTACTATTGCATGCTATATTTTGGCCAAATGTGTGTTACCGAATATTTTATATAAGAACTTAATGTACCTACCATATTTGATGCAATAAATGAATTGAATTACTTATCATGAACCTCATATAAAATCGAAACAGATTGCTCTCCATTGAATCTGATCCTAACTATACTAGTATTTTTATCGAATAAACACACATGGGAAAAAGGCGTGAGTTTATGTATGTATGTATGTATGTAAACACACATCTTACCTTTACAACACAGCCATATTTATATGGGGGCTATACCCTGTGACACCAGTGACTGATGTGGATTGACCGTGACAAGCCCCAAGCAACCTTGAAAATCAATCGATCGGTTTTACTTTCTTATATTTTTATCTACACTTAGGCTCGGCACAAACCACCGCCCACGGCCACCTGTGGGTAGCGACAACATCATATGCTTTTCCATAAGATTTGTATGGATTCGCCAAATGGGCGCCGGCAGGTCTAATTTCAGAAGGCTGCAGCTTCAGTACCCCGCCTCGAACAGTTTTCTTTTACCCATACATATAGACTTAGAAGTAACTTTGGGGACATACGCAAACAAGCTTGACAGAATTATAGAGCGTTGCGAGCTCGACAATTTTAATACCTCGCCTCTCGGATTTGACCCTTTTTTATTTATTAGGTTCCGTACCCAAAGGGTAAAAACGCGACCCTATTACTAAGACTCCGCGGTCCGTCTGTCTGTTTGACTGTCACCAGGCTGTATCTCATGAACCGTGATAGCTAGACAGTTGAAATTTTCACAATGATGTATTTCTGTTGCCGTTTGTATAACAACAAATACTAAAAACAGAATAAAATAAATATTTAAGTGAGGCTCCCATACAACGAACGTGATTTTTTTGTCGTTTTTTGCGATAACGGTACGGAACCCTTCGTGCGCGAGTCCGACTCGCACTTAGCTGGTTTTTTTTTGTTTATTTCAAACCTTATCACAAAAATGTTTGACTAAATTCTCTAATAAGAGTCTTTTAAATTTTCTTCATTTTTTATTATTATATTGAATGCTAGGGGGTCCAAGTGCAAGCCCTTGTACCCCTCTCCCGGATTTCATGGATCCGACCCACACGTATATGAAGCATCCTACGCTCGGCAAAATCAAAATTGGAGCAGAATCGGTCAGTCTTGATACCCTCTATGCTGTCGCCTGTTTCCTCTTCTTCTTCGTAGTTCCCTCACAGTTGAGGATCACGACTTGTCTCGTGTGACTCCCTTGGGGCTGGACAATTAGCAATTTATATCTACTTTTGTTAGCTTGGGTTTTAACTGTAAAAAAAATGGTATGTGTTACCAATAAATCTATCTATACTAATATTATAAAACTGAAGAGTTTGTTTGTTTGAACGCGCTAATCTCAGGAACTACTGTTTGGAATTGAAAAAATATTGTTGTGTTGGATAGTCCATTTATCGAGGAAGGTTATAGGTTATATAACATCACGCTACGACCAATAGGAGCGGAGCATAAATGAAAAATGTTGCAAAAACAGGAAAAATATTCCTTTTTGAGAGCTTCCGTTGCGTGTGCTGCGTAAACGGTTTAAGTTACGCAACAATCATGTATGTAGGGTAGGTAGGGAAGATGGGTAGGTAGGTAGCCAGTTCAAGGGAGCGAAGCCGCGTGGTACAGCTAGTAAATAAATATATGTACGACGCGTCTCCAAGTCATGTAATTATGCTGCCTCCAACACCCTGTTCGCCCTTGACAGCTTTACACCGAGTCTATATTATATTTAGACTTCCTTCTTCCAGAACTTCTCGGGCATGGGTCAAGTAAGTCTGGTCAACGGTCAGCTGGTGAGGACGCCCGTACTGCCCGCTGGCTTTCTACAGAACGTTATGCATTTACCTACAGGTATGTATTTAGAATATCTATAAAAAATACAAAAAAAAAACTCACCTCTTTTTATGAGCTAGTACCTTCTGTAGGAGAACATTTTATTGAAAAAAAACAATAGTTAGTGCCACCGCTTCTTTATTAAAATTTCCAGAAAATTGGTGGATAGTGAAACAATTTTTCAAAATAAAAAATTGCTAAATATTGCAAAGAGAAAAAAATCAATATTCATCTCCTGCAAACAACTGCTTATAAAGAGAGGTTACCAATCGCTTTTTTAGGTACGATTGTAGGTAAAAGTACAGTTCCCGTGTGTGAATATGACTCATCGGGCTTTAGAAAGAGACTGTCACACGATTATGAGTGACAGAGACAACGCTATACGTAGCCGAACTCTTTCAAACGATGTGTCATATTTAAGGCCCGGTACTGTACAATAGGTTTTTTCATAAGCTTTTGACTCACTAAACCTCACAGTCAGCTTCGGGATTGCTTTGGGATTAACTTTCCATTCAAAGGCTTTGCTTTCAGACTAAAATATTCATACTTTTCTCTCTTGACCAAAATTCTGACTAAAATATCTATCTTTTGTCATGTTCCATGGTAGGTAGTCACTTCTCTGGACTTGTAGTAAAATAGGAATACAAGTATTTATTAGAGAAAAAAAAAAGTAAAAGCATGTGTGTCAAAAAAAAAATTGGTTATCTGTAAAGTCTGTCTACGGACGGATAGTTTAACGTGACAACGTCATAACAAAACATTGATGAAAGCCGAACGCTCAAGCCGATCGTGCCTTTCACTCGCTCGTGTAGCGCTCTCGCTCCGATCGTAACGTTACAATGAGCGTAACGGGCATTGATGTATTAAAAAGAGGAAGATACGGGACTGCTCACAGCGCTTAATCCTACTAATCTAAGTGCATGCCCGTAGCGGGTACTCAGTCGCGCACACGGCACATTGTTGATCACACAGCTCATTAATTTCAGTGTTTTTATGTTTTTTTGCAATAAATACGCACCAAAATGACTTCTTGTTTAGCTAAACAGTGTTTAAATAATACCAGGAAGCAAAATAAGTCACACGGGATCACTTACCACTCGTAAGTATAGTTAAAAAGGTTAATTTGTTGAAAATTACAATAATATTTAATGTTTGCTTCGCCATATTTGTCAGAGCGAGATAGATATTACTACCATGCGTGAGAGACACGATACGCACATATTGCAATGTCATTTAATTCATAATAGTAAAATTCGGCCAACATTCGGCGGCTAACGCGATATCGCTCGCACTACAGCGGCGTCTCCTATCTCTGTCCTTGTCTATCGGTAACTGTAGGGTTGGGACTGGTGATGACACTAAACACAGATGTGTGAGTTTAAGGTGCATGTAGTTGTGCGCCGAGCCCAGGTTTTCTGATCGCGATGTTAGTGCGTAACGCATCTTCCTCTTTTAATACATCAATGGTAACGGGACACTTTTTCGTGCATGCAGCTGGCGTTCATCGATTTATTAGACGTTGTCACGTGAAAAAATCTATTATTTGATGTTAAATTAGCAAAAAAAAAACTAGACATTTTATTATAAAATTGAATGATTTTGGCTGTACTATTTTTTATACATTTATCATCGAACATTCTAGATTACCTCAGACTCTACAAAACATTGACAAACAATGTCGGGTACTGACTCTGTGCAAGACATCACACTAGTCACCACCATCGCATGATCTTTGCTTCTAAACTACTGTCATACTAATCTGTGTTTTTCCGCCCCCCTCCCCCCACCGCTAACAGAGCAGCAGGCGACCGTCACTATCCCGGGCACTAACCTTACCATCCCTATAAGCGCTTTGACCGGGGGGAACCAACCGATGATCACGATCCCCGGGACGAACATATCGATACCGGGACTTCAGGCAAATCAGACGATATCCATCCCGACCAGTCAAGCGATATCCATTCCGTGTAGTTCGGCGGGCGTCAGCTCTGTGGACAAGCAGGGCAACGGGAAAGAGACGAAGGAGCCAGGAAGCCCCAACGGACAAGGTTGGTGCCTCGGTCACGTGTGGAGACTATTTTCAACTTCGTTTCGGATCGTGATTTGTTTGTGTGTGTTACGGACAAAATTTGCCTGGCTGCAACTTTAATTAAGGTTGCCCTAGTCGATCATTCTTCCATACAAACGTAGTCTGGCGATTACTCCACTGTTTGACGGTGTACGTTCAAAATAAAAAATGATATCGATTTGTCTCATCATTATCTAGACCTGTATGGAAAGAAAAAAGTATAAACAAAAATATTTGAAAGTTATAAGCATCGAAAGATCCATATTTTAACAATAATTTTAACGCATCTTTGGGCGCAAATAAAACCTATATAGAGGAAGAAAAATTGCAAATAATTTACCATATAGGGATAGATTAGTAGTTCAAATTCAAATTCAAATTCAAATTAAATTTATTGCATCCATAATGTACACACAGGTGGTAAATATAAGTTACAGAAACAATTATGGACCCTGTCGGGCACAGCAACATTCTAGATACAGTCAGTGTCTAGGAGAGAGGAATAGCGCTTAATATTATTACTAATTAAAAATATTTTCCTTATCTATTAACATTTTAGCTATCTATTCCCTTTCTATTTGTTTTGTTTAATGTACTAATACGTAAATCTTTTTATTTTCATGTCAAATTAAATATTAATCTTAAATATTAATTATTCGTTTAAGTTTTTATATTACAATAAGTATATTTGATTTAGATAGATTATATTGAATAAAATTAATACATAATAAAATTTAAAATGTCCATATTATATTTTAAGTCAATTATTTATTAATGTCATTTTAAAATTTTTTAGTTAACTGTTGTCATTATTTTTACTTTAATTTGTCTGTCAGATATTCGTCAATTGTGTAATAGCTTTTACTAATTAAGAATTGTTTTAATTTATTAATAAAAATATTGGTTTTGCTTACTTGTTTTATATATTCCGGTAATTTGTTATATATTTTTATCGACATTGCATACGGACTAGAAGAGTGTAATTTGAGGCGGGAGGAGGGTAGATCTAGTCTGTTTTTATGGCGCAACGAATAATTTTTTTGTATGTCTTCCCGTGTGCTGTAAGACTCTGGGTATTTGCGGACTAGTTTACATAATTCTAATATATAAATATTAACTAAGGTGAGGATTTTATGTTTCTTAAAGTAAGGTTTGCAACTATCTGTTTGTTCTATGTTAGTTATTATTCGAATCAGCTTTTTTTGTAGGATGAATAGGGAGGGAGTGTCCGTGCTATTTCCCCATAATATTACGCCATAGCTTAACCAAGAGTGGGCATAAGCGTAGTATGTCACTAGTGCGGTTTGTAGATTGGTAGTTTTTTTTATTTCACGTAGGGCATATGAAAACTTTGAAATTTTCGATTTAACTTTCTGTATGTGGGTTTTCCAATTTATATGTGTGTCTATTGTCAACCCTAGGAGAGTGAAATCGTTAACTACTTCTATTTTTTGTTGGTTGTATGTGAAGTTCAAATTAATTTGGTTTTTTTGCCGGGGGTAGAAAGTAATTAATTTGGTTTTTGTAAAGTTGATTTCAAGGTTGTGTTCGTTCATCCAGTTTATTATTAAATTAAGAATAGTGGTAAGTTTTTCGTTCAAATTAGCATTTGTTTGGCATGAGGTGAGGATTGAAATATCATCTGCAAACAGTACACATGGCCCATCTATGGTTTTGGGGAGGTCATTTATGTATATTAGGAACAATAGGCCGCTTACTACACTTCCCTGGGGAATTGAACCATGAATTGATCTGACATCTGACCTAATGAGCTGTACTTCTTTTATTTCTTTATTATAATACTCAACCTCAACAAATTGCTCTCTGCCTTGTAAATAAGATGCAAACCATTCATGTGCTTTTCCGCGCACACCTATTCCGTATAGTTTATTTAATAATATTTTAAATTGCACCTTATCATAGGCTTTAGTCATGTCGAGTAGTATTCCTATTGCGTATTGTTTGTTGTTTAGAATATTTAAAGCTTCTTGAATGTATCTATAAACTGCCAACGTTGTGGATCTATTTTTGCGAAATCCATTTTGGCAATCATCAAAAATCTTATATTTTTCACAAAAAGAATATACACGATCGCACATTGCTCTTTCAAAGATTTTAGATGCTGTGGGCAGAAGGGCGATAGGTCTATAATTATTTGGGTCAGTTTTGGCATCTTTTTTATGAATCGGCTTTATTAAAGATGTTTTTAGTTGATTTGGGAAAATGCCTTCTTCAAACGATTGATTAACTAATTGATAAAATGGGATGGTAAGTTCGTCAGCGCACTGTCTGAAGAGAGTTGGTGGGAGTTCGTCTATGCCGTGACTGTTTTTATTTTTTAAGCTTTTTAAGATCCGGTTTACTTCGCATCCGTCGACTGGGCTAAGAAACATGGTATTTTTAGTGGGGTTAATCACAGGTGTTTCTCTCGATTCGCAGCCGGGTGCTCGTGTGGTATTTTCCCCAATGGATGCGAAGAAGTTGTTGAATATGTTTGCTACTTGTTTTGGTTCACTCACTAGGTTTGTCGTTTGTAACTTTATATTTTGCTTATAACTTTTAATATTTTTAAGTGTTCGTTCTTTTACAATATCCCACATGGTTTTAACTTTATTTGCAGATTTACTCATTTTGTTTATGTAGTATAATTTTTTTGCCGTTGTTACAGTTTTTTTCAGGATTTTTTCATATGTTTTGTAGTATTTTGTAAGTACTGGATTATTTATTTTTAATGTTAGTATTTTTAATAGTCTTTTATTTTTACAGGATTGTTTTATACCAACGGTTAGCCAATAATTGTTTTGTTTTGTTTTCAATTTAAGTCGACGTTTAGGGATACATTCGTCTAAGATATCTGTCAGTATATTATGGAAAGACTGATAGTTCTCGTCTACATTTTTATTCGGCAGTATGATATTGTTCCAGTTTTGTTCATTCAATTTGGACTTGAATTTTAGTATGTTACTTTTGTTAAAAATTCTTTTGTTGGCAAACCAAACAGTTTGTTTAGTTTGTTGGTTTTGTATCATATGTATGATTGTTCCACTGTGGTCTGAAAAACCTAATTCTTCTACGGTTGTATAAATATTATTGTCATTAAAGTTCGTGAATATAAGGTCTAAACATGTTGACTTGGTTTGTGAGATTCGTGTAGGTTCCTTTATATGTTGTTTAAATTTATACTCTAACATAAGATTAATCAGTAGGTTAGTTTTTGTGCTATTTTCTAATATATTTATGTTAAAATCTCCTCCTATTACGACATTATTTTTTTTATATTTATTAGTTATACAGTGCATTATTTGTTTTAATTGTCTAATAAAAGTTTCTTCCTCTCTTCTATTCCAGTATATAGTAACAATTATTAGGTTTTGTTTTGGTAGCTTACATGCACATACTTCTATACAATACTCAATAGTCATATCTCTAAGATCACAACATTCTATACACTCTATACAATCCTCTAATATAATACAAACACCGCCGCCATTTCGAGAGCGACGACAGAACGATGCTACGATTTTATATCCACTAAATTGCAGAGTTTCTAATTTGTCTTGTGTTAGCCATGTCTCACACATGCATATAGCTTTATAGGTCGGATTATCATTGATGAAAGCCTCTAGTAGATGTTGTTTATTAAAAACGCTTTGAATATTCTGGAACATGATTTTAAACTGCTGGTCTGGATTTCCGAAATGTACGATCGTCACTATTTCCATATAGGCTGCGTTTAGTCAGTTAATTATCAGTATGTCTCATAATGTTCATGTCGTCATGGTTTTGTGTTTGTGATGTCCTTGCGCTGTAGTCAAATAGAATATGAGCTTTAGTATTTTGGTGTAGTAAAGTACTTTCTTCTCTTTGTTTCCTTATTTTCAGTAACGTTTCTTTATCAAGGAAACCGGATACGTACAAGCCTAAAGTTTTCAAAAAGCCTGCGTTTTCTATAATGTACTTGGTCATTCTTTTACTAACCAGTTCTACCCGTAGTGGTCGTCTAAGTCCGTTTCGTCCTATCCGATTAAGCTCTTCGATATAGCCAGTGAGATCGATATTTAGAGTATCTTGAAAGGCAAATATAACCCTTTCTTCTAAGTCCTTTTCTGTCTCATTATAATATTCTTGAAGGCGGTGGATAACAAATATTTTAGATGTGTCATTTACATAAGTGTCGTTCGCTTTTATTTGCATGGTTTTGTTTTGAAGCTTAGTTATATCTTCTTTAAGTTTTGCGTTTTCAATATCAAGTTTCTGAATTTTATCATTTATGTGACGTATGCTAGTGTTTAACTTTGTTTGTTCTAGCGAAATTTGTTCGGTTCTCTGGCTTATTTCTTGTTGGAGTTTCGATATAGCTTTATTAATCTCTAGTTGAACAGTAGTTCTTATTTTTGATAATATAGATTGTTTTTGTTGTTCCAATTTAGTATCTAAGAGTTCACTAATTTTCCTTAAGGTTATTGTTTCTTGAGTCAATGGGGTCGGTGATTTAATTGTAGGGTTGTCAATAAATGTCTGGGATGAGTCATACTCTTCCGTGTTTCCCAATAAACTTTGGTCGTCATGTACTTGGTCGTCAACGGACACTATCGTGTCGTCAAGTGTCAGTGGTTGTTGTCTCCTAACAGGCGTGAGATCAGTTCTAATCTGTTCCAATCTTGTGTTTTTGCACGATGGACAGTGCCAAGAGTTGCTCAATTTACTTTTATTTTCTACATAATAGGATGAGGTAATGTTCATGCATCGGTAGTGATATAGTAGATGGCAATTACTGCAGCTGAGCAATTCTCCTCGAGCTATTAGTTGTTTGCAACTCGCACAATTCATTTTTATGATGTAGGATAGTTTGTTTCGTAGAACAAAACTTGAGTATCACGATGTATGTGTCGTTTAGTGACTCACCTCAGTGGGCGCTGTGCAGGTTGACACAGGTCAAAAACACTGTTTTCACGTTGTAGATTTCACTTGTAGTTTTGTAAATTGAGCACTTGCTAGATTCTATAACTTTATTTTGAACAACAGTTCAACAATGCAAATAATTTTATTTTGAACAGATACACTTAGTCGTTTTTTCATAATATCCATACTCCCAAAGATCTTTCGCACGTGTTGTCGGATGAGAAAGCATGCATTTTAACCCCGCGCACAAAATAGTTCGTGTCGTCGACTAGTGCAACCTTAAGGTTGAACTAGTCGACGGCACGAACTGTAAATGTGAGTAAGAAGCTAGTTCGTGTACGAATTAGCACTTTTGCAAGTTTGTAGCGAAGTGAATGATGATCTAGGACGAAAACGAGCGCGCGTTTTTTTATAAACAAACCTTTGGGAGTTGTTATCATGAAAAAAACTACTAAATATATATTTTCAAAATAAAACTATTTGCATTGTTGAATTACTAATCAGATATCCGTGTATGGAGGCCCTTTTGCAATTTTCCTTCTTCTTATGGTATTTATTTCCGCCCAAAGATGCGTTAAAATTTGTTTTGAAATATGGAATTTTCGACGCTCATAACTTTCAAATATATATTTTTTTACATTTTTGTTTCCATACAGGGCTAGATAATGATGAGACAAATTGATATCATTTTTTATTTTGAACGTACATCGTCAAACAGTGGAGTAATCTCTAGACGACGTTTGTATGGAAGAATTTTCGTCTAGTGTAACCTTAAAGCAAGTAAACTCTTTGACAAAGTTCCTTTAGTAAAGTTTCTTTCATATGCTAAAAGAGGATATAAAATTGGATAATATTTGAAGACACTTGTTTGCTTCGGGTTTCTAAGTGAAACCGCGCAGCTTTTATCCGTAACAGACACAGTATTGGAGCTAGGTAAGTCTCCTATTGATTCGTCAGTGTCAGAGTAATATTTTCAAGTTCAATTGCATTTTATACTTGGTCTATGAAATTCTCTCTATACATTTTCCTCTAATATTTCGAATCCCAAGCTTTTTGCAATGACATTTAATTTGCTTTTTGTGAATAATTTCTCATGCACTATCACTGTCATTAGATCACTTATTAACATAACTAAAATAATACAACTTATTTAATGCATTGTGTATACTTAGTTTAGCACAAAATGAAGAAAAAAAAAGACTAAACAGGATGTTTTGTAGGGCGATGTTCACAACAAAAGGAAGATGCAGGGGTCAACACAATATAAAAACCATCTTCTTCGCAATTTTTTTACTTCTTGCGTTGCAGTAAATGAATTACCTTACCTACGTCATTCCTTTTTTTATTGTAATCGCTCTACAAAAGCCCGTTATAAAGATCCCCAAACGGAGGTGAATCATTTGCTACTATTGTGAAGATATCGCCGTGAAATATTTTGAATAGTAGTGGAAGCAAATGCTTCATTTCAGTGTCAGGATTTTTTTATATACCTAGGTCCTAGTGTATTCTACAGGAGATCTAGGGTACATAGCACATGGCACTTTAGTATTGCACACACAATAATTAAGCTTTGTTTTACAAGAAGCACATTCTGTTTATTTTAGCTAAAGCACACTCAAAATAATTCAATAAAACTTTTTAAAAAAGAGAGGTCCCTGAAAGTGGTTGATAAAACTACAGTCAAGTAACCCTTCAGTTTAGTTTGGGCTTAAAAATACGGCTCACTGTTTTCAAACATTTCCCATTGTGTCACAACACGGGACGTCAACCCTCAGAAAGAGTTACCACAATGTCTGGGGATAAAACTCAGTCGCAGATTGTAGACTCCTTGACGATGCTGTTTCTTTCAGCGTCAATGTGTGTTTGAGCTTATTTATTGGGCCTTCTTTATATATTATTATTGTATTTAATTCCACATCATTCTAGGTGATCGACAAAAGCGATGAGATATGTTAGACAATTCAGAAATAACATACTTAGTACCTACCTCACGTACTTACTACTTACAGTACAACTAATTTATTAATGTTCCTCGGCAATCATCGCGTTTCCGAATACAAACGAATGCTGATTTCCATGTCCATCAATTATTAGATTTATCGTGTATAATAATTTGAATTCAGAACGAAGTACTTTATTGTTGTTTAGTTTTTATTTTCGTGTGAAATATATAGAGCTGTAAAAATAGCTATAGTAGTTTGCCGCCCATTTTTAAAATACATTACATTATGTTAAAATGAAAGCTCGTGGCTAAATAATAACAGCCGCACTGGTCGATCATCAAGGTTAAGCAACGCTTGACGAGGTCGGTCCGTGGATGAGTGACCATTTCAACATACCGAGTTTCCTCCGTGCCTCGGATAGCACGTTAAGCCGTTGGTCCCGGTTGTCATTTGAAGATCTTTGACAGTCGTTACGGGAACTCAGAAGCTTGAGATCTGAGACCAGTCTTGCCAAAGGGTACCGTGTCACCGAGTAACTGGGTTGTGGAGGTCAGATAGGCAGTCGCTCCATGTAAAACACCGGTACTCAGCTGAATCCGGTAAGACTGGAAGCTGACCCCAATGTAGTTGGGAAACGGCTAGACAGATGTTAAAATAGTATTAACAACTCTATATACTTTCAAGTTGATTGAGAGCGTCCGGGTTGCACCAAGTGCAAAAAGATAGAAATCCGACGAACGAAACACGAAGTTTGCCGAGGGTCATAAAGAAAATGTTTGTACTGTACCTACATATAGGCGCTTGTATAATTAAATGCAAAATGAACTCTGACTTTTCGGTTGGGGGTATTTGAGAGCTCCCAATAAAGAGACTGTCCGACCCAAAAATGTAACAAGTAAAATTTCAAAATTTAAAAAACCCCGACACATTTATTTTGTGAAAACACCCCCATTCAAACAGTAAAACGCCCATAATGTTTGAACGGCTGAACCGATTTTATTCTAACAAAGCTAAGAACACTCTCGACAAAATCACCTTTCAAACAAAAACAACTAAATTAAAATCGGTTCAACCGTTTAGGCGCTATGATGCCACAGACAGACACACAGATACACAGGTGTATCTGTGTATCTGTGTGTAACAACAAAGGTAACACAGGCTTTCCATTCATTAAACTTTAAAATGTAAATATTTATATTTAAACCTAATAATGTAAGACTTTTTTTTTCTTATATTGTCGACGTTCTTTTTTTTCATTTCTTTTCTTTTCTTGTTACATCGTCTACCATCGTAAAACATCTTGGAGCTGCAATCGCTGACCGCTGGAATAAGTCCTTTAGCGTAGTAATGGGTTGGCTAAGATCAAGAATCATCATCTCTATAATCCCTACGTGCATTTGCTGTGTGCTACGTGCTCGTGCATTAGCGTCACAAAATATAAATTTAAACCAATAGACAAGTTATTTGGCTTCGACGATGGAGCAAAGACTGATGAGGATGCGGCCGACAAACCCAGAAGACGTCGATTGCAATATATCACAAGGATAAATGAGCTTGTTTTCTAAGATACAGAGCAACACACGTGAAACTTATAACACCCCTCTTTTTCCGGCGGGGGTTAAAAATATACTTTGGGGTACGATTTGTCATGTGATAGATATCGCATTTGTCTCTCACCTAGACTTACACCACAACAAATCAATACAACCTTATTAATTATCCACATAGGCGGCGGCGGCGGGATTGCAGTCCGGGGCGGGGTAGGCGGTATGGGCATGGTGCCCGTCCAAGTGCCGGTGAGCATGGCCAACGGCCACACGGTGTACCAGACCGTACATCTGCCCGTACATGCGCCGCAACACCTGCAGATTATACCGCAGTTGCAACAGGTACTTGAAAACTATAATCCCCGGCACGTAAGTTGGCAAGAGACGTTAAGGCGCCGATTCCCTTGAGTAACTGATTTTAAAATGAGAATCACGTCTAAGCGGCTAGTCGTAATTTTTTCGAAAAAAATATTTGTTACAATAGACCATCTCAAAGACAATTAACTTATCTACATTTTCATCAGAAGATTTTTTTATGAAGTCATAGAATAATAAGAAAAATACAAAAAACTACTACATTTTGGGGTCGCGCGGGTGTGAAACGAGTGCGCGTTTTGTTCCCTCAAGGTCGTTGGCGTTAGTCGTCGTCTTAAATGCGCAGAAGTCGTTTTTTAGGTAACTTTGGAAGTGAAGCGCGGCGCGGGGAACGTTTAGGACCGTTCCAGTTGACACAAGGACCGACTGACCAATCGTGTCGCGTCCACGTTCCGTTCGCTCTATGTGGTGGTTGATCAGTTCCTTGCCAACTTACGTGCCGGGCACTATACGTATGTGTAACCTTATTGCACCTTATTGTTCTGTAGGTGTTCACACAGGTACTCTGCATTAGTATGGGAAGAATGGAGGACTCCTACTGTCTCAAACCCCACGGTTACTGGTACTATTCTGCCACCATAAGTCGGGATCCCGGGAGATATCCGTACGTTCGCACAAAAGTAAAAAAGATCGAAGAAATTATTGAACTTTGTCATTGTTCAATGCTTTGTGTTGGGACCCTCTACCGAAATGTACCCATCGAATCACTTATCTTTTAGATTTCGCTATTTCTCACACTCAAAAACTCGCCCTTTGTTGTGATTCCGACTTAAATAGACCATGAACATATGAGTAAATAAATGGGTCCCTTGAAATCATCTCCTTTTGAAATAAAGAAGAAGAATGCCGCAAAAAAGAACTAAAATTATGCTTTAAAGGAGCGTCCTCACTGGGAGCATTATTTCGTGAGCATTTGTAAACAAGCAATCGAAGGCGAGCAACAAATGCTTCCCAGCGAGCCCAGCATTCACGTTCGAGCATAACTATGAACGTTCGATTCGAACATTCCCTTGCGAGCTTGGAGCATTCGAATATGATCTCGTTAAATGTCTTTCATTCGATAATACGATTGACCAAGACGGTCACAAACACTTAATATTCGTAAAGCAATAGCAAAAATATTCGTAAATGTTCGGCATATTTGCTGTTCATGAACCATGTGTAGTCGGTGTATTCGTGTTATTCGGAATTCAACACGAATATAGCGAACAAAGACGAAAAAATACGCGAATTTCGAATAGCGATGTGAAGTGCCACCTTTAAGATCAAGGAACTGCCCCTTGCTTTACAAGAGGCCAGTAATATTCCTACATAAATACTCATTGATTTCATTATTCAGTACTCGCCGGAGTCTGTGTTTCCCGATAGCTACAATCTAGGGGTCTTTAAGTCAAGAGTGAATAGGTTACTTCTAGGCAAGCGTGCTCCATCATTGACCACATCATCGCTTACCATCAGGTGAGATAGTGGTCAAACGCGAGCCTATATTAGATAAAAAAAATATATTTGTGTGAACATTCGAATGCGAGCCGTTTCCGCGAAAATCGTTGCGACTTCCACACCGGCCGAAGTTTGCGCTTGCGTGTAAGCGTTGCAACGCTCGGCTCAACGTCCACACCACTCGAATATTCGACGTCGAATGCTCATTACACGTGAATGCTCTCAGTGAGGACGTTCCTATAAGATTATTATGAGATAACATCAATTAATACCAATTTACAATTGTCTGTTATTGACTGCAGGGCCAGAATTAGACGCCCGTGGTTATTTATAAGGAACAATGTCTTATTTACTTCTTTTTTTTTTGTATACAGATGCAAGCACAACCTCAAATGGCGAGTGTACTTACACCTTCGGGACAGATACAACAGATACAGATATCCTCACTAGCTAATGTGCAGGTAAATATTGTTTCTCATGTAGCATATTATTCATTATATAACTACCTTACACCATCTAAACATTGGCTCCTGCGAGCTTCTCTAAATCCAAAACAATATCCTTACTGCTTGCTCTGATTATTCACGCATATTCTCTCTTCATTTTAGAAGTGTAAACGTGCGAGTGCGAGTCGGACTCGCGCACGAAGGGTTCCATACCATTATCGCAAAAAACGCCAAAAAATATCACGTTTGTTGTATGGGAGCACCACGTAGTTATTTATTTTATTCTATTTTTAGTATTTGTTGTTATAGCGGCAACAGAAATACATCATCTATCAAAATTTCAACTGTCTGGCTATCAAGTTTCATGAGATACAGCCAGACAGACAGACGGACCGCGGAGTCTTAGTTATAGGGACCCGTTTTTACACTTTAGGTACGGAACCCTAAAAACAAACAGTTAATATCTCGCTTCAATACACATGGTACATTACACAGTAAGTACACAAAGCGAATGCATCGTAAAACTGTATTTTATTATTTCGATATTATCGGCAATTTGGTATACTTCCGTTCGCCTTGTTGTGTAGTTTGTGACGCGTCATTCAAATACAAAATTTCGTAATTCTCTAGCATCCAGTTTTGCATTCATAGTGTGCTAAAGTCATTAAAAGGCCTTTGTGCAACTAAAGGGGCGGGAAACTTACGCTGGCTTTACAAATACAAATGACACATATTGAATGGACCCTTGTATTATTTTATTATGGAAGTTCATACATTGTATCTTGTACAGGTCCCCAAGACTTGGGCAAGTTTTAGTATGAGACTGCATTTAAACTTAGAAGCTTCTAACAGCTAAATTCTTTAAAGACACTTTCGAACTGAAGTCACCCGATACTTTTTAGGGTTCCGTACCTCAAAAGGTAAAAAAAGAAACCCTTATAAGATCACTCTCTTGTCCGTCTGTCTGTCCGTGTGTCACCACCGATTTTCTCAGGAACGGGTGGATCTAGCAAGTTGAAATTTATACCAGATACTGAGGTCATACCACGGCAGTATAGTCCCTATTAGGTGTATAAAAATCAAAAAGTCCTGAGTCAACACGATAAAAAGATATGGGCAAATTTAGATTTTCGCGAAAACTTGTAAGTACCAATAATTTACCTTAATTTTAAACTTTTTTTATTTTTCGGCATTTTCCCTTTACTTGTGAGACCTTGTTTTTTTTAACCAAAATTGACAGTTCTAGGTCAACCGGAAGTACCCTATAGGTTTTGGGTCGAAAACCTATACGGTAATTCCCATTGACCTAGAATCACGAAATTTGGCAAAAAGTAAGGTCTTACATCACAAATAACAAAAAAAAATGAATATTAAAGGGTGTCTCCATACATACATAGTTGACGCCACCCTGGGTACGGAACCCTTCGTGCGCGAGTCCGCCTCGCACTTGGCCGGTTTTGTTTTTCTTGAAGTGAGGCAGGAGTGTTTTTTCAAGGCTGGCCCTTACACTACCGTGTCCAGAATATTTATCTAAATAATTCGTTAGTGGAGCGATTATTATTCGCCTCTAAAGAGTTACTTAATAGGTTTTCGTCATTTGATTATTTCAATGCGTGCTTTAGTAAGTTTTTTCTTGCTATACATGCTTCATGAACAAGCTTAAAAGTCCAATTAATTTCTATAAGACATTAATTCATACTCACTCTATTACATCATGATATTTGATAATATGTGTAAGCTTAAGCTGTTTATAAGTGCTGAAAATACAAGCCGGGTGTTGGTTTGGTAGCAGGGCAATGGCGCGCAGAACGGAGGTGCTGGTCAGTCTCCCGCCACCATCACGCTGCAGGTGAGACCTAGCTCTATTCCCCTTTTTTTTTCTGGGTGGGAAGTCATCCAATGACTTCTCCCGCTCTGGGTGAAGCGGGACCCACCCGTGTTCCTTTAGTTACTTGTGCCAGGGCCGCGGTAACTCTCTTTCAGATTTATCCGCGACCCTTAGCTCTAATCCCTGACATCTGAGTTAGAATTTGAAGTTGAGTATTAGCCAAACTCTGAAAACCTGCCAAACTTTGGCTTCAAAAGTTAAAAGTAGGTTGACAATTTTAACCTTCAAATACTCAATTCAGAAAGTTGATATATACTAGAGACCTATAAGATGACTTGACAGCTTTACTCTAAAAGGCTGTAATGCGCGAAATAAAAAAATACAGTTGCAAAACCATTGGTATTGATATGCAAATGGCATAAAAAGGGTTTACCGATAAATGCCAGGGTGCTTGCAAAAAAAAAAAACTATGGATCTGCGTTATGTCTCGCCTGCCTTCGGCTATTGTCCTTTTAGAATTAAACTGTTTTTTTTAAGTGATTTTAATTTTGCATGTTTCTTTTAAGTTAAATTTTATTCTGTGCATACATACATACATAAACTCACGCCTTTTTCCCATGGGTAGGCAGAAACTACAGAACGCCACCTGCTACGATCCTTACATACTTCTCTTACATATTCTTTTCATTCTGTGCATATTTATTTTTGATCCTTTTAGCTTATCTTTTTGATTAATTTATGCTTATTTAAAAATCTTCTAGTGTTTTATATGAATACTATTTTATTTATCTTATGTGGTTTATGCAGTATCATAGAATAATGTGTCAATTGTAGATGAGCAATCAACTGGATTAAAACCCATCTCTAGACTGACAAAAGTTTTTTAATATAACTTTTTTTTTATCTAACTATCATAACGTTAAAAGCTATATTTTAAAATCCCAATTTTAACAGTGCCCAAAAAAGGGTGTAGAAGCGTCCTTTTAAACCACAGTTACTTTTTGTCTCATGTTAATGCCCTAGAGGGACCGAGATGGGATATACTGGTACCTGAATAGAAGACACAGACACATTTTTTATCAATGAATATTTTTGCCGCCTTTTTGACAAAATTTGTGACAAGAACGCGGGCACATATTCATTGAATGAATGAATGAGTTCGCTTTGTAACTCCAGATACAATGCTGGCCTTTTGTTGTTCAAATTATGTATTTTTTTGCCTATGACCTTAAGTATTATTTTGTGGTGATTGTAGAGCTAAAATCCTATACTTTTAGTGGAGGCTAGGGCTGAGTTTCTCACCTCAAAATTATCGCAGAATTAATGTGATGCGATTGGTTGAATGAATTTTCAACAGCATTTATTTGTCACATTAATTCTGCGCCAATTTAGAGGTGAGAAACTCTGCCTATCTCTGTCAGTGGTAATTTTTTTTTTTTACTTTTCAAATAGTTTTTTAAACACAGTGTTGAAACAATTGGTAGTTCTATAGACAAATCTGATTATTTGTAATTGATGCTGAATATACCAACCATACTAACCCCATGCTAATATAAATAGAGCACCCATATCTAAAACACCCAATATTATCTATCACGCTGCTTGGATACGGATAAAGGCGGTTCAGGCGGACCAGGGCAACATGCAGCAGCAGCAACAATCCCAGACAATCATAACGAACACTCCCAATGGCCAACAAGTCACCGTCATACCGGCTTCAGGCAATGTACGCGTCGCGAACCTCGTACAGGTATTGCGTTCGGCAATCTTCGGCTCTCGCACGAATATTCCCGAAGCGTAACCGTTACTGTTGTTCGTCATGAGTTTAGATTCCGAACGAGTTTATTTATTGCCGTCGCCTCTGTGAGTCTGCGCGACGCGACGTTTGTGGGGTCTCGATTGTTTTTTGTGAGGTTATTATGTTAAAATAATACAGGTTTGTACGCATTTAAAGGGTTATTTATTTACAGATTTTCTCATACAGTATTATAGTAAACTCAGAAAGTCTTTGCGTGCTCTATCTATCAGGGCGGATCCTGTAATTGACAGTTTTAACAATGTCACTTCCTTCGTTTCATAACAAGACTAACCCTGGTGAAGGATTACCTCAATAGATGACGTATATCATAATATTTTTTTATTGTAAATCCCGTTTAGGTTATGTTGTTATCCATGAATATTTTATGATGAAAACATAACCTCTTTTGTTTGTCGGCGGCTTGAAACTCGTTCGAATTAGTGAGTGTTGAAGGTTTGTTGGCTATGTGGGATTAATTGGGGTGTGTTTGCAGGTTCCAACGTTGGGTGTTGGCGGATTAGGTGGTGCAGTGCAGTTGGTACCTGCTTTGGGTTTACCTGGAGTGCAACTAGCTCAGCTGCAGCAGGCACAACAACAAACTGCACAGCCTCTAATAGGTAAGATGTTTTAACTTTGTAGCAAGTATGTTGCCAGCTGAGTAGCCTGAAGCAGTTAGGTTTCTTTATATAAAAAATAATAATTGTATTTTTTTTATTGTTAGACCATCAGTAAATGGTTTGAATAGCGAATATTATTATTAGATTCCAAGATTCTTTTAATGCCATAATCTTGTTAGGGTTCCGTACCCAAAGGGTAAAAACGGGACCCTATTACTGAGACTCCGCGGTCCGTCTGTCTGTCTGTCTGTCTGTCACCAGGCTGTATCTCATGAACCGTGATAGCTAGACAGTTGAAATTTTCACAGGTGATGTATATCTGTTGCCGCTACAACAACAAATACTAAAAACAAAATAAAATAAATATTTAAGGGTGCTTCCATACAACAAACGTAATTTTTTTTGCCGATTTTTACGAAAATGGTACGGAACCCTTCGTGCGCGAGTCCGTCTCGCACTTGGCCGGTTTTTTTTGAACTTCTTGTTCTGCAGATACTTTATATTTTGTTCTAATAAAAGGCAAGTCGTTTTAGGAAACTATAAGTGTTGGATATAAATGCTTACATAAATTAATTTTACTATAGACTAATATTTCTCTAAATAATAAATATTAGTTTGGTGTTGACTACATTAAGACCACTCTAAAAAAAAAAAAAATTTAGGTCTTTTATTAATTTATGTACTCTCAAAACACATAATAAAGAAAACTACTTAAAGTAGTAATAATACTGCGTGTGTTTTTTTTTCCTGACATCAACGGGTTCAATTCCTGGCTAGAAATATAAATTTTTCAAAAATACAATGATGCAGTTTTAGTTTTCATCAAAATTCGGATTCGGATTTGGCCATCCACACCCACTTAAAAAAACTCACCCTGTAGATTATTTGGAGTCCAGAATGTTTATGGAAATGTTGACTAATCTACAAATGAAAAAAAAAATAGGAGAGTTAAAATTGTGCAATGTGGTGGTCTGAATCTGAATCTGAAAGTGGTTGATCACTTCACAATAGTGAGGAACATTTTGTGAACCATATCTAGGGTCATAGAACAGTGTCTGCTAAGCAAGTTAAAACATTTTGTCCTGTGACTAGATCGCGAACGTTCGCTGATGTCGAATTGTATAAAAAAATTGTTTTCCGCGATTGACGTTTATTTGTCCAGGATAGGCGCATAACGTCAGTCAATCCAAATGATCCAAATCAAAATAATTGGTCATTAGAGCGCGCTAGTCCGCAAATATTTGTCCAGGAAAGGCGCATAACGTCAGTCAATCCAAATTATCCAAATCAAAATAATTGGTCATTGGAGCGCGCTAGTCCGCAAATATTTGTCCAGGATAGGCGCATAACGTCAGTCAATCCAAATGATCCAAATCAAAATAATTGGTCATTGGAGCGCGCTAGTCCACAAATATTTGTCCAGGAAAGGCGCATAACGTCAGTCAATCCAAATGATCCAAATCAAAATAATTGGTCATTGGAGCGCGCTAGTCCGCAAATATTTGTCCAGGAAAGGCGCATAACGTCAGTCAATCCAAATGATCCAAATCAAAATAATTGGTCATTGGAGCGCGCTAGTCCGCAAATATTTGTCCAGGACAGGCGCATAACGTCAGTCAATCCAAATGATCCAAATCAAAATAATTGGTCATTGGAGCGCGCTAGTCCGCAAATATTTGTCCAGGAAAGGCGCATAACGTCAGTCAATCCAAATGATCCAAATCAAAATAATTGGTCATTGGAGCGCGCTAGTCCGCAAATATTTGTCCAGGAAAGGCGAATAACGTCAGTCAATCCAAATTATGCAAATCATAATAATTGGTCATTGGAGCGCGCTAGTCCGCAAATAATTGTCCAGGATAGGCGCATAACGTCAGTCAATTCAAATTATCCAAATCAAAATAATTGGTCATTGGAGCGCGCTAGTCCGCAAATATTTGTCCAGGATAGGCGCATAACGTCAGTCAATCCAAATCAAAATAATTGGTCATTGGAGCGCGCTAGTCCGCAAATAATTGTTGAAGGTTTCGGCTGCATGCAGCCAGGCTATTGCCTCTTAGCTGCCTAGTGCGATGCCCTTAGATCTTCCACTGCGTAAAGTGGGTGTCCTTCGATACAGTCCCCCCGGCGTCCCCTGCCCGGATATGGCTTATCGCGGCTCGTCTACAATGTGCTAATCGCAGACGTCCGTCCGCCTAACGCAGCGGATCGCCTAAGAACGATCTCTCTTTCTCTTGGTCTGTCCCTCATGACTGAAGAACGTGGTCAACATCAGGGTTGCATCTGGCGTGGATGGTCCGCCTCCATCGGTTTCTGAACCTAAAAAGACCCTCAGGTTGTAGCTTTAAGGAAACACAGACTCCGGCAGGGAATGGCACTCCTTATGTGTACGCAAAATGGAAGTATTCCCAAAACGTGTAGTGCGTATGGGTTGGATGTCCACTATGTACCGATGGCGCATCGCCGTACGTCTTGCAAAACGATCCGGTTAGGCGGAATTAAGTCATGCAATTCCATCGCAAAATCGAAATGTAACCTATAAATTACCAACAGAATGGCAACTCGGCGTCGATGTTCAATTAAGGCTGGAGCTTTCACTCGACCGGATGATGTTGATGATAGTTAATCATAAACTTTTCATTGTCTCTCCAGGTCAACAAATCCAGCAGGATCCTAACGAACCAGGCAAGTGGCAAGTCGTCAGCGTGAGTACTTCAAGTGGGAACGGCAGCGCGGCCAGCACGCCGCAGCCTGCCGAGTGCGAGGCCGCCAAGCTGCGGCCCTCCAGCCCGGGCCAGGCGGGCAAGCGGCTCATGAAGAGAGTCGCTTGCACCTGCCCCAACTGCGACCAGGGCGAGAAGTGAGTCACTTTTATATAATGACATAAACAGAGACCATCAGGCCAGGACGCTGCTAGGGCGAATAGGCAGGCCACCTATCTAGTTCAGGGGAGAATGAAGGCTACCGCTTATGAATTCGCCGCTAGAGGTGCTAGTGTGGCGTGAGGTCTCCGCTGTGTCAAATTTCATAGTTTTTTGGCTTTTAGCGCGAGTTTCTTTTTATTTTTATTGTTGTGAATATTTTCCAAATATGGCATTAATATAGGTACGGGATTTACCAATCACTGCTGTAATACAGTTATAAAACTTGTATCGGAAAATTTTAATCGCCTTTTTTTCGATAAAAGGGGCTCCGTAAAACTGATTTTACGGAGAATTTAATCGTACTTCTACGGCGTTAGAAATGATTATAAATCAAACTTTGCTTCCGTGCGCGTTATAACAACGTATAACAGCTATATTTATGGACCTTAGTCAACGTTCCAAGTTTAAACTGACGTTTAATTAGTTCATTCTCATTGTGTGTGGCGAGGCTACTTTCGCTCTAACTTATGTGAGACTTCATAAGCGCCGTACTGCACCGCATAGTGCATAGAGGTCTGACTAACTACAAGACATACTTGATAAATAAAACATGTTTCCCCAAAGCTCTTAAAACTCGCCTGCTATTCAAAAGTTTGCTGATTCAAAAATTATCATAACAGGGTGGATCCGATGTTTACTGGCAATAATTTACGGCGAAAAACTTACTAACTGATAGAGAAAATTTCTTGAGTTTTGTTCGGTTTGTTTGGCGGAACCACACTTACGTGGCGTGGCGTGTCGTGGTGCCTTCTGACGCAGTTGATTGGCTACAAAACACGTTGCGTTATGACGTAGGCTGGAACAGAGTCGTATGATTGGTGGATTCTGCGCCACGCCACGCCACGTAAGTGTGGTTCCGCCTTTAGATTTAGTGATGCAGAATGGCCGTGTTCATAGCTACAAACCAGCTTGCAGAGTAAGCTACGGGCAATACATTTATGGGCCTTTACGTATCTTGGTAATTCAGCTACTCTAAAATCGAGAGAATCGCGGGGCTATTTCTGAACTCTGAAATGTTTATTCTTGCATCATACTAAATAATATGTAATATATTAACGCTCAAGTGAATGTTGCTGCCTATCTATTTAATTTCTTCTTTAAATTTTCATTTACTATGATTGTCGAGACCAGAGAAACACTATTTTTTAGGGTTCCGTATCCAAAGGGTAAAAACGGGACCCTATTACTAAGACTCCGCGGTCCGTCTGTCTGTCTGTCTGACACCAGGCTGTATCTCATGAACCGTGATAGCTAGACAGTTGAAATGTTTACAGATGACGTATTTCTGTTGCCGCTATAACAACAAATACTAAGAACAGAATAAAATAAATATTTAATTGGGACTCCCATACAACAAACGTGATTTTTTTGCCGTTTTATTGCGATAATGGTACCGAACCCTTCGTGCGCGAGTCCGACTCGCACTTGGCCGGATTTTTTATATTCTTTAACATTTAAGCGATACGTTATTATTTCTCCGCTCCTTTTAAAGGTTCAGGGCCCTATCATGACCTCTTAGAGCAAGGTTATTTCCATGGTTTGTAAGATGTAGATGACTTGTATATCTGTCCCTTACGCCCACTGGACCTAACCTTGCTTTAAGAGCTCATAGTAGCTCCTGTTCTAGTCTTCTTCATCAAGTTGGCAATATTGAAACAAACGCATTACTTAAGCATGCGTAGCCGTAATCAACAGACTTTCTGCAAATACTTTTCAACCCGAAAACCCAACCGCACGACAGTAACGCAGACATTTGAATTGCAGCCGCCTGGTGGATCGCAAGAAGCAGCACGTATGTCACATCGCGGGCTGCAACAAAGTGTACGGCAAGACGTCGCATCTCCGCGCACATCTGCGGTGGCACTCTGGGGAGAGGCCCTTCCTTTGCAACTGGTTGTTCTGTGGCAAGAGGTAATTGTTTCCTTCTTTCAATGCTGGCAGTGTTCTGGGCACGTTTCCCATTCTCTTTTCTTTCTTGCTCTGTTTTTTTTTTTAAAAACCTTGCCCCACACCACAATAGGATGTGTGATTCGCCTGTATCGTGGGTCCGTTTACAAACATATAAACACAAAAACCCAGACCCGGAACAACTATCTGTAGGTCATACAAATATTTGCTCCGTGCGGGAATCGAACCCGCGACACGCAGCGCAGCAGTCAATCGATCGTGGACTATTTTTTTGATGCACAATGCGCCCTTTTCCCTCTACCCTTTGTATTTGTCTATAGGATTTGTTTTAGGATAATTGTGTATAATTATGTTAATATATTTGTTACTAAACCATCCGATAATGTTAGCAACATGAGTATTAAATCTTGGAAAGTAATAACACATTTCTATAACTTTTTTTTTGTCTTTTGGTTTCGGATACCTTGATCAGTAAATATTTTGAAAGCTAAAACTAGGAGTAGTTTGTTTTAGTAGATGCATAAAGTAGGTCTTTTATAAAATGGTGTATTGCCCGTACTGACGCTTTGTAAGTGGTTTTGTAATAGTAGAACTAGTCCTTGTGCATGGTCACTGACTCACTGCCGATAGGCAGATATTGGAAAATATAAAACGCTATGCAAAGAGCACGCCAGCTTAAGTTTAAAAGGTTTAGCAAATCAAATTCACGGTTATTTCACCTTTTGTCGGCCGGCAGAGCTTCAGAGTATCCCCTCTTATCAAGTATCTAGTGATAATATTGGCTTACAACAAATACTGGCAATACTAAACATTGCAAGGCGCCTAGGCCTTTTCGCATACGAAAAATCATCATCATCATCATCATATCAGCCGAAAGACGTCCACTGCTGGACATAGGCCTCCCCCAAGCGTCGCCACATTGACCGGTCCCGTGCATCTCGTAACCAGCGGATCCCCGCAACCTTCACCAGGTCATCGGTCCACCTGGTGGGAGGCCTTCCAACGCAACGTCTTCCGGTTCGCGGTCGCCATTCCAGAACCTTTCTGCCCCATCGGCCATCCGTTCTGCGAGCAATGTGCCCTGCCCACTGCCACTTAAGTTTGGCAATTCTTCGGGCTATGTCGGTAACCCTGGTTCTCTTGCGGATCTCTACGTTTCTGATTCGATCACGCAAGGAAACTCCGAGCATAGCCCTCTCCATTGCCCTTTGAGTGACTGTAAGCTTTCTGATAAGGCCCATTGTAAGCGACCACGTCTCAGAGCCATATGTCATCACTGGCAACACACACTGGTCATAGACTTTCGTCTTGAGACACTGCGGTAAGTTGGACGAGAAGACACCGCGCAACTTCCCAAACGCTGCCCAGCCGAGTCGGATTCGACGGTTTACCTCTTTCTCGAAGTTGGCCCTACCCAATTGGATCCTTTGTCCCAGGTACACATAGTCGCCCACAACTTCGAGTGTAGAGTCTCCAATCTTGATAGGAGCGGGTGCAACATGGGCATTCAACATCAACTTAGTTTTGTCCATGTTCATCCTAAGACCCACTCTTTCGGAAGCTCTACTGAGATCATCGAGCATTGTACTGAGGTCCTCCATGGTCTCAGCCATAACCACTATATCGTCGGCAAACCGAAGGTGAGTGATGTACTCGCCATTGACGTTAATGCCTAGCCCTCTCCAGTCCAGAACCTTGAAGACATCTTCCAGTGCAGCGGTAAAGAGCTTCGGAGATATTACGTCTCCCTGTCTCACACCTCGCTGCAGAAGGACGGGTTCCGAGGTCTGATCCTGAAGTCGAACTGACATTGTGGCGTTTTTGTATAAACACTTCAACACTTCGATGTACCGGTAGTCAATTTGGCACCGTTGGAGAGACTGCAGTACAGCCCAAGTCTCGATCGAATCGAAGGCTTTCTCGTAGTCCACAAACGCTAAACAGAGAGGCAGGTTGTACTCTTCGGTCTTCTGTATAACCTGCCGCAGCGTATGTATGTGGTCTACGGTGCTGAAGCCTTTACGGAATCCGGCTTGTTCGGGAGGCTGGAAATCGTCAAACCTGCGTGCGAGACGATTCGTGATGACTCTTGAAAACAGCTTGTAGACATGGCTAAGGAGTGTGATAGGCCTATAGTTCTTCAGTAGGGCATTGTCACCCTTCTTGAAGAAGAGTACCACCACACCCCTGCACCATGCCTGTGGCGTTTTCCCCTCGAGTATGACGGAATCAAAAAGCTTCTGAAGGGCCTTAAGTACTGGTTTTCCACCCGCCTTCAGGAGTTCGGCCGTAATTCCGTCATCACCCGGTGCCTTGTTGTTTTTAAGTTGTTTCAGAGCCATCCTAATCTCATACAGGCTGACCTCCGGAATGTCTTCGGTATAGTGTCGGGTCAATCTAGCTCTTGGGTCATTTGCTAGATTCGCGACGGGTTTACTTTTTGACATGTATGTTTGACGCGTCCATAGAATCTCTCGATCTCCCTCAGAAGCTCCGGTTTGGCGGACACGATCCTGCCATCATCGTTCTTCAGTTTCGTGAGCTGGCTCTGCCCAATAGACAGATCTCTTGCAAAGACCTTGGAGCCTTTGTTCCGCTCAATCGCGTCTTTAATACTTTCAGTATTAAAGCGGCGGAGGTCGCTTTTCAAGGACTTTGAGATCCGTCTATTTAGCTGCCGGTATTTCAACGAATCGTCTGAAGACTGCAGGATCATTTCACGCCTCTCCTTCATGAGCTTGAGAGTATGATCAGAGAGCTTTTTGTTTCTATCTGTACGGCGGGTCTTGAAAAACTTAGACCCGACCGTATGGACAGCTTCCACGAACCCATCGCTGTATTCGTCCACGGAGCTCTCTAGGCACTCGAAACGATTCTGGAGTTCGAGCTGAAAGCTCTCGGGGTTTTGGACCTGGATTTGTGTTGGACGGAGCGTGGACTTCATCAGTCGAGACCTTTCAAGCTTAACATTAATGTTCAATGTGCCTCTTACCATGCGGTGATCACTCCCGGTTTTCACCGAATTGATCACTGAGACATCATTGAACTAATTGACAAAAACTTTAATCTCTTATCATTGTCTCCAGGTTCACGCGGTCAGACGAGCTCCAACGTCACCGGCGGACGCATACGGGTGAGAAGAGGTTCGAGTGCCCCGAGTGTCGGAAACGGTTCATGCGGTCAGACCATCTCGCCAAGCACGTGCGGATACACACCAAGAATAGAATTACGGTGAGTTTATGATAAAAGATCCCGTTGTATTCCACGAATGACACCCACGTGTAATCAGTCATGTTCTATGAATAAGTATCTAAGTATATAAGTTGTAGGTGGAATATTCGTCGTCTATTTAGATTGTTGACGAATTAATCGCCACAAAATTTTAACTGGGCTCTGTCATCTATCAAATCTGTAGGCCAATCATGTGTCTTTTTAAATTGTTGATAAGCTGGCGCTTTGCGCATCGCTTACCATCAGGTGAGATAGTATTCAATACTATCTCGCCTGATGGTAAGCGATGATATGGTCGACGATGAAGCACGCTTGCCTAGAAGAAACCTATTCACTCTTGACTTAAAGACTCCCAGGTTGCTATCAGGAAATACAGACTGGCAGGGAATGCCACTCCTTAGCTGTACGCATAATAAAAGTATTTCCAAAGCGTTTGGTGCGTATGGTTGGGATGTCCACCATGTACTGATGACGCATCGCCATACGTCTTGTAGTCCGATGATGGAACGGGCTAGGAGGAATTAGTTCATGCAATTCCAACGCACACTCCCCTAAATGTAACCGATAAAAACCGACAGGCTGGCAACTTGGTTCCGATGTTCGAGGTTCTGGAGCCTAGGTTCGACCAGTACATTGCCGATGAGCCTCTTGGCCCGTAAAACCCTTTAATTTGATACCCATATCATGGCAGTGCACAAAAATAAATAGTCCGCCATCTTAGGCCGTCCGCCATACTGGATTTAGAATGACGTCACTTAGCTAACCAAGCATTGTCGTCCAAACTAAAAGTGTGTGCAGAATTCGGTAGAGGATAATTGCTTTAAAATTCAGTTGCAAGATTTTAGCCGAACACACTTACATACATACAATGCAAGTTAAATATAAGCTTGTAAAAAGTGCCTAACATTACCCATCTCATTTTCCAGGAGGTAGCAACATCAACGCAATCCATGTACTCAGATTCAGGCGACGACAGTTGCGACGAGAAGATGATGCTCACCATAGAGACTGTCCACAACGACGGCGACGGCGAGGACAAAATGGTCCTCCGCCCCAGTCCCAAGATGGAGCCCGACCACATCGACAGCTAGGACACGAGCAGCGACGAATAGAACCGTCGCTGTGCAATCATATACGTCACCAGCCCTGGTGCATCATATAATGACTTTAGTGCCACAAACTTGATAGGAAACTACACCTTATTTGGTTAAGATGAAGGATCGTTTTCGAGTGCGCGCGAGTGTTTATCCAGCCTTTTGTGTCGAATCCCTATGGGATTGCAGGTTAGTAAGTAAGGGAAAGTAGCGTTTTGTTTTTTATATTATTGGCGAAGCAAATGTTTTGTTAAATTGAAGTCTAGCTAGGTCGGTTGTTCACGAGGTACTATACACTGCAGACGATCTTTTGTCCGTTCGTTTGTTCACTAGACACGACACTGCAGTGCACTTGTATTGTTCTATAAGCGCGTGAGTGACGAACGAAACGCGTCAGCCGTGCGCTGCGGTGTGTCGTGTCATCAACAAGCTCATACTTGTTTTGTCGCTAAATCGTCACCGCAATAAAGTCGAAAAATTTATCGTCACCGCAAAAAAGTCGGAAAATAAATTGTCACCGCAAAAAGGTCGAAAAATAAATCGTCACCGCAAAAAGGTCGAAAAATAAATCGTCACCGCAAAAAAAGTCGAAAAATAAATAGTCGATCGAAAAAAGTCGAAACCACTTTTTGTCGTGTCGTGAACAAACGGCCTAGGGTTGGGCTTAACCGGTATAAAAACATCGATAGTCTGACGGTGACTTGTTACGATTTTTGAATCGATTATGTTTTCGATTTTGATTGTCAAAGTCTGACTGAGAAAAGCAACTATTCAAGACTTATTTACCGTTCTTCTGTCGATGGTTTATCCGCGTACATATCGCTTAATTTGCAATAAAAGACAAATGTAGACGCTTTTTAAAAACATCTTACTAATTAAAATGATGGTTGTAATAGATTTTGATACAATATGTGTAGTTTTAATATATTGTTTTAAGTTTGTATAATAAAACAAACGAGATTATGTATTTAAAACAATGTTAGTAATATTAACATTATTTAAATGTTCTGTGTTGTGTTTTTATACTTATATTTTAAGGATATTTATTGAGCATTATTCTTTGGAACCGCCTGTACGAAATAACTTGTGAATTAGGCTGGAAATACACTGAAAACTTATTTTGGTGAACGGTTCTAGGGCATTATTTTAAGGTGTTAACGTACCATCATGATACCATAAAAAAGGATAGTGCTATTCGTTCTGTAAAGCTCTGTCTCTCTCTCACAACACAACAGAGTCATGATGACATTGACATGTCATAGGATTGCCTTTGGGGTCTACTTTGACGTGTAAAAACTATCATGGTGCCGCAAAAAGAGACGGAGCTATACAAGAAAAAGAACGCTGTCCCTTTTCATCATCCTAAAAATCGGAATCATTGGCGTTGACAAGTTTTAGTATGGTCCTTGTTGTCTGCTTCCAATATGTGAATCGTTCAGTGCCATCAAATAAGTTTTCACTGTTACTTGTCTGTTCATTTGTAGAGAAATTATTTATGTATAGATTGTGTAAGTACGTAAGTTAAGGCCGAGTTTCTCACCTCTAAATTATCACAGTATTAATGTGACAAATTGTCAAGCACGCGTTATCTGCTGTGATTGGCTGTTGAAAATTCATTCAGTTGGAAACTCGGCCTAAGTCAATAAAATAGGCCAATAATAATAATTTATTGAATTGAACGGCTTTTCACATAATCAATTGTACAAAAAAAGTTGATATTTTCTTTGGTCAGTTGTAGATGCAGTCAGCTTATGAGTAACTTTGTATACACACATAGACAGACATTATTAGTACTTATAACATTAACAAGGATATATACAAATAGTTATTTATACGAAACTAAATTGTGCTTTTTTAGTATCAAAAGATGAAACAGCAACGTTTTAGGCTAATTTTATACCAAAAAGATGAAAATTATATCTAAGGTATTAACTATTTTATTTGAATATGAGTTGCCTTGGTATTTATTGTTGAGAGACAAAATGTTTGTAATGAAAATGTGTCATATGTCGAGATAAAATTAAAGCAATTGGTCTGTGATCAAAATTTGTACAGTTGTTGTAAAAAAATATTGTTAATTTTGCTGTTTCGTTGAACGCAATGTACTTACTTGTAAATTGTAAATATTATGTAAGAGAAAACTTAATATAAATAACATCAACGCGCATTTTCACTAACGCTGTGTAACGCGTAAACAAATGCCTTAATATTATTGCATTCTTGGCTTTTCTACTTTCGGCGATGACCCGAGCGTCGAAAATCCAACAGTGCGTTTTTATTTAGGTAAGTCGAATAGTGTTAGTGAAAACGCGCATAAGTGTGGATATGTATGTATGCTAGATATAAGATATATTTTTGTATATACTCTACAAAGGATTAATGCCATAACATAGCTTTTTAAAAATCATTCCAGAGGGGATTTTGTTTATTTATCGAAGGTAAATAAGGCATTGTATAAAATTTGCCATTGCACATAAATGGGTATCTGAGGAGAAATAAATTGTAGGTATATTTAATTGGCTACGTTAGGGCGCCCACACAAAATCGCGATGCGATGCGATACGACGCGATATCTATGTATATATAATACGTGCGAGCTCGCAGATATTTGCGATGCGTTGCGAATTCGCAGTTATGTGTAGGAGCCTTTAGCCTGTTCGCAGTCGTCAAATACATTTTACAATACAACAAGATCAATAGGAATAAAACAATAATTAGAGATTTGTTAGATTATCTGCAGGGGATTTGCTTTTTAGAATAGTCGGTTTTCAGGCTGTCAAGAGAATTGAATTAAAAGAATCAAGACTCGAGATTTGACCCCCTTTTCTGGCAAGCCGATCAAGTCTCTGAATAGTTTCTTTGAAGCTTTTTGTATCACAAATAAACCGCTGTATTTAGCCTCAGTTTCAACCATCCTGTATAGAACACTGCTACCGTTTTCTAGTATTACAAAACGTAGTTGATCAATAAGTAGTTTCTCAGATTTTCACCTAGGTACATGCATTGCTTGCAACAAAATATCCTAAGGGCGCACTTGCGATATTTTTCAAGTAACGTTTCTATTTTTTTTAACTATGTATAAATAGTTGCCAAAAATACAAGGTGTAACTGAAATAATGCAATTCCTGAAAAGGGGTCACATTTTTTATTATGGGACTAACCCTGAAATCGCGAAAAATTGTTATCAACTACCCCATAGCCGGGTAAATGTACTGAACAGCTGATATTTTTCGCGTTTTCAGCAGCCTAATTGTGTAAGTGAATTCGGCAAAGGAAACAATCTGGTTCTTTCCCAAAAACAAAGTTGAATCTTTATTCAACTTTTTTGTTTATGTGTGTGTTTTTGGGAAAGAACCAGATTGTTTCCGTTGCCGAATTTACTTACGCAATTAGGCTGCAGGTTTGTTCCTGTAATAAAACTTGTTCCTAAAGATGGGTACTATGACATCTTTTAAAAAATTGCGACATTTTTGTTACTCTGTGTATACGTAGTTTGGTTTCTCGAGGTATAAGCGCTAGCAGTAAATAAGATTTGTAAAATTATGTCAGAAAGTAAATTCAAAGAGATTTTTAATAAATGGGATCTTGGTGAAATCGCATGTGGGCTGTTTAAAATTCATAAACCCAGGTAAATGGGCATGGGAGTTTGAACTCATGTACAACCTTGGACGAAGGCCTATGACCACGTTTCACTCTTATTATTTATACATGCGGAAGTAACTTTGTATGTATGTTTGTTTGTTACGCTTTCACGCCTAAACCGCTAAACCGATTTTGATCAATTAGACTGGAGATAGATTGAATCTTGGAGAAGGAATTATTATACCGGGAGTATGTCCTCATAAAAAAATTACAACTGTCACTCGTGCGAAGCTGCTAGCAGACGCTAGTAATAAATAAGGTTGGGAAGTGGTCAGCCGCCTTTGCCCACAGTTGTACAAAACCAAGGTATTTAAGTCGAGGCAGATGCTGGGTCCAATGTCACTGCTTATCAATTCTTTGTAAATATGGAGTAAATTCTCCCTTTTCCGTATTTTGTAAGCTGTAAATAATTTTATTGTTGAACTGGTTAAATTAAATATTTTTTATATTATTGATGTGTTTCTTTTTGTTATTGAACCTAAAACGTGTACAGTCGTGTGTGAATTTACGAAACTAAACAGACGTGTATTATAACGTAGTCGCTTACAATGGGACTCATCAGAAGGCTAAAATCACCCAAACTCGGAGTTGCCTTCATGATGGAATCAGAGACAGTCGTTTTGGGGGTCGTTGTCCAACTAAAAATAATGATTGGACAACTGCCCCTACCGAAGACCCGTGGTCCAACTGATTTATTTGAATTATTTATATTGATATTAAAAATTTCACGATTTTGACAAATTCAGTAAGCTGTTAAGCGTGTTTACGGTTTAGTGAAAGACACAGAACAAATATTTTTTTGGAAGGGTCGCATGCAAGACTGAGTCGTATTTTAAACACGAAAAATGTCAACATGTTGCGGCTTCTAAACGTGTAAGAAAAATAACAACCCTTGCAAAAATAAGAGGATAACAAAAAAGGTTGCTCTCAGACAAAAATGCCAAATTGAAAATGATGATTACATCATGGAGTTACAAGTTTTTTGAGTTACAACAGTTATTTCACCAGTTAACACTGGTGAAATAACTGTTGGACATGCTTTAGAAGAACTAACTAGGTATTTTTTCGTTTTAATTACTTTGTTAATTTGATTGATAATGCTTTTTCTTAAATGTATAATTCATTAACATTAATGTTTTATGTTTTATTTAGCTGTTAATGTTCCACTGCTGGGCCAAGGCCTCGCCCATATTTTTCTAAGTGTTATTTTCGAGCGCCACTTCAATTTTAGTTATTTATATATTAATATTCGCCAACTGACTGATCGAAAGTCCTACAAATTCAACACTCCTGTCATCTTGTGTTTTATTTTATTGATTATAGTAAAGCTTTCGACTGTGTCATCTGGTCGGATCTGAGGAAAGTACTAGAAAAATTCGGGAGTACCTAAGCATCTGGGTTTTGCTGATCCAATCGCTCTACCATAACAACCAAGGTGTTGTGAAGGTTGAAAGGACGTCATCGGAGCCCTTTAGGTTTGAAAAAGGTGTACGCCAGGGTTGCATCCTATCCCCCATTCTATTTAACGTGTATGGAGAGTACTTCATTCGGCGAACTTTTGAGAACTGGGAAGGAGGTGTCACGGTTGGTGGCACAAGAATCACAAACCTCCGTTACGCAGACGACACAACGCTAGTAGCGGCCAACGAAGCTGAAATGGAGAGGCTGCTGGAGAGGATTGAAAAGATCAGCATGGAATTGGGTCTTAAAATCAACCATTTCAAAACCAAAATTATGGTGGTAGACCGCATCAACTCACTCCAGATCACAGGTGCCCTGTCCCTCGAAAAGGTAGATGAGTTATATTATATTATATTTACTGGGCGCTACCATCAGCAAAACAGGGTCTTGCGAGAAGGAAATTAGGAGACGAATCGCCTTCGAGACGATTGACTTGAATTGACGCTTTCGAGATGTGGTGTTCTTGAATGAATGGTGAATGCTTCAAATTCCATGGACTGCGTTCCGCACAAACGAGTCTATCCTTCGACAATCATATTTTCATTATGATATTTAATAATTTGTATGCCTAAGTGGCTGATCATGGCTTGAACATTATTAGTATGTATTTATGTAATAAACACCTGCATGTAACCTATGTATCACAAATAAACAATTTGATTTGATTTGATTTTGACAACTGAACGTCAAGGCTAGGCTCTCCACCACCTGCCTGCGAAGAATCCTAGAGTTCTTTGGTCACACTGCTCGAAAGGATGGTCCTAACCTCGAGCAGCTGATGATCACTAGAAAGGTCGAAGGAATGAGGCCGAGGGGCCGCAGCCCGATCAGATGGTCTGACCAAATACGTGCAACGCTGAATACCAAGCTGCACGATGCACTTCACGTCGCCAAGGATAGACAGATGGAGAATCATCGTCAGAGAAAAATTTATTTCCTGTCGGGGGAATCACTACCCTCAGTAATGAGGAACACGACGCGAGGGGGGATATATTAATATAAATTAATAAAATAAGTCAGTTGGACCATGGGCCTTCGTTAAGGGCAGTTGTCCAATCATTATTTTTCGTTGGACAACTGCCCCTACCGAAGACCTAGTCCAACTAGTTGGACATTATAGTTGGACCACGACCCCTAAACGGCAACAATGAGGCCCTTGAGGTACTTGAGTGGCGCCATAAAGGTACGCCGCGCACCGGAAGATGCAGCGTTGGAAGGCCACAAGGTGAACTGACGGCTTGATGAATGCCGCAAGAATCTGATGATCTCGATGTGGCGACACATGGGGTCGGTCTATGTCGATTATTCCCGATGTCCACCACTTGGTTGGCCACCACTGGGGGACAGCGAGAAAACTTTTAAAAAATATTCTCGCTGTCCACCACTGGGGGACAGAGACACGCGTTTTTAAATTATTCTCGTTGTTCTGCACGGGGGTCTGTGACACGGAATTTTAAACATTCCCTATGGCCACCGCTGGAAGACAATGTCACAATTCTGTCGAGCAGGGGAATCTTTCTCCTGAAATAATGATGATAATGACCACTTTTCTGAACATTATATATATCATATGTCATCGTAGATCTTAGAAAAAGAAAATAAATACCTACCATCATCGTTGAATGTCACAGCCTTATGTTTCCTACAGTGTTCACTGCTGAGTAATGAGTTAATGATCTACAGCTGCAGTGTCAACTATTGTGCATTTACGAACGACAAATTAGTGGGTTAGCCTGACAACTAGTTATCTCTGACGGTGAAGTACCATTTGAAGTTGGAAAGCTTCCTAATTCCTTCGTATCTTAATTGTTACAAGTAAAATTTCAAAATTAAAAAAAACCCCCGACACATTTATCTTGCGAAAACACCCCGATTCAAAGAGTAAAACGCCCATAACTTTTGAATGGCTGAACCGATTTTATTCAAACAGCTAAGAACACTCTCGACAAAATAACCTTTCAAACCAAAAAAAACTAAATAAAAATCGGTTCATCCGTTTAGGCGCTATGATGGCACAGACAGACACAGAGACACACAGATACACAGCAACAAACGTGAAAATTATAACACTCCTCTTTTTCCGGCGGGGGTTAAAAATGAAATAACAGAAACAAAATTATACTTATTATACGGAACTTCAGAGCACCCACTATAGAGGCGACTTAAAAGAAATGTAAGAATCCTGCGAACCCTGCAATCGTAGGCAATAGACAGTTTGATGCGCTGTGGCGGCGCCGGCGCAGGATGTCACAAAACACCGCGGTTACCGTCAATCGCTTGTCCCGAACATCCGTTGAAAAACTAACCTGTACGAATTAAAGCGTCTTGGCCACGATAACTCGCGTCGGGCGGGTCGTCGGCCGCCATTTTCCGTGTCGCTACGGGTCTAATAGCCACCATTACCTCTCCATGAAATCGTGATGCCGACCGCTGCCCACAAAACTTAATGCTCCATTTTTCTCTTTTTCTTTTCACAGTTTTGTTTAGACAGCAGCATATCCGCTGGTATGTATCCGATTACTCGATAGTGACTGCTGAGCGATGTTTCTTGTTACAGCTATTGTTGGAGGCGTTGAAGGAGATTTATAAAAATTCAATGGAATGTACACCCTTGTACAGTCCATTGATTGTAGTGAGAAGATACTGTCGTCATCAGGGTTTGAAGTAGCATCAAAAATACTTAGCCTCTCCCTACTTAAGTAGATAGGAATCGTAGGCCGCACTTTTCTTTAATTTTCTTGCTTATCGCAACGGCGACACCGAAAAATCAAATAGGAAAATTATTGATTTTAAATTCTCTCAGTGTAACTTAGTAATCTTGCTACTTCTACCTTTATCTCATTACAGTCGCCGCGTGGAAAGATGCTTATTTGAATTGAACAGTATGGTGGCAAGATTTACCGTTGATAGTGAATGTAAAAGGCGCGGTGCAAGAAAGCAAGACAAAGCTACTCGGTTGGCTGACTCGCCACGCCGACTGGCCAAGCTTCTAATGAAAGACGCGATAAATTTTAATTATATCTAGCTGACTAATTACTGAGGCTGCTACTCGATGCGTTGTGGAAAAATGTTATTATGCACAGTTCGTCATAAGTCATTGACTAGTTATGCAAAATTTCATCGGATATTATGCATAGCTGCCATCGTTTCATGGTCGCCGGACTTCGAGTTACCGGCCGCTTGTTAGCTGCCCCGCTGTTACTGGCGAAACATTGAATTATTCGTAATTGTATGCTAATTCGTGTAGTCTTTAATCACCTTTACGTGTTTGGAATCAAGTTCGCGGTGGATTATCTAGTGAGAGTCTTAATTATGGAAACTGTTGATTCATAATCACGAGTTTCAGCCTAATCCTGAATTTTTTAGGGATACCCAACCCAAAACGTGGTAACAATTTCTAGAAGTTTATAGCAGTAGGTAACAACAACGAGTAGCAAATTTTAATTTGATGGTTTGCGTCCCAAATACGGTGCTTTTACTCTATGTCTAAACAAAATCCGTTATTCCGACCAGCAGTTGGCAGTGAGATTACTTCCCAAGGCGTACTTTACTCAGTCAGGGATCGTTCAACTTGGTAATTTTATTATGATGTCATTCGTGGTAATAGGCGACTCGAGCGAGCACTCCCGGGTTAGCACGCCATGTCTGTGCGGAAACTTCGTAGAAATCAACATTTGTTTGATTCAATGAGATAAATATAATAATAATATAATATATTTATTTAAAAATCATAAGGCAAAATAATCAATACACTTTTGGCTTAAGTCTATGTCATGTTCACATTGTGTTATGTGCCTGAACTAGGTAATCCTGTGTTTCAGGCGAGAAGAGGTACATTTCTTTATTTTAATATTTATTTTAAATAATCACAATTAATCAAATATAATAATCTTCTAATCTAAGGTAATATTTAAGGTGAAAGGTGTAAATTATATAATAAAATTCTTATTTTCTAACATCCTAGATTCTTTAAATAAATAATATTCGTACAATATCTATTTTAGGACACTTTAGTAGATTATTAACCAAGGGGATAAAGCAGTGTCTTCTGTAGCGGGTGACGATTTAAATCGCGAGCGGTACGAAGGACTCGAGGTTTACTCCCGAGCGTAGCGAGGGTGTTAAAAACTTAAATCACGAGCGAAGCGAGGGATTTAAGACGAGTCCTGAGTGTAGCGAGGGATTTAAGTTCACCCAAGACTAAGACAGCTTTATCACCGAGGAAAATACTCTACTTTTCGTACCATTTGCGAAAAAAATAACACAATAATAATATGAGATAAGCATTTATTAAAAATAATGACAATTAAAAGTAAAATAAACTTAACGTTTATGTATTTGAAGAAAACCAAAATAATATTTTTTTTGTCGGAAAAGCAAAGGTTGATGCTCATACGGCCTCGTCGGTTTACGTAATTTTATTTAATAATCATAACTGCATATTAAATGCGTATTCCTTTTTCAAAAAGATGTATAATGCTTTATATACTAACTCAATGGTGTAAACACAGATGTAGTTCAGTATAAATTTCGATAATTATGTATTCCAAATTTAAATCACATTCTCCCCCTAGAGAATGAATGAAATTCAGTACAATTTTCTTTCCCTGTTTTTAACAGATTAAAAATGACTATTGTTATGTTCGCTTTTTGTGGCATAGAATGTCACTTTTTTGAGCTAGTGGTACGAAAAATAACTTCTCTGTATCTTCGTAGGACATATTTTGAAGAGCTTCTTTGACAATTTTCTTACAGTTACAATAATTTAGGGAATAAATATTTGTTGTTGCGTTTAGTCTGTTGTAAAGTAGTGGTCCGAGGAACACATAAAATTTGTCTGTGAATGCATGTTTTGTGCTATTTGTAGGGCAAACTACATCGCTCCGTCTTTTTTTAGTATGTTCTATGTGATAGGGGAGGGCTGCGTGTTGTTTTAACACGATGCTCATTATGAATAACTGGCGAACTGTTAGTACTTCACAAGATTTATAGAGGAGGTTAGTGGGAAAAAGGAACGGGCGGAAAGTAGACACCTTGAGGATCGCTCTTTGCGCTCTCTCAATAGGTAGTAATAAAGTTTTACCCACCCCACCCCATGAGGTAATGCAGTAAGTCAAAATTGACTGACATAGAGCAAAGTAAATTTGTCTAATTATTAGTGGGTCTGTAATATATCGTAGCTTTTTGAATACGAATATTAGCTTACGGATTCTAATATTTAAAGCTTCTAAATGTTGTTTAAAGGAAAGAGTTTCATCAATAATGATACCCAGGTATTTTATTTTATTAGTCATTTTGATATTGGGGCACCCGCACTGGCTATCATTAGGGTCTCTACAATAATGAGCATACATGTTTGAGGCAATATTAGATGTCTGTTTGCGCATCGTAAACCTAATGTAATTTGTCTTATCCGCATTTAATGTTAGTGAGTTATGTTGAAGCCAATTATTTACAATATTGAATCCGTGTTGCGCAAGTTTGTACACTTCATTTTCTGAGTCTGCCGAAAAAAGTAGAGCAGTGTCGTCAGCGTATGATACAATTATGCCATGTTCTAGCTTTAGATTACAAAGGTCGTTTATGTATATCAAAAACAGAGTAGGCCCTAAAACACTTCCTTGGGGAACACCAAAGGATGTGCATTTTTTATCAGCGCTGAGCACATTGCCAATCTTTACGCACTGGGTACGGTCTTCTAAATAACTTTTGAAGAGTTTCAGCTGGGTTCCTCTTATACCTATGGTCTCAAGCTTGCGTAACAGGATGGGGATGGAAACTGTGTCAAAAGCTTTGGCGAGGTCCAGGAAAATTCCTACTGTGTGGTTACCCTTGTCAAGTTCCTGTGCTAGGTAGTCAGTCAGATGATGTACGGCATCAGCGGTTGAGACTGTAGGCCTGAATCCAAACTGCCGCTCAGATAAAATTGATTTATCCTTCAGATATTTGAACAATCTTTTATTGATAATTTTCTCCAATATTTTAGACATACAAGGCAGTAAAGAAATAGGTCTATAATTTGTCACTTGCTCTTTACTGCCTGATTTATAGACAGGGAGAACAACTGCTTTTTTTAGACATTCTGGAAAAATACCTTTAGACAAACAAACGCGGTAAATATAAGTCAGTGGTGGTACTAAAATATGCCTGAATTGTTTAATAATTTTATTGGATATGTTATCCCAACCAACTGCACAGTCGTCTTTCAAAGTCGTAATTATACTTTCTACCTCAGTCTCATCAGTATCCAGCAGCCCAAAGGATGTTAATGTAGTGCTACACATAAAAGGAGTGCCTGTTAGGAAATGTGATTGACCCCGAACTTTTTCTGCAAGACACTTTCCAACATTAACAAAGAAATTATTTGCCATGTTAGCAGATGTCAGCTGTGACGAATGTGTTTGTAATAAACCTAATGATGACTCATTTTGTTTCGACGTATAAGTTACGTTTTTAATATATTGCCAGATCTTTTTACTATTTGTGCCAGCCTTTTCCAGTTCAGTTTTATCGTAGTTGCATTTAATTTTTCTCAGGAGATCATTACAAAAGTTTCTGTATCTTTTGTACGACATTTGTAATACTGCATTATCTGGATTCGATTTTGCTTTTAAATGCAGTTTATCTCTATGTTTCATACATCGAATAAGCCCTGTCGTGATCCATGGTTTTAAGTTGTGATTTTTATTGCTCAACTGCGATATAACCGTGTTTTTCAGAATTGCATGACGTACATTTTCTATTACATACAACATGCAAAACTGCGGGTCAGCGGAATTGTAGACTGGTTCAAAATCGATGACGCGTAAATCATCCTCAAGTCTATTTATATTTAATTTTGAAATGGTTCGAATGTTTAGTTTAGGTAATTTACAATTAAGGGTTAGTAGGGCAGCATTGTGATCGGTTATTGTCGAATTAACAACGAGCGCAAGTGAAGGAAAAATCGATTTGAGCATAATATGGTCCAAACAAGAGCCACTGTGATGTGTAGGAAAGCTGTGGGCGGGAAGCAGGCCATGAAAGGCACATAAGTTGAGGTAGTCCTGAGCTGGTGCATTAGCACTTCCTGAAAGAATATTGATATTAATATCACCAATTAAAATGGTGTTTTTGAAAGATGACAGGTTTTGCAAGGTGTCATTCAAAGAGTCAGTAAAATTGCTCGTATTTTTAAAAGAGGGCGGTCGATATAACGCTAGTATAGCAAACTCTGATTCAATTTTGATTAATAATCTGTTACAGTCGTGCATATTTGGTTCCTCAACTGAGACATTTAGATGATTTCTTACAAAAACAATCACTCCATCGTTTTGATTATAATTTATATTAGTTCTATACATATTATATCCTGGAATTAGTGGTATGTTATATTGCTTGGCAAGCCAGCATTCGGTTAAAATAATGATGTCACAATGTATGTTTAGCCTTTGTAGAAATGTACTGAAGCTATCAAAATTCTTAAAAATACTGCGAATATTTTGTGTTAGTATGGTTAACGGATTTTTGTAGCCGGATAGATACTGTTTGCAGTTTTCAATGTCACAAACCTGGGATTCAGACACAGAGAAATTATCTAAGTCATCAATTAAATTATTAATCATATTAATGACAGCAAAAATAATAATTATGTAATACAATAAAATTAACAAAACAAAAAAAAAAAACAGTAAAAAAGAAACAATAAAATTAAATAGGTCAGAAAACAACCAATTTACGGCGCTCTTAGGCGCCTCCATAATCAATGGAATTTATGTATCTTTTTTCAGCCATTATTTTCGCGGGGCAATCAGCAGAACCTGTGCTGTGCTTGTCGGGCTTTTTAAAATGCATGCAAGTAGCGCATTTTGGTTCATTTGCTTTCTTTGAACATTCTTTAATAGAGTGCCCTTGATCGCCACAGTGACCACAGGTGTGGGTTGCCTGCCGACATGACTTGGCAGCATGTCCATACTGCTGGCACTTATAACACCGAGTGACCAGAGTAAAATCCCTTACCGGGCATGATGACCAATTCACAAAAACTCGGTCTTTAGACATCAGGGCTCTGCGTATGATTGCTGACACTTCTACCACATAGTTACAGGTCTCAGCATCCTTCTTACCTGATTTGTGGCTCAACTTAATTGAGGTCAAAAACGTCTCAAGGCTGCAGTCCTGAAGTTTTTCGGCCAGATTTTGGTGGAATAGACAAGAAAAAACCTCTTTTTCTGTCATGGATGTCGGTACTCCTATAACAACCACCCTAGGCTTCCTTTTATGAGGCTCGTCGACTGTTAGGTCTGACTTCGATAGCTGCACCGATTGTCTCAGCTTCTCGATGTCATCCTTCGTCTCAGTGCTGATAATAACACCCCCGTTCCTTGTCTTGCGTAGGCCTCTCACGTGAAGCTTCATCTGTTCAGGGTGAATTATTTTTTGGACAAGAGATTTTGTCTCATCGCTGGTCTTCAATTTGTCTTTTGGATAGATGGCCACAGAACTTAAGTTTATTGGCTGTATAAAATTGTTGGCACCTTTTTTTACCATGTCCGCAAAAGTAGTACCTTGAGCAGGTGTCATGAATTCACCTATACTCTGCTTAAGTTTCTGTAGTTGCTGTGAGAGGTCAAGTTGCTTCTCAAGGTTTTGTACAGTGTGGTGGTATTGAACAGCTCTCGCCTTGATGGACTGATATTGTACGGCCATCTGCGATGTCCCGTTACATACTTTACGGCATAAGGCATTAATACGTAGCTTCTGTTCCGTATTCATTTTACCGTCGGCTACAATAGTACATACCTCCTTCAGGTTCTGCTCGATGGTTATCATCCAGTTCTGAATATCTGGCGTCGAAATAACTTCAAGGGCATCTTTTGTTCTTTGGTGCAGCTCCTGGGAGGCTGGAGCGGCTTCGTGAACGGCTGCGGGTACAGGGGTAGTGGGCGGGGAGCGAGCATACCTGCTGCTCCGGTTGAACGGGCTATCTTCCATTGTGATTTAATGATGTTATAGTTTCTTAATTTATCTATCACCGGTCATTTTCACAAATTACACGCTTAACACAAGCCTAATAAATTACACAGTCAGCGTTCTTCGTAAAACTAGGTCACAATATTTCGCAAGTGATTATTTGTTTATTTAATGATTGTTCGACACGTCTGTTCACTACACAATGCTTAATCAATCCATAGGTCGGTAAATAAAGTAGTCGTGATGAATAATACGTGAGAGACTTGAGGTACCAAGGCTCTTAGTATCACTTGCCAAATATTTGCCACTGCAAAGTCCTAGTTATTGTTTGTGAAGGGAAGGGTATCTAGGGGCAAGGGTAAACGGCACTTATAGTTGATTTATGAAAAAAATCACCTCAAAGTTTGGAAAATATTAACTTATTCAGCAGTTCCATGAATATTTACGTAGAAAGATCGACCTAACTGAATTGGTTTCGTTTATTGATGTATCTGAATTATTTGGGTTTACTGCTTGATTCCGAATGTCATATCCCCGATGGCTAATGCCCCGAAGTCGTCCGAATCGCCGAAATTCCACAGCATCGATGTACCATAATTTCGAATAGCCATTAGATCGCGTCCGTTTTTCCGGAAAGCTATTGCAACGATAGTTCTATCTATCGAATGTCTATTTTCTAGACGTGCCAATAAGTCGAAAGCTATTCAACCTAAAATATTCAATAAGACTATAAGAAAATTCAAACCAGTAGGGTTATATCGTTGTAATGGCTTTTCGAAATTGTGGTACATCGATGCGATAGAATTTCGGCGATTCGGACTTTCGATCTGAGACTTCGGGGCATTAGCCATCGGGGATATGACATTCGGAATTAACCAGTAAACCTGAATTATTATTGCAGTAAGTACCTACCTAAGTCAGTTTTTCCAAAGATAACATCAGTATCATTATCATTTCAGTCGAGAGAAGTCCACTGCTAGACATAGCCCCAAGCGTATCACAATACCCAAACAAAAAATCGAGGAAACCTCTAGCTAGCACCAACCTATTTAATATTTCCCATTGAACTATGCTGCTTAGCATAACAGCGTTTGTCTGACCTCTACTCGGAACATTATGCTAAGCAGCTAGAACTAACCTGGTTCTATTTGTTTCAAAGCTGGGATTCTAATCGCAGCTATATGCTTGTAGATATTGTAATGGTGCAAGCTTAGTTCCGATAAAGACGGGAACATAACTGAGGTGCTCCGGATAGCTGCATCATGGCCTTTATACTTAACTTATTGATTTTATTTGTAAAGCTCGTGTCTTCGGTAGATTAGAAACGAGATAGGTACCTACTAACATACATACAGATGCATAAGACGATCTTTGTAGATTGCCTTCTAGTCCAGCAAAACTAAGGGTTTCACCTCGGAATGAGAGATAGTCACCTATAAACTAGTATCAAAATCAAAAATCGAAATCAAAATTTCTTTATTCAATTATGCCATTAAGCGGCACTTTCGAACGTCAAAAAAATAAAAGTAATATTAATTGATTCTACCGTCCATTCGGAAATGTAGCTTGTTGTGGAGAAGAATGGACAAGAAACTCCACACTATAAACCTTTATTTTGACACCCTAAATCTTGTCTCAAAACCTACTTGTCGTAGGGTGTTCGCGACTACATATATTCCAGGGTCAAAGGTCAAAAATCGTTTTTTTACACATTTATTGCAAATATCTCGGTTTCTATGGGTTTTATGCTATTTGTATTTAAATTCACACTGCGCGCGCTCTGCCCTCTATCTCGAAAATGGTACAAGATACCTATTAAAAAATTTTTTAAAGAAAAGTTGTAGAGAATTTAATCCTCTACTGTATTTATAAAAAATACAAAAAATATCATAAACCCATAGGAAACGAGATATATGCAATAAATGTGTATAAAAACAATATTTTACTTATGACTTTGGCATATCTGTAGTCGCGGACACCCTACGATAAATAGGTTTTGCGACAAGTTTTAGGGTGCCAAAATGTCATCATTAATTTCAAGATTCTTGCCCTAATTAGGCTAATTTACTTGGACTATTAATAATAATTGTAGAAGCAAACTTATCTGGTTACAAGCAGATGTTACTGAAATGGCGCCAAGGTGGTCAAGCGTCGCTGATTTCAAAAGATGTTATTTTTAGGTAAATATTTCACAATTTTTTTACAGCTACAATTTATTAAAGTGAATTAGACGAAAAAGTCTTATTAAGATATTACAAATTGCTAAAGTAAGTAATTGTAGTATCTATTTAGCTAAAAAAAAATTTTTACATATCTAGACTTCCATATAATTGTTACAGAACAAGAAATAGAAACATATACACAAACAGCCCCAGAGGGCCTTGATCTTTGAAACAGCCACGCTTTCCAACGGCTTGATGTTACAGCTGACGACCCCAACTATTTACCCTTACGTAAGCCCTTTACCCGTAATAAAGGTCACCAGAGCGTCTAGAGCAGGGGTTCTCAAACCTTCGATGGCGATTGACCGGTTGATCTGAAAACCTTTCTGAGTTGATCGCGGTTGTTCTAAAAAAGTATAAAATGTTATATTATATTGCATGTATAGGTTTATTTGATACTGTTTAAGACTATGACATCCCTTTATCGTGTTCTCTCTTGTCCTTATAGACTTTTTTTACATCTCCTGTTTGAATTAACTGCTTGTTTTTTTTTTTTAAATAAGCATTTAGCAGTTTAACCTTTGCATTCATAGCAATAATGCCCTCTCTTATTTTTTATCATTACTCATAGAGTTATAACGCCATTCGTAGTCCGTTTTACCCGACTGCCGAAGGAGGGTAATGTGTTTATCAGTCTATGTATGTATGTATCTATGTGGCGTTTTAGAGACCATACGCTTTGGCCGATTTTAATGATTCTTACGTCAATTGATTCGTCTTAACCCTGCGAGTGTCACTGGCTGCATTCAAATTGGATAGGTAGTTGAAAAAGTTTATTAAAAAAAACAAAAAATCCGACTGCGTAAAAAGCCAACTAAAAAGATGTAAACAAGAACAAAATCATGCTGTGAAGTCGGAGGATACATACTTATTCGCGACTGCACCGCATGATTTTCTTCTTGTTTACGTCTTCTTAGTTCGCTTTTTAAGCAGTCGGGTAATTAGATTTTTTGAATTAACTTTTTTTCACTTTAACTACTTCTGTTATATAAACAAATAAATGTCCGAAGTAAGAATATTGAAGCGGATATAGTCTATACACGAGGGTCTCGTGATTTTAGGTTCATTGTTTTCCTTTCGTAGTAGCTTGGGAGTCTACAGCTTGATGCCTAAATATTCTCAGGACAGCAGCATAAGTCTGAGCATCCCTGGTGACTTCCCAGGCAGCAGGTGCGGGGCGCTCCACCTGCGAGCCGGTGCGGTGTCATGCACCCCGCACGGCGCACGGTGGCTGCGGCTCGCTCGCGCGTGGCAGGTCGTCGCTCCTGCCACTACCACGAGCCCACGACGGTCCTGCAAGCTATTGTTATTCATTTTAATTACGAAGATCCTTGTTTTATTGTCTTTTTATTAGTGAAGGATGTTTGGGCCGGATTTTTATTGTTATTTTCGGTGGTTAAACTGTTAGCATTTTCGAGGGTCCTTTTGTAATTGAGAGATGATGGTTTGTTAATCGTGTACCTAATCTTGTTTTTTTTTATTGTGTGAGGTTCGCTTTAGAGATATCCTGCTGAACACTGTTGAAAATTGGTTACCTTTCTAAATTTCCATTGAGTGTGGTCAATGTGCAATGTGATTCCGACCGGATCGTAACAAAAATAACACGTGGTCAAGCACTTCATAAAACGTAGTTTGTTTGAAGTTATTGTTTCATGTATACTTCAATAAAGGCAAGCATGCTTGTGTCAATCGTAGAGCTTAAAATCGGTGCCTCTGACTAAGATACGTACCTAATATTTAGATATTCAAGCCAAGTAGGTACCTACAGAAAAATAATGAAGGATTAAATGCAAAATGTCCTGGCTGATGCCTTGATGGTTTGCAGACTTCAAGAAGTTGTAACTTGTACATCACACTGCGGGATATTTCCTCTGACTGATTTATAAAATATAAAACTAACACTACTAAAAGCTAGCACTCTCTATGTCCTTTACACAAATCACAGCTACTTATTTCTTGTGATCTCAAGATAATAATTTTAGATTTGCAAATAAATATATTGTTTGTAAACTGCTTTCAAAAGCGTACAGCTAAGGAGTGGAATTCCCTGACGGAGTCTTTGTTTCCTGATAGCTACAACCTTGGGGTCTTAGTCAAGAGTGAATAGGTTACTTCTAGGCAAGCGTGCTTCACCGTCGACCACATCACCGTTTACCATCAGGCGATATACTGGTCAAACGCGAGCCTATCGTTTAATACAAAATATATATATGAAAAATAAAGAATGTAAATTATAATATAGGCCCATAATTCAAGTCATGTCCTTCAACTGCACTCCACCTCAAAACATCAAATTGACAGACATATAGTTAAAGCTTGTTATTTAATGTAATTAATTGAAGAAATTTTCAGTTGTCGTGGCAGCGAAGTCACGTGGTGGTTCTTGCAATGGATTAGAAATGATGGACTTACATGGACTTTAGCTATGTCTTCAAGAGCATTTTCGTGAAGCTTTCCTATCTATTTTTTTATCCGTCTTGGAACGCAGCACTTTTTAACCGATTAAAAAAAAAGGAGGACGTTCTCAATTCTTCGGAATCTTTTTTTTTTGTATGCTCCTCGATTACCCAAAGGCGCCTGGACCGATTTGAAAAATTATTCTTTTGTTTGAAAGGGTAAAATTCACAGGTGGCCCCATGGTCATCAGGTCAGGATCTGATGATGAGATCCTAGAGAAATCGAGGGAACTCCTCAAATGTTATAGGCATACATATACGTATAGCGATTTTCATCAACAATGCAATCATTTGCACTCAGAAAATCTTCAGTTCCACTTCACCAATTGATAATTTGGTGAAGTGGAACTGAAGAAGAAGACCACTGATGGCCACTGGAACTCCTTAATAGGCATGTCAGGGATATAAGAATATCTAGAATAATTAACCGACTATGACGAAGCAAATACTTATAAATAAATGGTAGGTACTGATGAAAATGGCACCATCGAACTGATCTTATGATGAAGCCGGAAGGCAGGCACTGGAACTCCGAAATAAAACAATGTATCCTAGTCGTGTTTGGGCTTATTGGAATCTTCATGAGATGTACTTTGGCAATAAATGAATGTCATGTTAATTGGAGGTACCTACCAAAACAAAAAGAGATAAATAAAACCTTTTTAACAAAAATCAAAATGCTTCAATGCGAAAAATAACTTTCTTTTCCGAAGTCGGTGTCGAAAATCTGAACACAATGGGAAGGTACAAAAGACAACCGATTTCGGAAAAGAAAGTTATTTTTCGCTTTGTAGCAGATATTTTGTTTTGGAAGTCGATTAAATTTTTGTAATTACAAGAGGACTGACACTTGATGAAGGTCCGGGTGTCATAATAATACGAAACAGTTTCTTCCTTCAACTCAATTACGCCCATGTGAGACACTACTTAACTCACTCCTGACCATAACCAAAGAAGGTAAACCAGTTTCGACCAGTTAAACAGCAGCATCATAAAGGTTACCACTAATTACTGTTACGCGAGGGTGCATAATATGCCCATGCGCAGCCGTGACGCTTGACGTCAGACAACACACCAGCGCCCTCTCCAGGTTGTTGGCATTTACTGACAACTCCACAAATGGCATCATTTTTTCTACATCCTACTTATTGCCAATCTTGAATGTTCTAGTTCATTAAATAATATAGGGTGCCCAACTCGTACGCATCGGCTTTAATTATGAAATCTACTTTTTTTGGGTCACCTAATAAAGAAGCTATTAATTTGAAATGTACCTAGTTTATTTTTATCTTACTGTATTTATTTTATGTTCTTTGTTCTATTTTAACATACACGAGAGAATTGGTTTCCGTACGTCACGTCCTTGGCGACCACTGAAAATCAGCGCTGTGCTGTGGGTCCCCCACGGCACAGCATATTGCTGAGTGGAAGCCTTCTTGCCACAATCACGACATGCATCTGCCTGACATCCTTTTCACCCTATTTCTTTTCTGTTAAAAACAAAATGTAGCTAGTATATGTAATTATTGTTTGATTTATTTCTCGTCTTTACTAACTTAATTTAAGTACTACTAATACTATTGTTTAAGGATATTTATTATTGTATGTATGTCGTTTTGTGATAAATAAACACTTTTTCTTTCTTTCTTCTTTCTATTAGGTATTCGAAATATGAAAAAAATACGACAAAAGCTGTCGCCTTTTGAAGAAGCAAAAAAGATGAAAATTTGACATATCGCTACTTCGGGGAAGAAAGGGCGTAAAAGCCACTTTTGGCCAAAATGAGTTAATAATGCAACTTTGTTTAGTTTTCGACGCTCTATCGATCTGTATATTTAAAATTTCAATATTCCCAAAAAAATGGCTTTTACCCCCATGATTTTTTTCTCACCAAAACCATTTTTATTAAAAAAAATTGACGTATATGACATTATTTAATTATTTCAAATTAATAAGGGCGTATCACCATAGTATGAAAGAATATTTGGTCGTAAATACAATATTTATTACGTAATGACTTTTACGACATTTTTACTTGGCAATTTAAATATGATTTGGCTTTTACGCCCTTGCACAAAAATAAAAACTTGGAGTTACAGCATTCAAATCGTAACAATAACAATTTCTTTAGTCTAAAAATCGGAGGGATAATCATGTCATTTATCGTTGTCTCTTATGCGTACGTTAAACAGTCTTACAATGGAGTGAGATAGAAACATAATTTATTTAGCCAATAAAGCGCGCGCGCTGCCGACGACACACGCACAAACACAATCGCAACCTGCATGTACACGTCTTACCACAAGTGAAGTCCACGGTCGTGTCCAATCTTGTCAGTCTGTCAATCGCAGTTTCTTTACCGGATTGTTATTGTTTACGTTCCGTTTGAATATTAATACAGTGCGAATAAGTTACTTGTTTAATTAAAAAAATGGATAATACGAAGCCGAAAGCCTTGGATTCCTTGCTAAAAAGAAGGAATATCGTTATTGCATTATTACAAAGCCGTCGTCGTTCATCACAAAGGTAAGTTTTAAGTAATAGTACAGTACCTATCTATTATTCTTGGCTCAAACTGTTTAGACGTGCTTACCTAATGTGATGTTTCTTTAGTTAGAGATATTCGTATTTATTTTATAATAAATATTAAGAGTGCATTCGTCGTAGTAATTTCTAGGAAGATAGGTACTTACCTATTTTTTTACTACTTAAAATATTAGGTACTCACGGTGTAAAAACGGTCGGGTTTATTATGGTTGTATGTATAGTTGTATAGATGGGTGCTTACGTACCTAAGTGCTAACTAACTTTACCACAAAGGTCATGTTACGTAGGTACCTATCTAAATAATTATTCACAATATTTTAATTCAGTTATTTTGTTTAATCATTTTCTTTATTCAAATTACATGCATTTCTATTTATTCCGTTATAAACTCCATGAAACTGATTTGTTAGACTGGCTTTTACGCCCTAATGACTAATGTCTTCTGATTTTTCGATGCCGTGCGTGACTTTTACGACCCCAATATTACAGGGAACTAAAACTACAATGGCTTTTACGCCCTAACTCTTACTAGCATTAAAAATAAAGACGACTTTTTTGTATAATTTTTGTATAAGTAATTCTATTATCATCTTATTTCCAGATCTGACTACGAGCCGAGTCAGTCGACTAGGAGTTTTGATCAAAATAGTAGTTCGGATCAAAGCAATGATATAATCGAAAACAGCGACACAGAAATGCAACCAATAAAAATATCAAAAGCAACACACAAAAAAATCATAATTAATTCAAGCAGTGATGGCGATATCAATACCTCTATGATTTCTTTACCCCGAGCACATGCTTCATTCTTTGGAGACAACGTTGGTAGCCTTATACCACCAAAAAGCCCGTTTAAAAACAATAGTAACAAAATAAATATTATTTCTATGGAAGTCTTAAAACAGGCTGATAGTTCGTCGACTGTTGTATTACCACATCCAAATATTACTGCCCTCCCTGCAGATCCAGTAATTGCTGAAAATGAAATCTCATGTGCTGTGCCGACCGTTGAGTCGTTTTCTTCAAACCTTTTGCCAGCTGACTATGCTCCAGAAACCAAAGTTACATCAGTTCCGATCGCTAATTCGTCTCTAATTGTTAATACATTGTCTACCTACGACAATAGCACGCAGCTTGAATCTTCTTCCGTATTGACTGCTGAATTACCTACTTTATATGTTAATCTCGTACCCCCAAAAGAAGATTTAGGGTATGTTAGTTTTTTTGAAGAATCTGATTTATTGGGTGAATGAACTTGAAACTTGGCATACATACCATCCTTAATAAATAATAAAGGTTGTCATTATTAGTTTTTTGCAACTACCCCCAAAAGACGATTTAGGAGGTATTACAGTGTTTTTGAAAAATGTGGTTTCTTGGGTCAAAAAACTTGCCACATACTAACCTAAATTAATAAAAAAGGTAGCTGTTATTATTTTTTGAAACTACCCCCAAAAGATGATTTAGGGTATGTTATTTTTTTTGAAGAATCTGATTTCTTGGGTGAATAAACATGAAACTTGACATAAGTACCATCCTAAATAAACGATAACGGTTGTCATTATTAGTTTTTTGCAACTGCCCCCAAAAGACGATTTAGGGGATGTAACTTTTTTTGAAGAATGTGATTTCTTGGGTGAATAAACATGAAACTTGACATAAATACCATCCTAAATAAACAATAAAGGTTTTCATTATTAGTTTTTTGCAACTACCCCCAAAAGACGATTTAGGAGGTTTTACAGATATTATATATTACAGATGAAACTTGACATAAATACTAACCTAAATGAATAATAAAGGTTGCTCTTATTATTTTTTGAAACTGTCCCCAAAAGACGACTTAGGGGATGTTAATTTTTTTGAAGAATCTGATTTCTTGGGTCAATAAACATGAAACTTGACTTAAATACCAACCTAAATAAACAATAAAGGTTTTCAATAATTAGTTTTTCGAAACTACCCTTAAAATATTCATGAATCGTGTGCATTTAACTTAACAGGTAGGTAACCTAATTCGTTATAATAAATTTTGTAATATAGAACTATGATAAATCAGATAATAATAATTATTATGCTATTATTTTGAGCTTCTATGCACCTTAATTTCAATATTCACCACATTAAATCTTACAAAATTATAATAATTGTAGGTTTACTCACGATAATTGTTATTAAGTGGTGCAGTCAACGACCTTTTCACTGTATAAAGATGGTTTATACGACACGATGTATGTTAGCATTATAGATATTTGTGGATTTACGTCCTATAGTACGTATTTATAGACGGTGTAAAAGCCATTTTTATTAAAATTTTGGGTCGTAAATCCATCCTATCTTCTAAACCATAAGGTCTACTTAAAATTAAGCTTCTTGATATTAAAGAGCACTTAAATGCAAGTAAATATCACCAATTCATTCGAATTTAACTCTATTGCAAAAAAAGTTATTTTCCAAAATTTAAAAAAAAAAACGTTTTTTCGCTGCCCTGTAAAGTTGCTATTTTGGCTTTTACGCCCTTTCTTCCCCGAAGTAGCGATATATTAGGTACAGCCAAGGGTCAAAAATGCAGTCATACTCTCCCAAAACTCAAATGGCTAGTTTTTGTAGAAGAAGTTAAATTATCCACAACTGATTTGATATTTTTTACAGAAATTAAAGTATAGATTATTCCTACTAACCGCGAAAAGTTGAAATTCTGCTGACTATAAAAAAATTGCCTTTTCTGTTTTGGAAGAGTGTGACCCTTATAGTACCTAGTCCTTACAACATTTATACTACTACTACTACTATATATATACGACTATATATATTATAGTACCTAGAACATACAACATTTTGGAAATCAATAAAACTGTAAAAATTCTATTGACAAAAAAAAAACTTAATTTAAAATTCAAGTAAACATCCAAGTTGACCACCCTGGAGATATTCTTCGAACATCGAGCTATTAAATGAAGTGATAGTTATGTTAACTACCTCATTGGATAACGGATGGAGGTATGTTCAGCTGCCAGTCTTAAGGTTACACTAGTCGAAAATTCTTCCATAGAAACGTAGTCTAGCGATTACACTACTGTTTGACGATGTACGTTTAAAATAAAAAATTATATCAAATTGTCTCATTATTATATTATTTGTCTAATTGATATCATTTATGGAAACAAAAAAGTAAAAAAATATATATTTGAAAGTTATGAGCGTCAAAAGTTCCATATTGTAACACGAATTTTCACGCATCTTTGGGCGGAAATAAATACCATAAGAAGAAGGAAAATTGCAAAACGGCCTCCATACAGGGATAGATTAGTAATTCAACAATGCAAATAATTTTATTTTGAAAATATACATTTAGTCGTTTTTTCATGATATCTAGACATCCAAAGGTCTGTTTATAAAAGGTGAACGGCACATTTCGTACCGCATACTTTTTTTGTTGTTCGGTTATAGAATTTGTACCACTTATTAAGGCAAATTAGCCATTTATTTTTATGTAAGTTAACTATTTTTAGAACTTCGGATTTATTAATAATATCAGTAAAAAGATTTTAATGAATAAACGTAATAAAATGGAACATTAAACGCAGTTATGTTTTAGAAGTTGCCTTGTGTAAAATAACACAATTATTGAAATGATAATTAATTATTTAGAAATACAAATAACACTTAATATAATCAAACTCATCATTATCAAACTGTTGCAATCCGCTGCTGGACATAGGTATCATAAAATGCCCTGAGTAGGTACAATCCTCATCTCAATCTACCTACTTAATGGTAAGTAAAACACTACAAAGATAGCAAAAAACAATTTAGAACATTTACTTTACACATTATGTAACATTAACGTATATGTAACGTTAGTACACTAGTACATAACCTTAAAAAATAAAACTGGTTATAACTATTACGTCCCAAGTTCTAAAAATCTAAGAATTTAAAAAGGGATTGTCTATCATACAAACTACCAATTAAAACAAAAAATATCCCAAAACACGAAATTTCATTAGCGGTACGAAATGCCCATACAAGCCTGCCATTCGCCTTTCGCGCGCTCGTTTTTTTCTAAATCATCATCCATTTCGATACAAATTTGCAAAAGTGCTAATTCGTACGCGAACTAGCTTCTTACTGCTAATCACACAATCTATCTCTTTTGCACGTGTTGTTGGATGAGATAGCATGCATTTTAACCTCACGCACAAAATAGTTATAGTGCTGTCGACCAGGAGAACCTTAAACATCGGAACTTCGGAAGTAAGGTTTGATGTGATAATATATAAAGGACGCGTTGGCAACCTGTCAACTGACAGGTTATAATTTGCTGGTAAGTAGCGCTTATTAAGCGATCTTAATTTATTACAGCAATATGTTATAGCAAAGGATAAGCTTATTGAGAAATCTGCATGAATAACCTTTGATATTTATGTATCAACCATTAAACCCGTAAAAAGTTCAATTAATTATGGTGAAGGCGATTCCTTGGCGAACTATTTCAGAAGGTAGGCACGCTCTTTTGACCAAAGCCTTCTTCCAGATTACTTTATGGAACATCGTGCACCAGTTATTTAGGTAAACGCATGGCATCAGTGTCAGTACCAACGTGAGAGTTGTCACTGAAGGGACAAAACTTCACTACACCCTTTGCGATGATGCAAGACTTCGCTACACGGTTGTACGTCATACCATATACCATAGTTGCCTGTATGACGTTAAACTACAAAAAATGCGTATACGTATATGCGTAAAAAATGTTATTGAAACTGTCACCCGCAACATGCTACAGCGCAAAGAATATGAACTATTTTACAGTAGAACGACGATGTAGTTACTGTTAATAATGACGTCATGGAAAAATAGAAACAGTCACATTTTATATTTCAAATATTACTCAAGTAATATTCAACCGTGTAGCCAAGTCTTGCATCATCCTGCTTCAAGTAGGTAATTTGAACAATCGCAAGGAAACATTCTTCATACAGCTACACATTCATGCTTTAATTACAATCCGGTTTTAACGTATCCTTAATCCACTAAAATGAATAATAATGTATCATAAAGTCGGCGTGTGATGGCAGAGCGTGGCTTGCGCAGGAGTTGCTGGTCGCTCGCCCATGACGGCCGCGGTCATCAACCGCACAGACACTCCACGAACGAAATTTTTATAAAGAATAGCTACTGATGGTATTTGTCTTCTATAAAAAACTAGTAAAAAGTCGTTGTTCATAGTTAGAAACTGAAAAACACGACATTTGCGTCTCGTTTGCGAATAATTTAGGAGGATAAATGGCGTCTGCGTCGCACTCAGGTGGATCAAAGCTTAGGCTTCGCGAAAGGCTCAGATAATTGTGTAACGACTTCTTTAAGCTCAGAAAAAAATGTCAAAGAACTCAAAAAAAACACCTTTTTAAATTGTACTAAACATAACGTGGACTAGCGTTACATTGAAGCCGTTGAAATAATGGTAAACGAATCGAATGAGTTGTGAAACGTTTAGGCATTGTTGTAAGATAATGACAGCGAATAAAAAAATAGAGATCACGTAGGATATCGCATGCAGTATCTTACAGCCAATTTGAGTTTGTTCACATTTAATAGCGCCTTTGAATGCCTATTACAAACCAAAATGGTGGCTTAGAAAAGTATTTAAGGCGGTACCCCGAGCAAAACGCCGCGCAAGCCGTTTTTTGTGCTGTTTTTAGGAGCTATCTACTCGTTATTTAAAAAGAAATATCAACTAATAAAAATACATTAAACTTCTACATAATATTGATTCTAAAATGGTAGACTTAGTTTTTTTTTAAATGTTGTATATTTTTCACTAACCTCCTTCCAAAAAAACATAAAAATGAGAAATAATTATTGATATTATGCATCTCCTCGTAAAGTGTTTTTTTTTTTTTTTTGTACTACCACTTATGGATAGACAATTTAATAACGAACATTTTTGTAGAATTTTTTTTTTCAATAGACCAAAATTCGATTTTATAAAGATTTTATTCTAAAATCTGGGCGTATTCACTACTGTAATTCATGCGCCACCAGTGCCGCTAGACCAATAGGAATGCTTATATCTCATGCCGATTTTTTGGTCAGGGTACCGTCTTAAAGTAACTTCAAAAGAATAAGAAGAAGAAGCTAAAACGTGGTTGAAACGGGAGCACATTACGGTGCAATTATTGTCCAAATTGCGCCACTAACATCAAAGCCCTTTGTGGAAAGAAGTGTTACTAACCATTGGGATTACCGACAAATTTCTATGCGTTTAGCTGTCGCTTGATGGAGGCAATTTATTTGTGGCCGTCGGAGTGCGCACGCACCAAGAAAAACTACCATTAGGGCAGCAAAACCTTCACTCTTATCACCAGAACTTAGGGCTTATAATCCTGTAAAATCTACCGGTTTTACACGCAAGTAAAATATGTTTCAGAAGCAATTTTGCCGACACGAGTTTTCGTGATTTCGTAAGCGGTGGCTTTTATTCGTTTTGACTTTTTCTCTTCAGATTGACGAAAAAACTGTCGTCGAGGTCTTCGTCCGCTCCGTGGAGCGTAACGGGCCAGACAGAGCCTCGACCGAGGCACTTCGACGAGATTATCTTTGGAAAATTAAAATTATGAAGCATGTAAACGAGATGTTTGATGCGTGCTACGTTCTGGTACATTCTTTACTTTGAAATAGTTTTTATTTTGGTTGGTTTCCTGAAATTCTTTCGTGTGTACTGTTTTGTGAACTTTACTGTAAACTTAACAGCATTTTTAACAAGTAAAACATATGCTATATAGCAGTCGAAACTGATACACAATTCTGACTCAAACGCAATCACTCATGAAGATGGAAACTCAAAATATCGAACTTTCATCATTAGCCTTATAGTGTTCCCAATGGGAAATATGCGTCCCCTCTGTGAGAGAGGTAATGGGCCTTAATCCACCACGTGGGCCCAGTGTGGGTCGGTGAATGCCACATGTCTTCGATTTTTCGGTTCTAGGATATGTCGGTTTCCTCATGATGTTTTCCTTCACCGTTTTAAGAGCAGTGGTGATGAAATAATTTACACGAAGTAAAGCACCTGCCTGGGTTCGAGCTCACGACCTACGACTCGTAAGTCGGGGCCGTAACCACTGGGCCACCATTGCTCTAAATATTGAATAGAAAGTCAAAATACACAACAATAATAGAGCCTTCCAATTCAACTTTAAATAAGCAATTCCAAACTTAAATTGAAATTGAATACCCAAATCATTAATACTGGGTCAATTCTCAATTCAAATGTTCAATTTTGTGGGCAGATGGTATGATTGGTCATTGGTCACAAAGCCATAGTCTTTGGCTGCGGGTGAGTGAACTCGAAAGCTATGGTTTGACATGCACCGACAGTGTCGATTTCTTTTCCTTTAAAGAGCGTGGCGGACAGTTGCTGGTGATTACAAAAGTAATACAGACTTCCTTTTATTGGAAAAGTTAACTTAGCGGAATCGTGAAACTATCTGGGGAGCTTCAGTCGTAAATAATGGTACAGCAGTTTCGGCCAGACATGAAGGTATACCGGGACTTTATCAGTCCGGTGGGTCGTCAACGACTCTGTAAGGTTTGCTGTAACCCTATTTTGGTTTAAGCTCGCCTTTGTACTTGCTTACAGTAGTAACATGTATTTTAACTTTGGTATACATCCTACCATACCACACTAATATTATAAATGCAAAAGTTTGTGATTGTGTGTGTGTTTGTATGTTTGTTCCTTCTTCACGCTCAAACGGCTGGACGGATCTGGATGAAATTTGGCACAGAGATAGATTCTAGTCAGGAATAGCACATAGGATACTTTTTATCCCGGGAATATGTACCCATGGGATAACTGTCAATTTTCTCGCGAAGCCGCTAGCAGAAGCTAGTGATATACTATTATAAATGTGAAAATTTGTGAGGATGGATGGATGGATGTTTGTTATTCTTTCACGCAAAAACTACAGAACGGATTTTGATAAAGTTTTACAGAAATATAGCTTATACATCAGAATATCACATAGGCTATAATTTATAAAGATACTGATAGAAGTACTTATACCAAGCGGGAGGAGCCGCAGGCGGTAGCTGTTTATAGAATAAGAATCTCATTCAGCTGCTTTAGTCACTTACCTGTTGCTCCATTTAACCTGGGAATCTTGGCATATTCATGGCTTCAATCAAGAACATGACAAACACCATAGTCATCGGATCAAGCGGTGTTATGGAATATACAACAATTTGGCCATTGTCATCACTTCATCTTGTATTATTTTTCTGATCACTCTGTTTGTAAGATCACTTCATCAATCTTTTAGTACTTCAACCATACAAGTTTCCATTAAATTATACATTGTTAGTAATTAACGGAGTCTTTGTAATTAACATAGTAAGCCTCCATTGTAAACTACAATTTTATCAAGATCAATTTGTTGGCTTTGAGAAAGTAGTTTACAGCAGCCGTCGTAAAAGAAAACCGTTGTTTTATGTATAAAATATGGAAGTAACGTCACGCTTTTTCCAAAAGTTTTAAGGTAAGAGTAAGGTTACCATGATAACCACTAATTTGGGAGTACTGAGGCAGTTACACGGATGGCCGTTGGGGCCGAAAAGTTCTAGAGTGGCGACCGCGTACCGGAAGACGCAGCGTTGGTAAGCCTCCCTCTAGGTCGAGCGAGGCTGCGGGAGTCTGGTGGATTCGAAACGCACAGGACCGATCAGTGTGGCGACGCTTGGAGGAGGTCTATGTCCAGCAGTGGACGGAGGATGGAGTTGTTGATGAGTTTTCTCTTGTCTATGCACTACCAATGCTTCTTTTTCTTTTCGTGTTGATTGATCACTGAACTGTTCGCGCTCCCTTCTATTAATAAGTGGCTACTTGGACAGCTGTGATATATCAGTGCCTTAATGCCTAATCGAATCAGCGAAGCTTTACTTGCAAATTGCTAGCATAATACGCGTAAACCCCTGCTTTTCAAAAGATATTTGTTTCCAAATCCATACATACATAAGTAATGCTTACTATGTCTTACAAGTGTGTCGTTGTATTTTAGAAAATAACATTGTTTCGAAAGGAAATATCATTAATTACATCAACAGTAGTATTATTGTTCAAATTCGGTGTTTCTAATGGATCTTTGAACACAGGAAACAAAGCAAAGTAATCGTCAATAGTTAAACGTTGGAGGTAAAAGTTCGGGGACCGATTTTCTACGCAGGTGTCAACCGATTGTGGAGAGCTAGCGGTGTGAAACGTCGGAAACAATTGCCGAACCACAATCACAGTAGCGTGGCGATGACAGGCCCTTTTCACACCGTCCAATTATTCTACTAAAAGGTATTGAACAAAAGAAGATTTTCCTATGCACGAGAGATCAGTGACAGACTAAGGTCGAACACATTTATTTGTTATATACTTTACTAGCGGACGCCTCGCGGTTTCACCCGCGTAGTTCCCGTTCCCGTGGGAATACAGGGATTAAAAGTAGCCTATGTCACTCGGGGATAGTGTAGCTTTCCAACGGTGAAAGAATTTTTGAAATCGGTCCATTAGTTTCGGAGCCTATTTGGTACAAAAAAATCTTTCCTCTTTATAATATTGGTATAGATTGTACACTACAAAAAATATACAGGACAAACGTTTACAATAACAAGTGTACAATGGGCGGTCTTATCGCACTAGGCAATATCTTACAGACAACCTTTGGATGGACTGAGCAATAGGAGAAGAATTTAGGGCTGTCAATGTACGGTTATATTGTGTGTAACTTGAATATAAGTGAGCAAGTAGCTTGCATATCATTGTGCCATAAGGGCGATTAATAACTTCTACTTGACCATTTTTATTCAAGACTAGCTGTTGCCAGCGATTTCGTCAGCGTCAAAATAGTAAAATAAGCTAAATAAAACATGGGTTATTTTTTTACTGCGGAACCCTATTTTTACCCGACTGTCAAAGGAGGGTAATGTTTTATCAGTCTATGTATTTTTGGCCGATTTTGATGATTCTTACGTCAATCGATTCGTCACGTGTGACCCCATATTAAGGGGGTTCAATTTATTTTTTCTTCCAAACACATCGTGTGGGGTATCAAAATAAAGGGTTGGTGGTGGTGAAGGTGATTTAAAAAATAACACTTATATGTTTAAATGTACCTAATCCGGAAAAAAAATACGTTAACTAAAAACTTAAAAAAAATTAATTCATAAAATCAAAAACCCGACTGCTTAAGAAGCAAAGTAAAAAGACGTAAACAAGAAGAAAGTCATGCTGTGCAGTCGGATGATACGTCTGGTTTTGGTCAGCCAGCTCGCGAATATGTCATCCCTCACGGTGACCAGCCGGCTTGGGGAAGATGTGATCATTTAGTTGTCTTGTTAAATGTTTTTCTTTCTTTTTTCCTGATCTTCTAGTTTCTTATGTGTGTTAATTGCTATTCTTTATTTATATCTGATGCTAAATGAGATCTGTCTTATCAGATTTTTGGTTGGGGGTTTCCAGAGTCGTTACTTTATCTTTGGTGAAGCAGAGACTTCTCTCTTCCTTTTATCTCGAATTCCACCTGCTTCGCCCTTTACCACCAGTATGTAATATTTTATTCAGGGGACGGCCAAAGAAAAGATGCATGGACTGTGTGAGGAGTGATATGAAAGAAAAGGGCGTCAGTGATGGAGTGACGGCGGACAGGATGGTATGGAAGAAGAAAACGTGTTGCGCCGACCCCAAGTAACATGGGATAAGGGCAGGAAGATGATGATGTAATATTTTATTTAAAATGCTATACTTCCCTTTCTTCGTTCTCCTTTGAGCTGAGACATAAGTTCTCTCCTCTTTTCTAAAACTTCTTTGCTGAAGTCTTTCTTAATGTAAACATTTTTGGTAGCTTTTCTTGTTTCGCAAAATTTCATCTCTCTAAAATCTGATTTTCCTTTTTCCTTGCCAATTCTAAAAGATTTGTTAAAATCTCTTTTTTAGGGTTGCGTACCCAAAGGGTAAAAACGGGACCCTATTACTAAGACTCCGCGGTCCGTCTGTCTGTCTGTCTGTCTGTCTGTCACCAGGCTGTATCTCATGAACCGTGATAGCTAGACAGTTGAAATTTTCACAGATGATGTATTTCTGTTGCCGCTATAACAACAAATACTAAAAACAGGGGGGCTCTCATACAACAAACGTGATATTTGTGCTGTTTTTTTGCGATAATGGTACGGAACCCTTCGTGCGCGAGTCCGACTCGCACTTGGCCGGTTTTTTATTTTAATACCAGAATCCGTTTAAAGTTTTTGATACCATTCTTGCAATGGTAATAATATTTTCAGTTGATGCCTCGAAACCGTAGAATATTTATTTATTTAAACTTCATGCACAAAGGTACAATGGCGGACTTAATGCCTTAGGCATTCTCTACCAGTCAACCAAGGGTGGTGAAGAGTAAACATGGCAGGTGCATTGCTTAAATCGTTGCAACAACAAATTTTAAAACAAAATATATCATTATTGTTTAAAATACACATACATACATATTTTATATGATACATATCTAAATAAATATATACTTAATAAAGTAATGAAGATAAGTTAACGAGATGACCCTACCCCCCCGCTGATAATAATACTGCAATTTCCGCTTGAAAGCATACCGACTGGTGGCCGCCCTGATTTCGAGAGGAAGCGCGTTCCAAAGAAGAATAGACTGAATATGAAAGGAATAATGAACAAAATTAGTAGTATGAGAAGGACAGAGTAAGAGCAGATTGTTGGAAGAACGCACGTTCCTAGCGTGAGAAGAACTTAAATATTGAAAGTGAGACATAAGGTAAGAAGGTGGAGTGGGAGAGTTGAGTAGGGAGAAAATTGTAGTTAGAGCGCGAAAATACCTTCTTTGGTGAATGGGCATCCATTTGAGCTCAGACCTGTAGCTCGACACATGGTCATATTTCCTCAAATTGAATATGAACCGAATGCAGTTATTGAGGAGCCTATCAAGCTTATCCAGCAGAACCGCACTCAAGTCGAAGTAGCACACGTCACCATAGTCGATTATGGGAAAAATTAAGGTCTGCACAAGCATAGTCTTCGTCTTTGCGGGCAAAAAGTTCCTCAGACGATACAGGTATCGCAAAGTGCCGTTGACTCTTTGACTGACACTAGTAACCTGACTATGCCAGCCAAGCGTCGAATCAAGATGCAAACCGAGATCTTTTACGCTAGGGCTAATGGGAATAACGGTACCATCGAAAATAAGAGAAGGAAGAGCTAACCGCCACTCTACCCACCATGCGCGAGCTTCCTATTACAATAGCCTGACACTTCGAGGGGTTAATATCAAATTGTTGTCCTTTTTTGCAAGTTCACGACATGTTACCTTCTCATTTTAATTATCCACTCCATTTATCATTAGATATTTTCTTCTATCTTTTATTAGTTTATTATCAATTTCTTTTACTACTGCTTTTGTGATTGAATTGAAATTGCCTATAACATATTGTTGGTTTTTATCCCATTTTATATTCCTTCTTTTAGTGTTCTTGAATATTTTAGGTTGAATAGCTTTCGACTTACTGGCACTGGCACGTCGAGCCAATAGACATTCGATGGATAGGACTATCGTTGCAATGGCTTTTCGAAACGAGCGCTCGATCTAATGGCTATTCGAAATTGTGGTAGGTACATCGATGCTATTGAATTTCGGCGTTTCGGACGTTCGATCTGATGATTTCGGGTTTTAGCCATTGGGCATATGACATTCGAAATCAAGCAGTAAACCCGTTCCGGAGACCCCAAGTTACATGGGACAAGGGCAGTAAGATTATGGCAATATCACTTTGTCTAGTGTCCATGGATGCCGAATATATTGTGGTCAAAACGATATGCATACTGTCTGTAGTGTAGCTGTCAAGAACAATTTCGTCGAATTCAATACATTTTGTGGATCCCAGTTTTGTCCTTGCCTTGCCGCCTACATTATTACAAAAAATATACTGCTTGCTAGACCTAATTGTTTTTCTCGTAAATATTCGTCCCAAATCAATCTGCTGGAATCGATTGATCTCATATCGTAACCTCTACTTAATCGTGGTTTTGCTATTTCTCGGTAAATGTGAATCACGGGTCATCGAATCGCTTAATAGGGTAAGCGATATTGAATGGTCATAGTTCTTATACAAGGAAAATATTGGATAAAAATATAGGTAATTGAAATGGAAAATTAGGTTTTCTATTATCTGGCTATTATGTTGGGTTCTATGGCTTCCACGCCAGTTTTTTTAGTCTGATCCCTGTCTACTAAGAACTACTAGTAACTAATAAGAAGTTTACACAGTTACTATACTCTTTGCGCTGTAGCATCGTGCGGGTGACAGTTTCAATAACATTTTTTACGCATATACGTCTACGCATTTTTTGTAGTTTAACGTTATACAGGCAACTATGTTATATGGTATAGGTATGGTATGACGTTAAACTAAAAAAAATGCGTATACGTATATGCGTAAAAAATGTTATTGAAACTGTCACCCGCACCATGCTAAAGCGCAAAGAGTGTAGGAATGCCAATATTTAAAGTAAAATGTCTGTAAATGTAGTAAAAACTCAAAAATAGACGATACACAGCAGTGGTGGCGCTGTGGCAATGGTTCCAACCGTTGCGTGGGTTCGATCTCGGACAGGCACAAAACCTTTTGAGAATTGGGTTTTATCACTACGGTAGATTATGTCCTAAATGGTATGATCTATATAGACGAGGCCCAGATTATAACAGATACAGTGAAAAGTGTGTCGTGAAAAGTAGTAATGATGATAAACGATGGGATTGGTCATTATTTAACTGCTTCGGATGTTAATGTTTTTCTAGTACCTGCACAGTACATGTGTGAGTACTTTTAATACTTTATACCAGTACGTAGTATAGTGTGTAGTGATTCTGGGTGCATTGTCCTCACATATATTAATTTATTAATGTATGTACCTAAATATTATAAAAAAAAACTATTTTATTTTTAAAAGAGTAAATAAGGAGTTTCTTGTGTGTTCTTCTCCATAACAAGCTACTTTCCGAATACGGTAGAATCATTTTTTATTCCTTGTAAATTTTAATGTAACGTTCAAAAGTACCGCTTGGTGGCCTAGTTGAAATAAGATATCTTTGTCTATGTAAAAAAAAACTAACAAGTAATTATTCTCTGAAGGTCCTTAAAACCACATAGGAACGTACTAACGAATTTAATTCCATTAATTATTCAAAAATACATCCTGTTCGGTATAAATTCTCCTGTGTACCTACTGCTCATAAATTAAGGCCGAATAGCAGCGTGTAAGCCAAGCCCATTAGTACCCGACCAGCATTTGAGCAATCCGCGGGGCGTGAAGCACTGTATCGCAGATTAGTAGTATATTATTGGGCATTCTACCCCACCTACCGTTCCTTCGGCTCACAGCTCCGTTCGCCTCAGTCACTCTCGGTGGGGTAGAATGCCCAATAACATTTTTTGATATCGTTGGGTGGCTTATCTCAAATTCAATTCTAGTATACACTAGTTCAGCGCCTAATTCTACTCGGTCTTTCTCACCGTAATTTACCGCTGCATTAGATTCTTACTTTAGTCGTGAGAAGGTTCAATTTTGTATCACCACAACTAATAAATAACTACAATGCTTGATTCAATAAAATCTGCTTTCAAAAACGTGTTAAGTTCAAGAATTCTAGCGGCGAGATTATATTTACCTATTCGAGATTTGCAAACTGATCAGCAAAATATGTACGTATGACGTTTCATTGAAGCACCAAGATAGCTATAAAGAGCAACCAGAAGATTTGTTCCACCAACAGATGCAAATTTGGTGAAATCTGATTTGGAAAACACACATTATCTTATATTGAAGGACAGCCATGGTGAGGTTGTTCGTACATTTATTCGAGTTACCTAGCCACAATGATTTTCATGTTATAAATGTTAATGTAACACATTAATTGACTCATTATTAATATAGGTAACCGTTTCAAGCAGTCGCCATGAAATTTGTTAAACAACCACAATCATTGCATGTAAACACAATCTGCGATGATTATTGTAAAACTAGTTTGCGTCATGGAGAATTGTTACCTAATTCTGTACGATGTATCATTTGTGGACCATCAAATTGTGGAAAAACAAATTTACTTATTGGACTTCTTATACATGAAAATGGTTTACGGTTTCAAAATGTTTATGTCTATTCAAAAACCTTACACCAGCCTAAGTACATTTTTTTAGAAAAAGTTTTACAACGGGTACCATCTACCTCACTTCAGAAATATCAAGGGAATGAGGAAGTTATAAGTGTTCAAGACGCAAAACCAAATTCCGTGATTATATTTGATGACGTTGCTTGCGAAAATCAAAATAACATGCGTGATTATTTCGCGATGGGAAGGCACAAACATATCGACTGTTTTTATCTAAATCAAACATATAGCAAAATCCCTAAACAGTTAGTAAGAGATAATGCAAACTTAATTATATTATTCAAACAAGATGATATTAACTTGAGGCATGTTTATGAAGAACATGTTAACACTGATATGACATGGCTTGAATTTCGTGAAATGTGTTCTAAAATTTGGAGTGAACCCTTTAATTATGTTGTAATTAATAAAGATTGCAACAAAAATAACGGATGCTATAGAAATAAATTTGACACTTTTGTAGTCTTTGATTAGTAATACAAATATTTAAGACTATGATGCTTACATGATATCATTATTACTGAACCAACTCTTAATCGATAACTATCAAAGTCTACCGTAATGGAAAAATCACTGAAAAAACAAATCGTCGATGCTGCAGAAGCTGTCAAGAAGAAGGTACGAAAGATGCGTGATTTTGAGACTGAAAATAAGCAGGCATTGGAATCAGTTTTTAGACCTGTAACAGAGTCTCTCAATTGTATAGCTAACAGCAATAAGCAAACTGACCTCTTACGAACAAAAGAAGTTGAAGAAACAAAAGTTCCGGCTGAAAACGATACTTTGCAAAAAAGACTTTCAAGTGATGAAGGGGACAACGACGCAGAAGAAAATGAATGTGATACCGACACTGACGACTCGTACCAATCATTAGAAGAGAACAATCAAGTGCGTAATACATCATCCTGGTCAATATCTTCAGAAGCATTGACAGATATTCCATTTGGTGTTCGAGCGGAGCGAGGACAATTGATGTTAGGTTCTGCTTTCATAACGATCAGCGACAATTACATCACCGTTACTGGTCAGAGATATCGAAGTACTCCTGGACTAAAACAATTGTTAATGAAAAAGGATGTAGATTTAAGCACGGTTACAGAGTCTGATTTGCAGAATTATAAAATGATGTTGGTTGCCACAAACGCACATCGTCGAGACTTTGATCCAAGCAAACCAATAAAAAGTAATAAGGGACAAAAATATTTGCAAGTTATAAAACCTCTTTTCAAACTGTCAAGTACTAATCAAAATAACCAAACAAAAGGGAAAGGGCTACCCTTGACAAAAATGTGGAAAAAAAATACCGATTTTGTATATTGGGACGATCCTAATGAACTTGTGGATAGGTTAAAATTATTAATTGCATCTCGAGACGCTGGTAACACTGGCTTAGATAATGAAATTATATCTATTATTGAGGAACTGCGTGAAAGTAAAATTATTAAGTAATAAATAAATGATACACAATTTTCACCGTTCATTTTATTATAAACCTTTAAATATAATACACCTTAAAGATGAATGTAGATAAATTCGGACATCATATACATAAGCGAATGCGTTTTTCTGAATTATTAGAATCCAAAGAAAATGCATTGCTAAAATCCGAAAGTAGTGATTATGATTTTAAAAAATCTAGATTGAGAGGAGTAAGATCTCCTGTAGACAAAGACGATGCTGTGAACAAGGATTACGTCGATCAAAAATGCGATCACACAATAAAGGAACTGAAAATAATGATTGGATTGTTGCGTGCTCAAATCATAAAAGATGCACAAGCAACAGTCCAAGCCACTTTAAAAGCGAAGACACCTGAAGTTTTAGTTCATTTGGAAGATAACTTTTCTAACAAAGCAGAAGTAAATAAAATACTTGAAAAAGCTCCGTGATGGCAAAACAACAAATTGTTAATGAACTACACAAAGCGGCACGAAGAAACTTTGGTAGACGTTCAGTTATTATAAAAGACATAGATGACTTATGGCAAGCTGATCTAATAGATATGCAGAATCTACAAAGGTTTAATCAGGGTTATAACTACATTTTAGTGGTGATTGATTGTTTCTCAAAGTATGCCTGGACAGAACCATTAAAATTCAAAAGTAAACTTTATGTTACTCGTGCATTTGAACGAATACTAACTACCAGCAATCGAAAACCTGATAATTTACAAACTGATTCTGGAACAGAATTCTATAATAAAACATTCCAAAAGCTTATGAAGACCTACAATATTAACCACTACTCTTCGTTTTCAACCAAGAAAGCTTCGATCGTAGAACGGGTAATTAAAACAATTAAAAATAAAATGTATAAATACTTTAGTCTAATTGGAAACTATAAATGGATAGGTTTACCCTTAAAAGTTATTCTACAGACCTACAATAATACAAAACATCATACCACCAAATATAAACCAAGCGAGGTAAACCATTCGAACAAGTCAAAGATAAGAGAAAATATTCAAAAAACCCATAAACTTATATCACGTCGATGTCAACCTAAATTCAAAGTGGGTGAAAACGTTCGGATCAGCAAATACAAACATATTTTTGCTAAAGGTTACACTCCAAATTGGTCAACTGAAATATTTACTGTAAAAAGGATAAATAACACCATACCAGTAACATATCGTATAGAAGATCATCGAAAGCAACTTATTAGAGGATCTTTCTATGAACAAGAACTTCAAAAAACTAGTCATCCAGGTATTTATTTGATAGAAAAGATACTTAAAAGGAAGGGAAAGAAACTTTATGTGAAATGGCTGGGCTTAAGCAACGAAGAAAATAGTTGGATTGATAAAGATGCAATTGTGGGGTAAGATAATAATATATAACCATGTTTGTAAGATTTTTTTCATTCATTACTCTTTGGAATATGCAAGGCAGTGGACTAGTCAATACTGTGATTAATAATTTGCCATTTGAACTTCATTTGCCTGGATATAACTATTGTGGACCAGGAACAAAACTTGAGAAGCGATTGCTGCGAGGCGATCGAGGTGTGAATAAACTAGACGAAGCTTGTATGCATCACGATATTGCATACGCAAATCACACAGACTTACATAATCGTCACAAAGCGGATTTACAACTTCTAAATATGGCTAAACAAAGACTGAAATCGAAAGATGCTGGCAAAGGCGAAAAAGTTAGTTCATGGTTAGTAAGCAAAATTATGAAAGCCAAATTGAAATCTGGTTCCGGAATTAAAACATTTAAAAGTTTCGTGTCGAAAATAAGATCAAAAATCAAGAAACTGAAACCAAGGGATAACAAAACTTTAATCAATGTTGCTTACTCAGCAGCAAAAAAAATATTTCCAAACATTTCGAAAATTCGAGTACCGCGAGTGATACCTTTACCTAAGACCGGAGGAATTCTGCCTTTAATCCCAATTTTCGCAGGGCTATCAGCTTTAGGAACTTTAGCTGGTGGTGCGGCTGGCATTGCAAAAACTATTAATGATTACAAAGCAAGCCAGCAAAATTTACGGGAAACAGAACGTCATAATAAAACAATGGAGTCATTAAAGTTAGGCAAAGGTTTATACATTAAACCGCATAAAAATGGTAAAGGTTTGTTTATAAAATCAAAAAACTGAATAAAAGGCTACCTAATCGTCCTTTAACTAATATCGATATTAGTGAGCATGCACGTGACATCCCATACTTTCGAGGAGTCTATATGAAGGATCAGTTACCAAGAACACCAAAACGCCTTGAATGTGCTATCGTCAACTTAGACGATTCACGAAATGAAGGAACGCATTGGGTAGCTTATGCTAAAATAAACAATTATTGTGAATACTTTGATAGCTTTGGGGATTTGAAACCTCCAATGGAATTAATTCAGTACTTTAAAAATTGTAATGTTTTTTATAACTACACTAGATTTCAACAATTTGATACAGTAAACTGTGGACACTTATGTTTAGAATATCTAGGTGAATTTTGGAATAAATACTTATAAATATTATGTATTTCTTTTATTTCAATCAGTTTCACCATGTCATTCACCTTGTCGATAACTGGAAACTCGTCCGATTTATGTACATATTATCCTAATACATTACAACTCGATGGACATTATGAGTGTGCATTATTGCATTTCTCAACATTTAATTCAATTCCCAACATTGACAAATCGAACAATAAGTTATATTATGGCTCTACCGAAGTCCTTGAAATACCTGAAGGTACTTATGAATTACAAGATATAAACGATTATTTAAAATCGGAAATAAAAGATTGTTTAATAAAAGTTCAGTGTAATAACAACACTTTAAAAACTTTGATATACTGTACTAAAGATATAAATTTTACTAAAGAAGGGACTTTTGGGAAATTATTGGGATTCAATAAACAGATTTTAAAAGCAAATAAATGGCATGTGTCTGACTTACCAGTCAACATTTTGCCTACGACCGTGATCAGGATAGAATGTGATATTGTAAGTGGTTCGTACATAAACGGAAAACCCAGTCACATTGTACACGAATTCGCACTCAACGTACCACCTGGATATAGAATTATAGAAATTCCTAAAAACGTTATATACTTTCCAATCAACCAAAACATCATAAGCTGTATACATATCAGGCTATTAGATATAAACAATCGCTTAATAAACTTACGCGGTGAAGAAGTACAGCTATATTTACATCTCAGAAGAAAAAATGATTGACTACAATAAATATGTGCATCAACCAATGGGAAATGTCAGTTCTACTAAAGTGATCAAGCAAATAAGACCTCGGTCTAAGAAAAAAATAAAATTAACAAGAGATAATAAGGAATTTCTTAAAGCCATCGGTTTGCTAAAATGAATATCTTAGATGTTTTATCTGCTCCAACTTACGACAACACTGTTGAAGGAATTGAATTTCATTCTTACAAACCCTACGTAACAAGCTTCAACAGAAACGATGAAATCCGCATACCTATTAATCAACAGGATCTGTATATACTACCATCAGCTAGCACTTTGTATTTGGAAGGAACTATAATCGTCACCAAAAAAGATTCAAAAGATAAAGCGAGTAGTATTTCTTTAACAAATAATTTTCTTCTCTACCTGTTTCAAGATATAAGATACGAATTAAATGGAGTGGAAATAGATAAAATAAAAAACGCTGGTGTGACTACTACGATGAAATCATTAGTGTCAATGAATGAGAGTGAGTCAAAGATATCTTATGCATGGGGTTGGAAAATTGATGGCATAAAAAATATTAATGGAGGTAATTTTTCTGCTTCCATACCACTTTGTAACATTCTTGGATTTGCAGAAGATTTTAAGAAAGTAGTAATAAATAGTAGACACGAATTGATATTGTTACGAAGCAATACTAACCTGAACGCTGTAAAACTGAATACCGGTGAAGTTGTAGATGATGTTCAGATAAATAAAATTGTTTGGCGTGTACCACATGTTAAAGTGTCAGACAAAGAGAAAATAAGTTTGCTAAAGCTGTTAGAAAAAGATCGACCACTCCAGATGATTTTTAGAAATTGGGACCTGTACGAATATCCGACTTTACCTAAAACAACGAAACATACTTGGTCTATTAAAACTTCGTCGCAAATAGAGAAACCGAGATATGTTATTATCGGTTTACAGACAAATAGGAAAAACAATGCAAGCTCTGATATGTCTCTGTTCGATCACTGTCACATTCGTGATGTTAGAGTATACCTCAATTCAAACTACTTCCCATATGAAAATCTAAATGTGAATTTTGCTGATAACAGAATTGCCTTATTATACGAGCAATACACTAGATTTCAACAGTCATATTACGGACGCCGTGCGGAACCTTTATTAAGCGAAAAACAATTTAAAGACTTGGCGCCGCTTTTTGTTATTGACTGCTCCAGGCAAGCAGATAACTTGAAAGTAGGTCCGGTTGTGGATGTAAGAGTGGAAATTGAAACTGATTCGGTTATACCCGATCAAACTTCAGCATACTGCCTCATATTAAACGACTGTATCGTTGAGTATAAGCCATTGAGCAATACCGTGAGGAAAATATCATGAATCCTGAAACTATATTAATAGACGTTCAAGGATTTAAGGACTTCAACAACAATTTTATAGTAAAAGAATTAGCTCTGGCCACCCGTGATTACACTCAAACCTTCTTAGTTAAACCTCCATACTTGTTCAGATACTTAACAAGTCATGAAAAAAACCAAGTAAAATGGTTAGAAAGAAACAGAGGCATTTATTGGAATGAAGGATATATTGACTACAAGGAATTTCATCGTTTAATCGTTCCATACTTACAAAATAAAGATATTATTGTCAAAGGCTTGGAGAAGGCGCAGTGGATAAAAGATCTATGTGTAAATTGTAAGGTATCAGAACTTGATGAAAACCAGTGTCCTAATTTATCTATTTTGCATAAAAAATACTGTAATGTAGATTCAAATTTAAATTGTAATTCTCATTCAAAGCAATGTGCGCTCAAAAATGTACTATGTATAAGAAAGTATTTAGCGTGGAAATGAAGTATTTAGCTACTTATGTGGTTAGGTGTTTTAAATAAAAAGCTATAATATGATAAATATGCTTTTATTTGTTTATAATATTCAAAACTATATTTAACCTTATACTAAATTACATAAAAACAATGTAACATTTCTCTTATCAACGAGTTTACACAAAAAGTTATTAAAAGTCATTATCTATTAAAGATTTTGATATTTTCTTAACTAAAGACTCAGTTTCGTCCATAACACTATCGATAGCATCTTTGACAATATATTGTGCATTTATTACAACGTTCTCACTGTCACTATCAGTATCACTTGTATTGTTGTTGCACAAATCAATGACTGAAATTTTGATCAGTTTTATCCCGCGTCGATGCAGTTTACTCATCACGAAAGATTTTGATGGATGTTTCTTATGAGAAGGCTTTTCTCGACGCTGTCGTTTGGATTTCTTTTCTTTCGTAACTTGACTGCAGTGCGGGGGTTCGTTGCAAATCGTCTCAGAAAGTCCTTCGTAAGGGTTCTGAGCGTACTGGCTGAATAGAATTTCTGAATCGCAAATCTGAAACAAAATGATAACAAATGATTAGCACCTTATTCTTGGGAAACAATCATGACCTAGATTATAATATTCTAAATAAGATTTAAAATAATACGTATTTTACTCACCGAAGACATGATTATGACGCTCACTGATATATCAAATATCTATAATACTGTACAAGTACTCAAAGCGAGTAATATTTCATAAATAACCTAAATTTAGATATCTTTTTATATAGTTAATTATCCGTGGCAGGAAACAAGCATTGCAACATTATAAGTTAGGGTTCGTTCACATAGACCTGTTTGACTAAGCAATATTGTTTGTATTTAAAACGAAGTTTTAGTACGATCAAGGAACTAAATCGTTTAGCGAATTTATACACTACATAAATGTATTGGGTTATATAGTTTTCATACATTTATTAAGATTATTGAGTACGAATTAAATATATTAAGATCAAATAAAATAAACAATCATTTGCTAAACGAATCTGATCAGTGTATTAGATTTTTATGTAATCATTGAAAGATATTATTCACTAACAGGACTGTGTGTACGAGCCCTAAGTTTATAAGTCACGTTGACTCTAAAATTGTTAACTTAGCATTTGTGCGAGCGTTATTATGATCGTAACACAACATGGAATGTAAATCTTATCTACATAACAATAAAGATGGAATAGCCTTGACTAATCATTAAATAAAAGTCGTTCGAATATTGTGTTGAAGCGTTGAACTTGAACGTCAACATGCAAACTTGCAAGCTTGCATTTAAAGGTCATTAACATGCAATCTATGTATGTTGTTATCGTAAACTAGCGTAGCCCTGCGATGTTACCTGTGCGCTCATAATTTTAATGCAAATAATATACAATAGTGTGTTTGAAATAAAACAATATTAATTACTATTTTAATTCATTTAATAAACATTTATTATACTTATAATCTATAGATACAGAATAGTATATACTTCACTAGAACATTTTAAGACATATGTACATTTGTTAAGTGCCAATGATCATTTCTTACGACTAATTTAATATAACATATTCTAGTTATTATTCAAGCAGTTAAATTCTAGTAGCACATAGAAGAGTGATAGCTAAAGTTATAAAAACATTATGAAATTTAATTATTTATTTATTTCAAAAATGAGCAATGACCCCATGCTTTGGTTGCGATCTTACAAGTAGATATCGCACGTTTATCATCGTTGCTACATAATACAATTTTATTAACACTTTGCGTAAATATTTCATGTTTAATGGATTTAAACACGATATTTTGTCTACGAATTACATTACTATTAAATAAAACGTTTTCGTAATCAGTTATACTAAGATCACGAACTACAGAAGATTTCACTCCTTTTGCTTTTTTTATTATTTTATCCTCTGTTTTTAATGAGTAAAGTTTAGATCTTAAACCAACGAAATCTGTAATTACTTTTCCTCCCATTTCATCTTTGAAAAGACCTGGAATTTTTTTATTTATTTGAGGTAACAAATATTCATTTTCTTTACTATAATTACTGGTGTCGAAGTATTGCAAGAACCGATGTTTAATATCGCGATAAAAATCATTAGTATATATTTCGTAAACAAAAGAATCCGTGTCCGTATAACATAACTTCACTCTTTTCTTATAAAAAGGTTTGATTAAATTATAGTGAAAGTGGTACATATGTGATTTAGACAGTTCTAAAACGGTAAAGCCAATATATATAGGTTTATCTAAAATTATCTGATCTGGTTTCATTTGTATCGCTACTAAGTTCTCGGTTAGAACTGAGGCGCTATGAAAATATGGGTTGCTTACGAGTCTCTCAGCGTAGGAGGACTTTTTGGTTTTGTTATTCATATCATTCCACTGATTAACCAAATGAACAGACACTCTCTTTTCAGTGTTTTCCAAGGTTTTTCCAAAAACACTATTATTTAACAACTTGAAGAAATCTTGTTCAAATGTGCTGTTTGCCTTTTGACGTAGTCGTGTATTTAATTCGATATATTGCTTTAAATAAGGACTTTGTCTAAATGTGATAACTCTATGAATTTTACGTAGTAACAAACCGTGTTCCAAACATTTTTTTAAATGCACATAATGAATCACATAGTTATACTTATTATATAAATTTGAAACCAGTTTTTTAGTTTTACCTCCAGGTGGTATGCATTTTTCAGGACAAAAAGGTAAGTCATTATGATCGCTGTGTAAGGATTCAGGATAAAACAGATCGACTTCTAGTATGAAACCCCATTGCGCATTATCATCAATACATTCAACATGTAATTTACTTATTTCATTTTGATTTAAAAATCTAAAATCTGAATATGGTAAATATTGACACATGCTGTAACCATAAAGGTTATTGCAATCCAAATAAACTATAAAACATTGTGGTTTTGATGCATCGCATTTTGATAAGTACTTATTATTAGCTTTTGCATAGCGATGAGAGCACATACACAAACCACCTCTAATACCGTTTTGAATCATTCGTATGATGGCTAAGTCAGAAACTAGTTCAAGTTGAATACCAGTTTTCAATAGCATTGCGTCAAATGATAAACTAGGTGCGGTTATATAAAATGCAGGGTCTAGTTTATAATGCTGTTTACATGTTTTTCGAAATTTCTGGAATATATCTGTTAGTAAAAGAACATCTGTTTTCAAATATAAATCAGTATATTCACCTAAATCTTTTATATTGAATTCATTCCAAACCAAACAAGCATGTTTATAATCTTCATCTGAAATAGCTTGGTTAGTTAGAACGCTGAAAAAGTGATGCCTCGAAGGTAATTTTGTTTCTTCGTAACATTTCCAGTGAGTCATGTAATCATAAGGATATACTCCCTTCCTTGCAAGCAAATTGAATTGATCATTGTTAGGAAAATGAGAGCGTAGTGTGATGAAATCATCATTATGCATAGTTTTCGCAAGTTTGTCTAAGCTAGTTCCTAAAAAATTAAATGAGTCTAAAAATCGCACTTGAACGTATTCATTATCAGCAATCTGTATGAATTTGGAAAATGAAATATATTGTTCTTTAGTCTTTGGAATAATTCTCAACTTTCCTGGCAATTCACCTAAGTTTCTTATGAATAAATGGCAATCGTAACCTGATAAGTTGTGGAAAAATATCGGTATGAATTTAGGTATTTTATACTGTAGATTACAATGCCTATGAGCAGCACCACGGTATCGCCCTGTTATATGACAATGATCTCTAACTTTATTAGTCCAAAGTAGGTTTTCACATATGTAACATTTATAAGCTTGTTGAAAATCTCGCGCATCGTCTTCTGAAAATGTCATGATCTGGTTTTCGGTTAGTATTTTGTAAATCTTTTTAACATCAGCAGAAAGAAAGTCTAAAAATTTTGAAACACAGTCAAATCCGCGATAACTTTTAAATCCATCATCATTAAAAGTATTATCTAACGAAGAAACAATGTTATAGGCGAATGCTACAGGCACGTGTTTTTGTAAAAATGTTGTGTTTGCAGTATCGGGTTCACTAACGGATGTTGGTTCAAGCAATGTTTCGAAATCGGCGTATATGACAAATGGAATGTTTTGTTTTCTATCATAATTTTTAAATTGTAATACAGAGCCTTTTTCGGGTAAAATAGTTACGATTCCCCCACACAGATGTTCATCAATTTGTTTAGGTGTAGGAAAAAACAATAAACAACTTTCGCAAAAATATAATTTGCTATGGTGTTTTGTGATTTGGGTTTTAACAAGACGAGGCAAGTCTTTGATAAGGCAATAATGGGATGAACGATCATTTTCTAAGAATAGTAGATGAATACTCTTAGATTTACCCTTACGCGATTCAGATCTGTACAGAGGACCTGTTATTAGCTTATTGTTTTTTAAACCGTATACGTAAATATTTAAAAAGGGATTATTTCTTTCGAAAATAACTATATCTGAAAAAGTAATGGGAAAAGAAATGTTCTTAACATTTAAAACATCGCGAAAGTTTGGATAAGATGTTACTCGCTCTGCATGTTGATTGGTTGGATACAAAGCAGCCACAATGCACCACAAAAAACAATAATTATCATTATTGCGAATATTCAAGCACGCTTTTTTGTTTTTTATAAACTTAGGTAAATCTATAAAATGAGATCCACTAAGTGGTTGATACTTATTAACATTGACTTCTAAATGTAAAGTACACAAGAATGCCCATCCACTGTCTCTCTCCTCAAATTCTTCAATTTTTTTCATCAATGACGTCACAACCGTTTCGTAAATAGTATTAAAATCATAATTAAAATGGATAGCAAAATTTTTTGTGGCAAACGATTTGATTTCTTGTAAATCATTTTTATACAATAGAAATAAAGAAAAAAGTTCAAAATTAATTTTTACTGCGTTATGTTTTTTAAGTGATTCATCTATTAAACATTTAACCTGTTCGCGAATATTACAAAAAAATGTTTCTGGAAAATTATTTGCTTCATCTTTGGATGCAAAAACTCTATAGCTAATAATACGTCCTTTAAACGATGAACGTAAGATTTCAACATTTTCAATCATGGGCAATGTACTATTATTTTTGTGTTTATTAGTTCGTAAATGACTGGTCCAGCAACGATTTTCTACGTAAATATCGCAAACCGAGCAATAAGGCATTTTGATGAAATTATAAAATTGTTATACAGCTAACTGAATTTGGTATGAAGAAACTGAAAAGTGGAAAAGCTAAAATTTACCAAAATTTTAAATGTTATTTTACGAAAATACCATATCACTAACAATAACAAAATAAATTACAACACAGGATACAAAAAATGGATTGAAGAGAACAAATAAATACCTTATTAATTTACTAAACAGGTCTAATATAATTGTGTTCAATTTTCCAGCATAGCTCCTTGACCTGTTATCCTGTTAGCATTGCAAATGCAAATATTCATGTGTGATCTCAGTGGTAAATCGTAACCAAAAGTCAAACAGATGCTTCCTGAAAATAACGTTAACATTATTTAATAGTCTGTCCGACATTATACTATGCCTCTGCTTATCCCTGATGAGAAAAGTTCTAAGTGTTATGTTTACCTTTTATTTTTCTTGAATTATTTACTTTGATTTCCAAGTTAACTACTACAACGTAATGCTGTGTATTATCCTGATTTTGTTGGGAAAACCGCTTCGCAAGATTTCAAAGGTTTTTAGAAAACTTTTTCTGAAAATAACAAACATAATTATACGATTTACTTACAAGCATCAATATAAAATAATATATATACCTATATTTACCTTTCATACAGATTTACAGCTTCGAAAATGCGTTAGAACCATTATACATAAAAATCTTGATCAGTTGTAGCTCCCGTTCCTCATTTGTTGTTTTGTCTGTTTTGATCATATTGTATACAGCCTTATTCTGAAAATAAGATGCAAAGATTTATTAGATATGTACTTAGGTTAATAATTCAACAAAAACTTAAAAGTTTAATAGGTACATACTTAATATATTTACCTGAGAATTATTTGATCTTACGCACTTGTAGAAATTATCAGATAAAAAATTATGTACTTCTAAATATTTTCCTTAAGAATAAATCTTCAATCTCATCGTCTTTGTACAATTGTAAATTGTAATGTATGTGTAGCTGAAAAATAATAAAATTATTGCTATTTAAATTATAAATAAAATAACCATTAAGTATCAAAATAGATTATTATAAATTAATTATTAAAATAATAATTACCTGTTTAATGTTTCACAATTTCAATTTAAACTTGTAATATTACATATTTATTAGTAACATTTATTTACCGAAATACCTAAAACGTCTTTTAAATTTCAGGAAAATTCCACAACATCAGGCGTTTGTAATAAGACCATTGCTACATATCAACTTTCAGCGTTTCCGATATAATATAAAATTTGTGAAATGATGCAACGTAATTAATGTTTGGTAGTCAGCTATTTTACACAGGGCTGTCATTACGCTGCTTATATAACTACCGTTGTATGAAAATTGTAAGGAAATGGTGTGTGAACCCTAAGTGTTTTCGTTGTATCAGCAATTGATTCTACTTTAATTTGGCTTAGTATTCACTTTTTGAAGGTTTAAAATACGACCAAATAAAAAAGTTCCAGCACACACTAAAACCCAAGGATTTTAAGTTTCTTTTCATGTTAGTCATTTCCAGCCTTATAAGTCACTACGTTTTTCATTATGATCATTACAATTATTCCAAGTGAACTAAGTAACTTGCGACTCCGGACTTCAGTCGTGCACTCGTGATCCGCGATCGGTAAATTGTTGTACTCAGTCAGTAAAGTCAGTGTCGGCAACCGCCATCACCAACACCAGTTGAAGTTCATCGTGCCTGCTGGCGCTGCTCTCTTCTTGAAGTAGAGTAAGTCCATTACAAGTCAAGGAAAAATGTAAGTATAAAATATTCGAAACTCTTCTGACTCTAAACTTCAGAACCACCGCCTACTTTTCAATTTATTTTATTTTAACGTATGTATCACTTTTTTGTTTCAGGTCCGATTCTGAGGGTTCATGCTATCAAACTCCATCAACCATTGAACTAAAAACGAAAACTGGTCGTAAACCTACAGAAAAAAATGGAAAACGCAAATCAAAATCGGACCGTCCCAGGTAAATTACATATTATTTTACATGTTTCAGGCCTGCTTTTGACTATGGGATATATTACATCTCGTGACGTAATATTAACATCTCGCCATTCATTTGACGCTTGGGATGTAAATATATGTATATTATAGCACAGTAAGTGATAATATTTTACACCTCGGGATGTACTATATATTTCATAGTGAAAAGTCGGTCACATTATGTTTGTCTCATCAAGTAAATTACATAGGTTTTTACATGTTTCATTATGTTTGTCTCATCAAGTTTCATGAGTGTAGCGATTGTTAGGGAAGGTACGTATTTACGCGACCAGGTTTTTACACCAGGTATTTGCTTCCAAGTACGTACACCAGGTACCGCCCGAAATACTTGCAAGACTTCAAAGTATTTTATACGGCTACTCGGACTCGCTCCATCGGGGTTCGACGCTCGCCCGAGTCTCGCTGATTCGTGACGTGGCTTCGGCAGTCGCGCGATCATGCTTCTTATTTGTAAGAGTCTACGGCACAATTTCGTATGCAAGTATTTTTACTTTAATGGTTTGTCTTTGCAAGTATTTCTTTGTAAACGCGATTGTGCTCTTTATTTAAAGGCAGTCACGTTTCAATTTCCTATGCAAGTATTTTTTATTCCAACAGGACTTGGCATGGATGTAGGAAGTTCAATCGTCTCTAAGTAGGTATTTATTTGAGAACGCGATTATGCTCCTTATTCATACTATATTACGGGTCAATTTCCTATCCAGATAGAAAATACTTGAACGTACTTGGAAGCCCTGGTACTCGATTTTGCAAGTAAGACCCATCTCTAGATTGTTGTCGTTACTGTTAGTACTTCTTTAAGTGTTATACTCATCGAGATTATTGAAAAGCCTTATTAAATATCATTTCTTGACCACACAGTTCAGTATCCAACATAATTGGGTTTGTAATTAGTAAATTAACAAGGTAACATATAAGTAGGTATGTTGTTTAAAAATTAAATAGTGTAATTGGCTTCGGTCGTACTATTTAAATAAATAAATTAAACAAAAGTTATTTTGTTTTTACAGTAAAAAAGCTACGAGTGATATATTCGGTATCAGCCAGGCTCGCGAGACAGGCGCGGAAGTCGGAGAGGGATCATCTGGTCAAGCAAGCCTGTCGTCGCTGTTCGTGTACCGAGTGGCTAACGGGTGCGAGCGACGCACAGCTCACACCGAGGGCGAATATTACATAGATTGCAAGGTGTACCGAGCTGACGACGCGCGCAACACCGACTCGATGGAGCTATGGAAGAAGGCACTTGTACGAATCAAGCTCCAGGCCGACATTGACTGTCCTCAGTGGAGAAAACTGCAGGACTTTGTACGTTCTGCAGATGTTTTGTTCCCCGACAAACCAGTTTTTTACGATAAATAAATAGGTAATAAATATGGTTTAATTTCAATGAATGTTTTTTTTTTTATTTCTCTACTATGTATGCCCACACTTCATTTCACACACATCTAATACAAACACAATTAAATACATACGTGTGTATACGTGTGTGTATACACAGTCGTATTTCATACCACTGTTTAAAGCACTAAACACATATCAATAGAATAACACTAAACACGTGACATCTTTACAAACCATACTAAGTACTACCACTTTGCATTACTAACTACTAAACCGAGTCGACCGTTCACGATTGGACATCGACCGTTCACAGAAAGACCGAGTAGAATTAGGCGCTGAACTAGTATTTACTAGAATTGAATTTGAGATAAGCCACCCAACGATATCAAAAAAATGTTATTGGGCATTCTACCCCACCGAGAGTGACTGAGGCGAACGGAGCTGTGAGCCGAAGGAACGGTAGGTGGGGTAGAATGCCCAATAATATACTACTGACACTTGAGAGTGAGATAAACCACTGTCTCCAACTATTAGTAGAATGGATGGGCGCGAATAATTTGAAAATTAATATTGACAAAACCAAAATAATGACTTTTGAGCAAATGACAAATCATAAAAAACCAGACATAAA